>OY720676.1:175175854-176644187 GCA_963170755.1 Amphimallon solstitiale
GTATTCGTCTTCAGTATAACTTTATAAAGATGAATTCCTTACCTCTGATAGTTCTTGGGGAACCTAAAAAGGCTTACTGCTTCACCAGTTTTGGACGTACAACCGCGAACTGCACAATAATAGCCAGGCATTTTAATGAAATTAACAACAACTCATTATTCACAAGAATAGTTACAAATAATCTGCCAAAGTGCGCGATTTAGTTTAACTACCGGATTAACAAGAGACAACCTACACTGACGAAGGATCGCGTGGCAATGACAACTAAACAACCAAGCTGCTCCGCGCATGGAGGAAGCAGGTACACGCTCTTAACGTTATTGTCGCTTTTCATTGTCAAGTATGTTCTCGTGGACCCGATTCTCGAGTCGAAAGAACAGATATTCCGAGCGGAAGATGGAGGGGTTTATCTTGAACTGTTAAATATCGTATTCCTGAATTTGATAGATAAATGCCGTCTCCCGAAACTTGTGAGAACGTACATGAGTGAATAACGATCATTGAGAAGTGATAAAGACGGTAAAAGCTTGTGCCCTTTTCTTCGGTGGGTTAGCGAGACGAGCGTGGTTGTTTAGTCGTGTTTATGTTTCCCATCGATGCCGCGCAGTCCCTGATCTGCCCTGCAGTACAATAATAGTATACTTGCTGTGATACTTGGTTGTTTACCATGTACGTACATACATTCGATGAAGCGAAACTAGGACACGAAACATCAAAGGATTCGACTATATTGTCACTTCTTGTTGATCGTTATTCTCTGCTTACATCATTAAATCATGAAAACATTTGCTGAACAAAGATATAAAGATTAATAAGTTAGGCCACTCTTAATACTTTTCATGAAACTCTAAACAGCGCGCAGTGGTTGTAATACGAACTATGACTCTTACGTTACAAAACCGCGCGAAAATACAAATCTAAAATTAAGTATATAATAGTATAATATATCTTTGAGTGTAATATACGGGTTCATTGAACATTACAAAAGTTATACAATGATTAACATGAACAATTCATATTCAAATTCCAACATATTAATCATTGAATGATCTTCGTAAATAGCAATAGATCCATATATAAAATGAAAAATATACACAGAGGGAATGAAAAAATGAAAATCCAAAAAATTAGTTATTGTATATTACACAATACATAACATACATTAAAGAAAATAAAAATGGATATATTTTGTACAAAATATTATACAAATATAATAATATGTACCTTTTGTTAATAGTAATAGTAGCGTCATGTCATATCCTTATTTTTATAATTAAATAATGCTTATCTGTTGCTGTTAGAATGTTAAATATATAATCATTATTGTACTTAAATATGTACATAAATTGTTTTTACTTAATTATTTTATTGAGGATCATACAAATGTCCAGCAAAGTGTTCGCTTATAAATTACATACGTACATACAATATTGAGTTAATATAATGTACCTATTTCACAAATCCAATGGTTTTTATACACTTTAGCAGGATTGGTCCTTTCTCACCAGTTCTTTCAACCCACTGATTATATATCTGCATAATGTTGATTTTCTAAATACATACAGAACAATAATTCTTTACATTTGCGCACTATTTACACTTACGTATTCATCCAAATAAGGAAAGTAACCTGTCTTTCGGTGAAGTGCTATCAGAGGTACACGTGATCACAGAATAATTTAGCTAAAGTATTTGAAATATGTCTATAAAGAAGCTATTTCTCATCAGATTAGGTCTTTCATTTCAATTGACTAACATGGTTTTATGGCGAAGTGTTCCACCATCACAAATCTGACTATAATGGCATATAGTATATCTCAGACAACCTCGACAATAATAGCCAAGTTGATGTCATTTACACTGCTATGTTCAAAGCATTTGACAAGATAGATCATAACCTGCTCCTTGTCAAACTCGATACTTAGGATTCCCTCCATCACTAGTTTTATTTATTATGTCCTACCATAAAAACCGCCAACACTATGTAGCATACAACGATCGACTTCTCGTCATTTTTGGAGTTCCTCAAGGATCGAATTTTGGTCCTCTTTTATTTTTAATATTCGTGAACGTGAACTCACAGTTGGATTGTCACAAATTGTTATTATTATTAGACGGTATATGAGTTTAGTATTAAGATGAATTCCCAAGTACTTAAAATATTGCATTGATGGAATTTCTGAATTGTTAATTTACACTGGATGACATTTGTCTTAGTGCGAATGTTATGTGATGGGGTTTGCTTTAATTAATCTTTATCTTCCATCTTTTGGTCCAGTCTTTCAGTGCGAAAGAAGTAGTCTTGTAGGTTTGTAGTAGCAATAACTGGATTTTCATGAACAGCTAAACTAACAGTATCTTCTGCAAATGTGCCTGTTGAGTCACTAGATAATGGAAGATTTTTGCTCTGTGTATTATAGAATTGAGAAAACTTCTTCTGTGTGACTTAGGATGAAGTGAGTCATAGGGACACAGTCTGTAGTGGTGAGTTTGCGATGTATGTCAAATTTTAAAATGTGATCTACCTTGTTTAGACTTAAATCCAAAAAATTAATATATTATTTACTTTTGTTTCTAAAATAAAATTGATATTCGGGTGAATAGAATTAGTTTCTGTTATCTATGTGTACTCGTAAAGCAAGCCAGTTATTTACATACCCGAATTTAGTATGCTTTTACTGAGCTCTAATGATAAGATTTTTTCGGTGATATCCTTCATAAAATGTTCTGCAAGAGAACTTACAGGTGAACTATCTTGTTTGTTTGTAAAATTTCTTATTAAAGATGAAATATTTTTATTTTGTACGCGAAACCAGTTTATTAACTGATCTAGTTAATCGCAATGGATTGCTAAAAAAGTGAGGGCTTCCGTCATCCTCCTTCACTAACTAGTAATTAATTGAGAGCATTCTTAGAACTAGTTGTTACGGAATATATCAATCGGCACATAATTAATTAATTTGATTACTCATTTGTGTATCAGAAAATCGATCCTCTGATAAATTTTGAATTAATTAGTATTATGAACTTAGTGAAACGTTGAGATATGTCGATAGTGATTGATTTGATTGAAACATTACATTACATACATACATTACATTAATACGTTGTGCGCATAAAATTTTTTTAAGAATTTTCAGGAATCTCTATATACAGACAAATCTCGTTTAAATCATTACAAATAAATCTACGAATTTAAACAAATTACAATATTCTATACTTTGCAGTAGTAACAGCTACGACTACCGGCAATTTCTCGCCTCATTTATATTGGCTTTGTTAAACTTCTTTAATTTTTCTCTAAGTTACATCTATATAGCTAATTTATTAGTTAACTGGTCTTATTTTTAATTTAGGTTTTCGAAACGTCGTCCTTGGAGAGCTCCACCAGGCAGAAATACAAAAGTCGCAAGATCAATTCCCAAACGAATCTCGTCTCCAACAAAACTGCTCGTAGTAAATCGCCGGAAAATCCCGTTTCGACGGAAAAAACGAAACTCGCCAACATCAATTGCAAGAGATTTACTTATGCCGAGGGGAGCGAATCAGCTGGGACGAGTAAATACTTCGCCAATACGACACCGAGCGACATCGGTGAATACAAATTGATAGTGAAGAAAAATTCACCGATAAAGACGGACTCTAGCTCGCTCTCCAGCGCGGTAAAAGAATTCAAGTGCGATCTGAAACCCCTCCTCATAGTGACGTCCGTCTCGGATGATCTAGAACGGCAAGCTCTGGACGAATACCAGTCTTCCAACGAAAGTTTCTATAAAGAATTGGAAAGACAGGCGGAAGAGCAATACGAAGATTCGGAAAACTCGCTCAGCCCCCCGAATGAAGATCTTTATTTCGGGGGGCGCGCATCATTGTGCGAACACTTTAGTGTATATTTTTCAGATACGTTAACGACCTACTTTCAGGTTTACATTTATCATTATGCTTAAGGTGTAATAACTCTTTTGATCATTTCTTGACCTATAGTAATCAATTTTTCATTTTATAATTTTGTTTAAACGTATATGGAAACAAAATATAAACGTTTAGGACGATATAAATAAATAAAGGAACAAATAAACAATATATATATATTCAAGAAAAAACAAAAATTTATAACAATATAAAATTGTAAAAACACTTAATATATCCACGATTTTATTACAAAATATTTAGTTTCTTTTTTTTTACCTGTACAACAACTTCTGGCAGTATATTTGATCCACCGTATGTCCAAGAACAAAAAGATTTTTTATGGACGATCGGCGATCGATATCAACTACGATTATAGTTACTTACTTTAATAAAGAGCTTATGCTCATGAATATTCTATAAAGATAAACAATCAGTCTGTGCCGTCCATCTGTGAATACTTATTTCGACCTTTTTTTCTCTTTAATTGTTTCGTTAAAAAAACAAATAAAACAATAAAAAATGTTTTCACTTAATATCCCTTTTATAAACTCGTTTGCTTAGTTCCTTTGCACTTATTTGTACACTATTTTCATTGGAATGTAGTTTATAGTGACAGTAACACCATGCACATAAATGACTCGCCTATTTCCAAATCTGGCTAAATTTTAACATATTTTCAGGCAAGAGGAAAAACTAAGTTAAAATTATTAAAAAAATTTAATAAAATAAAATTAAGCAAAGGATTTCAGTATTCGTATATACAGTTCATTGTACAATAAAATATTTTAAAAAATGAGGTTTTATTATAAAAGCATTTTGGATTTAGAGCTACTTGGAATTAGCAATGGATTATCCCAAATTTGAAGGTGACTAAAGGATTATAGTGGTTATAAATATATTTTATTAAAAAAACATGTTCACATAAAAAATATAAAAACAGAAAAAACAGAAACAGAAACATATATAGAAAAATTTAACACTTTGTCAATGACAACTCTTTAGACACAGTATTTCTCTTCCTCATTCTGTTCAGCATTTATTTCCAGTTGTTCATCATACTCCTCAACCTCTGTTTCGTTCCTGCAGTACCAAGCTATAATACTCTAAATTTAATTCTTCACTTCTTTTCTTCCAATTTACTCCAAAATATTTTATTAAAAGTTCGTCAATGTTTTTCAGTTTTTTCGGATTTATGATCCCACTTTCGGTTTTTAATAATTTGAAAATTCGCATATAAGATACCTACATTTTTCCTTGTTCACTAATGCTTTCTGTGTTATTCACATTAATTTCACATCATAATTTGGGTTTCTGAAAGGAAATATGATTTGCACCCTTTCAATAAAAAATAAACAATACCGTAATATAAATAAAATACTATTTTTATGAAAAAGGAAAGTGTTTTCTTCCAACAGTATTCCCACAAGTGCTCAACATGTAATGAATAATGACAATTTATAAGGATTCAAGATATTCCTGAATCATAGCAGCAATGTCTGTGAGATAGATAACCCACCAATCACTCATCCTTGGAGAGGGCGGCAAAAATTAGTAAAAATAGTATTTTATACCTATGTACCGGTTTAATTTTTATTAGTTTATATACTTTTCATAATTGTCATTTATTATATTGTTGTTTGAAATAAAATTTCATAAAATAGTTATCAGTGGCAATAGCAGACCAGTTTGAAGGATTATGATTTATTTATTTTTTGTTTTAACTATGTAGGTATCCCATGTTAATAATACGTCACGTACGTATTCTGAAATTCTGAAATATAACCTCAAACCGTCAAATACAATGGACCTGTTGTAAATAAGTGTATATACAACATAGTAGTGTTAGTAAATTAAACAATTATTATAGTAGTTAGATAATCATATATTTTATTAGAAATGTTAAATACTTTAAAAGGTCTATTAAGTGCGGGCAGAGAAATTCTTAACGATGGTAAAGTGATCGTAAACGCAGAAAAACCTCAACAGCGTGAAGATGATTCTAACATGGGTGCTGAAATATTATCACATTGTCAACAGTCATGGGTGGATATCCATAATTTAAATGAAGAAAATGCCAGAAACGCCTCACTTTTAGCAGACGACATAAATTCATTGCATTACAAAATTGGAAACGATTATCGTAACTTGGCGCAAACTGTGCATTTACTCACTGCCGTACCTGGTCTAAAAAGTAATATCGACAACTGTGCTCTTCAAATTATGACTATACAAGAAAGTTTCGAGAAGGTAGAGAAGAGTTTGGTTTCACTTGAAGACTTAATCGAAAAAATTGAATTGGAACAGAGGAAAGTGGATCATCGACATCAGTTTGCTTTATATAAAGAAAAGAAATTAGGTAAATAATATGATGTTTTATTTAGAGTTATCCTTTTCTACAAATGTTATAAAAGTTTACCATTTGATATAGTAAATTTGGAAAAGGCTCGCACTGGATTAGCATCAAAACATGCACAAGATGTAGTTATGCATGAACTTAAGCAGAAACGAACACTTGAGGAAAGGCAACAAGTTTTCGAAGAAGCATTCCACAAAGATATAGAAACGTTTAGAAGTCTAGGAGAAATACCAAGTATGTAAATATTTTCTTTAATGTAATTTTATAGTTATACAATACTATGTTATCATAATAAATTCTTACATAGTCAGAAATTCTCTTCCAGAATAGTTAACGCATATTGTGTATAGCTATAATAATGCTATCAGACTCAAAGCAAAATATTGAATGGAAGCATTGAATAAGACAGTTGGTTAGAAAAGGAGAACAGTATTTGCATCTTAACTTGTATTATATGTAATACAATGTGGTTCCAAGATATTTATTTCATTTGGCCATTTTTACTTGCGGTATTTGGGTTAATTTACTATAAATTCAGTGCAACACTTTATAATATAGTCTTTCAGCATATTAATCTGTTCATCTTATAAAATTCAAATTTCCAAGAATATAATAAAATTCAATAATTACTCGAAAGAGCACCTTTACCCCACACCTAAGAGAGAATATTAAAATATTTGGTTGTGTTAATTTAGATTTAAAAAATACACAAATTAATATTACAATGATTACTAAAACTCTACTTTCAAAATAGAGTTTTATCATTTAAATTTTTGGCTATACTAATTAATTTAAATTAGCATTAAGTTTTATGTAATAAGATTAAAAGATTGAGTTTTACAAATACCCACAAGAATTTGTTGTTTATTTAATAATCTTTTAGGTTTAAAAAAATTCAAATACTTCTTGGTAGAGGCAAGTATATTCACGAAAATAAATAATTAATCACAGCAAATGTTAAAAATTAACACTACTTCTAAAATGACAACATCACATCGCTGTTACTTCGAGCATTGCCACGGGAGCGCTGCCGTCTCAAAACAAATTGCATATTAAAACGAAAATGAAAAGTGTGAACACATGGATGTTAAAACTAACATCAAGCAGTAAATAATTACTGTGACTTACATATATACCTTTTTACGTAAAACGTATATGTATATATATATGTATATCTCAAACACATGCATATATACATATACGTTTTACGTATAAAGGTATATATGTAAGTCACAGTAATTAAATTGCATATTGTTACAGCATCTTTTTTTTTATTTTTCAGAAATAGAAATAAACAGTCAACCAAGTGCCTTACTGGAAGACATGCAAATAGACTTCGACAAGAAAGAACTGGACCAATTCCTAGGAGATGCTTAACATAATATCTCTATTTTATATAATTAAATATCTGTATAAAATTATATTTATGTTAAATGGTATGAGGGGTACTATAATATATTAATAAAATACACTTCAAAAGTTTTCTATTATATGTAATTTTTATGATGTGATCACAATTAAACAATAAAGTATTACAAATTTATAAAATATGCAGAATATCTACAACTTAACGTACGAGATCCGGAAAAAAAACAAAACATGACAATGATCGCATAATATTTATGTGTATAGAGAGATATGACATATCTATATAGTTGCTTATTTACAATAGTTTATGACGAAAGATGTGAAAATAACAAATATTCTCTACTAATGTAAAACTTTTGGTAGTTTGTATCAAATATAAAAACAATTTGTTTATATAACTGTTTTTCCCTTACTAGGATGTTAACTTCTCGTTTTCTTTCATGGTAAGAATAATTTTACAGTTTGTTTTTATACAATTACTAATGCTTGTTCTTACAGTATTTAGGTAGACAATTTGCTTCTTATCAATAATCATTTTCTTTTTGTAACATTCGACAAATGATAGGAATTATTTGTTTTGCGGTTATACATATTATGTATATATAAATTGGTCTCGGACAGTAATTGGTACAGTGTTTAAAAAATATGAAATAGTCTTTGTTGACATTGACTGTCTAAGGTTGATCACCAATGTTTTTCTTTAATTTTATCGAAAATGGCATAATAAAATATTGCTTTCGAAAATTAAAATTTGCAAACATTTTTACAGTATTTCATATTCTGTATAAATTACGCTAAGGTTTATACTAAGGTCATCTAAAATGTATATAAAAGAGTTAACAAAGTTAAAAAAATAAAACAAGGGTAACTGTAAAGTTGTTCAACTGGATTAAGCTTTTTAAAGATAAAGATAAAATATTCTTCGAAAAAGTACACCATGTAATATTATGTGCAAAGTTCTAGGATAGAAAATAAATAATTTTAAGTTGAAACTATCATTTATAATGGACTAATATCACATTCATTTTATACTGCTTGTAATTACAAAAAAAATATAACACAATCTTGAATTTTTAACATTTCTATGTAATAATTAGTAGGTAATCTCGTTCACTTTTTAAACTCCGTAATTACCACGGATAGTACTGCTTATATAAACGAAATATGTTTTATTTGACGCCGGGACGTCTTCAATTTTGCCCCTTAAAAAGAACTTATCGATCATATCCTTCAAACAGATCATAAAAAGTTCTGTATATGCTACTTTGTATGTTCGATAAGCTATTTACTTATCATTAGAAACAACCAAGTACCTATTTTCCAAACGATTATACGATTTTTAAGATACATTATTAAAAAATTCATAATTCACGTAAGTAGCCATTTTCTGTTTTTAATACGAATGAAGATAATAAAAATCTTACACAGATGCTTCTCACATGCGGCAATACAAATATTAGCGCCCAACGAGAAGGGACACGATCACGAAAGTAAACTCAATTCAACATTACGCTAGGTAGAATAACTAAAACTCTTACTTATTAATTATTAGAAACAACTACTAAGCACTTGTTTCAGAACGGATATACTACTTTTAAGATGCAATAGTGCACAAGAATCAGGTAATACATACAAATTATTTAATGTATGTACAGTGGTGGCTGGTGAGTACCGAACGACGGGGTTTTATGGAATCGGGGGGGTAATATGGAACAAACATGTAAATTTTTAAAAAGAGCGCCACAGCACCCCTTTAGGTTGGCTGCATCGCCACGAGAAAATTCCCTAGTAGTAGAATAGAACGTGATTGTTAAAGTTATCTTTCGTCGGTTTCGTTGATATTGTAAGTTTTTTTATAAAAAAATTACAAAAGACATCCCAATTCCTGCACATTTTTAAACTCCTGAAAACTAGCTCTAGTTTGCGATAATTACAAGACTTAGGTGTCTGCTCCAATGACGTTAATATTAGATCCTAACCTCATCTTTTGAATGCGTCATTCATTTTTTTGTTATCTACTTTGGTTTTATTTATATTCAAAATTTTGCAAAACATGACACTTTTCAGGCTTATATGGAACAGCATGCCAAGAAATTTTAGACGTAAATTTGGTGCGCCTTTGAGAAGAGACTATTCTCTGGACCAACTAGAACTAGCACTGGAAGGTGTTATAAATGGCAGATATTCTCTTTCACAAGCAGCTGAGAGATTTGGTGTACCAAAGACTACAATATATAGAAGATATAGAGGCCAGAATTCTGAAAAACTTGGTCGTCCGACTGCTCTAACTAGTATTGAGGAGAAACAAATTGTAAGCTGTCTGACAACAGCTGCGCAGTTTGGAATTCCGTTTACAGACAGAGGCTTGAGAGAATTCGTTCAGCAATATTTAAATCGGAAAGGCGTCGCAAGTCCAATTTTTGTTAACAATCTTCCGGGACCAGATTGGTTACAATCTTTTATGAAAAGAAATAAATCACTATCTATAAGACTGTCAGAAAACATGAAGAGAAGTAAAGCAAATTAAGTGAAGATGTTTTAAGGACTTATTTTGAGGAGCTAGGAAGATCTCTTAATGGGGTTCCACCTGACAACATCATAAACTATGATGAAACTAACTTCATCGATGATCCTGGAAAGCAACGTGTAATTATCTAAAGGATAAGTAAACATGCAAGTCGCATCATGGACACCTCAAAAAATGCTACTTCTGTCATGTTTGCAGCGTCAGGTAGTGGACAGTTATTACCTCCGTATGTGGTTTTTAAATCTAAATGTTTATATCGAGAGTGGGTAGAGAAAGGTCCTGTAGGTGCTGTATTTAACAGGACAGACAGTGGATGGTTTGACAGCAACACATTTGAGGACTGGTTTTTACAAATTGCTTTACCTTATCTGAAAAGAAAGGTAGGAAAAAAAGTTCTTATTGGTGACAACTTGGCTTCCCACCTATCTGAATCTGTTATAAGAAAGTGCACTGAGAACAATATCAACTTTATTTTATTACCACCAAACAGCACCCACTTGTGTCAGCCATTGGACGTCTGTGTTTTTCGCCCCATGAAAATTACATGGCGAAAAGTTCTTCTAAAATGGAAGATGAAACATAAAGGAACAGTTCCGAAATGTGAATTTTCAAATCTACTTCGAGAAACTTTAGATTCTATGCAACCCAACTTGGAGGCAAATATTAAGTCCGGATTTGAGGCTTGTGGCATTATTCCTTTAAATGCTGAAAGGGTCATAAATAAAATCCTCTCCAGAAGTAGGGATAGAAATGGGGCCAATGATGAGTTGATAGCGTCATTTACTAATATTGTTGAGCAAGCTACAAGGAAAGAAAAACCAACTGTGGGAAGAAAGAAAAAAATTAATGTTGTACCTGGGCGGTCAGTAACGGAAAATGATTTTCTTCAACTGGAAAACTCGAGTGTAAACGATGTTCAGCCTGCATCTGAAAGTTTCGATGGAAACCAAAGCAATGAAGACTCTGACATAGAAGTCAGCAGTAGTGCCTTAGAATTAAAAGTGCCTGCCAAAAATTGTGATCTTACTGTTAATAGGTTTATAATTGTTAATTTCATATATGATAAAAATACCAAAAAAGAGAAATCTAAGCAATTTGTTGCGAAGTTGTTAGAAATAAATAAGAAAAGTTATTCAGTACAATGTATGAGGAGCTATAAGGGAAAAAATAATTGTTTTGTTTTTCCAGTTGTGAATGATATTAACACTGTTACTAGGGATCAGATAATTTTTGTTCTCTCTGAACCTGTGATTTGTAGAGGTGTGCACACTTTCTCGGGTGATGTTTTATAGACTAATTTGTTTTTTTTTTGTTTATTTTTTTTTCTGTTGCTTAAAATGAATTATTTTATTTTGTTTTTTTACAGAGTGACTGTTTTATTTATTTAAATAAATGAATTATTTGCTGTTCCTATGAACAATTATATATTTGCCATTTCCCTACCTTTTTTCCAAAAATTCAATTTTTTTTTTGTTAAAAATGTTCCATATAAGCCATAGAAAGAAGTTATATGGGACACATAACTTTCAACGTATCTTTTACGTACAAAAATTAGATAGTTCCATATTCCCCCGAACCTCGGGTTATATGGAACAGCAGAAAATTATAAAAAAAAAATAGTAAGTTCCAACCAAATACTTTTTAATTTACAGAAAATATGGCAAATTCGAACCCCTACCCATTGCTATAAAAAAAATATTATTGAGTCAACAATAAAAAAGTTATTTAAAAATTTGTCTGGGAATCGTTCCATAAAACCCCGTTTTACGGTACCTTTTGGAGGAGCAATTACATAGACAAGACTGATTCCTTTATTATCGGTGACATGTCGAGCATGTCACCAA
Organism: Amphimallon solstitiale; assembly: GCA_963170755.1. Taxonomy (NCBI): domain Eukaryota; kingdom Metazoa; phylum Arthropoda; class Insecta; order Coleoptera; family Scarabaeidae; genus Amphimallon; species Amphimallon solstitiale. The sequence goes on from OY720676.1 coordinate 175,187,862, forward strand.
TAATAAAGGAATCAGTGTAATTGCCCCGCCAAAACGTACTCACCAGCCGCCACTAATTATGTATTATCGAATGACAGTGTTCTTGCACAGATGTTTCTCACGCGTCGCAATATAAATATTGTTGGCGCCCAACGAGAAGAGATGTGATTCAGAAAGTAGCTTAATTCTAAATTATAGGCTATGTAGGATGATTAAATTCCATTTCAATCAACATACTTAAAATTATATAAAACAATTGCTTCAGTCTGAGATTATGTCCTATACTAATTTCTGACATCGGCAAGAAATATAAGCAATATTTTTTAAAATCGAAGTATATGTTAAACAATTAATTCTTAAATGGAAAAAATTCAGTGCTGTGTTACAGAATATATCATAATTTCTTATATAATTTATTCCTACACATATTATGGAAGCTCCTAAAATGCACTTCGTTACATTCTCCAATCAAATCTACTTGGAAAAAAGAAACATTTAAATGTAAACCAAATCATAATTAATTTAAAACATCCAGAAATATAGGAATATATTTATGTCAATAATTATACATAAAAAACACGGAAGGAATAATATTTCTGGTACCTAATCGACTTTGTAGACTTAGTTTATTCTGCAATTGTCATTTCTAGGTTAGTTTACAGTATTATGTTTTACTGAAACTATTACAGTAACATACAGAAACTTAATAAATAATAAAAACGGCAACATAAATATAGCTCATCAACAGTTGACAATGATGGTAGTAAGGCTTATAAATTCATTAAGAATATATGATTTTTTTTATATGCATTTTAGATAAACCTTTTGAATGTAATTTGCTAAATTCAATCTAGTATTATCTGATTGGACCCCTATAAAATTGATAACGAAAAACAAACATTATTATGAAACGTGAACAACACATCTAACCACATCGAATTCATTTTCACTAATATATTATCAATTAAGAAAGAATCCAATCACTATCTACGATGACGAAAGTAATAATAATAACAAATGAATATGCATATATAACATTGTATTGAACTATTTCTTTGTCTTATTCATTTATTTTGGTAGAGCCAATCAAAACTGGCTAAAGTGTTAATTATCATATTGAGTTAATAAATATTTAACTAATGTAAATATAAAACTAGCACTCATTTCTCGTAACATCAGTTAACAGATGAAATTCACCAGATAGACAGAACTAATACTTAAAAATAACATAATCCTCATGCAACAGCACAAGATTCTGAGTGTTTTCATTTTATTTTTACATAAATATCTAGGCAGTTGTGTGCGCATATAAATACAGCATAATCAAAAACACACCTGATTAAGTTATTAATTAAAACTAAGGTTACAAATTAAAAAAAAAAATAAATACACAGATATGAAGTGTCGCATCACCGATCAATGCGAAATTCCCTATATTTAAAAACTTTGTATATTTTGAGATCATATTAGTTGTTAGTAAACTTTTGCACCTATTCTTTTCATCCGAGACTGAATTAAAACAGGAAAATGAATTGCTCATACTGACGAAAATGTAGCAACTTTTAACTAGGCTAATATTAACTATTGCTAACAAACGATAAAAATATACAAATTTGCAATAATAGTATACAGGGTCTAAGCAAAATATACCTGTTTTTAATATTCAATAAGTGTAATAATATAACGAATATAAAGTCGAAGTACATGGAAACTCTAATTTTATTTCTCTATTTAAAATAGATGGAAAGGGTTGATAGTATGTATGCTGGCATAATTATTTATATGACACAGGAATTAACAGTATTAAGTGCTGATAAGAGGTGTTAAAGAATGGAAATTTACTAAAACTTTGTTTTTTAATAAAATTGCACTTATTGTGATTAAATATTTCTTTTTCAAACACTTATTATTGGCAGTAATTCATTTACACCTTGTATAACTAAAAATACAGTCTGTCTTACGAAAAACGACCACGCTATAACTCTGTTATTAATAATACGATTTCAGTAATTCAAAAACCACATAAGACAGGTATATAAATACCACAAAATAGTATAATTTTTATTTTTTTTAATATGTAATTTTTGACAAGCGGATAGTCAATTTTTTTTAAATAGCAACAATTTTTTTTTTTACAGTTTGGAAGAAATATTTTTTTCTGAATGCAACTTAATTTTGTAAAATATTTCTGTTAAAAACTTCTGTTTTTTCTAAAATTTTCAAGTGTCCTGCGGAATCCAACGATAGCGCACAAAACATCAATAACTGTCATTTATGAATTGTCAGCTTCTTTCCATGTATTGTTGATTGTGTACTATTTATTGTGTTTTTATTATTTTGTGATCATATTGTTATTTTATTATGGATAACAATAAATTAACTGATAAGGTGCAAGTGTTTTTCGAGAGCCATAAAAATTCTGGTCAAGCAATACGTATTTACGCAGTTCGCTTTCCCGATAGAGAAGTTCCTGAGCGTCAGAAATTTAGAAGAATTGAACGAAATTTAAGAAGTTACGGAGCTTTTAAGAAACCAAAGCAAGATGGACGCAAATTTTGTGAAAATGTTGAATTAGATTGTGTTCAAGGAAATCCCAACTCGGGAAATCGCACATAAGATTGGCACGTCAAAGGACACTGTTCATAAAATCTTAAAGACGATACCAATTTTGTGTTTTCTATTTAAACATGATATGTCAAGATGAGCTCTACTATAGAAATGCTATTTGTTCCGATGACTGCACTTTTAGCAATAATGGTGTTTTCAACAATATTCACCGTTATTGGAGTTAACAAAATCCAAGAATTATTGTTGAAACCAATCGATAACACAGATGCACCATATCTTCCTTTTTTAATCTTGAATGCTACATATGGGTGAACAAGAAGGTGTCAGCTTTGTATTCAGCAAGGTGGGAAGTATTTTGAGCAATACTTATAATAATTATGATTTGTTACGATGTTTTATGTTTGACGTTAATAAAATTTTCCATTGTTTTGTATTCCACGGCACACTTAAACTTTTTTCAAAAAAGATAATTATTTATATATACAGGGTGAGTCGTGAGCAATCGACCAAACTCTAGGAGTGTATTCTACATGCGAAAATAATGAAAAAATACTCAAATGTTGTTATTCGATTTTTATTTATTTTCGAGTTATAGCGTAATTAAAAATCTTTATTTAGTATGCCATGTTTATGTATGTGTGTATTCGTGAAAACAGTGAAACCCCGGTAGCAAATCATCATAGGGAAGTCTTCCTAACTGAAACGCTGTCTGTTCGTGGTTTTCCGAACTAGCGGTTTCATTGTTGATATAGTGAGGGCGCTGCTATCATAAGAAACGTTCCCTATACATACAAACCTTGGAGTAAAATATTATAAACTTGTTGTTCGAGTTTTATGACATTGACTTGACATTTGTACGACTAAAGTGTAGGAAACTAAAATGCCACACACTTATTCAAATTTAGAATGTGCTAATATGGTGTTTGTTTATGGATTTTGTAACGGGAATGCTACTGCCGCTGCTAATGAATATCGTCAACGGTTTCCACATCACAGACATCCTAATAAAAATGTATTTATTAATGTATTTAACAAATTGTGCGAGACCGGAAAGCTTCCCAGTGTAAGCATAATATCTGAACGAGGCAGTCGACAACAATTACAAGAAGTAGAAGATATTCTAGATGTAGTAGAAGACGCAACTATCAGCTCACGGAGAATCAGTATTCAATTGGGCATTCCACAAACAAGGGTGATAAAAACACTCCACGAGCAAGGCTTACGTCCGTACCATGTACAAAGTGTACAGCACCTACAACCAAATAATTATCGTAGACGTATGGAATTTTGTCGATGGATAAATGATAATCCCCGTTTTGTATCGCGTACACTTTTTACGGATGAAGCAACATTCACCCGTGACGATATTAATAATTGTCATAACAATCATGTATGGGCAGACGAAAACCCACACGCAACAGTCGAAAGTAACTGTCAACATAAATTTTCATTAAACGTGTGGTGTGGTCTGATTAATGGTTTTATAATTGGTCCTTACATTTTTGAAAATCGCCTCACGGGGGAGACCTATTTAAATTTTTTAGAAAGTGAACTACACGGACTGCTAGAGGATGTTCCCCTAAACATCAGAATCCAAATGTTCTACCAGCACGATGGAGCGCCTGCACATTATGCTCCTGCGGTTAGGCAACATTTGGATAAAAGGTTTCCAGGGATATGGATTGGTCGTGGTAGTGACATTGGTTGGCCTCCTAGGTCTCCAGACCTCACCCCACTCGATTATTGTTTGTGTGGCTGGATCAAAAATGAAGTGTATCAAGTAAAAGTGGACACTCGTGATACACTAATTCAACGGATTAGGAATGCTGCAGAAAATATCAAACATCAACCTGACGCTATCAGGAACGCAACCAGCGCCCTTGATAAACGATGTAGAAAATGTTTAGAAATGAATGGCGGTATTTTTGAAAATATATTATAAAGAACGATAATAACAATGGGATACCAAAACTTTAATGTATGAAATTTTGTTTATTTAAAATTACGCTATAACTCGAAAACAAATAAAAATCGGATAACAACATTTGAGTTTTTTTTCATTATTTTCACCTGTCGAATACACTCCTAGACTTTGGTCGATTCCTCACGACTCAGCCTGTATATATATACAGGTCAGGGCCGTAGCCACGGGGGGGGGCTCAGCCCCCCCGTAGAACTGGTTGCGCCCCCCCCTAGCAAAATGGAGGATGGATTACACTTTTTTATAATACGTTTTTTCATTTCTATTATATGCAATAAAATAATTCACTGAAATAATAAATTATTATCCTTTAATTTCCAATTTCATGATCAGACATCACTATGGATGCCTGTGAGTAAGGCTGGTTGCATTCTCCAGATATTTTAATGTAAAATTTGGTTCCAAAAAAAATAGATAGTTGGCAACGCTGCTCCCGGTATATTCATTGTTACTCACGTAAGTGACGCACATGCGGCACATGGTGATTCTTGTGGATTTGTGCGCACGTGGTTACGGTCGCGTCGAGGTTAAGTGCTATAATATCTCTATTAGCTGTGCTATTAGAATAAAATTTTGGAAGGCCTTAAGAGTTAAGAGAAATCAACGTTTTGTCCTGTTTTGGAAGCATATTGAGATTAATTCGACCATTTTACGGTAGGTATTTTCACACCGATTACACGTAAATTCACCGTTTATGTGATATGCAAGATACAGTGATATGGTAATTATGGTATGTTTTTCTAATTTTTTAGGTAATAAAATGGATAGATATTTAATTTTCAAAGGAAAACATATGACAGAAGAAAAAATAACGTCAAATTCTCCATCTGGCGAGACGTCGAGTGCTTGTTCATCAAAAAATTCTGATACATTAATTCCATCTGATATTGCTCGTGAAGGTGAAGAAATAACGAGAACAATATTAAAAACGTACCCAAGAAGTAAAGAAAATAGAAGTTTTCAAACAGGCTGGTTTGAAAGATTTGATTGGATTGAATATTCAGAAATAACAGACAGTGTTTATTGTTATCCATGTAGACAATTTCACGTTCGCAGTAGCACTTCTAAAGACCATACGTTTACTAAAAATGGTTTTTGTAATTGGAAACATGCTTTAGACCTGCACAAAGGATTGCCTAAACATGAAAATTCTTCTTCACATAAAGCAGCTATGGCTGTATGGAATGAAAAACGCGCTCGTGAATTACATAATTTATCTGTATCTACTCTAGTCAATGAAAATGTATTAGAACATAATAGATACTACATACAGTCAATAGCAGAAATAATGATATTTTTAGCAGTAAATGAGCTTCCAGCGAGAGGAACCTACAGTATAGAGGAACATGAGGAAAAAAGTTTATTTATGAATTTATTTAAATATACGCTGCAAAAAGACAAAAAACTAGCTGAATGCTTTAACCACATTCCTAAAAACGCTACTTATTTGTCTCCAGATATTCAAAATGAAGTTCTACAGATTCTTGAAGAATGTCTTCGAGACATGATTGTTGCAGATGTTAATTCTTCAGACGTGCCATGGTTCACTCTACTGGAGGACGGAACCAAAGACAAGAATGGAAGGGAAAATATTGCTATTGCTATTCGGTATGTTAAGTCTGGCAAAGTGTTTGAATCTCTTCTAACAGTCAAAACAGTAACAAATTTAGACGCCCAGTCTTTTGCTGATTTAACATTGAGAACATTTAATGAATATGGATTAAAGCATGAAAATATTCTCAGCCAATGTTTCGACGGTGCAGCGGTTATGAGTGGTAAGAAAGGTGGAGTTCAAGCAATTATTCAAAACAAGCTGAAAAGAACAATACCATATGTTCATTGTTGCAACCATAGATTGCATTTAGTTCTAATAAAATCTATAAATGAAGTGAATTATATCAGACAATTTTTTGAGCAGTGTGAAATGCTCTATAATTTTTTTCGGCAACATACTGTTGCAAATGCCTACAAAGGACAAGCATTATGCAGACTCCTGGAACAACGTTGGTCGGGTCATTTACATGTTACGAACACAATACAAAAAAATTATGAAACAATTATTACAACGTTACAAACTCTGTCAGTTGATAGTCATTTGCAAGGCGATAAAAAAGCAGAGGCAATTGGCTTGCTTCAAATATTAAAAGAAATTCAGTTTCGTTTTTATTGTATTTCAATGGTAAAAATATTGCAAACGATTGAACCAGCAGATAATATTTTACAGGCTCGTGAAACCAGTTTAAGCCAAGCTGCATCAATTATTGAATCTGTTATAGAAGCAATCAAAGACCTTAGAAATGACGAGCAATTCTTTAAGATGTATCACGATTGCACCAGTGAGGATTCTGAAACACCAGATGTTCAAAATTCTAAACGTAGAAGAAGAGAAAATGTCACTCTAAAAAATTTTTTAGTGACGGAAACTATGGGTGCAAGAAGTAACGAGAACAGTCACGATGCTGCTGTATTATTAAAAAGTCAGTATTTTGAAATCATAGATATCATTTTGATGGAAATGGAAAGAAGATTTAATGAAAATACTGTACTTATAAATGCGATACAATCCGCAGAAAATCTGGATTTTGAAGGAGTACAGTACTTGCAAAAATTGGGAGTAACAGTACCTAGCAAAGAAGAATTGCAAGTGGTTAAAAAGTACTTAGAAAAAAAAGAAAATGCGGATTTATTCAGGGAGCTATATGAACAAAGAGTTGCATTTTCAGACACGTATCACATGTTAGCTGCGGCCAGAACATTCGGTTGCAGTACAGCGGTATGTGAATCAACTTTTTCAGTGCTTACTAGACTAGACTGCCCTCAGCGACGGTCTATGACGCAAAGTAGGTTGGGGGGTTTAACTTTTCTGGCATTCGAAAAAGAAAGAACTGCAAAAATTAAAATGGATATTTTTTTAAAAATATTTAATGAAAGAAAGCATAGAAAGCTACAGCTTTTCTAAAACGATACAATTATGTCTTAATGTTTTATATAGTACCTACATAATTTATATTATGAAATGAAGTATTCACATTAAATTGTATAAGTAATATTATTTGTTTAACATGTATTATTTGTTTCATTGATAACAAGTTTCATAAAAGCTTTACTTTCTTATGAACACTATTTTTGTCAGTGTAAAAATATTAATTAAAAAAAAATGTCAATTTAGATACATAAATAGATACATAGGGTAGGGTAGGGGTGCTTATAATATGTAACATATTTTTCTCAAAAATAGTACAGCCCCCCCTGAAAGTATTTGCGCCTTCTCTAAAATTTCAGTCTGGCTACGGCCCTGATACAGGTGTTCCTAAATATCATGTACATAAGGAAGGGGGTAACTATTTGGTTTATTTTGTGCCTAAAATTTCATATAAACATAGGTCTGCAAACGCTTCGTTACCAATATGCAGGGTGTTGAAATTTCAAGAATTTTTCACTTTTTACTGTATAGCTCCTGCAGTTTTTGAGATATTTTGTTCAAATTTGGAAGGTAGGTTAGGCTATAAGGCCTGCATCATTAGCCATGCCAAATGATTATGTAAATCTACAGGGTAATAATTTTTTCGGGGTCATGCCCTCTTTTCTCACCCTGAACTTTTTTGCGATGCTCCACTGCTAGATTCTAAAATACGCAATAAATTTTCTGTCTTGTTTAGAAACTTTTTGATCTCATATTTTTTTCTTATCTCTGACCGTTATCGAGAAAAAAAATAGAAAACAATTTTCTGTAATTCGCCAGAGAAAATTAAATTTTTTAAAATGGTCTAGCAGGCTCTGGCTTTATTCTTCCAAATTTGAACAAAATATCTCAAAAACTGCTGAACTATACAGTAAAAAGTGAAAAATTCTTGAAATTTCAACACCCTGCATATTGGTAACGAAGCGTTTGCAGACCTATGTTTATATGAAATTTTAGGCACAAAATAAACCAAATAGTTACCCCCTTCCTTATGTACATGATATTTAGGAACACCCTGTATATATATTTATATTTTACAAAGTCAAATTGAATCGCACTATTGTATACAGAAAATTCCTACCAAAGTGTTGCTATTTAAAAAAAAAATTGACTATCACTTGTCAAAAATTACGTATTAAAAAAAAATTCAAATTATACTATTTTGTAATATTTATACACCTGTCTTGTGTGGTTTTTGAATTACTAAAATCGGATTATTAATAACAGAGTTCTAGCGTGGTGCGTTTTTCGTAAGACAGACTGTATATACTTTCACAAGATGTCAAGAAAGGTTTGGTACAGTGGCGTAACCGGGGGTGGAAGAAAAATTTGGATCATTAAGTACTTGTTAATTTTAAAAGTCTCAACAAATGCATTATTTTCACACACTCTGATGGAAAGAAATAGAACCACTAAAGAAAAACGGGTTGAAAAATGGACGATCATGGCATTTCAGTGAAGTGACCCCCCCCCCATGGTTGAGGTCTAGTTCCGCCTAGGGTCTGGTAATTTGTCTATACTGGATTTTCATTATTATATTATAGAATTTCCCACTCTGACAATAATGGATAGTACTTGTGTTCAAAATGAAGTTTTCAACTAAACTACCAAAGAACAAAAAAAAAAATTAACAGGCTAATATAAAGATGTAATTATTCATTAAATAATAAAATATTGACAACTGCTAGCATATAACGTGAAAAGCTAAGAACAAATGTCAAAGGACTTTTAATTGCTACATCATACAATACATTAAAAAATTCAATCTCGGAACATGTGTACCCTTTTTCAAATGCTTCTTCATATCTTTGAAAGTTAGCAAAAATTATTCTAATCACCTTATCATATACTACAAAGACGATTACTTATTTTCCATTATTGACGTTTACAATTTTTCTTTATAAGTTTTGAGTATGGCTTGCTGCTCACAAAAAACAAAAAAATTACATGTTAAAATGTACAATATTGTATATTATACTTGTTAAAATACAGGCTAATATATGAATTATTTAAGATTGCTTTTCTTTTTTATTTTTGAAAGTTTGCCAATTTTTTTTAAACACATTTTTTGATTTTTCTTTCTATCCGTTAAATAATTTTTCTTTTCTCTTAAATACATATTATTATGTACTTCCAATTGCATTATAAGTATTATAACATACCATTTTCTTAATGATGATTAAGACTAATTTTATTTTCGGATTTTTTTCACTTGTTTTGTCCTCTTTTTATGATGATAATTTTTTTCATTTTATCTGGGTTAATATTCCAACATTCAATGTGAGATAAAAATATCACAATATCCTCTAAATAACTTACGCACAGCACAAGCAATATTATATTAATAATAATATTATTATTATTATTATTACATTTTTATTACTAACAATTTAAAATCTACCTTAAATGTTAATAAATGTATGTTAACTAGCCGTAATAGCAAAATGTTCTGTTTCGCTATGCATACAGAAAATTATGGCAAATATAAGAGTTGAATGTAATACTTTTTCATTATTTATAAATATTTTAATATCTGTTTAATTCGAAAATACTTCCTGTTTTAAAATAACAGCACTGCACGCAAACATTTTCTTTTATAAACCTCTTTCGTATTTTCTCTCATATTCAAAATAATACTAAAAAATATATATATAAAATACATTAAGAGTGTATATCTATAGCATACAGAAATATATTTTTTATTTACAAAGTTACGCGGGTAAATTTTTGTGAAAAAGATAAAAAATTAATACATTGCAGGTTATATTATTGGGGGGTAAGGGACGTGTCTAAAATAACATGACAGACATATCTGGGATATTTAAAAATCATAGTAAATATCTAAATATTTCGAGTAATAAAAGGTTTATAAAGTGAGAACCAAATTTTAGTACAAGCCCTGACCTAAAAATGGATAAAATAATAAATTTAATGTGAAAGTTTAGTCACTTATTACGATATCTATACTCTGATACATTACAGACATCATACATGTTACTATTTGGTTAGAAAAACACGTCTTAAAATTTTGGTGGTATGCTTAGAATTCGACACGACGCCAAATCCGATACTTTTAGGCTAAAAATATAGCGAATCTGAGGGCAACGTGGTGATGATAGTTGAGGGCGGAATACCGAAAAGAAACAAGTTAATTCATATTAAACGTTTATAGTGGGGGTTATTGTGTCGATGTAATGTAAAATGTTTTATTATTGTTGAGTAAAGCCACGCGTTCAAACAATTTAGATTTATCTGCCTTCATTACAATTGAGGAGCTTGCATGCAAAAAATATGGATATATCCATATTTTGACAAAACTGAATTACACATGTTAGCCGTATAATTTTGATCTGTTCTATTCATTTTTGTAAGTTTTTGTGTCACTGTGTATGTATTACCGAATGACAGTGTTCTTGCACAGATGTTTCTCTTTATTATTGGCGCCCAACGAGAAGAGATGTGATTCAGAAAGTAGCTCAATTCTAAATTATAGGCTATGTAGGATGATTAAATTTCATTTTAATCAACATACTTAAAGTTATATAAAATAATTGCTTCAGTCTGAGATTATGTCCTATACTAATTTCTGACATCGGCAAGAAATATAAGCAATATTTTTTTGAATGAATTTTGTATATGTTACACAATCAATTCCTAAATGGAAAAAATTCAGTGCTGTGTTACAGAATATATCATAATTTCTTATATAAGTTATTCCTACACATGGAAGCTCCTAATGTTTTATTATAGCTGAGTAAAGCCACGCGCTCAAACAATTTAGATTTATCTGCCTTCATTACAACAACAATTGAGGAGTTTGCGTGCAAAATATGGATGTATCCATATTTTGACAAAACTGAATTACACATGTTAGCCGTATAATTTTGATCTGTTCTATTCATTTTTGTAGGTTTTTGTGAGCAAAACTTAATAAAAACGTGTGCGACCAAAAGCAGACAAATTTGTTTTGGAGCAATCCTCTATATGAAGTTATATTGCACAGCGATATCTGTTGGCGTTTGTTTAAAATGCTAGTTTAGGCCATTTGATGAGAAAAAAATTGGAGCCGAATGGTAAGAGCGAGATGATCTGCAATGATACAGAGACGTGCTTCGTTCACCTTACGGCCAATGAAAAGGAAGAGGTTACCGAAGACGACGGTGACGAAGAGGTGTGTGACTTGTTTAACTGACGAAATAGCTTTTCACGACTAAATTCTGTTTGTTTTCTTAAAATTTTGTTTAACCCTTCAGCCGGGGCACCAAGTCTGTGAGACCCGGCGTTTGATAAAGCATTCGGCATTTCTCGAGAAAATTTTTTCTAGAGGTGGGGATCTCAGTACCTGTCTGTCTTTGTGTTTAGTGCTGCGCTGGCAAGTGGCGTGTGTGAACTCCCTTCCTGCCAAAAATACTTACCTCTAAAGTCTGTGAGACCAGGCGCCCTAACTCGCGTTACTATATTATCTAGTAAATTGAGTGGAAGTTTTCAAGTAAGTTGACATTTACGTATCTTTATACAATATATTTTAGGTTCCTGCAGTAATATACTAAGATTCTTTTTTGGTTTATAGTTTTGAATTACGAAAAGGAACAACAGATGTTACCTCGAATGTGGAAAGAAGTTTAGGCTGAGGAAGAACCTGATGATGAGGAGGAAGAATTTTCTATTGAAGCTAGACATACTGATAGCGAATCAGAACAAGATTGTAATAGTGAAGAAGAAAATGGGAACGTTGTTGTTCCTAAAAAAAAAAATAAGAGTGCCAACTTTTATCGGAAAAGACGGAATCACCAGATGGAAGAAGCATTGTTCCAACAAATCAGTCAGAACTAGAAAAGAGAATATCATTGTTCGGTTACCTGGAGTAAGAAGCTACGGCCAAAATGCTAAAACTGCTTTGGAGTGTTGGTCTCTGTTTTTCACCGATGAGATATTGCAGACGATAATACAAACTTGTACATATCTAAATTAAGTGAAAATTATTCAAGAGAAAGGAGAGCTAAGCCTACTGATTTGTGCGAGATCAAAGCTCTTCTTGGATTATTATACTTGGCAGGAACCCTTAAAAGCAGTCGACTAAATACAGCAGAATTATGGGAAAGAAACGGAACGGGAGTTGTACGTTTTTGGTTAGTCATGGCTCGTGATCGCTTTCAGCTTTTGCTTAGATGCCTGCGTTTTGATAATCTTGATACTAGAGCAGAAAGAAGACAATTTGATAAATTAGCTCCAATTCGAACGATATTTGATTCTTTTGTAGAAAACTGTAAAAAGGCATACACAATTGGAGCATATACCACAACTGACGAAAAGCTGGAGGGTTTTAGAGGAAGATGCTCTTTTAAACAGTATATTCCTAGCAAACCTAATCGATATGGCGTCAAAATTTTTGCTTTAGTTGATTCTGCTACATCTTATGCCGCCAATTTGGAAGTGTACGTTGGACAGCAGCCTCAAGGTCCTTATGAAAATAGTAACAGTCCATGTAATATAGTTGATTTTACCAATACAAGAGCTAGGCCTGAATGATCATCAGTTTTTGGGTTTCAAGATAATCTGACAGTCGTTTCCTACATTCCTAAAAAGTACAGAAATGTCATCTTGGTGTCTAGTTTACATCATGACGATGTGATTGATACAACTACTGCTGAGAAATCTAAACCCGAGGTTATAACATTTTACACTCACACAAAGGGAGGAGTGGACAATTTGGACAAACTATGTGCCACTTATGATGTAGCTAGAAATACCAGAAGATGGCCGATGATAATTTTTTATAGTTTAATGAATATGGCAGGAGTTAATTCACAAATAATTTACGCATCTAATAATAAATCGTACAGTATACAACGAAGATTGTTCCTAAGAGATATGGCCTTATGCTTGACCAAAGATCATTTGGAAAGGCGTTTCTTGGAACAAAATGTACCACCGTCTGTAAGAGAAAGAAGACAAGAGGTGGCTGACACTCTTAATGTACAAGTAGATCAGGAAATTCTACCCGTAACACGAAAAAGGTGTTTCTTCTGCAAGAAAGATTCAAAAACAAAATATTTTTGCATAAACTGTAAAAAATTCGTGTGCCTAAGTCACCTCCAAGCTTGGTGTTCCATATGTTCGAGTACTGTGCAAAACTGCTAGGAATTAAGATTTCTACCTTTTTATTAATTTAGAAACAAAAATGCATATTCTTTACTGTTTTTTTAAATATCTTTGCATAATAACTATTTTAAATAAAATAAAAATAAAATAAAACTCTTGAAAACTTTCCATAATTTTTATTTAGTCTTTGCGACATATGTTTCGGTATTGTTCATACCATTATCGAGCATCGAGCGGAAACTAACAGGTCAGTTTGTGTAGGGTTGTTATATATGTCGTTGTGTTTATTGTCTCTTTTTACATAAGTGTCTATTATGGGTGTATGTGTGTTTGAAAAGTCTTTGTGTGTGTTCGTTACTTTCTCTTTTCCTTGAATTGATTTTTTAATTTCTAATATTTCTAACAGATTTAATTTCAGTCCCTTGTTTACATTATGTATAAGTTTACAACTATCTATATCGGGAAAATGGAGATTATCTATACAATGTTCGGCAAGGCCTGTATTTCTAATATTATGCAATATTGATCTTTTATGTTCTTTTAATCTAGTTTCGATCTTTCTGCCACTTTGTCCGATATAGATAGCTTTACAGTCTGTGCAACTAATTTTGTATACACCTGATTTATCGGTAAGTTTAGTTCTTTCCTTGTTATTGACTTACATAAACTAAATCAGGTGTATACAAAATTATTGCACAGACTGTAAAGCTATCTATATCGGACAAAGTCCTTGCCGAACATTGTATAGATAATTTCCATTTTCCCGATATAGATAGTTGTAAACTTATACATAATGTAAACAAGGGACTGAAATTAAATCTGTTAGAAATATTAGAAATTAAAAAATCAATTCAAGGAAAAGAGTAAGTAACGAACACACACAAAGACTTTTCAAACACACATACACCCATAATAGACACTTATGTAAAAAGAGACATTAACACAACGACATATATAACAACCCTACACAAACTGACCTGTTAGTTTCCGCTCGATGCTCGATAATGGAATGAACAATACCGAAACATATGTCGCAAAGACTAAATAAAAATTGTGGAAAGTTTTCAAGAGTTTTATTTTATTTAAAATAGTTATTAATAAAATGTTCCACCAAGAACCGTCTGCTAACTCAATTAATAGAATCTTTGCATAATGTTAAACTTTCGTGTTTCGAATTTCTTTCGTTATATTTTTTTTGGTTTGCGTTAATTTTAGACAAAATATACTGTTTCATTCCTAATATCTCTTATTTATTTCAACATTTTTGAAGCAAAACCGGATAAACCGTTGTTTTTTTTTGCAATATTTCCAAGCTCCAAAAAATGCTCTCATAGAAAGCCTGCCCATATAGCAAATTATCTTGCATTAACTTTTGTGATACGGTGAAAGGTCAAAGCTTTATTTATACGTGTTCTGTGTTTCCTATATATTTTAAAAAATTGATGTATCCGCTTTTGCAAGCAATTCCTCAATTATTGTGCAAAATCGATGATGAAACATTGACAACAAGTATGAGATAAAAATATGTTCAACATCGCAACTGGAGTTTGCCGAAGTTTTTATCAACGTATGTTGAATTTTTCCGAAATATCGAAAGTGATTCTTGCAACAGATTCATCAGATGATTAGTACCCCTTTATCTATAATAAAAACAGAAATTCGTAGATACAAGAAACGATCTAAAAGCGCTCGTAATTGATCTTCTCAGATCTTAATCTGAAAAATCCAAAAATCAAGTGCAATTTATTGGTTCTGAAGATTTTCGCTCCTTAATTTTGGAGTTAGAAACACCAATCCAATTCTTTAAGTTCATCTTTCCTAATAGTCTTATAGAGCGTATTACGGAACAGACCAACTTTTACGGAGTACAACTTCTAGACAAGCCAGCCAATATACTCGAAATTGAGCAATTCATAGTAATTATTTCCATGTCTGTGGTTAAGCTGACTTCTTCAAGACATTATTGGCATATCAATACTGATATTTCGGCAGCAAGCAACTGACAGGCTGTAATATAGATTAGAAGAACTAAAGAATGTATTTTGCTCAATAACCATGATAATATAATTGAAAAGGATCAGTCTGGCATGATACATCATTCAAAATTAAACAAGTTTTCAACAAATAAGAGAAAAATTTCTACAAGTCCCCAAGGAAGAATTTTTAACTAGTCTTGATGACAAAATAATACCAACAGAAACCAGAAGCCAGCTAAAACATTATAATGGAAAAATGTTACATAAATGAGGCTACAGAAATGTTGTTCTCAGCAGTATATCTAGATCCAAAGTAATACTGCACCTCCAGGAGCCTCCAAATCATAGTATAACATGATTGTGAATTATTGGATACCATACGAAAATATATCAACATTAGAAGTTATTTTTTAATCATTCCTTTTCTATCATTTCAATGTATTTCAGTTGCTGATATGTCGACAGAGAGAGAGAGGAATTATGAAAAGAGACAGAGATCATACAGTAAAGAAAATAGTCAATATATGATGAAGATGTCTAAACAGAATATTATCATAAAAAAATTAAAGGGAAAAAAGCACAAGGGACAAATTCAAATGTAGAAAATGGCGCCAATATTATTAGAACAAAATATACCAATTTAGATCAAATGCACTAGTAAATATGTTGCCAACTTTGTACAATAAATCCTTAAGGGTCCTATAAGGTGGATCTGTCAACAATGGAATAATAGCAGATTTTAGATGCAAGATATTTTTGATGATTTTAAATTTGGAGAAAACCTTTCAACGTCAACTTATGAAGAATTTAGTAACCTACCCCGCTGAATAATCAAATTTAGAAAAAAAATTATTGGATTAAAGAAAATTAATTAACCCAGATATGCCTACTGTCCTTTTAAAAGGACGGTTTGTCAGTTCCTGTTTTATCTACCCAAAGCGTCATTTTAAGTACTGAAACATAGAGGTCAGCACAGGTTTATGTCACAGAAACGTAAAAGTTTCGTTTGGCGGCAATAGTGGTAGTGTTTATCCACAATTAACAGTTTGGAAGCCCTTAAAAAAGTGTGATTGTGGAGACAATGGCGCATCCTATTGATTTGAGGCTTACTGGGTAAGTAATATAAGGAAATTGTCATGAATTTTCCTTGAAATCGCTTCAAATAAGATTCAGTAATACGACTATATCTTTACAATAAAAATGAATTGCCTGTTGTTAGCACAAAAACTTGTTAAATCTTGGTGTCCTTTTAAAAGGACAGTAGGCATATCTACAACTTTTTTTCATTTTTCTAGTGGGTTGACGTTAAATGAACTTCTTCATTATTTGGAAGATGACGATAATGTTTTTAATCATGTCAGCGTGGATGGTGAAATCAATATAGCATTAATGCCTCCGACTAATGCAACTGGTGACCTAACGGATGAGGATTCGGGAGATGAAGACTCTATGACTGTAAACAATTTGCCCGCTTCGCAACTCACGGCAGAAGTTGAAATTTTTAATCCAACTGATAATTTTCAAGAGGATTGAGATTATTCTAATAATAATGTGAATGACAATCCGGACGAAAACAATGAGAACGGTCACGTTGTTGCAAGTGAGTGGGATACAGAAGACGATATTCCTTCTTCATTATTATCAGGCATCCAAAAAAACTTTTAACTGGAAAAACAAAGATCTCGATGTAGAAAATATAGAGTGGCCTTTGAAGTATGGTTGCAAACCCTTACTAACACCAAAGCAGATTTTTTATTTATTTTTTGACGCCGAGATCATCCAAATATTTGTACGTTTTAGTAACGAATATGCCCAGAAAAAAAATTATTGGGGAAATATCACCACAGATGAAATGTATTCATTTTTTGGAATTTTGCTTTTAAGTGGCTATGTATCCATGCCTCGTCGCCGAATGTACTGGGAACAACGAAAAGACAGCCACAACGATCTAGTAGCAGGGGCATTATCTAGAGATAGATTTGAATATATAATGCAAAACTTGCACTGTGTAGACAATGATGAATTAGATAATAATGATCGATTTGCCAAAGTACGGCCACTTTTTTCTAAACTTAACAAAAAATTTCAAATGTACGCTCCACACTTTGAGACACACAGTGTTGACGAATCAATGATTCCATATTTTGGTCGACACGGTCTGAAGCAATTCATAAAAGGTAAGCCTATTCGCTACGGTTTTAAAATCTGGATGGGAGCGACAAGTCAAGGATACTGTATGTGGATGGAGCCTTATCAAGGAAAGAACTCAGTTATTGAACCTAAGTATAAGTTGTTTGGTTTAGGTCCTTCTGTTATCTTACAATATTGCGACATTATACAAAGTATTGGAGATATTCCCTATCAAGTCTTTTTCGATAATTTTTTCACTACGGTACCTCTGCTGCACGAGTTAAAAAGGAGAGGAATAAAAGCAACTGGCACTATCCGGGAAAACCGAATGTCCAAATGCCCACTTATTTCTAAGTCAGACGCTAAGAAGAAGCAAAGAGGATTCATGGACTATCGAACAACTGATGAGACGTCCGTAGTAATTGTAAAGTGGAATGACAATAGTTGTGTCAATGTTGCTTCCAATTGCCACTCGGTTGAACCTGTACATCAAGTCGCCAGGTATTCTCAAAAAGAAAAAAAACGAGTGGTACAACCAAATGTCATTTCTAAATACAACTTGTACATGGGAGGGGTAGATCGTTGCGATCAGAATGTTAGTTTGTATCGAACTGGTATCCGTGGCAAGAAATGGTATTTCCCGATTGTCGCATATTGCCTTGACGTTGCAGAACAGAATGCTTGGCAATTATATCGTTATTTGGGAGGGAAATTAGACCATCTAGCCTTTAGAAGATGTGTAGCAGAAGGAATGTTAGAAAGCCACCAAGGTAGCTCTAGAAAAAGAGGAAGACCCAACAGTATGGAACATCAAGAATCCAAAATAGACAATAAAGATCACTACATAGTATCCCAGGAGAAGCAGACAAGATGCCGAATTTGCCACAAAAAAGTGCAGAAAAAATGTGCCAAATGTCAAGTGGCTTTACATGTTGAATGCTTTCCAAGTTATCATGGAAAATATGACTAATATTTTTTTCTCATTAAAAAAATTAGGTGTAATTTCGTTTAAGTGTAAAATGTGTTGCTACTTTACATATTATAGTTCATGTTATTAAATTTTTTTTTTTATAAAACGGTCTTATAAATTTATTTACCTATGGCTACTTTAATGCCTACTGTCCTTTTAAAAGGACATACGTTTACAGCAAAGCTCTTTAACTATTTTTTTTTTCAATTTTTCTCATGTTTATTGTTGTATAATGAATCTAATCTCTTAATTTCATTGACAAAATCTAAAAAGCATAAATTCAGGCATATCTGGGTTAATATGTCAAAATATTAAAAACAAGTTTTCTCAAAAATCCTTCGGAGGAGATTTGTTTGCTTGGGTTCACGTTATAAATTGAATAAAAAGCTACCCCGTTCTGCACTTATTTTTCGTTCAACTATTCTTTACTTTGTTTTAAATGAATATAAAATAAATTAAAATTAGGCAACCCACATTACAATGAATTGTTATTCTAGTAAAAATCTTTCCCGCGGTTACAAATATGTAAATATTTGGTCATAAATGAATTTTTATTCGCTTAGATATTGAGTTATTATTTCAAATATTTATTATATATTCCCTATGTGTAATAAGTACTCGGACATCCTTGGCTTATTAAATTATGTGCTATGCAACCAATATTACATTTCCGATCCACTATATAGGACCCTTAACACTATTTAGATAACCGGCGCATTTCTTTGTACTGAAAAACTCCAATTGGAGGTAATAATGATTAGTTAATCGAGTATTTTACTCGAAGTTGGAAAAACCGGCCCTTACTGTCGTGTCGAGCTCAGCATACCACTGCTGTTTATGAAGATAGCCATCAGACTCCAAGGTCACTGTCTACGTTTCAACGTCAAAGCGTAAATTAAATAAAAATAAATTAATTAAATCTAGTGGACGGCCAACGATCTTAACACAAAATCTTGATGTCAGACAGTGGATTAAAATATATGCTTTTCATTAACCTTACTCTTCACTTACTTTATTAATAGCAAATCTAATTTATTGTACGCCCGATTCTTTAAATGATGTAATTTTTCTCTTTTTTTCTCAATATTACTAATTACTGAATAAAATTAACAACGATAATATAAGAATTAGAAATGTACAAAGATATTCTTTTTATTTAAAAATTATAGAAACAGATTTTCAATGTTTCCAACATTCGACAACCTTCAACCATTCAAAATCATCTCTACAATGCTGAAAATATGCTAAAAATCGCGGTTTTTATTTTTTTTTAAATATTCATATTTTTAGGTATGCAATTTATATATCAAACAATATTATTAGAAATTAAAGCATACAACTAAACATAAAAGCATACAGTGTGATACAACTGAAATAAGTTACAAAGTAATATATTGCCAACCATTTTCAATAAAAATAACTAATTATTGCACTCGAAAGCCTTGAAAAATGCTTTCAAATAAAAAATAAGTCAAAAGCAGAGATTAAGCACCACAAAAGCATATACCCCTTACTAAATCAATTGTTCTATCAGAGTATAAATTAGAGAGTTCGATTATTATTATTATTATTATGACAGTTTGTTCATAAATTAATTTAATATTACTTTCACATTGTAAAACCTGCAGTATTTTAATTTCTTAGGAAAAATAAATAAAACATAAATTATCAAAGTTAATCTAGTCTCGATCTCATTAATTCATGAAATTCCTGTTATCGTTAAATGTTCCTTAATGATTTACTATTTTCAACAATTTTTTGCGTAAAACATAATTGTGTAATATAATAAATCCGTTTCTTGTATCCATTTTGATTCCTTTTTCTTTTCTTTTTTAGTTACACTTGTAGCACACGGGGCACAGTACCTGCAGCGTCGTGTATCTTGCATTTTGCAATGGTATGATGAATTTGATATATTATGTGTGTGACGGTGGTGTGTATGTATGTGTATTATGTAGGAATTATATTTATGATGGATTTCATTTTTTTTTTTTCGTTTCTTCCTTAAGGTTGCCAGTACCTGTTCGCAAGTATGAGGTATGTGGCGGACAGCCTCTGTCACGCCGACTCATTTTCACCTTCCACAGGTCGACCATCACCATACACGCTCAATGACGCAATGTAATTATTTGGCATCACCTGGATAAACAATAAAATAATAATTGAATAAACATTTCCTACTGTAAACTGCTTTTTTTTGTTTCTTAGAAAAATAAATGTTTTTATTTTGAGGTATTAAATAAATGCAACAATTTTTTTCTTAAAAATAATTGGCGCCCAAATTTTGGGGCCGTTTAAAAATAGTTACTTTTCTAAAATCAAGAAACCCGTATAACCTACTTTAGCCTTCGATTATACAGACAAATCATATGAAGTAGGTGCACAGTAGGTACAGCTCAACAATCGACAACATTTACACCTCGCCTTCAGTTACATACAAAAAAAAAATGCAAACGTTGGCAATTCTTGCATTTTACAAAAATACAAAATAAATTTAAAAATTTACAAAAAAAAAGAACAGTCCATATAAATAGGGTTGAAGGGTGGTTTTTAGTAGTAATAGTTAGGTTATAGTGTGTTAATAAATAGAACCAATGTGAAGAATTAAACCCAAGTAATTTCGGTGGTAGCACATACATTATTAATGTGCTTCGACTTTCAAAACATGATGGATTTTTTTTTAATTTATAAGCTTTTGAATCAAGAACAGTCCATGGTTACGATATGATTCATTGCCGACGTCCAATATATTTTTATTTAATTTATTTTAATATCTTTGTTTCTTTCGCTACATATGTAGTAAAATTTAATCTTTATAATTGTATTCAAAATGCAATGTATATTTGTATAGTATAATATGTTGTTCCACAAAATTTAATATCAAATTAATAATTATTAATGCTCTAGATACAGCAACAGTAAATACATAACCATATTCAAACTGGCTAAAATAACACCCAACAACCTTATACGACGTGCCACAATATTTGCGGAACACCTGGATGGTACGATGTTATGTGAGGTCCAAGAATCATGAGATAAATATGGAAAAAATTCCATCGCCTGTTAATTTCAAAGAAATTAGTATTCAAAGATAACACTTTAGACGTCGTTTGTCTAAATTATTGTAAAACATTTTAAAGATTGGTTTTGATACGGTCAATGGGGTAACAATTTTGAACAACTATAACCAGGTTTGTAATTAATCACTCTTCTAATTATACCTTTTCCAGAAAATCATTTTACGCTAATTTTACCTGAAAAAACATATGGCAACGTTGTCCTAAATTTACACATTATTCTCCCTTATTCCCATGGATACGGGCAACTATAGTACCTTATCCATTATTAGGATAAATCAAACGAGTTGTCAAATTTACCCTTACAAAAAGGCCAATATCTTCTAGAGAAAGATATTTGCAAATATAAAGTTTAGTACTGATAGCTTTTATCGTTTGGCCACTATCGCGGTCATAAAAAAAAGAGACACACTCATAGGGGCTTCAACGTGGATATATGGCAAAAATCGCCTGCTTGAAAATGTTCATCATCACCAAACTGCCTTATGCTACATACCGTGCCTTCAAATACTTTCCTCATTAGAGTAGGCTGTTTTTAAGGTTTCTACATAAGTGATCAATGTTGGTGTACATGCTAATCTTTTGAAAACCTCAAATTTTGACAGTTGTCATACTTAAATTCAAATTATATAGATGAGTCGCTCTCGCAACCGACATGCTAATTAAAATGGCGTCAAATTTGAGATGTCGCAAAATGTTACCTTTCAAGTAATATAACTTACAAAAGCCATATCAGGACTGTCATAAATACTCTTAGACCATTTATACATAAGACACGCCGTTTTCCGTCGCGCCTTGAATACGAACTTAAGCAAACATAACGCAGGCATGTGACGTCACGGGTGGGCTTACAACTACTATATAAAGCATAGCTGACTCGTCCGCCATTTTGGAGATAACTGCGTCAAAATGTAGCCCATATGAGAACTGTCAATCTGTCCGCAATGACGTCATTGACAGCTAAAGTGAGCATACCGGTATAAGTGTATCGTGATATGAACTGACATTTATCTCCAAAATGGCCGACGAGTCAGCTGTCCTAAATATAGTAGCTATAGGTGGGCTTGTTTCTGCTGTTGTTGTATGTCTAACGTCCGTTTTAACGTTATAGATACAGTGTTAATATTGATTAAATCGTTCTAATTTTAATTATGGTACAATTCTGTAGTGCATATAACTGCAACGAACGACACAAACGTGAGACAGATATATTATTTCATCGGTAAGTATAATAATAATGCTGCTATTAAATAAAGAAAAAACTTGTAGCGTCTAGTGTTGTGAGTGTGATAATTATCATCAATTATTGTTAATTAACTGTTAATATAAATGATGAAAAATGTGTTAATTATCATGATAATTATTACTTAATAATTAAAGTATTAATTTACAACACTAGTAGCGGCAAAGTCAGTAGCAAATAAAATTTGAACATTGACTTCTTCGAAATAAGCATCCAATTGATAAAATAAATGTGTTACAGATTTCCTCAAGACATAATATTGAAAAAGCAATGGATCTTAGCAATGCGTCGTGTATAAAATCTCCCTCTTGAGCTATGATTAGTTTTTAAGTAAAATCGGAACACCGGAAGTAGTAGTTTACTTCAGTGAAAAAATTGAATTTTGCCAATATTTCCTCAACTACTAAGTGTAAACAAATTTATAAAGAATTCATACGTACTCAAAATTAAATTTGAGAAAAATTTTATTATAAAAGTTTTTTGAAATTTCTACCGGAAGCAAGTCTTTTACTCTTATCGCAAATCAGTTTTTTGCAAATATTTCGCAAACCATGCATGAACTTAATCGTCAATATTATTTGTATAAAAAAATTTTCAAAATTCGGACCGGAAGTACCACTTTTACTTGCAAATATGTCGTAAATTATGCATTCTATATATGTTCATCAAGAGTATAAAAGTATTTAGAGCTGGATTTGGAATATCTTTTGTATAAACAAAATTTCAAAATTCGGGCCGGACCTTACCTTTACTCTTAGCGAGTAGCGTTTTCTTGCAAATATCTCACAAAGTATGCATTCTGTGAGATTAAGAGACTAGAAGTACTTAGAATAGGATTTTAAATAATTTTTGTATAAAAGAATTTTCAAAATTCGGACACATTTACTCACAGACGTATTTTTTAAGAGAATAAATGTATTTAATGCTTAATTTAGAACAACTTTGAATAATTTGAAATTCATATATGTAGAAGAAAGTCGTGTGGTGCCCACACCCAATTTTTTCTTAATAATAAATGTATACCACAAATTGCTTTGGGTTTTATTTTTGAATAACCAAAAGTAAATGGAATTGACTGGTCTTTACAAAAATTTATAGTTATTTGAGGTAAGTACGATAGGGGGGTACGATAAACGAAATTTCTGGGTTATATATTCAGATTTTGTTTTACAAATATTCTTCAAGTAAGAAGATTGAGGTTTTTAATAAATTAAAATGAAGGATTTTCTTTACTTTTGTAGTACAAAGTCTAGGTATGTATAGTTCATTCAGTCTAAGAATGGAGTAGATGGCGCTACAATATGAGCACAGTTTACACACGATAAATTTTGTATTTTTAAAACAAATAAAACATATGTTTACTGTCAGATGGATAGCAGGGATATACATTGTATATGATATCATTATATTTCGACTTTTACGTGTTTATTGACATTTATTTAAGTAAGGCTTACATTGCTTTTAAAATGATAACCATACTAACAAACATGAAAAGGCAAACAGCTAATCAGTATTTGATAAGTTTTCCAAAACAGAATATCGCTCACACAAAAAATATTAAAATATAAGGAAAATATTGAATAACTCGTTGTGTCTACATGTAAATAGAACGCTTACATTTTACAATATTCAAGAATGTACATGGGTATCATTATCAATATGTGAGTAAAAGGTGTAAAAGGCAATATTTCATGTTAAAATCCAATAAATTTTAGATACTATTTCCATTAGCAGATATTTCAATTATTATCTTATTTACAATATCTAATTTTATTGTTGTAGATTGTCGCAGCTATAATGAATTTGTATACAAACACAGAAAATAATGAACTGCAATGTGAAGATCATGTATTAAAAATACCGCAGAAGAAGTATTTATATTAAAATGAATGGAAATTCATTAAGTCCACAAAAGTAAATGTATCTGATAAAATTGTATTTTTAATATGACAGACCATAAAGCAATAAGGAAGGTATTATTTCATATCTTTTTTAAAAAAATCTCTTATAAACATGTACAAGTACTTTTATTTCACAAAACATGAAACACTGAATACGTAAACAAAAATCTTGAATAGAATAAAAAGTATATTTCTAATTGTTATTAACAAGTATCTACGGTATGCGGCAAAATAAACAGTACTGAAATTATGAAATGTTTATTATTTATTATTTATGTATTTACTTTTCATTATATAGCGTTGCAAACATTATTCACGACGACGTTCTCGATAAAACTGATGTTCAAGATGCCCTCCGTTCAGTTTCAAGCAGTATTCGTAGCGTTCGCGAAGGTTCACAAACATGTCTGTGAACACAGGTTGTTGCATGGTACGAAAAAACCCTGAATTTTAACCCGCAATTCCGGAATAAAATAAAATATTAGCGATTACGAAAAGAAAGTTAACGAAATTGATAAAATACCTTAACAAATGAATATTTCACTTGCGAATTCTAAGAAGAACTATTTTTTAGGAATATTAACAACAAATAACTATGTAAAATACGGAAATCGACAAACTCTTTGAACAAAACTGTCAGTAAACAAATTTTTGACAGAACGAGTTAAATGCGATTATTTTGCCGGTGTAAATGCACACTCGATTTCAACCAATCACAAACGTTTATTTTAAGCCCTATCTTTCCCAATGCTCCATTCTTAGACTGAATGGAGTATAATAATACACTCTCCGATTTATGCGGTGACAAGTGTCACTTTTTGTGTTGACACTTATGTTTTAGTTACGTTTTATGGCAATTTAGAAGAATAATGGCAGACACCCAAAAATCAAAAGATGATGGTAAAGGTGGGACACCGCAAGAAAAAGCAAAAAAAGGAACTCAGATCGTTGGTGCTATTGCATGTTAGTATGAACAATTGTTTACTCTTTGTGTGATGCTTTTAGAATTATTCGTTTCATCCACTTCTTCTTTATACCTTCTGTATGTACGACAATTATATTGAAAACAATACGTAAATATTCTAGGATTTCGCTAAGTTTTCTGGTGAAACATTGCAATTGAGTAATTGAGAGATTAAATTAATGTATACCTACCACAATTTATCGTTCAAAAAAAGAAGCACCAGTTTATTTTGACAATCAATGAATCATAATAAATAATAATCTTGAAATATACCCTTAACAACGAAAGTTGTATACTGCTGCTTGTGGACAGAATTCACTTCAGGCAGAAGTGGAAATGATATTGCGTCAGCATTTATAAAAATTCTTAAGAGAGTATTTGAAGACACTGAATTTACTGAACTTGTTACCTGGAGTGACTCGTGTGTCCCCCAGAACCGCAATAGTATCATAGCTTATGCAGTTCAAAATTTTATGAATGAACATCCGGATATTAAATCAATAACAATGAAATATTCAGTACCAGGGCATTCCTGTATACAAGAAGTAGACCATGCTCACAGCATGATAGAAAAAACGTTTAGGAAAGCTGAATTTTATTCTCCTATGGGAGTGATTAGACTTTTGAAGACTGTAAATAGATCCAGACCATATGTCATTTTACAAATGAAAGACTCAGATTTCAAAGACTTTTCTAGCTGTGCTCAAGACTTTCCATACAAAGTCATCCCATTTGCGTCCGTCACGATGTTGAAATTTTCACAGAACAATTTTCTACTTAAGTACAAAACGACATACAATTCAAATGACGAGTTTACTGAAAAAAATATCAAGCCTAGGTCGTTGAAGAATCTTAGACAACTGAAACCACTAGCTATAAAAAATGAAGTTAGTGAAGAAAAAAAAAGTCATTTTTTGTTTATGATGCCGTATATGCCTGAAAATGATAAAACATATTTTCGGAACATCTTAAAACTTGATGGTAAGTGTAAGAGCTACATTTATTTATTGTGGATATAGAATATTAATTTATTGCAGCAAATGACATTAAAGAAAACCAATCAACAAAGAGAAAAAGCACTGCAGAAGAGGAAATTATCAACAAAAAGAAGAGAGGGCCAAAAACAAATAAGAAAAATCAATCAAAGAAAAAATTTTGAAAATTTGTATTTATCTCATTTCATAAATTACCATTAAACCATAATTTCATAAATAAAGTTATAATAAAAAAGATATTTCAATTTAGTAACAAAGTTGTAAGTGACGCAGATGCACCTGTGTACCAAACAGTTGAGAGTACATAATTTTGTACACGATTCTAACTGCAATGCATCACTAATTATTTTAATTAATTGTAATTAAATAGATGATTTTACACTTAAGGTGAAGCATAACAATTAGTCATTTTGGAACTAGTTAACCGCTACATTTTTTAAACATTTACGTGGTCGCCTTGCAAAAGATTTATAGTTAATCTAAATCTTTAACCTCAATTATCTCGAAATCGTCGTTGTGCTAGTTAGAACCGTGTAATTCTAAGGTCGCGTGGAGTATAGTTGCATCGTGCCCACCAGTGACGTCATCCGCGTAGAATTATGTTTGCTTCACTGCTTGATAGTTAAGGCATGTCTATATATTTAAATGGTCTAAGTAAATACTAATATTCATACACCATTTAACATTTGTCATAATTATCTTTTGATGTTTGTTATAATTGTCATCTAACCATTTTAAATTTGTCAACAATGCTTGCCTCCTAAACAGTATTGCCAAATGTTATACAAAATATAGGTGTAGAAAAAATAATATTTAATAGCTTTATTTATAATACTTATTTGTAACTGGTATTCATGTAATAGTATTTCACTATGGAAAGGTATTCATGTAATAGTATTTCACTATGGGAAGGTATATATCTTGAAATATTAATTAATTATACTCTGTTTTTTAATTCCGCGAACCACCAAGTAGAGTCATATGTACAATATGCAACATATGATGACATTGATTTTTGACAAATTTCTGATGTAGGTTATGTACATTATGTTATGTGTATACCTACGGTGTATACTCACTGGTATGCATGCAATAAATCCAACTGTCAAATGATTAGAAATAACTGTCAATTAAATTAAGTGGGTGTCATTTGGGCTCGAAAAGAACCAATCGAATTGCCCACTTTTAGCGCTAAAATTTAAAAGTGGTCCGCTGAATTAAAAATCAGAGTACAGTTTAATTTTATTGTTTTGAAATTGTTCCGCTCGATCGAAATTTGTAGTGGTATTGAATCGCCGTCTTTAGTTCGTACTTTGGCCGTGTCGGTTGTCAAAACGATTCGATTATAGACGCCTATTATTATTTACATGACATAACCAAACTATCAAAATTATGCATTGTCACCAACCATTAAAAAAAAAAGCATGGCCGCCTCTAATAAGGAAAGTTTTTGAAGGCACGGTATAAGAAAGTAATAATAATAAAAGAACAGTGAGAGCACGTTGTAGTAAAGACAAATTCACATATTGTGTATGTAAATCGTACCTTACATTATCTATATTCATCAAGAACTAGATCATGAAAAACACTGCCTAGAAAGTACAAATATGGAGAGATAATAAAACATATGTGATTAAATCATTAGGTCCCAGTAAATAAATGCAATGGACATAAACAAGGCTAAACCAAAAAGTGTATTTATTTCCTGTGGTATAGTGTAATTAAGAAAAGTACAGAAATAAACAACAATTGAACAATCACAACTGCGATGGCTGGAACAAGTAACGAAATGATGCGGAGGTCTACAACGATAGAGAAGTGGAAAAGACGAAAAAGTAAGACCGGGATATTGGTGCGCAGAGAAGAGATGAATGAAATGGAAGGAACTGGAAAAAGCTTGGCAAGGGACAATTTTAAAAATAGAGTTACAGTTCAACGAGCATAGCAATGCCGCTAAGATGCGTAAACTAAGAAGACTGCGAGTATAGAGAAACTATGTACGTCTCAAACAGATACTTCTGCGGTAAAAATAATGCCATCTTAATGCAACAGTTACTTGTCTGGGTATGGGATTACCCCTCCCACCATCCTTTCCGATTATCATTGACAAAGCAATTCTAGACGAACTGTACAGTGGAAGGCAGAAAATCTTCAGATTATATAAGTAACTAAGCATATAAAGGATCATGTAGAGTCATTTCCTTGCAAGTCAAATATTTTACTTTTTTTTAGAGACAAAACAGCTGCTTTATATAGTAAACTCTAAAAAAGGAGCTAATTAGCAAGTTACCAAGCCTATCCAAGTGATTAACCTGCTAAAAATAAAAAAACTGAATGAATCAAATAAAAGAAACTCAACACTTTAGTATTTAAAACTTATTTAACAACCCCATTAATCATTTAATAGAATATAATGACTACTGCATACTTCACATAATTGGTCTGCATATCCTCTGTTTAATATCTCTTACTCACCTCGAAAATAATATCCTGATAACCATAACAGAATGTGCTACCGAAAGGATTTGTAGTGTTTGTTGAACTTGCCCTGTTTAAAACAACAGGTCTCTCACTTGGTGTCAATTGTTTCTTAAGCTCGTCCCAACGGCAGTAGGCAGTAACGTCGACACTGTTCAACTTGAGATAGAACTCGCATCGTTGGTACATATTGAAATTATAATGTCCCGGATAATTGGTGTGCAACACAATCTTTTTCGCTACGTGACTGCGTGCATCAAATAATATATCCTGCAATGAAATCAAAGATGAATGTTGCTTCACAATTTAACATTAAGTAATGTACTACAGAAGATACTTACAATACCTAAAGTAAAATAATTAAAGAAATAATCACTTCTAGTGGCAGTAACTCTTCGATGAGCGTTCGGACTGTGTATGCGCATTTTGTCTTCGCTTTTGTAGAACACCATGTTCGGGGAGCCCAATGACGTGGCGACATCTTGCGCCGTCTGTCCAAGTAACACCTCACGTTCGAACTGCATTTTTGTAGAATCTATTCTCCTAGTATTGCCACCTATAAAATAATCTATTAAAGGAAAAAATAAATCAATTAAATTCTGATAACGTTATTCTTACTACAGTTGATCTATTATCTTAGTTTCTTCTTGTAACTATGTTTTATTTAACTGATTATGTAATATAAGGTAATCGAAGGTAATTGACACAGTAATAAAAAAAAATTTGAGATAACTAAAAATAACTTAATTACTACAAATATTTTATATATTTGCATCCTAAAAACACTAAATTGTAAGTAGTAATTATATTGGTGAATATAATAAGTGTGCCTATAGATCGCCAAGATTGAATACGAAGTCAAATACATACAATCCACAATGCAGAACTTAGATTCAAAGCACGCATTTTCTGATTAGAAATAAAACACTCAATTTACAATTTAATATACTACATGTTGAAAATAAAGGTAATAAACTAAATCACTTAGAGTGTCTTAGTCATTAGAAATTAACAAACTCTAAAATTCAGAAATACTAATGTAATTGATAAATTAAGACCCTCAATTGTTCCCCGTTATTAAATCTGTTTAGTCATTGAGAAGGGTTTTCCCATGATGCTTATGTTCGATTATTAAACTTGTACGTTCACAAATGAGATAAAGTTAAGGATTACAAATAGCAATGAAGTTAATAGTTCTAAGAATTTCCAATCTTGTGTTGACTACCTAATATGAATGTTGGATATTGTATGTAATATTTTAGTTTAAAGAAGAATAAACACTTTCAAAAAGAGAATAATCAACATAAAATTGAGAATTAATACACTTGCAGCATGCGTTGATGTAACAAAACTATACCAAACGTGTCATCACCTGAAGCAGCTACTGTGTAGCAAAACAGCTGCAGCGTGTTTAAGTTTATTAATATAGTGTAAATTTCCAAGCAACATACTGTGTGCTTCATTTCAATATTTATGTATTAATAGACAAATGCTGACATTGTGAAATATATGTAATATAAGTATATTAGTCCATAAGTCTGCTTACTGTTATTTTCTTTATTAGGTTAAATTGTTTCATGTAAACAACAAAGTATTGTTATGTGAGAAAATGTAAAATAATAGCAATTGCTAAATAAACGTATATTATTATTATTTCTAATCTTTATTTTCGACATTTTAATAGCGAAAGCTATATATCCTCAAAATATTATTTAATTAGCTGTTTTATATAATTTTTCCTATCGATGTTAAATTATAATAGCATTGAAGGTCTGTAGTACTTTGGCTGTGTCGGTAGCTAAAACGGTTCTACTATAGCCGAATTAAAAGAAAATTTACAAGTTTAAATTTCCAAAATTAATATCCCCTGAAACTGGAAATATTTTGAATATGATTCCTACATCATGGATTTGTATTTCCTTCAATATTAAAGCGTGCTAAATTAGAGATCCTTACTACTATGTCAAAAAAAATATACCGGTGATCCAGGTAATTGGGTCACCTGGTATATATATAGAGTTTATTCAGCAAACATGATCCCCGCTTCACAAAACAAGGATAGTATAGGTGAATCATGTGTTTCTAGTGCGCTTCTAACACGAATACACAATTCATACAAAATACTTGAGCAAGACAAAAACGGTGTTATATCGCCATGATAATTCACATTTCCGTTTAGCGTCATATTGGCGCTGTTTGTCTTTGACATGACGCTTTGACGTTTGTATTTGATCGAACTGTTTATTTTTCATTTGCTATAAATATTCGTTTCGTAACTTCTTATATTATGTTTATTAATGCCATATTTAAGGAGCTAAAGAATATGAAAAAATCATTAGATTTCATGTTAAGGCAATTCGATCAAATTCCAATAGAAAACAGAAATAAAAAAAAATGGGTATGCTTAAGACCACACGGCAGAAGTGAAAACTTCATCAAGGCGAGGTTAATAATACGAAATACAACTTTTTTTTGTTCTATATTCATTTACATTTTTCATTTTCCATTTTCGTTCTATATTACATTTAAAAAATATATATTTATTATTATTGTGTCTACATTATTCTAGTACATTTCGCTCGGTCTGATCAAGTTTTCACTTCAAAAATTCATACGTACGCATGTATATATACAAATAGACGATATGATAATTTTCATACGAGTACCCGCGCTGGTCTAATGGTAACGTGCCAGCCTCATACCCTGGCGGCTCGGGATCGCATCTGCACGCGGACAAGAATTTTTCAGAAAATAAAAATACAATATTTCGCGTATTTATTCTAAATTTCAATTTAATTGAAATTAAATACCGCTAGTTAGTGTTATAATACAAAGCCGAGCGTGAAACGGTTGCCGAGCGAGTATAGCAGAGATGCGTTAATTATATCTCTCTCGCTCCCTTAGTCGACTCGACTCGAGCCGACTTTATCCGAACGAGCGTTACATTCCGAGCGTGACGGCCCAGTCTCGTTCAGTGCCCAACAATCAATGCATTCACGCGCCCATAGAAGTTTTCACTTCAAAAAAAAACATTTTAAAATAAAGAGAAAAAGAAAACTATTACAGGAATGAGTGGGAAAACTAGAGTAGGCAGTGGATGGCACAGCGGGAAATAAAAAAAATATTATTATTATAAATGGAATAGAACATCAAGACAAACAAGAATAAGTAGAGGACATTGTAAGTAAAATCATGTAGTAACTAAATATCAGCTCAGGCAATAAGTTAATTAAATGCTATCGAAAGAATGTACAACAGGACAAGAGTCACAAAATAGTTGAATTAATGAGCGAAGAAGTGAAGAAAGATATTTTGAAAAGCAGTAAAACAATCGGATCCATTAAGTCTATGACTGCTAAGTAAAAGGCAGAGAACAGAAACTAGCAAGAAAATTAAACTAAAAACTAAGGCGGACCTATTACAGCTGAATTAAAAAAAAAGAAGAAATGGAGATTTACATAGTATGGGTACATGCAAAACATAAGAAGCATCAAAATAAATTTTCTAAAATAGAAACTAAACCTACAATACGACACAATTCGGCAATTATAGTTTTAACCGAAACCTGGTTTGACCCAGCTAAAGAACATCGGTATAAAACACTAAAATACAATGCAATATTCATCTCCAGAACTACAATTACTACAATAGTAGACGGTATTGCAATATACATTAAAGAATCTATAAAATATGATATATTACTAAATAAAACATGGAATAAATAATAACCATATTTCTAAACACCGAAAGGATTGTTCAAAAATAATCATAGCATACAACATCACGAAATAACGAACATGAAAACCAAAATTAAGGTCAAAGTAATGGCCAATGATATCTCAGACCACTACTCATTTAAAAGAACAATATATGGAATAGAGCGAATAGAGAAATAGATACAGTACCAATTTTTCAACTTCGTTGGACAAACTATGAACATATAAACGAGAAAAACGAAGGAATTAACGTAGAAAGCATACAACACTTTCACGAATTATGAAATACCTCCGAACATAATGTAGAAAAATATCAAAGACTTGAAATCATTAAGGGGGCTTACGCAGACGTGTCGACTAACTGCCGTGAGGTAGAACGTAAGGGGGTGGCGCCATATGCGCTACTGTAAATTCCTCCGATGTAAGGTATTCGTTAAAATAAAACAAACAGCAGAAATTTTTCTTTTTCTTATTATGTTTTTGCATTAAATTGAATACAAAGGATTAATTAAGGCTTCGTTGGGAATACTTTTTTATAATTCAAATTATTTAGTCCTACATTTCACTCTTCAAAGTTGGCAAAATTTACAACATCATAACACAGTTCCAGAAACTTTATTTTAAAAACTAATTCCAGTCGAGCATGCATTGAGCCTTTGTTTATTTGTGTTTTAAATTTCGTTTTGATATTTCGTAAATATAAGCGGTACTATTGTTTTAACGAAACCTTGTAAAGTCCAGAATTTATATTAGCGCATATGGCGCCACCCCCTTACGTCCTACCTCACGGCAGTTACTCGGCACCTCTGCGTAAACCCCCTTAAGGTTGTTCATACGGTCGGATTCGTGAAGACGCGCAAGGGTCGTGCTGCCAATTGATTGTGCCATTACTGTAGGTTTTTTTGACGCAAATATGTCTGTAATAATAGGAAAGTTGTTTCTATGCTTCTATAACATTAGATTTTCAATAACTTTGCTCACTTAAGAGAAATTCTAGTGTAAAAATGTGCTAAAATGTCTGAATTGTAACGTGTCTCTAAGAAAAAATATTAACTTACATCGAGAAAGTATTACTATAGAAGCATAGATTTGTCTTTTGCAAGTATCCTACAAAAGCAGTGCCGGATCTAGGAAATTTCTTAGGAGGGACAAGTCAGCCCCATGCCGCCCCTGTAGCTTTTTTTCACTATTTAATGCAGTAATCAATACAAGGGAAAAAAGTAACAGGCTTTTTTAATGGTGTGTCAAACTTAATTTATTAAAATAAATACACATATTTTTCACTTAACGCTACTATAACACCTTAAAAATAAAACCCACCACTATCCTCTGGCACAAGCAATGATGGCCTTCGCAGCTACCTTTCATTATGCTTTAGAAAATGTGTTGTGTGCAGATATTTTTAGAAAATTTTCCTTGATTTTCTTTCAGAAAATGAGTTAATGACTTCTTCATAATTTATTGAATTAGCCTCTTGGCTTTCTATAGACAGTATTGCGAGGTTTCTCAATCTGTCTTTGAGTCATTGTTGGTGTGAGATAGTTTTTAATTTTCTCCAGTTTGCTGAAACTCCTATTGCAGCTTGGTAATGTAGTTGGGTGCGTTAAGTAAACTCTCAAGGCTATGCGCACATTTGGGAAGCAGTCAAATCTCTTTCTTGGATTAGGTTTAGAAGATCAAGTTGATTCATTTTTTTTCAAAATTAACTGTTGCATTCTGTAACTGGTCACGAAGAACTATGATTTCAGTAGGGAACTCATCTTTACTTATATCTTCAAGATATTTACTAGCTAAGTTAGTAACAAATGTTTTCAACTTCTTGTCATTCAAGGTTTTCAAATCTTTACAATTTAGAAAAGAAAGTTGTTGAGTACACTTATGCTCTGGATTCTATATTTCAACTAGATCAATATCACATCAATTACTTCCTTCATACTATGGTAAAAACTTTCTTCTACAGAGAATCTTTTTCCTTCATCTTGCACCATCTCTCCAGGCATTTTTTCCTTTTTGGGATTCTGCGAGTTTCCATAGTTTGCACTACTTCAATTTTTTGCATTATTTCTTTGGCTGTCTTTATCCATTCATTTGTTTCGTTTCTCTGCCTTTCTATAGTTTTCGTGAGATTTTCCAATATTTGTATTGTTTTTAACAATATTATGTTATGTTTCTGTCTTTCCTTGTTAACTCTGTTAATTTCTTTTAAGATATTTGTCCAAGCAACCAAATACGAAATAAATTGGAAATATTTTAATGTACTATTGAGATAGGCGGCATCAGGTTTTATTTCTGGTGTATAGATTTCTTCTTGGTTCATCTCAGTTATAGCGCTGATTACTCCTTTAAAGTTTTTTTACAAGGGCATGTACAACCTCAGACCATCGACTATCAGTGGTTTCTTTTAAATTCGTTTTTGTGTGCTTCTTCATGACTTCTCACCGTTATGTTGATGAAACAAAATAAGTCTGTAATCTCTAGATTACTCTAAATACCGCGTACCTAATCTAAAATAGGTTTTTTGGTAGTTAATTCTTTCTTTAAATTTAGGTAGGTAGGTATAATGTGATGAAGAAAGGATGTATAAAAGGGAAATATATAAAAAAACATTATTAATATTTCAACATTTTTAATAATATTCGCTAATTATTCAAAGTGGTAATTTTCTCGTTTGACCACTTTTTTCATGGTGACATAAACTATTTTTATTTCTGCTATAATTATTTAACATTATATTGCTCATTGGTGTTCCACATTCACATACAACACTAAAATCAATATAAAAGTTATCAGACTTTATACACTTTTAATTGCTAATGAGGTTAATATCTTTTTATGATTATTTTTGCTCAAGAATTGTTATTTCAATTTTTATATTTTTTGTTATAAAAGCAAATATTGCACATAAGTGAAAATACACATAACCTACTTCATCAGTTGCTGCACAAAGTCCGCCTCTCTGCCGATAACCACAATAACCATCACCAAACAAAGCACCATTACTTTTCACTGCCAAATTTGTACAATTCACACACTTAATTTTAATTGAATAAACAGCATAACCACCATGTATGCTTGTAATATTCAGCGTTTATACATAAATCACTGCAAAAACTACCTAGATATATCTTGCTAACAAATTTTGTAACTGAGACCAACGAATCAACTTACGGGTTTCAGGTAACACCCGCATAATATTATTTGATGCTAATTCTGTATTATTAACGTAAACTGTAACTATACACTACTTATTAATAATTTATTAATAATAATATTAATAATAATAAACGATACTTGAAACCATTTTTACACTTTCACCTTCCTTGTCTTTATATGACTGAAACCGTTGTATTTCACCTTCATCAAAATGTTTACAGCAAACCACTGAATTCCCTGTGGCGACGAAATTTTCTCTATTAATTGCTCGTAACCACTTTTTACGTAATTAATTTTCCTTTGAAAATGAAAAGGTTGTTTGTAGATCTTCCTGTTCAAGTGTATGTTGTAGTTCGATTTACACAATGAGATACAGCACAATCATGGCATCTAAAACATCACACAGTTGTAAAAAAATGAACAAAACTAGTAAATGTATATTGTTCTTACCTTCTCCAAATGTATTTGTTAATCAAACTTATAAACAGCAAACAAATGATTACAAAGAACGTGTTGACACTTTGAGGTTATGTTTAATAATGTTATCGGCCATATTTACGAAAATACGAATTGTTTCCCATACCCTTTTGCTCCCCCCTCCCCCACCAATCCGGTGCTGTGCAAAAGTCAGGAATAAAATACATCCCTCAATGAATGCATAATCAATTGGCACCGTAACCTCACATTCACCAATTGTGCTTATTTAACCAAATAGCAAGTGGCGCTGCATAGTGAACCTTAGCTCCTAATTGAACGTATTATAATTATTGTAGGCTCTATGTTTCAACTGAAGCGTTTTATTGGTAAACCATGTTATAGTATAACGCACGAAATAATCTACTTTCCTCATAAATGAAAAATAATGCCGTCTGTATTTCCAATTTCATAACAACGAAAATAATTACCTTATACAGTATGTCCACGGATAGACATCCCAATAGGACAAATGGACCAAAAATTTCGTTTTTCGACAAAAAGTCATTCTTGATAAAAAGTTCTGCATCTCGAAAAAATGTAGTCTACGAGGAGAATTTTTGTTTTTTTTATACAGGGTACCCATAAAATATAAAAACATGAAATACCATCAAGAATAAACTACCTTTATTTATCGTTTTAAAGTAAAATTGCTAATAAAAAAAGGTTTTAAATCCTATTCAGTGCTTACATAAGAAACGTATTAAACAAAAAGATAGCACAACAAAAAGAACTACATTGCACAACACAAAGAACAATTATTTATTCAAATACGCCTCCCCCGTATTCGATGCATTTTTCAAATTGCCGTCTAATGTGATCATAACTTTTTCTTAAGGTTTTAAATCCTATTCAGTGCTTACATAAAGAACCCAAGCTGCATTTTTACTAAACAGTCTCTAGTTTTACCTTTTCCACCTAATGCAGGTATCCTTTATCACAAATAACCTGTCAAAACGTCATGATATTATTTTAATGTCACGAAGTTGTGAAAAATCTCGTTTTAAAATATTAAAATAAATATGCTGTCTGTTGAACAAAAAATATTTTTGGTGCAGTGTTATGGTACCGGTGGAAACTCTTACAATTATGTACAAGAACGATCTATCGAAAAGTTTCCTGGAGTTTATATTTCGACGTATGCAATTCGGCAATTAATCAAGAAATTCAAACACACGGGGTCGGTGGAAAACTTAAAAAGGCAGAAGAAACTGTTTGATGAGGATGATGCAGCTACCGTTGTTGTCTTACAATCTGTTGCGGAGAACCCACTTCTCTCACTAAGGAAACGAGCCCGAAATTTGCAGATCGTCCAAAAAAGTCAAATTCAAAAAATTTTAAAACAAAATAAGCT
This sequence comes from Amphimallon solstitiale, assembly GCA_963170755.1. Taxonomy (NCBI): domain Eukaryota; kingdom Metazoa; phylum Arthropoda; class Insecta; order Coleoptera; family Scarabaeidae; genus Amphimallon; species Amphimallon solstitiale. The sequence goes on from OY720676.1 coordinate 175,225,888, forward strand.
TTACCCATTCAAACCGCATTTTAATCAAGCTTTAGAAGATGGTGACCATGCGAAACGACTGGATTTTTGTTTATGGATAGGGGACAAAATTTTAAATGAAAATAACCAATTTCACAAACTTATTTTATTCTCTGATGAATCGACTTTTTCAACAAATGGTACAATGGCTTCCCAGCACGTACGATACTGGAGCACAGAAAATCCCAAATTTAGAATTCCTGCCCATCGCCAATATTTTAAAAAAGTTAATGTATGCTGTGGAATATCGTATTTTGGAATAATAGGACCGTTTTTCTTTGAGAACACGTGCAACAGGAATTCATACATGGAAATGCTACAAACCTTTTTTTCGGATAAGTTAGATGAGCTGCCATTACAGTACAGGGGACAAATGTACTATCAGCAAGATGGGTGCCCAGCGCATTGTGCACGCGAAGTTACAGAGTGGCTTAACATGAAATTTGGAGATCGATGGATTGGCCGGTACGGTCCAGTTATGTGGCCTGCGAGGAGTCCTGACCTCACGATTTCAGACGCGTCCCTTTGGGGCCGTTTAAAGCAATTAACTTTTCAACAACCCATTGAAAATAATGTTGATATTTTGAAACAGAGGATTTTACAGTCAATACAAATGATTTCCCTCGAGGAGGTAAGAAAAAGTTATGATCACATTAGACGGCAATTTGAAAAATGCGTCGAACACGGGGGAGGCGTATTTGAATAAATAATTGTTCTTTGTGTTGTGCAATGTAGTTCTTTTTGTTGTGCAATCTTTTTGTTTAATACGTTTCTTATGTAAGCACTGAATAGGATTTAAAACCTTTTTTTTATTAGCCATTTTACTTTAAAACGATAAATAAAGGTAGTTTATTCTTGATGTTATTTCATGTTTTTATATTTTATGGGTACCCTGTATAAAAAAAACAAAAATTCTCCTCGTAGACTACATTTTTTCGAGATGCAGAACTTTTTATCAAGAATGACTTTTTGTCGAAAAACGAAATTTTTGGTCCATTTGTCCTATTGGGATGTCTATCCGTGGACATACTGTATATTACTAAATTTATAATTTCATTAATGTAGCAGAAGAAATAAACAAGTTATTTGCTAACATGGGAAAGAAGAATTAGCAAATTAAGAATACCATGAAAAAAACAGTAACCACAACCTACAATAAAATGGCACCATGATTTATATTAAGAGATATAGATATAGAACAGATGAACTCAATAATCTCGGACTAATGTTTAAACATTTAATCGCCAGTCTGGATAGTTTGTGATATGCTGCTTTTATGTATAAATGTGACTTATTCCATACCAACAGGTCACCGAGACAAATAAAGTATTATTATTATTGCCCGACTGTCAAGCATTTTTGTTTTATGTATGTAGTACATACCATGAAAGTCCAATTAACTAAATTTAGCGTAGTAGTGACTTTCTCGCTATATTATGGTCGGTTAACCACCGAATCGGTAAGAAAATTTTCATATACTTCGCTTTTAATAAAAAGTTAGGTTAGCTTATCAGTTATTCAAATTTCAAGATAATAATAATCATGAAAATGTTTTCAGATGTACCTGTCAATAAGGATAGTCTTAGTCCTTTGGTATAGCAGTCACCTCTGAGGACTTCCGCCTTACTCAAGTACAACTGTCCGTGATAACAGGAGAGCGGCAGTTCAGGTGCGCACGCTTGCTCCACGTTGGCGCCACTGTATATGGTCATCCTGGAGACCAATGGCGAACTGCCCGGCGGAAAGTGCAGAGATCCTACAACACAAAAGGACATTGCGATTTGCCAAGGGATACAGACGCCATCTACATCATTCGCTCATACCGGTGTCCGCCTCTCACCTATAACTTCTTAAACAAAGCTCTCACCTAAATTGTGCGTGCTACTCGTCTGACATTTTGATTCGACGGGAAAGTAAAAAGACAGGCCCCTGAAGTTCAACACGAACAACTGCTTTTCGGCATCGTAGACACCCGGATGTGTAGCTCCGAACGAATGCTCTATTTGTTCTATTGATGGCAGTACTTCAGGGGAATTAAATGGCATGCCGCTAAAAAATTCGAATCAAATTAGTAGGAACTAGAACTTGAAATTTCCCGGACAATACTACATATCAATTATTATAATATTAGTGTACTATATAAAAATATTAATTGCTTTAGAATTGTGTTGTAATGAATTTCAGTAAGTGAAATGTTAGGTTTTCATGTTTCTATTCATGCTTGTACTAGTATAGCACGGACGTAGTGCTTTAATCTGTTGTACCGTTAGAATCACAATCCCTCTGACATGTAGAGTCTGAGTCATTTACACAGATTAAACTTTGAAATAATAATAATAAATTCATTTGTTGATACACTCGGTTTATACTGTTTGTACATATACAGTGTGTCCACATTTCGATACTCACTATTGGTATATCGGTTATTAAAAGAGATAGAGCAACGGTTAATGGCCGATTGCACCATCGCTACCAGGTTTAGTTAAGGGCCGCTTAAATTAAAGCTCAGCTTAAAAACAAATGCATTGCACCAACGGTTTAATTTCGATGCTTAGTTAAGCATGCGAAAGTATTTGGCAACATTGAATTTTCATGAATCTTTTAGTTGTTATAGGTTTACCATCCTGTAAATTTAAATGCATTTTTCTATGTTCGGTTCATGTTTTAGCTTTACAGGTTTTTCTAAAGGTTCATTAGAATGCATGGTGATAGTAATATATATTATTGTTATACCTACTTCGGCACTTTGCCGTTACCGTTACTTCGTATTTTGTTCAATAAAAATTATAAAATGTATAATGAACCAGCAATAAAAAGAATCAAATCAGTACATTTTTCTGCAGAAGAAAAAACTGTCCGTTTAATATAATACATCACATGAAGCATATTGCAGAAAATAATAAAACAAATGGTGTATGTAGTAAAGAAAAGGATGCAGCCTGGCTAGACATTGAAAAAATATTTAATACACAATCGTCAAGTGCAGTTTATAGAAATGCAGACAATTTAAAGAAATTCTTTGAGAATTTAAAAAAAAATAACTAGGAAGGCAGTTGCAAAATAATATGAAGACATTTTAAAAAGAAGTGGTGGATTTAGCGATAGGTATCCTTATGATCCAAATAAAGATCTATTACTGCGGATTATGAATCAGAAAGCTGTATATGAACTACACAATCCATACAAAAACGGTAAAGGTAAAAAAGTAATAAGAAAAACGACAATAAAGAGACAATTATTATTAGAGTAGAAGATGGGGAATATTAAAATAACCTACTACTGTTGAAGGAAAACAGGCAAAGAATGCATCTTAGAGTGCTCGCCGAAGAACAATAGACAATTCACTATTAATGGAGGTTTATAAAGAATTGGCTAATCTACACGTGGAATTAGTTAATTTAGAAATTTTACAAAGAAAATAAGAACAGGAAATGAAAAAATGAGGTGTGGCCACCACACAACTTTCTTATACGTATGAAAGTGTTACTTCCGGTCCGAATTTTGAAATTTCATTTATACAAAAAATACTTTTGTACTCTTCATAAATATACATATATAGAATGCATAATTTACGACATATTTGCAAAAAAATCGCTATTCGATAAGAGTAAAAGTGGTACTTCTTGTCTGAATTTTGAAATTTTTTTTATACAAAAGATATTGAAAATTATGTTTTAAATACTTTTATACTCATAACGTACTTGTCTAAAAAGCATGACTTGCGAGATATTCGCAAAAAACTGATTTTCGATAAGAGTAAAAGACCTACTTCCGGTTGGAAAGAAGAAGACAATTTGTTTCAAACTTAATTCTAAGTACATATGAATTCTTTATAAATTTGTTTAAACTCAGTAATTGACGAAATATTTGCAAATTTCGATTTTTTCACTGAAGTAAACTACTACTTCCGGTCTGCCGATTTTGCTGAAAATCTAATCAGTTCCCAAGAGGGAGATTATATTCGTAAATAAAAAAATTGTAATTGATATCTGTAGCGGTTTGACCGCTATCGTGGTCACACACACACACACACAGAGACATTTTAGAAAACCACTTTTTTGGTATCAGGGAACTTCAAAACGTGGACATCTGCAAAAATCTCGAAGTCGAAAATTTTAGTCATCACAATACTTCCTTATACTACGTATAAGAAAGTAAAAGGAATCATCAATTAGAAAAAGAAAGCTTAGAAATAGATATTCAAATAAAGTTATTAGAAAAAAAATAATTTGAAATACAATTACTCAAGAAGCAATTGTAATATTTGTATAGATTCTTAAATAAATACTTCAGTAGTTTTGATTTTGAGTTTGAATTTTTCATTGCCTACCTATTCTTCATTTTAAGTTTAATTTTCACTAACATTGTTTTTGTTTTATTTATTGCTTTTGAGAAATTCATATGATATATATACCTATATATTATTATAATGTGCCTAAATTACATTCGATTCAAATATTGATTAGTGAATATCTGTCTAGTATTATTTAAATTTCCTTGTAGTGGAACTTCAGGGATAAGGCCCAAATTAAATCTCTTTAAAAAAAATAATTCGTCTAAAATATCAAAGTAATCAGCTCTCTGATGTACTTGACGCGATATTCCTGGATTTATTAATTCCAATACATCCAGATCATCATCATAAGCATCAAACTCAACATCCTTTATAGTGTAATAATAAAACTCACGTAGAATCAACTTCTTCCGATGCCGGACTAATCGCACATAACCATAAATTACGTGTTTAAGCGTTACTTAAAATCTATTTTCTACTCCTATACTTTAATTGTATTATTAGATATGCCGAACCTGTACTATAATAATGTCCATTACGATACAGATTTTCATTATGATACAAGTTTATATCCAATAGGAATACAGATTTTTCATTACGATACAAGTTTATATCCAATAGGAATGCCACATTCCATTATTCAAACAATATTCAATATGGCGACTGCATATCTGATAGATATACAAATTAAATAAATGTGACAGTTCTCTGCAATTTACAAGTAAGTACATAAAATTTGTACTTTTTTGAAAATATAAACGGTAAAAATGAGGGATAATGACAGTGAAATGTAAAATTTGAGCCCACCAGAAATTATGGAACAGTATAGTAACCACGAACAATTTATTACCGGCTAAATTCGCAAAGGTGCATGGAAAATTTTAACCTCAATTTATGAAATGGAATGTTCAGAAAATAATGTTTTATTATGGGGTAGTAGAAAAAATAGTGTATGCAACTCGCATTTAATGGCTATTAAGACACTCGTATTCATTACAATACTCTTTTTTTAATAGCTTACTCGTGTCTTAATAGCTATCATTAAATACTCATTGCATAATATACTATAAACCCACAATTTTGCTGGCTTAACTTTAAGGAAAGCTTACTGCTTAAGCTAAGATTAAATCAATGGTGCAATGGAAGTAAACTACACCTAAGCATTTAAGGTGAGCTTAGAGTTAAGCCTTCATGGTGCAATCGGCCATAAATGGGGAATGTTTGGCAGAATTCAATGCTCGCAACAAATCTCATTTCAAGTTCATTCGGACATTTTCCAGTTTTGAAAAAATCAATATTTGCCGATTTCAATTTTCCTCAATAATTCGATAACTCCTAATGCGATCGCTTTTAAACTCTAACATTGTTGAGACACTTTTTTAAGACAAATTTTTGGTGTTAACAGTAAGCCCCGATTTTCATTTGTTTCCAAGTTCTTAGCGCTATCTTTCGTTTTCTTATGGCGGCCATATTGGATTCTCAAATAGCTAGATAGTCCATAAAAATAGCTTTTCAATAATGTGACAACATGCCTAATAAATCTTTATTTATCCGAAAGATAAGAACATGTAAAATAAATTTCACTCTAATACAAAATTAAAAAGTTCGGATTTACTTAACAAACTGTTCAATATGGCGACCATTTTGCTCCACACACTTTTGGTACCTTGTTTTAACAAAGTTACAAACTCTACGTAGTGTGTTTTCGTTTAATAATCTTACCACATCCAGCACTCGTTATTCTAAAATTACCCGATTCTCTGGTGTTTCAAAATTAAATACTTCGTTTTTAGTGGCACCCCACAAATAAAACTCAAGGGGGGTAAGGTCGGGCGACCTCGCAGGCCATTGTACTGGTCCATTATTTGAAATGTAATCAAAGATCAAAAGATCTATTAAGTGATTATCTAAAATGAAAAAACGTAAACTCAAGAAACATAAAAGATGTTCATAAAAGTTCGTACCAATCAAACCACACCAGCGATTAAAACCAACTCTTCTTTGATTTACCAAATGTGGATTTTCAGTAAACCAATGATGATAGTTATACCTATTGAATACTCCACAATTGGTAAACCGTGTTTCATCTGCCCAAAGTATTTTCCTAGGAAAATCAGTATCATCTTCACATTTTTGTTGATACCACCTGCTAAATTCTAATTTTCGCTGGTAGTCATTATCGCTTAAACCCTGTACTACTGTGGTTGGTTTGTATGGGTGGTATTTGTTTTTCCTCAATGTTCTACAAACACTAGATTTTGGAATTCCAATTTCCTGAGTCACTCGATGAACTGATGTACTTGGATTGTTTATAACATTTTGTAAAACATTACTTTGACGTATATATCAGCATTGTTAACTTGATAGGTAGATCTTTTTTGTTCGAAGCTTCACAAATTTCTGATTATTCTGTTAAAAATTGTCCGGTGTGGTTGCGGTCTTTTCAGAAAACGCTGAGACTAATTTGTGCCAGCATTTTCAAAGTTTCTATTTGCTTTGAAATAAACTTCCAACATATCAACCTTTAGTTCATTTGAAAATGTATATGCCATTATCAGTTCTTGTCTAATAATCTACGGTAATTACTTATCATTAATTACTACATAAAGTTCTAAATCTCCACCAATTGCACTGCACACTTTGACGTGTCAATAATAATAAGAAAAACAAAAGATTGCGCAAAGAACTTGGAAACAAATGAAAATCGTGGCTTATTGTTAACACCAAAAAAAAATTGTCTTAAAAAAGTGTCTGAACAATGTTAGACTTTAAAAGCGATCCCCGATTTGAAAGTTATTAATTTTCTACTGAACGGTTGCGTTTCCAATTTGTTTAACAAAAAATGTCATATGTCAAAAGTGTGAGATAGATATTGACTGCCTGGGTACGTTGCACTCAGGATTAAGATCCAATAATGGGTGGAGACTGTGGCTAAAAATGTGAAATAAAATGCAAAAGGAAAATCCCTTACCACAAAAAATATATATCAAAAAATCTAAATACGTATTTCGGCAACTAAGTTGCCATCTTCAGTAGATATCTGTATAAAACAAAAAAGAGTGTTAAACGTGGTATTTTTGGCGAAGGTGTAACCTTAGAAGATATGCTCTTCACCAAATCATGGTGATCACTGGTGATTTGGTGAAGAGCATATCTTCTAAGGTTACACCTTAGCCAAAAATACCACGTTTAACACTCTTTTTTGTTTTATACAGATATCTACTGAAGATGGCAACTTAGTTGCCGAAATACGTATTTAGATTTTTTGATATATATTTTTTGTGGTAAAGGATTTTCCTTTTGCATTTTATTTCACAGGATTAAGAGGTAATTTCAAAAATAAAATAAAAATAGTAATGTGTCATGTAAAATATCAAAGATGGTGTTGAAAATATTTTACTTTCAATCGCAATGTAAAATAAATGGAATCACTTTGTATATAAGAGGCAAACCGATGTATACCTGCATGATCTAGTTCGTATATAGTAGCAAGCATGAAACAATCGACTTTCGTCATAAACGTAAAATAATGACGTCTCTATTGCCAATCTCGTAACAACAAAAATATTTACGTTACATATTATTGCATTTATAATTCCAGGATTATTTTAATGATTAATATTAATTGAAAATATTAATGGTGGCGTTATTTCAACCAGTTTTACTATAAATATTAACATCAGATGATGGCGTATATGTAACTTCGTTTACACTTCGATAGTGAATCATTTGACAGTAGACTTACAACGTTCGGTTGTATAAACTTCACAAATCGTCACAATGCTCGCATAAAAGTACTAAATCTATTAAGTCATGGATTTAGGTGACGAAGGTGGATTGTTTCGTGCGTTTTAGTATATGTAAGGTTGGATAAAGTTACATCCACACAAGGCCGGCAACGTAAACAACAAAGCACAGACACGTGTTTCGACCTCTGTAAGTTTTACCATCGTACGTCGATGACGTCACAATACTTGTTAAAAACTCAGACATGTTATATTTAGTTGTATATAAGAGAATATAAAGAAATGTGTTTTTGTTATCTTTGCGCGTCCCGTATTCCGGCATTTGCGCATCCGTCAAAAGAACTAATGCTGTCGGAAATTACCAACTTTCGATATTTAAACACACAATTTATTATTCATGATTATGTACATTACTTTTCCTAAGAATAGTGGTGGAATCGTGAACAACAACGTATACACACGTGTTTCGGCCTACACAAATCTCATCAGCGTATGACGATGTAGTCATGGTGCATGTTAAAAATTCAGAATTGTTAGACTTTGTTTATATAATAGACTTGAAAAACTGTTTCTTGCCTATCTGTCAATAGAACTAATTTGTCGAAAATTATTTTCGAAATATAAACACACAATTTATTATTTATTATTAGGAATCTACGAGTACATTACAAAAAGTGGCAAGTTAAATATCTCTACGTAAGTGACTCAAACGGTACAATAGATTATTGTAGTGCAGGTGTAAAAATAATGTTGGTGGCGCAAACCCCATATGCCCTCTTATCCGCGCCTACTTTAAACATATTTTCCAAGCGAGAATTTAGAGAAATTTAAGTATTTAAAAATAATTTTTAAATAAATATTTTTTTATCATGTTTCACTTGGCTTGATAATTCAAATACGCTAAATTTTATTATAAAAAAATCGCTGCTGATATAACTTGAACAAACACCTTACGACTGCCGGCCACGTTCTGCCCTAATTGAGCCATGCATACGTACAATTTTTCAAATGTCTTGAATTATATCATCAACGAATAGAAAAAATGTGAGAAAAAATCAGTAATACGTCAAAATACAAGTCGTGGTGTAAATAATACTGCCGTAGACATAGTATTGCAGATGTATCGTTCCCAAGAATTACCACTTTCACAAACTATAACTTCGCCTATTTTAAGTTATGTTTATACCCATATAAGATAGTGTTGATCCAAGAAGTCAAGTTATTAAGACAATTATAAATCGTTTGCTGAAAAGCCTTGAAATTATTTTTGTAAAAACATAATATTTTCAGATAAAGTCCCTGATTAGAGACTCAGACATTGAAAGTGAACCATTTCTTTAAATGTTCTCTTCATTCTCGATGCCTTAGCTATTAGAAATATAATTAGATAGCTCTTCCTTTATAATGGCGCAGAGGCGAAGTAACAAATCCCATTAGACACTTTGATACATTATAAATATACTTGAGAGCTCCAATTTGGCAAGCTAACTTAAGACTCATCACGAAAAATAATGTTTTATTCAAAAACTTTTTAAAAAAGCTGGATACTGAAGGCGAGAAAATTTGACAATAGCAATTAATTAAGAGCTAAAAAATTAATTAAGCCTTGTATATTATTGCCCGACCCTATATATATGTGGAAAAGATAAACAGATAAATATTATTATTAAATGTAATCCCAAAAATCCGATGAAATCTAATTTTCAATTTTCTCGATAAAAATCGCACAAAATTTTGTTTGAGCATAGTAAATGTGTTACACGTGAAATGAGATAAATACATATGATTTGAAATTATTCGAATTTATTTCTTTTACAAACAGATAAACTATGGAATAACACTCCGACTGTTACTTATCAAAAAAATTCCTTTTTATTTGGCGGAGGAGATTACTTTTTTTATGCAACGAATACCATATCATGGAAATCTTTTAGAGTTAAAAAAGGAATGCATTTTTTAATCAAATTTATCTTATTAAGCATTATGAATAAGGAGACTGACACCGTTAACAGAGTTCAATGTCATCTAATAGGATATTCGTCCCTTATCATCTGCTATATTTTCAGCAATTTCGTTAGTTGCTACCTTCTTGTTTACGAATTATAGAATTTCGCAACAGATTGTTGGATTGATTATTTGAAATGTGAATAAACTAATACAATATATACCATGACACTTGTAATGGGTATATGTATTTGATTTACTGATGTTTACATTTTACAATTTCTGCCTCTACTTGAATTGTCAAATTTGATATTATAATCTCATGACTCATGAGCGCAGCATAATAGTTTTTTTTTTTTGCAATTATTAGTTTAAGATTAGAAGGTATTAAAGATATTCCAACATATTGGTAATTTTATAGATGCGTGTAACAATGATCATGATGTTTATTTTCTGAATTAAATATTTAACCACGACTCGGGTGGCAGAATAAATGAAGGAAGACGTTTCAAGTTGCCGATTTAATAAAAAGCACATTTCGAAATCGCAGTGCATAAATTAATCATAGGCACTCGTTATTTTGTTTGCCACAAACAATAGAACATGTTTGAAGCAACAATTTCAAGAATTTACGAGTATAAAACATTTCGATCATATGGTATAATATTATTGAAAATGATTAAAGATATGAATACAACATTGATTTTAAGAACTTCAGCTAGATCGTTAATTATTATAAATTTTGCATTCAAATATTAAATTGCATAACTCCAATTCTGCTTCATTTCAACCAGAAAATCTATACTCTGTCCATTCATAAAACTTAATAATAAGCAACCTCACAGATGTTTACTGAATTTGAAATAGGTATCCGAAAAACGTGATAAGAGGCCATAAAACCCAACCATTTTACGACCCTGTAATAGTCAAAGCTCAATATTTTCTTGGAAGTCAATAACAAAAATTTCATTTATCAGGTAAATATGCAAGTTCTTTTACACCACACAGACATAGTTGCTGATACATTTTCCACACAGAAAGTGTATTTTACGACAAATATGAATTTTCGTTTTATGCAGGAAAACCCTCTGAATCTATATACATGTTGTATGTAAAGTAACAGTAATAAATATAAGATAAAAAGATAATTCAGCCATAAAGACAAAGAATGCGAGGATGGTTAATTTTTTAAAGCTAGAACTACCACTTCCCAGAGTTTTTTTTCGAATATACATTCTTTTTTGATTTTTAATTATCTAATATTAAATTAATGTGCATATATGGAGGTCTTTGTGTAATAAGTCGAAGTAATATTTGGAATTAATTAAATAACGAAAATTGCATATACGATATTACAAAACTTATAAAATCCTGGTGATTCATGCAAAATTAAAAAATGCGATTACCAAAAATTAATTTCTGTTTAAAATAATTTAAAGCACAGAAATCCTGGAAATTTCATAGAGTAGACTTTATGGCGATATTTGATAAAACGCATGAACTAATTTTCATTCAAATGAACTACACTATTGTCATATATACAAAAGAATACCATGAATAGATAATGAATAAAATTAAACAAAGAATTAAAAAAAAATAGCGTAATACTTACCAATATTTCAATTTGACTAATTTCATGTTACATATTTCTATAATTTTAAGTCTTTGAACAACTGGATCAAAAAATAATCTAATACCGTCCTGTGGTAAATTAATAATAAGATCTACTTGTAAGGGATTCTGCAATATCAAGTGCATTAACATGTAAAAATGTGTACAAATTTTAAAATTAAGTAAACTTACAGAATCGTTATATAGAACTTGAACACCTTTAATTATTCCCACCTGGGATTGAATAATAGCAACAGATTGAGAAAAATGCATTCCTACAATCAAAATATAATTATTTAATTCGTGTGTGGTTATTATCGGAAATAAAAAAAAGCAAACAGGTAGTTAATATTTTTTTAATAACATCGAGGTGTATTGTCATCGATTACATAAAACTGAGTTTATTTTCACGTTTGTGTAGGATACTGTGTTTTGGTAGATACATGAGAAAAAATAGAAATAATTCGTAAAAAATAAAACGCACTAAAATATTTCAGACAAAACTACCTAATATAAATTCCCATTGTTCACAGCCTAAGGACCGTTCGGGGACGAGCTCTAAATCCAACATTCTCACAAACGTTATTTATTCACTAACTGAACACCTTCAATTACGACAATCACTTTCCTTTTTATTAGAAAAATAATTTATTTCACGATCGCTTCTTTGTCTAATTTCAGTCAAACGCCATCTTAGCACACAACTGTCATTTGAAAACAGCTGATCGTACAACGGAGAAAATTTTACTTTATCATTTCTGTACTTAAATGTCATTTTTGCGTGCAGGCGCGTATTTACCAAAACAAAGACGCATTTCTGTTTTATTCAGTCAGGAAAAAAAAGTAGAATCTGATGTAAGTAGATATGAAGGCAGAAATCCACAAAATATTAAGTAATTTTGTGAAATAGATAAATGAGAAACTAAATAAGTTTGTGTAAGTCTTAAGATTAATTTTATAGTGACTGTTATTGTAATATTCTAATAATCGATGCTATAGGTTATTTGATGTTTTGAATGCCCATAAATAGGTGTGTATTATTTATAAAAACGCTAGTAGTATATAAACATAGGATAACTTTATCCAATGTTTTTAAACATAAGGGAAAAAGTTGATATCGCGAAAAAACATGTTTTCTTTCCTTTTTACTTATACGGGTACAAATTTCAATAATTTAATATTGACTTCGTCACTGCGGATACATTTTAAATTTCCAGCTAGTCGGCTAGCGCACAATCAATTATTTAATTAATAATTGCACGAATCTTTTTTTTTTTGCATTACATAACTACCGAATACGTTTGTTTAAGAGGTCTAGTGACGACACATTTTACAGATTAATTTCAATTTTTCCAAAGGATATAAATTAAAAGTTATTCATTAGAGGATGTACCAGATTTTATTAATAAATTAAAGCACACGGCAAATGAGAAAATGCAACGGGTATATTTATTCTAAGTATAGTATGAATTGCAGTGATGTCTGAAAAAGAATAACTGCCAAATGGCCATTATCTTTAGCATGAAACAATTCTTTTGCCAAAATATACAATGTTATCTGATCAGACTTATTGTGCAACGCCAATAATGCGTCAAACTTCATTTTTAGCTTTATTATTAATTATAGGCATATATGGTTTTTTACGAAGCGCAACAGACTACAATCCAACGGCTGATGAACCGCTGCCACTTGTAGAAATCATGATCAACACAATTCTTTCACCAGCAATATTCATATTCATATTCTACATTTTATACCGAACTAACCGAACCTGCAGTAGTAACTCCGGTAACTCGTACTTAACGTTTCCCAACCACTTTACGCCAAATATAGTAGGCTTGTGCTGCCAGCGATTATGATGGGGCTTACGTTGGTGATTATCTGAGTATACTGAGAATAATTTTCTCGATTAGACGGTTAACATGTTTATGTTGTTAAACATTTCATATGACATCTGTTAAAATTTAACCTGACTACTCAATATTTTTCAGGACACAAACTTGTATTTAGCCATTACTAAATACAAGTTTGTGTCCTGAAAAATATTGAGTAGTCAGTCATTGACATTTTAGGGAATTTTACGTTTTACACTTTGTGCAAATTATATATACGTTTTTGCTGTATTTGCTTTTTATTAAATTTTAGATTTGTCGGGCTTAGAATCTATTGAACCTATTGAATAAGCGTATTCTAAAAACAAGCTCATTTCAAATTTCGCGCCAATATGCTGCTAGCGCCATCTTCGTACCAAGTTCACTGATGTGTGACAAGGATAGAAGATCTTGGATATTTTTTTTCAAGTAGTTGCCGGTCTGGGTTGTTTAGTCTGTGCTTTGTGTGTCTACTTGGATTCAATATAATTGTCAAATTTCACATTATAATCCTATAACTGCAGTTTAGAGATTTATAGCTATTTTAAAATTATCAACAAGCCAATAACAGAATATGAGTGCCTTCTTTATAATCAGTGGAGAGATTATTTCTGATAGGTTGACACTAATTATACCTACTGTTACCTACATAATAGCGTTGTGTCAAAAAAGTATTTTAGAGTTAAATTTTTATACTTATTACCGTTTTTAAACACATATCTATTTAACACGCCAAGTATTGGGTATTATATCAATCCATATTTAATAATACTGGACTATAAATTATTATACCATTTGATAGATACGCACATAATGACCGAAATGGTTTCTGTTGATTTCCTATATCTTGTCACTACTCTCAATATAAAGGCACTCTAGATTATACAACGATGTTTATTTTGGAAATTAAATCATGGGTGATTTACTGACCAGCCATTTTGAATTTAGTGATTTTTACGTTTTACAATTTCTGTCCATTATTGAATTGAATATAATTGTCAAATTTGACATTAAAATCCCATAAGTGTTGTTTAAAGGGTATTTTCGTATTACTTTTAAAAATTATCAACATACTTTTAATTTAAAATTACGTTATTAATCTTATTACACCATATGTGGACAATATTATAGTTATTGCATGTAACTATATTATATGATTATAAAATCATGTGTAGTTTGTAAATTAAATATTTAGGCACGGCTCTGGCGGTAGAATAAATTAAGAGAGACATCTCCAAGTTGCTAACTTAGTAACATTGTAGTTTCTAACCGGCAATGTATAAACCGTCAATTAAATACATTATAATTGACGAATAAAACAACTTTAGTATACACTTACAATCTATTTTATTATATACAAATGTATAAATTAATTTTTCAGGTATTAATTTATGTTTTATATTTAAAATCTCCCATCAGTGGGACGTTTCAGAGGGTGGTACCATACAATTTCCATCTGGATACCTTTTCCTAAAATTTTCAATCAAGACCTCGTCAACCAGTTTGATACCCTCCACTTGATTCCCGAGCGTAATCCAATTCGGTTGTATATTATGAGGCCTTCCGAAGAGTTCTATTTTCCGTGTGCCAGGCGATAATCTTTCGATCATGCCGTAGATTTCGTCCGGTTTGTGACTAGTCGCTCGCACTTCAGCCACTATCACGTCAGAATCCAAACCTCTGTTCAGGTTTTTCGGATTGCCCTTCATACCGACAAGGCAATGTTCTTTGCCGTGATTCAGCCAGTGACCCGTCCGACCGGTTCTTATTATTCGCTGCAGCTGATTCGTTTTCACCCATATAATCTCGTCCACGCGTTCGTAACCCCACAACTTCAAACATTCGCGACCTAATTCCATCGCCCGACCGGTAACCCACAGGAAAATGAGTCCCTCGTCTTGCAGCTGCGGTATGCCAAGCTGTCTCATTTCGTCGTCCGACATGGTTCCGTATGGAAGTTCCATGTGTATGTCCCAGGGTGGATCTGCCATGATTACTGCGAATTTTCCTGAAAAATAATTATATGGGCTCAATCAATAACGTCATTACTACGAAGCGTTAATATTTCGATTAATTTTGAATGAAACAAAAACCAGAGCTGATGTAGCCTAATAAGTCGAAACACACGTTTGTGCTGTATTCTGTATATCCCTGTCATAGAAATCTTTAAACACAAATTGCTCAAAATTGAATCTCGTTTAGCTGTGATGATGCGCATGCGCTGTACTACTCGGAAAGTATGATTTATTTAAATTTGATTCTGAACGAATATTTTTATCATAGTATATTTATCACAAATTTGTAAAGCCAAGGAGAATGATAATAACACTAGGTAGGTCTCCATAACAGGCCTTGAAAACCAATGAGTGTACGTGTAGGAAGGCTACTCTTTCGAATCCTTCGGTACACTAGGATGATAAGGTGACTAGCGCTACGCACCAACCACTATAGAATGATTATATTAGTGAGAAACATCCTCAAAATAAAATAAACGAAATTTAAATATAAAACTTTTCATAGAAGCTGAGATTCGAACTCATAACTACTATTTGACAGTTGATTTAAACAATGAAGCAGTTTTAGTCTTATGGCTCTACATTAGCTTATTAGCCTATTGGTCCTGATTTGATTCCCGGCAACACCATCTATAAATTATTTACAAGTTTTTGAGAGCAGCTACCGTGATTCGCAGGGCATATAAAGGCCATACTAAAGGTGTTTGCGCGGTCAAAAAACGACTATCACCCGACCTTAACCAGAACCAATACGGTTTTTATTAATTACCAATGAAGTTACCAGGACAGGGTATTTGTAATATTGATATTACTTCGTTTTGATTTGATGGCAAATTGTTACTCTGTAAATCTCTGTCAGCGGTGAATATGTTTGTTATTATGTATCAGTCAACACCTAAAGGCTATTCGCTTGCCAATATCAACAATCTTTATATCATAAACATCTTAAGCACATATCATCTTTATTGGTTTAAACTGTAAGATTACTATTAATTTCGAAGTTGCAACATTAATAATTATTTGTTGTTTTAAAGAAAGACATTTTACTGTTTTTTCATAACACAAATAAATCACTGCTGCTACAGTGTTGACTTTATGAAAAATTTAATGGATAAGCATGAAGACTAGAAAAATAAATACTGTGACTTACATATATTATATACATTTATACGTAAAACGTATATGCATATATGCATGTGTTTGAGATACACACATACATTAAGTGCCATTGCTGACAATCGAACACACAGACACCGGTGTTTCGACCTTTGAGGTCTCGTCAGTGTGCGTGGAGACTGTCGACAATGGTTTCAAGACTTAAAAAGCTGCTTATGTCATTTTTGCGTGTTAAATGCAGTGAGAGTATCACAGCGACATCTAACGCCCAAAAGATGACACAGAAAAAGCAATCGCACTTAATGTATGTGTGTATCTCAAACATATGCATATATGCATATACGTTTTACGTATAAATGTATATATGTAAGTCACAGTGTTTATTTACTGTTTGATGTTAGTTTTAACATCCATGTGTTTACACTATTCATTTTCGTTTTGATAGAAAAATATCTTTATAAAGTACAAAATTTTTAATTTATTTTGGAAACATAAAAATCACAAACATTGTTCACTATATTTATAATGCTGATGTTTTGGTTTGATTTCAAAATGCAAGTCTGATTTTTTTAACTTTGTTTCAATGAAAAACGAATTTTATCTATGCACATATCATAGGCATGTCCTGTGATATGTTATAATAATAAAACATCTGGGGGTAAATGATATTATGTGCTCTTGTTTCTTCTGTTCTGCCCCCCATTTAAATTTTAGAAAAGAAATATGTATAATAAACCAGCAAGATAACTAAATAACTAATTCATAAATATGCATGCATCTTCTGCCTAACTTGCGTTTAGTCTTGTTATACATCGAAAATATTTTCCTTACATTACACCATTGAGGAAAAATACTATGGAGACGCTATAAAGCATCTTTGCTGTACTCTCAAAATGGGAGCATTGGGCGGGGCTAAGTGTGGGACCAATATGGTTGCCTCACCTAGTCCAGACTACTCAAAATTATAATCTGTCATCCCACACCTGTCAGGTCTACACTAACCTATGAAATGATATTCCAGACGAATTCTTCTTATCAACGCCGTCTCTGCTGTTGCAGCTACGTAGAGCACAAGAAACCATAATGTCTTTTAATATTTAACTTATTATATAACTCTAATACACGATACACTTAACAAACAGTCCACTTTTTACCAACACTACCTGTTTGACGTAAGTGTAGTATCAATATGGCGGACCTGTACCCGGTTTGATAACGTGACGTCGTCTCCCTACCTATTATTTCTCAATGTATTATACTAAATTGTATAGTGTTAACAAAATATGACATGAATTTACTAAATTTAGAGCTTTTTATAAAGATTTCAGGCAAATTTACTTTGTATCACGTTTTTTTAAAGATGTAATCAGATGTGCAATTATTGTTTTTCAAATTTATACTGTACTGGTAACTTAATTGGTTAGAGCAACCGTCATGCAAACGGAAGTTATGAGTTCAAATCTTATCTTGAAAAAAAATGTTTATATGTATTAGGTAGTATTTCTCTTTAACTAATAATGTGGCTTTATCAATAACGTCATCGCTTCTTACAGAGTACATTACAGTCTTCGTTAATGTTTGATGTTGATCTAAAATATTCATATAGTCCATGCTTTACATATCACAGTGACATTTATTGATTCACCAAAAGCTTAGAAAGTTTTCTCAGTCAATACGATATTAACAGCAATACGCAATACTTAAATATTTTTGAAGATATAAATTTGTTACTTTTTTTTATAACTGACTGTGATGTTTTATTACTTTTTTAACATGTTTGCTCTAAATTCAGGCGCAAGACTCAAGATCTTAAATATATTCAAAAACCATATCTAGGACTTTGCTTTATAGAAAAGGAAGGATAGTTTTTCCAATCATTTCTTGTCTGAAAAGCAACAATTATACTTATGCTAACATATTTACCATATCCTCTCAAGAAACAATTCAAAATTACATTACTGAATATGATTGATGATTAAAATAATAATTATTAGTGTTATTTAAATCAGAAGAAAAATATATTATATGATAGCAATAGCTCAGGTCTATTCTGGACAATTTTTTAGTGAATTTCAATTAAAAAAGGGAAAGGTAATACATTCTCTTTCATTAATTTCAATGATATATGTGTATTATTGTATCTTTTATATTCCAAACTACAAAATGAAAGCACCATTATTGTTTACCGTTTTATGTAAGTTAACAATAGATTATTTTAAATACTAGTAATATTATTGGGAAGATAATATTTAAGTAAAGAAATTTACCTAAAACTGTCATGTCTAAATATCTCAAGTCGCACTGAACCCACTGCGGTGGATAGAGAGTTGTTCCCTCTGTACACACTAGAGGGCCTTTCGGAATAACCTGGAGAACGTCCTGCCCTGTCCTATCCACTTCATAATGCACATATTTACACGTGTCCATATGAAAACAGGTATTCAAAAATGAGCAATCACCTAGAGCCTCGTCTGTGTGTTTTTGAATTATTTTCTTAAAATGTAATTTCTTACATTGAGAAGTACCAGCATTTCGCTGGCATTCAGCCTTCGTTCCGTGTGGGCAGAATTCTTTTACTTGTGCTCCACCTTGTGATCGAAAACGTTCTGCTAGTGATCTTTCTTTTGCTGTGGGCTTACTCAATAAATCTAATATTTCTTCACCTAATTTCTTGCTCTCCTTCTCTTTTGTAGATGGCATTGAAAGTAGAGACTAAAATATTCAATAACAAATTATTTCATTGAAGACTATAAAGATGATCATAGAATTAAATTACTGTTATATAGATGACAATATCTTTGTCATAAATTTAATTCATCCACTTATATTTACCATTATATCTTCAGCTTTTGGATCTTTTTTCTCCTTCTTTTTTTTATCATCATCTTCTTTATCAGGTGAGTCTTCACGTTTTCTTTTCACAGATTCTTGACCGTCAGGATTTACCTTAAGTTCTTCAGTTAACATAGCATTTAATTTACTATGTTCTACATTCGACACCTCCACTATGTTCTTTCCGTCCTTAACAAGATCTTTAACAGTTATCAGTTTTTGTGTGGCAAACTTTTGTAATAAATTGCAAACTGCTCTATGAGACGCATGCCTCTCTAATGTTATTTTCAAAGAAGCCGCCAGTTCTGTTGACAATATTGGTATTTGTAAGGTGACTTCACATAATGCCTTTAACAATTCATATTCTAATTCAGGATCAGCTTTAACAAGATCTTCTTCCTCATTTGTTGGCTTAGTTTTCTGTTCCTCTTTTGAGGTTGGTGTTGTGGGGATGTCTAAAGAATTAACGGGTGAGGAACTAGATAAACTCGATCCTAATATATCTTGTCGTTCTTTTTTTCGTTTTTCTAGTCTTTCTCGCAAACTATTCCTTTTATTTTTGATAGCTTGTATTTCTTCCCAAGCATCAGACATCGTTATAAAAATGTAAAATTTACAAAAACTACACACTACATAAACTATACGAGGCACGAAATATCAATAATCATCACTTTACCGTTACAGATGTACTTTGTTTATACATTTAAATTTATTAAATTTTAATCTTCAACATCCAGAAGTAAATATTTTCTTCCAAAATTGACACTAGTGATACTCAAAATCAATTAGATCTGTTGGCAGCCTTGATATACCATTATTAAAAGTACTTCTCTAGTTATTTTGATTTTGTAATATTTTATGATTTAACAGCGAATATGGAATTACCTTGAAATCATGACTGAATATGCTGTATATATTCCGTATTGATATGAATATTTAAAATTGAAACAACAATACTCATTTCAAGAGGTGAATATGACGAATCGGCAAGCGATATCATTGTACAGATCCTTAATTAGGGAAGCTAAGAAGTTGCCGGCTTATAATTTCAGGTATTCTTCAAATTATACTAAAATAAAATGGATTACATAAAATTCCATTGATTTTTCAGAAATTACGCTTTACGGAGGATACGGGACAGTTTTAGGGAGAATTCTAATCTAAATGAACCCTTGAAAATCACGACCGCTCTAGAGGAAGGCAAGAAAAATCTGGAAATAATTAAAAGACAGGTACTTTATTTTTTAGGTTAGAATCCAAAGTTTGAAAATGTATTTTTAGGTTATCATCGGTCGAATGTACGGCACAGATAAATTAGTGATAGAATACCAAAATAAATAAGAAAAACTGTGTTTTTAGAACACATTTTGAGCATTTTGAGTGATCTGTGTCTAAGGATGTCAAAATTAAGTGAGAGGATTTTTGTTATAGATAAGTAAGCTTGTATATGTAAAAAAGAAGATTTATTTAAAAACATAATTACATTTTTTCTATATTTTGTATTAAGCCACATCCTCTGTTGTATATATCTTCCAAAATGACATCCTGATTTATTACTAATTTACTATTAGATAATTTTCTTCCATTAACATGTGAGACCTGAAAAAATAAAATCTTAGTTTTGGTATATGGCTAGTCACAAGAGTAATTTTACTGATTTGTGCAATTTTATAGGATATAAAATAATGATCAAATTATAATCTTTAAATAATTACTCACTTTAAACTCGCAAGGCTCTAAGGCTTTTAAATTCCACAGCATACCAATAATATTACCACCATATTTATCATAAAAGAATACAGCATATCCTCCATATATTTCCTAAAACGATTAAATATATTTAAATAAGGTTAAATATAGTATTAAAAGTATTACCCTTAATTCATTGATATATTTATTAACAGGATTAAAATTGACTACAGGTATTATTTTTTGAACTGTTGCATCATATCTTTCGATATAATTCTTATCCAAATAACTGCTAACAGTTGTACTTTGCCTTGTTAAAGGATTAAGAGATGGGTTTAGATATATGAGGACGTCATATCCTTGTAGATTTGGCACAAAGATATCCTGAAAGTTAATACATCTAAGAAATTAAATATGATATTTATAAATTTAGAAGTCCTGAATTTCATTTTAAAAAGAGTTACTTTCACAAAAAATTGAAACAATAGCTTCTTGATCGCACATACAGGGTGCGTCAAACATAACTGAACAAGAAACTAGAAGGTTTCTATAGTAAAACTGTTTTAGCAACCAACAAGTGACAATAAATATGAATTGCATCAAATTAGGGATGTTGCAAAATTTTCTCATAGAAAAATGCTTCGTGGTCCAAAATCAAAATTAAATTTAAAATTCAGCCCTGTTTAATGTTAATTCACGATAATACTCAATATTCTTCGGTAATTTGAGGATCAGAGTAACGTTTCTGGTGCACTGTAGTTGCGGATAACTATGTTTTCTATGCTTACTTTAAAAGAAAAACTATCCCATTTTAAAATGGTCTCATTTAAAAAATTATATGTTTCTCTGGCCAATATGCATATCCTTTTTAAAACGTGCTTTGACGGTTGTGTTTTGGTAAACACCGATTTTCCTTGGTCATATGGAGTTATCACATATAAGTTTGGAAAACTGTTCCTGTTTTGCTGAAATTGCGTCTCCATGTCGCTTAAAGTCGTAGCTAAAAGAAATAAACGGTTAAAACTGTATAGCAATCGTAAAACACCACATGGACTTTTTGCAGTTGACAGGTGCAGGCGATTTTGAAGGAGTTTTGAAAACATAAGTAATCATAGATGAGCTATAATTGAAACTTTTATTAAGAAAATTGTCTGGAAGGTATAAAAAAGGAAATAATAAAACATATACTTACTGAGCCAGTTCAGTTGGGACGGAGACTTAAGCCGAAGATTTAACAAAGGGGATTTTACCAAAAACAAATCAAAATGCAAACAATTTAATGTTAAGAAAAATAATTGCGAATCATTTCATGCGAAGTTTAATGGTAATAATACTCATCCTTATTTTTTTTTTAATTACTCAAGTTTTATTATCCTACCAAACTGAAATCTATAAAAGGTAAGAACCATAGGTATCTTCAACTAAATTTCCAAGCACCGAGCTACTTATCCCCACTACTCGCGCCTCGCTATCATGCGCTCTTCGGATACAGTGGCGTTCTTAAATTCGTACATCTTTCTGGCCCAGCCTGTATTACGTCTAATGCCCATTGTAAGATTTCAGGTTAGATGCAAGCAATAGAAGTGATACACAAGTAGAGTGTCATTTAATATTCTATCGTAAAGAGAATATATATAGAGAGCCCATTAAATAGGGAAATCGGGCAACATAAAATTTCGAGTAAATCCTGTGTATTGTGCTGGTATCTGGTGGTAGAAAGCAGATAAGACAACTATTACCATCTATACATTAAGAACGAAACTAAACCATACGGAATTTATTTGCAACTGTAATTCGAGAACTAAATAAAAACATCAAAACAAGATTATGAATGAAATATACAAGTAGATATCGCATCAAAGTGATTTATTACTGACAACAAAAAATCCTATCGCTCTTTTTAAAATAAATTGAGAATATATTCAGACACGAGTATTTCTATTTTATAAATGACTTGCTTTTACTTTCTTATACGTAGTATAAGGAAGTATTGTGATGATGAAAATTTTCGACCTCGAGATTTTTGCATATGCCCACCTTTTGAAGTCCCCCGATACCGAAAAAGTGGTTTTAAAAAAAATTCTGTGTGCGCGGCTGTGTCTGTGTGTGACCACGATAGCGGTCAAACTGCTGTAAATATCAATTCCAAATTTTGTATTTACGTGCATAATCTCCATCTTGAGATCTGATTAGTTTTTCAGAAAAATCGGTAGACCGGAAGTAGCAGTTTACTTCAGTGAAAAAATCGAATTTTGCCAATATTTCGTCAACTACTAAGTTTAAACAAATTTATAAAGAATTCATATGTACTTAGAATTAAAATTGAGAACAATTTTATTTAAAAAGTGTTTCGAAATTCCTACCGGAAGTAGGTCTTTTACTCCTATCGAAAATCAGTTTTTAGACAGGCACGTTACCGATATAAAAGTATTTAGAACATAATTTTCAATATCTTTTATATTAAAAAAAATTCAAAATTCAGACCGGAAGTACCACTTTTACTCTTATCGAATAGCGATTTTTTGCAAATATGTCGTAAGTTATGCATTCTATATATATTTATCAAGAGTACAAAAGTATTTAGTGCTAGATTTGCAATATTTTTTGTATATATGAAATTTCAAAATTCGGACCGGAAGTAACACTTTCACTCGTATCGAATACTTTTTTTCGAATATCTAGCAAAGTATGTATTCTATAGCGATTTATTAAGAGAATAGAAGTACTTAGAATAGGATTTTGAATAATTTTTGTGTAAAAAAATTCTTAAAATTGTATAGTTTGAAACGCTCATACGTATAAGAAAGTCGTGTGGTGGCCACATCTCATTTAATGCAGTAAACATCCAAATTACGTATGGCTGGATTAAAACTGAAAAAGGAAAGGAGTATTCCACCTCATATGTAGTGTGGAAGAGAGTACATAAACGATTAACATTATTAAAATTGTTTGTAAATGACAATTTAAACAATCAAAAGAATGCTCTCCATCATATCACGACACAAAAGTTTAAGTAATTCCTTTAGCAAAGTAGATGTAAGAAACAATATTTTAATACTTATTCAGTTTTCATTTCAATTTTACCAATATTTTTTTTTCTTGGTCGTGTTAGTCTACTAATATTATGATTTTTAAAGTACCTAGACACTACCCACAAGAGATATTTAAATATTAATAATCCTGGTTAGAAATCAAAATATTTTACAGCATAGAATATGTTTCAACTGTTTGCATTTCCCTAATAAAATGATTTACTTTAATTTACTACATAAAATACGTGTACCTATATGAGAATATGACCAATTTTTTGGAGAAAAATCGATAATATTACTTTACTAAAAATTTTAATTATTAAAATTATATTATATTTTAAAATTTTAATACACGCTTATTTGAGGGAACGGTTAGTCCATCAAACAGGTCTACGTTGTTTTCGCGTCAAAACAGATCTTGCAGGTCACCATATGAATTAGTGCTATTCGGTAACTACGTGTTGTTTACATTATATTTATGACTATCTGTGTAAACACAAAATTTGATATATAAGTTCTCTGTGCATTTCTTTCCTTGTCAGCAAGAGTTGGCCTTGATTTTACACACTCATTCAAAGTGTTTATATATACGCATTTTAATAAGGTTCTTATCTTTGCTATATACGTATTTTGTTGGAATTTATATAACAGATTGTATTTATTTTATTTCTTAATCTAAATAATAAAATTTATTATCAAATATGAGTGAATTAATACTAGCTATTAGGCACTATTTTGTCTATATAATAATAATAATAATAATATATATTAATACTAAAAAATATTTGAAAATACTTCACGACATCTACCAGGCATAAGCTTAATCCCAGGAGCAGGTGCTGCCGATAGTTCTGGACGTAGCCGTTCTTGCCTCCACGTCCACAATGGCGTACCCAAAAAATTACTGGGTTCTCTATATATATTCTCTCTACGATTCTATGTTGAAAAAATTAAACATAGATTTATATGAAAATCAGTAATATAAGTAAATTATTAATAGAAAATATAGAAATGTTGTTTTTGTCATTAGATGGAATATTACATAGATATTTGGTTATATCAGCTGTATTTACGTATAAAATGTAAAATAGCCTTGTTTACATGAATTTATGATGTGCAATTAAAAAATACGTTATGAAATTGAAAATTGCCATACTTACGCAATTTGACAGTTGTTCGAGAATCGGTGGGCGGATAGGGGTGGCAAGAAGATAAAATACTATAAATGAACGGGGGGAGGGAGGTGGTAAAAAACTACACTCTACTCAGTATTATAATTCTATGGAAACCGATCATTAGTCGGAATGTAACTTATAATGGGCTGATTCCGGCGGGTAGTTCAGTTGTTATGGTCTACTTTTATTTATTATTACTATTTTAATATACTTTTAAAATTCCAGAAAAGTAATAAAATTTAAATCTTGTGAGATAAAAATCAATTATTACGATTTTCATAATTTCAAGGGTGTGTATGATAGATATGGCTAAAAATGTGACCTCTAAAAACTCACCCGGTGAGTACCACTCACTCGGTGAGTACCTAATTCATTAATTATTTCCATTTCCCGAAAATTTTATAAGTGAACGTTATGAATTGCAGCTCATCTATAAGATAGACTAGTGCGTTTGGCAAAAACCGACTGCACCCTTCAGCTCACTTTACCTCATCACACATACGTACCTTCGATGTCGTCATTAAAATTTACAATGACGGGGTTCAGCTTCCAGTCGAAACCCGAAAGATGTTTCAAAAATCTTAGAAATGCCACTTGAGGTAAGTTTGCTATAGGGTAGGGTGGATCGTTCATATACAGTGACGCATTCCATAAATTGATTACTACATCTGATATGTGGTAATCATCTATCATTTGAGAGCGGAGCCAGCGTTTTATTAAAGCACAACAGGGGCCAAAACTTGGATACTGTTGATGAATACTGCAACAAAAAATACAAGAAAAATCTCACTTAGCATTCTTAGAGTAAAGTAGACCATTTTTATCTGATTCTGTGGCGCAGCCCACACATGAATCTTAAGCTTGCATAAACTGTGTGTAATCTGCTTGTGACTTCATCTTTATGCATTTAGAAGAGAGTAACTATTGACTTGTATCATCTTCAGCTATGGGGAATAAAAGAGGTACCAACTTTCCAGCTAACAAATTTTATTTTTATTCAATTGGTCTATCTAACATATACTATCAACTAATTGATATTTTACACCAACGTGAAACAGATTTTTAAATCTAAAAGTCGTTTCGATTTCAGATTGTCAAGGTTTATACATATATGTACGAGTATATATTTTTAAGAATATTTATACTTTTAATACAAGTTTGTATATATACATACAACAAATTTAACTGCTTACATCTAAAATAAATCTTAATAAGCATTTTAATGATCACAAATTAAATATTCTTTATTACAAAATTTCAGAAATATATGAAAGTAAATAAGTAATTGTGTTTCGTAAAAAAACTATACTTTTGACTTCTTTAAATTAATTAAATAATTATTATCTGTAATATAAGTATAAGAACTAAATAAAAGCTGCACAAAACTATCCAGAAGCCATTCTATTTTCAGATATTACGTCTAAAGCAAAATGACTCTAGAAGTTTTGGCAAGCTTACTAGCTTAAGACCTCAGTTGGATTGCACATCACAGGAAAGAAACAAAATATTTGTAACAGTTAGTAGAAATTCTAATTTAAATAGAGATATTCCAGTTTAGTATAAAATTACTTGGATTATATGCAGTGTTGTCCCAGCGACATGTGAGTTGGTAATAGAATTCTGCGCAAAAACGTAATAGATTTACCTTGTTTCGTAATAGATGGCGCAGCTATTTTCAAGACTATATAAAGTCCCTGAATAGTAGGCTGAATAGTTAAAAAACCGCAATACGGTAACCATTTTTTGTCCAAAATCTGACGGCCAATAATATTTTTCTTGATGTTAGGTATTAGTTGGATGTACCCAACCCGCAAAATCACAATTTTAGCGAAGGATCAAAATATATATTTGCTAATGTAGAACAAGTGTACATATAGTGATTTTGCTACAAGAATACTGTTCCAAAAATATAGGACACAGCCAGGGCCGCCGCGTGGGGGTGGCAAAATTGTTCACCGCACAAGGGCGCCTGGGCCAGGGGGGGGGGCGCCAAAATTTATAGATAGTACTTATAGTTTTTTAATTTAATGTTACTTAAATAAAAGTTGTTAATTATTCGCTTGCAATTTTTTATATTTTCTAAGCAATAAAATGAGATTTTATTTTTATTTTAATTTTATATTTTAATTCTATTTTACGTTTGTTTTCGTTTCTGCGGGCTGTTTTCGTTTGTGTAAAACAAAATTTGATTGCCGATGCGAACAATAAAAACACGTTCCGTGTGGAATTCGCGCTACCACACGGAACGTGTTAAAAATCTAAGAATTTGTAACATGTAACAACAGGAATTGGAAATGTTTTGTATCGGCATATATTTATTCTTTATGTGCTGAGAAACTGTTGCGGTTCAACGTCGTTGTTTAGTTTGCCTTATTTTTGCAATATTAATACACATTCATTTTTTAAATGTGACAACCAAAAGTCGAGGAAACGAGGAAACCAATAAAGCCCAAATTGAAGAAAATTTTTTAGGATTTCAATCTGTCGACGACACTACAGGACAGGTTCTGTTTGAATTCATAAATGGACATTTAAAATCGTTGGAACTAAATTTTTCAGATTTACGAGGCCAATCTTACGATAATGGTGCTAATATGAGAGGAAAGCACAAAGGATTGCAACAAATAATTATTGAAAATAATTCGAGGGCACTCTATATCCCCTGCTCTGCGCATTCTCTAAATTTAGTTGTAAATGATGCAGCTAAAATTTCCTTCGAAACAGTTAATTCTTTCGGAGTAGTGCATGAGCTTTACAACTACTTTTCTTCATCCGTTAAACGTTGGTCTATTTGCAACAGTATGTTGAAAATCTAACTTTAAAGCCACTCTCCAACACCAAATGGGAAAGTAGAATTCAAGCTTTAAGACCGTTGAAAAACGATTTGAAGGGAATTTTGAGAGCGTTAATAAATATTCAAGAAGATCAAACAAGAGACATGTAATCAAGAATTCAAGCAAAAAAATTGATTCAGAAGGTTTCCTCGTTTAAATCCATTTGTTCCATTAACATCTGGCACGATATTTTAAATTTAGTAAATGTGGTAAATGAAATAATGCAAAATTCTAAATGTGACTTACAAATCGTGACTTTACAAAATCTTATATCAGAACTAAATAATCGTAGATCAGATGAAACGTATGCAAACATGCAATTGCCAATGCAAGTATCGTTGCTAATGATTTGGGGGTGGATACTGATTTTCCACAAAGTCGAAACAGGTTTAAAAAGAAACTATTAAAAGATAAACAAACCGACGAACCAATCAACAATCCAAGACAAAAATTTAAGGTTGAATTTTACGATATAATATTATACACTGCCATTTCTTCAATTACTGAAAGATTCAGTCAATTAAAAGAAGATTACAATTACTTCAAGGTGGTACACTATATACCTCATTTAAAAAACTGGAGTGACAACGAAATTCTAAAACATTGTAAAGAATTAGACCAAAAATTAACGGATACTAAAAATGTTAATGAAAATGACACTGATGGATTAAATTTGTTCGAAGAAATAAAATCTTTGCGATGTTTTACCAAAGAGGATATGTCACCTATTGATGTTTTAAATTATATTTATGAAAACAATCTTACCGATACATTTTCAAATATTGCAATAGCTTTACGGATTTCTGTAACCCTGCTAGTTTCGGTAGCTACTGAAGAACGAAGTTCCCCAAAACTTAAAATTATAAAAAAACTACATGCGATCTACCATGGCGCTGGAGAGATTATCGGACTTGTCAATTATATCCATAGAGAGCGAAATTTTGGATAAATTAAATATAAAGGAATTGATACGAGCGTTTGTAGCTGCTAAAGCTCAATATTTGAATATATTTTCTATTTTTTATATTTTACTTAAAAAATGTTTTATCATTGTTTTGTTTTTAAAATTTATGAAATAATGTGTTTTAATAATCTAAAGCTTTTCAGTTCGAAAGTCAAATTTTGAATACTATAAAAGAGTATATCACATATAATTTGCAGCACTTTATAAGAGTCCAACAGAACCCCATAAAGGGGCGGGGGCGCCAAATTTCAATTTGAACAAGGGAGCCTAATACCCACGCGGCGGCCCTGGACACAACCGTAGTAGCAAAACCACTATACGCATACTTGTCCTACATTAGCAAATATATATTTTCATCCTTCTCTAAAATTGTGATATTGTTGCTTGGGAAGATTTGAAATTAAAGTAAAAAAAATCGTTGAAAAATCAACGAAAACGTAATAGATTTATATGCTTTCGTAAGGACGTAATAAAACATAGTGAAACGTAACAGATCTGTTACAACTGTAACAGCAATCGCAACACTGATTATATGTATGTATATAACGGGTGTATGTAATTTGATTTACTAGTCGGCCATTTGCATTTTAGAGAATTTTACGTTTTAAATTTCTGCCCCTGCTTGAATTCAACATAACTGTCAAAATTTGACATTATAGTCCAATAACCGCAGTTTAATAATAAAAATAATAATTTGCTTTTATTACCCAACAAATATACTCTACTTACAGGATAATTATTACAACGAAAAAAATAATTCTGAGTAGTTGTTCTTTACAATGTATCTCAATTCACAGGAGAATACAAAAAAAAATGTTGAAAAAAGGATAACAAATGTGCTAAGGAAAAAACCAGTACAGAGTCCAATGCAAATGCCATAAAAATCTAAAAATGTAGCTAAACAGCTACCTGAAAAGATCCGAATAAATAATAATATTTAACGTCATATGTGTAAGGGGTGCTTTATCAAGAATGGTGAAATTAACTTGAGAATGTAAAGCAGATATATGTGTCTATTTTATTATTAATTAAATTAAAAAGGAAATTTACATTGCTAATCCTTCTCCTGTCGATTAAAGATTGCAAAGAATGTCTTTCGAAAAGAGCAATAAAGGGATTTTAGGAATGCTTTTGAAAGTTATGAAATAAACTAATCAACATTGACATATAAATTTAAAATGACGGTTTCCTAAAGTTATTTCATTATATTGGCAATGTATAAGAAACTAAACTTAGTCTATGGCTTGATACTGAACAAAAACACTAAAACAACTTTACCACACCAAAGCACAAAAAACTAAATACGTATTTCGACAATAAATGTTTACTACTGAAGATGACAGCATAGTTGTCGAAATACGTATGTAGTTTTTTGTGCTTTAGTGTGATAGGTGTTTTAGTGTTTTTGTTTTGATTGATAATGTAAATTACATATATTGGGCAAGAGTCTGAGGCAGAAGAAATGAAGGAAGAGGTGTCTAGGTTGCTGATTTACTAATATGACAAGTACTAACTCTGAATGCATATAATAATTAAAGAGTGCGTTTTCTGATATAGTTGTGATTCAAAATTTTAATCACAAGTTTGTCAACTGTAATGTGAAAAGTTTTGAACTTTGATAATTTATACAATGTAACTCAAATGTTTGCATTTCTATTACAATCAAATGAAGGTGTTGGGTGAGTTCTTTGCCCATTTGAATATAATTAAAATTAACACTATTATAGTCTTTGTTGAAATACACATAAACATTTAACTTGTAATTATGGCTGACGTCCCAACTGGTAACTTTTGATTTTAAAGGATTGTTTTTACCCTCTCAGTGAATCGAAATATATAATATGTCCTATTAACTTACCCACTTAAAGCACTTGTAATCTTAGGTAGAATATCCAAATGTCTTTCCAATTTCATACTTTCTTCATTGTCTTTGTATGAAATGACATTCTCACTATCTACAGTTTTCTTAAGAAGTACTAATTCTTTCTGTACAAACAACCTAAATCGAAAAACTAACCCTTGATAACACACATCTAAATGATCCAATGTAACAGAAGAAACTATACTATGTGTGCTTTCTAATAACTCCGAAAGTCTGATATAAAATTCACACTTCATACACTGAAGAACACTGACATCATCAGGCCAGCCTGAGGACATACCTGCAATAGACATTGTTAGTACAAATACATTAATATCTTTGAATAATATAGTTTTATGATAAGAAAGCACTGAATATTTAATTATTTCACTTACCCATTTGTATTACACACTCTATAGGTGATACAAACATCGGACAAGTATCTAGATTTAATTTTAATGTAAATTTATTTCCATTCAATTGTCCTAATTTTTTATCCTCCTTAAAAGTAGTTGGTATTGGTGGAAATACTTCGGTATAACTAACGATTATAAGAGAAAAACAAAGTTGTTGTTGTAAATATAATTTTTGATTAAAAATATTACCTGAAAACATCTGAAATGCCTTGAATGTTCGAAATGATTAAAGGTAGTTCCAAGTCTCTCAATTTTTGACTTAATTCAGTATATATGTGTTTAACTTTTAAACAGGCTTCTTCATTTGTTCCTGTCGGGAAATGAATAATTGATTTTTCTAATTTTAGTACCTTTTCCAACTGGTTACTGACAACATGGACTTCTAATGGGTACTTTTTTGTGAAGAGAAACTCTACTATTTTCATGAAAATATTCCTTTTGTCTTGTAAAGTTTTGCATGGAAAATAAACTACTTCTGCTGCTGTGGAATCTTGGAATCTCCTAAAACTTGTTAACCCCTTCCAGAACTGTTGAAATCTTGTTACTGCTTCAGGATTGTTTTCCGCAGGTCCTCTCTCAATAACATTGAAAGCATATTCTGGATTTAAATTTATTCCAATTATAATATCTGGCGTGTCAACATTTACATTTACATTTGTCTTATCATATATGTACGGAACTATACAAGATACACGTTTTGTAAATCCTTGTCTAAGTATGTCACTTATTTCATTTAAAACTAGAATATTATAAAATCCATAATATTTCCATTTTCTTTCCGGACTAATATGTTGGTATATATTTTTAAATTGGCTACTAACTTTTATCCTAAAAATCAAAGAAGAATTCTAATATAGTATACACTTACAATTAAATATCTTAAAGTATTTAAGTTTTAATAGAAAGTGTACTTACTTAATCAGGGAGTCATACTGCAAAGAAAATGGTACTTTCAATAAAAATAGTGAAGTAAATGAGTTAAACTTATTACCATCTAAGATATTTAAAGATAACTGTGCTTCTTGTTTTAGTTTTAAATATACTCCTACATGTAAGAAACTGGCAACATTAAAACATCCACTGAAATCCAAAAATACAACGTCATAACTCTTTTTGTACAAATTCATAGTATCATCTTTTACATCATCACATAAACTTATTGGTTCATCATTCCAATTGCTACTCGCCATGAATGACCAAAATATGCGAACAACTTGATAAGAGCTCATAAGAGAATTAACTTTTTTCTTCTTTAACAAATATCCAATTGTGTAAAAGACTAATTCATTTGTGAAATTTCCAAATCCCTTGTTTAATTCTCTTTGTTGTAACCATACAATTACTAATTTAATTCCATCTTGAATATTCTTCACATTTAATAAATTTTCCATATGTTCATAATTACTGCACAAGGTAAGATCTCTAAGAATAATACTATTATACATTGGTGTTCCAAGTTCACCATAATTTTTGACATTGATATCACTGAAATTATCATCAATTGGATATTTGATGTTGTTCTTGTCCGGTAAAAATCGGTTTATATTAAAGCATTTTTCTGAACCATTCACAAATATATTTATTTTAAGTTTTTCTGAAAATTCTGGTATAATTTGTATGAAAGGAAGATATAAACAGTTATCATAGAATAACAGTTCCATTTTCTGTGCATTTACTCTGGCCTTAATCGAGTGAAATACATATAATGTATAGTAATGTCGTTTTATAAAGTACCTATTATTTAAATAATCTTTTGAAATGAAGCATTCTGATGGCATTGTAACATTTATGCATACTTGCATGTCATTTTTTGTTAAACTTTTCAACCGATGTTCACCAAATTGGCTACAGTCTTCTGGACTTGGAAATTTTAATATAAGATCTTTATCAAATTTTAGATTTGTTCTTTCCATATGCAAGTCATTAAGAAACTTTTGTTTCTTCTTTAGTTTTTTACCAGTATGCCTTTGTATCTCACTCAGCAATATATCATTTTCACTATCTAAGTGTTTAATAATGGCAGAGAAATTTTTCCACCAGATATCTATTTGATCATTATATTTATGCTTTATATTTATTTCTGATAATAATTCCTCAATTTGTAAACGAATTAAGTTAGAACTGTACAGATTTTCAGTTTCTCTAAGTCGATTTAATTCTTCAGTAGTAGGAGGTTTACGCAACTCTTTTTTCCTTTTCTTGCGATTTTTACTTGAATCTCCTGCATGTTTCCGCTTACCTAATTCATCGATTCCTGAATCTTCAGAAATACATTCGTTTTCACTTGAGCTATCCTACATAGCAATAATATAATTAATAGTTATACATTTATATTTTATTCATTTACTTACGTGATCGGACATGAAGTAACAAATTATTTTATTAGGATTATTAACAACTTCTCTCTTAGTAGTAAATTCGATACTGAATCAAAATAACAAATGTAAGGTTATTTTATCAACAGACAGACATAGGCACATTTATTTTAGGTTATGTTATTCACATGTTCTATTTGCCTGCAGTGGTGCCAGGTTTACCGATTTTTCGGTAGATCTACCAATTTTTACTTTGATTTACCTGTGTATCGATTTCAGTTCTGCACACATACGACAAGTCGACTTTTCGGTAGATTAAGAATTAAATCGGTAGACCGGTAAATCAAAGTAAAAATTGGTAGATCTACCGAAAAATCGGTAGACCTGGCACCATTGTTTGCCTGCCAGCCAGCATAGCTCAGCATAGCTGTACTATAGGACTATTGAAGAATGTAGAATCGCAATAAATCACAGCCATGGAATGCCAGATTTACAGATCTTGAACTGTCTCTTTAGAGATAAGGCTGTGGAATATTTAAGAGATGTGTTTGGGTAATAAAACGTTTAAATATCTTTAATATAATAATCATTTACAGGTGTTTAATTGCTCCAGAGACCAAAATACTCAGGCTTCATCTAACGAAATGGACTTAAAAAAATGTATTGTAAAAAAGAAAATGGGTGTGCTTAAAACCACACAGCAGAAGTGTAAACTTCATCAAGGCGAGGTTAATAATACGAAATACACGCGTGTAATATTCAGTAACAGTAACGTATTATACGACTGATGCGTCATGCTCTCCCATGTAACGGTCGGTTGGACGTATGTATATACATATATATATAAATAGACGATATGAATACTCGGTTACGATTCCCGCGCTTGGTCTAATGGTTAAGTGCCGGCCTCTCACCCAGGCGGCTCCGGTTCACATCTGCTCTGGGACATGAATTTATTTATTCATTTAAATTTCAATTCAATTGAAATTAAATACCTCTATATGATATATTTATCTTGTTCCCTTAGTCGACTCGAGCCGACACTACCCGAACGAGCGTTACATATCCGAGCGTGACGGCCAGTCTCGTTCAGTGCCTACAATCAGCGCAACGCGCCCAAAGAAGTTTACACTTCAAAAATAAAGAAATTTCAATTTCAATATAATACAATAGTTATTTATGTAACAAGTCAGTAAAGTGATACTTTATTGTACAGTACGATAAAGTGTTTCTTTACCTCCGTAAAACGCTATGGTAACGCATCACTTTACTGACGGTTGGCGATAAAAAATAAAGGTTTATTCAGAATTATTTGCCTTTCATGATAGTTTAGTTACGGAATATAAATATACAGTAGACAGACCGAGTGCTGACCGCTGGGAGGAGTCCTCGCTGCGCGACTTATAGGTCAGTGTGAGAAATAGAAAGTACATATTCAGAAAAATGAAATGATAATATTTGTTCATCATCGCATACGTATAGCCGGACGAAGAAGTAAGTGCTGATAAGAAATTGTAATATACAGAAAAGAGATACATATATGGGAAAAATATTGCACTTCGATGTGTAACGTTTGACAATTTTTCCAGACTGCTAGTGTTTATCCTAATATTATAAAAATCCACTGCTCATCTTGTGGGAAGGGCATCTCACCGGTCCGCTCTCAATCTGTGAGCTGCACATATATTTATTTAGCGTAGATGTTGGTTATTTGAAGGAAATTAATTAAGTCATTAAATATCCTTAAAATAACTAATACTATTGCTTCGTTGTAATGCTGTTTCCACATCAGTTTTAGGAATTAAATGTGCTTCAACCTTGAAAATTCGTTGATTGATCAGAATGCATTCTATGATTTATTTATATTTAAAAAAATATTTGTTTATAAACTAATATTCCATATAAACACCGGATTTGTTTATAAATACAGTTTTATTATCTATATTTAATGGTGGTCGCGTTTTGGTCGTACCGATCGGTGTGTAGTGTGCGCGCCTCCATAGAGAAACATGCATTTGACTTTTAGAAAAACCCCGGTCGCAACTGTTCAGTGATCGGATTCAGATGATGTACTCTCACTCTGAACCATTGCATATATGCTCTGAACATGTTGTGTTTGTTAATATATCGCATGTAGGGCTGAGTACCTTTTTGAGGCATAATCTGAAGTGAACCATTTCATTGTTCATTTATTAACACTGTCTATTTAGGTTCTTATTATGAATCTAGTATTTACATAGATTTGTGTATAACTATGTATAATTATTACTGATACTGACCGTACGTATCAGGCCGAAACTATGACGGACAAAAGAAACAGTGTATAACATCACGCAGTGACTGAATAGCAGTATTCATATGGTGAACTGCACATCTGTTTTCGTTGAGAAAACCGACAGCAAAAAAAGCGATTTTACTGTTAAATTCCTTTCTGCATCGGCGTAGGTAGAAGCGTGAGGAGTTCTTAAAATTTACCTTATATTTCCTAAGATAAATAAAGTACGAAGAGTTTACTACAAAATGAACAAATAATAAAGTATTTTGTATTTTATACATCACAAACCAATTATACAGGGTGTCCAGAAACTCTCCTGACAAACGAAGACCGGAGATTCCTCAGATATTTTTAAGACAATTTAACCCGATTCACCATAGTCCGAAAATGTTTCCTAAGGGAGCTAGAGCTCTTTGAAGATGGCGCCTTGTAATTATTTCTTTTAATATCTCCCGAACGCTTCTATTTAGAAAAAACAAAAACTGGTATGCTTATTTATCCTCCAGAGATGAATCGATTCCATCAATTGCGAATTTCTAGTCCCGGTCATAGGCGTCAGTTTTGGGTAGGTAAACGGTTATTTTAACGCATAACCTTTTTATCTTTAACTTTTAAGCATTTGTGACACTAGATTATTAAATTTTCAGGTATTCTAGTGCTAAAAGGTACTCTTACTTTAAGTCGGTAGGATACACCGTTTTCTAGAAAAATCGATTTGAAAATTTTTCGTTTTTTTCGTCATTAAAATTCAATTTATTATGTACCTACTTATTTTTAGCGACGAAGTTGGCTAGGACTATCAAGGCATGGGTGAAAATTAATTTAATAAATCATCTTTTGTTTCAATAAATGCAGCACACAATTGGTAAAAAAAGTTTGGGAAAAGAAGCAAAAAACAATTTGAAACAAAATTTTAGCTGACGGTTTTTAAAAACAAAGTATTTATTACAATGGAACGAAACTAACAAAAAAGAACAAGTATCAAAGGTAGATACATAGTTACAAAAGATGCTCGATGTGATGACCATTAGTCTCTATGCATAAATTTACCCTTTTGCTTAGAGAACGCCGAATTCTTGCAAAAATTCCAAAGTTATTTCTAAATTCGTTGCAAGCATCTTGTATCCTTAGCCAGAGTTGTGCACGATTTTGTATCGGAACGGAATAAACAAATGCTTTTATGTATCCCCAAACACAATAATCGCAAGGATTCAAATCCGGCGATCTTGCTGACCAAGCAACTGAACCGCCTCTTCCAATCCAATGGTCTTCGTAGTTATTATCTAGAAAGTCTCGTACATTCCTGCTAAAGTGGGCCGGACAGCCGTCCTGTAGAAACCATAAGTTTTGCCGAATATTTAAACGCACCTCATCTAACAAATCAGGTAAAATATTTTGCAGGAAATGTAAGTAATCAACACCATTTAAACGAGCAGGTAATTACACAGGTCCAAGTAGATAATCGTCAACTACTCCAATCCAGACGTTTATGCTAAACCTATGCTGATGCTTAAATTCTTGAACAACGTGGGGATTGTCACCAACGTACGAATAATAGTGTGCATTATGTACATTAAAAATTCCATTTTTTGAAAATGAATCTTCGTCACCAAACAAAATGTACCTGAAAAAATCTTCATCTTGATTTATCTGATTTTGTAACCATCTAGCGAATTCTACACGAGCAGGAAAATCTCCTTCTAGCAGTGCTTGCACTTTTGTAAAATGAAAAGGATATAAATTTTCTTTGTGTAAGATATTTCCTACGGAAGACTTTGAAATTGTGGGGTACATGGCAGATAGTCTTCGAACGCTAATTTCTGGATTTTCCTCAACTTCCATTAAAATAACATCTTCATGTTCTGCTGTTACATCATTATGTCTCCCTGTTTCATTTTTTTTGGGACCACTGAACCTGTTTCTCTTAATCGTTGATGAAGAGCTGTAAATGTTGAGTGAGTGGGATGCTGACGATTGGGAAATTTTTCAGCGTATCTACGTTGCGCTGCTCGAGCGTTACACCTCATTTCGCCATAAACTAAATGCATATCGGCGTATTCTTCATTAGTAAAAACCATTTTTTTTTAAATTGAAATCGTTGTGTTTGAATGCTACAAAGTAGAAAATTAAAAGATAAACTTCGCGAACTGACAACAATTTGACAATTAAAAACGTCGGTTTTATTTCTGTTGGCAGTTCAGAGCGAACTAGTGCAAAAAATAATAAATTGAATTTTAATGACGAAAAAACGAAACATTTTCAAATCGATTTTTCTAGAAAACGGTGTATCCTACCGACTTAAAGTAAGAGTACCTTTTAGTACTAGAATACCTGAAAATTTAATAATCTAGTGTCACAAATGCTTAAAAGTTAAAGACAAAAAAGTTATGCGTTAAAATAACCGTTAACCTACCCAAAACGGACGCCTATGACCGGTACTAGAAATTCGCCATTGATGGAATCGATTCATCTCTGGAGGATAAATAAGCATGCCAGTGTTTGTTTTTCTAAATAGAAGCGTTCGGGAGATATTAAAAAAAAACTAATTACAAGGCGCCATCTTCAAAGAGCTCTAGCTCCCTTAGGAAGCATTTTCGGACTAGGGTGAATTGGGTTAAATTGTCTTAAAATTATCTGAGGAATCTCCGGTCTTCGTTTGTCAGGAGAGTTTCTGGACACCCTGTATAAATAAAATTAAAAACTTTAAAAATACAAAATCTCAATATAGTGCGCCCATGGGCAATGAGTGTCCGGTCTCTAATAATCATTTTGTTATTGTGCACTCTTTCCTGTTTCATTGTATTACCTAACCGGTAATAAGTAGCTAATACTTTTGGATAATAAACTATTACTATTATTGTTATATTTATTACTTCTTCTTCTTTGTAGACTGTTAATATGTCCGTTTCTTTTTTATTAATATTCATTCCAAAGTTCTTTAAAGTTTCATGCCATATTTCTATATTTCTTTGCAGGACTTTTTTTTATTAGGAACTGTAATTATCAAGCCGTCGGCATACAAAAATTCCTTCGCTACTATCTGGTTACTATCGGTTGGAGATTTCTGGATTCTACATAAATACCCTTTGTTACGTTATTGGTATTTCTCGCAATATCGTTCATAACAGTATTTTATTTAGACAGGAAAGGGTTCTTTGCTGGTTAGTTCACATGTTTTTAATTTTGGTGTGTTGTCCGAACGCTGCAGTATTTGCGAAGTCAAATAGACGCTCGCTTATGAAGACACTTATGAGACTTCAGATCAACATCCATTTCTAGAGTCATCTTTAGTTTAGACATGTAACATGTGACACATTTTTGATTATGATATTCTGACTGATATTCTCAAGTGTGATCGGAACCATAACAACAGCAGATGCCCAATTTAAAGGATACAAATTATGTATTACAAATACAGGAAAACTCTAATAATACACTCTCCGATTTATGCGGTGACAAGTGTCACTTTTGTGTTGACACTTATGTTTTAGTTACGTTCGTTACGTTTTATGGCAATTTAGAAGAATAATGGCAGACACCCAAAAATCAAAAGATGATGGTAAAGGCGGGACGCCGCAAGAAAAAGCAAAAAAAGGAACTCAGATCGTTGGTGCTATTGCATGTTAGTATGAACAATTGTTTACTCTTTGTGTGATGCTTTTAGAATTATTCGTTTCATCTACTTTTTCTTTATACCTTCTACGACAATTATATTGAAAACAATACATAAATATTCTAGGATTTCGCTAAGTTTTCTGGTGAAACATTGCAATTGAGTAATTGAGAGATTAAATTAATGTATACCTACCACAATTTATCGTTCAAAAAAAGAAGCACCAGTTTATTTTGACAATCAATGAATCATAATAAATAATAATCTTGAAATATACCCTTAATACGCCAGATCTTTAGTGATTATATTTCTATTGCAATAAAGTACTGCGTCTCTCATCACAAACTCACGTAGGTATTTGGGGTATTCCGTCACTTGGGCCAGACAGCTGATGTTTTCTTATTAATAAACGATCAACCAGAACTGTAGAACACGTTATAGCATGTCCTTGTTTTTTCGGTGGGCGGGGCAATCTTGGTTGTTTAGTAATCTATGTGAGGAAGTAAATAGTAAATGGATTTATAACCAACTCATATTCTTGCATAGTTTTCGTGACCACCTACTATGATTTAGCAGTAATACCGAAGGATTTTAATGTGTTTCTTGCGGACTGTGATAAAGAGTTTCGCGAATATGGTTCCGTATTGCATAAAAAGGGAACTGGTAGGACCATCCTGCGGACGGAAGAAGTTGTTGAAAACGTTCGTCATGGTATGGAGTTAGAACCTACAATGCCATTGAAACGTCTTATGGTACATGCCGGACTACTGTAAAGAAGGACTTGGACATGCATCTTTACAAGATGCAATTTTATCAAGTCCTTTTGACGGTACACCACCACAGACGTCTTACTTATTGCTATTGGTTTGTCAATAATTTAGTGAATGATGGTCTGCTGAATTTGACTTTCTTTACTGTTGAAGCGTGGCAGTGGCGGCTTTCTTGATGAATCAAGTGAAGCACTGATTCACCATAAATTTCTGTTCAATTACTGAATATTTCATTCCATGTTTCTTAAATTTTTCGCTTGAAAAATAGTATTATTTATACTAATAATATTACAATAAAAAAAACTATTATCAATATGTGCATATTTTCATATTGTAATATTTTTATATTTTAAACGAAAGTGGAACGCTCCTCCCTTAAGAGGAGCGTTTACCCATCGAAAACTATGGCCCCGTATTAATTTATTTTCTTAAAAAAGTTATGTTTTAGAAATAACCACAAAAATGCATAAATTTGATTAATGTCTACTAACTAAGGCTGGTACACAAAAGAAAAAAACGATCTCTACGCGTCAGCTGCACATTTGATGAACGATATAAAAAAAATCAAATTTATGTAATAATATTTGAAGATAAAAAATTTAAAATAGTAAACATTTTTACACACATTTCAGGGAAGTGTTTTTCGAAGCGATCGCATCGTCTATACCAGTGTTTCCCAACCTTTTTCTCCTCGCGAACCAAAAGTAAAATCCAACAGAATTTGGCGAACCCCCTATGTACTCGTTAATGATAGGCAAAAAAACAATAAAATTTTGTAGAACATTTATTTTATATATTGCACAAACATTAATAAGACTAAAATGATTAATATTAATAAGA
This sequence comes from Amphimallon solstitiale, assembly GCA_963170755.1. Classification (NCBI taxonomy): domain Eukaryota; kingdom Metazoa; phylum Arthropoda; class Insecta; order Coleoptera; family Scarabaeidae; genus Amphimallon; species Amphimallon solstitiale. The sequence goes on from OY720676.1 coordinate 175,267,119, forward strand.
CTAAAATAAGCTATAAAAATTGAATACAAAATAAATTTAACAAACTGGTTCTTATTTCAGCACATGTTCCCTTTCAAAAAGCTATTAAAGGGATATTTTTGGCTGTTTCATGGAACAAAGCAATTGAAAGTTTGGCTCAATATCTGACAATTTCTGTTTCTATATTTATCTTTCAGATAAGTATATGTCGAAAATCCTTTCTCGCACAGATATGTTGTGCAGAATGGTAATAGAACGTCTATGGCTTTTTTTGACAGAACAGGATATTCATTTTTATACTGAGCCAGAAGTCAAATAAGGAGTGATCTTTAAAAATAGCTTGCAGAGAACTGTCACAGGATAGCTCTATGAGCTTTTCTTTTTCAAATAAAGTTAGAGATGTTTCTAAACTTACATTTACTTGAAATGGACTACGTATCCAGTTGTTTGAGATGGATATATTGCATCTATTGGGAAAATAGTCATCGAAAGTTAATTGAAGATGTTTCAGATGTTCACATATATTCCTTTTAATGTTTTCGTCAAGTTTCATTGAATTTTCTGATAAAAAAGTGCAAAGATAACTGAAACATTCATACTCATTCATCTGGAGACATTGGATCCAAAAATTGATCTTTTTTAGCATAGCCTCAATTCTATCATGAACACTGAAAATGGTGACACCTGCGCCTTGTAATGACATATTTAATTCATTTAATTTACAAAAGATGTCAGCTAAGTATGCAAGCCTTTGCAGCCAAAGAACATCGGATACACAAGAGGACAAATAAAACGGATGATCAATAAAAATTGCTTGAACTTCAGACTTCAATTCAAACAAGCGTGTCAAAACTTTGCCACGGGAAAGCCATCTAACTTCTGTGTGAAGTAGTAAAGAATCGTGGAGACTTCCAAAGTCTTCACAAAGCGCACGGAATAGACGGCTATTTGTAGCACGCGATTTTATAAAGTTTACAATTTTTACGGCTTCACTTAAAGTAGTAGATAACTCTTCAGGAATACGCTTACATACCAACGCTTGTCTAAGAATACAGCAATGAGTCCATTCAATTTTCTCGTTGATCTTCTTCACCCGTGCCCCAAAACCAGAAAATTTTCCTGTCATTGATTTTGCACCATCTGTACACACACCCACACAATAAGACCAGTTTATTCCATTTTTTTGAAAATAACCATTAATCGTATCGAAAATTGCTTCTCCAGTTGTATAGGTTTTCAATGGTTTTGCAAATAGTACATCTTCTTGAACGATATTCGTGAAAATATATCTAACGTAGACAAGCAAGATTGTGTCGTTTGCTACATCGGTCGACTCGTCAAGTTGGACAGTAAAATAATTCAATTTTATTCTCTTCAAAAGTTCGTTCTCCACATTATTTGCCAAATCATTAATTCTACGCGACACCGTATTGTTAGATAAGGGAACCAGGTCAATTTTCTTTACTGCCTTTTCTCCAAGCATACATTTCGCGATGGTCCAATTAAATTTTCTGCCATTGTATGTGCCTGCCCAGATCTTGCAATTCTATAACTTACTCGAAATGATGCCTCAAGAGCCATTTTACTATCTTCGTTTGAAGACAGGAAAGAAGAGAGGTTTCACTTTTTATTATCTGATAATTTTCTTTTAAAATACTCAAGAGGTTTATCCTTGTGCGTCGGATGTTTTGTTTCAAGGTGTCTACGAAGAAGTGATGGTTTTAAACTACTATTAGCAAGAATTTCGTTGCATAGAACACAAAGCGGTTTAGGTTCAGACTCTTCCCCAGTAAAATGAAACCCTAGTTGTAAATAGTCGCTGTCATATTTTCGCTTTTTCCCTTTTTTCACACCATGTTCACCATTTTCTTGGTTTTTACTCTGGTGAAACGGTAGCTCAATACAACTTTCAGTATCATCATGTGTTGTTTCTAAACGACCCGTTTTTAACCATCGATCCATAATAAAATTGGGGTATAATAATTATTAAAAGTTATGTACACGAGAAGAACTTTAATAAACAAACAATGTCACAGTAGCTATTCTACTAATTGCGAACTAAATCACTCAAGGTTTATAAGCCTATGTACGAACGTCGGTAAATGCAACACTACTCTCCCAGTTCCCAGCTGTGAACAGCATCTAATTCTAAAGTCTGCGTGCAACTAAAATCTAACTTTACATGGACCGTTGCCACTGTCATTTTTACGACCGTTTTCTAAGTATTCCAGACGTTTGAACGTTTTCTAAGTATTTTAGACATGTATTTATCTAGTGCTGATATTTAACGGTGCATGTAGACGCATCATTTGATTTTTACGGCATTGAGTTTGAATTTAAAGGCCGTAAAATAGCTTAACTAACTGTTGGCAACCATAAGATATACCTAGGCAGTATGCATACGTTCGAAACAACAGCGTGCAATCTGCATTGCATGTGGTGTGTTTTTTTATTTTTTTGTGTTTTTGTTTTCTTTTGCTTTTATTTGTTCTTTGGCCATTTAAAATCCCTCTATTACGCTATTATTTTCGCGAACCCCCTTTGTACACATCGCGAACCCCCAGGGGTTCGCGAACCACCGGTTGGGAACCACTGGTCTATACCATCGTTTCTCAACCGGTGGGTCGCGACCCCTAGGGGGGTCGCGTTTGTAATTAAAAGGGGTCATAGTCTGTTGAAAAATAATAAGACATCGAAACATACAAACTATACAAAAGATTCGTTTATTAAAGGAATAAATTTTAGTTTCGTGTTATAAAATTAAATATTACAATGTAATAAATAACAACATGAAAAAATAAACTTATAGCTTACTTTATTTAATTAAACTGATTAATCATAAACATTAATTAATTAATACGATATTTGGCATTGTTTCTCACTTAAAAGTATTTCTATACGTGGATCATCATTGCAAACACTCATAAGTAAATTATTTTCGAGTGATAACAGACGATTTCTGTATTTAGTTTTCAAAGCCAGCATAGACGAGAAACCTTTTTCGCATAAGTAAGAGGTAGCAAAGGGTATTAATGTTCTCAAAGCTTCCGTTAGTAGGCTTTCGTATTCACATCGTCGTGCAAGCCAAAATGTATCTAAATCTTGAGATAAGAATTCCAGTTGTAAAGTTTTATCAGCCGATAGCTCAACGAGTTGATTGTGAGTCTCAGTTCATAACTCGGCAGCTGCAACAATATTGTCATCAAACGGATTGAGAACCCATCTTTTCGATAAATCATTATTGTCATTTGGAAAATATTCTAGTAACTGAATCTTCAATTCACCTAAATGCGTTTTCATGCTCTCCATAACCGAATTTTCTAAATTCGAATTTTTGTTAATATAATCAAAAGTTGTAGTAAATGCATCAAAATTTCGTTTTTCAAGGCGTATAATTCAAATACTAAGCTTCTTGATAAAGGCATTGACTTTATCTGTCATAAGTAAAATATTTTTGTTACGGCCTTGTAAACTTGTATTTAAGTCATTCAAATGTGAAAATATGTCACTCAAGTAAGCCAATAGTAATAAAGATTCTTTATCTTGTAAAAATTCTAACAATGAACTATTTTTATCTGTAAAAAAGATTTATAATTCATCTCGCAATTCAAAAAGCCTTGTAAGAACTTTTCCACGCGACAGCCATCTCACTTCAGAATGGAAAAGCAGTGAATGGTTATCGACACCCATTTGCTCGCAGAGTGTGGAAAGCAATCCAGTTTGCAACGGTCGGCTTTTGATAAAATTAACGATTTTAACAGCTTGTGATAAAACATTTTGTCCGGCATCTTTTTTGTGGCAAGCACATGTCTGTGAAGAAAGCAGTGCGTCCATTCCACATGCGGCATAATATCTTTTGACTTTACTATAACGCCACTGTTCTTCCCTGTTATCGCTTTCGCGTCATCAGTACATACTGCAATGCATTTATTCCAGTCCAAGTTTTCGTTTTGTGTTGCTTCAATAAATGTGTTAAAAAGTCCTTCGTCTGATGCTCGACCAGGAATTGATTTGCAAAACATCATATTTTCTTTAATAGACTCCTCACATTCATAACGAACAAAACATAAAAATTGCGGCAAGTTCGATATGTCTGTTGACTCGTCAAACTTAATGGCAAAAAATTCACTTAATTTAAGTTTTTCAATTATTTGGTTGTGAATATCGACAGCCATTTCATTAATACGCCTCGATATTGTATCATTTGAAAGGGGTATAGTTTTTAATTTTTTAGCTTCTTCTGGACTTATCATCATATTGACCATATCAATGGCAGCAGGTAAAATGAGCCTTTCCGCAATCGCAATGGTATGGGGCTTAGATTCCCTCGCGATTCCCAGTGCTACTAAGTAGGATGCATAAAGTGCCGCAGTCTCATCACGGCTGGATTTTTTTATAGCAATTTGTTGATTTTTCAAAACAAGTGACTTATGTCCGCTCGAAAAATTCTAACGGTTTGCCTTGTAAAGACGGGTGTCTTGTTTCCAGATGCCGGAGTAATTTTGAAGGCTTCATTCTTTCTGCAGATAGGACTTGAAAACAACAACACATTGTGGCTTGTCATCCAATGCAATAAATCCATATTTCAAATATGTGTCGTTGTATAACCTGATCTTTTTCTTCGCCGTTTCACCAGACGTAGAAGGAACACTTCGTTTTGTCACAAATTTGTCCATTTTAATTTAACTTTTTAACCGATTTTTCACTGTTATCTATTTTTAAAAACATTAAACACTGAGGGATTGAGATAAGATAGTTGTTGTATGTACTTTCTTCCATATGCTGCTATTTCAGTAAAAATGAAAATAACAATGAAGCTCTCCCTCGCGTCCTTTTGTTTTTATAACTGAAGCAATTAACATGTACGAACCTGTAATAGCGTAGGTATGTGCCACGGGATGCGCGAGCGGCTTATTTGACAGGTTTGCGCAAGTACACCGCACAGGTTAAAACCTCGCCTAGGACAGTCGTAAATTTATAGACTCTCAAATAAACGGGCGCGATTTATACGTCCGAAAATCTATATTTATAATGCGCGGTTTAGCGCTTTTATCAGCTGGGGGAGCTCTGAAAAAGTTACTATTTATGAAATTAGTTATTTAAAATAATATATTTTAATTGATTATGACCAATATTATGATAAGTCCGGAAGGAGACAAAAACATATTTTTTTTACAATATCGAGACGAAATAAAATAAAATAATAACAATTATTTATTAAACGTAGGAATAAACAATTAAAATGTTATAATATGTAATTTTATGGTGCGGGGTCGGGAGACTTTTTACTTAACTTTTTGGCTTTTTCGTGGGTCGCGACATAAAAAAGGTTGAGAAACGATTGTCTATGCCCACTTTACGGTATCTCTACCGGACCTAGCGAAGACGCAAATCTATCGGAATCGGTCGGCTAGTGCAGACTTGAATCCGAACGAAGTGTTTTTTTTCAGCGAAAAAAGTATTACATTATGCAAAATGGAAATACTACCGTTATCTGCGCTTTTGAATTTGCTTTCAAACAAAAAAGAAGCAATGCGATATCTAACGTGGTTCTCGGGTTTGGTGGCTGTTTTTGTTTAAGAACACGTTTGATAAGAAGTTTGGTCAATTTTTTACGATAAAAATGTTCAGTATCGACCAAAAATGTCGTAAATAGCCACTTCATGTAGAGAATTATATAAATGTGTACATCGGTTTGAACTGGTTCTGCGCTAATTGTTTTCCTTAAGAGCGGAGCATCTTTGTCCCGATCTACATTGCGACAGAATCTGTGAATAAAACCGAGGCGCTCTGATAGAAACCCGAACATAGTCTAGCTCCATCTACTCGCACCCCCTTGCGTCTATCGTCTCGCTGGTAATACAAGTTGCATAAGTTTCGATTGACCCTGATACAGTTGGTAAATGCCCGTCTTAAGCAAAACGCAAACTCGACAAAGTGAATCAATTCACAGTTCGCCGCAATTTGATTCCCGTGTTTATGCGGTTTCCTTGACAAAGACACCTAGGCCGTAAGCGAGAGGGGATCGCAAATACGAAACGCATATTTTAATCATAATCTAAAATTTAATATCAAATGTCACTTACGCAAATTTGATAAACTTATTTTTGTGGTTATGAAATAACTTATTGTCAATACAAACGTCAACTTCAATCATTTACGGACACGGTGTATATCAGAACTAAACTCATGTAATTTCAGCGACTATGGGTGGATTTACACTGGGAACCATAATAGGTTGGTCGTCTCCGGCTCAAGACATACTAATTGACGGTGGGATCACAGAAACCGAATTCACGCACATAAGCAGCATAATGTGTATAGGGGCGGCCACAGCGCAACTGTACCTTTTCCTCACTTTCGACCGTGTTGGCAGAAAATGGACCATAATTACGGTTGCCATTCCCATTATTATCGTATGGGTTTTGATGGGTTTCTTCAATCATTTTGCGATCTTTCTTGTGGGAAGATTTGTACTCGGCTTTTGCGGAGGAGCCTTTTGCGTTGCCGCCCCCACGTACATCGGTGAATACTCAGAGAAAGGGATCAGAGGAACACTCGGAGTCATGTTTCAGCTGCTGCTTGTTATAGGAATAATGTTTTCCTTTTCTATGGGACTATTTTCAAATAGGTGTGTATATTTTTCGCAATTATTATCGTGTTTAAACTTAGCAATAAGCATACGTTTTAACATTAGTTGTTGGTCAAAATAACCGTAAATAGAGTTTGATCTCTATGCTTTTTCCCCACAGTCCCCCAAGTCATGATGTTGATCTTTGCAGAAACAAACAATGGTATAATAATATAGATAGACATAACTCTACCTTGAAAATGGTGATATTGAAATATAAATGAAGACTATGAGAATATGGTCGTAGTATTCTTTTGCTGTCATAATCGATATCGTATTGTGAACTGCATTAAAGAGTTGGAGTCATGTTGGATTTTCACTAGTGTCCAATTCTTGGTACGCTTTGGTTATTAATTATTTTGTTAGGACGTCTTTCATTGAAAATATTAACTGTTTCTCTGCATGTCTTACAGTTAATTATGTCTTTGGGTGTACACAATGTAGAGAAACCCCTATCTCTAAATTAAGATATTTAATTTAAAGTTAAACTTAAGAAATAAAATGTAAAAAACTTACACAAACATTTCTGTAGGTCCTTTGTTCGATTCAATCGTAAGCTATAAACGCCAGAATTTATTACATACAATGCACATTCTATATTATACGTGTTTATATCGATACTTGTGAACATATCAAGTTACTTTACACATATATTTGTTTAATTATGATATTTATTTAATTACTTTGAACTTTTATTTTTACAGTCTCTCCTCTTTTATTACATAAAACATTACAGTCATTAAACAATAATCATTTAAATAGTACCTTATCTGAATTCTTCTTATTCATCTTCTTTTTTATACTGTTTCCAGCAGGAACTTCGGGCTGCTTATTATCGACGAAATCCTCTTTATTACTACGATGGTTTCAACGGCATCATCTGCTTGTTCTGCTACTCGAAATACAATCTTTATTTTAACAATATAACACGTTGCACAATTACTTCTTAGGTGCAACTTTGACCACTACTTTACTACGTTTTCTCGGTAGTAAATTATTTATTGAAGTTATAGTAACAATTACTCTTATGCTTAGTCTAATGTTAGGAGTTAGCCTTTTGATACGATATTTAACGTATCTTGCTGTCGACTCTTTCTTTTCTCACGCGTTTCCATTTTATATCAGAGTGTCTGGGGTTCCCCGCTTTCCACAAAGTTCAGGGGTTCCCACTCACATTTACACGCACGTACACATTCATTTAGCCGCGGGATTGTATATTGCTATTGGAGTGTTTATCACGTTAATATAAGCTTTCGGCGTCACCCTGTTTTTACTCATAAATATATACAAAACCTATGACTAATATCTACTTAATAATACAATAACACATTCATTGATTTTAAATATTATTTCCCTTCAAAATATTAATAAAAAAATTATACTTAATTAAATCCGTAACAAAAAAATTATAATAATTATAAAATTAATAAAGTTAAATGGGCTGTACGATTACAAATTATTTTAATGCCTGCTTGTACATATTTTTATTTTATCATAATGCAATTCTAAATAAAAAATAATTAGATTTTTTGTGATGCTCAAAACTTTCATTGCCTGTAAAGTTTTCTGTAAAATCAATAATAAAGATATTTCCCTACTGGCTCACGTACCGTGCCTTCAAATACTTTCCTCATTAGAGACGGGCATGCTTTTTTTTAATGGTTGGTGACAGTGCATAATTTTGATAGTTTGGTTATGTCATGTAAATAATAATAGGCGTCTATATAATTTGAATTTAAGTATGACAACTGTCAGAATTTGAAATTTTCAAAAGCTTAGCTGTACACCAACTTTGATTAAGTACTTAAAATATTTAAAAAAACAGCCAAATTCTAATGAGGAAAGTATTTGAAGGCACGGTATACGGGAAACACTGAAAATTTCAGGAACGAGCAATACAGTTGGTACTTGACCCATGATGTACGCAAATTCGGCTAACTTCACATTTATGTAAGCGAAAACAAGTGACCAAGAGGTGTCAAATAGTTTTTTTACGATGACAATTAGATGTTAGTGATACAGTAACAAGATGAATTTAACAAGAGAACACTTTCGTGCGATGATTTATTATTATTTTCGAAGTGGTTTAAGTCAACAAGAGGCCAGCGAATGAATTTTGCTTTTGGTAGTGAAGCTCTATCTAAAACTACAATATATCTCTGGTTTCAAGAATTTAAATTTGGACGTGATAGTATCTGCGATGAATTGCGTGATGGTCGACCTGCAACGACTGTCGTTGCGCCAAACGTCGATATATGCCGTTCGTGAAATGATTAAGTTGGATCCACATGTGACCTATGCTAAAATTCGTGCATCTTTAGGCATTGGCATGACTGCAATACAAACAGTTTTGCGCTGTGAATCCCACATAATCTATCAGCAGACCAAAAGAAGCTCGTGTGAAGAGGTGCAAATACACACTGAAACGCTTTCACTCAGTCAATGGCGATGAAACATGGATATACTTATATGAACCTGAAAGAAAACACCAATCTGCTGTATGGGTATTTCAAAGTGAAGCAAAATCGACAAAAGTTGTTTAGGCGCGCAGTGTTTCTAAACAAATGATTGCTTGTTTTGTATGTAAGACTGGTCACGTGGTCACGGTTCATTTAGAAAATCGTAGAACTGTAAATGCAGAATGGTATACTTCCATTTGTTTGCCGAAAGTTATTGCAGACAATGCGAGTTCGCACACCGCAAAACTACTACTCGACTGTTTGACCCACAGCACCGACCTATCCCCCAATGACTTCTTTATGTGTCCCAAAAATTAGATAAAATGATAAAATGCGTGGAAAAAGATTTTCATTACCTGAAGAGGCAGTTGAGACGTATGAAACACGCATTTCAAGCATACCAACTTCTGAGTGAGATAAATGTTTTACTAATTGGTTTATACGAATGGAAAAGTGTATAGAACTTAAGGGTGATTATTTCGAAAAACAATAAAGTACTTCAATCTGTTATCATTTCACTTTATATATGATTTTCCGAAAATTTTCAGTGTTGCCCTAGTATAACAATTCCTTTTCGTGTTTTAGCGGCAGTCAGGGAACTTCAATATAGAAATTACAACGTTTCGATAATATAGACATAAATCTTTATCAATTAATTAAAGCATTATAATTAACATTGATTTTATTTTTTTGTATTCTGTAAAATTTGTCAAATATATTTTAGTTTTCTTATTGGTTTGTTAATATTATAATTTTAAATTAACTGTTTTTTTTAATTAGTTGATAAAGATAATATCTATATTATCTAAACGTTTTAATTTTTATATTGCTTGATTTCATTTACAGGCGCTTCAAAACACTTCTGGTTGCGATCAGGTTCCTAGTTTCTTTCTGAAGGATTGCCCTACAGCACTTGTAGCACTGTTAGTCATTTTTGATTTAATACTAAAAACATCTACTTTCCTCCAAGTATAGATGCTGCTTGTCTAGAATATGTCCAGTATCATATATAGGCAATTATCGGCCCATATCAATTTTATCTATGTTAAGTATTTTATCGACGACTAAACAATAAAGTAGGTATTATATTAATCACTATTAGCTAATAATAACTCATAATACCCGGAGGGAATAATGAAATGCGGCCAGGGAATAATGGGCCATGGCGTTACCATTATTCCCTGCATTCCGCCAATAAGAACATAACGTTCCTAACGTTGTCGTAGTAACGATAGACAAGTTCGGCCATTTTACTAACTGTCTAACCGTCAAACGTCATATTGATATAGTAATCTGACATTTTGGTTTAATTACTTTGATTTTTTGTAGTAATTTTCAGTTAGTCGTCGATAAAGTAGTGTATACTAACTCGCAATAATGACTATTATTCCCTCGAGCCGAGTTACTCCCTCGCCGCTTACGCGGCTCGGTTCGTAAATTCAGCTCTCGGGAATAATAACTGTCAATATTGACTCGTTGTATAAACTACTATGAATCGCTCATCTATCGGATTATCTATCATCATGTTACTACCCTTATAGTTTCGGAACAACATGGATTCAATACGCCACAGGGGTCGTCGAGAGACAGGGGCAAGCCGACGTAATTTATACCTATCTGTCTAAGGCATTTGATCGTATTAGTCATGGAATTATCTTGGGCAAGCTAGAGAGATTGGGTTTTAGTGCGTCGCTATTAAGTTTCTTTGAACCTCACCCACAACGGTAATTTTTTGTGTCATAAAATATGTATATTTCTGACACTTGTCATAGTACTGCTGGTGTTCCGCTGGGATCCATTCTTGGGTCTCTTCTATTCTTATTATTCATTAATGATCTTGTATGCCGAGCTTCAGTCTAATTTGCTTGCTGTTAATAGCTGGTGCACCACTATTTTTTGACTACACTGTCAACTCAATTCGCATTTCCAGATGTGATGGTATTCGTGACTTAGGTGTTTATTTTGATTCTTCTTTCACCTTTAGTAATCATGTCCAGGATGTAGTGCTTGCGGCTAGTAGGATGTTGGGTTTTCCGCAATACCAGATCTTTTACTAGTATGTCAACTATCAAAAGTAGCTCACTAAGGTACGCTATAAAATGGAATATGCTCTACTTGTATAGAATCCAAACTACCGAACCCATAAGCTTTCATTAGAGAATATTCAGACGAGTTTTAAATTTTATGGAGTAAAGAGCATAACGCTTATTCATATAGAAGATTTCCTCATAGCACCTTACTGGCGGAATTTGATGTTACTTCTTTTGAACCTCTAAGGCCTCACCTTTTTATATGAATTGCTACATAATCAGATAGACGCTAGTCTACTTCTTTCAAAACTGTCATATATCTCGTCAATCTTCTTGTAATTCTGATACATTTTATATCGACCAAGCCAAAACTAACTTATCGCGCTCATCGCTTTCTTCTATGTTAAATGTATAACAATATTAGTTCAGAATGCGATATTTTTTCTCCTTCTTTTAAGCAGCTTTTACGGATGACATTTTTGGCCAAATATGGATTCTGTATTTTCAATGCTAAGAAAATTACCCATATATGGAGGCAGAAAACGGTCACTCTATATATTACACCAGCAGAAAAGTGTAATTAAAAAATAATTCCTCTTTAATATCTTTTTATTAGAAAATAATCAGGGATAAAGCATAGATATTAATCCTCGCTTTTAACTTGAGTTCTGTTTGTATCAAAACGGTATGTTATTATTAATAAATACAAGTAGGAAATCATTACATATAGACCGTAGGCTTAAGACCCATGAGCGGGCCGCGCCACAATAGAAAAAAGTAAAGGCTTTTACAAGAAATAACATAGAAAATAATTAGGTATAGTTAGGCAAAGTATTATATATTTAGGGGAAGGTGGTCCACACTGAGACGATTTTTTTCCTGGTCACCATTTTTGCAAAAATAGAATCTAAATTCATGAAAAAAACACTAGGTTGGAAAAAGTCATTTTATTACGTAGTATAAAATTCACAAAATCAAAAAAAAAAATTAGAAACGAAAAAACTACAAGTAATTTTTTGGTGTGGTGTCAAATGTCTCAGTGTGCCCCATGATGGTTTACAGTGAGACACATAATGGTACAGAGTGAGACAACACTTATTGTACATCAATATTTCCAAAATTGACTTCAAATTGAACATACTGATTTTGTCTTTTAGTTTTCCCAAATAATTTAGGGCTTGGGAGGATCATAATAATGTAGGAACATTGGGATAACAAAATTTGGTAGATTTTGCCTTTCTTCGTAGGTAACTAATATCATACTCATGGCCACTGTTTATTTCACTTATTATTTTTCCGACAAAGTATTTTATTGACTTTTTACCAGCAAATTTCGCTAGGACGTAATCATCTTTTATCACATCTCTGTCAAGTTCTTCAAATCCTGTTACCGGTGCCTCCATGTCTTCATCATACTCTGACGAACCTTCCGAAACTTCACTTTCATTGTTTGATGAGCTACTCTCTGATTCTAACAGTTTTCTTTTAACTGTTTTTGCCTTTGTTTTGAGTTTTTTTGCGTTCTTTGCTTCCAACTCTAATTTCTCGGGGGTATCGGTCGGAATGAAGCTTTTGCCGCGTTTTCTGCGTTGCACCTGTTTTCTAGCTGCTGCCTTTGGGTACCCTCTAAACTGTTGAGGACTTACAAAAATTTTCTTAGGGTTGGGTAAAATATCAGAAACGTCGTTAGCGCACTTATTTTCAGGAAAACTGGTTGCTGAGATAGATGGCGTTTCTGGAACGTCACATTGTTGCTCGACATTATTTATAGGTTCATTCAAATCTGAAGGTTTGGATGTGTTTAAACCACTAGAACCTGGAAGAGACGGATGGTCCAAAGATCTGTCAGTAACGCTGCTGGGGAGAAAATCGTCGTCTGTAAAAATGTCGCGATTGAATGGAAATATTCCTGACTTCCGGAAACCCGATGATATGTTGATTGGTGTCATAGAATGCTGAAACGCAGTAGTAATACATTCGGGAATATCGTATATGTTCATGGGTATTCCTGGATGGTGCATTAACCAGGAGTCAACAGCTCGATTATAATGAGCTTTGAATGAAAAATACACTCCAACATCTAGGGGCTGAAGTTTATTACTACAATGTGGTGGAAACGTAAGAATTGTGACACCATGTGATTTGGCTAGATCAATGCATTCAATCGATAGATGACTTTCATGATTGTCAAACAACAGAAATGTAGGATTCTCTATTGAAGAGTTGGTGTGCTTAATAAAGTGACGCATAACTTCAATAAATAGTTCAGCATTCATCCAACCTGTTGGCGCTGCAAGCCCTAGGCTTCCAGAAGGACCATTCCGCAGCATGTGCGATTTGAAGTGAACTCGTGGGAATATAATAGCTGGTGGTATTGTATTGCCGGTCGCACTTATAAAACAGCATACCGTTACTAAGGTGCCTCGCTCTCCACTTGTTGTTTGGCTTACTTGCTTTACTCCTTTGCAAGCTATAACTTTTTTTGGTTTTTGGACAGTTGTAGTTCCGGTCTCATCGAGATTCCAAATTCTTGAACCATTAGCAAAATTGTCGTTTCTTCTTAGGACGTTCTCCAATTTATCGAAAAAAACTCCCACATTATGCCTGTTAAAGGACGTTGCCCGTGAAAAGCTACAGGCCTCTGGTTGTCTGATACTTAACTTGGGGTGTCGCTTTAGAAAACCTCTCATCCATTCTAACCCCGCTGCTTTATTCTCTGACCATGTATCTGGGAATTTGATGTCATTTTTTACAGCAGTTTCATATGCCAATCGACGACAGTCAAGAGTTGTTAAGCCATAGTTCATCTTGGAACATACTTCTAAATAATTTGATAACATATTTTCCTGGTCTGATGTCATAATTTGTCTGCACGCATAGTTAGGTCTCATTCTAATATTTTCGCCTTCGTTCATCTTTTGCTTTTTCACATATCTTAAACAACAGGTATCTAAAGTTTGGTGCTAAAAAAAGTTTGCTTGATAACCTACCTAGCTAATGTTTGAAAAGAAACATTCTTTAACTGAGCAGCTTTACGAAGTGACAAACCATTTTGCAAGACAAGTCGCACTGCTTCTCTCATAGATTCTTCAGAGGACAATCCTATGTTGGTTTTTCTGTTCCGATTTCTCGCCATTGCTCTGAATATAACGGAAATTAGTTTTTTTTTTTGTAGAGTGGGGTACAATGAGACGTCTCACTGTGTCCCATTACGACACGTCTCACAGTGCCCCACATGTAAGTTTTTATTTTAAATGCTTTTTTTTCTTAAACCAAATAGCAGTGAAACACTTATTGGTATGTACATAGATCTATCAACATTTGAACTTTACTTACCCAAAATACCACAATTATAACTACTACCACTGTGAAAAAATAAGGATGAAAACTGTCCGTGGAATTATTACTTTCCGACATCAATCTTGCATCCACACTGTCACTATGGCAACTACCGACTGGCCGTATCTAAGAATTCACTGAAAGATTTAACCGCCAATAACGACTGTTGAGTGGTGGTAGGAACAAACCAGTGTTGCCAATTTGAAAAATAAAGCCATTGTCTTACCGTGGACCATGTCTCACTGTGGACCACCCTCCCCTACTGTGCTGAAAGCTTGTCTTCAAAGTACCTACTTCTCGTGTTTTTTTGGCATAAGTACAGCTTCCAGTGTTTGAATCAGGCATGTGCAGGGTAATATTACTTTTCATAAATAATAATTATTTTTTAAAAATTTGTTCAAAATATTGTTATTTACTCATTAGGAGAGTGGTTTGCGAAGAACTATTTTACTTCCTCATATTATATGTTTTGCAAACAAAATAAGTACATACTAAAAAATACTTATATACAGGTGACTCGGAACCTTTACGAACATAACATAGTATACTGATAGCTTCGACTTTATTATTTAGAATTACGAGTTAACCTGTGTATGTATATTATTATCATGCAGAACGGTTGTAATAGTTCAAGTTGCCATACAATCATAGGACGGAAAAGTAACATTTTATCTTACATAATCTCCAGACTGCTTCTTTTCATAATTATGTTAACAGTCCGCATCATTCCAAATGGTGAATATTTATTTAATTTATTATTACAGAAATGAGTTCTAGCAAAATTACGCAATATTTACACTATTTAGTCATAAATTTTACATAATTATTTATCCAATAATTGTGTTACTGTTGGTTTTACATGAAATTAAATGAAAAAGGTATATGTAACTGTATTTTCTTTATTTGATTTTTTTCTATGTGGTTTTTGCCCGTATTTTATTTTTCTACAGATTATTAGGAAATTAGAAAGGTTTTTATTTTCTTAAAGTGTCAGCTAATGGTTCTATTATCTTACACCAATACCCACAGTCTTTGACAAATGAAGTGCATCACCACTATAATACAAGAAAAAGAAATGAAAAGTTGATTCCTTAAGACTACTCAAGGCAGTATTGATTACTGGGGTCCGAAGATTTACAACAAAATGAAGTCTATTTTTTGTTAAATATACCCATATGTAAAATTAAGAAATTTAGGCTAGACCATACTTTCTTTTCTTCGGAAGAACTTTTGAATTTTATAAATTGATTACTCACTTACACAAAACTCTATTTACACTTGTATGTATCTATATATCGTAGTCCTATGTTATAGGGGAGAGTGTGGATGAATGGGACGGTTTTTAGACATGCGCTCATAGTATATTTTCTTTTAAGAGTAGGAAGTTGTAACTTTGAAAATAAAATGCGTGATTATTAAAAAAAACTGAATTAAGCAACTGATTAAACAAAAAAATATATTTATTTTGTTTTATGTACGTACATATATCAGACTGTATAATGGCTCATTTCACCTACCGTGTAGGTGAAATGAGACAGCATGTTAGGTGAAATGAG
The DNA here is from genome assembly GCA_963170755.1 of Amphimallon solstitiale. NCBI lineage: Eukaryota > Metazoa > Arthropoda > Insecta > Coleoptera > Scarabaeidae > Amphimallon > Amphimallon solstitiale. The sequence goes on from OY720676.1 coordinate 175,283,113, forward strand.
ACATAAATTTAAATATTTCTTACAGTATTCATAATAAATTTAAAATTGAACTTTAACACAAAGTTGACTGGTACGTTTCAAAATTTACCCCAAAAGTCAAACTTCTCGAGGTTCTTGCTGTACTTGTATTTATTTTTGGAGCCGGTAAAATCATTATGACATCATTCTGAGCAACATCGTATTTATCCTCAACATCTGGATAACAAAAAGGAAGATCTTTTTCGTCTCAAGAAGTTTACTGCATATAGTTCTCCTCTTTTTATTTTCGATTTTGCCCACGTAATGAATGTCGCCTTTATTAGTGATGAACTTACACAAAATATAAGAACCAACTAATGCTTCAGACTGTGATATGTTGAAGTTTTCTATATCATCTTCAAATTCAGCTTGGGCCCAATCAGAGGAACTGTCTCGTAAATTTTCATCAGGTAAGGTGACATCCGTCTCGCTATCAGACTGAACACATTCTAACTTCTTTTTTACCTTAAGTTTTTGGGGTTTCTTAACATTTCCTTTCTGTGCTTTCATTAATTCTATGTCTTCCTTCTCTGGTGTGTTAGTAGTGATTCATGATTTAGCTTTGAATCGCCTGGTGTTATTTTTTCGTGAGAGAGCTTTAGAGTATGGAACTACATCTTCTGGACGTAAAATTACTATTGTAGTAGCATTACCGTGCAAAGAATTTTGATTGTCTCTACTTTCTCCAAGAATTACTGTGTTATCTCTATTACTTGTTGTTGATGTTTGTGCTGCTAAAACATTAGTGTTTGCAAATGGAATGGCAGCTGAAGAAGATGTACCGGCTGAGGCAGAAGTACTCGGAGATTCTATGTCTTTAGTTGATAGATTTTGTTGTGATTGATCAGTTACAGAGCTCATTAAAAAATCGAGGAATACAATTGAATCTACATACAAATGCATGTAGGGAGGAATGGGACAGTGTCTCATTTCTACTGCAACGCAGTGTCTCATTTCTCCTACATATGTCTAAACTGACAAATTAGTAAATGGATGTATAAAGGTAAATTTTAGACGTTACGTTGGTTGCGCATAAAGATCTACATGGAAATACGAAGCCATATATATCCGTAACTTTCAAGAAACTTACTCTGACTACCAAAAATTGAAATTATTGGCGTCCACTGAATTTTGTTTCACCACACCTAATTTCGAAAAGTGAACACCTTTCCGTCATTTATTAGATAGATGCGCCAACATCTACTAGAGTCCGGTGCTATGATAAAACTATATATATATGTCGTACAAAAAGGCACCAACCTTTACTGACGAGAAGATTAAACACTGTGTCTCATTCCTCCTGCGTCCCATTCCTCCACACTCTCCCCTACATACTATTTTTATTATTGTGACTTTCATGTAATGCTATTATTATTATTGCTGTTGTACCGAAAACATCCAAATTAGTGCCCGTTATTTTTTAATGTTTTTAAATAAAATGAAAACTAAATAATTTTACTTGGCTAACCCATGTTTTTATCCCAGGAAGATTCAGGTATAGAGATTCAAAAAAAAAAAAATCTTACGGCACTAAATGGTACAATTAAAGAAAACAAAGGTATTCTAATTTAAATACATCTCTATTAGAAATCAACATTCTGTATATATCAATACGAACACAAGGAACATATACAAAATAATATCAAATGCACTTAAAATAAACACACTTTTATTATAATTCCAGAATTATTTCAATATTGACCAAATAATATATTATACATCATTTGTTTTCCGGTGCCTGTTGTGTCTCTCTATTAAAACACTATTGTTTAAGAGATCATTTATTTAAATATATTTATATAAATGTATAGAACAGTGAATAGACATTTACCTGCTAATTGCTCAGTGATTTCTTCTAATGAGGGAATTAATACATTTGGTACTCTTTTTATAACGAAATTCAAATCCTTTGGATCTAAACATAAGTCTTAAAGATTTATCTGGCTTTTCTACAATAACATGCACTATTATTATCGGTGTGATACATGGCACTATGCCATGTATCACACCGATAACACTTAAACTTATTTGTCTTTTTATTTTCACTTACTTGATTACGATCCTTTACTTTACTGACTTCTTGGTCTTCTGAGTTATTCTTGCTGTTTCCTCTTGTTAATTTCTGTCTATGTACTACTTCAATACTTTTATCTTGTAGTATTTGTACCTGACTCCTTGTAAGTTCAGCTGCTTTTGATAACATAACTGCTTTATCCAAGGTTAGATTATCCTCACAAAGAAGCTTTCCTTGTAATGATTTATTTCGAATACCTAATACAATTCTATCTCTTACCATTTGATCCTTGAGATTTTCGAATTCACATGTATTTGCCAACTTCTTTATATCTACAAAAAGTTGCTCAAACGTTTCACCTTCTTTTTGTTCTCTCTTGTTAAACAGGAATCTCTCATACACAGTATTTTTCTTTGGGGTCGCATAATCTTCAAATGCTTTCAAAACCTTATTATAACCTTTCTTTTCCTCTTCTCCAAGGGAAAAAGTGTTGAATACTTCAATGGCATCTTCACCCATTATATTCAGAAGAATAGCTATTTTTACCTTTGAATCTAGTGACTCTTTTTCTGTGGCTTTCATATATATGTGGAAACTCTGCTTAAATTTACGCCAGTTTTCACTCATGTTGCCATTTAACTCAACATTTTTGGGCGCCTTAAATCCCTCCATTATAAACACAAACAACATAGGCTTAGATGAGAAAACAAATTATGCTCAGATTTAAACATACAACGCATATAATATTTTTAGATTATCATATTATTTGAAGACTCTAAATTAACACAGATTTTAACATTTTACTTTATTTCGCACAATAATAACTTTTAAATGCCTTTTTTTCGAACAGAAGATCTTGCCGTTGTCGATTTACTTCGTAAGAGGCCTCCTTCGACAGTAGAGATACTACGAGCTTCTTTAACCGCTGTAGGCCCCTTATAAGTCACCTTTTCTTTTTTCTCTATATGAATTTGCACTTTTTTAACTTCTGACATAGTAAACTTTACGCCTTTAACACTTACTAGTCGGTTGACCTCTTTATATAAATAAAGAAACTTCTTCTATATTATTTATGCAGTTCCGAACAGTCTAATATACTGTCAACCGCTATGTTTTAAGATTCCTGGCCGACTTTTTTATAATTAGAAAACCTTCTGTATACTTTTAACGGTCTAATTAAGACAGCCTAATACGCTGTCGGCCGCTGTGTTGGAAGGTTCTATGCCGCCGTTTTTTTAAAATTCCCGTTCTCCGAGACGCACATGCAATTCCTCTACACCTTTATAGCAGTTATAGTTCACACGCATATTCTCACGTTCGATCGGCGACATACACAAAAAGTCAACGTCACAAGTCTTAAATATAATACAAACATTTTCTTATATAAGTAACGCTTAACTTGTAAATATGTTGATATACATTTTTGAAATAAATAGTTTATACACATATACTTTGAAAAGTAATTTTTTATTCATATTTAAAATTATAAAATCTTTGAATTCAGTGGTAACGTTACACAGTGAATAAAACTGTTATTATTATTAGGTTACAGTCGTACAAGTTATTATTTGACATGATTGTATTTATCGGAATACAGTAAATGTTTGTGCTATCTACCAAAGACATCTAGCGACTTAAAACATGTGTGAATAGAGTAGTTCCCCAGCCTCAAGATGCTTTATTACAAACTATATTATACGGAATTTCATTACCAACAATTCAGTATTTTTTTGTCCGAATATATTAGTCATGGCGAACCTTGTCTGTTATAATAAAAATCCTGTAAAAAATGTTGTTTATATATTAAGTAAGCAGTCGGGGGACTTAACATATTCAAGTAATATATCCCCATCGAAACTAGTTACTGTAATTAATATTTGAAATTTCACACAGAGCCATACTTTGCGTACCCATGATCGTTCCACCAGTCGTTTGCATTCTAATGATGGTATTTCTGCCAGAGTCGCCTGTTCTTCTGAAAATTAAAAAGAAAGACGAAGCCGCACAGAAGGCCCTGCGCTTTTACCGCGGGAAGAACTTCGATATCACACAAGATGAGAAAGACATCGAAGATTACATCAAGAGTGGTGAAGGTACTTTCAAAGAGAACTTCAAAAAGAGAGCCGTTATAAATGGGTTCTTACTTCTGCTGGTCCTGCACGTAGTCCAACAGTTGAGTGGCATCAACGCCGTCATGTTCTACGCCGGCAGCATATTTAAATCTGGTAACTTTTTCGGTCTGTCCAGTGACGCCTGTACCTGTATCTTGGGTCTCGTTCAAGTATTGTCCTGCGCAGTAGCCGCCGCGCTGGTAGAAAAACTCGGAAGGAGAATGTTGTGGTTGATTTCGCTGGGTACTATGGCCGTGACCTTGATCGTGGCGGGCTGCTATTTCATATTAAAGGTATACGATGAGAGTCTCAGTAAAAAAATGGAATTTATCCTGGTTATCTGCATCTGTCTGTATATTATTGGATTTTGTTTCGGCACTGGACCGTTACCTTGGTCCATGATGGGTGAAATGCTATCAGCAGGTGCAAAAGCTGCAAGTGGTCCAATAATAACGGCAGTCAATTGGCTTTTGGCATATCTGGTGACGGTTTCATATCCATACTTGGACAAGCTTGTCGGAGCTGGACCTGTATTTATAGGCTACGGGGTTATTTGCATCTTAGGATTTATATTCGTTCTGTTCTGTCTCATAGAAACAAAAGGAAAGACGTTAGATGAAATCCAAATAGCTTTAGGTGACAAACAGGCAAAACCAGGACCATCAGTGAAGTGAACGAAAATTGAAATACAAAATAAAAAATCTTTCTGTAACGTAAAAGAAAATCATTCGCATATTTTTTTTTATTATATTGATATTACATACTTTGATTATCACATATATGTACTTATGTATATATTTGAATTATTATATATTTATTTTGTAATAAAGATGTGATTCTTCTTAACAACGGTGTGCCTTTATGTAAACATATTTTCGCAAACCACTTCTTGCGTACTTTTTATTGAGTAAATAACAATGTTGATGCAAAAGATGATTGTAGCTGTAAAATATAAAATGTCATTTTAAGATGTAACTAAAAAAGAAGTGGTTTGCTCTCGAAGAGAGATTCAAAAAGATTATCTATTCTGCGTCAACATTATAGGTAAAGTAAAATCGCTTTCGGATAACACCAGCGCAGAAACTATTTTCGAACATAGGAAGGAAAGTGGGTGCCAAACAAGAGAAATAGCTACAGTGGTGGCTCCTCTGGGTGGGCAAGGTGGGCACTGCCCACTCTAAGTTTTTGGAGCTTGAACAGTTTTAAATTTAATATATAAAAATCAGCCAACAAGTTATGTAATAAATCCGCAGGTCGGGCAGAACCACCTTGACCATCGTGTCATGTCGCTAGTCCTCGTGCAATATCGTTTGCTTCAGTCGACACAAGCCTCAAAGGGCTTGCTGAAATTTAAATCGCGTCGTGCATTGTAGCCACCAAGAGGACAGGTATGCCTAATTGAAGCAGTGCTTTAGTTGCGCCATTAGCAACAATATTAGTAACATAAGCGCAAATGTAATAGTAGTAGTAGGCATTATTATTAGATATTACAAAATTCAGTAAATTAAATTTCGATGATAAACCGTTGATTGAAGGAATATATAAAGATGCGCAACGCTATAGTAAAATTGCGTGTCTTTCTGTTAAGTCGTCCCGCAAACCCCTTGCCGAGAAACATTATCGCTGTCTCGGGCTGTTTCGAATCTCGGACCCAAACGACTGATGCAGTCGCTATAGATCTCGGATCCAGTTTTGGCTACGCTCAGTGCTATGTAGTGGCGCATCTTTATGTATTCCTTCAATCAACGGATAAACTTTTTGTGATAAAATTAAAACCGTGCGCGAAAATGGTTGATTTGATTATTAAAAATAAAATAAATAGAAACAGTAGATGATTTAAGGGTTCTATATAGTGGATCTGTCAACTTATGAAGAATTTAGTATTCTACCCCGCTGACGAATCAAATTTAGAGAAAAAAAATATCGGATTAAAGAAAATTAATTAATATGTCAAAATATTAAAAACAAGTTTTCTCAAAAATCCTTCGAAGGAGATTTGTTTGCTTGGGTTCACGTTATAAATTGAATAAAAAGCTACCCCGCTCTGCACTTAATTTTCGTTCAACTATTCTTTACTTTGTTTTAAATGAATATAAAATAAATTAAAATTAGGCAACCCACATTACAATGAATTGTTATTTTGGTAAAAATCTTTCCCGCGGTTACAAATGAATTTTTATTCGCTTAGATATTGAGTTATTATTTCAAATATTTATTATATATTCCCTATGTGTCATAAGTACTCAGACATCATTGGCTTATTAAATTATGTGCTATGCAATCAATATTACATTTCCGATCCACTATATAGGACCCTTAAGGGTCCTCGCTAGTGGATCTGTCAACAATGGCAAAATAGCAGATTTTAGAATCCAGATATTTTTGTTGATTTTAAAGATGGAGAAAACCTTTCAACGTCAACTTATGAAGAATTTAGTAATCTACCCGGCTCAAGAATCAAATTTAAAAAAAAATTATCGGATTACAGAAAATTAATTAATATGTCAAAATATTAAAAACCAGTTTTCTCAAAAATCCTTCGGAGGAGATTTGTTTGCTTGGGTTCACGTTATAAATTGTATAGAAAGCTACGCGGCTGTGCACATATTTTTCGTTCAACTATTCTTTACTTTGTTTAAAATGAATATAAAATAAATTAAAATTAGGCAACCCACATTATAATGAATTGTTATTCTGCTATAAATATTTCCCGCAGTTACAAATGTGTAAATAGTTGGTCATAAATGAATTTTTATTCGCTTAGATATTGAGTTATTATTTCAAATATTTATTATATGTTCCCTATGTGTAAAAGTACTCAGACATCCTTGGCTTATTAAATTATGTGCTATGCAACCAATATTACATTTCCCATTTCCCTTAAGGGTCCTCGCTAGTGGATCTGTCAACAATGGCAAAATAGCAGATTTTAGAATCCAGATATTTTTGTTGATTTTAAAGATGGAGAAAACCTTTCAACGTCAACTTATGAAGAATTTAGTATTCTACCCCGCTGACGAATCAAATTTACAAAAAAAAAATATCGGATTAAACAAAATTAATTAATATGTCAAAATATTAAAAACAAGTTTTCTCAAAAATCCTTCGAAGGAGATTTGTTTGCTTGGGTTCACGTTATAAATTGAATAAAAAGCTACCCCGCTCTGCACTTATTTTTCGTTCAACTACTCTTTACTTTGTTTTAAATGAATATAAAATAAATTAAAATTAGGCAACCTACATTACAATGAATTGTTATTTTGGTAAAAATCTTTCCCGCGGTTACAAATGTATAAATATTTGGTCATAAATGAATTTTTATTCGCTTAGATATTGAGTTATTATTTCAAATATTTATTATATATTCCCTATGTGTCATAAGTACTCAGACATCATTGGCTTATTAAATTATGTGCTATGCAATCAATATTACATTTCCGATCCACTATATAGGACCCTTAAGGGTCCTCGCTAGTGGATCTGTCAACAATGGCAAAATAGCAGATTTTAGAATCCAGATATTTTTGTTGATTTTAAAGATGGAGAAAACCTTTCAACGTCAACTTATGAAGAATTTAGTAATCTACCCGGCTGAAGAATCAAATTTAGAAAAAAATTATCGGATTAAGAAAATTAATTAATATGTCAAAATATTAAAAACCAGTTTTCTCAAAAATCCTTCGGAGGAGATTTGTTTGCTTGGGTTCACGTTATAAATTGTATAGAAAGCTACCCGGCTGTGCACATATTTTTCATTCAACTATTCTTTACTTTGTTTAAAGTGAATATAAAATAAATTAAAATGAAGCAACCCACATTACAATGAATTGTTATTCTAGTCAAAATCTTTCCCGCGGTTACAAATGTGTAAATATTTGGTCATAACTGAACTTTTATTCGCTTAGATATTGAGTTATTATTTCAAATATTTATTATATATTCCCTATGTGTAATAACACACAAACACAACATACTGTCGGAAGAGAATTGAAAATTTAAGTTTAAAGAACTTGAATGTGAATTCGATCCTGATGTAATGGACGATCCAAGAATGTATTTCACACGAATTTACAGTGAAATTATTGACACAATAATTAATCAAACAGAAGTCGGGTTCAAGGATATGGTCTCTTTAGATTGTTTAGATTTTTGTTAATAGATAAAAAGAAATTTATAACTTTCAAAAGTACATTTTCTCAACACCTGGTTGATTCGCTGTTAAAGAGTTACAAAAACCAAAATTGCAAATACACCAATGTATGTAAAATAGTTGAAGTCCAAGTACGCCATATTCTTGTACAAAACAACAATAAACTTCATGCAGAGGCAGTGTTTTTTGAGCTATTGGTACGTTCAATTTCTATTACCTTGTTAGTAGAAAATAAGTACTTTGTATCTTGAGATACACATAAGTTTGATTTATCTATTTTACATGAACTCACGTTTCTCTTTTAATTAAGCATGTTGTGCGATGCATAGAGATGCATATAAACAACCAGAAGTAGAACGTGGAGAACTTCTAAGAAAAAAGCTCTCCACATTAATACTTTTTTATAATCAATAAATATTTCAAAAGGAATATATTGTTTTTTTGAGTATTTTTTTAAATTTCCCTTAATAAATAAGTATTTCATTATCTTCAGATGCAGATTTTAATTTTAAAGTTCATGTTCTGTCACATACTTTTCAAAGATTTTAGGCATTTCAAATTAGCGCCTTTATTTTATGTTATTGCGCATGTGCGTCAGCCCCGTGCGCAGTTCGTATTTGATCACAATTTGTAACATGCTATTGCTCATCCATTTATATTATACAGATCAGTGGCGTAGACCCTGTAAAAGTTACTAGTTTTTATGCCGCTTGGTTCATGTTGGAATGTTATAATTAAAGTAAACAATAAATAATTTCCACTGTTTTACTTTATACAGATACCTCTTATGTTTGCCCATGGTAATACCACCAGCAATATGTGTTATCATGATGGTATTTATGCCTGAATCACCAGTTCTACTGCTAGAAAAAGAAAAATACGAAGAAGCAGAAGAAGCCCTTCAATTTTACCGTGGAAAAGAATACAATATATCGCCAGATATGGAAGATATTGAAAATTATATAAATTGTAATGTGGGCGGCTTTCGTGAAAATATGAGGCAGACTGCGTCTATAAACGGATTGCTAACACTTGCTGCAATGCATTTTTATACTAGAGTGTGCAGTGTTAGCGTAGTGGGCTTTTTTGCAGATATTACGTTTCAAACTGGTCATGTATATGGAATCGAAACATGGTCGGTTGCTCTGATCTCTGTTTGCGCACAAGCTTTGGGCACACTGATAGCAGTATTTTTGATAGATAGGATAGGTAGAAGACTGCTCTGGCTAATATCTTCTGGTCTCATAACAATAACAAACATACTCATAGGTGTGTACCTTTTAGTGTTAGCCTGGCACGAATCGACGGGTAGAAAACTTGAATCAAGTTTATTCTGGGTAGTGTGTCTTCATATGGTTGGTTATGGATTGGGTGCGGGACCTTTACCGTGGTGTATGTTGAGCGAATACCCTGCACCGGGTGTTAAACATTTTATTGTTTGCTTGGTAGTTGCCGTACATTGGCTCTCATACTACATATTTGTTGCATGTGAGAAGCAAGTGGAGATTACCTTTGGTGAAGGAGTAACGTATTTAATAATCGGTGGTTTTTCTATCGCCGGTTTTATTTTTATTTGGTTTTGCATCATAGAAACTAAAAGACAGACACTGTATGAAATTCAGCAATCCCTAAAATATCAATACAGGCATTAAGAGATTTTTGTATTTTATTGAAACAGGAGGAAAAGTAGGTAATCCAAAGATAAATGATTCTTAGCAATACCCCGATTAGTGTATAATAAAAGTTCATTTAATGTACATATTATTATAATATAAATAATAGTTATTTTGACCTGTTGTTAATAAATATTGAATTTTGAAAAGATTAACACATTATATACTTTTTTATGCAAGAAATATACCGGGTGACCCAAATTCTACCGCCACTGTCAGTCAAAATGGATCTTATTTATAACAAAAAAAAAACAAAGTTTGGGTAACGCTAGACTGAAATATGCACTACATGCTTATTAAAAACCCTGGAAAATGTGTCTGTGGCAGCAAAAAAAAAAAAAACTAACAAAAATTTACATTTATGGAATCGACCGTTTTCCGTTATTTTGATTCAGATATTTTTTGATACATATTCATAAAATCAAAAATTTAGCTCAGTTTTCCTTAAATTTGAAGTTTAGAGAAAACACCTAAATTCCATTCATAATTGACAACCTGCCTGCCCTAATCGATACAGTAAAGGTCTATAAGGTTTGTTCAAACCTCCAGTTCTGAACGGTTCTAGAACTATAGTAAAATTACCGAACAGATGCAGTAGCAACAGCGCGTCAATACATAATATAATAATATATTATATTATGTATTGACGCAATGTTGCTACTACATCTGTTCGGTAATTATACTATAGTGCGCATGTCATTTAAAAAGAGACTCTTCGGACCATGCAGTTCTGGAACTACAAATTCTGATAACTAGTAGTTCAGTGTTCGGTCTTTCAGAACGCGTAATTCAAGAACCGTTCTGAATTACGAGTTCTGAAGAACCGAACATTGAACCTTGTCTTTTTTTAAATGACATGCGCACTAGTTCTAGAACTGTTCAGAACTGGAGGTTTGAACAAACCTATAGTTCCTTATTATTTATTTGAACATTAATATTTCTTTACAAATACGATTGGTTTTACTAACTTTATCAATCTTTTATAATAAAAAAATTATTCAAAGGGCAGAAAGTTAACAACGCGAAAGTTGGCATTTATTTTAAACTAAAATGTTACTATATTTCCCTAGAAATTTGACGAAAAATTAGAGCGGGTTCTATTTCGACAATTTATTTGACAAGAAAAAATTGACGACAAGTTTAGCGTTGTCACGCTCCAATAAATTCAAGGTCAAAAACTTCATGAATTTATTTGCCCGTGTAAACATGGCATTAGAACTGTACACCTGTTTATTATCTATTAAAATTTGCTTTCTTTGAATATAGAGCCGAAAGCTTTCTATAAGCAGTCGAAGTTTTTTACATACTTTTCTATAATCATCTGATTAACGAGAATAGCATAAGTATTGTTTATTTTAGATTTTATTATAATAAATAAGTTGAGAAAGGCTGAAGTGTTAGAGCATTTCAGTTACTAAATATATTACGTTGTAATTAAAAAGTAAAGTAAATAAAGAGTATTTTACATATTCTAGATTATGATCACGATTAAATATTAGTTCATGTTTAATCATTACGAAACCTTATGCTTTTAATTTTGAATGTTAATACATATAATTGTATGGAATGAAAATTTGAAAATTATAATATATTAGTCATCATCTACAGCTGTGATGTAAATATATTTTTGTACTCGCTTATCAAAACCTGTCATTTCACAATTCGATTTGCGTGCGTAAAAAGTCACTTTAAACACGAGTGCGTAAAAGTAAAGTTGGTACTTCCTAGAACTTGATTAATTTAGTGACATTTTAAAATCATAAATTCCTAACCTTAATAATATGCTACCCAGTTCGTTGTTTTTCTATGAAAATAAAAGGAAATGAAATAGAATTTGATAATTTTAAATTAAATGTCACTTCAAATAATCAATACTGCCAATTCAATTTTTTTTAATTAATATCAAGAGATTAGTAGTGTGTCATAAACGATAACGTATTTAACAATATGTATTATTATTATAGTTCTCGTACAAAAAATATTGTACAAACTTCGTGCGTGAAACATTTTGCGAATTCGTGTCCATAAAGCGCTCGCCTTTCGGCTCGCGCTTTAAACTGGTCACTCATTCGCGAAATATGATTTCACGCACTTGGTTCGTAAATAACTATTGTGCATACAGTAATGCATATGAAATCAGGATTATATTGATTATTATAAATTAAAAGTAATGTGTGCTATTTACAAATATCTGTTACATATAAGACGTATTAGAGTGTAGCATATTTAATATAGATGGCGGTAACACATTAACGTTTTGTAGACGTGCATTTTATATTATATGACAATTTAATTAAAAAATATAATTCAAAATAGCTCGTCCAGTTACAAATTATCAGGAATATGTTCTACATTTTGCTTCGGCGTTTTAGGGGTTCCTATACTCCATTCAGTCTAAGAATAAAGTAGATGGCGCTACAATATGAGCACAGTTTACACACGATGAACTTTGTATTTTGAAAACAAGTAAAACATATGTTTACTGTCAGATGGATAGCAGGGATATACATATCTGATATCATTATATTTTGACATTTACGTACATTTTTATACAAGTTGGTAACTCATTCCTCAAGAAAAAGGAATGCACATGTCGTCTAATTGTACTTTTTTGTGCTTCATCCAATTTATTGTAAGTATGACGATAATTTCTTTTTCTTGGAGGAGAAATTGGAACTCCATATAATTCCATTTCTTTAATAATGCAGTACATTGTATTCCTATTAATACCCACTTCCTCTGCTGTTTGATTGACTGCAGCTGTTTTAGACATATTGTCTTTATGCTTAATGTACACATTATAAGCCATTTGCCTTTGTCCAGATCTTATGTGTTTCCCTTTACGATTTTTTGAAGGACCTGGTAAAACTGCTTCCGCCATACTATAGAATATTAGCGATTACGAAAAGAAAGTTAACGAAATTGATAAAATACCTTAACAAATGAATATTTCACTTGCGAGTTCTAAGAAGAACTATTTTTTAAGAATATTAACAACAAATAACTATGTAAAATACGGAAATCGACAAAATCTTTGAACAAAACTGTCAGTAAACAAATTTTTGACAGAACGAGCTGAATGCGATTATTTTGCCGGTGTAAATGCACACTCGATTTCAACCAATCACAAACGTTTATTTTAAGCCCTATCTTTCCCAATGCTTTATTCTTAGACTGAATGGAGTATAGTAGCTGTTATACAGTTTTGCCAACTATTTGAAATGTAAATAAACTTACCCATCATATTTATGATGTGTATCTTTACTAGAGGTGGGCAAAACGGTTCATTTTATTGACCCGGCTCACTCGGTTCAGCTCCTCATTGTGAGCCGGGTCCCGGAACCGGCTCATTTGAACCGTGTGGATCCGTAATAGCATACCGTTCTAGGCCCTAGGCTATGGTTCCAGGTAGGGATGGGACATCGGTCGGTAAACATCGATATCAAACATCGTTGATCAACATCGATGGTTGCAAAATATCGACTACCAAACATCGATGTTTTTAAACATCGATAATTTTATTTATAGATTTATTTTTTGGCAGTTTAACAAAAACTTTAATTAATCTACGTCCTTTAAAAAATGATATAAAAGATATCATTATTCATAAAATTAATGAAAGAAACGTGGCTCATATATATACATTTATAAAATGTAGTTAACGTTAGAAACTACTCAAAAAAACTATATACAAAAAACAATATGCAATTACGCATGAAACAACCATGACTTAAATCGCCTGATACTTAAAAAATATATACATTTAAGTGTAACAAAACTTTTAAGAGAACGATTTCTATTTGGGATTTTATAGTCTTGCATTTTTTTTGACTACGCTGGCAAATACCGAGATACATATGGATATGGTTCTATATTTCTAATGTGTCATCTTGCATCTATACGTGTATGATTGTACGCACTAGGGAATTCCCCGAAGAGGTATACATCGGTAGTGTCTATCTCCCTTCTTTTTCTATGAAAATACGTTTACCGCCTTCACTCATTCTGCGTGCATACATAATTTAACTCTTATTCTGCACATTAAAAGTACTATAAATTTAGGTATTTAATTATATATTATTTAAATATTTATACTGAGTAATATTTAAAAGAGCCTAAAATGAAATATTCGAATTTATATGGTATACCATTGTGAAATTTAAATACTTCTTTTATTCGTAGACAATCTTAAATCTAATAGTATATATAATCCATGCTGAAATGTTTCTGAGATAGTAAAGTCACATACAATAGCCTGTATGTGAGGTGTTATTAGGAAACATTTTTACATTTGTCAAAAGAGGACGCCGTTTTATTTTTGTGATTAGTGCTAATTCATTTTGTCGATGTTCACTATATTTCTTCTAACATCGATAGTTTATCGATAATTCTAAATTGCAAACATCGATGCAAAAACATCGAACATCGATCCTAAAATATCGATGTTCAATGAACATCGATGTTTATCGCCCATCCCTAGTTCCAGGAACGTGTAGGACATGTAATACTCTGCGTCGTCCCGTCGGCTCAAACGAACCGGGATTATTTAGGCTGCCCGCACAACAATTATACAAAATGTTTGACAAACAATTTATTTGAATCTATAATGCACAGTAATGCACACAAATTTGACAAATTATCAGATTGTTGTATACAAATTAAGCAACGACCCAAGTGAGCCGAGATCCGGTTCATTGAAATTTAGTGAACCGGCTCCCTCGGTTCCCTGCTGGGATTCGGTTCACTGAACCGGTTCATTCGCGAACGACCCACCTCTAATATCTACACGTTTTCTGTATAATAATATAACCTCAATATTTCAAAAATTGGTTTTAAATTTGTGTGTAAATAGAAAGGCAAAAGTTTAGGCCTTTTATTCAACTTATAGAGTGTAAGTTATATGAAGAAGTAATATTAAATTATCATTGAAGAAAAAGAATTTGGGATGCCAAAAATTAAGCAAAATTTACCAAAAGTTGGCCACCCAAATAGTAGAAAGACCGCCAAAGCTGCTAAACAAATAAAACGAAAAGAAAATCGTCAAAAAATAAAATTAACACATTTGTGCCTCCAAAATCTCACCGCAGAGAAATTGATGTGGTTTAAAGAAAGACTTGTACATGATATCACACATTATTCTGCTGAACAAACCGAGGATATCATTAAGGAATACATGGAGCGTTTCAATGATGAATTGGAACAAATTAATATTAAACATTCAATAGGTCAAAGAAAAAATAGGCAACATGCAGCCAGAGAAGATGTAATTAAATTGACTATGAAGAAAGAGGAAGAAGAATATAGCACATGTGGAATTGAGATTCCTGATCTAATGGATGAAAAACAGTTAAACCTTTTACGGTCTTGGTCTGGTGAAATAAAATACTTGCAGAAATTTAAACTGTGTAGAGTGAGTAAGAATCATCTAACTAAGAAAAAGAGTAAGGAAAATTTAGATAAAACGAAAAATACAAATGAAGAAATCCTATCATCTACAAATGTAGCCACTACAAATATGGAATGTGATTAATACAAAATAGTAACAATTACTATGTCAATATTGTATATATTTATAAATTAAAGATATATAAACACAAGTATTCTTGTATGTTACTAATTATAAGCAACTAAGTAAAATGAAAAGTATACATTTTGTTTTAAAAGAGGGAATTTTATTATGTGCATTTCAACTTGAATGTGTATTTGATTTTTTTTAATAGAAAAGCATGGCTGTAGCCAGAACTGCAAACTATTTTTGTATATACAGCTGTCTAGTCCACTCAGAAAGTTTATCAAGAATAGAACTAACATTAGAGTAGTCGCTTTTTACTTCACTTCTATTCTGACGGGAGATAATATATAACCCCAACAGGGTTAGGAGAGGTTTAAAGCAAACAGATTTTAATTCGAATGATTGAGTACAAAGTTGAGCACACAGTTTCCACCTGTGACCTGTGTAAAAAAAACTATCTGCTCTGAAAAACATGAATATAAAGCAAGAAATAAAAAAACGAAATAATTGTTTGAGAGGTATACATTTTACATATAATAAATATGGAATGACAATAAATATAAAAAATACATTAAAGCTTTACATAAATTGCACTTTACATTATAGGTATGTATACATTATATACTTTATAAGGTAAGGTCTTCACTTTGGGTTTCACATATGTTAAATAAAAATAAATTCATTGAATATTTTACATTTTTACATCATTTATTTTATGACAATGATGAAATGATTCAACCAGATTCAACTTAATGTCAACCAAATTTAGATAAACAGGAAAACAATATAAATGTAACAGTTTTTACAGAGATCTAACAGTTTAAATAAATGAATATGTTTCTATTTAACACCATATGTTACTGTACTGAATTAAATTGTGCCTTTAATACATAGAAAATCTAAAATATACATCGATACACCTAGTTTTAAAATTTCCATAAATATTACATATGTTGCTGCTGCTGTTGTTGTTTGTAAGATTCCTTTAGCAGTTTCAAATTCTCTTCCAGCGATACGACTTCTTCGTATCGGTGAGCTTTTCTAGCCTGTTCAATGTAATTTCTAACTATATTCATCTGCTGTAAAATCGGATCTTCATCTTCTTCGGGAGCTGTTTCCACGACACTAGGAGACCAACCCGTAGGTACTGTAACTCTCTTCACGCTCAAGTCCATTCCTGATTCCCCGTCCTCCGAATATGATAGACGATTTTGTTTCATTTGGTCCAATTCGACAAGAGTAGGCAAAACTGGCAACGTCAGTATATAGTCTTTGACATATTGTGTCGTCGCCCTTCGTATTGCGTTTTGAAGGGTGAGTACTTTCGGGGCATCTGGGTCAACTGGTATTAAGGAAATGTTTTTACTTAAGTTATCTAGCGTTTTCGCGTGCTGGGCAATAGTTGTTTTTAAAGATTGTGCGTCTTGCAGATGAAATGTCGTATTTCCAGCAATTAAAGAATTATACATCTGAAAAGATAAACATAATAAATAACATAGTATAGCCTCAAAATTCACATTTAGGGTTATGACACGAACCTACCTCAGGTTTCAATTACATCGAACGAGAATGCACGCTACTTCAGCATGCAAACTTGTACAATATCTGAAATGTGAGCCAGTCACAGACATTTGACATCTCAACTATCATAAAATACAACTATATTGCATGTGCTGTATTTTCATAATGTCTATTTTCGACCCTACTACAATGGAGGAGACTGTGTCTGTTCTGCGCAAGTGTTAATTAAAAATGTCTATAGCTTCTGATTAACTTAAAAATATAATCTGAATTACATATAATTTGTCGCGCTTGTGCAGTGTAATATAGTACTATATAAATAAGCTAGAAGATTCAGTCATCTTCTGGCTTACATCACTTAGTCTGCATGATTGTATCATTTTCCACGTCTACTCGCTATATTATATAGTACAGGTAAACGCATATAAGTTGAGCGGTGAAGGTCATATGCGCAATGGATAAAGGGAGAACTGGTAGAAGCGGGGTGTACACGCATGCATTTGTCACAGCTGTATTCAACTCTATCCTGAATCTCTCTCTTCCTGATCTGCGGCGATGACCGCTCAACTTGTATGCGTTGAGCTGTATACCGTAGTCGTCAAATTTTAATTTCGGTTTACACTTCTATCCCATGCAGAAGATGGCCTTATAATATGCAGCGATGCCTGCTTGCTAACAGTGGTGGGAGAGCAACGCAGTGTCGGGGGACCCTCACGCCTTACATTTTATAGGAAACGTTTGTCGAGTGTACTGTCTTGGCAGCCTCGCTTATGTTTATTTTTAGTTTATTTCGTCGCGCTCTTTTCCTCTTTCTACTTTCGTATCAGAAATTAAAATATGTCGACTACGGTATAGTAAAAACGATCCGCGTAATCAAATATCCGCCAATGAAATAATTATGGCCTCAAATTAGAAATGTCATTTTGACATTATATATGTCATTTCTAACTAAAGAAACCAAGCCACACTTGTTTACAAGCTGCTAATTGGTTTTCGAGATAATAAACTATCGAGCGAGTAGCGGGTAAAGTCGCTCCACGTAAATGACACGTTAATATAGAATTTTGACGTTATATTATACATACTATTTGGATTCAATTTGATCAATTACTATAGGGTGATTATATGGTAGTACATTTTCAATTAGTATACAAATAAAAAAAGAGTAATTAAACAAACCTTTTGATATAAATCTACAGATGATTGCACCTGTGCCCTTAACTTTTGCAATTGCTCGTACAAAAGGCAAATAGTTGGGTGAGCCATTTGTTGCATCTGAATAAACCTCCGATTTTCCAACATCACCATACAATGCTTACATATTCTAATAGAATCATGATCACCTTTTGTGGGAGTGTTGCTAGCACTAGTTTCATCTTTATATCTTGGTATTACAATTATACCTTCAAAATATATTATTTCAAACTGGAACAACTGCATTACAGTAGTCAATATTTGATTTGATATTCACTCATCATGCAGAAAAAGTACTTATATCATATCTACTAACAATATTTACCATACATCCTTTTATAAGTTTCTTAATTAAATGAATGCAGGTACATATACTTACGTGCTATTTCATGAGGTAAAAATTCAGAACACGGATTGCACATAATACTTCCACACAATCGACAATGATGTTGTCTTTTTGTTATATTAAAACTAGCAGCACAAGAAGGGCATCGTGTGACGGTTGTTCCATCCAGCCATGCCACCAAACGCTGTTCCTGTTGTTTCCTATCTGATCCCTGCACTTTTAATAATTTATCTAACCTTAAAATCAATCTGTTGGTCTCTGTAGTCTTGTGATCTAATCTTTCTCTACGTATTGTTTTAAAATAATCAGTATGTGAATGAACATAACCTGGCTCTTGAGGTTCATTTTGTCTTATGCCTAAGTTGTATTGACTAGTAAATTTTGGTTCAACTGTAAGTAATTCCTGTTCATCTATGTTCAAAATTTTTTTCTTGGCTTTACCGAGTAGCTCTAAAATGACGTGGGTTAACCTCGTTGAGTGATTTTATTGCTATATAGCTAATTACCTTTAAGTGATTTTAAAACATCTTGTTCTTCAGAATGCGAATCTTCAAAGTGTGTCACCAATCTCTTGGCAGACTGTAAATTTTTGTGACATATTGGACATATAAAACCTTCTCTAATCACTTGTTCACTTGCTTCGGCCATCGTTCATATTTGTTGATCTTCGTAAATTTAAATAAAATGTAGGTTAGGTTTAGTAGGCGAGAGATGTGTTTAATTTCCGAAAAGTTTAATGTGGTGGCATGACAATCACATCAAAATAATTAATAGTAAAACTATTTGAATAAATCCTATAAAGTTTATAATGAACCTTATTTTCGAGTTTTGTTAGCCGCAAAAACTTTGTTTTCTTCATATTAGTTCACTCACGGATGATGACAAATTATAGATAGTTGTCGAAATAGGAAGATATGTGAAGGAAATTAAAAACACATAGGTATTTATTTATATACTTAATTTATTTCATTCATTAACTATTGTCTTTTAATGTTTATACTTAAATTGATGTTGGCACCGCACAACTTGCTTAAAATAAATACTACATACATACTTACCTTAATAATATTTTGTATACCGAGGTCGTCATATTTTAATTTCTGATAGGAAAGTAGTAAGTGGAAAAGAGCGCGACGAATTAAACTAAAGATAGACATAAGCGAGGCTGCCACACTGGAGATTTGTAAGGCGTGGGGGTCCCCCGCCACTCCGTTGCTCTCCCTCCACTGTTAGCAAGCAGGCATCGCTGCATAGGATAAGATCATCTTTTGCATATGATAGAAGTGCAAACCGAAATTAAAATTTGACGCTTACGGTATATCTATAAACCTTCTAAATTTCATCATATATTGTCAAATTAGACATAAGTGTAAAAGATATTTTTTCTACTCCCATACTTTAATTGTATTATTAGATATGCCGAACCTGTACTATAAAGATGTTCATTACGATACAGATTTTCATTATGTTACAAGTTTATATCCAATAGGAATACAGATTTTTCATTACGATACAAGTTTATATCCAATACGAATGCGACATTTCAATATTCAAACAATATTCAATATGGCGACTACATATCTGACAGATATACAAATTAAATAAATGTGACAGTTCTCTGCAATTTACAAGTAAGTACTTAAAATTTGTGCTTTTTTGAAAATATAAACGGTAAAAATGAGGGATAATGACAGTGAAATGTAATAATTGACTCCACCAGAAATTATGGAACAAGCCTTAGTAGCCACGAACAATTTATTACCAGCCAAATTCACAAAAACGTACGGAAAATTTTAACCTCAATTTATGAAATGGATTGTTCAAAAAATATGTTTTATTATGGGGTCGTAGAAAAAATAGTGTATGCAACTCGCATTTAATGGCTATTAAGACACTCGTATTCATTACAATACGAGGCGAAGCCTCGTTGCATAATATACTATTTTCTCACAGACTAAACAATCCAGACCGGCAACTTAATCCTAGATTTTATCCAGAGTACTCATCCTTGTTTAGCAAACGTAAATTTGAATACTCTACCATCTCTGTCAAATTCAGTGAACTTGGAGATGAGATGGCGCTAGCGTCAATTGAAATGTTTGTTATGCTGTAGTTATATGTCATTCAAAACTACATTTCAAATTTGACACGTTTGACATATTTTTGCAATCCTTTCTCGTACATCGTATTAATTATATGTTGATACAAATAACCAGTCCAAGTGTTTAGTGTGCGGGTTTGTACAGGATGAAGTTAACAAAAAGCATAGGTTTAAGATAAGATTGGCATTTCCTTTGTTTAAGAAGCGCATTTTTGACATGCTCTTTGCCTTGCAGGTTTGATACCTTTTGATTTATGTATTAGTATTATTATTTGCATGCTGAATTTGTTCCTTTTGGTACATATTAGTGTTTTTATTTGTCATATTACACAAGATTTGTATTATTATTATTGTCTTCTCATTATTGGTTGTGTAATTTAATTTTATTATGTTTTATTGTATAAGTATATGTATCAATAAAAATTATTATTATTATATCCCTATGTTTTCCTTGACAGTTTTCACTTACTAGATTATTATATTTCTCTTAATCTTATATAGAGTAGTAGTTTATTGTGTCTAATAGGTCACCGTAAGAGGGATGTTATAATACATGTAAGTAAAAGATTAATATTTATATTTCGTATCACATATTTAATATGTAACACCACAAAATTACACATAAGATGCTCAAACTATGGCTATAATTGTTACTGTAACTAATATTTATTACCATAGCTTTAGTAACTTTTGTGTATGTTTTTGTTACATAAATAACGTATTTAATAAGCGTATTCTAAAAACAAACTCATTTCAAATTTCGCGCCAATATGCTGCTAGCGCCATCTTCGTACCAAGTTCACTGGTGGGTAACAAGGATAGAAGATCTTGGATATTTTTTTTTCAAGTAGTTGCCGGTCTGGGTTGTTTAGTCTGTGATTTTCTACTCCCATACTTTAATTGTATTATTAGATATGCCGAACCTGTACTATAAAGATGTTCATTACGATACAAGTTTATATCCAATAGGAATGCGACATTTCAATATTCAAACAATATTCAATATGGCGACTGCATATCTGACAGATATACAAATTAAATAAATGTGACAGTTCTCTGCAATTTACAAGTAAGTACTTAAAATTTGTGCTTTTTTGAAAATATAAACGGTAAAAATGAGGGATAATGACAGTGAAATGTAATAATTG
Organism: Amphimallon solstitiale; assembly: GCA_963170755.1. NCBI lineage: Eukaryota > Metazoa > Arthropoda > Insecta > Coleoptera > Scarabaeidae > Amphimallon > Amphimallon solstitiale. Next base: position 175,304,901 of record OY720676.1, read on the forward strand.
ACTCCACCAGAACTTATGGAACAAGCCTTAGTAGCCACGAACAATTTATTTCCAGCCAAATTCACAAAAACGTACGGAAAATTTTAACCTCAATTTATGAAATGGATTATTCAAAAAATATGTTTTATTATGGGGTCGTAGAAAAAATAGTGTATGCAACTCGCATTTAATGGCTATTACGACACTCGTACTCATTACAATACTCGCCTTACGGCTCGTATTGTAATTTTTTTACTCGTGTCGTAAGAGCTATCATTAAATGCTTGTTGCATAATATACTATTAGTTGATGAGATACTGGTAAAATTTGATTTTTTCAATGAAGTAAACAAATATTTGCGGTGGACCGATTTGACTGAAAACTTTGCGAGATTTGTGAAGACAACTATACTATTTCTTAAGTTTGGTATTGGTAGCTTTAATCGTATGGCCGCTATCGTGGTTACACATAGACAGACACTAGTAGACGCATGATTTCTAAACTCACATTTTCGTGAAAATTGAACATTTTGGTTATCACAATATTTCATTATATTCTACATTTAAGCAAAACACATACATAACATAGAAAGATACAACAATTAATATTTTATTAAAAATGGTTTTGTTGTTACATCAGCAACCTGTTCTTGGTGCCATAATCCAACGCCGACGGCCGGGCAAGGCATAGTTTCTCTTCCACAATAAGAAATCTATAAAATAAATAAAAGTGTGCATGTGTTATGGTAATGAACAAATATTTGTTTTACATCTGTCAATTTATTGAACTTAAAATTGAAGTTAAAATTGATAGGTTTAAAATGGCTTTAGCAATATATTTACCAGGTAGCCAACTAGATTCTCAAATCTGGGTTTTATAAATGTCCACGCACCCATATTTCGAGGCTCTTCCTGACACCATAAAAATACTGAAAATGAAGTTAATAGTATATTTAAGAAATTATTTAGATAATTAATCGGTTATATATAGATATAAGCCCAATATTTATGTTCAAAATGTTTTAGATTTAAATGTTATTACATTTTCCAATTCTAAAGTTGATAGACATGTTTGAGACGTCATATGTCCACTTTCGTTATACTGGATTTATTTCTTCCTAAGCGCATAAGTAGATAAGTCCAATTTTAATGTGTTTGACAATATGTTAAACTTTGAAAATGACAAAGTAATTAATTTGCATTAAATGTAATGAAAAAGAAGAATATTTTAACAAACTTATCAGAAATCTACATCTTTATTATAAAATATATTGTTACTCATAAATAATTTAAATTAATGTTACTAATTGTTTCTGCAGTTAGGTTCTTGGTGAAACCTTGTAAATAATCTATAGTTCTGGTTAAGAGATCAAACAGTCAAATCAAACTCGACCTTAATTATTTATATATACTTAACACTAGCTGACCCAGCAAACGTTCTTTTGCCATATAAATTATTTCTAATAGTGAATATTTTGGTAGTGTAATAAAAAATAAGTAACTTATTGTAAGTGTGTGGGGATGTGGTATATGACTGCCTATAAAAATAACAAAACACCAAACATTCATTTTTTGAATTCATTGTACTTTTATTATCTTAACTAATAAATTTCTAATTACATCTCTGTCACAAATAATGACAATTAAAAAGAACAACTTTATCAGTCTCTTAGTGCAATGGAGTGTACGATATTTTTAGTGAGTCCATCTTTAGCCAACACAAACTGCATGGTTTACCCACGCGAGAATATGCCACATATAATTGTTCATGTGAAAAACAGGGTGTGCCCAAATCTAAGCCACAAACAGACATCGTTTGGCCTTGATGAGAATATACTTAATATGAGAATTGCACTGAGAAAGTAAAATGATAAGTATAAGTGTCACTGCTACGATCGACGCACAATGATAATAATAATGGCCGAAAACGGTTTAGGCCCTAAACTTTAGTGAGTGAGAGAAAGCTTATTGTGTGAGAAAGACAGGAGACCGGCTTCGTTCTCATCCCTACTCGGTGCTGTTTACGGGGTGAGAAGTGACACCGGTAGACGCCTGGCGGGAATAACTGATCCAGTGGTAATTGATCAATTATCGACCGCCGAGAGTAGAACATTATTAAAGTACTAATATCGCTATTAAAAAATAGGGGTTGGTGGTAGAAGGGCGAAAATTTAGGGTTGTATGTATTTTTTAATTCGGTTTTAAGAGCGGTTGACAGGATGTTAGACCGCTCTAACCGCATAAATAATATAGACTGTTCCTTATTTATATAAAGAGGTCGACCGACTAATAAGTGTTAAATGCGTAAATGTGTAATATATATTCTTATAAATGTTGAAAGAGTGCACGTAAACCTGTAGAAAACGGTTAAACTACTGCGGTTAAAGAAGCTCCTAGTATCTCTACCGTTGGGGGAAGTCCCTCACAAAGCGACTCGACAGTGGGAAAATATTCTGTTCCAGTAAAGAAAGAAGGAAAGAAGGCGATAATAAAAAAGTTACTTGCAAGTTATTACTATGTGAGTGCTAAATAAACTAACACGTTAAAATTCGTCATAACTTAAAGACTTAAATCATATGATAATCTAGGATCAAAAATATATTTAATAGTTTGTCTTAGTTACGGTTTAAGTATTTGTAAATAAGTTGCCGATATTAATTCAGATATTATTAGCACTGTATGTTTATTTCGAGCATAATATGTTTTCTCATTTATGCCTATGTAATTGTATTTTGTGTATGTACGTACAGGCAACTGAAGACATTTACTGCACACTGTGTGTTTTGTAGAGACCATATTTAAATAGTTGCAACTAATTTGTCGATATTGAACTAATTCTTAAGTTATTATCATTGTGTGTGTATTTTAACTGAATTTAATATTATGTTGCACATGTTGTTTGTATTTGTATTGGTAGATACAAGTGTTAATTTCTAATACAGATGTTATTTAATTAAAATACCTTTGTTTTCTTTGTTTGTACCAATTGATGTCCAAGGATTATTTTTTGATCTCGCTACCTGAATTGTACTGAGATAAAAACACGAGCTAGCCAGGTAAAATTATTTAGTTTTCATTTTAATTAGAATATAAATGAGTAATATTTAATTTTTTATTTAAAAGAATTAAAAATATCGGGCAATAAATTGATGGATCGGTATATATAAGTACACCTACCAAAACGCTAAGGGGAGGTTCAATTGGGTACCAAAATAAATAAAAATCTTCCACCAATCCTTAATAAGTATAACATAATAGATTACCAAATTAATAAATAAATAATTAATTTACAAATGCCTAAAAATAAACTTAACCTACCTATATTCCGCAAAGTAAGATACCTATGTACACAGTTTAACAAACTACTAACAACTTAGAAATACCAGTTCTATTGCCTATTATACAGTGGTTCGAAAAGAAATTATATAATTGATATATGTGAAGTTTCTTTTGTAAAGGGAGAGTTTATGTGGCCTTATGTCTATACCGAAGATTAATGTTATGTTGTACATCCATCCGAAAGCGAATTTTCTGAAATAGGTACAGTATACAGAATGAGGCGTGGCCGGTGGTAGAAGTCCTAGTTGCGCGAAGATGGGTCAGTGTCAGACAGAAAAAGTATTCGGAAAAAAGAAATGATAACATTTGTACATCATCGCATACATTAGCTGGAAGAAGGAGTAAATGCAGATAAGAAATTGTAATATACTGAAATGAGATACATATATAGGAAACACTGCACTTCGATGTGCAACGCTTGACAATTTTTCGAGACTGCACATGCTTATCGTAATATTATAAGAATCAACTGCGCACCTTGTGGGAGGGGCATCTCACCGGTCCAGTCTCGTTCTGTGAGCTGTAAGGAGGAGTTTGGAATTCGATAATTGTATGCTACAAATTTAGTGAATGAAAAATTCTGCGAATGTTCATATTGAGCCTACCCACATCGCGCAGCCTATGACTAACCCTATCAAACCTACAAATTCAAAACACATATCTCAAGCAACTGTTCTGCAGTGAATCTTTCGGTAAGACCACTTAACATTATCAAAGATGTGAGATTATTATTATTATTATTACTATTCACATTTAATAATCTCTTTGATAATGGTAAATGGTATTACCGAATTATATGTTAGTGAAATCTAATAACATTGTGAAATAATTAATGTCAAGTTTGATTTGATACTTTTGACAATGACAGTTTGATCTGTTAACCAAAACTTTTGAAATTTAAATTAATACTTATATAATTTAAAAAACCCGTTTCGTACCTTTAGCATGTTTGTAATTCGCTAATTCTTGTCGCAGTTCCATAGCTGGGAATGGAGAAAAACATTCTACTCTAATTATGGCAGTATTAGTCACTCCTAGACTTTGTCTTTTCTCCATCAAGGTGTAATAATGTTTTCCTGACGTTAGCAGTACTTTCTCGATTTTATCAGGGTTACACATGCTGTCTCCTAAAAAAAAAATATTACTATTCGTTTAACATTTTTAATAAATTCATCAAAATTAGTCTACCCAGCACTGGTTTGAAAGTCGTAGTTGGTCCCATATCTTCTAATGATGACGTGGCGGAGTGTAATCTTAATAACGTCTTAGGCGTTATAACAATCAGAGGTTTTCGAAAATTTCTATTCATCTACCGGAGCAAACTAACAAATACAATAAATTCAGTAAATAAATCAAGTTAGATACCTGGCGCCTGAGAAGATGAAAATATTGAGCTGGGGTGCTTGGTTGACTGACTTGCATATTGACATTATCGCCGTCCGGTTTGTGTTCTTTGGAGTCAGTCATTTGCAGGAAGCGTTCTATTCTAGCTGAACTGTGTTCAGGACCAGCACCGTCGTAACCGTGGGGTAGTAATACGGTAAGACCGGAGCTCCATAACCACTTAGCTAGAAATTAGTCTTAGTTTTTTAATTGAATAGTTCAAAGTGAATTTATTATTGAAGGTAGTGCATTGTAAAGCTTACTTTCTCCACTAGAGACGAAAGTGTCAAACATAATCTGTGCGCCATTAAAGAAATCGCCGAACTGTGCTTCCCATATTATAAGATTATTAGGATTTTCAATACTCATTCCGTATTCATACCCCAATACAGCTTCTTCTGATAAAATACTATTAGCTACCTGGAAGACAAAAGGTGATTTCAATCCACATTTATGGGATGTAATTATGGAAAACTACGCTACAATAGTGATAGCATGTTAACAGAAGCGTGCAGAGCATTTCATATGCAACTGTTAATTTTGAATTTTACAGTAATAATAGCAATGAAACTCTGTTTTTTTCAACATTGGTTGTTTTATTTAGAAAACTTACGTATATGAATCAAATTGACAGCGCCAGCGTAAAACACATACCTACCTCCAAAAATCCCGATTGATTAGGATGTAACGAATTTAATGGAATGAAAGTATTGTTGGAATTCTGATCCACTAACATAGCGTGCCTTTGAGAAAATGTCCCTCTACCAACGTCTTGTCCACTTATTCTAACATTATAACCTATAAATTAATAGCTTCGTTAATTAAAAAAAAATACTCTAAAACAAATTTACCTTGATATAGAAGAGATCCTATTGCTAAGGCCTCAGCTGTAGACCAGTCTATATCATGACCATCGCGAATTTTCGCACGTCTATTATGGATATGGTGCTTTAGAAGATTTTGATGGATATTCTGAAATTGCAAAAAATTATTGTTGTCCAGACCCACACAGAGATATGAATCTTACAAAACTTTCGGGATATTCAATTGACTTCTCGCCAATATATTTCAGTAATGATACATCTACGCCAGTGTTCCACGTTGTAACTATCTCTTTGGCCTGTTCATATCCCCCCCATTGCCCTTTGAAACATGGATCCTATAAAGTGATGAATTCAATGTAATTCCAAACTCAAATCCTTATGCTTTCTTACATCTGGCACAAACTTGTCTACGTTGTTTAAATTTTTATTCAACCATTCCTTATGTTGCTCCAAAACATTTTCAGCATCTCTTTTAGTCCACACGTTTTCTTTGATTAGTTGGTCTGAGTATAAATTGGGTACTGTACTGAAAAAGAAATGCGTAAGGCGATTTTTTTAATAATTTTTGTTCATTCCTACTCTCTGTTGTGAATTATTTTGTACGTTGCTGGATTAGTAAATGTCGGATCATCCAGTTCGTTATGACCCCATTGTCTGTAGCAGTTCAAATCTAGGAAGACATCTTTTCTGAATTTTCTCTGATACGCAAAGGCCACCTTTGTTGCCTTCAGAACCATCTACACTTAAAAACGCATGATGATTATTCGTCTTAACTTCAGCTGGTTGCAAAATTGTACCTCTGGATTGTCTCCGTTAACATGCAACACTGGCGCAGAAATAATTTTCGCCAGATCTGTACAATATAAAGATGATCTACCCCTGCTGGCTGGAGTTGTGTAACCTAATTGATTATTAACGACTAAATGTATGCTACCTCCAACTTCAAAATGGGGTACTTGACTCATGGATAAGCATTCTTGGTTTACTCCTTGTCCAGCAAGAGCTGCGTCACCATGTACCTAAAATGCCACAACATTAGTTTAAAAACAGTACAGTGATCCAATATCTGTATTTGCATATGTTAAAGGAACAATGTTATGCTGGCAGTATAGATTTAATATAGTAAATATTATTACTTTATGTTGGAAGTAGTTATACTGAAATAAACGTTGAGATTCTGCATGGTTTTTCTAGAATAAAATAATTAAATGAGACAATATTAACAGGTTATGGGCTCAGTCAACAGAATCCAGCGGAAAGCGTTTTTTGTTCGGAATTTACAAAATAAGCTTATTACAGTTAAAACAAAAAGCTGCTCCTCTTCACCTCTTTGCTCTCAGCGATGTGACTAACAGGCCAAATCCTAAGAAACCAGTCGGGATGCTGAAAATGTAGATACTAGAACACCAAGTCCTTCTGTAGAATCTGATGAACCATTTTTGAATTTATCTCTGCATCAAAACATGGATGTAGACGAGAGTTTGACTGTACCAGAATGCTTGCTGCGTTTGTCTCCATCGCCAAATTCAGAAAATAAGATGGAATGTAAAACCAAAATTTAAAGGTTCCAAAGTTTTAACGTTAACACCAAATATAAATAAGGAAGCGACGAAAAAAGATAGTGAAAAAATTGCAGAAAACATGCCAGAAGAAACAGTAATCGATGAAGAAACTAGTATTCTCAGGCGTAGTTGCAGAAAAACAAGTAAGCCTTGTACTTGGAAGCATTTACAACATTTGCAAATAAAGAAACAGAGCTTGACGATGTATCAGACTACTCGTATGCCGAAATAAAGTTCAGAAACGATCGAGAATATTGGTATCAAGTCATCAACAGCAAATGGATATTCAAAATTAAGCGTTACGAACAGGGATCCTCAAAAGATATAAAGCACGTCTTGTTGCGAAAGGATGCTCTCAATGCAAGGGATTCGACTACAATGAAACCTATGCTCCAGTATCACGACTTTCAACGTTCAGAACTCCAACGATAATTAATCATGAAGAATTAAGTGGTAACTATTTGGATTTAAAAAAATGCATTTCTTTATGGACATCTTAATAAAGGAATGTACATATATGAAACCGCCTTCAAGATTCAAAACTCGTGCAAGTCCTGTATGTAAGCTTAAACAGTCCCTATATGGACTAAAATAGCAAATGCTGTCTGTTAAAATACAATTATACATACAAGAAACATCAAGGGTCTAAGAATTGATCCTTGCGGGTCGCTTTCTTTGACACGCACCAAACCGGATTTCTGTCCTACAAATTCCACGCATTGACACATGTTATTTAGATATGAAGCTAACAGTTCCTTTAGCTTTAATACTATTAATTTTCACCTCGTTTTTTGGTGTCGGTGTCGGGTGTTAAATAGCAAGACTTATCAGTTTTGATCTTTACTGTTTTTAGATATGTTTCGAACATTGCGCCACTTTTCCATTGGAAAGCACTCAGATTTTATCAAAGGTACGAGGCATGTTTTTTAAGTAAGTACCGTTTTTCCACATCGCGACCGCAGTGCTGCGGTCGGCGTTCTGCTTATGTGGACTGGGGACCTACATCTCTTGCCTACGCACTGACGCCATTACAGTCTGATTCTACCTTGTTTACGTTGTTTACTGAGTTTTAAGATACCACCGATAATAATTTCTTAGTGCTAAAGACCTAAAAGCGATCGATATTCATCGTGAAATTTGTGCAGTTTACGGACAAAACATAATGAGTGATGGAATGGTAAGAAAGTGGGTGAGAGCATTTAAAGATGGCCGCACAAATGTGCATGATGAACAACGGAGTGGGCGTCCTTCGGTCGTTAATGAAAGTTTGGTGCAAAAAGTGGACAATAAGGTGAGAGAAAACAGACGCTTTACGATGTCCTCTTCGTGTGATGGCTTTCCTAATGTTTCGCGTAGTGTTTTGTATGGCATTGTGAGCGAGCGCTTGAATTACCGAAAATTGTGCTCACGTTGGGTACCGAAAATGTTGACGGATGTGCACAAAACCAAACGTTTAGGCAGTGCATTGACTTTCCTTGAGCGGTACCGCAACGACGGTGATGATTTCTTAAGCCAAATTGTTACGGGCGATGAAACATGGGTGGCCTACGCCACACCAGAATCAAAGCAACAGTCCATGGAATGGCGGCAGATTCACCCGAAAAAGTGAAGTTTAAGCAAACAATTTCTGCCCGGAAAATCATGTGCACAGGTTTTTGGGACAGAAAAGGAGTATTGCTTGTGGAATTTCTGCCTCGTAATGAGACAATCAATGCAGCAGCTTATTCTGAGACCTTGAAAAATCTGCGCCGTTCAATCCTGAACAAATGACGAGGCAAGTTGAGCAAGGGCATCGTTTTGCTGCATGACAATGCCCGTCCGCATGTGGCTAATCAGACCAAATATCTCATCACATCTTTTAAATGGGAAACTCTAGATTATCCTCCGTACAGCCCTGACCTGGCGCCCAGTGGCTACCATCTGTTCCTGCACTTGAAGAGACACCTGGACGGTCAGCGTCTTCAAGACGATGACGAAGTCAAAACAGATGTGATGCAGTGGTTAGCAAGTCAGGCGGCAGACTTCTATGAGGAGGGTATTCATAAACTGATACAACGTTATGACAAGTGCCTCAATATTGAAGGAAATTACGTTCAAAAGTAGATTAAGGTACACGATTTCATGTAAAAATAAAATTATTGATATACCGCGCGATCATTTAAATTCTAAATTAGAGCAGCATGAAATTTAAATTAAGTTGGTATATAAGTACTAATTTACAATTTGAATTGTCAAAGTGACGTTTCAAAATGTTTGATTTAGAACATAAGATTTTTCTTACTGAAAGTTATTTTAAAAACGCCGAACGACAAGAGAATGGTGAATGGACATATTCAGTACCGCACTGAATCAATGATTTTCAAAATGCCTTCCGTAATTTTCCTGCGGATTATCAAAAATTAGTCCAAGAAATGTACACATGTGTGGCGAAATTTCGTAATGTTGGAACTGTAGGTAGGAAAGCTGTTAGTGGCGCGCCCAAAAAAAGGACTCCTGAGATTGTGGCAGATGTTGCAGAAAGAATGGAATAGTCTCCCAAAAAATCTCTTCGCAGATTAGCCCAAGCAATAAACCTTTCATATGGAACTTGTCAAAAAATTTTAAAAGAAAATTTAAATCTTTATCCCTATAAGATTAACGTCGTTCAAGAGCTATTCCCTCGACATTTTCCTGTACGAATAGAATACTGTCAGTGGTTTTTGAATAATTTAAATAATTTCACCTATCCGGCTATATAAACAAACAAAATATGCGTATTTGGTCTTCGGAGAATCCTAATGAGTTTATTCAATCGCCTCTCCATCCGCAGAAAGTTGGTGTTTGGCTAGCGGTTTCTAGAAGGCGTATATTTGGACCTGTGTTTTTTGAAGGAACGATAAATGCTGAGAGATATCGAAATAATTTACTTGAACCGTTTTTACAAAATCTTCATGATGACGAACTTTTACATGGGTATTTCCAACAGGACAATGCAACAGCTCACAAAACATGGGAAAGTATGGCTCGAATTCGCGAGTTTTATGATAATCGAGTCATTGAATTTCCGCCTCGCAGTCCGGACTTAACGATTCTTGATTATTTCATTTATCCGTATCTGAAAAACACAGTTTACAAAAATAACCCACAAAATCTTGAAGAACTACAAGAGGCATGTAATGCTATAACCGTTCAGATGTTGGGAAATGCTTTTGAAAATATGAAACGGAGGGTTAACAGTTGCATTGCAACAGGGGGAGAACACTTTGAACACCTTTTGTAATTCACAATAAAACTAATTTATCTCGTAATGCTTTCATTTCCATTAAATTTAAATCGATTACACATAAGATTCACAAATGTCACAAAGTATAACATAACCGCAAATTTCAATTAATCAATAATTGACATTCTGGACAACCTAATAAAAAAAATCCCGCCTGCTATAATTTAGAATTTAAATGATCGCGTGGTATCTTTGCACGTCTTTTTTTAATTTCAAAACGGTACTTACTTAAAAAACATGCCTCGTATATAGTAGGTATTTAGATCTCTTAGGAATTCGTTGAATATGTCAGTTTATTTATATATTTTTACTAAACAAACAGCTGTTGTCTTCAAAAGATAAGTACATTTTATCTAATACATTCGTTTAATATTGAACTAAAAAGTGACAATGACCACTGAAGAAGATACCTACCTGTAAATTCAAGACTTTATCGGACCATCTGCTGCTGTTAGATTCTGAGTATCCGCCCTCTTTATATGCCATTTGTTTAGCTCGAGTTTTACCCATGGATACTGGATTTACGGCTTCTAAATGCGATGGATTGTACAAAAGCGAAACGTGTAGTACTTTGCCGTTAACGTTTAGATCGGTTGAAGAAACTACAATATATTTTAACACATTACTATACAAAGTAATTCATATAGTTTATCACTTGCAAATCTTTGCAACTAAATATTTGGTAAATGGGGAAATTAAATCAATCAGATAGAGAATATCTATGACCTATTACAGCTCTCCAATGGTTTTGTATCGTAAAAATGTGTGTTTTTCTTTTTATAAATGGCGCGTTTGATTTTATTATAAATCATAATGTTTTAACAAGAAAAGATTAACGACTTACTAAAATGACTCAGAACATCGCCAGTAGCTTTAAAATTGCTCGGAAAATCAGGCTTGCCCTTCAATTTGGCAAATATTTTTATCGGCGGAAAATCTAAGAAACCTGTCAAAACATTTAAGCGACCTCTGTGCGGCATTCCAATAATTACTTGTTCTAGTCCATCTAGAAGAAACGGAAAAAAATAGTTCTCAAAATGGATCAGAAGTTTTATTTACATACCTTCGGCACATAATTTAAGAAATTCTCGAAAGAAGGCCATGGATGCTTCTGTGCCCTCACCACCGTACCTTTTTACGCTGACGAATTTATTGGCTAAGAAGTGATCGAAGGATTGAGATTTTAGTAAATCCGATGCTATTTGAATTTTCGTTTCATTGTCTATTCCTTTCGACATGAAGGATTCATAATTTTCGGCGAACCATTCTAATTCTTCTTTAACCTGATGATTGAAGTGTTATAAAAATTTAATTTTACCTAATAGATAAATTTGCTATGTAACGAGATGTTTTGCAAAATTTTATTTTTAGTCGCGATTTTTTATCTGGCAAGCACGTCATCATCGTTCGTCAAAATTTTTTCCCATTGCCATTTTCTGCTAAACGCCAAGGATTATGTCATTATACGTGCGCTATAAATTATAAAACATGACATTCCATGTTGCCGTAACAATTCCGGCAACACAGTAAAATTTTCAGGTATGCTATCACCGTAGAGAGAATATATATAGAGAGCCCATTAAATAGACAAATCGGGTAACATAGAATTTCGAGTAAATCCTGTGTATTGCCGTAATAATGTGCTAGTATCTGGTGGTAGAAAGCAGATAAGATAACTATTACCATCTATACACTAAGAACGAAACTAAACCATACGGAATTTATTTGCAACTGTAACTGGAGAACTAAATAAAAACACCAAAACAAGATTATGAATGAAATATACACACATAAGTATCCTGTCAAAGTGATTTATTACTGACAACAACAAAAAATTCTATCCTTCTTTTAAAAAAAAACTTGAGAATATATTCAAACACCAGTATTTCTATCTTATAAATGACTTGCTTTTTACTTTTTGTATACCCAAATTCTCTGCCTTAAAAGTGTAAGTAATCTTTTGCTATATACTTTGAAAAGCCTGTTCCGAATCACGGTTTATGTCTTAATAGTAATTTTTAAATTCAACTGTTAAAGAATTGCACAAATTAAATTAGGGAATTGCACATACTGTTTTATAAAAATTAGAAGTTTTAATAGGTATCTGTCATCAAATATTTTATTGTTATAACAGGTTTTTATGAAATGTAATTGTTAATATTTAGGATGACCTGATTAAATAGAACAGTTCTATTTTCTAAATGTGCAATATAGGTGTAAATATTAATAACTTGAAATTATTTTTAATGAGTGTGCAGAAAAAAGTACATCAGTACGTCGAGTGGCTCGAGAAACTGGAATTCCAAAATCTAGTGTTTACAGAACGTTGAGAAAAAACAAATACCACCCATACAAACCAACAATTGTGCAGGGTTTAAGCGATAATGACTAAATCTTACAAAATAATTTTAAACGTCATTTGAATACAAAACACAATATTCTGACGCCTTGGTTTACATTTTCATGTCTATATTGCAACATATTAAATCTTAAGGATATAAAGTCAGGCAATTTAGTAAAATACTTATGTTATTTTATGACCATTTGTGTAAACACAAAATTTGATGTATGAGTTCTCTGTGAATTTTTCCTTGTTAGGAAGAGTCGGCCTTGATTTTACACATTCATTCATAAGTTTTTATATATGCGTATTTTAATAAGGTTTTTTCTTACCTTTCTATATACGTATTTTGTTGAAATTTATATAACAGATTGTATTTATTTTATTGCTAAATCTAAGTAATAAAATTTATTATTAAATATGAGTGAATTAATACTAGCTATTAGGTACTATTTTGTCTATATAATAATAATAATAATATATATTAATACTAAAAAATATCATCTACCAGGCATAAGCTTAATCCCAGGAGCAGGTGCTGCCGCTAGATCTGGACGTAGCCCTTCTTGTCTCCACGTCCACAATGGCGTTCCCAAAAAATAACATTGCATGGGTTCTCTATATATATTCTCTCTAGGCTATCACCATGAAATATAAATCTCTGGCTTTTTATGACATAAAATAGATGGAAGTACCTACATGTACTACTTATATTAACGTAAATATTTTTTTAACTGAAAATTAAAAGAATAAACGCAACAAATAATTAACAGTGATTCGTAGTTTTGAATAAAACATTTTAATAGGTGGCAACTATTTTGAAATTTTCTCGTCATTCGTGAGGCATTATGACGAAAGTATGACGTGCTGGACAAAAAAACTAGATTTCTAATATACTGCACGCTTGCCACACTTAAAGACCAAAATCAGTAAGAGTGATTTCTATCCCGCCCATTTTCTGATACTAAATCAATATATTGACAAAAATTATTGTCAAATATCTAACATACCTCCAAATGTGAAAATTCTGCGCCCACATTTTGACAGTACATTAAGTTTAGAAAATCTACGCCTTCTCTAACAGATCCTTGTGCCTGGGTAGTATTTATTATACCAGTAAAATTAACCGTATCCGTTTCTTTGAGACCATAATATTTCGGATTTAATTCGGGAATACTAGAAGTAAATGTGAAACTTAAAATTTAAGATAGATATTGATTTTTTGTAATTTTTTAATAATTTCAGATATTATTTCATTTAAATACTAATATAGTTTAAAATGCTTTCAACTTGCCATAGTGGTGGCATTTTTGCAGTTTGCACGACAGTTGCTAAGTATGTTATGATCTTATTCAGTGGCGTAGATAAAAAATTTAGGCCCCCCCGCAAAATTTTTAGGGGGCCCTTCCAAAATACTTGTTTCGAGATAGTAGCATAGAATGTGAATATCGGAGTAATTATAATAAATTTATTTTATAATAAAAAAATCTAAATTATATTTAATTATTTATTTTATAATAATACATTTGGAAACACAAAAAATGCTAATTAGAAGACAAAATGCCGAAACGTCTTTTCTTCAATAGTAGGAAATTTTCAACTAACTTTTCCAAATCAACACTTTGTTCATGTTCAATACTTATAACAGCCAAGGCACTTAACCGAACTTGTTTAATGGTGCTGCGTAAATAGGTTTTAATTAATTTTAATTTCGAAAACGATCTTTCTGCTGTTGCTGATGTTACCGGTAGTGTTAAATATAACTGAAATAGTGTACATAGATCTGGAAGACTAGTTGCTAAACATGCATTTTCCACTATTAATAAATTGGCTAAGTCCTTAATAGAAGATTTTTGTTCAATTTCATTAAACAAAACAGTCTTAAGATTAATTAATTGAATCGGCAAATCTTCTGAAAAATCAATTCCATATTTGCTCAGAATATGTCTTCCGTATTCCACTATTTCTTCATTCGTTAACTTAACAAATTTTGAGGGATTAAGAAACGAGAAAAGGTTTACAACTTCATTTATGGAGTAAAATCTTCTAGATAATTGGTTGATAATAATATCAAGTGACGCATTAAAAACTTCTACTTGAAATTTTTTTATCGGGTTAGGCATTACACAGTCGTTTTCACATTCATCAAAAAACTTTTTAATTCTCTTCTGGCGTTTATATTTTATCATAGGCGGAATATTCCAAGATTCTGCTAGATTTTTAGCTTCTTCTTCTAATTTATCAAAACTTTGTCGCAGTTCTGTCAAGTTTTCTTGACCATTATTGAGCAATTTGCACGTCTCTTCTAAATCATATGAAGGGCTCTGAAGTTGCTTTGAAATTAAATTAACAGTTTCGAGGATTTTACTCTGGAAAACTAGCAATAGAATAAACTCATAATTATCCATTTTATTCTGCAGAGACTTTGCTTCATTTCTGTCATTTTGCTTTTTGCACACCAGGATAAAATTTGACAAACATTGCATTACAGACTGATAATTATATTTTATTGACAGTAAGCATTCAAATCTAGAAGACCATCTTGTTACGCACAGCTTTTTCAGTGTGTACTTAATTTTACATCCATGTGGTGCAGCTTGATGAAGGAGATGCCAGCGAGGCAAGCTTTCACTAAAAAACACATAAATGCTTTGCAAAAGATCATAAAAACTCTGTAGTTTAATGATGTTTTTGACAGAATCATTTAAGACTAGGTTCAAATTATGATCTGAACAATGAATATAATCAGCTGTAGGAACTCGATTCTTAATTCTGGCTTGTAAACCATTATATTTTCCAGACATATTAGCAGCCCCGTCGTATCCTTGCCCTCGACAATTTTCTATTTTAATTTGAAAATTTTCTAAAGTAGTTAGAACAACAGCTTCTAAACTCTGTGAATCTTGTTCGGTTAGCTCTATAAATCCAATAAATGATTCCTTTATTTCTAGAGTGTTTTGTTTATTTGAATTTTTCTTCATACTTCTATACCTTATAACGAGACTTAGTTGGTCCTTCTTGGATATGTCTTGTGTTGTATCAATTATAAGGGAAAAGAAAGGAGCTTTATTTATTAATATTTTTCGTTAATTTTTTTAAAACGATTTTAGCCAAATGTACAATTATTTCATTTTGAATATCGGGGCTTAAGTATTTGTTTCGAATATTAGTGCTTGACAAATGAGCTTTTAGAACAGGGTCATAACGTGCTATCAAGTCAATAATATTTAAAAAGTTACCACTAGTTGCTCTAATTTCTTTAACATTTTCTCGATGTCCTCGTAATGGCATATTGCAAATTGATAATGTTCTTATCACATCACATATTCTTATTAAAACTTCTTTAATTTTTTCATGACCACTTATTTGACTATCAATGGTTTTGTTTTTTTCCCAAGTACTATAAACTATGCATGCTTGCAAATGAGCATCACTTCCCTCGTGGATTTTAATTTTTTTACTTAAACTCGTTCAGTCATTAATTGTGCCCTTACACCAATTTACTGATGCTTCATTACTAGTGAACATCCAACACGGTTGACAGTAAACACTATTCAACTTTTGGGAATAACATAACCAAAAGCGATCGATTTTTTGACCAGTTTTAGTTTTAATGGTATAATAATCACTACTGAACGCTCTATTATCGTCTTTATTCCTTGGAAACGGTCCCATAGGCTTATTTGGCCCTGCAGTAATAATTTTTCTTTTTAAGTCGTCGGAAAGTGATTCCGAAAATAAGGCTCTGTCGGTGTTAAAATATGTTGAATCCTCCTGATTGCAATCGATTTCATTTTTTTCCAGAACTATATCTAATTTTTGTTCGATTATAACATTTTCGTATGGTTCAACATTTTCATCTGATGCAGATGTACTAGCTGTTGAAGCACTTTCAAAAAAACTGCTAATCTTCGGTAATTTACGCAATTTTACAACATTTTCTTGTTTCAATTTTCGTTTTTGTGCACCACTCATATATTTTCTTTCGCTCATCTTATTTTGAATACTTCGAACTATACACTTTGGTACACGTTAATTTACTTAGTTAAATTTTGATAAAATTAAATTAGTATACGTACATATGCTAATCACTAATTCGTCACAAAAGTTAATGCACTAATACAAATAGAATTTATTTTCACAATTCGAACAAACTCGCTGTTAAAATAAAACTGAAGGAATGGAAATAATTTTTCGTATTTATTCAGTAAAATATTTTTTTACAACTAGGTCATTAAACCAAATGTGCAAATGCAGTTTTATGAAATAAATGTGCCTTTTCATAATTTCGTAATTTCAAGTTTTATGTATTAGTTTATGTACCTACAATCTATATGCATAACATAGTCATATAACTTCATAGTACATGTAAAATGCAAAATTATTATCGTTGTCTGTCTCTAATGAATTTGCAATTTTTTTTTAGCTCATGAATTTTATACGGACTATATTACCTACTTGTTAGAAAGCATTTGTGACATCTGTTGTAAAACTGTAAGAATGTGCAGGTCAAAAGTTAGGTAAAAACATGAACCTTTTTTTATATGGACCTGTGTTAAGGCAGAAAATGTAGTCATACTGTGGGTTTCTATATAAGTAGAGATATTTCATTTCTTTTAAAGAAAGAGCAAATTGTCAATACCAGATGTGATATTTTCTTGGAACTGAAAGAGAAATACGAACAATAAAAAAATAAAACTGGACGAACGTTATCAGAGTAAGAAATACAAATACACGTACTGTTATAATTTTTAACACTAGAAAACAAGTACATATAAAATAACATACACATTTTTTATACATGAAGGATAAAACAGAAATAGTTTTGTAAATTTCATTACTAGTGCGGGGCCCTGAATTTTTGGGGGCCCCCCCGCATTGCGGGCTCTGCGGGCGCCTTATCTACACCACTGATCTTATTATAGTCTAAGGGCTGGTTTTTTCAACACCGATTAGAATACTCGGAAACTGATAACTAATTGAGTCTAATCATTGATTGTTCTAGTTGGCGTTTTTTCAATGCGAAGATGATGTAGGTATATAATTATCAATTAATTCCAAAAAATGCTTTTACACAGTGAAACAAATGCATACGAAAACATAACAACTGTTGATAACAAAATTTAAATCTCTTAGCTTATGCGTATGCGTTAGTAATCTTAATCACGGTTTAATATTTCATGAGGTGCCTTCAATCACCGGTTCAAATTTCTTAGATTAACGACCTTCTTAATCAAAGATTAGATTCACAGTTAGTCGCCAGTTTGTAAGAACTCCTGTAGGTATGTATATAAAAAAAAAATTTAGTATCAACTTTCTAGTATCAACAATCTAATTAGAGGTAGGTATCTTTTAGAACAGTTTAAATAGTAATAGCTTAAATATTTAAGAATACTGTTTGCTTTGCATATACATAAGTATATTAAATAACAAATAATTAGGTAGTTGGTAGTTTTAAATATAAACTAATTAGAGTAATTTTAGTAATTAGAAAAATTAAATATTTATGAGTTTATTTCGTTAACGAAATAATTTTGTTTGAAAATATTCTAATTAAATATAATAACAATACCTACACTTAACTTTGTAAGTCTGGAATTTACCTTGTAACTTTAGACAATGCAATCGGATTTACATCGGCGATTTTGTGAGCATGTTTTCTATATGCCGTAACTAATCTATAGAAGTTACTGTGTTCGTTTCTATTGCGTCTAATTTCGTCGGCCACTAAAATTAAACTTTCTTATTGACATTTATTATAACACACACACAACACCTATTCAAGTTACCCTCATAATCAGTTGGTTCTTTTCTCTTAAAACCGAAAACATTTTCACTTTGATAATTACGCGATCGCGGATGGCCGTATTTATACGTTTTGAGCGTAAATAAACGCACACATTTACTGCATCTGCCACTGAACATTGTTTTTTTTTTAATAAATGGACGTAGGTACCGTAAAACTATGGTTAGTATAATTTAATCGCTTTATTGGCTCATAACCTTTTGTAATTCGATGATATTCGACGCATATTTTGCTTACAACATCTGACCTCAAAACTTATAGTTGATATGTATGTATGTATGTATATTTATCGCGGAGTGTGGTAATTATAATTGTGATATATCTAAGGAACCTCTTTATCTGTTGTCGACTTGATGTATGTTTTATTGATATCATGTTTTTAAAACTAATATTTACTTTGTTTAAAGTCCCATTTGGGTAAGTAGAATAACATTGTAATAGGTATGACAATATAGTATATCACATACCGAGGTGGAAAGTGTTTTATTACTATAGACCGGACGCTAGAGGTTGATGACTCATCGCCCATAGGCGCACTATTGAAATTTTCTATTTTTACAGAGTTTTAATTTCATTTATATAATTGGATGACAAGTGGGTGGTGATCTATAAAATACAAAATACGATATTATTTGTTTATTTTCTAGTTCAAGTCGAGTAAAGGAGTATTTATATTTACTGGCAATACTTTCTTAAAGTTCTCTTCTGTAAGATTTGTTCTCTTTGAATGAAGTAAATAGAAAACGTCCTTTTCACATCGCAACTGGTTATAGGTGCGTACTGGAAATATTCTTTGTGCCATTGTCCCCATACACAATTGCCGCAATGTTATTAAATCTGGATTTCTATTAAAAACTGCGTCTAACTTTTGCCGAAGGCCACATCCGAAGTTACTTGGAATACTTTTGAAATTATTAATAGCCACTTCTAATGTGGTTAATCCATCCTTTAATTTGAGATTTCGATTTTCAAAATATGTGATTAGTTTAGGCAAATTTCCAAAGTGTTCCTGAAGGAATAACAACGAATTTCTTAAATTTGGAATTTGTGTTAGTTCATTGCACTCAGAAATACATCGAGCATCGTCATTTAAACATGTAACGAAATTTTGTAAACTATTGAAATTCTCTGCATAAAAACTAGTAGCTTCCAACTATGTTCCCCATCTAGTTATTACTGGCGAGGGAGGCAGTGACAAAGATGGAAGTTTTTCCCTGTAACCTTCGATGGTGCTTTTCTGAAAACTTTTT
The DNA here is from genome assembly GCA_963170755.1 of Amphimallon solstitiale. Taxonomy (NCBI): domain Eukaryota; kingdom Metazoa; phylum Arthropoda; class Insecta; order Coleoptera; family Scarabaeidae; genus Amphimallon; species Amphimallon solstitiale. The sequence continues at coordinate 175,324,646 of OY720676.1, forward strand.
TAAAAGCGGATACAAGTTTATCAACTTCCGGATAGGTGCCTGACATATTCACAGATTCTGTGGAGAGCATGTGCTACACAAGTAATATACAGCATATAAGGATATGTTTCCTTTAATAGTCTGTCTGTTTTTAAAATATATGCGGCACTGTCACTGTTATATGGAATAGTTGGATGTAGTACACCAAGCTACAACATTTACCACACATCGTCGTAATATATCGACAGTTTCGTCGGCACTTATCCATAGGTACTGATTTGAAAGATGTCTTCTAATGCATTCTACTGTTTTCGTGAAGCACTTAGAAACACAATATTTGCGTGCGTGAGGTGGATTCATCAGGAACATTTCGACCAGTATATTTTTGGAGAAATGTTTTGAAAGTGGGATTGTCAAGTTTACTTAATGGGATATTATTAGCCGCCATTAAAGCTTCACAGAGTTCTTCGTTAAAATTGTCAGCTTCCAACGGGTCCAATTTCTGTGTATATATTAGCGATGCTAAGTGACGGTGTACGTGCGATTTTTGGGCTTTCTGTTGCGATATTTGACAGACTTTGTAATAAATTTCGGAATCACTGACAATGGACATATCAGTATGACCCTTAATCCAACTCGCCATTGTTTCACGATGTCATTCTCGACGTTCTTCCATATCATAGTAACATAAACAATGTTCTAGATATAAATAAATGATAACTAAAAATATATGCGTATGTTATTGAAACTTAACGAAATCCAGTGCACACTTACGTCAAGCTAATGGGAGAAGTAGATTCAATGAAACGGTATTAAACAGGAAGTATTACAAAAATTACGAAGTATGTAATTAACAGTCAAAACAATGAAAAAAGGAAATTAACATAAGTATGAATAGGTATATACATACATAACTTTATTTATCTTACGAAATATAAGGTAAATATAATAAATTTTAAAAACCCCTCACGCTTCTACCTACGCCGATGAAGAAAGGAATTTACCAGTTAAATAGACTTTGTTTGCTGTCGTTTTCGCGACAACAACAGATGTTATAGTCCACCATATGAATAGTGCTATTCAGTAACTGCGTATTGTTTACATTATTTCTTTGCTTCGTCGTAATTTAAACATGGTATGTCCGGTTTATATTATTATTAGGAGGTTCTTAAAATATCTGTCATATAAAATAAATGGCATCTACCCTGGTCATGACGTTGATTATATAAATTTATTATCAGACCATGGTTTATTATTATTATTACTGCCGAGAGGTTAACTTTATCTGGACAAGAATGAAACTTTTCATCCAGGTTTGTATACTATTTTATTTACAACCATACGATTAATAATTATCTGTAGAGATAAAAAATAAATACTGTGCATCACTTGAGAACTTCTGGACGGATTTGTCTAATTTTTAGAACAAAAAGGTTCGTGATAGTCCGAATAAGATTTTCGGGGAAAGAAAAATTGGAAAAGTTACCCGGAAAATTGGGGGGAAAAAGTACTTTTTCTATAGCATTTTTATATGAACTCAAGATCATAACTGACGATTCAAGCGATGGATATGTGTAATTCTTTTTTCATTTTGTTCGTTATGGTCCTGGAAAAGTTTTCAGTCTGGACAATTGCAATGGAAAGTGAGAAAATTCGGGCAAACTACAAATATCATCATTTTTGTATGCATTGACGGCTGGTGAGTTCGTTTAGGTGACGCAATTACATAGACAAGACTGATTCGTTTATTATCGGTGATATGCCGATGCCGAGCATATCACCGATAATAAGCGAATCAGTTTTGTCTGCGTAATTGCTTCACCAAAACGTACTCACCAGCCGCCACTTCAAAACTGACGATGGGAACATTGGGAACGACATAACTGGTTGATTCTTTTAATTTTGTTTTGTTCGTTATGCTCCCGGGATGGAAATAACTCAACCGAATGTTTTCAATTGAAAAAAAAATCTGGATGATCTAGAGAAAAATACTTATATATACACAATGTTTGGTCAGAGAACGATAGGATTTTGAGGTGACATACTTCACAATAATTACAAAGTAATGGACAAAATTTTTGTATATCAATGTTTGCAATTAAGGTCGGAAAAAATATTGAAAAGTGCAGTCAATATTTTTGAGACGGGCTGTATTGAATGAACTTGATCCCGCTATGCATATGCTTATTTACATTTGGAGCGAGAGTTTCCACTTCTCATATGCCATAATTTAGTCACAGTCACATTTACCTCGTCTGGCGCCACGAATCCCTTTAGTACCTATGTTTCCTATTTTTAGAACTGTATTTGAAGTACTTATAATTACAATTGTAGGTCAGTCGGCCAAAGATACGACTGTGTTATTGTCGCTGGCGTTGTGTTTAGTTAAGTGAGTAATTTAGTTTTCTGTTGATTATCGTTGTTAATTATTGTTATGGCGTTTAATAATGAATTGGTGGCCATGCTACTTATTTACGGTGAGAGCCCACAAAATAGTGCAGTTGCCCGAAGGAGGTATGCGGATGTGTACTGTGATGTACGTCCTACAAACATCGCGCATATTAAAAAAAAAAGAATTTTTAAAAAAAAATATTCTATGGAATTCGCAGTAACTAGCGTAAGAGTACATTGGTATTATTGGTCTTATAACTTATAGCTAGGGCGCGGGCATGACCGAGTTAAACTACGACGAAGTTACAACGGAGCAAAGAAATAATGTAACACACGCTTACTGAATAGCATTATTCATATGCTGAACTGCAACATCTGTTATTGACTCACATATTGACGGGAAAACAACACAAAAAAGTCCACTTAAGTTGTAAATATCCTATTTTCATCGGCGGAGATATAGGAGCGTCAGAGGTTTTTAAAATTTATTATATTTACCTCATATTTCGCGTGATAAATAGAGTTATTTATGTGTATACCTATTCATACTTACATTAGTTTCGTTTTTTCATTGTTTTGACTTTTAATTACATACTTCGTTATTTTTGTAATAGTTCCTGTTTACTCCCGTTTCATTGAATCGACTTCTCCCAATTATCTAGACGTAAGTGTGCAATGGATTTCGTTTAGTTTCAATAACATACGCATACATTTTTAGTTATCATTTATTTAGATCTAGACATTGTTTATGTTACTATGATATGGAAGAACGTCGAGAAATACATCGTGAAACAATGGCGAGTTGGATTGAGGGTCATACTGATTGTATGTCCATTGTCAGTGATTTCGATATTTATTGCAAAGTCTGTAAAATATCGTTACAGAATGCCAAAATATCGCACGTTCGTCACTTAGCTTTGCTAAAACATACACAGAAATGGTTTTTATGCAGAGAATTTCGATAGTTTACAAAATTTCGTTAAATGTTTAAATGACGATGCTCGAAGTAATTCTGAGTGCAAGGAACTAACACAAATCCCAAATTTAAAAAATCAGTTGTTATTCTTTCAGGAACATTTCGGAAATTTGCCTGAACTAATCACATATTTTGGAAATCGAATCTCAAATAAAAAATGGATTAACCACATTATGTGGCTATTAATAATTCCAAGTGACTTCGGATGTGGCCTTGGGCAAAAGTTAGACGCAGTTTTTAATAGAAATCCAGATTTAATAACATTGCGGCAATTCTGTATGCTAAATACCATGAAATAAAAGAATACTTCCGGTACGCACATATAACCATTTGCGAAAGGACGTTTTCTATCTTCATTAATTCAAAGAGAACAAGTCTTACAGAAGAGAAAATGAGCAAATAATAAGGTATTTTGTATTTAATAGATCACCAGCCACTTGTTATCCAATTATATAAATAAATTAAAACATCTTTAAAAATACAACATTTCAATAGTGCGCCCGTGGGCGATGAGTCATGACTCGCTCGTGTCCGCGCCCTGCTTATAGCAATGACAAAACACACTGTATAACGTTAGTGCGTCTGTTAGTGATCGTGTAACTTCTAAACGACATGACCGATGTAGGTCATACACACACAAAATATTTGTTTTGATGAGACGATGGTTTATAGCTATGCTATACGATAGTTGGCGCAGTAAACACGTTATTAACAAATTTTAAATTATGGATCAAATATTTACCACAAAACGAAACAAAATTTGACATAAACTTAACAATTCAAATCATCTGTACCTACTCTAATATCGTCACCTTAATGCAGAACTAGTCTATGTCCACTTTTGGTCAAAAACCAATTTTTAAGCAATATGTTCTCAATAAAATGGCTCGTTTGATGCAGCCCTGGTGTAAATAGATAATCCGCAACACAGAAATGTTAAAATATCCTAAGTTTTCGCCATGTTTAAAACTTAATGCAGAACTGGTTCATTGTCACTTAGGATATTAGAAGATTGCGAATTTTGGACATCGGATAATAAAAGTGGACACAAGATCTCAGCACAAAATATGTAATGGACATAGGCTCGAACATAGGTAATTCAACTGTGTTTATCTTATTTTTAAGCGCAATAACGCCAGTTCTCCTGTCAACTGGATTATACAGCTTGTAATAAACAATGATGTCAATGTTTCGCAAAGCAAAGGTAAGTGCTATTCATTTTATATCTACATCTGAAATAATTTTATAGTATGTTTTTAATTTGTATATGCTATTTTGCTTCTCTATTACATTGAAGTTATATTAGATTAGTTGAGCTACGTTTACATATTATAACGACATGTATTACCGAAAGAATGCTAAACTTCGTATGGAAATATTGTTTATTCATGTCAGTACTGGAAAACAGAAATATAAAACGTTAATTTCCTATTACTTCCTCTTTATTAGCTATTGTTTGATTAATATCAATGAGTATTTACATTAACTTATAATGTTAATTAACTTCCTTTAATAAACAATTAAATATTTCTAATAGTTACAAATAAGAATATATTATAAATTACTTCTGTTTCATCTAATTATAATTTGAGTAGTAAATAATTGTCCTTAGTTTGCAAGGCTGTATGTTTTGGTGGATGAATTGTTAATTATGTTTTATAAATTAAACATTACTCTTGAGAAATGATAAAAATTCATGTTTTTTTTTTAGAAGGTTGTTTCAATTATTTACCAGTAGAGATCGTTTCCTAAACTTGCCCTTGGATGATAAAATTATGCCTTTGCAAAAATGTTGGTAAATATGCTATACTTCGTTCACCGAACGTATAGAGTAGCAAAAAAACGCGTGATCAACACATGATTTTTAATACTGCGTTTCTATTGGCTTTGAGAGCTATAAAAACAAACGATATAAATCATCTGCTTTCTGTGATTTTGTCACATGATTGTGACTATATAACATTGTCTCTTATTTTGAAATATATATGTGTACTTTTTCCTTTTGCTATATAGTATTTTGTATTTTTCCTTGTGTTTGCGCTGTTTGTATTTGTTTAAGTTGTTATTATTATTATTCTCAGTCTTCTTAAAGACTCTATTAATGATTAAAGATTTATTGAAGGTAAAATCTATAAATCGTAAACAAAGCAAATGGTTTATAGGTTAATTATATTTCAAGTTTCTAGAAATGTTGAATTTAAGTTTTTACCTGCTTATACAGTACTGTGCAAAATGCAGCCAGAACTGAAGAAACGAGTAAAGAGACATTTTACAGTGCTTGAAAAAGAGACTGTACTGAATATATTTACCAAACGTCAATAAGAATGCCCAGCTGACTGTAAGACACGAATTGTTGACTTTACAGCCGAAGCTGCAGGTATCTGCTCTGCAAGTGTTTTTAATATTTTGCGAGAACACAATGCACAAGATGTGAAACCTCCAAAGACGTATACAAGAGCACAATCTGTCTTGGATAATATTTATGATGATACGCGCAATATTATTAGACGTTTTTCTATAAAAATGAGGTGCCAACAGTGGATAAGATTTTACTTAAAGTAAATAAAGAAGAGAAATTGCCAAACCTCAAACGTACAACAGTGTGGAAGTTGTTGAAAGAAATGAATTTCTCTTTCAAAAAAACAGCTCGTAATAGTTTTTTAAAGGAAAATGTGAAATTGATACATGGAGACGGCGCTACCTTTATCAAATAAAAGAATTTAGGGAACAAAATAAAAAAAATTACTACCTAGATGAAACATGGGTCAATGAAGGCCATACTGTGCAAAAAATATGGGTAGATGAAACGGTAACAAGTCCAAGGCAAGCATTATTACAAGGGCTCTCGACGGGTCTTAAAAATCCAACTGGAAAGGGAAGACGAATGATTGTTCTTCATATTGGTTCAGAAGATGGATTTGTTGAAAACGGCTTATTGTTGTTAGAGTCAAAAAAGACCAATGATTACCACGAAGAAATGAATGCAAATATCTTTGAGGAGTGGTTTGAAAAGGTATTGCCAACGTTGGAAGAAAAATGTGTTGTGGTATTAAATAATGCTTCCTATCACAGTAGAAAAATTGAAAAAGTGTCAACTACAGCCACACGGAAAGGTGATATTCAGTCTTGGTTGTAAGAAAAAAATATATCCTTTCAAAAAGATATGGTTAAAGATGAACTATTACATTTAGTTAAGGTGCACAAAGAACATTTCAATAAATATGCGATTGATGAACTTGCAAAAACTTACCACCATATCATTGCGAATTGAACCCGATTGAATTAATATGCGCCCAAGTTAAAGGAGAAATTGCAAGGAAAAACACTACATTTAAATTAAAGAAAGTCAAAGAGCTGTTACACACATCATTGAACAATGTTACAAAAGAGCGCATTTGTGTATTTTTTTGTTAAGTCAATTAATATTTATCCACTTATTAAGTGATGCATTTTAAGCAATTTACGAATGTTTTGTTGATATAGGTTATGTTTGAGATTTACATATTTTAGTTATCTAAAAAGACACATGCATTTTCTGTAAATTTATATAGCACCCATTTTTTAGAAATAAAAAAATATTTCATTTATATATTTTTATTTAAAAACATAATATATCTGTAAACATAAGTATATCTGAATATGTATTGAAACATAAAAATAATAGTTTGCTCCCTTATATTTCAGGAAACGCGCTGCCAATCATATTTTTACCGCGATAGCGGAAAGAATACGTCCTAATGATGAATTTTTTCCCTTCGAACTTCAACGGACATATCTGATTTGCTCTCAACAAGAAACAGGTAGAATACAGGGCTATTTCCAACTCAGGACTGGTGCCGATGAACATCGAACCGACAGGTTTATCTTTTCCGTTCAGGACAAAATGATGTTTCAAAATCGCTCCTTTCTGAAATAATCATTTAAACATTAAAAACATTTTTTTTAAATATATGTCGAGTACATTACATTGTTGCTCAGCTCTATTTTCTTCAGATATCCTAAGTAATTTGCTTTATTTTTGGCTTCAGCGTCGTGAAAGTAGAGCCAATTATGGAGACCAGAAACATCATTACCTTTTATTTCAGCAACAAACACGTGTTCAAAACCGCTGGATCCGATCTTACCTTTCCCCCGGGAATACATATTGAACCACATTTCTCTAAGTATGTCTTTGAAGGACTTCGGATCCTTGCCAATTACTCCTGCAAAAATTCCATGATAAATATTGAAGTAAACACCTTGGTTTCTGGGTTGAAACCGCGTCGTTACCTTTGCTTTTACTGCCGACGTTTCGTCCACTATCCTAAGGGACATCTTCAGGGCTTCTACTGTTGTTTTAACTTGAAACAGACTAGTAGAAACCTTTAAACAATCTGTTTCAGATTATCGCAGCAGTAGAAGCCCTGAAGATGTCCCTTAGGATAGTGGACGAAACGTCGGCAGGAGAAGCAGAGACAACGGCGCAGTTTCGACCCAGAAACCAGTAACGTGTCAACGAAAACCGTGGAAACCCACGACTTAGGTTTTAAATTTAATATTATTACATTAAGGTAAAGTCGATAAACAGACATCAAATGACTAAAAGACATTTCTAGAAAAAGCAAACTTTAAATAAAGAATAACTCGAATTGTTGTGTGTAAAAATATTGTTTAAAACCGTTATATTTGGAAATCTACTGGTATCTGACTAAAGATCGGTTTATCAATGCTAGGTTAAGAATTGGCGTTATCTAATCGTTAGTTATCGCTAACTTATAGTTACAGAGAAAAATTGTGTCTACCCATATCCATTACAGAATTGCAAGTAAAGTAACCAAAGTCTATATCTATATCAACGTTTGCAGGAATTGGTAGTACTGTTACATGTGATACTGCATGCTGATTGCACCAGAATCCAATAAACTTAGAATAGGTTATCCATTCAAATTGTAATTTATTTTACAAATTGTGCATTGATACCGTGCACAACGAAAGGAAAAATCGCATTCAAAACAATCCACCTCACCTCATCATCAAAATCCATGACGTAACAGGTTTAGTACTTTTGTGAGCATTGTGATCGACGAATAAAATTTACTATTTGTGAAGTTTAGTACAAGCGAACGCTGTAAATCTGTCAAAAATGATTCACTGCAGACGACTTCTTCCGAAGAAAGGACTGAAGCTGGTAACATGTAAACTTTAGTTATGAAAATAAAAGCTCAGTAGATATATTTGAAAGTTATTTTTTAGTTAAACAAGTATCTCATGTATTTTTATCTTTCTATTAGTTAACATTGCGATTGTCAGATATTTTACACTAATGCATTCGAAAGAAGCAGATATGTTTATAATAAAAGAAATCAGAAAGGTATGATGTTTATACAAAATTTGTCGGCAAACAACATTGCCTCTATCACAATAAAAATAAACTATAAATTAAATAAATTACGCTTTTTTTCTGCAACTTAGAACTGGCTGTTATGCTAGAAGGATTTATCTGTCAATTATACAAACTTGTACTAACAGATAAACGCTTTATCTGTTAGTTTGCTTAACCCTTTAAGTGGCAGAGGAAGCTATAGCTACCACCTGTTATTAAAGTCGAAATTCCAGCATCGGCCCAGCGAATTTGATCTTTACGCCTTCCACTTAATGCATTAAGTTACCCTGGCCTCTATTGCTACCGCGCAGACAATATTTTCGCACGCATTTTGCCTTATTCGTGATGGCTGGTATCTATAGCTACCAGTGTCACTTAACGCGCCTTATGTTTCGACGTTTACTGGTATTTTTGGTTTTTTCGGCTTGTTTTTTCCTGTTATAGCGCACTTGATTTGCGAAATAAATTGGTAAGTTTTCCTACAATGTATACTAGCAAATTTAGTTTATTTTGCATGTTAAATTTTTCGCATATCTGGGAGAAATAAAATAAAATCTACTTATACGAATTTGAGAAGAAAACAGAAGTATTGCGTACTGATAAAACTGGATCTCGACAAAAAGTATCCTGTCCTCAAGCTATTGCCGACTACAACTCGTACATGGGAGGAGTTGACCATTTCGATCAGCTCCATGCTACTTATACGGTGACTTGGAAGTCACGAAGATGGTGGATGAAGATATTTTTTTATTTGTTGGATGCAGCAATTGTTAACAGTTACATATTATATAAGGAAAATATGAAGAAAAAAATTCGCAATCAAAAACCTATGAGTCAGTTGCAATTTAGAAGTTCTCTCGCTAATGCTTTGATTTCCACTTATTCTTGCCGAAAACGCCCAGGACCACAAAAAAAATGAAAACAAGTTTGATGATGCAGGACACCTTCCTATAAAGGGAACATACCGTCGTTGTGCAGGTTGCGCTAAACAAAAGAGACAAACACGCTCTAATATTATTTGTAAGAAATGTAATGTCGCCTTGTGCAAGTCATGTTTCGATCCTTTCCATTCGAAGTAGTTTTATTATTATTATATGAACAAAATAAAAATATTTTAAGTTCTTTGTAGTGCCTTAATAAGTTAAAATAAAGCTTGTACAAAAAAAAATATTTCAAATTTGTTGTTTTCCTAAAGGAACCTTGGTAGCTATAGATACCACTATTTTTTTGTATTTTTTTAATGTTAGCATTTCTGTTTTTTTTAAAATATTTTTCCCGTGTTACAAGGACTACTTTTACATGTAGGCATAATCAGAATTACAAAAAACGAAAAAAAAAGTTTTGCCTCTTAAAGGGTTAGCAGAGGATTAAGAAACCGGCCTTTATACTTGAAAAGGTCTTGTTCGGATAAAATGTCCCATAAATGTATAAATAACATTTTTCTTTTCGTTAAAAATTAACTACTTATCAGCACACTGATGGTTTTTAAATATCCCGCATTATTTTCAAGTGATATGAAATAATAAGAGGCAAACCTTTTTGTATTAAAAAGTTCCTAGTGTACTGCATCACTGACGTTTCGAGTAATGTGTTCAAAAGAGTATCTTCTTCGCCTTTTTCATCAGGACTAACGTATTCATTTTCATTCGTGTTCAAGATGTAATTGTTATGTAATGCTAATACATTCGAAATGCTCGGTATGTCGTACGCTTCTTTTTGAATGGTTAATAATCTAGACAAAAGAAAATAGAGCGTATGTGATTACCCCAGCTATAATAATATCCGAAATAATTCAAAATAAATCGAAAATGAAAAGTGTGAACACATGGATGTTAAAACTAACATCAAGCAGTAAATAATTACTGTGACTTACATATATACCTTTATACGTAAAACGTATATGTAGGTATATATGCACGTGTTTGAGATACACACATACATTAAGTGCCATTGCCGATAATCGAACGCACAGACACCGGTGTTTCGACCTATGAGGTCTCATCAGTGTACGTGGAGATTCTCGACAATAGCTTCAAGACTTAAATCGCTGCCTATGTCATTTTCGCATGTTAAATGTAGTGAGAGTATCACAGCGACATCTAACACCCAAAAGATGACACAGAAAAAAGCGATGGCTTCTGACAGCATGTTCTGCTATACAGAGGCCTGTATGTTAATAGTGTATCTCGTGTAATAGAGCCTTAGGTGGCGTCACCAATCAAAACGAAAATGTAAAGTGTGAACACATGGATGTTAAAACTAACATCAAGCAGTAAATAATTACTGTGACTTACATATACACCGTGTTTCATGTAACTAGCACATTAGAAGTTTTTGTGCTTACAACGCGAATTTTTTCCAGTAGTTTTGCCTTCTCACATAATTGACCGCAATCTTTCAAGTTAAAATATTTTTAAACTCGTGCAGCTTCCGGTTGCACCGGAAGTAGGCGCCATCTTGGTTATTTTAAATGTGACACCCTGTATTTTATTCGAGATTTGAATTGCTTATTTAAATAGAAGAACAGAGATACCGGGTTGGATTATGTCAAAGTCAACCGTTTCGGAGTTATTCAACTGTTTTCCATTTTTAGGGCACTTGAACGTACATTTTAAAAGTTCTTTATCTGAGACATGAAAAAAGATAAACAATTGAAATTTGTTCCTGAGATAGTCAAAGTATTGTCCTATTCGAATATCACCAGGTTTTGCAATAATATTACACAGGGTGTTCTCTAATTAATTTACAATTATACACATTTCAAATGCAAGAAACTCAATTTTTTCAAATGAAACAGCCTGTATATTTTCGCCTTTTCTGAAGCAGAAAAAAATTGTCTTTCGATCCACTATTACATTCCCTATACCTATCTCTAGAGGTTTTTGAGTTATTGGGGAGATCAGCCTGAAGGCCCGATATTTTGCCATTTATCACACACAATTTCAAGAATGCCTTGGAAGTAACAAAATGTTTAGTTGTCAAAATTTCGTTCGCTGTCAGTGTTATTAATTTGATGCTTGGATATTTTTTGTACTTTACTGAATGATTTGATTAGTGCATAATGGAAGGCTATAATAATAATTATCCAAATGAAAGTATCCTTAATTTATTTTACATACACGGAGAATGTAATCGCATAATAAGTAGAACTTGCCGTGTGTTCAATCAGAGATACCCTAATTTGCCTCCGATGAATCGATTCAAATTTGCAAAAATTGAAACACATTTTTTGCGACATTGGAATATGAACACAAAACGAAATTGTACTAAGCCAGTAACAGGTGAAGAAAACAACGAAATTAATATTCTGAGATATTTCACAGCTCATCCCCATGCTTCGATACGTAAAGCAAAGGTGGATTTAGATATTAGTATGACGTCAATTCAACGCGTGCTAGCAAAGAACAAATGGCACCCATATGCACAAAGGAAAGTCCACGAACTGAGAAATGGAGACGCTCAGAGAAGAATTGATTTTTGTGAGTGGCTAACTATTCGTAAACAGGAAGATCCGGACATGTTACGAAAGATTTTATGGTCGGATGAATCCAAGTTTACCAGGCAAGGCGTTGTAAATAATAAAAATTGTCATTTTTGGGCAGATGAAAATCCCCACTTTTCACGAGTAAGCCATTTTCAATATCAATTTAGTTTTAATGTATTCGCCATAATAGGGTGGGGAAGGGTATTTTATCATATTTATGATGAAAGGCTAACGTCCGAAAATATTTGCGAATCATTATGGAAGTGGTGGCAAACATAGTCAATGACATGCCACACCAAAACTATTATTGGTTTCAACTGGATGGAGCTCCAGCTCACTCTACTCATGCTGTATATCAAGAGTTGACCCAGCTATTTGGGGATAGGTGGATTGGTCCAAATTGACCATGTCTTTGGCCTGCTAGATTTCCGGATTTAACTCCAGTTGACTTTTTTTTTATGGAGTTACATAAAAAAAGAGGTCTATGCAACACCAGTTAACTCCAGGCAAGAACTAGAGGATAGGGTGCGAAGAGCATTTGACCAAATTGAAGTTCAAATGATTGAACGTGCAACGACTGACCAGCTCCAAACAAGGTTAAATAAATGCATTGAAGTAGGCGGTGGACATATTGAGCACTTGCTGTGATTTGGTTTTAGATTTGTTTTTGTTTTCTTTGTTTGACTTATACCGTGAGATCAAAAATGTTTTCGCAATTAATAAATTTTTGGTTTTGAACTAGAAGACTTTTTTTCCATGCCCATAACATGCTTACAAATGACTATTAATCCACTCCTCCTATACTTAATCTATTATTTTTTCAGTTTTATTTGGCAAAATATCGGGCCTTCAGGCTGATCTCCCCAATAACTCAAAAACCTCTAGAGATAGGTATAGGGAATGTAATAGTGGATCGAAAGACAATTTTTTTCTGCTTCAGAAAAGGTGAAAATATACAGGGGGTTTCATTTGAAAAAATTGAGTTTCTTGCATTTGAAATGTGTATAATTGTAAATTAATTAGAGAACACCCTGTGTAATATTATTGCAAAACCTGGTGATATTCGAATAGGACAATACTTTGACTATCTCAGGAACAAATTTCAATTGTTTATCTTTTTTCATGTCTCTGATAAAGAACTTTTAAAATTTACGTTCAAGTGCCCTTAAAATGGAAAATAGTTGAATAACTCCGAAACGGTTGACTTTGACATAATCCAACCCGGTATCTCTGTTCTTCTATTTAAATAAGCAATTCAAATCTCGAATAAAATACAGGGTGTCACATTTAAAATAACAAAGATGGCGCCTACTTCCGGTGTAACCGGAAGTTGCACGAGTTTAAAAATATTTTAACTTGAAAGATTGCGGTCAATTATGTGAGAAGGCAAAACTTCTGGAAAAAATTCGCGTTGTAAGCACAAAAACTTCTAATGTGCTAGTTACATGAAACACGGTGTATACCTTTATACGTAAAACGTATAAGTAGGTATATATGCATGTGTTTGAGATACACACATACATTAAATGCCATTGCCGATAATCGATGTTTGATTTCTATTAAGTGTTTTGAAGATTTTAAAAGTTAAAGCATTAAAAATTAATAATAAATACTTTACATAAACTTACGGTAATGGTGCTTGATCAACTGGAGATCTGGACGTCGTTTTCCCTTGAAAATTAATAGTAACATATTGGCCCGCGTTGTTCTTATCTTTCCGCAGTAAGGTTTCCGAAAATTCTCGCAATTCTTCGTCTTCATCTATAGCAGTCTTACTTTGATATCCAGGCTGAAGTGCTGACCCTGTAGTAGCATTGGATTGTTGTACACTATTGAGATTTGTACTACCTTGCAGTCGTGAATTTAGACTTACTTTCGGATCAGTCTGTTTATTAGAGTTTTGTCTTTGTATAGCGCTCGCATACGATTGACCAGTTTTCGCAGAATTTACATTTCTGACGAACGCTGACGAATTTGTAGCCGCCGGTTTTGGTCCCACCCTATTTTGATTGTTCTGATTATTAAAGCCTGGACCGTACGACAAATCGATACCTGTATTTCCAGAACTAATACCTCTATTTTGACTTAAATTACTACCAGTTCCGTAAGATAAGGCAAAACCTTCGTTCACATTTTGATTTTGAACATTCTGATTTGGTCTTTTCGTAGTGGTATGGTGATTGTATGGCCGCCTTGCGCCTAAAGATGGCCAAGGTGTCGTTGGTGGACCCTGCCATTCTGCATTGTTATTAGCATTGCTAGTTGAATTTTCACGTCTTGCCCAAATGTTGTTTTCAAGGGTTGAAGCGCTGATCCCTTTAGATAAGGGTGACTTTAAATGCAATTTTCGTCATCGAAGCTTGGTTAGTATAAAAGTAATGTGTATGGAATTAAACCCGCATATGCCTGCCATGCTCTATGAACTTTTTTCTTTCATTATAAAATGCTAAGGAAGATTATTTTTTTAAAGCAGGCATGTGCAAAGTACGACCCGTGGGCCGGATCCGACCCGCAGCTTGATTTAATCCGGCCCGCCAAACAATTTTTAAATCTTATGAAACGTGACACTTAGAAATCTAAAAAGATATTTAATGTTGCATTGATTATTATTTTATTTTTTTAATAAAAATATAAATGGCATAATTTTTATGCAAGATTATATACAGGGTGGGGCACCTCATTTCCGTCGGTTTATATACGAAAAGCGGTAATATGTTTTATTTTTATTTTTATTAAAGGTTGTGTAGGTTCATTAAGGGCACGTTTTAAAATTATTTTGAAATATACAGAGTGATCCAAAAAAATTTGGCACACCAAAGTTATGAAAATTTAAATGGAACACCCTGTATATTATGGGATATTTTGATGCTATAAGCTAAATTAAGGCCACTTCATGTTATATTCCCTATACCTAACTCAACCTCTTTTCGAGATATTTCACTATTTTTGAAAATGTAGATCAAAATTTCAGAGACATTGCTGTCTTCCATATTTGAGCGAATTATTTTAAATTGTATTTAATGTATACTCAAAGCATTAGACTCTAAGATTAGCTAAAGCTGATATCTAAAAATTATACAGGGTGTTCAAAAACTACATTTCTGTTTTGGCTAACATTAAAGGCAAATAACTTTCTTATTTTAAATGGAACAACCTATATTTATTGCCATTTTTAGATTCTAATTTTAATTGTTTTTAAAACTGTATTAGGGTTTCCTATACCTATCTCTTATAGTTTTTTGGTAATTTAGGATTTTCAATTTCAAACACTAATTTCTTGCAATTTTTTGCAAAAGTAGGCTTTGCCGCTGTTATTAATACTTCAAACAGATAAATTATTTGAGAGTGACAGTACATATTAGTTAAGACATCAACGCTATTCGACGTCGTTTAAATAATTTTAATTATTTAAAATGAGAACCTACTCTGAAAACGAAAAGGTGGATATGATTTTAGTAATCGGAGAGTGTGGCGAAAATTGCTTGCTAGCATCAAGAGTTTATGCTCAAAAATATCCTAACAGGCGGTCATTAGAAAATTTATTGCAAGTTTTCCGAAGAACAGGAAGTGTGCGTTATCAGAAACCAGAACGGCAAAGACCAATTACGGGAAATGAAAAAAATGATTTTGTTGTTATCGGATTTCTGGCAGAAAATCCGCATACAAGTCAACGAAAAATATGTGAAACCACTGAAATAAGCAGGCGGAGCGTCGGAAGAATTATAAAAAGGCACAACTTCTTCCCGTATCGTATTCAATTACACCAAGCACTTTTGGAATTAGATTACGATAGACGACTCGTTTTTTGTTTATGGGTTTTAGAAAAGTTTAGTGAAGATGAAAATTTCTTCGATTTTGTACTTTTTTCGGATGAGTCATCATTCCACAATAACGGATTAGTTAATAAACATAATTTTCATTACTACAGTGACGAAAATCCCCATTTTTTTAGAACTATTGACAGGCAACACAGGTGGTGTGTCAATGTATGGGGTGGAATAATTGGAACTCAAGTGGTAGGTCCGTTCTTTTTTGATGGTCACTTAAACGGCGCCATGTTTCTTCGATTTTTAAGAGACAATTTGCCTGTACTTTTGGAAAATATACCACTTAAAATTCGCCAGCGCATTTTCAAGTAAATGTAAGAAATGAATTGGATAGGCAATATCCCAATAGGTGGATAGGACGCGGCGGTCCACAGAATTGGCCAGCAAGATCCCCAGACTTAACGAGTCCCGATTTTTTCTTATGGGGATATGTTAAAAATATCATTTATGATACACCACCAACCACACCCGACGATATGAGAGAACGAATAAGAATAGCGTTTCGTTCTATAACACCAAATATTTTAACAAGAGTTAAACAGTCATTTCAAGAGAGAATTCGATTATGCATTGAAACAGATGGACATCATTTCGAGCACATGTTAAAACATTAGTTTTCTTTTACAATTTAAGTTTTTTGTTTGTTTAATAAAGTATGTATTTTTTATTTACCTAGTTATGAGGCCTTTTAATTAATGTGAAACAAAACCAATCATCCCGATAGGTTAATAAATATTAGCATTTTGAAAAATAGTTTACAAGAAATTAGTGTTTGAAATTGAAAATTCTAAATTACCAAAAAACTATAAGAGATAGGTATAGGAAACCCTAATAC
The DNA here is from genome assembly GCA_963170755.1 of Amphimallon solstitiale. Taxonomy (NCBI): domain Eukaryota; kingdom Metazoa; phylum Arthropoda; class Insecta; order Coleoptera; family Scarabaeidae; genus Amphimallon; species Amphimallon solstitiale. The sequence goes on from OY720676.1 coordinate 175,341,500, forward strand.
AGTTTTAAAAACAATTAAAATTAGAATCTATATATGGCAATAAATACAGGGTGTTCCATTTAAAATAAGAAAGTTATTTTCCTTTAATGTTAGTCAAAACACAAATGTAGTTTTTAAACACCCTGTATAATTTTTAGATATCAGCTTTAGCTTATCTTAGAGTCTAATGCTTTTAGTGTACATTAAATACAATTTAAAATAATTCGCCCAAATATGGAAGACAGCAATGTCTCTGAAATTTTGATCTACATTTTCAAAAATAGTGAAATATCTCGAAAAGAGGTTGAGTTAGGTCTAGGGAATATAACAGTAAGTGGCCTTAATTTAGCCTATAGCATCAAAATATCCCATAATATACAGGGTGTTCCATTTAAATTTTCATAACTTTGGTGTGCCAAATTTTTTGGATCACTCTGTATATTTCAAAATAATAATAAAAATATTACCGCTTTTTGTATATAAACCGACGGAAATGAGGTGCCCCACCCTGTATATCTATAATAAAGAAAAATTAATGCGGACCTTAGAATAATACATGTAACGAATTTCATGGAGTAATTCCGCTGAAAATGCAACTGCAAACACCTGTTTCGAACTCCTTCGTTTTCGTCAATGCAGTTTTAATAGGATGGGATAACCTTGGAAGTTAAAAGTATCAATCAGAGTTGGTAGTGTGTCTCCTGTATGTGCTTCTGATTGAAGCTTTTCATCTCCAAGGTTATCCCATCTTATTCCTTGGCTACACTGCACTGACGAGAACCAAGTAGTTCGAAACACGTGTCTGCAGTTGCATTTTCAGCGGAATTACCCCATGAAATTCATTACATGTATTACATATATACACACACTAACTTACACCCGCGCGTGTATAATATACTTGAAATGGGAGTTCCCCTAATATGAAATATGGGTTTTACAACGCCAATAATATCAAGTATGTGAGTCACATTTCAATTCCTATATATCCTATCTCCTTTCTCATTTACAGAGTTTAGGTGTTGATAGTAGAATCAAATTTGAACTATGCAGTAAGAACAATAGACACAGAAGATTTAGGTGTATTCAACTGTATTCTACATCATCAAACTTCGTGTGCGAAACCGTAGTTTCTTGCATAAATTTTATTAAGTTAAGAGATCTAAACCACCGCCAATTCCATGAATTTCTGGAAGATGTTCAGTTAGATAGTAAAGATCTTACATTTTATTGTCAAGTGCTTTGGCTAAGGAAAGAAAAGATGCTGAAAGGATTGTATGATTTTAAGGACGAGGTATTTTATGGCCATGAAAGGAAAACTCGTAGAAGAGCTAAAAAACACGAACTGGCTTGTGCTCTTGCATTTTTTGTTGATATTGCAACTTATCTTAATGAATTTCTTCTTCTTAATTCTATGTTACAAACCGAAGAACAACTAGTGTATGAACTTTATGGACACATTAAGTCATTCCAAAATAAGTTACGGCTCTTGTGGTATAAACAGGGGTGCGTTCAGAAATGTTGGATAGGATACTGGCATGGTCAGGTCATATTTTATGACGTTATCCACTTGGTAAACTTGGAGCACTTTACAATTCTGAACGCCGTAGAGTGAGTCGAGTTAGTTTGTGGCAAAAGTCAAAGGTCAAAGCTAAGCATTGCAGAGTTAGAGGTTATGTATGAAAAAATAAAGTCATCAAAGAAATAAGTAAAGTAATTAGAACAATGGATCATAATCGAAAAAAAATTTTGGATCAAATTAAAATTGTCCAAAAACAAATTGTTCAAACTCCAAGAAACACACATATGACCATAATAATAATAATAATAATATAATTATTATTATTATTATGGTCATATGTGTGTTTCTTGGAGTTTGAACAATTTGTTTTTGGACAATTTTAATTTGATCCAAAATTTTTTTTCGATTATGATCCATTGTTCTAATTACTTAATTAGAACAATGGATCATAATCGAAAAAAAATTTTGGATCAAATTAAAATTGTCCAAAAACAAATTGTTCAAACTCCAAGAAACACACATATGACCATATGATGTGAAATAACATGAAATTATAATTATAACCTTCTAAAAACAACCAGAACCGCGCTTTAAATACCCCGACCCGAATGCCCATGAATCGCCCGCTATTAACCATCACAAATAGGTGGGTGATGGAAGGAACACTCCGAGCGTCGCACCAATCATTTCTGAACGGCAATGATGTCATAATTTTGGGACATCTTTTTGTTTCTGAACGGCAACTGTGAAATTGGAATGACACTTGGATAACATTTTTTCCTTTTCTGAACGCACCCCAGAAGGACAGAAATACCTACTATTTTCCTACTCTTGCCAATTACAACAATCATATTCACTTCGAAACATTTGCCAACGAACTAAAATCTATAATGGAAGAAATGTTATTAATGTTTTATATATAAAAAAAAACTCTAAATATAAACATATTTATAGTTTTTTTTTTATTACAACCATCCTTCTTCACAAAATTTAAACGTTTTTAATATCATTTCTTCTTTTACCTTTATTATCATTTCTTTGAAATAAAACTATGACTTTCTCTTTAAACTGACCCTTATAAAGTTGAATTATAAGTGCACATGCCTGTTTTAAAGTCTCCTTCACGCACTGGTATCAACTAGTATATAACGATTTTTGTAGGATTATTTGCATTATTATAACAAGAATTTAATTATTTTTAAACTAATTAACTCGATCCTCATTCCCTAAGATGATTCCTAGGAAACAAATTTGTCGTGTTTCGGTCTTTTCGTCATAAATAACTATTTTCAAAGATATCTAATCATGTTATTTCTCATTTCCGATGGGTCACTCTGTATATGATGCATCTGACTATTCATTAATTCTCGTTTTAAATAAAATGTAGTAATCATTAGCGATATCGATTTGCTTGGGGCCTTGGGGTAATAATAAGCTAATATTGATGTATGTGAGGATAATATGTAAAAACTTTTTTGTAATGTAAACACTAGATGTGTTCGTTGGCAAAACACATCCAATTTGTTTGATTTCTGATTAATAAAACAAATAACAGAAAGACTGAGTGAGATAAGACTCTTCAGTTAATTACAAAAATGTAAAAAAAAATAAAATCTAATCAATATATTAAAAAGTCATAGATCAGGCTTTGAACTTCGTAAGCAATAAAGTTAAATATTTCAGAAGAATAAAATAGATACATGTTCTCGATTAGTCATGTAACTCGAAGTGAAGATATTAGTCCGAATTATACGAGGGCGTATTTTTATGTTATCTACCTAGCCATGAAAAAAGCACATAAGAAAACAGTTTTTTTATTTTTCTAGATAACTCCCTACAACACTAATACACTTATTCCATCTTTTTTCCAGTTGCCCTATACCTTCAGAAAAAAATTGCTTCGGTAACCCTGGAAAATATTTTTCAACAGCTTCTTTGAGTTCTTCATCAGAAGCAAAGCGCTTTCCTCTGAGATGCTTTTTTAAATTTTTGAATAAGAAGAAGTCTGACGGAGCTAGGTCGGGGCTATAAGGTGGATGCCTTAACTCTATAAACCCACAGTCATTGATTATCTGCTGAACTTAGTTTGCCTTATGAACCCGACGATTGTCGTGCAGCAAAAACTCCTTCAGCATCTCAGAAAACAGTTGCCATCAGTTTTTTTTTCCAGAAAATTGTGTCTTGGCCTTTTTTGGTGGTGGAGAGCCTTTATGAACCCACTGCATGGATTCTTGTTTAGTAGGAGGGTCCCAGTAATATACCCAAGTCTCATCCCCGGTAATAATTCGAGATAAAAATGTTTTGTCCGTCTCCAACTTGACCAAATTTTACTGAGAAACGTCGTTTCTGCACAGTTTTTGTTCAGGTGTAACCAATCTGGGTATCCACCGTGCAGACACCTTCTTCATACCCAAATCGTCATGCAAAATTTTGAGAACACTTGTTTCGGATAAACAGACTTCATTGGCAATGACAGAGATCTTTACACGCCGATCTTTCAGTACCTAATTTTCGAATTTTTCAGTTCGAGCTTCAACGGGTCGTCCGGACTTTGGGTTATCATTGATTGAATCTCGGCCCCATCGAAAGAGTTTAGACCAATATTTTACTTGGAAATAAGATGGTGTATCTTCCCCATATACAGCAACCATTCTTTCATGAATTGCTTTTGGACCATTGCCTTCCTTTGTCAGGAACTTTATTACGCTGCTATGTTCAACTTTAGTTTCACTCATTTTATCGAGAAATGGACCGTCTCAAATCTCTATACACAGCATAAACTAAACACAACTTAGCACATGTACTTCTAACAGTGACAGCAATTTTGCAATAAATTGTTTGACATCGTCACTCTTTTGTTTCATGGCTAGGTAGATAACATAAAAATACGCCCTCGAATCTATTTTCAAAAAGGTATAAGCGTGATACTACACCTAAATTCTGGAATAAACTGCAGTTTATAGATTCAAGCGTTTGACAAACGCACTAGTCTTCCTTATAGATGACCTCTGATTGAACAACCTCTACTTATAAAATTATCTGTGCAAATGTACAGAAATGGAGATAAAAATAAATTAGGTACTCACTGAGTGAATTTTTCCAGATCACATCCCCCACGGCCCCACAACTTACGCCGCGCGAAGGGTGGGGGGAGGGATGGCAGACTACTTTTGTTTACATTATTAACTTCGCAAAAAAGTAATAAAGACATACAAATTAATCTTGTTGTTTGTGATAAAGTGAAATAAACATCAACTCTTACGATTTTCATAATTTCAAGTGTACGACAGATATAACTAAAACTGTGATTTGGAAAAATTCACTCGGTAAGTACCTAATTTATTTTTATCATATCTGTACGTTTGCACAGATAATTTTATCAATTCTTCAATTAGAGGTCATCTATAAGGTAGACTAGCGTGTTTAGCAAAAATCACCAGAACCTGTAAACTGCAGTTATTCCTTAATTTTTTTCCGCAACAGATATTCAACAATCAATCAAGTTGATCTTATGAAAAAAGTACAGCATTTAAGCATGATAAATATATTTGTATATTCTCATACTTCAAAACGTTACCACGTAATTTATTTTTTCCATAATTAACTAGGTAGTAAAGTGTATGATTAATTTATACTATTAATAAACAATAGTACCTATGTTTACCGACAATTACCGATAACTAAACAAACGGTTAATGAACTTTTTACTATCTCTATCTTTTGTTTGAGGTATTTAGTTCAAATTGTTTTTTTTAATTAAAAGCACAAATGTTTACTTAGACTACTGCTATAATTTCTATAAATAAACAAATACATTTTTTAGTGATCAAGATATTTAAACAATATAGCTACTTAACAAAATTGTTTTTCCACCTATAGATTTTTCAGAATAAATAACTTCTACTAACAAATATGGCCGCCTGTATGTATGTAATCATATGTATACAAATTATTCATTTTATAGCGTTTACTTACTATCTTACTACAGTATTTCCTTATCTTAAAGCGGAATCGAGTCGTTTTAAAAGAAATGGAAATAACTGTGTTATGCCCAGAATGTGAAAATAGAGATAATGCAACAGTCTATGAAGACAAAATTATTAGTACTAGTTATTGAATGTGTTGTTTCTTTTACTTCGGTGTCAAAAGAAACACAAGCTACTTTTGTAAAACTTTTTCACTGAAGACAATCTATATGGCATCGTTCAGAAGATGCAAAAATGTTGTGATGACTTATACATGATTATGAAACAAGAACAAATTGTGAACATACATATTGAAAATGGAATGGCACGAACTAATATAGGTACAATTATCATGCAAACAAATGTGATGGAGTCACTCTTGGCAAATCAGTTGTTATATTATGTTGTGTACTGTGTTATATAGCAATAAATTGCGCAAATCTCTATATCAGTTGTATTATAATTGCAAAAAATGAGTTTTAGTGTGTAAAGCCTGATTCTTCTCAATTATTACCTGTATTCATTTCTGACCTTTCTGTTTTTCAAGGTTTCTACGTAGATAAACTATATAGAGACCTACAAAATGTAGGTCTCTATATAGTTTATATAATTTAATAACATCGAGATTACTACTTTTCCTAAGACGCACGTATAAACAAGTTTATTTAGACATCCAAGTAAACCACAATCAATTGAATTAATGTTCACGTTATAGTGGAATAGAAATATTAAGAAGTTTTTTAGCATGGCTACAGGCGGCCATATTGAGTTCACGTGGACAGCATCTTGGACATCTCTATAAATAGAATATGTTATATTTTTTGGTTAAATAATTCTCTACATTTTATCTAGTAAGTAATTAATTGTTCAATTTAGTAATCAGATTGCATATATTCGGTAACGAGAGATTCAAAAAGAGAGTGTCCATCGTACCTTGTTAATAACAGAGTTAATGATCAGTGATCAGCTACCTGCATTTTAGAGAATTTTACGTTTTAAATTTTTGCCCCTGCTTGAATTCAACGTAATTGTCAAATTTGACATTATAATCCCATAAGCGCAATTTGAAAAGTTTTTAAGCAATGATTTTGATAATTATGTTATTATTTCAATGCTATTTCATCATATTGGCAATGTTATAATTGTAAATTAAATAGGGACAATTCTGGTGCTAGACGGTCATCTTTGCTTCCGATTTAATAACAATACAATTTCTGATGGGTATCTGTAATTAACTTACGCATTGCGACTCAGAAATTTTAATGTTGATAAATCGGCAACATGTAAATTCCTTCATTTATTTTATTGCTAGTCCTATGCCTAAATATTTAATTTACAGAATAAACATCACTTTATATTCATACTATCACGCTTACGTGCAACTCTAATATTGCCAGTATGATTAAATAGCATTAATAACCTGTATTGCGAATTCATATATTGTTAAAGTTAATTAGTTTATGTCGACAATTTTCAAAACCACTACTATATAGAAAACTATTTGGAATGCGCTTATGGAAGTCTAATGTCAAATTTGACATCCAATTTGAATTCACGCAAGTGTAGAAACTGTAGGTACATATAACGTAAAAATCGCTAAAATGCTAACATTCTGACATTTTTCAAAATACACCCTGAATATCTGACGTATTTTTTAACACGGCATAGTCAATCGTTTTGAATCTCTCTTTATAAACATTTATATTCAAAATTTATAGTTCAAAACAACTAAACTGATCAACAAAGAAAACCATTCATTATTATCCTTTTATTTATTTAAAATAAGTATGTCACGATGTCATTGCAAAAATAAAATTATTATATTAAATAGTTAACTATTGTAATATAAGTATTAGTGTATGTACAAAAACGGATTTTTCATTTTGCAAACTTGCTATAAAAATAATGTTCATATTATTATACCAATTATTACGAATTCAATAGAAATTTGGATGAAGTCATGCATTAAAATAGGTAAATATTGAATGCAGTGATACATGTCAATAAAGCAATGAGGTTATGTTATAATTCCTATGTTTGGTACTTACACAAAAATTCACCGACTATCAATAATATCACTATCGCAAAAGGAGCACCATGCCACAACGAAGGCATTTTGATAATAGTTATGGGGATATCATCCGGATTAGATGATATACGTTTAGAATCAGAGTTCAATTAAAATACTGTTACATTTTATACACGGATAAGGAGTTCATGTGAAGAGGGAAGAAGTTAAATACACTTGGTTAAATTCGTGAAAGCGGCCTTGACAATACTTACCATGTAATACGCGAGATGACTCTATCGTATAAATTTAGAGGACAGCTAGTTTTTGAAATGCAAATATAATACTTTATTGAAATCTAAACTCTAAACAAATTTCATTATATACATAACAATACGTAATCCTAATAATCTCCATCGATATTTGATATAGTTGCGTCAAGTCATATGTCGGCCCATATGAACTACATATTTATTCCATTAGCGGAAAAAATATACATGCCCAGACAAAAAAACAAACCAATAACACGATGAAAGTGTAGGTTTTTTGAGTGTCCCACGCTACCAGGATGTTTTTCTCCTTCTTTTTTGAGCTACCAAGTTCAACCTGTAATAATACAAATTAATTTTTAGTTTTATTAGTTTTTTAAAATAATAATAATAATTTTAAATTTTATAATGGTATGTACAGTTTTGTGCAATAAATTGGCGTACACGTCTTATTGCTAATTTTGACATTATTTTGCCATTGTGAAAATGGCTTAAGTTAAGTTGACAAATGGAATTATAGCGTCAATTCAATTTGTCATACATGACAGGTATTCAAACAAAAGTCATATTTACATAAGCGTATATTAAGTGTACGCCAATCTATTGCACAGAACTGTACATTTCAATTCTTATAACTTATTAACATTTTGAGATTATATTTCACTCTTCGTTATGTCCATCACAGCATCCAGAAAATTTCCCGAATTAATTATACTTGCTACGGAGGTATATGATTTTTAAGTGATTTCGTAGATCTTTAAATATTGTATTATATAACTTGCTATAAGTGCATTAGGTATCTAATCTAGATTTTTTTAAGTAATCTAATTTTACAGTACACATATAATAAAATATGAAATCTTCGCCATACAGATTTCAAATATTTATTAATAATTAAAATATGGAACATATTATATAGAACCAATTATTATTTAATGCGATTTTTAATAATAAAATATATTCTGTCAGGTTCTGTTATGAGCAAATTTGTATAAAATTTAAGAGATAAGATATTAAACCAGTCGCTACTTGTATTTAACTAGAGTCGGTTTTACTGGGACAACAACACAAGAATCAAACTACCAGTGACATTCTTTGCATGAAATGTGGAACTGACATTTTAATTTTACTGTATTATTATTTAAAATGGCATCAAATTTGAGATGTTGCAAACTTTTACCTGTCAAGTCATGTAACATCTTTTGACATTTGTCATAATTACCTTTTGATACTTGTTGTATAAATTTGTCAACAATACTTGCCTAGTATACATAATAGCCAAATATTAAATAAAATGTTGGTATAGAAAAGTAATATTTAATAATTTTATTTATAATATGCTATATATCCTAAAATATTAATTAATTAGTCTAATTTATTGTTCTGAAATTGTTCCGGTCGATGGGAATTTTTAGTGGCATTGAATCGTTGTCTTTAGTTAGTACTTTGGCCGCGTCGGTTGCCAAAACGATTCAACTTTTTAGAGTAGTATTTTTAGTAAGAACTATGTGTACCTACGTAAATAGAGTAAACAAACAAAACAGAAAAATAGACATTTAGGTAAAAGGTATATATTTTTAATTTTAACGTAAAATCTATTGATAAAAAGTTATTTCATGCCGTTTTAAATAAAAGCGAATAGAATTAAAATAAAGATAAGTATGTATTGCCACGTGATATAAATTCAAACTTGAGTTGGATATGTTGATCCTTTTGCGTGCGTTAACCTTAGAATAGGCGGAAGCTACTTCTGTAGAACATTTTCCACCGATAAGGAATTTGTTGGAGAAGTCAAAAAAGTATTTCTTCCGGTTCGAGTTTTTAATTCCTTTGTTCAGAAATTATTGCAACGCAAGCACTAAATAGCAGTAGTAAAAGCTCTGAAGATGTTTCTTAGGGTAGTGGGCGAAACTTCGACAGTAGAAGCAGAGACGACGACGCGGATTCATCCCAGAAACCAAGAAGGTATCATGGTCTAAATACTTTTATGTTTTTAACTAATCTGCATTCAATGCATAGTCTGTGAGATATAGGCAAAAAACGGCTTTTCGATGAGAGTAAAAGACCTGCTGTTTTAAAAATTGTGTAAAACCGTCGTAAAGTTGTTTTCAAATTCTCTAAACTTAGTAGTTAACGTTGGCAAAATTGCTTTTTCCATGAAGTAAACGAGGTACTACACTTCCGGTCTACCGATTTCACTGAAAATCTAATCAGGTGTCAAGAGGCAGATTATTCTTATAATGCTTGACATATTGATATATTTAGCCGTTTGGCCGCTACAGTGGCCATAGACACAGAGAGAGCGAGAGAGAGGGGAAAAGTGACAGAGAGGGAGGGAGAAGAGAAGTAGAGAGATTTTGCGAAAACCGCGTTTTCTGTATCGGTGGACTTCAAAATGTGAACATCTGTAAAAATCTCGACATGTCGAAAATTTTGTCCATCGCAATATTTCCTTACACTCAGAATGCGGAAGTAAAAATTGTGAACATATTATTGGCAATGGAACCGTACTAATTTTCTTCTGTCGTATCTTCTTCGCAACATTTGAACTGTACTGCAATCATAATGTCTTGTCCGTAAAACGGAGAGATCAATAAATTCAGATCACTATATCATCAAATTGTCAGAGGACAAATCAGTAAATAATAACGAAGAAAAACGCAGGCAACTTGCATAGTAATCCTTGATCTTAACAAAGTAATAGTATTGTTTAAATTTTACGTTAATTAAATTTATAATCATATTTTTTTAAGATGATTTTACTTGCAGTTCAATCAGATCTATTGGTGAAGGAGTTATTGAGAAATTTCTTTAACAGTTAGGTAACTTTTAGGTTTACAATTCCACTTTTTGATGCAAACAAATCGTAAAATAAAGATGAGAGATTTTATACATTTATTGTAATATGCTGCCAATACTACAGAAATACTACAAAAGCAGTATCTTATATAGATAGATAATTGGCGCGTGTATGGGAAAAGTGATATATGTCTAAAAAGTTAAAATTTGAGTTATATCTGCAGGGCATTTCTAAATTGATTAAAGCACCTCTGGGAAAAGTGGTGTAAGTCTTACAATACAAACTATCCATTTTTATCTGGTGAATACTGGTATAACTGTAATTTTGTAAAGTTACTGTCGTGAAAATTGATATAATGTCGATTGTGAGCCATTGAAAATAACCTTCTTATGGTACATGTCTACATATTATTCCGTGTAATTTTTTTTCACGACAGAATACAGACCTAAGTCTAACTATATCTAGTTAAACTATTAAAATATATTTAAACTAGTGGTGAAAAACGATATAAGTTGACATGTAACATTTAAACTTGCATAGAAAATAAGGTCTATATCGACATATCCCGTTTTTCACCGAAGCCTTTTAATTTTGTCAGGTATAACTTTACATGTACCAGTTTTCACAGTTGTGTTAATCCAAAATCAAGAGTAATAATTATACTTATCACATTTTACGTTTCTTAGTCAAGAGAACTTGTCTGTTGTTAATAATAAAAGTTTATTTAAACTAGTGATTTTCTGTTTTGGTTATAAGATGACGTAAGGTGACTAACATTAGTATAGTGCAAGTACCCATTTAAGTGTAAAGTACATAAACTACTAACTAACATTCATCAATATAAAGTTTTGTCTATAAATTGTGAGGTTATGTCGGAGTCAAAAAGAGCAAAATTCATTGCTGAACTTCGAGCTAACGTGAAAAATAAAAGGTCCTCTGAAACTTTCAGTTGCGGTAAGTCGAAACAAACTATTATAATAAAATTGGTTTTGGTAAAAACTTCTAATTTTAGACAAAGACAATAATAACTCAGAAACGCCGCTGTTAGCAAACACAAGTGGGCTAGACAAAGAAGCTTCTGTGGTAATTTTCGATTTAATTCCACCATCTCACTTGAGATCTGATGAACTACTGAATACTGAATGTGTAATAGAAAAACGAGAAGATAATCAAGATATTAGTAAAAATGATTACTTATACCCTGCAGAAACAGTTGAACAAAAAATACAAGTTTTAAGGGATGTGACATGTTTGGTTGATCATGACCTAATAGACGAAGGCATACAAGAAATAGTCCCAAATGGTGAAGAAGGGGATGCACTATCATTACAGGTAGGTAAATAAAGCAACTGAAGTAAATAACGGAAAAGAATGTCTTTTACAATATTACTGGACAATAATCATTAATTTTATTATTGTATTATTGTTACAGACAGATGAAAATGGAAACTCGAATAATGAAGTAGATATAAGCTATACCTCAAACACAGAACTAGTAAAGAATAGTGATGCACACCCAAATTACATGTTACAAAATGAAAATTATGAAACATACTTCAAAGCGGATGGAAAAAGAATAAAAATTGATACAATCATAGAAGACATTGAAGTGTCAGAATCACGAAAGGAGATGAACACGGAGGATGAATTCAACACGAATGAGATAACTGGGAAACGAAATAACTATCTGATAGAGTCGCAGGACAAACTAGAGAGTGACCAAGGAAGGCAGAATAAGATAGACGGAATGGAACAAGGTGTTGAAGATCAAGATGAGCCTGTGGATGATAGTGATGCCGACCCAAATTATATTACTGAAAGTGAAAGTGCGGAATCAGAATACGGGGAAGAGCAAGTAAAAATAAAAGAGAATACAAACCAAATGAAGAGGTCAAAAAGAAATGAAACAAGAGCAGTCCGGAATGAGAGACAACTAAAAAGGAATTGCGGACTTGAGTACACAACAAAAAAAGGAAAAGTAGTGAAAGAAAGAAAGTGTATGGAATTAGCGGAGTGTAGACTGAAATGTAAAACTAATGTAACCGAAGAAAAGAGGCAGAGTTTGTTCAAAGAATATTGGTCTATGGGTAATTTCAATAAACGTGTAGCATTTATAGCTGCGTTAATCACAACCCAACCAAAAAAAAGCTGGAGAGTAAAAACTGTGCACCCTGAAAGGCAAAAAAACAGAACAATGAGTTATAATTTCCACTTACCCATTGATGGAAGCAAGCAAAGGGTGTGCAAGGCTTGTTTTATGAAAACGTTTGGTGAAACCAACAGATTTATAACTGATGTGCTACAGAACAAAAATGCTTCGGTATCTGGTATCACACATGATGATTTAAGAGGCAAATCATCACCAGCCAATAAAATACCCGAAGAAGATATAGATCTCGTTCGTCAGCATATTCTGGCTATCCCTTCTTACGAAAGTCATTATTGTAGAAAAAAAACTGATAAGAAGTACTTACCTCACTATTACACCCTCAGTAAAATGTATGATGAGTATAAAAAATGGATCCCTTCAAACAAAACGCCAGTTTCCAGATTTATATACCAAACTAAATTTCACGAATTGGGAATAAAAATTAAATCGTTGAATAAAGACACTTGTGCATCATGTGATAAGTATAATATGTTACTTAAAGTAAACTCTAATGTTCCTGAAAAAGAAGAAATAAAAAAGAGTCTTGAAAAACACCAAAAGGAAGCAGAAGAGGCATATGAAGCAAAACGTCAAGACAAAGAAGAGGCATTATTACCAGACTCATTTAAAGAAGTACTAACTTTTGACTTACAACAGTGTCTCCCGACTCCGGCAATTGAAACTTCAGTAGCGTTTTACAAACGCCAATTATGGACGTATAATTTAACACTATACCGATGCAATAACAAAGAAGCTTTCAATTTTATGTGGCATGAAGCTATTGCAGCAAGGGGTGGCAACCAAATAGCTTCGTGCCTGCTCAAGTATTTGAAACAAAGTTCGCAACATGTGAAGGAAATCACGTTTTATTCAGATACTTGTGCTGGCCAAAACAAAAATTCTTTTCTCAGTTTAATGTTCATGCTTGCCCTGAAGGATCTTCCTCATATACACTGCATCAATCACAAATTTCTCGTTCCTGGACACACACACATGGAATGTGACGGAGTTCATTCAATTATCGAAAAAAAGAAGAAAAAACATTCACTTCCAATCGATCATCCAAGAGACTGGATGAATTTGGTGCGACTTTGTGGTTCAAAAAAATCTTTCCAAGTGATTGAAATGAAAAGGGAGGACTTTTTTGAATTTTCGGCACTATTTAAAAGTCTGTTCCAACAAAGAAAAATTAACACTGAAGGTGAAAAAGTATACTGGAAAGATATCAAGTGGTTGAGGTACTCGCAACAGCCTGGCGTAGTTGAATATAAAACAAGCCTTGATGTGAACGCACCGTTTAAAAAAATTAATTTTTTGCGAAAAGGTACGTTGTGGCCTAAAAATATAAAAGTCCCATTGTCTTACAGATCCTCTAATCCTATAACCGCTGACAAAAAAGCAAATCTTATTGAACTTATTCCTTTTGTTGATGACAGTTTTCACGATTTTTATAAGAATTTATTAACAAAAGAAGACTTACGAAATTCCTTACCAGACGCGGAGTCAGAAGATGAAAGTGGCGATGAAGACAACTAAGAAGAAATATGTTTTTTGTTCATTTAAATTTAATGATTTTGTTATTTGTCACCTACTACTTTTTCTAATATTCTCACTTACTTTAATAATAGTTATTATTATTATTTGACTTCTTGTGAAAAGGGGCATAAAATACGAGTTAGTAAATAAATTTTGTGAATAGTGGTATAAAAGCAGTTTTTTTTCTTATACTAACAATAGATAGATTTTTAAAATACCCATTAAAAAGACCATCATTTTATAAGGTTACCTAAAAAAAAAAAATTAAAAATTTCGGCCAAATATAAAATTGCAAGGTCTTCAAACATTTACAACTTCAACATCGATTTTCTAAAGACTTATCATTTCGACATATACCCTTTTTCCCAAACACGCGCCAATTACTGATGAATTTATTTGCCAAAGAACATTTTTAAGCATATATTTAAGTATTAAGCAAAAACTAGTGCATTTAATTGATTAATTACAATAATTGTAAATGTAAAAATACTATGTGCAAAAAATTATTTCAATTATCAGCTACTTCACTTGCCGGATATTGCAGACACACTAATGACATTATACATATACTTTGCAATATAATTAATTACATCTGCACTAATCAGCTCGAGGAACACTAGTTAAATAAGGTCTTTGTCAAGTATGAAAGATTAAAAATAAGATTTTTATCACGTAATTGCGATTAGTTTTACGTGTAATAATGATGCTTTTGCAGATTTCATATATTTAGGATTTATATAAAGTATATCTTACTCGAGAATGTAATGAATGACATAAAAAAGTTGCAAAATGTCAGTTTTAGTATAAACTATATCAATCAATATAAATATAATAAATTGTAGTAACATTCGATTTGAACCAAAATGTGGTCAAAAAACACACATTATAACTTAGTTGTTGAGCGGAAACATGGAAAACATACCTACAATGCCAAATATCATAATAGATATTTGTTATTTGAGAATTTCTCAGAATTCTCCAGAAAGCTAAAGTCTCAAACTGGATTAAATTATAAAAAAAACAATTCCATAAATTGCTTTGTTTTGTAATGCGCAAATTTTGATTAATATTAATTATGTTTTACATAAGTTGTCAAGCAGTTGTCAAATTTACCAAGCACACTTTTGTAACTACAAGTAACATTAATTTTTTTTTTAATAAAATTTTTTATGTCTATAACTACTTATGAACAAGGTTTGTCATCAAGATTTTCGAATAATGTCTGTCATATTGATTTTTAATTTTTTTCGCATATATTTCAGTATTTTTGCAGGCAGCATTGCATTGGAATGGATCAAACAGTTGTCAAATTTACCAAGCACACTTTTGTAACTACAAGTAATATTAATTCTTTTTTTAATAAAATTTATTATGACTATAACTACTTATGAACAAGGTTTGTCAGCAAGATTTTCGAATAATGTCTGTCATATTGATTTTTAATTTTTTCCCATATACCTATTTCAGTATTTTTGCAGGCAGCATTGCATTGGAATGGATCAATGGATCGTATTGTTTCATATTAATTTGTCATATAACATTGCTGGATTTAAAAGCGCCTTAGACACCCTAAACTACTTTCATTCATAAGTAAAATTTTTGAATAAAAAAAATATTTAGACTTATTGTTGCAATTTTTGGGCATTCAATATACATACATACTATAATGTGTTACTATTTTCCCGGAAATATTGATTAAAACCTCAACAAGTTTATAAAGACAGTACCAGAGTATTTATTTACAGTCTTAATTGATACACCTTGGATTTTCGAAGTTTACAAAATATAAATTATAACTTTCTTCTTACCTGGGAACTTCCCGGGCTAATATGTAATATTTCAGTGCTTCTATTCATGTTAACTGTTCACCGCGTTTTAAAACCAAAATCCATTAAACCTTTTATTCACAAGTAAACTATTATCTTAGATAAACTTATCGTCTCCGTTTCTGATATAGATTTTCAATAATTGTTCATTTTTACTTGAAATCGAGGCCTAAAGTCTAAACCAGAACACAGAGTTCGTCGGCATTAATCTTATCAGCTTATTACAACCCACAAGTGGATGTCAATCAATCACAACAATCCTTAGGAAAATTTTAACATTCCTCGAGATTTAAAATGTTATGCTTTTAAACTAATACATGCAATATAACAAACTGTGGTTTTAACATACTAGTTTTGCTAAAATGTTGCCTATTTAGCCTTGAAAAATATTTCTCGCGGTTATTTTATTGTTATTTAAACTGGTAACGCGATTATGGATATGCATACGTCTGTTATGTTCGTATAATACGGTTCTGTATAAGGCTAGAGTGTCATGCATTAGATAATGCTTTTGTTCTATAACTGACTGGTATACAATTGAAATCCGTTTATTAAACAAACTGAACGCATTTCAATATTTATCGTAAAGGATAGTTAATCATATCATTATTGACTTTGTTTAATGTGTGTATTTATTTTCAAACAGTAATGAGACGTCATAAGTTGTTATTACCATTGTAGAATAAAATATCTATTTTGTGTTAAAGACCGGTTTGCTTCGCGCAGTAGAAGTACAGGTAGTGTGTATTAATATATTTTTCTTGTAAAGATAATAACAACCTATAATAACATTTTAAGTTTTTTGTGAACAGTTGTCATATGATCAAGATATATAAATAAACTTGTGTGGGCAATATGGGCATCTTTTTCGTATGAATTTGTTATATAACTTTTAAATTCTTTTATTCCAATACATAAGTACTTGCGGAATGCATCATTTGCGAGAAATTTATAAAAAACGGCTTTACTATAAGAGTAGAAGTGTTACTTCCGGTACGAATTTTAAATTATTCGTACTATAAGGAAGTGACGAAAATGTGACCTTGAGAATTTTGCATATATCCACATTTTGAAGTCTCCTGATATCGATAAAGTGGTTTTCAAAAAACGCCTGGTCTCGCTCTCTCTCTCTCTCTCTTTCTCTCCCCGTCCGCCTGTGTGCGTGTGTATGTATGTGCGCGGTGTGTGATCACGATAGCAGTTAAACGGGTAAAGCTATCAATCTTGAATTTTATATTTACGAATACAATTTACTCTTGAGATCTGATTAGATTTCCAGTAAAATCGGTAGACCGGAAGTAGTAGTTTGCCTCAATGAAACAATCGAATTTTGCCAATAATTTCTCAATTATTAAGTTTAAATTAACTTAAACAGAACTCAAATGTTCTCAAAAGTGAATTTTATCCAAAAAGTTTTTCGATATTCCTAGCAGAAGTGGGTCTTTTACACTTATCCAAAAGTCTTGCGAATACCTCGCAAGTCATGTGCTCTAGGCAGATGCATTGTATAAAAAATTCTCAAAATTCAAACCTGAAGTAATTAATACATTTTTACTCATAGGTTTATTTCTTAAGAAGTTATAGGTATTTAAAATTTACTTTAGAACAACTATTGTATAATTTAAAACGTACGTATAAGAAAGTCGTGTGGTGCACACACCTCATCTTTTATATAGAAATTGTTCAAAGCTCTAAATACTTTTATATTTTTAATATGTCCCTCTAAAATGTATAATTTGTGACATATTTCTAATAAACAGTTTTGTCTTTAAGAGCGAAATACCAACTTCCGGTCAGAATTTCGAAAAACGCTTTTTATATACATAATTCAGGTTTGAGAACTCTTCTTTTCGTTATAAATTTATCTAAAATCAGTAATTGATAATATAATATAATAAAATAAAATTTCATTTTGTCATTGAAGCAAAGCACTACCGATTTCAGTGAAAATCTTATCAGATCTCCAAAGATAGATTATATTTCTAAATATAAAGTTCAATATTGATATCTTTTACCGTTTGAGAGATTTTTTTAAACCACTTTTTCAGTATCAGGGTACTTTAAAACATAGACATCTACAATAATCTCGAGATCAAAAATTTTCATCATCATAATACCTTACTACACTCCATATAAGAAACACCCTTACATTATCAGGGGACTTCAAAACGTGGATATCTGCCAAAATTATAGCATTACAAGACATCCTTATAAAACAGTTGCAATTAATGTACGCTCTTCCATTACTTAAATTTTATGTAGAATGAATAGTTCACAAAAACTATTTGCTGATAAGAGTAAAAGTGATACTTTGTGTGAATTTTTGACATTTTCCTATGTAAAAGTTAAATGTAATAAACAGGTGACATATACATTCATTTTAGCAAAATATGCTTTCGGCTACCTTCCGTTTGCCGATTTTGCTCGAGCGCTAATCTGATCTTTCGAATGAGAATGGTTTTAGCGAAATTGTACTTCTGAACAGGCATACAATAAAGGGGGGGGGGGAGAGGGAGATATTACATAATCAGTTATCCTCGCCACGCGAAGATTAGCAAAAATCTGGAAGTCGAAAATACTAGAAACATATACTGCAAACATAGCATTTACCTAAGCCGCTTACATCCATATTTTGGATGGATCAACTTTTGTCTCTTGGAGCATGCTTTCTACAATATTGCTCCATTTGTTTATTATCCTGTACCTCTTTTTGCCAATTATTAACCCTGCTGTGATGAGATCTTTCTTTACTTTTTGCAGCAATCTTGATCTGGGTCTTCCACGTCTCATTCATGTACACCTGTTCTGATTATTTTTGTTTTCTTTTAGTTGTACTATTATTATTTCGTTTAACATAGTTTACATGTTTTTACTTGTTTTTATAATGACTACGCCATCTGCTCAATCTATAACTATTCGTCCTCCTGTTCTTATATTCCCTTCATTTATTATTTTCTTATACTTAATATCAGAAAGTGTTGTGTTGACGAAAATTTTCGACCACGAGATTTTTACAGATGTCCTCGTTTAAAAGTCCCCTGATTCCGATAAAGTGGTTTTTGCAAACTCTCTCTCTGTGTGTATGTGTGTTCCTAAGGGTGGATCTGTCAACAATGGAAAAATAGCAGATTTTAGATGCAAGATATTTTTGTTGATTTTAAATTTGGAGAAAACCCTTCAACGTCAACTTATGAAGAATTTAGTAATCTACCCCGCTGAAAAATCAAATTTAGAAAAAAATTATCGGATTAAAGAAAATTAATTAATATGTCAAAATATTAAAAACAAGTTTTCTCAAAATTAATTGTTACTCTAGTAAAAATCTTTCCCGCGCTTACAAATGCGTAAATATTTGGTCATAAATATGTAATAAGTACTCGGACATCCTTGGCTTATTAAATTATGTGCTATGCAACCAATATTGCATTTCCGATCCACTATATAGGACCCTTAAGTTCATTTAAATCCACTTTATATGGAAAATGTGGCTCTATACATATTTTAAATAATATAATAACATCGAGATTACTAGTAGGTCCTTCCACAATTTATGACGCAGCACGTTGAAGTCATCTTTTTAAAAGAAACAAAATAGGTGAATACATGTTTATTTACGACATCCAATTTAACCAAAACAAATTGAATTAATTCATATTCATGTTATTGTCGAATAGAAATATAATGAATAAACAAAGTATCTTTCTTAAAGGAAATTTTATAGCATAGCTACAAGTGGCGGTATTTCAATCTGACAGCATCTTGGACGTCCCTATATTGCCTGATATACATGAGGTTATTAGAAAGTACAAATAGAAAGAACATTACACACATAATTCAATATATTATCTGCAACGAGGTTTTGTAGGCAACTCAATGTGCAAAGGTACTAGAGGTTGCATAAACAATCGATTTTTGTTTCCTATGAATATATGATTACCTACGGGTGTCCGTAATTGACTTACCATTGCGATTTAGCATTTTTAATGTTATTAAATCGGCAACCTGGAAATGCCTTCCTGCATTTCTTCTACCGCCGTCAATTCTAATAAATGTCAAAAGGTTAATTATACCAAATGTCAAAAGGTGGATGAATATTATTAGTTATTCGATTTTAATTTATTGGCGCATGTCGGTTCTCAAAACCATTCAACCTATACCTACTACACCTTATTCCAAAAAGAGAGAGACGAAATTCTTTACAGACCCTCAGTCCAAATTACCACCTGTAACTGGTGAAATCAATTTTAGGGGGTAAAATTAAATTTAAATATTTGTCTGAAATATGAAATCTGTACCAAATTAAATTGTATACAGGTAAACAACTTGAACTACGAAAGCCTATTGATAGGAGAAAGTAGTGGGAGTTAAAATTAAATGTATCCATTTTATCAGCAACCCCACCTACTTCCCCTACTCTCGGCGACCAACATACACCAAACGGTGTATACGTATTCGCGGGTCAAGTTGTTTCTCTGTATATAGAGAAGACGCGTTATATTCAATTGTACGTCATTGATGACGTTTACATGTTGTCATAACTCTATTAGAAAAACCAAAAAAGTTGCTTTGTTTAGTTATATTTGAGGGATTTTCTTTCATTAGTTTAAATAGAAAATGTATAAATTGGTCGTAATATACGCAGCTATCATGGCAAATAAACACATAATTATCGTTTTAATATTAAATTTCTCTCTTACATATTTTTAATAGACTAATAGTTCAATTCGTTGTTGGCAGATAAATCATTTCTGTCAGAAAGACGTGTGTTGCGTATATTTTTCCTGTCAAATCGAGAAAGACTGAAGTCTTAGAGCATTTCAGTTACTAAATATTATACCGTGGGTTTTTTTTATCACTGAACATAGCACACGATAACACCTATGTTCAGTTTTAAAATAAACGCGTCAACGCATGGAACATTATGCAACCAACATTGCGTTATGTAACAACAAACTAACGTCGGTCAATTATTTGTTTGGACAAACGTCAAAATCAATGTCATAACTCATAACCATATTAGAAGTAAACACAAAATTTAATTCTTTAAAGACTACTTTTCTGTCTGAATATCGAAAGTGGCAACAGTCTTAGAAAAGTGGATGTGGTGATGTAAGTATCATTTAATAAAGTATTAAAATATATTGACCATATTTTATAGATTGCAGAACCAACTTTATGGTATTTTGGATATGTTTATTGTAAATCATACAGTAGCACGTAAGTCGACTGATGTTATTAGCGAAAACTGCAAAGGTGAAGAAATAATTGTGCAAGTGGATCAAGATATCGACTATTCACAAGATAACACAGATATTGTAAGTTGTCTATTGGTATTTTAATATTAATTTTTAATATTTAGTCTTCTTAGTTGGACTACAGTTCTGGTTTATTTATAAGCAATGCAAATGAGGACGTTCAACCTGCTCCAAGTACCTCAAGTAATTATATTGAGGAAGGCGCTATAAATACAGGTGATTTTGGCACAGAAAACAAGAAAAGGAAATGTGAAGCTATTAAGGACAGTACTCCATCCTGCAAGAAATGAAAAGATGATGAATATTTGAAACATGCAAATGATGCTTTAGTAAAACTTACTTCTGCTTTGGAGAATGAGCCAACTCAACAGCCTGAAAACAGCGAGGAGGTATTTGGTAAATTAGTAGCTGCCAAAATTAAAGAAATTAATTGTCTTCGAATAAAAAATGAAGTTCAATTTAAAATTTTAAATGTTATATATACATATTTAAATAAATAAATATTTTTTTGTATTAGACTTTATTTTTAATATTAATTAATCATAACTGGAATAAACATAAATCAATGTTCTAAATATTATGCTCGGCCACTGCGTGTTCCTGCCAATCTGCACTCCTATTGTTGGTACAGAAATAGTTCCGGAATTCATCTCTAATATTTCTGGCTTCAATACTTGACTTATTACCACCTTGTTTTACAACTGTTGGTAAATGTTTGGTATTGCTAATGTTAACATCTGTCACATACCTTTCACTTTGTTACCAAGAAGTTATGAAGTACCACACATGCTAAAGTTATTATTTCTACTTTTTCAACATCTAAATTTATTGGTTCTAATAAAACTCTAAATCTATTAGATAAAATTCCAAATGTGCTCTTGATAATCGGTAATTAAGTATTTTATTGTCATGACTTAAAAATCTTTGCGGATATGGCTTCATAACTCCTTCTGTTAAAAATGTATATGAGAATTAATCACCATACTGTTAAATAATGCGGTCTTAACTTCCGGTAAATTGTTTCACACACTTCTGGAACAAACCTGGAAATAATGCTTTCATGAACTCGTGTTGAATACATTTGAGACTGGAAACTTTCACCAGTTGCTAAAAACCGCAAAGTAATTTGCAACCTGAAAAATCATAAATCTATTGTATTTGATTTTTTTAAATATTAAGAATATCTCACTTGCTATGGGCTGATATACTGTCTTGCATAAATGTATCTTGCTTTGTAATATCAGCTCTAAGGTAATCTAATAATTTATGAAACAGAGCATCATTCATCCGTAAATAATTCCTATATAAGTCAGGGTCCTCAATGCGTAATTCATTAATTAATGACAAAACATCCCGGCCGCCTTAAAAGCCAAGGTTTAGCCCATATCTTTCTTTTTTGTTCGCGTTTCTTATTTTTTATATTAAGAATGTTTGTTATTATAACAAGAACTGCAGCTCGTAATAAATTCTTTCTTGTATTTGTGTCCATTTGGAATTTTTCCAGAAAAATACACACAAATGAAATTTTAAGGTTACAAAATTCCGGATACCCGCCAAACTAGTAATACATTCGACGCATGCCCGGACCTTTAAAATTTTGCGTCGTTGCAAGTGGGCAAAATAAATTCTGCACAGAAAGTAGTACAGAATATTCTGTACAGAAAGCTGTGCAGAATCTTGTACAGAAAATTGTACCGTGTCAAGTAAGGATGTGGCGAGTTTTAATTTTCTTTCTGTGGGTATTTATTATACAACCATCAGAATCAAATTTCCTACTAATCGCCTGAATTGTTCCGATAGATGGTATGGGCTTCTCAGGATATTTGACAGAAAACAGATCCCGCACTTTCCTTAAACTGTTTCCAGCTTTATACCAGTTTAAAATTTCTATTTTATCATCTTTTGTATACATTTTTTAAATTAGGTGAATACAAATGTGAAATATTGAAATATTCAAAATGTCATTTCTGTTATGACATTGATTTTGACGTTTGTCGAAACAAATAATTGACCGATGTTAGTTACATAACGCAATGTTGGTTGCATAATGTTCCATGCGTTGACGCGTTTATTTTAAAACTGAACATAGGTGATATCGTGTGCTATGTTCAGTGATAAAAAAAACCCACGGTATATAATAAAAGCGGAGTAGCCCATGGCAACCAAACGCTCGAAAAATGGACGAAAATCGGTTGTGCGGTAGGAAGAACTCGTCTCTGGATACGCAAAATTAACGGCTGTGCTTTGGCACGATGGTAGCGGTGACTTTAAACCGCTCAACGACGGCGAGTTTTTCCTCCCAAGTGGAGCGTGTGCAGAGATATCGCCCGTTGAAGAGGAGCGTGCATTCGGTGTTTTAACAGAAAAATGGCTTACGTCATGACGATTCACGTGACAACCGATCAAAATCGTAAAAATGTCAGGTATGACAGGCACGCGCGAAAGAATTGTAAAAATTTCACATTGACGAAGAAATTTCAGGCCGTCGAGGTTTAGAGTGCGGAAAGAGGGTTGGAAACCAAAAGAGTGGACTTTTCCGCGACGATTGAGTGCACTGTTCACGTGCCAAATCTGTCGCTGTCGAAGGTGTGACTCATTTAAAGCTTTCCTGCAGGGTAAAAAAATCTCGCAATGACGAGTTTGCGTGTCATTAATGACTATATATTCACGTTCATCCATCGGTTGTCAAGTTTAAATGTCAAAAGGCCGACAAATACAGATATTACGAAGAAGTGCATTTTTAATTGAAACGTGGTACCTTTCAGATACGTATTAGTGTTATTATTATCAATCGTTACTATTTCTTTTCTATATGAATATATGAACAAAATGCCGACGGATATGATAAAATAAACTTAAAGTGTATTATCGCACGTAAGTACAGTAACAAATATGACGATTTTTCTATATTTTATTAAGATATGTTAAATACAATGACACTCCATTCATTATATATGTCATCGAAGTGTCGTCACGATGACAGCTCACGAGAGAAGTACGGGATATTTTTTGCTTAAAACTGGACGCAAAAAGTCAGGCCAATTTCATACAACGAACAACTTGAAGCAAGTCTAAATAAAGAACCATCTGAGTTTTGCCTGAATGTTGGAAATATATCAGTGTTCAAGATTGTATATATTTATATAAACTTAAGCCATTTTACGAATGGGATCATTTAATAACATTTCTCATCGATCTCTCTACGCATACAAATAATAAGGTGACTTTTCTTTATTTGTCAGACGTGTCCGAAACACTTCGAAAGAAAATAAGTACATCAAATAAGATTCCCATAAGCATTTATGTAATTTCGTTTACCAATTTTCAGTTATAAAAGCAAGCATTTAAAGTATGCGACTGCGGGCAGGCACCAACTAATCAGAAGTACATTTTCGGTTAAATGGTATTAGGAGCCAGCAAGATTTTCGATTGGGTTTTACAAAGTATACAATTAAAGCGTAATATGAAAATTAATTAATTATCTCAATGACCTGTAAGTTTAAAACATGTTTTCTTAAAGTTCATCATGTTATGTTGTTAATTTCATTTGACAATTGGAAAGACAATTTGGTTAAGCACTGCCAGTCTGACATTTCGTTCTCACAAGTTTATGTGTGAATGAATACACTCAACGAACTATTGTCACGATGACAGGTGGAACGACAATTTGGTTAAACATCTTGACGTCAAGAGTCTGACTTTTCATTGCCGTATAAGTGTCACGATGACAATCTGTCAAAAAATTTGAAGTATACACTATTTTTATCGTAAACTTGACAGAAAGCGAGGCATAGTACTACCAATTTTATAGAACGAATGGCTTGAAACAACATTTAATTGCCGAACCGTCTTGGTTTTTTTTTTTTGGTCTGTCTACGTTTACCTTGGGCTAGATGCACACAATTGATACAAAACCTGAATGTCAACAAAATTTTTCTAAATAGCGTTCAGTAAATTATATAGAAATGTTGTTAAGTTTGTGGGCAAAGTCTTAATAAATAAATTCATTTGCCACTAATTATAAATGTCACAATAATATTTAATTTATTTCTAAGAGACATTTTGTTTAATATGCGTCTTCATTCATAAACAAGAACGAACTGAACTGCGGTTGTAATTACTCTACATTGTCGGTCATTCAGGTACAGTTTCCAATATCGTAGTTATAAAAATTAAAGCAAAGGCGTGATTCATAACATTTGACGTCCACTGAAAGAAATATTATAACCGTTAATATTTACATTTTATTGCATTATCAATTATTATTATTATTACTATTGTATCGGTCATTTATCGTATCTTTAATGGCTTGGACACATCTCTGTCATCTTTCTACATACAAATACATATACTGCGTCTTTAATTTACATTTAGAGTAGCTTATGATATCAATATTAATTTGGGAACACTGTGCTACAGTAATGTTTTTCATTTTCACTACTGTCATTGTTAAGTCAATTTATTGAAAAGTTCCACAGTGTTCTCAAATTAATATTGAAATTGTAGGTTATTCTAAAAAAAATTAATTGAAGGCACGCTATGTCTACAATGACATTTAATTTGACAATTCATTCTCGCAATAGAACTTTTATCATGAAACTTGAGACAAATAGAGTTAGAGTACTACCAAATTTTAAAAACAAAGAAATTTATATATGATACAATAAATCTTGATCATACAACCATCTTAGGTTTACCTTTTCGGCCTACTTACATTCAACTTAGACTAGGTGCACACGCATTATATCAAACCTGAATGTCAACGAAATGTTCCAAGTAATCAGCTTTCAGTAACTTCTATAGAAATGTTAAACATTTTATGGGAAATTTTTTAATTAATAAATCCATTTGTCTATAATTATAGATGCCACAATAATGTATAATTAATGTCTAGAGATATTTTATTTCATTTGCATCTTCATTCATAAACTAATTAAAAGCATACATATCACCTTTAATTTAACGATTTAAAGGGTAATGTAACTGCTATTTTAAAAATGGAACCACTACTACATATAAAGACAATGCGATTTAAAAATTTATCATACATGGTAATTCACTAATTATCAGTTACTTTTAAGATCGCGATCTACTTTATTACACAAAAGCATCCCTTCCTTAGAAAAAATAATTTAAGCATTACGCCCCAGATGCTGTCCATAATTGGTGAACATAGTATATTATTAAAATAAAATTAAGTAACAGTTAAAGGGTGCAGCGAAAATAAAAAAAATAGTGCACATCTATGTCGCCATCTTTACCCATCTATTATCATTTTAACACCGATATATTTAACTAGAGCATACGCGAAATGTTGGTCAACTCAACATTCACGTTAGGTGACTTAAATCTTACAGGAAACGTCAGAATTGTCAGAAAAAATCCATCTGACTTTTGATTAATGTTGGCAATTTCACAAAAATTTAATTGCAGGTTATAAAACGTCAAAACGATCAATCGATTTCAGTTCGTGATGAAATCTGAACTGCTTTCATGATGACAATTATTTAAGAAAAAAAGGTTAAATACCCTGACATCTGTCTTATATTTCATTGGTCATGGTTTTAAGCTCCATCGATATTTACTGTAGACTTTGACACAAAAAGATATGAAATTACAAATTTTATACAGCGAAATGACTATAGACGAATTTCTGAATATACCCCTGTCCCAAATTACATGCACGAAAATCTTGAAAACAAACTTACGAGTATATCTGATAACTATTACTGTCGAGCTCTGAATATAACTGGTAAAGTATATAATGAAATAACGGGGAAATAATAGAAACAACAACAAGGCTTAACAATAAACAATGTCAGTTGACAGAATGTGAGCAAGATTGATACGGTGTCATTTGGCCTTGCTTTCAACCAATGGGATTTCACTGTCAAAGTGGTCTGTTCAGAAATTCGTCTCGCTATTTTAAAAATGAGGTGTGGCCACCACCAGAATTTTTTTATACAAAACTTATTCAAATCCTATTCTAAGTACTTTCATTCTCTTAATAAATCGCTATAGAATGCATACTTTGCAAGATATTCGAAGAAAAGTGCTACTCGCTAAGAATAAAAGTGCTACTTCCGGTCCGAATTTTGAAATTTCATGTATACAAAAGTATTGCAAATCCAATTCTAAATACTTTTGTACTCTTAATAAATATATATAGAATGCATAATTTACGACATATTTGCAAAAAATCGTTATTCGGTAAGAGTAAAAGTGATACTTCCGGTCCGAATTTTGAATTTTTTTTTATACAAAAGATATTGGAAATTAAGTTCTAAATACTTTTATATTCGTAGCGTACCTGTCTAAAAAGCACGACTTGCAAAATATTGGCATATTTTGAAAAATGCTTCTCAATTTTAATTTTAAGTACATATGAATTCTTTATAAATTTGTTTAAACTTAGTAGTTGACGAAATATTTGCAAAATTCGATTTTTTCAGTGAAGTAAAGTACTACTTCCGGTCAACCGATTTTATTGAAAAACTAATCAGATCTCAAGAGGCAGAAATATAAAATTTGGAATTGATATCTACAGCGGTTTGATCGCTACCGTGCTGACACAGACAGAGAGAGAGAGACACACACACACACAGAGAGAGAGAGAGAGAGAGAGAGAGAGAGAGAGAGGGAGGGAGAGAGAGAGAGAGAGAGAGAGAGAGAGAGCGAGAGCGAGAGAGAGAGAGCGAGAGAGAGAGAGAGACATTTTTTAAAAACCACTTTTTTTGTATCAGGGGACTTCAAAACGTGGGCATCTGCAAGAGAGAAAGAAATAATTTGATTGTCAGTAGAAAGTTTGAAGTATGGACAGCGTTCAATCATTTAATGGTATATGTTTGAAAATACACCATTAAATCAAATTGTTAATCAAACATTCTGATGATGGTTCATGATGATCGTGTCTCAGGCTGGTGGCTCTTATTTCGATGGATTGGTTGTAATCATGAACTACCTTTTTGTGTTATTTTTCCTTAAATACTTAATAAGAATCACAAAATGATCCAACAATTACGAATTATATTCTTTTTATATTGTGTGTAAGTAAAATGTTTACACAGATATTCCCACGTCGGTCTGTGTTATTTTTGGTTATTGTTTTTAGTTCAACTACCAGCGTCACTACTAAATATTTAAATTGTAATAGGATCGTCTCAACAACCAACATAGCCAGAGCACGATTTACAGGCGAAGACTCAATGCCACTGCAACTGCAAACTCACTTTGACAGGAACAATTTCAAAGCAGACACATGAAACTAATTTATTAATACGGAAGCCAGTTATAAATTCACTATTATAAATAAAATTAATAAGTCATACATATTTTATTTAAAACTTGATTCTTCTGTGTAATGGGCATGCATTGTTCACAAATTTGCATTATAACAAAGCTCAAAAGGTATATCAAAAGATGTATGATTATTATTAAATATTACAGCCCAGAAATGACGTTTGTGGGCCATGATAATTGACAGGTTAAATTATGCAAAGCTAAAATAAGTCTGATATTACTTTTTTAATAATGATTTAGTCCTTTCATTGTGTAAAACTAATAACACTATGAATCTTTTAGTGTCAAGTCTTAGTATTACGCTAAATAGCATCTAAATTTTAAACTTCAACAACGAAAAGTCAGACTCACGTTAAGATGCTTTAAATTGTCGTTCCACCTGTTACCGTGACAGTAGTTCGTGGACAAAAATATACGTCTATACAAGGTGTGCCAAAAGTTTAGAAAATCAAAATTGATTTTTTTGGCGTTTTACAGGGAACTGTAATAAAACTGTAAGCGGACGCGAAAGGCGATTCAAGCTCGAAGAGATTGATGGACAGCTAGTATTAAGTTATAGTTACTGTATTGTGAGTAATTTTTTGTTTGGTTATATCAAATGTCACTGACAGAAATAAAAATAGATCCGCCAACATTAACAAGACGAGTCGTCATGGATCTAGTATGACGTACAATTATATGTAACGCGTTTCCTCTATAAATAACAAACAATTGCAAAATATTTGACAATTGATATCAAAAAGCGAATGTAAATAACTTTAAGTTCGGTCTGTTCAGAATTTCGTCTTTTGGAATAAGGTATAGGGTTTCCGATCTTTGACTAAAAAATCGATCTTACGAATCGATTTGATTTGTAATCTTTAAGATCCATTTTGGAAAAAATTCGAAAATTCCTTGTTGTGCTCGTTGTGTCCTCAACTTGACCTCATGCAATAAGACGTATGACACTCGTTCTTTGATATACTATTTTTCCACTTATCGCCTTTGTCTAGGCGTCGATAGGTCGGAATACTTCAGTGATGTCTTGGCTGCTGTTAACATCTCAGGCGCTTTTGAATTTTCTAATAATATTGGTGCTATTTTGTCCGAAAGCAACCAAAACCTCTCTAGCTGGTAAAATGTAGAATTCCACCTAGTACAGGCAAATTGTACTAATTTAAGGGAATTTGCCTATCGTTCTGTACCTGATTAATGTGTCCAACAGTATCTTTGACTTTTTGGATAAGATTTTTAACAATTTTCAAGCCTTTGCCGGGGAGAAATACTAGTAGAGATCTCTTCATTTCGTGGCGATTTTTAGACCGATCTGGCTGGTAAAAAATCGATCCCCAAAAAACCGAAGATCTGGCTTAAAAAGATTGCTCTGATAATATCAAATCGAGGTTGGAAGCCCTAATACCTACTTATAATACTATGTTGTATATCTGGTAGATACAAGTTATTTTGCATATACCATAGTCGTCAAAGTTTAATTTCGGTTTGCACTTCTATCATATGCAGAAGATGACCATATGATATGCAGCGATGCCTGCTTGCTAACAGTGGTGGGAGAGCAAGGCAGTGGCGGGGGACCCCCACGTCTTACGTTTCATAGCAAAACGTTTGTCGAGTGTGGCAGCCTCGCTTATGTTTATCTTTAGTTTATTTCGTCGCGCTCTTTTCCTCTTTCTACTTTCGTATCAGAAATTAAAATATGTCGACCCCGGTATAATGTCTTCTATCTCGTAACATATAAGCATGTAATTCTGTGTCAAAAAAGGTCCGCTTTTTGAAAAGAATGCTATTTGTCAGTTTACATCAAAAAATGAAATATTTATATAAACATGAACCTATTTCCTATGCTCAAGGTGTTTTACTGTTGATACACTTGATACACATCACAAAAATGCACTATTCAGTGGCGACAACGCAGCGGTCATGGAAAAATATCTAATGTTGAGTCAACGCTGTCTCCCGACATAGCGCCTATTGTCACCGATACCAAATGTCCAAATATATTAATCGATAATTCGAGATTAATAAAAGAGAAAATTATACTTAATAAATAACAATTTTTAATTTTTCATAAAAAATAAATACAGATCAGCACACATTACTTATCTATGTACATGGCTAAGATATATGTATTAATGTATATTTCAACACATAACAATTAGTAATTAATTCAAACAATAATCTGATATACTACGTGTATCTGTACAGAAAATGGTACAAATGTTGTACAATATACGTTTTTATTTCTAGTTATATTAACTAAATACAATCATTAGCTATATATAACATTTTCTTATATGTAATACTATACAAGAGTGTACAAAAGTAAGTTACGTATGTATATAAGTCGATATCATCACAGGACTTTCAGTTGACTCAGCGTCGTGAAAACGATAATCCATATAACCAGCATTACTATGAAGGTGATGAGGTATATAGTCTTCTTCTTGTGCCAAGGACTTCCGCCAAGTTCTGGCGGTGAATACCTGCTCCTCGCCGCTTGACACACTTCCGGCTTGCAAGAAGTGGACGCTTGAGAATTCGGAGATTGGTGGTTTGCGGATTGTGTTGTACCGTTGGTCGCTCCCTTTTGTTTACGCGTTTCTTTGGTTTCTAACAGTTCCACACCCTTCTCTGCGTCCCGTTGAAAGGTGGGATTATCCATCTAGAAAAAGAAATAATGCGAATTGTTAAAAATAATATTTAATTGCACGAATCTGGGATGAAGAATATGTTTTAAAAATAATTAGTGTTTTGTTATAGAATTGTTTGGATGCTGATTACAGCAAAAATAACTTAAACTAAATTTTTCCTATTTAATACTAATATGGCTCATTTTCGGACATATGTTTATTAAACATAATAACATAATTATGTTTGTTTTGAAGTCCCCAACCGCTCCTTAAAGTTTGTCGGTATGTTTTTGGGACAACCTGTATATGTCACATATATGAGTTATTTTACTATATTGATTCGAATAAGAAGTATTTTAAATTTTGTGGAAAAAGTGTATTTTGACCTGACAAAAGAAAACTGATGAAATTTTTAAGCAGTAGTAACTGGCTTTGTTTGGAAACTGTTATAGAAATGCATAATTGGCATTTCTCGGAATGTATTGCTTACCGTTCGACCTGTGTGTGTTTATTATACTTGTATAGATTTCTTTTATAAATACAAGGTCTCTACTTTGGGTGAGAATATTCATCTATATAGACAGTAAACCAATTTGTTTAGAAAATACAGCTAGAAAGTTAAGATGAATATGTGGGATGGTATTTCTCTATGTTAGTCGTAAAGGTACGCTTATCGAATACACACATATTAGAGTAGGTATTATATGATTTTTATTTAATACCTATTCCTTACAGGTTATGGGCACAGTGTACAGGATTAAATTTGTAATTTATTTTTAATATACATTGTGTCATATACAGGGTGAGTCATCTAAGCGGGTAAGGCCGATTATGCCTTTATGAGTAAATATATTTCGAAGCAGTTTTTTCCTTGTGATAGCTGTTCATTAGGAGCACATTTTAAAAATATTTTGTATTATACAGAGTGTTCCATAACCTGGTGGCTAACCATAGTTACAGTTTTTTAAATGGAACACCCTATATATTATAGCATTTTTGTATTCCCCGTATAATTTTTAGTCAAAAAGTAATAAGATAGTATAAGCCTAAAGTGAAAAGTTTTTGACTTATTCCCACTTTTCTGAAAATTTCTTCAAATTTCTCGAAAACGACGTATTAGATGGAGAAAATTTTTTGCTGTATTGTTTACAATCAGAGGTCCTAATAGATGCATGTTTTATTTTTTTACAGTTACTAACTGCATGTGCAGGAAACTGGATTAAAATTACATGACACGTTTTAGAATAAAAGTTAATTTTTTTAAATGGAACAGCCTGTATATCAGTTAATTTTTGAATTGTTTATGAAATTTCATGTCAGAAACATGTAAGACGTTAATACTTTAAATGTGACCATTACTGAGCTACTGTCGTTTTTTGATATAATTTTATTAGTTTTTGCAAAAAAGTCAATTTTTTCAAATGGAACAACCTGTATATTATTTCATTTTTAATTTCTTATTAAATTTCACATCAAAAACACGTAAGACGTTAATACTTTAAAAGTGACTATTACTGAGCTATTGTCTCTTTTTGATATAATTTTGTCAGTTTTGTGGTTTTAATTAATATAGTATAGTACTGACAAAATTATATCAAAAAGAGACAATAGCTTAGTAATAGTCACTTTTAAAGTATTAACGTCTTACATGTTTTTGATGTGAAATTTAATAAGAAATTCAAAAATGAACTGATATATGGAAATGGGAAAAGCAAAATTTAACCGCAAAACGTATGGTAATCGAATACTGAAGTGAATCTTTCTTTGGGTCTAGCCAAAGAAAATTAGGCTAACGGAATTTGGCAAATCTTGATAAAATCTACGAAAGACGTAGTTTAGCTACACAACTCGCACTACGAAAGAAGCTCCAAACATTGTAATTAAAAAATGATGAACTTATTACCGCAGGAGCAAAATTGAAAGAAATGGATAAAGTATCCCATCTATTATTAACTCTGCCTCCATCCTGTGGTGGAGTAATTACAGCGCTTGAGACATTAAATGATGATTTAAATCTAAGTTGTGTAAAAACAACTTAGATTTAAATCATCAAAACGACTTCTAGATCATGAAGTGAAACTTAAAACTATTACTGACACAAGTTTAAAGGTTTTATGTTTCAAATAATAACAGCAATGTTTTATAGAAAAACAATCTTGTATTGTAACAATAACAGTACCTGTTTTTCCTATAAAATGTAAAAATACTTATATTCTCTAATAAGCGGATGTTTGAAATTATTGAAAATTATATTCTTTACCATCGACACTGATATTGTTAATAAGTGAACCTAAAGTATTAAAATTCTACCGCCGGTAAGATTCGCATCAGAGCTATGCTGGACACTTCAAAGTAACCAACTGCTCCACAGTGGATACATAAGTACGAATCATTTTTAAAGTCAAGTTGTTCGCTTGGATGGTTTTAGAATTTACTACACTTAACCAGACATCAATATCGCTGTATATAAGATTCGTATTTTAATTGTTGTCTTTCACAATCCATACATGAAAAATGCATGTTCATACATTGCATATATATACAATAATACTGACAACGTTAAGTGTGTCGGTAATGTCAGGAGATTATCTTTTAACGACAGACGAAAGAAGACATACAAACACAGTAACAAATGTAATGCAAGTAGAAATACAGAATTAACGTACAAGAATTGCATACATAATAAACATACATTGTTGTATTTGTATCCATCAATCAACACAATGTTTATACAGACAAAATCGAGCGCCGCATTTGCAATAAAGTCGATTATCAGTATCAAATGATGCTTTCGAAAAATTCTAGCTTCAAATGAAATTGTTAATGTCAGCGGATTAACCTTAGCTGTACGATTTGTCAATGATAGATAAAAGTAAATAAAAAACAGACAGAAAATTTCCATAATGAACATAAGAATTACATATTACTAAAGCAAAATTGATATCTGATGTATTTACACTAGCAGTTAGAAGTTTACTTGAGCAAATAAACACGTACTTCGCTACTTATCACATATTCTCACTAAAGTGTTTATGTTATGTATGTCAAGTATGCTAGTTGAATTTACACGAGCTTTCCAAAAATTACTTCCTAATATTAAATAACGTGGCAATCATTTAAAACATGGGGCTCTTTATATCTCAATTTTCTACAAGAGAATAACGATCAACGGAAGCGACAAATACGTTAAAAGGGTTTCCTGTTACTTCGGAGGGGGAGGCGAGGGTAGTTTTTTAGTAGTCATTGCCACCCTGTCAAATGGTTGGTTGTTTACCATGTAAATCCGACGACGCGAAAGTAGGACTGTCGCTTCTCGTTGATCGTTATTATCTGCTTCTGCATTATTTTTCTTCTGTGACGAACGACAGGGTGTTTTAACTCTTTAGGCCCCGTAGAAATAGATAAGTTTTAAGACCACTATGGATACCGGCAACAACATGCAGGTCGTGCCAGTAAAGTACGATTAGCATTTCAGTCGGATACCGTCAGTCGATGGATGAACATGTATTTACCTAAGCATGGATCACACGCTTCGTAAATACATATTTACCAAATAATTCAAAATACTTTTGGGAGTTTTATTATATTGCGTATACAACGCAGTAGGAAAATAAAAGCACAATTCTAATTAAACATTAATTCTTAGTAAATTATTCTATAAATTTACTAAGACCGGAATTTTAATGAAAATAAAAGATATACTCTAAACAATACTAAAAAATAAAATGTTATCGCATAGTCTCAAAAATGTCTCCTTCAGCAGCAAGGCATTGTCCGAGTGTATCATAAAAAAAAAATTTCCCGCACATTACGAATCATATCAACAGTCAATATGATTCGTAATGTGTCAGAAAATTTATATGATAGGCTCGGACAATTTTTTTTAGTATTGTTTAGAGTGTATTTTTTATTTTCATTAAAAATCCGTTCTTAGTAAAATTATAGAGTAATTTACTAAAGATTAATGTTTAATTAGAATTGTGCTTTTATTTTCCTACTGCGTTGTATACGTAATATAATAAAACTCCCAGAAGTATTTTGAATTCTTATTTGGTAAATATGTATTTACGAAGCGTGTGATGCACGCTTAGATAATACATGTTCATCCATCGACTGACGGTATCCGACTGAAATGCTAATCGTACTTTACTGGCACGATCTGCGCTTTGTTGCCGGTATGCATAGTATAGATATAGTCCAGTCGAATTAAATTAAGTTCTATTCGGGAATATGGTTTTGTCGCCGATTTTTTTATAAGTACATTAGACCCCCACGAACATACCCTGAAAAATGTCAAATGTTTAAGATCCG
The DNA here is from genome assembly GCA_963170755.1 of Amphimallon solstitiale. Lineage (NCBI taxonomy): Eukaryota > Metazoa > Arthropoda > Insecta > Coleoptera > Scarabaeidae > Amphimallon > Amphimallon solstitiale. Next base: position 175,377,043 of record OY720676.1, read on the forward strand.
GGTTTGGCCGTGAGAAATTGTTAAACAATTGAAAAGTGACATTTTCCGGTTAAACTTTTTTCCTGTAGGTTAAATGTGAAAACTGTCCGTATAAAAGTTGTTCGCCCCATCATTCTCTAAAAAACAAGCCATTGCACGATCGATTATCATGCAAAATGCATAAAACCATGGCAATTTTTATTTTTTATTTTTTGCATTCAATCGATGAATAATCAACGTATGGCTTTGAACCTCATGGTGCAGGTAATATAAAATGTCCCCCAGAGAACAGTGCAAAGTTCACTCACCTGTGTTGTATTGTTGAGCTACAATAAGCGACAAGCCAAAATTCCTAAATTAGCCGTCCCTTCCTAGCATATTGTCGCACATGGTTCAAAAAAATCATGGTTTTAATTCACTGAGAGTACTTTCCGAAAATGGAAAAAAAATTTTTTTTCTCAAAAATTGCCATTTTTTGGAAGTTCGAAATTATTTGCTTATAAACAAATGAAATATCTCCGACAATTGACATATTATCGTAAATATTATGGTAGATTATGCTTCCTTTCTCTTCAACGAGTAATTTGAGACTAACTTTATACGAATATCTTGATTAGAACTGGAGATAACTGCAGTTTAACCGGAAAATGTCACTTGTCACAATTGTTTAAAAATTTCTCACGGCCAAACCCGGACCTTAAACATTTGGCATTTTTCAGGGTATCTTCGTGGGGGTCTAATGTACCTATAAAAAAATCGGAGACAAAACCATATTCCAGAATAGAACTTACTTGATTTCATGTCTAATTCGACTGGACTAATATGTCCTATCCCCAATATGATTTTACGCTGGATAGTTGAATCGCTTTAGCCACCGAAATGCGCCAATAAATAAGGTGACCATACGTCCCGAATTTCCCGGGACAGTCCCGAAATTTCAATCTCTGTCCCGATTTTTTACATTTTGTTTATTGGTCCCAAATTTATAGCATTTGTCCCGAAAAACAGTAGTGTGAGAACGTAAAAGTTTAAATGGATATATGTAGTTATTTTAGTAGTGTAGATTGCAAACGTTGAAGACAAGCGTAAGTTAAGAGACCACACCGGCCGCATAAACAGGGGATTCCCCATTTAGCGTTTATCTTACACGGATATATTAATTCGATTGTGATTTGAATTTATAGTGTATACATATATTTTTTAATTATCAACGGTGCATTATGTAAGTGCTAAGGGTATATTTTACTGATGTTTAATTTAATTTATTTTAACCATTGATTTTTCGAATAATAGGTTAAAGAAAACGAAAGTGTACATTGAACGAAGACCTACGTAAGAAACACCCAAATAAAATCGAAACGGATGATTTTTGAGAAAAATGCAAAAACAGGTCAATTAGTATTTTCAAAAAACTACTGGCTGATGGTATCTGTTTGGAATTTTTGATGACCTTCAAAAAGTATGATGTAATAAAAAAAAAAATTTAAATGGCAACGTCGCATTTTTAATTTTATTTTTGATAGATCTTTTAATTGTCTAAATGACTGTAAAAAAATTTTTCATTTTACTTAAGAAAATGACCGAGAAAAATTTAATTACTTCTTCGAAAATGGAAAAGTTTGTATTTAAAAAACAACATAGTTGGCTTAAAAGTCGATTATTTTTCAAACACATTTTATTTTATTTGTGACATTCTGTCAAATACGAATTGTGCGTAAGTTAAAAAAATCTTTTTATAAATGGTTTTATGTGAGAGGGAACGTATTCAAATATTGATGATGATTGGTTTTGGGGATAGGGCTCGTTCAGTTAGAGAAGTTTGCGACTTATTTAATACAGAACATCCGGAGCGTGCCCCAATTAGTATTTCTGCAGTGAGTAAGATTCAATTTCAAGAAGAAAGCCATGTTCGAGTTCGCCCTAGAAGTGGTCGTCCAAAGATCGCAGAAGATACGCAACTCGACGTATTATTGTCAGTAGAGGAAACTCCAAATTCTAGTACACGGCAGCTTGCTCGGGAGTTTAACGTGTCGAAGAGTACAATTGGTAATATTTTCCGGAAAACTAAGTATCATCCCTACAAAATCTGTTTGGTTCATGAGCTGTCTGAAGACGACTTCGACAGCCGTGTACAGTTTTGCGAACAACTGATGCCTATGTGTGATAATGATCCGTTTTTTATCAGAAATATCTTATTCTCAGATGAAGCTACGTTCACATTACATGGGACTGTTAATAGACAAAACTGCAGGCACTGGGCACGCCAAAATCCACGCTGGATGAGAGAGGTACGAACTCAGTATCCTCAGAAATTAAATGTATGGGCTGGTTTAATTGGTAACAGAATTATAGGGCCTTTTTTTTCAACGGTAACCTAACGGCGGAAATGTATTTGGATTTTTTACAAAATTATTTAATTCCGTCATTAGCAGAAATATTTCCGAACCATGAAGATCCTAATTTGCCCAGCCAAAGAATTTGGTTTCAACAAGATGGGGCTCCACCCCACTATGCAGGAATGTTCGGCATTATCTCGAGAATACCTTCCCAAACAGATGGATTGGCAGGAGGGGGGCTATCGAGTGGCCGGCTAGGTCGCCAGATCTAACACCTATTGATTATTTTTTGTGGGATTGCCTAAAAAATAAGGTATACGCAACTAAACCTGAAAATTTGGAAGACTTGTGTCAACGGATTGAGATTGAAGTACGAAGGATCACTCCTGAAATGATAGAAAACGTTCAAAATGAATTTTATTATCGTTTAGGGTATTGCCAAGATGCTCAAGGACAACATTTTGAACATTTATTGTAAGAGTTTTTGCTGATTTCTACGATTAAAATTTTCTCTGTTTTCTATGATTTTTTTTTCAAAATTTTTCTTAAGTAGAATGAAAAATTTTTTGACTGTCGTTTAGACAATTAAAAGATCTATCAAAAATAAAATTAAAAATGCGACGTTGCCATTTAATTTTTTTTGATGACATCATAACTTTTTCAAGGTCATCAAAAATTCCAAACAGATACCATCAGCCAGTAGTTGTTTGAAAATACTAATTGACCTGTTTTTCCATTTCTCTCAAAAATCATCCGTTTCGATTTTATTTGTGTGTGTCCAGACTTTTTGGACACACAGTATTAAATTTCATGTAGATAGTAATAAACATAAAATGTCAAACTCTGCTGCAGCATCTAGCTCGTCTATTTCCACAACCATAGCCTTAGATCTATGAATTGTACGTCCAAGCTGCTTCAAGTGGCATTTGAGCCTAAATTTACATGTGCGCCTAACCAAGGCCGAAGCTATAATACTAAATGTTTTCATGTCTTACGCTTTAAGAGCATTGCTTGTTAGATTTATAGATTGGAGACCAAAATAAATGTTAATGAAAATTGCACGGATCAAAAAAGAGAATGATGTTCTAAGAAATATTCATGCTTCAGAGAAGTAAAAGATTGCTTCATCAAAATAATTTAAAAGGGTTACAAATTTATTATTTTGTTTAAAAATGAATAATGCGTTTTAATGTATTCTTTATTTAAACTCCACCACAATAACAATAATAATAAAATAATTTATTTGTAAAAAAATATAGGGTCCCGAATTTCGAACTTCGAAATCTGGTTACCTTACATACAATAAATTAAAATGTCGTCAAATTTGAGATTCTATTTATTTTTTCTATCAAGTAGTATATCCGACAAAACAATATAAATTTGTCAACAATGCTTGGCTACTACACAGAATAGCCAAGCATTAAATAAAATGTAAGTATATAAGAGTAATATTTAATAACTTTGTATATAATATTCAATTGGTAATTGGCTTTTATGTAATAATATTTTATTAGCGGACTCTATTATATATCCTGAAATATTAATTAATTAATCCGTTCAATTTGTAGTGGCATTGAATCTTCCTTCGTCTTTAGTTCGTATTTTGGCTGTGTCAGTTGGCAAAGCGATTCAACTATACATTATTAAGTTGTAGTAGTTGAATCGCTAGTATAGTATATAGGTACCTCATAAAATAGTTATTAATAACTAATAAGGATAACGTTTGCGGTTAGATTAAAAATATTTTTATTCATAGAATTCTTAACGTGTTCAGGCATTCTATTATATACATCTATGTACATATATAAATATATATTTATTATTTATAAGAATTCTATGAATAAAAACATATTTAATCTAACCGCAAACGTTATCTTATTAATGTCCGTTTTTTATTTTTATATATATATATGCCAAATCTAACAAACCTAACGAAGGCGACTTTGTGAGGTGACTGATTGAAACTGGTGTTAAAAAATTCACTCAACGTGTATTAACCATTCCGTTGGAGATGGTGCTTGAGAGCTGCTTTAAACTCCTGGATATGCAATTTCTTCAGATCTGTAAGGACGTGATTAGAACTTTTAATCGCCTGGTGTTCTATTCCTGTCATAATTTTGGTTAATTTAGTTTCGTTGCTCAGTAATTTAAGGCATCGAAAAGCACACAAAGATCCCGAACAGAATCTACCCTCTTCAAAGAAACATTTTGTACGAAGTAAATAGAATGATGATAAATGAAACACCGGTCTGTTAAAATATTTAAGTTTCGTTGAAGACCAGAAATATAATTCCAAGATTTGATGATATTATAGTTTTCATGGAAGTACAGAAAATGTCAAGAAACCAAGCAGATCATCAAGAATCTAAACGAAAAAATAGTGGTCCTCAATTAGAACCTTGCGGGACCCCAGACCATTTCTAAGCAGAACACCGTCATAGGTTGTATCAAAGGCACTATTAAATTATGTGTAGTACATTCATAATTATATGAAAGTAAATTTTGTTGAACTGTTGTTGCCGTGTGGCAATAATTCTCTCCATTCATTCAATAACAGTGAGAGAATGATCGCTACAGGGGGTCCAACAACAGTTGTAAACACATTAAAAGTATATATGTATACATAAATTCTGAAAGATGGATTGTGCTAGACTGTGTAATGTTATATTTGTTATTACTTAGATTAAATAATCTTCCACGTAAACCACAGAACAACTTTATAAACTTGCAATTACAACAGTCACATTTTAAAAGTCAACTTCTTTTATGTACTTGATTGTGGATGTTATTATTTCAACAACTTGCCCTGATGCTACAATATTAAGATCCAGGTTCTCCAAATTTACAGAACTACCTAGCCGATAACTTCGAGAATTTCAGCTTCATTTGCATAGGAATAGCTATTATCTGCCGTTGCTTGTCACCGAATATTTGTATTGTGCAAAAAGAAGATTCTAATGGATATTGGTTTACGAAATTAATAAGTTAATAAATATTTTACATTCTGATTAGACATAGTCAAAGTAGGAACAAAATACCACGATTAAGTACCACTACAAATTCCCATCGGGCGGAACAATTTCAGAACAATAAAATTAAACTAATTAATTCATATTTTAGTATAATTTACGAGGATGTAAGCTTCCAGTAATAAAATACTATTACATGAAAGCCAATTAGAAATTGAATATTATAAAGTTAATAAATAATATTTTTCTTTTATAACTATATTTTATTTAATACCTTGTTATTCTGTATAATATGCAAGCATTGTTGAAAAATGGGCACTGTTTGGATCATAATTATAACAAACGCCAGAAGGTAATTATGGCACATGTCGAAAGGTGTATGAATATTTCTATTTATGCCAGTGCTTAAATGATTTTTGTCCACGATTGTATAATAATATATACATTATTCGTTTGATTCCTCAATTATAATGACGGACATTATCACATTATTCACTACTTTTTATCACTACTCATCCAGTATGTTAACCATTGATATAACGATCGCAATTTTTTACCCATTTTGTTAGTAAGTCATCGAAAAGTTGAATTAGTTTACTCAAGTTGAAATGTCAAATTTTGACTGCGAAATAATTTATGAAATAATTTACTAAAAACTAAAAACATGGATTCAGAAAATAAACATATAAAGCTGCTGAATTGCATTATTTATTTATTTATGAAAATTGTGTGAGGCGGATTAATCTCTTTTAAATGGGAAAAAAAGGAACATAAAATCGTTTTCAGAATCTGTTATGTTGGTGTATTTTACAGAACTATCCACAAAATATAAATCCTCGAAACTATGCTTAGAAGTACTATTAATATACATTAAGGAATAAATTTAGAAAATTATAGAAAACTACAAGCGAAAAAGTGAGGGTTTTCAACCTAAAAAATCTTTTACTTTACCTGGAGAAAATATTAAAGATTTTCTTACTAAAGCATCAGATGGCAAATACCTTGCAACAAAAGTAATATATTGATTAGGGTTTTCTTCATTTATTACAATTAGGTATGTTTTTAAAGGTTGGGCTAATAATGGGAACAGTGGGTGCTTGTCGGACTATTGAGATGTATTGCATGAAAATTAGTGATTTACGAGTCCTTGGATCAGCTTTTTTTTTAGTAAATGTGGCCAAAACCAAGACAAAAATAACATCAAATCAAAAATATCAGTAGTCGTTCAACTTATATTATGCTATTTTTAAACGATCAGAACGGTAAATGAACTGCCCAAAGAATTGATATTAATAAATTTACCAAAATTGGGAAAGAAATTGCTGCAATTTTAAAAATATTAAAACCAGAAAAATTTTTTGGACAAAGTTTTCGTAGATCTTCTGCAACTCCGCTTGTTGATGCAGGCGGTGACATAACAGCTTTGAAACGCCATGGCGGTTCAAAATCATCAGCAGTGACTGAGGGTTACATAGACGACTCATTAAGAAACAAAGTAGATACCGCCAAAAAAATATCAAGCTCCATACAAACAAATAATTCAAATAATGCCAGAAATTAAAGCATTTCTACAAATAATCACAATATTAACTTACACGTTAATTCTATTCCTGCCATTAACCCAACAAATTGTTCAAATGTAACTATTAACATAAATAATTAATGCTGAATTGTAATTAGTTACAAGTTAATGTTAATATTATTACTTGTCATATTACAAATAACAAAAATAACGTTCCATAAATATTTGCCTCGATAAAAGTATAAATATCTAACAGTAGTGGATAAAGTATAGTATTCTACTCGAATATAATGGCTATTATTCACATGGGGGGGGATAGTAGCCATCATTAGATATATGCTTTTTGAATAATATATTATTGAAAGTTATATTACTTGACAGATAAGTTTTAAGTATGTTGAAGCACCTCCTGAGGCTAAAAATGTGCCATTAGGCACCAAAAGAAAACGTGATCGACCTACGAAAGCTAGAAAAGCGTTAATTGTGCAGTGAATGCATTATTAATAATTTATCCGTATGTATTATCATTTATTTCAGTGCCTATTTTGTAACAAATAATGGCCAGAAGTTAAACAATAATATTTAATAATTTATTTCTGGAAATAACAAAAAATAATGCTGAAGCAGAAGTTTCTAAATGCTCAGTAGCGCTTTCTTAATATTTTAATATTACTACTTGTCATATTACAAATAACAAAAATAACGTTCCATAATTATTTGCCTCGATAAAAGTATAAATATCTAACAGTAGTGGATAAAGTATAGTATTTTACTCGAATATAATGGCTATTATTCACATGGGGGGGCGATAATAGCCATCATTAGATATATGCTTTTTGAATAATATAGTATTGTAAGTTATATTACTTGACAGATAAAGTTTTGCAACACCGCAAATTGGACGCCATTTTAATTTATTTGCGCATCTTTGTTACCAGAGTGATGCAACCATATAGCTGATATTGTCTATACGAGAATATTTCTCATACATTTATTTTCGCTTTTAAGAACTTCAATATTATATTATACAGGTTAGTTTTAAATAACGTCATTAAAAAAAAGGGAGTGAAAGAAAAATATAATTAATGCCGGTACAAGAAGAATCGCGGTTCAATGTGCACGTAGTGACGAGAAATTGATTTTTCTTTCCTCAAGTCCGAGCATGTCGCAGTTAATATACAAACATAATAATTTTCATATAGAGGAATTTAAGTTTAAAAATAATATACTTCTATTTAACGAAAAAAAACATGGTAATGCACCGAGGTTGCCTAACTTTCCCACATAAAGGCGTGCTATGCACAAAAGAAAACATCGCCATAGAAAACCTTTTCAATTGACATTCATTCTCTAGCAAAGGTTGTAACTATTTGCATTTTATCGTTTTTTTGGAAGAATCTTAAACTAGAATTACTAGTGGTATTTACGTAAATGCGTATAGGATAAACAACGTTATGGACCGACTTCAACTACATTTTGGCCCTAAAAATGTAGAAATTTTTGATGAGTTACAAATAAATTTCTTTTTTAATTTCTAGTTAGGCATTTATACGTATCCTTTAGATACGCATAGCCTAGCATCTATTTAGCGGTAACACTGTATATTCCAATAACCGCAACAAGGTATATCAACGTTCTCGATGCCGTCAAAATTTTGTGATGACGAACATTTTCTACCTCGAGATTTTTGCAGATGTCCACGTTTTTTGAAGACCCCTGATTCACCACACGATTTTCTTATATGTATGAACGATTCAAATTATACAAAAGTTGTTATAAAAAAAGCTTTAAGTACTTTTATCTTAGAAAAATAAATTTATGAGTAAGTACGCTAAATCAAATTTTAAGAATTTTTTGATACAATAATTATTTATATTCATATTCTAAGTACTTACTCCTATTCTCTTACTAAATCTGGGCTGGTAACTTCAATAACAGGTGAAGCAATATCGGCAAAATCCATTTCCCCTTCCCTTCTTAGAAAAAATTATGTTTATGTATTCAAGATTAAAAAAGAATTTATTGTTCTTATACGAAAGAAATTAGTTTACACTTACTTTCCGAGCGAAACATGGAATAAAATATTCACTAATTGAACAGAAATTTAAGGTGAATCAGTGGCTTCACTTGATTCATCAAGAAAGCCGCCACTGAATTTATATAGCCATACTGAAAACTTGTTGTTTCCACAGACTCAAGCGTTGTCGTCTTGGATTTTTATGTATTTGTAAATCCGAAACGTAAAACATTCAAAAGCAAGTGAACGAGCTGAAAACAACAGTGTTATAATTTAAAAATATGTTAAGCTAATGCACATACAACATTTGTAGCACGTATTGTGATTGTGATAAATTTGAATACCTGTAATCAACTTTCCCAACCTGCTGTGTATAATGTATTATTTTTTGACTATACAATTTAAACGGGCATTATTAAAAATAAATGTAGCTCACAGTTGTGCATTATTTAAATGTTACTAATCCATTTTTAAATATCAGATCCTTTGAAAACTTGAACTTGCAGTAAACATTTTTTTTGCAATTCATTTTAAGTGAATGCACCTCAGTGTATGTATTTCAACACTAAAAAAATCTATGCGCACCAACAAAAACATCCGCGCCCATTTACGGTCCACCAACAATATCTCTTGGTGAACTGGAAAGTTGGCTTCTTAAGAATAGTGCTGTCCCCAATGAACGAAGCAAAGCTTTTATCGTAAAACATATCACAACCGATGAGGACGACAGTGTTTTTAGATTCATAGCAACCAGTAATATTATATTAGAAAATGGAGTAAAAAAGAATATCATTATCCCAGTGTTCTTAATAGGAACAACTAACCGCGATAAAAAAATTCATTTACTGGGAATAGTAGTATGCACCAATGAACGAACTGCCGATTTTCAATTTATTTTTCAGAGTTTGCAGGAGGCAATTTTTGATTTGTTTCATTTTGAAATGAAACCCAAAATTTTGGTGGCCGATGCTGCCGTCAGTATACGCAATGGGTTTCAAAATGTGTTTGGAAATTGTACTGTGCGTATGTGTTGGGCACATATGAGCAGTAATGTGCGAAAGAAAGTTCAAAGTCTAACTGAAAAATCAAACTGGAACAAAATTTTGGCTGACGTAGATCAAATTCAAGTTAGTGAAGATGAAGTAGCATTTGAAACTGCCTATAAACTTTTCTTAGAAAAATAGTTACATGAAGCGAGATTCATCGAGTACTTGCAAGAAGAATGCAGATTTTGCCACCCTGTACTGGAGATAATAGAATCATTTTCAAGAAAATATGAAAATTCTTTATATCATTTTTCGGATTCAGTTTCGATAGATTTACATACTTGGACCACATCGTATCAATAGGCACGACTAAACAAAAAAGTTAAATGTATTGATGATGATAATCATACTCTAAGAACGTATGTTATTCCTGCTGCCGAAAAACTGGAAATAAGCAAGGATATTTTGAAGCCCGATTACTTACAGTCTAAAGAATTGGATGAATATATTAGGAAGAAATCTTCTTATTATAAATTGTTCTTGCCTGTGGACGAGGTCAATTGGAAAGATGGACGGTGCCATTTGCAAACATCGACTAGGTAAGATAAAACTCTTCGTTTTAAGTATGTTGAAGCACCTTCTGAGGCTAAAAATGTGCCATTAGGCACCAAAAGAAAAGTGGTCGACCTACGAAAGCTAGAAAAGCGCTAATTGTACAGTGTATGCATAATTAATAATTTATCAGTATGTATTTTCATTTATTTCAGTGCCTATTTTGTAACAAATAATGCCCACAAGTTAAACAATAATATTTAATTTTTTAATGCTCTAAAATAAATGTTTTTACGCTTAATATTTAATAATTTATTTCTGGAAATAAAAAAAAATAATGCTCAAACTGAAGTTTCTAAATGCTCAGTAGCGCTTTCTTTATAGAAAAAAATGAGGTGTGGTCACCACACGACTTTCTTATACGAATGAGCGTTTCAAACTATACAATTTTAAGAATTTTTTTATACAAAAATTATTCAAAATCCTATTCTAAGTACTTTCACTCTCTTAATAAATCGCTATAGAATGCATCCTTTGCAAGATATTCGAAAAAAAGTGCTACTCGCTAAGGGTAAAAGTGCTACTTCCGGAAATTTGAAATTTCATGTATACAAAAAATATTGCAAATTCAACTCTATATACTTTTGTACTCTTAATAAATATATATATAGAATGCATAATTTACGACATATTTGCAAAAAACGGCTATTCGGTAAGAGTAAAAGTGGTACTTCCGGTCCGAATTTTGAAATTTTTTTTATACAAAAGATATTTAAAATTTTTATTTAAATACTTTTATACTGGTAATGTACCTGATTTTCGATAAGAGTAAAAGACCTACTTCCGGTAGGAATTTCGAAAAACTTTTTTAATACAATTTGTCTCAAATTTAATTTTGAGTACATTTGAATTCTTTATAAATTTGTTTAAACTTAGTAATTGACGAAATATTTGGAAAATTCGATTTTTTCACTGAAGTAAACTACTACTTCCGGTCTACCGATTTTACAGATCTCAAGAGGGAGATTATATTCGTAAATACAAAATTTGGAATAGATATCTACAGCGGTTTGACCGCTATCGTGGTCACACATAGACAGACACACACACACACACATACAGACATTTTTTAAAAACCACTTTTTTGGTATCAGGGGACTTCAAAACGTGGACATCTGCAAAAATCTCGAGGTCGAAAATTTTCATCATCACATGTACTGCGTATAAGAAAGTGAAAATAGTTGGTTATTTTTTAGCTGACATTTTACTTGGATTGAAGGTTGTAAAGAAAAAATAATTATTTGAATTTTCGGCTGCGTATGTAATAATAAGAGTTACTGTTAATTTTGAACCTTCGTGTAAATATATATATATCAATAATATTTAAGCAATAACACTTGAGCTGTATTGGAAAAATACTGATAATATTTCTCTTCAAACTATAATAAAAATATGATAAGAACTAAATTTTTTACAAATGAAAAAATATTTTACCAAATTCTTAATTTGCTAATTATAACTTTGCAACAATATTCTTCATAAAGGAAACAATAATTTTGTATATAATTGATAATTTAAAATATTTACTTTTTTAAAGAGTTTCAACATCCTGCTAGTGTTTTTCGCTGGTTTTTCTCGCTAATATCATTGTATAAGATGTTCCCTAACACATGGAGCAGTCACATTTTCACTTATCGCCACTATTATTCTAAACAAACTGATATTAGCACATATTTAGGTATGTGCATAGATAGATACGCATATTACAAGCGGTTAAATGAATATTGTATGTGTATCTGTTACTTGAATCGTTTTTATACAGCCGCACAAACACGACAGAAGTTGAATATAAGATACGTTATCGCGCCGTGGTTTTGAATTTGTGGAATATAGTGAAACATGTAAACAGGATCAAGTATACAGTATTGACGATTAGGTATTAAGTTTGTCTACAGAGTGTACAGGTGCACTGTGCACGCTTTTAGAAGAATTATATAATAATGATAATTGATAATTTGTTTCAAAGAAAAAATGATATTGGCGTAAATAAACGATTTCCTCACAACCCCCTGCGAAAATTTAAATTCTAATGGTTGTTCCATGTTGTTCTAGATTTTCATAAAACATCAAAAAACGTATCTCTTATACACTAAAAAAAAAAAAACGAAAGTGAAAAGCTTAACTCCATTTTTCGAAAATTTAAATTCTGGCGGTTGTTCCAGGTTGTTCAAGATCTGCTCTAAACATTGTTCTAATACATAAAGAGTGTATTTAAAAGAAACATAATCGGCCAAGAAAACGGAGAAAAACAATTTTTCGCTAGCTCCCCTCTTTTTGAACATTTAAGCTCTGACGCTTGTTCCAGGTTGTTCTAAGTGTTTCTAAGAAAAATCTAAATTGGTCGGGATAATAGGAAAAAACGATTTTACAATGGACGGAATGACTTGCACTTTCTGAACATATAGTGTAGACGAACGTTCATTTCTTTCAAAAACATATTTTTACTAAATTCTGATGCTCCTCACACAAAATAATATTAGAACACTAATTTTGGCTTCATTAGTAATGAAGATTCAAACACCCTCATAGACATATTGGGAATGATTATACCTTGCAAGAAGGCAACATGCTTTACTTTTATTTTAATACCTAAAATAAAAGTATTTTTTTGTAAACATTATTTATAGATAGTGGGGGGGGGGGGGGTACGCGATCGTATCTCCAGGATCGACGACAAGCTGTATGGCGGCAAAGCAACATTTCCGAATTGCGAAATGTAAATTGTGGTGTTCCTCAGGGCTCAATACATGGACCCATATAATTTATTATTTATATATATATGATCTACCATCTACCTTAACCTGTGATATCTACTTATATATATTGCAGATGATATATTTTTATTGGTTAAACAAAATACCAGCAGCCTAAGTGACAAAAGAATCTCTGGATTTTCCAGAAAGGTCAAGCAGTTACTGCTTTTACGTTCCTTTTATACAGCTAACAAGTATGTTGAACAATTAATTTAATTTTAATTCCGATGTTTTGTTAGTAACTTGGTTAGGTTTTATATATGGCCGATTATGATTTTTTTTTGAAATACTTTGGAACAATTTAGAGCAAATCTAGAACAACCTGGAACAAACGTCAGAATTTAGATTTTCAAAGAAGCGGGGAGGGGATTGTCAGAAAATTGGTTTTTCCTATTATATCGGCCAGTTATGAGTTTTTTTTGAAACACTTTGGCCAATTTAGAGCAATCCTAGAACAACCGTTAGAATTACGATTTTCGAAAAAAAGGGGATCTGGCGAAAAATTGTTTTTCTCCTTTTTCTCCGCTTTTTCCAGTATCTTTTGATATGTAAGGCATATGGTTTTAATGTATTAGAATAGTGTTTTGAACACACCTGGGACAATCTAGAATAACCGTCAAAATTAATTTTTGCAAAAACGGGGTCATAATTTTGGCTTTCGTTTTTCGCCAATTTCTCGACTGATTTTGATTTTTTCTTTGAAATACATTATAACAATTTGGAACAAAATTAGAACAACCTAACACAATCATCAGAATTTCGATTTATAAAAAAGGGAGGCTGAGAAAAACTCGCGTTTTTCGATTATCTCAGTTAATTTTGATTTTTTCTTCGAGATTCTTTGGAACACTGTTAAGGGTAATTTGTCGTTTTTTTCTTAATTATCTCGGCCAATATTGAATTTTTTGAAAAACTTTGGAATAATTTAGAGCAAATCTAGAACAATCTGGAACAAACGTCCGAATTTATATTTTCAAAGAAAGGGGGAGGGGGTTGTCAGAAAATCGGTTTTTCCTATTATATCGACCAGTTGTGAGTTTTTCTTTGAAACACTTTGGACAATTTAGAGCAATCCTAGAACAACCGTTAAAATTACGATTTTCGAAAAAAAGGAAATCTAGCGAAAAATTGTTTTTCTCCATTTTCTCCGCCGATTATGTTTTTTTTTGAAATACTTTGGAACAATCTACAGCAAATCTAGAACAACCTGGAACAACCGAAAAAAGGTGGGCTAACTTGTCACTTTTTTTCCAATATCTTTTGATATGTAAGGGATACGGTTTTAATGTATTACAATAGTGTTTCGAACACACCTGGGACAATCTAGAACAACCGTAAACATTAATTTTTGGAAAAAAGGGGGTCATACTTTTGGCTTTAATTTCTGGCCAATTTCTCGACTGATTTTGATTGTTTCTTTGAAATACTTTATAACAATTTGGAATAAAATTAGAACAACCTAACACAATCTTCAGAATTTCGATTTATAAAAAAGGGAGACTGAGAAAAACTCGTTTCTTCCGATTATCTCAGTTAATTTTGATTTTTTTTCGAGATTCTTTGGAACACTGTTAAGAGTAACTAGTCGTTTTTTTTTTCAATTATCTCGGCCAGTATTGAATTTTTTGAAATACTTTGGAACAATTTGAATTTCTTGAAATACTTTGGAGGAATTTAGAACAAACCCAGATTTCGATTTTCGAAAAAAGGAAACTACCTTCAAACACCCGTTTGAGACCCGCTTTACGTACTGAAAGTGCAGATAATTAATGATAATTTTCTTCAGTTTAGATACTTTAGATGCAATGCTAAAAGTATGCCTGGTTTAATCACATAAGGATAGTAAGTTTTTCAATAAATTTTGTTAATATGTATGTCTATTTAAAACTATATGCAATAAGAAACTAAACTTGGAGTCTGTGGCTTGAAACTACACAAAAACACTAAAACACCTTACCACACTAAAGCACAAAAATGGCTAAATACGTATTTCAACAACTAAGTTGTCATCATCAGTAGCACTGATCAAAAATCGTGTTGCTCTGTACGCTACGGTGTGTAGACAGCGCGATTTTTGATCAGTGCTACTGATGATGACAACTTAGTTGTTGAAATACGTATTTAGCCATTTTTGTGCTTTAGTGTGGTAAGGTGTTTTAGTGTTTTTGTGTATATGCAATAAGGTTATAAGGTACGTAGGTTTTTGTTAAATATATACTTTTGTACTAGGTTTCTATATGAAAGCACTCTACCACTACCTTGAAAAAGAATTTTCGGGTCGCAGGCGTTTCCTCATTAGTCGTTATATATAGAACGTAAAATTTCCGTCGAATGACATCATGTACAAAATTTAATATACGGTCTATATTGCCATAATGGCATATTAATAACTAATAATCAATTCAGATTCGACGAAATAACAAAAGACAAAACAAAGACGAAATGTGCATACTGTTAATCCACAAACACCATATGAATAATGCAAAAACTAGCTGGTATTTCAAGGTCGCGTTCAAACTTTAATGTCCTTTATTATGAAATAGTTTTTTTTGCAAACATAATTCCGATACTATTTACGTAACGTTTGCTCATATATAATAAAGAGTTGAAATAGCATAGATATGTGTGTATGTGAAAATGAAATTATCAACTATATATTTATAAGCTTTGTATATATATAAAATATTATTATTACGTTTTAGCACAATTTTCTGCAAGGTTGCTCCCAATTATATGTATATTTTAGAAACTGTGTCATCATCATCATAATCCAACAATACCAATAACCATAATCCACAATAAGTTTGACATCTTCTCAGTGTCACTTTTAAGTTTCTATTTTCCTAGTTATTTTTATGTTTTAATCTATATTTCTTTAATTTTATATGATTTTGGTTGATGGTAATCATCTTTACGATGGTCCAAAATGGAGAATATAATGTTGTCCATAATAACCTTCACTTGGAAGACCGTACAAGATCCCCAAGATCCTCAATGTCATATGACAGGTATAATTTTTCAAGTTTGAATTCATATTGCGTTCCTTTTAGGAATATTGGTCCAGTTGTTAAGATTTTTCAACTTAATATCGAAGGTATATCCAAAGACAAATGTATCTACTCAGAGAGATTGGCGAAGGAAATGGAATTTATTCAAGTGGAATGTGATTGCGAGTCCATATTGTGATTGCGGAGCTGAGATTGATCAACAATTCTTATGAAAAAAATCAATGTAGTTGTTATTACAAATAAGAAACTGCTACAAAATCTATGTTGTTCTAAAATCAACAATCAAAATCGCCCGAAAGAATTTGAAAAAAAAAGCATTTTCACTTAGACATCTTTTTTGGAAAATCTTAACTTCTGCACGTTGTTCAGGTATTTCTAAATATTGTACCAAAATTTCACACCTGTATCTCTTACAAATAATAATATTTTTTGAGAAAATAGGTGATCCAAGCAATGCATTTGCTCTAGCATGAGGGAAAGAGAAAGTAATGATGAGCTGTCAATTTCATTATGCAATATTTTCTACAAGAAAGAGATACCAACAATAGCTCTTCTACATTATAAAGACGGTATATTAAATTGTTCTAGTTTTTCATGCTCACATCCAAGAGAACTCTTGGGAACAAGAAAAAAATTTAATCTGGTACAAATTTAGTGAGTAGCACTACAGGAGGTATACCGTTGGAATAAACCTAAAACCAACCAAATGAATGTGACTACAAATCCATAATTCATACGCTTGCAAAGTTATTACAAATAGTCATTTTATGAGAAATGGCTTATATTGGATTTAACTGCTTTTGCATAAACACACCTCATTTAACAGATCACGTGACATATGAGTCGAAAAGCATTATTAAAAGCAATTTTCTGTATCTACAGTATCTGTTTCCTAGATATAATAAATAAAATTATTTTAAGGTATATATGTGGTGAAAACACGAAAAAACAGGACAAGAAATAAACATACTTCGGATGACAAAGTTGTGACCTGTTTTATACTATTTATTTTATGGATTTGTAAGATAAATTATTATAAATCTATAATATAGATAAATTGTTATTTCCGGTTAGAATGCCCATCTTTTATAGAAAATTCATCCAAATTCTGCTCTAAATTTTGTTATACTTTTAATATTCTATCTAGAATGCCTATCTGTTTTTTCACGTTTTTCAGGTTTTTCACGAATCTCCGCAGGACATAGTGGATGCTTTTGCTGAAAAATTTCGTACTTCCTACCATAACAGTACACCTTTTCATGACAACGCACCCAGTTCTTCAGTAAATCATTTACCTGTTGTTCTTCCATTAGTTTCTGAATCGGAGCTAATTGACATTATGTCCAAGTTTCCGCAGAATTTTAATTCTGGGGATGACTTAATTCCTAATTTTCTTATTCATGATCCCAGACATATTTTGGCGATACCTTTGGCTATTATTATTAATCTATCAGTTCGTTTATCTGTTTTTCCTTCCTCTTGGAAGCGTGCACGAATATGTCCAGTGCACAAAAAAGGTGATAAAACGCTTGTTGACAATTATAGACCAATATCTATTTTATCTAACCTTGCTAAGATTTATGAATCCTTTCTTTACTCATGTATATATCATGGCACTAAATCATACATCTCATCTGACCAACATGGCTTTGTCCGTGGTCGATCGACAGTTACAAACCTTATCACCATTTGTCAATATATAAGTTGTGAACTTGATGTGCAGGGTCAGGTGGATGTTCTTTATACCGATCTTAGCAAGGCATTTGACACCTTAGATCATGGTATTTTACTCACCAAATTGTCTGTGTATGGTTTGAGTTCCTCATTACTTAGACTTTTGGAGTCGTATTTACTCAACCGAAGTACATATGTTTATTACAATGGTTTCAAGTCCTTCGAGTTTGTTCCACAGTCTGGCGTCCCTCAGGGCTCCAATCTGGGACCTTTATTATTCATTCTTTTTATTAATGATTTGCTCACCTCATTATCATGTCCTACACTTGCTTATGCAGATGACATTAAAATTTATCAATCCGTCAGGACCTGGAACGACGTATTGCTTCTGCAAGGGAATTTGAATATGATCAGCGAATGGTGCATGCGTAATGGTCTGGTTCTGAATGTTGACAAGTGTTGCCACATGACTTTTACTAGGAAGCATAGAATTATTCCATCCACTTATGTGATTGACGATCACAATCTTTCTAAGGTCAACGAATTTAAAGACCTTGGTGTAATTTTTGACAGCCGTCTAACATTTATCCCACATATTTCAAATTTATGTCTTGCTACCTCTAAAACCTTAGGTTTTGTTACACGTACCTGCAAGCATTTCAACAATATCGGTTTACTGAAAACTCTATTCTTTAGCTTTGTTGCTAGCAAACTTGAGTATGCTTCCCCAGTCTGGGCACCACACTACACTTACCTCCAGTTAATGGTTGAGAAGATTCAGAGAAGATTCCTGAAGTTTTTGTCATACAAAATTGATGGCACTTATCCTATGCGCAATATGGATTACGCTACCCTTTTGGCACGACATGGAATGCAGTCCTTGACGTCGCGTCGTGAAAGACATGGTGCGCGTTTTATTTGGAAGCTAGTGCATGGTCTCATTGATAGTTCTTACATTCTTTCCCCCATAAATTTCCTTGTTCCGCGTATTTCTTCCCGATCTTCCCCTACTTTCTCCCTTCCTATTCCTAGAACCAACTTACTATCTTTTTCTCCTGTAACAACTATGTGTCGCACAGCTGAGCTTATTTATGGGGATACTTTTTTTTAATATAATTTTCTTGTATTAACGTCTTCTTTTGTATAATTTCTATTTCTAAATGTATGTATACAATTTTTGTTTGTCCTGTTATTGGATTGATTATCCGTTGGGCAATAAATAAATTATTATTATTATTATTACTATCTGACGTAATATTTGGAAAAAACTAGTTTTCCGTAAGATTGCACTTTGTATTAATTTATTACAATAAGGAAGTCTTGTGATGAAAATTTTCGACTCCGAGATTATAGCAGATGCCCACGTTTTGAGGTCCTCTGATCTGAAAAAACAGTTTTCCCAAACATGTCTGTCAGTGTACCTCCCTCTCTCTGTGTGTGTGTCTGGTATGTGTCTGTGAACACGATAGCGGCCTAACGGCTAAAACTATCCCTGTTCTCTTGAGATCTTGAAATCGGTATACCGGAATTAGTAGTCTAATTCAGTGAAAAAGTTGAATTTTAACAATATCTCGTAACTTCTAAGGCTGAAGAAAATTCTAAAGAATACAAAAGTACCTACTCAAAAGAGAATTTGCAAAAAATTTTGTTCGAAATTCCGCAAGTCGTGCTTTCTAAACAGATATATTCAGTGAATAAAAGTATAAAGTTTTATTTTGAATAAAAATTTAAACCAGAAGTAGCACTTCTACTCTTATCTAATAGCAGTTTTTGCATATATCATGCAAATTATGCATTCTATACATATTTAGTAATATAAGAGTGGAATAATTTTTGTATTTAAAAAAATTAAATTCGGCCCGGAAGTAACACTTTTACTAACAGGCTTATCATTAGGAGGATAAAGGTATTTAAAACTTAATTTTGAACAACTTTTGTATATCTAAAATTCTCACGCACATACTTATGAGTAAGTCGTGTGGAGTCCACACCTTATTTTTACTCCAAAGGTATAGGTATACATACGTTTTATACCCTAAATACAATTCGTTACTGGAATTATAACAAAAAATAAATACTTATAAGATAAAAATAAAGAGAGATATCGTTTTTCCTTGTAAACTGTAATATCAGTTAGTTAAATCGTAAACTGTCACTTTCGTTTTCTTTTAATGTATCTAAAGTTCATTGCACCCAAGTAGATAAATTAAAATTACTCGAATCTGTAATGATTAAAATGTAACTCTTATATAACATTATTTGATTTATGCATATATGTAGATATTAAAACAAGCATTAATTAAATCTTCATTAAAAAATTCTGTATCAAAATTTCATAAATATTAATTCGTTACTTTTTATTTGATATTAGACAGTTTTTAAATAAATAAATCCTATTATTTTCTTTTAATTTCATGTTTCAAATGTTGTTGCAGTTACATAGTTTATAATTTTGATACAAACCAATTATGTAACCTATCTTTGAGAATTAATTTGTCTCAAACCGTAATGCATATCATCATAATTACACACTATATAATGTTGTTACATACATACGTGAATTACTAAGAAAAAATGTAGGTAACATGAAAATTAAGAATTAAATTTAGAGTAAAAATGTTAATTCAATCATAAAATTACATGTTATTTACATTTTTTATTGTAAAAAAGTCAAATTTCAATGTGGCATGGTTCGAATTTCTACTTAAAATTAAATTTCATTATAATAATGCACCTAAATTTTAAAGATGAAATAAGCTTATAATACAAAATTACATGCTATTTTTTATTGCTTGCACCGTAAATTTATTTATTAAAATTCGACCATAAATAATCATGTTTAAATTTTAAAATTATAATTATTAATAATTTTACACAACCAGTTAAAATACCGATACTAATTATTGGCAATTGAATTGCCTGTTATTTGTATCGGAATTATTTTTTACGGTGTACTTAATGTTTTGAAATAAAATTCTTTCAAATAATAATCGTTGTAGTAGAAAAAGAATAAGTACGCAAATAAATTAATATACAGTGTGTAAAATGATATGTTTTCCTATATGAAAATTGTTACTTACGTATCAAGGGAGTAGAGTAATATTTTACAGTCGAGATGAATACTTCGCTCGAAGCGAAGCTCTGTGATGGATGTACATATTCCTAACTCAGTGATGTAAAATTACCGTAATTTATATTTTTGGTAAATTACCGCGGTAAATTACCGATCCTTTAAATTACCATGGTGATTTACTCAAGAAATGGTAAATTACGCAAGAATAAATATTGGTAAAAAAGAGCGGTAATTTGTCGAAAAATACAAATTACGGTAATTTTACATCACTGGCTGTCGCTCTTTGACTAGTTTTGATTCTTTTGAACAATATACAACTTCAGTATTAAACGATATGGAGTTAGTTTATTTGTTTTCATTATTATTATTTATTGAAACTACATATTTGGATGTGACATACGCACTTGTGACATCTAAACTGAAAATAAAATCACTGTATTTCATGTGTAATAACAATAACTAATTTGAAGAATTATTTACTTTATAAATATAGTATACCCAGACATATTACATTTTACAGTAGATGTTTGTATTCTTCTTCTTCTTCTTCTTCTTGGTTTACTTTGAGTCAGACTTCTGCCTTTTACTACTAATCTTAGTGTGATTCATCTTGAAAAATGAGAGTGTGGATAGCTAACTAACTAGACTTTCTTCTTATGATAGTGCCTGTTTTGGGCGTTTGTGTCTCCATGGTACATGAGGATCGTAATTTAGAATATTTTCCAGGTCTTCGTTGGGGTGATTTTCTATCCTGTTATAGAATTTTTGAGCCATTTCTTTGATGTAAATGTCGATTGTCTGGATATTTGTGTCTGCGTGGGTTTGTGTATTCCTCATGTACCATGGAGCTTTAAGGACCATTCGTAGAGTGACGTTTTGTATTGTTTGCAGGGAGCGGATGTGGGTGGGTGGTGCGTTTATCCAGATCGAGGCGGCGTAAGTCATGATCGGACGTATGATTTGTTTGTAAATCCTCAGTTTTGTATTTGGGGTTAGAGAACTGAACTTTCCTAGAGTGGGCCAAAGTCTTCCTCGTGCAGATTTAGTCTTCTTGGCGGTGTTTTGGAGATGTAGAGAGAATGTGAGTCTCTGGTCGAGCGTGACTCCTAAGTATAAGGCGTAGGGGGACCATGGGATTTCATTGTGAAGTATATACACGTGGCCTTCAAATGGTCTCTGGTGTCTTCTAAAAAGGACTGCTTTTGTTTTTTCACAGTTGATGGTGATTCTCCAGATACTGCATCATCTGGAGATTTTGGTGAGAGCTGATTGGAGGGTTGCTATGGCGTTATTGGGATTGATAGATTGGGCAAGAACGACGGTATCATCTGCGTATGTTGCAATTTTTGTTTTGGCTGTGGTCGGGATGTCTGAAGTGTAAATAGCATAGAGAAGGGGGGGAGGGTTGAACCTTATGGGACACCTGCTGATAAGATTCTGGACGAAGAGAGGGTGTCTTTGATCTTGATATTGAAAGTTCTTCTATGGAGATAGTCATGAATAATTTTGATAAGAAATTTGGGATAACCGAAACCATTCAGTTTGTATAGTAGACCCTGGTGCCAGACGCTATCAAAGGCTTTTGAGATACCTAAAAGGCTGCAGCTGTGAACGTGTTTTTATTGAAACCTTCAAATATAAAAGCTATCCTCAATTTTGCCCTGGCGACCCCCCCCCCCCCTTAACCAACGACATTGCCTGACAGTTCAGCTAGCTTTATTTGTGAAAAATGTTGACGTTAAAGCAGCGAATCTACTTAGTGAAATGTTATGGCAAAGGAGAAGTTTCTTATAAGTATGTAATGCAGTTAATTAATGAAAAATACTCGAATGTAAGTGTAAGCAAAACAGCATTAAAAAAATTAATTGTTTGATAAGACAAATTTTAGAATGAATGTCCGAAATCAGCGATATCAAAAAATCAGTGTCTGGTGCGGAAACAGAATCATTGGACCCTATTTTTTTAATGGAAATTTAAATCAATACAATTACTTGGAAATGTTTCAGAATTTTTTGTTGCCATCACTTGAGCAAGAGGAATTGCGACGCATCTACTTCCAACAAGATGGGTGTCTAGCTCATGCTACCTTGATTGTAAGAGAATTATTATTTACACTTTTCTAATAGATGGATTGGACGACATGAACCAATACATTGGCCAGCCCGGTGACCGGACTTAAATCCCATGGACTTTTTCTTTGGGGTTACCGAAAGCAAAAAGTGTACAGTGAAACAATGGGCATTGATTTTAATGATGTAAAAACGCGGATTACGGAGGCTGTTCGGGAAATTAATGTTGAAATTTTGAACAAAGTTTTTTAATTTAAAAAAAGAGTTGAAGATTGCGTTGGATGTGGATTGTGGAATAATGTTAGAGATTAGTGGTCATCCTTTTTTACAAACACAAAATCAATAAAAGCTTTATCGAAATGACATTTGCCTTTTGTCTATCATTAATAATGTAATATAAATTCGGACTTACTTAAAATAAACAACTCGACATATTGTCAAGTTTTTTATCTCATCTTAAATGATTAGCAGTTTTTTATTTACCAAAAGGGGTTTAGATAGAGTAAAAATTTCTTATAAAGAAGTTTTTGTCCTAAAACTCATGTAAAAATATTTTTCTCTATAGGAAACCACATCACTTTTACAAACTGTATATGGATATATGTATTTAAAATTTTGGTTACATTCGAAGCAAGATTTTTTTATAATTGTGAATCAAGACTATTCAGAAGTGTTAATTTTCAGCTTATCGTTCTTAATAGTTTTGTAATGTCGTTAAAATTATAGTTTATCAAGTATTATCATCGGTTAATCTTATCAAAGAGTGTAGATTACATTTCTAAGAACCGAGCCTGTGCAACAAACTAGTTTGATTAAGAAGAAATACTAGGTATTATTTATTGACCATATAATTAACGATTCCAAGGTTAATATAAGAAAAGAAAATTGGATTGATGTATGTATTTAATGAAACATACGACATTGCTATCCAGTCGGGCATATTTTTAAATATATAACTTTAATTATTGTTGACATTTAATCTAAATTTTGAAATTTCCTTTAATTAACTATTATTAAAATAATTATTATACATAAACTAGCACGCTTATTTTAAAGTTTGGTACAGTCTCTCTGAGTGTTCGCCACTCTCTGGCAAATGCAAAGAGGCATTAAATACCTCAAGGGTATAGGCGCGCTATAATAATTCATAGCCAACAAATATTGCCGTAATTGAACTACATTTATGATGACAGCCATCAATTCTTTATAATGATAGATACATATGAAATTCACTTGTTTGTTGGGTTTCTTGTAGATACCGTCTTTATGCAAGGACTAAGTCTTAGATTATACGAGATGAGTTTTTTATGTTATCTGTCAAGCTATGAATGAGATGCGTAGAAGACGAACAAATTTTTATTTTCAACTTAAGAACCATTAACACACTTATTTCAACGTTTCTTTAATATAATAATATGCTTTCGACAAACAATTCGTTTGGTAAATCCGCAAAATATGATCCTACAGCGTTTTCCACGTCTTCATCCGATAGGAATCGACGCCTTCTCAAGTATCTTTTAGAACAAGATAATAATCACGGAGGGCGAAGTCGAGGCAGTAGGGTGGCTGTTGTAATTCCTTATAGCCTCATTCATTGATTAATGCTTGAATAATTCGCGACTTATGCACCCTGCTCTTGTGCAGAAGCAGAATTTTCTGAGCAAAACTGTAGGGTCTTTGTTCGCATATAGCCTTGTTCAATTTCTTAATTGTGTCTTAGTAGATAATTCGCATGATTGTAGTCCTTTTTGGCATATACTCAATTAAGAGAATCCCCTCTGCGTCCCAGGAAACTGTGGCCATCACTTTCCCCGCAGAAAATTGAGTTTTTGCTTTCTTGGGCGGTGGAGAGTCCTTATAAACCCATTGCATTGACTCTTGTTTCGTGGGAGGGTCCGAGTAATGCACCCAAGCTTCATCCTGAGATAATAGAGTTAAATTCTATTTAAAAAAATGTTCGTCTACCCAATTTTTGATCGGGTTTGAGCAGCCAGGGAATTCACCGTGCCAACATCTTGCTCATTCCCAAATCTTCGTGTAGAATTTCGATTCTGATATTCGTATTCGTCTAACAATGATATTTTCAGTTCGTGCTTCTAGAGGTCTTCCACACTTTGGGTCATCATGAATGAATTCTCTGCCCCATTTGAACGGATTATGTACACGAAATTTTAACTTGGAAATAGGACGGGCTGTTTTCTCCGTACACTCACAATTATCTGATGGATATTTTTCGGACTACTGCCTTCTTTAGACAAAAATTTCATGACACTTCTGTATTCAAGTCTCATTTCACATATTTTCTCTTTTTTAAACGAATATAAAACAAACACAATAAAATGACACAGAAGCTTCGTGTAAGAAAATTGTCGCGAAAGCATATTGTACTCATAGCTAGGTAGATAACATAAAGAACTTCCACCGTATTACCATTTTATTTAAATGGATTCACACATTTTAAGATATATATTTTACTTTTACTTTCTTATACGTAGTATAAGGAAGTATTGTGATGACGAAAATTTTCGACCTCGAGATTTTTGCAGATGTCCACGTTTTGAAGTCCCCTGATACCAAAAAGAGTGGTTTTTAAAACATGTGTGTCTGTCTGTCTGTGACCACGATAGCGGTCAAACCGCTGTAGATATCTATTCCAAATTTTGTATTTACGTGTATAATCACTTTCTTGACATCTGATTAGTTTTTCAGTAAAATCGATAGACCGGAAGTAGTAGTTTACTTCAGTCAAAAAATCGAATTTTGCCAATATTTCGTCAACTACTAAGATTAAACAAATTTATAAAGAATTCATATGTACTTAAAATTAAGTTTGAGACAAATTGTCATAAAAAAGTTTTTCGAAATTCCAACCGGAAGTAGGTCTTTTACTCTTATCAAAAATCATTTTTTTGCGAATATCTCGCAAGTCATGCTTTCTAGGCAGGTACATTACGAGTATAAAAGTATTTAAAGTCTAATTTTAAATATCTTTTGTATAAAAAAAATTCATAAAAAGTTTTTCGAAATTCCTACCGGAAATAGGTCTTTTACTCTTATCGAAAATCAGTTTTTTGAAAATATTTCGCAAGTTATGCTTTTCGGACAGGTACGTTACGAGTATAAAAGTATTTAGAACTTAATTTTCAATACATTCTGTATAAAAAGAATTTCAAAATTCGGACCGGAAGTACCACTTTTACTCTTACCGAATGCGATTTTTTGCAAATATGTCGTAAATTATGCATTCTATATATATTTATTAAGAGTACAAAAGTATTTAGAGTTGGATTTGCAATATTTTTTGTATACATGAAATTTCAAAATTCGGACCGGAAGTAGCACTTTTACTCTTAGCGGAGTAGCACTTTTTTTTCGAATATCTTGCAAAGTATGCGTTCTATAGCGATTTATTAAGTGAATGAAAGTACTTAGAATAGGATTTTGAACAAGTTTTGTATAAAAAAATTCTTAAAATTGTATAGTTTGAAACGCTCATACGTATAAGAAAGTCGTGTGGTGGCCACACCTCATTTTTTTATGTGTAGTAGACGTAATATTGTAATCGTGCATACTTTCGACCTCATATTTTTACGATGGGACGTTTAATGTTGGGTTCTTTATTTGTCTGTCTGTGAGGAGACACGATTGAATCTAAAGTGAGATGTTTATTTTCTTCCACCATCGTACGGATAACTTACAGTTTCAATTAGATTTCATTAATTATTCGACCAGAAATAACACCCCTATCTTAATTTCGTTTCTTTGATGCACGACTACAAAACTGTCGCCAAAATACCAGACCATAAAATTGTTCAATTTAGTACATGAAACAATTACCCAACTAATCATCTTGAAAAAGTTTATAAACAAATTAGAATCAGTTTTAGCTAGTAAATCATTTTATATTTGGAATGAAACACGAAACTTTTCTCCAAAAATAATACATACATGTATTAACTAGATATAGATTAAACATCTTATTTACGAGTATATATTATACAATTTGAATCTTAC
The DNA here is from genome assembly GCA_963170755.1 of Amphimallon solstitiale. NCBI lineage: Eukaryota > Metazoa > Arthropoda > Insecta > Coleoptera > Scarabaeidae > Amphimallon > Amphimallon solstitiale. The sequence goes on from OY720676.1 coordinate 175,404,055, forward strand.
GCATAAGAAAGTCATTTTTTGTCTGGTGGCAACCATATTTTATCAGCCTTACTTATATGAAACATAACTTTTGAAACAACCTGTATATTCATATTTTATTTCTACATCACAGCATACCAGAATGTATACAAATTTAATTTAAATTTTAGCACGAGCTACAGCTTACTTCAGTCATATTTATTTATTAAGTAATTTGGTCAGACCTTTTTCTTTTTGCTTGTGGCCATATTGTATCTGCCCATCTTCGATTTGTAAAGCATTACTATTAAAACACCCTGGAGATGCATATTTCATTGCTACGTCAAAGAGTGCGAGGTTGTGTATGTATTTCAATCAAAACTCGCGCACCAGCAAACATCTAGCTTTCGCTATAATCATTTATAACATCACATGCTCAGACTTTTTTGCTAGTGGCGGTCATAATAATAATAATAATAATCTTTGTAATATATTTAATATAAAGAAAATATTATCTCACTTTTGTGAAACTACTTACTTTTGAAACACCTGAGTATTAATTATTGTTTTTTTTTTTGGAACAGTCTATACATTGATTTATTTCTCGCATCTCAGATCCTGAATTTAGGCGCACGGTGTTTTGCGTCTTTTTTTCCTACTACACCCTTACAGAGAAATGATTCTTTGAAAATATCTCGTTAATTCTATAGAGATTTATTAAGAGTATAAAATTACTTGTTTGCAACTCAATTTGCAAGAACTTTTTGTATAAAAATTTTCAAAATTCGGACACTCTTTTACTCTGATCGAGAAATAGTTTTTTTTGGGAATATCTCGCAAATTAAGCGGTCTACGTAAAAAAGATTACAAACGTGTTTTAAAGTTAAAAGTTTCGGACGATGCAAGTCGGTAAAATAAAGTCATCTGGTGCTCGGTTAGCTAACTGCTGCGCGCATTTCAGATCTATAAGACCCGCTTCTTTCACAATCCTGACGTAGAAGATCCTTTCTCTTTTTCAATGAACCGGTACGTACTTATTTATTAACACAAATTATACAATTTTTGATAATAGCGGCTTTTTACATAAATTGTGTTTTTATTATACATTTTTACGCAAGAATATTAGAATTTTTTGTAGAAAAAATGTTACCTTTCTAAATTCAAAGTTATGATAAAAAAACATGGAAATATAGGTTGTCCCACCTAAGACTTTCGGGTCATATATCTCCATTATTATTGAACGAATTTTTTTGAAATTTAAAATATAGATAGGTACTTAATTGAATGATGATTGTTCTGTTACTTTTGAAATTACTCAAAGTTAAAAAAAGTAAGTTTTACTCATTGTTCTTTTTTTTCAAATTCCACGAAAATATCTTTACATGGTTAAGCACCGAAAATCAAGCCTCTACAAAAAAAGACGAAGTAAAACAAAATTTTGGTTTCAGAGAAAAATCAAATTATGTTGCTAAAAATGTAATTTAATTATTAAGAATGTTTTTGAAAGTTATCTTACCGAAAGATCACAAATTGTTAAAATAATGGACACACTAAGTCAGCCCAGAACAATAAAAATTGACATAACACAGGGCACTGTATTGGGACCAATTCTCTTTATATTATACATTAATACTTTAACGAAAATAAATATATCTCATGGAAAAATTATATCATACGCGGATGATACAGCAGTGATATTCAACGGGAACACTTGGAGTGACGTTAAGGAATATGCAGAGAATGGATTAATTCAAATATCAAATTGGCTAAAATCTTTTAGATTATCACTTAATATAAAGAAAACGCACTACGTATGTTTCTCCATCACAACTAAACAACGTCCCAACTTTGAAGAATTAAACATGAGGGGGGGGGGCAAAGTAATAAAGGAAACAGACCAGGTGAAATATTTAGGAATATATATAGATGCAAATCTTAAATGGAAGGTACATATAGAGTATATCTGCAATAAAATTAGATGTCTTATACATAAATTTTATATAATACGTGAAATGTTAAACAGAAAATTATTATTCATGCTCTACAGAAGCCTGGCGGAATCAGTACTAAAGGCTGTATTACACTTACCAAGTTCTTGACCAAGTTATTGGCCAAGAAATTGTCGGCAAGTTCTTGATCAAGTTATTTTTGACTTTGACTGTTTTACACTTATCAATTTCTTGGCCACGTTTTTAGGTGAATTAGCAGTACCAATAGTGCAAAAGTACGAAATAAAAAAATTAATAAAGTTACCGAAGATTTGTGTTTGATATTGAATGTAAAAATTACTGCACAAGAGATACAAAAGAAAATAAATAATTTACGCATACAATTCTTTCAAGAAGTATCAAATTAACATGTCATTTTTAACATTAGTCTAAAATGGAATTTGTGTTTACATTTTACACACTTGGCAAAAAACTTTATAACATGAATATTACTAGAAAACACTAAAAACTTGATCAAGTTGAGAAGAAAAATAGAACATGTTCTAAGCCACCAAGTTCTTGGCCAAGAAATTGATCAAGTCGACTTGACAAGTGTAATACACGACTTGTCGTCAATTTTAACTTGACCAAGTTCTTGGTCAATAACTTGGCCAAGAACTTGGTAAGTGTAATACAGCCTTAAGATATGGTATAGTAGCTTGGGGCGGAGCCTATAATGACAGTTTAAAATCCTTAAATTCTGTTCAAAACTACTTGCTCAAAACAATATACAGGAAAGATAGACTTCATCCAACAAATACAGTTATATTCCGTAGACATACTTAACATCAAATCTTTATATATACTGACATCATGTATTTTTCTTCATAAATATCCCGAAATAAGAGAGTCTATAAATCATAAATACCTTACAAGAAACAGGATAATAGGATGTCTGCAAACAACAACAACTAATACCACATTTTACCAAAGATCCTTTTGTTACTTAGGACCGAAACTATACAACAAGATTTTACCTGAAATAAAAATTATTAAAAGAATAAAAACATACGTAATGCACTTAAGAAACTTTATTTTTATTAACTTGGAAGCGTTAACGGGGATGTTTTAAGGTCACAAGTTACTTCTTAGTGAAATAATTATAGTTATAGTTAGTTAGTTCGTTAGTTTTAGTAAGTAGTAGTTTTAGTAACGTACACTTTTGTACCCGAAATATGTATTCATATTAGGTTACTACATTTCTTAGAATTTATAATGTAATTGCACATACAGGTGGCCAACACCTAGGTGCACATGTATTTTTCTTTAAATAAATAAATAAATAAGACAATTACTGCATAGAGAACTTTGAGAACAATTGAATAACGTTGCCGGGATTTAATCTGTACATCCCCCATAATTTTTGAAAAAGTCAAATATCATTGTTGACAGTTCAGTAGAAAGTGTTAATTTCGATTTTTTGTTTTCCCTTTCGAATAAAAATAGCATTTTCGCTTATGGTGAATGTCACAAGGACCTAAACGAAACCGTAAGAGTTCTTGTCGAACGTCACCCGAACGAAGGCCTTTCAAAATTTAAAGTCAAAAGAATAATAAATTTATTTGAAGACACAGGAAGTGTCCGCGAATTAAAGCGTGTAAGGGAAACGCCAGTCACTGGGAATTAAGAAATACTGGGTGCTATAGTGGAGGCATTCGAACAAAATCCAACAAGAAGTGTACGAAATATTTCTCAAGTTTTGGACGTGCAGGTTTCAAGAAGTTCCATCCATAAATATTAAAATAATAAAAAAAAATCATCCTTTTAAAATATTTTTGCACCAAGAGTTGTCTGAAGATGACGTGATTAATAGATTAAATTTTTGCTACTTCATGCTGCAAACCATTGAAGACGATCCAGATTTTATCAGGAGGATGCTTTGCTCTGATGAATCAACGTTTAAAAGCAATAGTGTTGTAAATCGCCACAATATGCGTTACTGGGCAATTGAAAATTCGCACTGGGTCCGGCATGTTGATAACCAGGGTGTGTGGTCACTTAATGTGTGGGGTGCTGTGATCGGAGAGCATGTAATAGGGCCTCACCTTTTTGATGGAAATTTGAATGGCGCCATGTACCTATTATTTTTGCAAAATAAATTTCAAAATTTAATTGGACATCTATCGCGTATATTTCAAAACGAAATGGTCTTTATGCAAGATGGAGCGCCGCCACATTTTGCTAGACCAATCCGTGCTGATTTAGATACAAATTTTGGACCTCGATGGGTAGAAAGAGGGGGCCCAATACCTTGGCCGGCCCGATCACCAGACCTCACCCCCTGTGACTGCTTCCTGTGGGGATACGTCTAAACAAAAGTTTATTCAACACCGCCTACAACTCCTGAAGATTTGCAGAACAGAATCTGAGAAGCATTTGCATCAATAAATGCTAACATGATGCGAAACGTAATTGATGATTTTAGGATTCGTTTAGAGAGATGTATTGAAGCGGATGGTGGTACATTCCAACATCTATTATGACATTTTCATCTGATTTTTGTTTTAGTGTTCTCGTTTTTTGGTCGTTCTTTGTTATCAACTTTTGTTATTAAATTGACTGCTTTCAGACCTGAAATTCAAAGTTTTAACGCTCTTGTTGCCCCGAAAAACCTACTTAACCTTTATTGGCAGTTTAGTGGAGTATCTATGGGTGTTCTGTGAGTTTAAATGTTTGCACACTGTATAAGACATTAACAATAAGATTCACTGAAAACTGGAAAGTCTTAAACCAGTATCTTGCATTTAATAAAGTATGCTGCCTGAATATATGTACAATAACAGGAAATATAGGGTGATTTTTTAAGAGCTTTCGGATTTGATTTAAAAAAAAAACACATAAAATTTAGAGAAATGTATGAAATCTTTATTTGAGTCCATCTATATAATTCAATGTTTAAAGATGATTACATGTAAATGTTGACCGCGGCTACGCCTGAAATGGTTCATACGCTGGGTCCAATTTTGGCATACTCTCTCCAACATATCGGCCGGTATCTCATGAATAAAATCTTCAATATTGGCTTCCAGTGCGTCAACCGTTGTGGGCTTGTCCCTATAAACATGAGCCATAACATAACCCCACAAAAGATAATCTAAAGGCGTTAAATCGCACGATCAAGGTGGGCAATTGACCGGCCCCAAACGTGAAATAAACTGTTCACCGAACTCGCCTCTCAATTGGGCTATTGTTTCGCGTGCTGTGTGGCATGTGGCACCGTCTTGTTGAAACCACATGTCAACCAAGTCCAGCTCTTCCATTTTGGGCAAAAAAAAATTTGTAATCATCGCACGGTAGCGTTCGCCATTCACAGTAACGTTCCTGCCTTTGTCGTCTTTGAAAAAGTACGGTCCAATGATGCCACCGGCCCGTAATCCACACAAAATAGTGCATTTTTCGGGATGCATTGGCAATTCTTGCAATGCTTCTGGCTGCTCTTCATACCAAATACGGCAATTTTGCTTGTTCACGTATCCATTCAACCAGAAATAAGCTTCGTCGCTGAACACAATTTTCCGATAAAAAAGTGGATGTTCATGCAACTTTGCCAGCGCCCATTCACCAAAAGTTAGCCGTTGCGGTAGGTCGTGTGGCTTCAATTCTTGCAGCAGCTGTATTTTAAAAGGTTTTACACCAAAATCCTTCCGCAAAATTTTCCACGTAGTGGAGTAACAGAGGCCCAATTGCTGCGAACGCCGCCGAATCGATAATTCACGGTCATCAACAACACTGGCGGATACAGCTGCGATATTTTCCTCTGTCCGCACTCTACGTATGCGTGTTGGTGGTTTAATGTCCAATAATGTAAATTTTGTGCGAAATTTAGTCACAAGATTCCGAATAGCCGCCTCAGAAAGTCGCCCAAACTGGCCATAAAATGATAGAAGTGCACGATGCACTTTCTTAACCGAGCATGAATTTTGATAATAAAATTCAATAATCTGCAAGCGCTGTTCGTTTGTAAGTCGATTCATGGTTTAATTATAGACCAAACTGAACATGTTTGACAGTAATATGTTACACGAAAACAGCTGAGCTGCCAAAAACACTGTTGCCAAAAAGAAAGTTGCTAAAAAATCACCCATTAAAAGCTAGTTGAATTCACGTTTTAAAGACTATAGTTGTTTCAGTATAGCGCAACGGTTCTTCACTTAATAAATTGTCTATATTCCAAATTTTATAAAAATTCGTTCAATAATAATGGAGATATATGACCTGAAAATCTTAGCTGGGACACCCGGTATAGTGTTTAAGTTATAACAATATATGTCACGAATGGATATGATAAACTATAATTCTATACATAATATATGCATATATGTATATACAATACATATAATTATCGTAATTAAAATTAAACTCATGTTCTATTTAACAATATTTCATTTAGAAATGACAATATGACTTGTTTGAAAGTATAACTTACAGGATGAGAAGGCATTCAATTATTTTCCACGCGTACTGCACTAATTGCTACCCCACTTTTTGAGACAGCGCGTTGCGAACGTACTATTTATGTACAGATATTCCGTACTAATGTCCGAACGCATTCAACAACGACAGACAATGTCAATTCGCGACCATGGTCAATTGGTAACTGTTCACTCTAATGTTGTGCCGTCAGTTTAATAACACTTTCACTTGCATCCTTCTTTCTCTTCATCACCATTATCTGCATCAACATCATCATTACGTCCTCCAGTCATCTCATCATGTACACGAAACATTTTCACCGACATTCGACAACAATAATGGTACATACAAAACAGAAACTTCCTGATATGAACGATTGAAAGTCGTTAAATAATGTGCCGCCGGCATGTACTTTTTAGTATTGTGATTGTAATTATCCCCACCGATATTATTATACGTACTCCACGAACACAACGTGTAATTATTTAATGTTACCTATACAGTGTGTGATTCTGATAGGATTCTGTGATGTTTAGACACCTCATATAGGTAGGCTATTAGTACATGTGATAGTATTGCAAGTTCATAAGTTAACGAGTATTTAATTATGTCCACTTGTTGAAGAAACATAGATACGTGAAAGAATTTAGTTGCAAACAGTACCGCTAGAACAATGAAAGCATTCGAAGAATTTGAGATTTTAGATGATACGAGTAGGGGAAAGGGGGGGAATGGGGGCCGCCTAAGCAGTTTTGTGTATTTTTCGTGCATTTTTATATTTTTTTTTTGTTTGGTTTTAAATCAAATAAAACTTTGAAGTACACGGAACAAAATTCTATAATTAAAAAAAAAGTACAAAAAAGTAATTGTTTTTCTTCCCTTAAAAAAAAAAACCTGAAATTACCCTCATCACCCACAAACATGGGGCAATTGTGGCCTAGGCTCTAATTACCTCCATTTACGTATAATTAGCGACAAAAATCACAAATATATATCTTGCCTTCAAAGTCTGCACACTCTTTGTGAGCCCAAAGAAAACAAGTTGTGCAACGTATCCACAAGCCTCTCTTTTTTCCGAATTCACCACATATAAGACAAATATCACCATGTACCAGTGGCGGCTCTTTAATGAGAGCAAGTGAGCAATTGCACCCCCTGGAATTTTGAAACAAAACAAACCAAGCGGCGACTAACTGTGAAAGTATTTATTTATTACGTATTCATTGTTATTGAACAGGAACGTGGCGTGTACGGCACGCGAAACAACCTACATGCACCGATCGTAGTCATAGATATAATGACGACTAAGACTAACAGCGCACGGATGTAAAGACCCCTTCCACCGAGAGAAACATACCCATGTGCAAGCGCTACTGTTGCTGCGTTAAGCCATTAAACATTACATTGAAGGTGGGGAGAACTGCTCAACGCTGTTGTAAGATGAATTTCGTGTCTGCGATGCATTATAACACGTTTTCGCGGTTAACGTATGATGAAAAAATCGCAATAAAAATCTTAAACGGCCGATGCCTCAATTATGTTTAGGAAATAAACAATCTGTTAAAGGTAAAGACGTTATAAGAAAATTCAAAATGAATATTTATCAGAAAAATGACTGGATTTGTGGGTGTGAAATTAAAAATACTTTGTTTTGTTTTCCGTGTCTTTTGTTTGGTGGTGAACCGTCTTGGTCAAAGAACGGAATAAAAGACTTAATTCATCTTAGTGCTAAAATTACGAAACATGAAAATTCCGAAGGGCATTTGAAAAATATATTTAGTCTAAGAATGTTAGGATAAAATAACATTCAGAATGTTTTAGATCATCATATAGAAAAGCAGTTCAACAACACAATGAACAGGTAACAAAAAATAGGCATGTGTTAAATTTAATAATAAATTGCATTAGATTTTGTGGCGCGTTTGAACTGGCACTTCGGGGTCATGATGAACGGCAAACGTCGAATACCAAGGGCATTTTTCGGGAATTGATAAATTTTACGGCAGAATTAGATAAATCGCTCAGAGATCACATCGAAGCAGCACCGGTTTTTAATTGAATTTATAAATGATTTCCCAAATTTTAATGAAAAAGTGATAGAACTGTTCTGCAAGTCAAAGACACGCAAAATGGACTTCGTTTATCGTCAGATAACACTGTAGTGTTATATTTATTATTCCCTCAAAACAAACTGTACAATGAACAGTACCTGTCTGGAACAGTATGTCGGTGAAACTTATAAAGATTGGGTAAGCGTTCTTGTATTATACTTTTACTTTCTTGTACGTAGTATAAGGAAGTATTGTGATGATGAAAATTTTCCACCTCGAGATTTTTGCAGATGTCCACGTTTTGAGGTCCCCTGATACCAAAAAAGTGGTTTTTAAAAAATCTCTCTCTCTCTCTCTCTCTCTCTCTCTCTCTCTCTCTCTCTCTCTCTCTCTCTCTCTCTCTCTCTCTCTCTCTCTGTGTGTGTGTGTGTGACCACGATAGCGATCAAACCGCTACAGATATCAATTTCAAATTTTGTATTTACGAATATAATCTTCCTCTTGAGAACTGATTAGATTTTGAGCAAAATTGGCAGACCGGAAGTAGTAGTTTACTTCAGTGAAAAAATCGAATTTTGCAAATATTTCGTCAATTACTAAGTTTAAACAAATTTATAAGGAATTCAAATGTACTCAAAACTAAATTTGAGAAAAATTGTATTAATAAAGTTTTTCGAAATTCCGACCAGAAGTAGGTCTTTTACTCTTATCGAAAATCAGTTTTTTGCGAATATCACGCAAGTCATGCTTTCTAGGCAGGTAAATTATCAGTATAAAAGTATTTAGAACGTATTTTTAAATATCTTTTGTATAAAAAAAATTTCAAAATTCGGACCGGAAGTAACACTTTTACTCTTACCGAATAACGATTTTTGCAAAATATGTCGTAAATTATGCATTCTATATATATTTATGAAGAGTATAAAAGTATTTAGAGTTGGATTTGGAATATTTTTTGTATAAATGAAATTTCAAAATTCGGACCGGAAGTAACACTTTCATACGTATAAGAAAGTCGTGTGGTGGCCACACCTCATTTTTTAATTTTGAAATTATGCACTCCCTATGTGAACCATCCCGAGCCGCCACTGTTTTGTGGTAATAATTACGGCAGCGCCGCTAGATTTAATCTGCAATCAATTTACGAAGAGATTGTCCGTTTGCGATTGTTGGCTTCTTTTATTGTGAGGACGTCTTTACTCGCTAATGAAGCGGTTCTAATTAAACATACATAGTTAAGAAAATATCGGCACGTATGAGGTTTATACATATTTCTTTTGGTGATTTTTAGTCTCTGGTAATTAGAGCAGCCATATACCAGTGGATCGAGGAGTAAGAAGCTGATATTATATTTTATCGCCAACCGTCAAATAAGCGATGCGTTACCATAGCGTTTTACGGAGGTAAATAAACACCTTATTGTACTGTAAAATAAAGTAAAGTGCCTTTATCGAACTCGTTTGTTATTCGCCTCGCTTGGCTCATAAATCAGACTCGTTCGATAAAGGATCACTTTAATGACTTGGTACATAAATAACTATTACGTAGCAGTATCATTATCCATTTATCACATTATATTATAAATATGTATCTATTATAGGACTGGCAAAATCAACATGTACATTGCATAAGTAAAAAATAGAATATTTCATTGTCAATATTATGGCATTTGAAAGTATGAGAATTTGATGAATATGCCAAAGTTTCTTTTTAAAAAATGAACCTCTTGAAAGGTATAAAAATAGCTGACCATTATGATGAAATGAATCGTAAGATTTTTGAAGAATAATTTGATTAAATATTACATAAATGGCAGATAATGCTATAACAGTCATGATCAGTGCATCTAATTTTCGTGCATTTATAATCTTTATTATTGTATTTTTGAGATACTTTCATAACAAAATTAAAAAGTAGTTTACATTTTACCTTAAATATTACAATCGAACCTGTTATAAATCCGCATTCAGTCCTAATTTTTTCGTAATTATTACATATTAATCGTGAAAGTAATATTTCTACAATCATTTTATTAAAATAAGTTATTTACTCTTATTAGAATATTTAATCAAATTTAAAAATGTTGGCATATTACTACATTCTCAACTTTCTACATGTCATTGCAAATTGTTACAGCTGGCGCAATATAAGTTGGCGAGTGGTGGGGATGCGCCGTAAACGTATTTAGGAAACGTACCACCCACCTGCCTGATTCAGTTACTGCATCGCAGTTACTAGTTTCGTACTCAAAACGTAAGTTAGCTTTTTAAATATAAATTTAAATAAGAACTTTCAGGTACGCCACTGGTACGGGAACGTTATATTTAAGAACGAATTAAATTTAATCCACCTTTCCTCTATCTGCACGAACTCACTCCCACCGGTCGCCAAGATATATTGCGCGGACTGTACCTGTATTTTTTTACGTTATGTGTTTCAGGTTCTGGATGGATATTTGAAACATAAATTTTCTCAAAATCATGAATATAAATATATTTACATTTGTAACTTTACATATTTAAATCTACAGTAAAGAGCTATTTCTTGGCCGGTATCTTGTATATAATGAATGAGTTCTTTAATGTCTCGTATAATACCTATTTAGATATAATTTTGTTATTGCTCGTTATATGTTATTATTATTTGTTTGTTTTATTATACTGTTGCTGTATATTGTTATATGATCAGGTTATAAATATTATTATTATTATTACTAAGATATCAAATTATGTATATCACCGAAATTATGTGGAACATGTAATACTTATCGAGCTAATTTTGGTATAACTTTTTTACTTAATTTTTATTAATAAAATGTAACTTCACAGAGAACAACGTAATGAAAAACAATTCACAATGCATAAATTAAAGTGGATTTAAATTATAGTAAAATATTAATGGACATTAACAACAAATCATTTCATATGTAGCTAAAAACTAATGGGTATTAAGGAATTAAAGAAAAATATATAGGAACATAAAAAGGATACGTACTAACTTTCTTTTTCTTCCTCATGATCAGTATCCAGTGCATCAGCATCTCAGAGCATTAATTTTAAACTAAACCTACATACTATCTCAAAGTTGATATTCACTGTGACTACTTTTGACATTTCGGGAATAATTTTAGGTTAACAATATGTCACTGAAAGGTCAAATGTCATTATTGACCAATTTCTTTAGCGTGCGGTGATATTTCTAATCAATTCATTCAATCGATTATCGCCATATCTAGTCGACTGATACAATACGATTTATTTAGGGTTTGTGAATAAAATATAGTATAAAGACTGTGAGGTTAGTCAATTTCAGTTTTGCTTGATCAAGCTTCCTTCTGTAAATAAACTACTTTAGAGACGTTTCGATGCGCATTGGGAAGGCAGGCATATTCAAACTGAACACAGAAAGGAGAAATAGCATTTTGTTATCGACCCAACTAGCGAATCCCAACATAATGTCTTTTATATATTAAAAATGATGAAAACTTTATAACCGATATCTAGCGTAAAGTCGTAAGTTAAGACAAGTTCCTTTGTAATATGTTATGGTGGTCGGTGATTTCAAAAAGAAAGTTTAGTAAGTCCTACTAAGGTATAACCATCATCAAAGTTTTCCTATGGGTTTGGTAAAACGATCCGCACAATAAAAGTCGATTAACACTTAGTGTTGGCGGCCGATTGATACAAAACAAAAATGTAATATAATTTATTCGTTCAGTAGACTTACTTATGCTTACATATATGTACAGTTTTGTGCAATAACTTGGCGTACACGTCTTATTGCTAATTTTGACATTATTTTGCCATTGTGAAAATGGCTTAAGTTAAGTTGACAAATGGAATTATAGCGTCAATTCAATTTGTCATACATGACAGGTATTCAAACAAAAGTCATATTTACATAAGCGTATATTAAGTGTACGCCAATTTATTGCACAGAACTGTACATAGTTGAGTCGCTCTCGCAACCGACATGCGCCACTAAATTAAAATAGCGTCAAATTTGAGATGTTGCAAAATTTTACCTGTCAAGTAATATAACCTACAAAAGCCATTTCAGGACTGCCATAAGTAATAATATTCATACGCGTTTTGACATTTGTCATAATTATCTTTTGACGTTTTTTATAATTTATGGTGACCACTTTTATTGTAACATAATGCAGGACAGAAAGCGTTCATCGCGCGCGAAGCAGTAATATTTACTCACACAGTGAATTATGTAATTCGGGACATTTTCTGGGACATATATTAATACGGGACAGGGGGCTTTAATCCGGGACTGTCCTGGAAAATTCGGGACGAATGGTCACTCTATTAATTGTCATCTAAACATTTTAAATTTGTCAACAACGTTTGCTTCCTGACCAGTATGGCTAAATGTTAAATATAGGTGCAGAAAAAATAATATTTAATATCTTTATTTATAATATTTAATTTGTAACTGGCTTTGGTGTATTTTACTATGGAATGGAATATATTATGAAATATTAATTAATTAGTTTAATTTTATTGTTCTGAAATTGTTCCGGTCAATCGAAATTTGTAGTGGTTTTACATTCCATGGCAAACCTTTATCAATATAATTTTTGATCTCGCGGTATATAGTCTACATAAAGTGGTTTTTGCATAACTTAAAAAATGACGTCGTTCTTGAAGTATTTGTTTTATTATGATGCTTAGTTCCATCTGTCAGGTATTTAATCAAAGCAAATATCAGCATATAGTCGACAGAAGAGCCTGATAAATGGAGACATTACATTTAAAAAATACTAATTGGCTAGCAGTGTTAAAGAAGTGGATATTTGAATTATTGTAACCCAGAATGAAGAAATAATTCTCCAACAACCATAGGCTTATTATTCAAATTTTGCAAGCTGTAATAAGGGCAAGAGAGGGAAATATACTTTATTGATAAGTACTTACTTAAAAAATTAAATTAAAGCAATTTGCTTCTTTCTTTAAAGTTTGTTTTCAAAATACAGTAATAATTCAAAATTAAAAGCTTTTAGAGAAATGCAAGCTAATTGCCCTTTTGCCAATATATAGGCTGATGTAGTGACTTACAAATATGACTAACATATGACGTAAATGGTTTTTATTATTTTGGCGCTTAAGTAACTCAAAATACGATCATAAAAATAAATTTTGTACTCACCAGTATACAATTTAGTTCGTGTTCGTTTATAACTACGTAAAAAAGCGTATATGCACCTTTAACGTGAAGAACGCAATAAAATGTAACATGGTCGCATCGCGTAACTGTTTTATCGTATAGGATAACTGTTTTTTGCTATTGTACGTATTATCATAAAATAATTTGCAAACCACAATAAACTTATTTTTTTGAACGCGTTTGTGTTGTTTAACGTGAAACTTTGCGAATTTAGTCGCGTACGTGCTGATACTGATTTGCTGAGCAGGTTATTAAAGCCGGTTCCTCTCGATGACGGTGATTCTACTTATTAAGAGGAAGAAAAAAGTAGAAAAGTCCCTTTAAAATGCAACGTTAATATTCCAGAAATTTTAATTAAGCACAGCGGCTAGTCGCATTATTTGAACGGACTGCGTTATTTTCTTGTTCTAATTATTAATGTTTTGATTTTCTCCCAATATATAGTATGTATATATTAAACTTCTTTTATTTGATATGTTATTTGTGGTATTTCCAGCGTTTGGATTCTGAACAACTAACGTTTCGGCGAACATTACGTCTGCCGACCTTAAGGGTCTTCGCTAGTGAATGGGAAATGTAATATTGGTTGCATAGCACATAATTTAATAAGCCAAGGATGTCTGAGTACTTATTACACATGGGGAATATATAATAAATATTTAAAATAATAACTCAATATCTAAGCGAATAAAAATTCATTTATGACCAAATATTTACACATTTGTAACCGCGGGAAAGATTTATAGCAGAATAACAATTCATTGTAATGTGGGTTGCCTAATTTTAATTTATTTTATATTCATTTTAAACAAAGTAAAGAATAGTTGAACGAAAAATAAGTGCACAGCCGGGTAGCTTTCTATTCAATTTATAACGTGAACCCAAGCAAACAAATCTCCTCCGAAGGATTTTTGAGAAAACTGGTTTTTAATATTTTGATATATTAATTAATTTTCTTTAATCCGTTAATTTTTTTCTAAATTTGATTCTTCAGCCGGGTAGATTACTAAATTCTTCATAAGTTGACGTTGAAAGGTTTTCTCCAAATTTGCGCCGCCTGCCAACTACAGGCAGTACTAAAATGGATCAAACCAACGAACCGGGAAATTTAAATATTATGTATTTCTATTCCATTTTGTATTTACCTTAATAGTTTTTCTTCACTCTAAATGTTCGGAGATAAAATAGTAGATGTATTTTAAAGTAAAATCTGCTACACATATTCCTATATTTTAAGTCATTTAAAGTGAAGAATAAAAACTATTAATGTAAGTAAAGTTGACAAATTCAAAAAATGTTGTGCAATATATATAATACTAACTTAGTAATAAATTAGAAACATATCTTTTTAGTAATGCTTTATTTTTATATGAAAACTTATTTCTATTTCAAAATATTAATGAGAAAGCATTCTAAATTATTCTTACATTTGAACTTATTTATTCCTTAACTGAAAATCTTCTCTTATAACATTGAATAAATTAGGATATCCTGTAGCTTCCAACCACTCATGAAAACGAATTGATTTTGGATGTGGAAAAAAAAAGTGCTAATACATAAATAAATTACTCGAATTATGAAGAATAAATATTTACGTACATACAATTTTAAGAAATAAGTTTATATTTTATAATTGTGATTACTAATTTTAAAAACCGTCAACAAAAATATTTAAAAAGCTATACCACATATCGTTACCATAGTGGAATATTCAAATTGGAAGGCATTTTTTTACACGTAAGTTTGCATACATTTTCCAAATCAGTGAATTTAACATGCGAATTGTTAGAGTTGCCGTAACAGGATGAAAGAATCGCTTGCATAAGTGGATGATTAATTCTGCACTAATTGTAGATTTCCACGGGGTGAACCATTGAGAATGGGGTTAGAAGTGTAAATACACTTTCAGGGCGCCGGTAAAAGAATCCCTAAACCTATTGCTGTTCTTACTATTGGCTCGAGCAACCAAGCCATCGCAAGCAATCTATCAAGAAAGAAAGGAAGTTTTCTACTAGTAAAGTATCACCAACTAGCAGTTCCATTATTCAAACTTCATAGGTGAAATTGGTGCAATTGCCGTATGACAATTAAAGTACCGCGCGATCATTTAAATTCTAAATTATAGCAGGCTGTGAAATTTAAATTAAGTTGGTGACGTTTCAAAATGTTAATTAATCAATAATTGACATTCTGGACAACCTAATAAAAAAAATCCCGCCTGCTCTAATTTAGAATTTAAATGATCGCGTGGTATTATAATTGACAGAATGTACAAAATGTTTATATCTCGGAAACACAGACTAAACAATCCAAACCGGCAACTTAGTCCTAGATTTTATCCAGATTACTCATCCTTGTTTAGCAAACGTAAATTTCAATACTCTACCATCTTTGTTAGATTCACTGAACTTGGAGATGAGATGGCGCTAGCGTCAATTGAAATGTTTGTTATGCTGTGGTTATATTATGTCATTCAAAACTACATTTCAAATTTGACACGTGTGACATATTTTTGCAATCCTTTGTCGTACATAGTACTTATATGTTGATACAAATGTGATGTCCAAGTGTTTAGTGTGCGGGTTTGGGCAGGGTGAAGTTGACAAAATGCACAGGTTTCCTGCAAATCTCGGCAAGTGAGTATAAATTACTCATTACAGGTTGTGTAATTTAATTTTATTATGTTTTATTGTATAAGTATATGTATCAATAAAAACTATTATTATTATATACCTATGTTTTCCTTGACAGTTTTCACTTATTAGATTATTATATTTCTCTTAATCTTAAATAGAGTAGTAGTTTATTGTGTCTAATAGGTAACTGTAAGAGGGATGTTATAATGCATGTAAGTAAAAAGATTAATATTTATATATCACATATTTAATATGTAACACCACAAAATTACACATAAGATGCTCAAACTATGGCTATAATTGTTACAGTAATATTTATTACCATAGTTTTAGTAACTTTTGTGTATGTTTCTGTTACATAAATAACCTATTGAATCAGCGTATTCTAAAAACAAGCTCATTTCAAATTTCGCGCCAATATGCTGCTAGCGCCATCTTCGTACCAAGTTCACTGATGTGTGACAAGGATAGAAGATTTTGGATATTTTTTTTCCAAGTAGTTGCCGGTCTGGGTTGTTTAGTCTGTGCTCGGAAATATACTTTTTGTTTATTTTTTTAGGCAAATGTGAAATTAGAGATTAGTTTCATCACTATTATATCACAAGAAGCAGATTTCTTCAATTGTTTAAACATATCATTACTTATTGGTTGTATGGTAAAGTACACAATATGTATATTTCCAACTGTGGTTGATCATTTCTGAGAAACACCAGTACTTGACTTGACTATCGCTATATTTTTATCTATTTCAGAAAAACATATTTCAACATTCGAAAATTATTCACTTCAATTTTACAAAGTTTGAATAAATTGATATTGTTCAATTAACATTTTGCATTGATTTATGCTTTTTATTTTAAATACATACTTTTATGATTTATTCTCTCTCGTTTTCAAAATTCCCCCTTTGGAGTACCTTTCAAAATCGAAGATTAAATTTTACAAGGTTTGCCTATTTTGAATTGCATTCTCCCCATCTTTCTCTGTCTTAACCTAACTCAACTAGTCTTACGCACAATTTGAAATAATCGTGTTCCTGTGGTAAACGTTTTGTTTTTTTGTTATTTCTTTAATACACATGTTGTCTTGCGGTTAGCTCTGCAAATAAACTAACAATATCAAAATAGGAAATTCTGATTGGATTATTTTTTCAACTACAACAATAAGTATATACAGAATTTGAGGCATGAGCCGCCTCTTTCAAATAATTTTGAAAGTTATATTTATTACTAAGATACTCTATATTAGCATCTTATTCTAAATAAATGGCAGTTTGAGATAGGCTTTTCTTGTAATATTTATTTACAGAGACATAAGTATTGTGTATGGCGTCCATGAAATTACTTATTATTTATTTATAGTGACATTCGAAGCTCTATCGTTTAAAGACTTTCATTTATATATAATAGTATATTATGCAATGAGCATTTAGTGATAGCTATTAAGACACGAGTAAGAAAATTACAATACGAGGCGAAGCCGAGTATTGTAATGAATACGAGTGTCTTAATAGCCATTAAATGCGAGTTGCATACACTATTTTTTCTACGACCCCATAATAAAACATTATTTTTTGAACATTCCATTTCATAAATTGAGGTTAAAATTTTCCATGCACCTTTGCGAATTTAGCTGGTAATAAATTGTTCGTGGTTACTATGGCTTGTTCCATAATTTCTGGTGGACTCAAATTTTACATTTCACTGTCATTATCCCTTATTGTTACCGTTTATATTTTCAAAAAAGCACAAATTTTAAGTACTTACTTGTAAATTGCAGAGAACTGTCACATTTATTTAATTTGTATATCTGTCAGATATGCAGTCGCCATATTGAATATTGTTTGAATATTGGAATATCGCATTCCTATTGGATATAAACTTGTATCGCAATGAAAAATCTGTATTCCTATTGGATATAAACTTGTATCATAATGAAAATCTGTATCGTAATGGACATCATTCTACTCCCATACAATTAAAGTATGGGAGTAGAAAAATATATATAATATATAAAATTACAAGAGGTAGTCGATAATGTACAAATGCATGGCCGTCTTAGAAATTTCTAGACATTTTATTTACCGATTAACTATTATAATAATGCGGCATTTTTTAAATCTCTCTGCACGGCTACAGAATAAAAGTGATTTTTATCTCATGTCAAATAGGTACTGGAAAAAAAATTTCCTACACCAGATAAGACTAAATTTGTAAATATAAAATATTATTGTGGAAAGGCGATACGTCATTTAAAATCACAGCGGCACAGACAATACTTTCGAATCTCTGTGTATGTTTAAACGATAAGCACGTAATTAAATTTAATTACTAAAAGAAACAAATATTATTAAAGCAAGTTTTGTTTAATACTGATATCAAAAATAAATTACAAAGCGGTAATAAAAAGTATGCTCTTATCGTTTGATGTCGAAATTATTGAACGTGTAATTTTTTATATCGATTTCGTTCTTGAATTCTGCCCTCTGAATTCGTGACGACGGACTTCCAGTTGTTTGTAACCACTGCTTCCTTTAAACAGTTAAGTGGCTAAATATGGATTATTCATTCATAAACATATTGTCGTACTTACATGTTTTCTACATTATTCGGTTCTCCTTGAATAACACCCTGTACAGTACCCCTTTCGGTGTTCATGCACCAGCCCTTCAGATTTAATTTCTTTGCTTCTTGTTGAGTGTACTAAAAAGTATAGGTTAGGCAACACATTATATACAAAAGTATAAAAGCAAAAATTTAATATTATAAATTATGTAATGCAAAGTATAATAACTTTAGACTTATTAGGAAACGTCAAGAAAACATCTATGACAAACTTTTACGTTAAACGGTCTTTTTACGAACCTTTCGAAAGAAAACACCTGCAAAATATGGGGTTAAAATTATGTCTTTGAAATTTTTCGATAATTTTTACCTTGCACGCGCCCATAAACTTCAAAATCGACAGAAACAATTTTTTTCGAGCTCATGTTTGTATCATTCGCAACATCTATCAATAATATACAAACAAGCGAAGTAATAAATAAACATTTGTGAAATCCATAACATTGCATAGTAGAAAAGTAAACCTAAATTACAAGCTGTCTGTTTTATCAACTTTTAAATAAGTAGGAAATTGACGGTAAGATGTCACCCTAGTATTCCAGCAATTTAATAATTAAAAATCAAATTTTCTGGAAAACAATTCGATATCCTTCATTAATCAATATATATTTTCCGCAATTTACAATTTTTAAAAATTAAGCTCTTAAAAATTAGCACATATTTCATAAAATATTAGAAGTGCTTATCTGACTTATCCGATTGCTGTTTACCTGTCAAATGACGTAAGGACTACAAGAAAAAAGTAGTAGTAGTAGTAGGACGTGCTTTTATTTAACTTTTATTGATAATTATGTGATCAGTTTGCAATATTGCTAAGATGTGGATACATGTGCTGAATTCGTGTTGTGTTCTTTGTATTTAATAACAACAAATATACAATGACTATAACAGGAATGCTGGTGTCAGTGGCAGAACTTACTAATGTAGTTTCGGTTTTGGCTGTATTATTATGTTTTTGTGCCATGATATTGTTCATAACCAGGTTAGTCACACAACAATATTGTATTAATTTAAGTATTTCCTAAATTCTCCGAATATTAGAAAGTGTAAAAACCTTCGCTGCTTTTCATATGCTGGCAAGATGAAAAATACGTATTTCCAAAATATTCTTGTCCTATTAGATAATTATAATGAAAATATTTTATAAGAAGTTGTAATTATATATTGCATTTGCTGCTTTTGTTATTTTACAACATATTTTATCGATGCAATATCTTACATGGTTATAAAACATATTCAGTTACATTGTAAATAACTGTAATGAGGAGCAGTTCTTATTTCGGTAATTTATTTATTCAATAACAATGCAGTAATAAGTATAAAGTACACTTAATAGAAATAAAAGTACACTTTATTCTTTTGATACATTACAATAATAAGTAGTGTAGGTAATTTTCATAGTCTTCAATTTCAATAGTATAGGTGCTATTTTTTGAATAATAATGTTTGTTTATAACAATACCCAATAATTATTCATTTGAAGTGTTAATGGAAGTGTGGCTTAGTAGTATTTAGCGTAAAACGTTTGCAAATAATCTGATTTATTTCGGATATAATAGACTATTGTTTCAGTAAATAATGTTTTAATAATTATTATTATAATATTGTGTAATTTGGCGTGGTAACAATTTGAATATTAATCAAGTATTCCAAATTTTTTAGATTTCTTTTCATAAGAGACTGCTAGTGGGCTTTCGAATTGCAGATTACAAATAAGATACTGACAAATTAAAAGTAGCCTCTGCTTTATCTTAAACTGTCATACCTTAAATTTCTTGTTTAATTAATTATACGATTACGTATACTTGAATGAGAGTAATTCTTTGTGCTCATAATATATATGGGTGAAATAGAAATTTTAGGTCCTAGAAGTTGCTTCTTGCCTAAAGGCTTAGGTATCTGGTTTTATTCTTTCTGGTCTTTTGTATGACTTGTAAGGTATATTTATTATGTAGATTGGTATATATTTACGAAAAGAGACTCAATTTTAACATTCATAGCTAAATCAATAATAATTGATAATAATTTGTTCTGTTTATAACAAATAATTTCTTAATAAATACAACGCACCAGAAAGACTATTGAATAAGGGAAAGTGTTTGTTTGGCTTTTTATGCTCAACCCAATACAAATTAAAATTGACTGTGCTGCTTTATTATCCATAATTCATGTTTATAATTACAGACGAATTTCATAATATGTGTCGATAAATGTCATTCCTATGAATGTTTTTGTTGGTGAGCTCTGCTGCCCGAAAATTTCTACGCTTTCATACGTTTCATTCATAATAATCAATATTTTTGTCCGCTCTAATTTTCTTTTAAATTTAAAAAGTTCGTTGGATTGTCGTTTTTTTCAATACTGTCACTTTCAGTTTGTGCTTTTGTTCTAATAGACAAAAGATTTAGATTCTTCCCAATCTTAGGCCCAAACCATTTATTCCAGATTATGCCCAAATTCATAGTCACGAGTCAAGTAGATTTCATTGTCGCCTTATTTAAATGCTCATCTGTAATTTATCGAAGACAGCGTTATTCTCTTATTTCTCATATCTCATTCAGTTTTGTTCTTCGTAAATCTGAGTAAGTGATTCCTGTAACTATACATATAGGTACCTAACTCCTGTAAGTTGAGTTCTTCGTAGTTGAGGAAACACCAAACTTCTACGAAAGACTTTGAACGTGTTTGTCCTGAAACTAATTACGTATAATTAAATTATCAAGAATTCAGAATGCTGAAGTTAACATAACTACCTATTTTTACTTATTTTTAGCAGATGTGGGTGTCATTCAATTACTTGCAACACTAGTGTGTGGTACTATTATATAGAAATTCTTAAAGATAATTATGAATTCTAAGTGACCGTTATTTTTATCCGGGACGAAAAGATTTCGTTAGTTTCTTTAGTTGATTCATATAGTGTACATACCTATAAATATTATTAACTGCAATAAAACAACAAAAATCACAGCTTGGTACGCAAGAATGAAGAATGAAATCTCAACGTAGCGGTCAAAATTATGAAAACGAAATTACAATCTAAATGATGAAACATAGAAGTTGATACTTTATATGTTTCTTATAAATTTATATTCCTATACAATTAATAGTAAAATACCGTTCCAGAAATACATTTCCGGTAGAGATATTTTGACTGTCTATATATAAATATTTATTTACTCGTTTTTGCTTTCTTATGCATAATATAAGAAAGTATGAATATAATCTTCGTGAGATTAGATTTTGAGCGAAATCGATAGATCTGAAGTGGTAGTTTACTTCAGTGAAAAACATTTTTTTCCCCAATATTTCGTCAACTACTAAGTTCAGAAAAATATCTAAAGAATACAAAAGTACTCAAAAGTGAATTTTGAAAAAAATTAGAAAAAACGTTTTAGTTTTATTGGAAAACAGCTTTTGGGAAGGCATGCTTTCTAGATAGATACTCTGAGAGTATAAAACTATTTAAATCTTGATTTTGAACAATTTTGTATAAAAAAATTTTCGAAATTCGAACTGACACTTTCACTATACACATTTATTAAGAGCAAAAAATGATTTGGAGTTGGATTTGGAATATTTTTTTACAAAAAAAAAAAAAATCGATACACCGGAAGTTGGAGTTGAGAAAAATTAAGTTTTACCAATATTTCGCCAATTACTAAATTTGAACAATTTTCTAAATATTACAGGAGAATTTAAAAGTGATTTTGAGACTAGCGTATAAAGAAGTCTTTTGGACTGGCAGTAACTTTCTGATCAAGAAGCAGTTTGTTTTCAAATATTTCGGAAATTATGCATTTATACAGAATCATTAGCAGTACAAAAAATATATTTTAGATCTTAGTTTGGAACAAGTTTTGTATACCTACGTAAAGTTCTAAAATTGGGAACAAAAGTTTAGTATATATTTATTATTATTAATTCTCTTTATCATGTTCTTCACAATCATACAGGAATTACTCTTTCGTTTTTCCCATATTTTTTACAATCAATTCAGGATCAATTTATTTTTTTATTAATTTTATTTAATCTTGTTTATATCGTTTGTATATTTTTCATACCCTTTACTCGCGTTAGAATCGCTTTTCCGTTATCTTATTCTTCCGGTTACTCTTCGCACAGTGTGTATATAATTTGTTTTGGTTTGCATTTTTAATTCAGCTATAGTTTTTAAATCATTTGCAGTTTATCTAGCGCCATCTGTGTGCAAGCAGTGTAGTTGTTGTTTCTCATTTGTTAGAGAGAGTAGCTAATTAAAATTTTGTTTTTGGGGCACAGTTAATTGATCTTTCATTTATAAAAATTCTAGTTTTCATTTTAGATAAGTCCTACATATGTTGCTAATATTGTTTCGTAAATTTAGGAGTGTTCGCCCACTTAACTTTAATTTTTTGTTGAGTTAGCAGGAAAATTTTTCTATGCTTTAAATTTCAGTGATCAAGATAAGTAAGTGTTAGAAATGCATCATGGGCATTTCCTGTACAAAAATATAAATCACAATTATATGTGTGGTGTTTACCGTTCGAGAATTGTGTGTATATGTTATACTCATTAAAATGCCAGCACTCTATTATGCATCAGTATACTTTTTTCTATAAGATGCAGCTGGGCTGGAGAAATGCGATATATGTATGTACGATATTATTTTTCTCTTGAGTTAGTTCTGCAGACACGTTAATATTGAATACACACATATTCAAGTATTTTGTGTTTTATTTTATACCTATTCCCAATAGTAAGATTATAACAGATTTATTGTTCTATTCTTCTTCTCGGTGATTGTACCGGTCAGTGCCGGATGCACGCTGTTGTAATTCTATTT
This sequence comes from Amphimallon solstitiale, assembly GCA_963170755.1. NCBI lineage: Eukaryota > Metazoa > Arthropoda > Insecta > Coleoptera > Scarabaeidae > Amphimallon > Amphimallon solstitiale. The sequence goes on from OY720676.1 coordinate 175,427,725, forward strand.
TGGAAAATTTTGGGATTTTTAATCGAAGATCTGATAGAGCGTTCATCTATCATATTTTCAATGCGGCTTGTGTAACGCAGTGAAACTTAAACCTTTTAAAAAATTCAATTTTGTATATCTGGCTGTGGTGGCTCTAGTGTTTTCTCTTAATATATTAACTTCTATGGTAATACTTTTCTCTCTTTTTTTTTTATTTCGAGGGATCTAGTGATAGCTGAAACACAAAATATTTGGTGCAAGCTTAGAAGTTCCCTCTTATCTAGAATTAGCTGAGTAGGACCCCTTATATCTAGTGCTAGCTAAAGGCATAATATTATTACTAGGGCGCGGACACGTACGGTTGATGACTCTCGCCCATGGGCGCACTATTGAAATGTTGTATTTTTAAAGAGGTTTTAATTTTATTTATATAATTGCATATCAAGTGGCTGGTGATCTATAAAATACAAAATACCTAATTATTTGTTCATTTTCTCTTCTGTAAGACTTGTTCTCTTTGAATTAAGTACATCCTTGTAGATAGAAAACGTCCTTTCTACATCGCAACTGGTTATAGGTGCGTACTGGAAATATTCTTTTATTTAGGCGTATTTAGCATACACAATTGCCGCAATGTTATTAAATCTGGATTTCAATTAAAAACTGCGTCTAACTTTTGCCCAAGGCCACATTCGAAGTCACTTGGAAATACTTTTTTATATTATTAATAGCCCACGTTTAATGTGGTTATCCATATTTTAATTTGAGATTTCGATTTTCAAAATATGTGATTAGTTTAGGCAAATTTCCAAAGTGTTCCTGAAGGAACAACAAATGATTTTTTAAATTTGGGATTTGTGTTAGTTCCTTGCATTTAGAAATACTTGGAGCATCGTCATTTAAACATGTAACGAAATTTTATAAACTATCGAAATTCTCTGCATAAAAACTATTTCTGTGTATGTTTTAGCAAAGCTAAGTGACGAACGTACGATATTTTGGCATTCCGTAACGATATTTTACAATACAATATAAATTTCGGAATCACTGACAATTCATTTTCATATCAGAAAAACTAACATAAACAACGTTCTAGATCTAAATAAATGATAACTTCAAATGTACGCGTATTATATTGAAACTATACGAAATCCAGTGCACACTTACGTCTAGATAATTGGGAGAAGTCGATTCAATAAACCGGTTTGAAACAGACTATTACAAAAGTTAAGTACGAAGTACGTAATTAACAGTCAAAACAATGAAAAAACGAAACTAACGTAAGTATGAATGAAAATTGTATTTCTCTTGCGAAATATAAAGTAAATATAATAAATTTTAAAAACCCCTCACGCTCCAAACTACTCCGATGAAGAAAGGATTTTACTCATAAATTCCTTATTTTATGGGCATTTTTTGCTTTCATTCTCGGGCGTAAACAGATGTTGCAGTTCACCATATGAATTAGTGCTATTCAGTAAGCGTGTGTTGTTTACATTATTTCTTTGCTCCATTGTAACTTCGTCGTGTTTAAACCGGTCATGTCCGCGCCCTAATTATTAAGTACGATGTTAGAGACACAATTTATTTAGCACTACCTGTGTTTGATCGTTTTGTTGGAGTTAAAATTGGCAAATAATTTATACGTGAAGCTGTTCCAGAGACTTCTTTTGATACACGAGCTAAGCGTTATAATTTTTACTTTTTCTTAACCTTTAATTGCAGTCAGTTTACGAGCTAGGTCTCGTACTTTGAAACTGTTCAGGTCGACGTTACACTCTGACCCTACATATTTTATTTATTTATTCTCCTCTGGTAATTGTGCCAACATTGTAAATTTAGAATACATATATTTTATTGGTTATTACGTATAATTTTATTTTCAATAACTACGTAAGAAGACGGATAAGTCTCTACACATTTTGTTGATGAAATTGTGAGTCTAAATCCTTCATTAAGTAAATTGATATTGTGCAAAAATTAAAGCAAGAATGCTGTTACTCTTCTCTCGCAGTCTCCAAACATTATAAAATGAACTTGGTATTTCCGTAAAGTAATAGAGCTTCATGGATCGAAATGAAGATTGCTAGGTTAATTATTATTTAGTAATTTTGCTTGTTAGAATACCGTTGCAATTTTCTCTTATCCTTAAAAAGTTGGTACCTAGTTCATGATCATGAGCATACTATACTCGAATCGCCGAACAGATGCAGTAATAAAAGTGCGTGATCACAATGTGATCGCAACGTGTTCAAGGCATCCTATGCATAAACACGGTCGGCGGCAAGCGTCGTTTACATTAGGCTAAACTGTAATAATATCACGGATCGCGTTTGTTTAATTTTGTTTTACTTAATATAAATAAAAATGCAGTATAAATAAATTCATATATGTATTAGAGAATAGGTTTTTTGTACTCACCGCCTGTAAAGTGACATTTGGCGCACGTGTAGCTCGACTGGGAAATACGTTTTCCCGGTCGAGGCGACTGTAAAAATTGAAAAAAACACTGGCACTTTGGGACATTTAAAAAAAAATCTAACTTGGTAGTAATAAAATTTAGTCTATAAAATACTACTTCCCTCTACTATTCTTCACTAAAAGTTGGGGAAATAGGAGTAATATAATTAAAAATTCCTCCAAAAAAATTGTGGCGCCATCTATTTGACGACATTTTAAGCGACATCTTAAGCAAGATTCAAGCGCCATCTATTTGAACCACATCGACATTCATATTGGCAGTTCGGAATTGTTTGTATTTAAACCAACAAACTCAATAAATGTACTATAAATTTATAAATATAAGAATAAATATCTCATGTTTGCCATGTGTAAGAATATAAATAACTTAATTTTAGGGAAAGGTGAGTAATAGTTACGTACATGAAATCCTTAAATTAATTAGGTAATATATTTTAGGTTAGGTATGATACTAATGACATTAATCAATAATATTTCTTTAATTTAATGTTCGTACAAAAAATATTGTACAAACCACTTGCGTGAAAACATCTTCCACGTATTCGCGCAATTAAAAGCACTCGCTTCCTGCGGTCGCTCGTGCTTACAATGTGCGCTCATGCGGTAAAACAGTCTTCCCGCACTTGGTTCGTAAATAACTATTACCTGCCGCCTACGAGTAAAGAATAGAACAGGAGAGATAATAACGTAGTGGGGAAATAGGTATTATTTAGACGGAGTTACCACTTTCGGTAGGTCAGTTATGTCCGGTTATGTCAAAAATGACATTTAAGTGTTTCTATAATGGTTAATTGTGTGGCTTGTGGTCGTTCTAAAACGGCAAGAACAAAGAATATTAATTTTTTCTTCATCGGTAAGTTATTTCATTGGCATTCAACATAGGCAATAATAATTTAATTTCCTTTAAACCCGTTTATAATATGTTAAAAAGAAGAAAATAATTGAAAACATAGTACACTCACGATATTTCTTTAATTATTTTTGGACTAACAACCTATTTTAAATGATTATCGAGAACACAGGAAGTGTACATATACCCTATACAAAATATTTATGCACGCCTAGGCATTACGGCGGCCATATTGAGTTACCACATTTGGACAAATATTATTATTAAGGAGACTCTCTCCTGTTCTATTCTTTACTCGTAGCCTGCCGCTAATATCTGTCTGCGTATTTTCCCAAAAATTTACAACAGTGTAATAGTTCGTAAATAACTATTACACTGTTGTAAATTTTTGGAAAAATACATCCTGTCCAAAAGTCTTCTAATACATAAAATGCCTTTGAGGCTGATATACTACCATATCTTATTTCATGCCGAAGTTCACATTTTTACTGCAGTTGGTTTGTTTCTTAATTTCTGCACAGATTGTATCACTGATGTTTTATTTTAAGTAATGAAGGAAACCATCAACGGAAGAACCTCCATTTGTCACAAACGCAATCATTCCATGATGAAGAGATAGAACATTTGATATTTCGTATTCTGTTGTGTATTTTATTATTTGAGAATTTACTTTCTTCCAATTAAGCTCTCTTAGTGCTTGGCCAACTAATGATGGTACATTTAAAGATAGTTTGGGATGTCCAGGTGGACCTAATTTACTAGCCCCTAAATATCTCAATTACGTTCCCATTCTGGAAAGATTTTTTTCTTGTCGCTTTTCACAGAGGTGGTGGCAGGTTTTGCACTTCTACGAATCCACAACTCAATTATATTACCTGCCGATGCTGCACAATCATGGCACTGTACTATCTCAACAATTTCATTAGTTTCATCCATATTAAGAGTAATATTATACTGGTTAGTATGTCCTTTATGCTCTGGGCAAATTTTGCATTTAACAATACATTTGGTCTGTTCCCTTTTTGAAGATGATTTTATGTGCCTGTGTGCATACGACTTTATTGTGATCATGTGAACCCAACGTGATCACTGCGTCTGTTCGGCGATTCGAGTATAAAGAATTAACATACTGCAACGCCTTGAATAAATATTTATAAAATTTTATGGGAAATCCAGGAAATTCCACTTGATGCCAATATTTTAGATACTATTCAATATTTGTTGATTTATGCTAATAAATGTATTCAATTAGGAAATACAAGGTAAATATTTTTTTCTATTTTATTACAAAAAGCGTAATATTGCATATGCTTTATAAAAGTATTACTATTCCCATGTATTTTTTTGCCGGAGTGCAAATTAAAATGTAAATGAAATAATTCAGATAATTGATACATCTTAATGTGAGGCGCATGTTTTATAATCTATGAATAAATTAATATGTATTAGAAATCTAGGAAAAAACTCAATTATTTTATATTACAGGATATTGCTTGATAACCTGCGGAAAATTTTGTTGTAGTAATATCTAATTTAAATAAATTCATTTTAATTTATAGGATTTTTACAGTGAAGGCCAATTGATTGGATACTAAGCTAATTTACTGAGAACTGCTGTTTTCTTAAAATTAAAGAACCTTTTTTCTTCAATATTTTTTTGCAACATACGAGGGACGTTTAATAGAAACATTTGGTCCATAAAAAAATAATAAAAAACATCTACAAATAACTACCACCACAATTAAAACACATATCCCATTGTTTCACAAACCGATCATTGTGGTTATAAATCTGTGCTACGCGGCTGGATGCTCTAAAATTACTCCAGTTCGTTTGTTGCAGATTTTGTTTTACCATGTATGCGATGTCCACGTTTTAAGTCTCCTGATACCAAAAAAGTGGTTTTAAAAAAATGTCTCTTCTTCCTCTCTCTCTCTCTCTCTCTCTGTCTCTCTGTGTGACCAAGAGAGCGGTCAAACCGCTGTAAATATCAATTCCAAATTTTGTATTTACGTGTATAATCTCCCTCTTGAGATCTGATTAGATTTTCAGTAAAATCGGTAGACCGGAAGTTAGTAGTTTACTTCAGTGAAAAAATTGAATTTTGCCATTATTTTGTAATTATGTACTAAGTTTAAACAAATTTATAAAGAACTCAAATGTATTCAAAATTAAATTTGAGAATTGTATTAAAAAGTTTTTCGAAATTCCTACCGGAAGTAGCTCTTTTACTCTTACTGAAATTCAGTTTTTTGCGAATATCTCGCAAAACATGCTTTCTGGGCATGTACCTACCTAGAAAGCATGTTGGTACATGACGAGTATAAAAGTATTTAAAACATAGTTTAGATATCTTTTGTATAAAAAAAATTTCAAAATTCGGACCGGAAGTAATACTTCTTGCAAAGTATGCATTCTATAGAATTTATTATGAGAATAGAAGTATTTATAATAGGATTTTGAATATTTTTTGTATAAAAAAATTCTATAATTTGAAACGCTGATACATATAAGAAAGTCGTGTGGTGACCCCATTTCATTTTTACTTTCTTATACTTAGTATAAGGAAGTATTGTGATGATGAAAATTTTCGACCTCGAGATTTTTGCAGATGTCCACGTTTTGAAGTCCCCTGATACCAAAAAAGTGGTTTTAAAAAAATGTCTCTCTCTCTCTCTCTCTCTCTCTCTCTCTCTCTCTCTCTGTGTGTGTGTCTGTGACCACGATAGCGGTCAAACCGCTGCAGATATCAATTCCAAATTTTGTATTTACGTGTATAATCTGCCTCTTGAGATCTGATTAGTTTTTCAGTAAAATCGGTAGACCGGAAGTAGTACTTTACTTCAGTGAAAAAATCGAATTTTGCAAATATTTCGTCAACTACTAAGTTTAAACAAATTTATAAAGAATTCATATGTACTTAAAATTAAAATTGAGAACCATTTTATTTAAAAAGTTTTTCGAAATTACTACCGGAAGTAGGTCTTTTACTCTTATCGAAAATCAGTTTTTTGCCAATATTTTGCAAGTCATGCTTTTTAGACAGGTACGCTACGAATATAAAAGTATTTAGAACTTAATTTCCAATATCTTTTGTATAAAAAAAATTTCAAAATTCGAACCGGAAGTATCACTTTTACACTTACCGAATAACGATTTTTTGCAAATATGTCGTAAATTATGCATTCTATATATATTTATTAAGAGTACAAAAGTATTTAGAATTGGATTTGCAATATTTTTTGTATACATGAAATTTCAAAATTCGGACCGGAAGTAGCACTTTTATTCTTAGCTAGTAGCACTTTTCTGCGAATATCTTTCAAAGTATGCATTCTATAGCGATTTATTAAGAGAATGAAAGTACTTAGGATAGGATTTTGAATAAGTTTTGTATAAAAAAATTCTTAAAATTGTATAGTTTGTAACGCTCATACGTATAAGAAAGTCGTGTGGTGGCCACACCTCATTTTTTCATTGGGATTTATACTTGTTCATTGTTTTATAACGTATTCTACACCAGCTTGGTTAATGAATAAACTCTATATTATTATTAATAATATTAATAATAATAATAATACTTATTAGTGATTATTTGTATTTGTCCTATGTTTTATGCTTTACTTGTACAGTTTTCGTACTTAAAATTCATATTTTTAATAGATTGTGCTTTTGTATTTTGTTTATCCATATATGTCTATTTGGCTTGTGTCATCATATGTACATACATATAGCACCAATAATTATTATTATTGTTACATAAAGATGTATATTGCTGCTACTTCTATCCAAATCAACATGTTTGTTATTCTTTTTTATGTTGAGGGTTTGAGGAAATTTTTAAATTGCTTAACACTTGCTGTCTTAAGATCAAGGAAGGTTATTTATTGGATTTATTGTGTATGTATCTATGCATATTTATGCAAAGGAATGAAGACCTTGTATGTATGTACTATTATTAATAAACTTGCTTCTAATAAATATAGGTATACCTCATTGCGCACTAAATTGGGTAAGTGTTTTATTTGTTGAGGTAAAGATGAGATTTGAGAAACACTACGCCGTTCTCAGTAACCCATTAAGTGCTTAATGAGAATAACAAGACTTTTGTGGGTTGGATCAAAATATATTGATGAAATGGTAGATTTATTCCCAATATACAGAGAGATCGTAAATGGTTGATTGATATATCAACTTTCGCGTGAGTTTGCCCCACGTTCATTGTTGTAGTATGAATATTTTGTTTGTACATAACTTCGCTAAAGTGACTGTCAATCCAATATTCTGTCATTTGTACATAATTCAGTCGTATAAAGGTTTGTTCCAACCTACGAGTAAAGAATAGAACAGAAGAGAGTCTCCTTAATAATAATATTTGTCCACATTTGGTAACTAAATATGGCCGCCGCAATGCCTAGGCGTGCATAAATATTTTGTAGAGGGTATATGTACACTTCCTGTGTTCTCGATAATCATTTAGAATAGGTTGTTAGTCCAAAAATAATTAAAGAAATATCGTGAGTGTATTATGTTTTCAATTCTTTTCTTCTTTTTAATATATTATAAACGGGTTTAAATGAAATCTGCGTCACAAATATGACAAATATTAAATGACTTGGATATATATGTTACGACACTGAACACATAATAAGTCATGTCAAATATATTACAATTTATTTAAAATACCTCTTTTTAAATTATTATTGCCTATGTTGAATGCCAATGAAATAACTTACCGATGAAGAGAAAAATTAATATTCTTTGTTCTTGCCGTTTTAGAACGACCACAAGCCACACAATTGACCATTATAGAAACACTAAAATGTCATTTTTGACATAACCGGACATAACTGACCTACCGAAAAGGGTAACTCCGTCTAAAAAATACCTATTTCCACACCACGTTATGCTCTCTCCTGTTCTATTCTTTACTCGTAGGTTCCAACATACGTTTGGATGGATCCGTGATTGTACGGAACAAGCGCAGTGTAAAATCGCTGTTACAACAACACGAACTGACAAATCTGCGATCAATTGCAATCTGTTCCAACATAACATGGTTTAGTTTGAGAGCTGTCAAAATATAGTCCGGGCGATTTGCTGATCTTTAACAAACTGAAATTTATGGATACTTAGCGCATGCGCACCAAAGTTAATTGTACTACAATTTCTCTGACCTAAGTAATTGTATTAGTAAAATAATGTATTACTTTAGGTATCTACTGCATTATTTGAATATTTTGAATGAATGATAAACAAAATGATTTTTCTTTACTCTCCCCATTTCTCTATGTATGTAATGCCAATTTTAATACTAGTTTACTTGAATTAATACTAATAATCTTTTATGCATTCTTGCGATTCATCAAATACTTCAATCACTAAGCAAGTACATCTACCCACAAATATGATAACTAAGAGGCTAAAATAGTGTTCCAATACACTTTAATTGCAGTTTGGTTGGATACTGGTTTCTGATAAAATATGCGCAATTGCAACAATCATAGATCGATCCAAGACTGATCAGTGATTGAGTTGTTAAAACAAGTAAACTTGACAAAAATTCGCCGCTTTCAACTGTATTGGAAGATTTTGAAGCTTTACTATTCCACATCGCAATATTTATTGCCACTCTGGCACCAGTAGTATCATTTGAACCTTTTTTAAGCCTAACATGTGGTCTACAGAATCGCAACTAAATGATCTTGTTAAGACAAAATAACTTTGTAGTACAGTATACTCAAATATTACAGTAAACTGATATACATGCATGTACACTTATTAAAAGAAATATAGAATATTTCCAAATAACACAAACGAATCTTGAAGTCGAGTCGATAAATCTGAAGATGTTATTTTGTCTTGCAGCCATTTTATCAAAAGCATAGCTATTGATTTCTCCCTATGATGTTTAACTAGATTAAATAAAATTGAACTTCACATTTCATTTATTTAAGCTGGAACGACTGCAACCAGTTTTGCATTGCATCTGCTTAGTAATTTATTTCATCTTACGACTCCTAAATACGTTACAGATTTACATAACTTTTATTGAGGAAATTGAGTTTGTAGAACTGTAAGTGAAAATTTTTGAGGTCATAATTTGTGAATGTCTTCGTGTATGAAGTAAATTTAACGTATTTTATAATAACACCAAATACACTATAACATAACACCGTTACCACAAAAATGCTTAAAAAACTAAAGAGCGTATACAGAACAGTTGGTACAGTGTACAGACAACGCAGTTTTAAACAGTGGTACTGATGATGACAACATACTATTCGAAATATGTATTTAGCTTTTAAGCATTTTTGTGGTAGCTGTGTTTTAGTGTATTTGATGTCACTGTCAAGCTCACAGTATCCGATTCAGTTTCGTCAAAACGGTTATTTTGTATGGATATTCTCTGTTTAAATTGTTTGTGTATGTTTGTTTTTTGCGAGAAGAACAGCTTTTTAGGAATAATTTTTTGCTTGTTCGATGCAATGGAAAGTTATCGGCTAATAATTGATGTGCTTTAAATCCATTCGCCATCTCTTAAGAAACCTCCGTACGGTCAACATCATATAGTCACCCTAATTAGCAAACCTCGTAACTCCCAAATGACAAAATTTGTAGGAAACAAATAAATTTATCTATCTTTACAGTTTTTTCAACAAGGACAGTCTCTATTCATATGTATAACTGTAAGTAGCTACTTTATCAGTTATATCAATATTTTTAAAGATCCATACAATACTTCGGTGTTACAATGGAGTTACGAGGTCACGAGATCATTACAAAAAGGTGAAAAAAATAAAAGAAATAGTTTTGTTGATGATCAGTGTTTACTTATTTGAAATTAAACAGAAAGGTACTTCAAGAAAATATACAAAAAATATATATTACTTAGAACTAGCATTAATTCACTTAAAATTAAACATGTAACTAAGCACTCGACAACAAACTGCACTACGAGTAAACTCAAAATGAATTACGTAAAGCATACTATGAAAAACAAAATTTTAAAGATGCTGTAAGTGATCATAGAATGCGTGATAATCAGACAGCATAGTGGTTTTTAATGCCTGGAGATGTTCAAACTTTTCTTGTTTAATTTTCAATTTTTCTTGATAGAGTTGTGGTATCTCATTAAATGGTATGCCTAAAGGTACCTTTTTGTTACCTCTAATTGGGAGAGGCTGCCAGTCCTCAGTGTGGCGAAGCTTAAATTCAAGTGTACCATTTGGGTTATAACGTAGTTCACGCAAGTCGGTTACAGTAGGATCTCCTGATCTTTTTCCTGGCCTAATAGAACGTATAGACTGGATGCTGCTAAAATTTCGGAAAAAACTGTACTCTAAATATTTTACTTGATATGGTTCTGCTCGTTTACGAGCTTTTTGAACATGTGACACGTAATCTGCAGGCACATTTATAATTTTATTTCGTAGTTGCCGTTCTATGCAAGAGTGCATGGAATCAGCTTCCATTTGTGTGTGGCCACGCTCTAAATATTTCTGGACAACACGCACTCTGTGATGGACGCCAAAATTAAGTAAGGCACTGGACAGAATTGCATTGCGGTTTTGGCCAGTACAGCCATCGCTGTGAAAAATTAGTTCTTGTCCAGATTGAAGATGTGGCAGCTGGGTTTCTGCAAAGTAGCAAATTATTGTAGAAAATTCATTTTTACCCACCGCTCCTTCTATTTCGCTCAATAAGAAGCAATATCCAGCATGTGTTTTAATATCGAAAATAATGAAGTTGTGTACAGCTAACTTTGTTTTATAATACAAGCTGGAGACGTTTGATTTTGGGCACAAAAGAACTGCCTGCAAGTCCATAGTATACACTTTGTTGCTCTCACTGCTTTTATCCTGGTCCTTCTCCTCACTGGCTTCTTTTTTCTTTTCTTGATGCTTTGTGTATTCTTCTTCTAAAATATTATTCGCATTTTTAGCCACACATAAGTCACATTCGTCCTTCTTTCTTTGAAATAGATTCAAATTCATGTCGTTGAAATAGTGGTCAAAATAAGTAATAGAAAATGGCTCGACGTTCCTTGGATGACACCAATCTTTACTGTACAGTTCATACAACTGTTGTTTGGACTGCCATTGTGGTTCGAGATATAATTTCTGAGATGTTGATCTGCAATAATATGACTCCATCTTTGGCAGAGTTTCAAAAAATAGTTTAAGGGATTCTATTCTTGTAACATCCAATCTTCTCCTTTTCTTTTGACTTGGGTCCTCATTTTTCCGGTTTGTCTCAGTTTCTATAGCTTCGTCATCATCAGCCGTAGTGTGTAAACCAAGCTCTGTTTCATCTTCTTTCTGTTCACGTTTCCAGGAACGTGCTGTCCATTCTCCTATTCCCAGTGAATTAAGAAACATTCTTTTGCACCCCTTGAGTGGTTCATTGTTTTTTCGTAAATAGTAACTAAAGCTATTTACCCTCCGTGAGTTCTCCTCTTCTTTTCGATCTCTGTGTTGTTGAGTTTCACCCAATGTCATATTCAGCGGCACAAATAGTTTCTTTTCTTTCCAACTGAATTTCCAAAAACTGTCGAATTCTGATTTTCTATCCTCCTCAGAAAATAAATAACATTTTAAAGTATGCTTGTTTGCTGATCCTTGATTTTTGGTAGATATTTTCCACGAACACCTGTCTTTCAGAACTCGCTGTTGCTTTCGAATGCTGTATTCCCATTTTCCATCAACTATCTTTTTTCCTTTATATGAGTCGCCTAGCTCTCTTCTTCTTTTATTCTGCTCCCTCTTCCAGTTGCCTTCTTTAACGTGTCTTCTTTTCAGTCTTTTGCTTCTCAAAGCCTCTTCGTTTCCGCATTTTCTTCTTCGCTATTCAAGTCTTCGGTAGGTCGATAATCTGGATCTTTGGCTGTTGATGTTTTAGTAGTATTTTGATCCACACTGCCTTTCACAATTTCATGCCTAGAAGTATCTTCCGATGAGTTAGGCTCCGAATCTTTTTCTTTGCAACTTTGAACTACAGTAGGTTGATAATCTCTGTCTTCAGTTTGTGACGCCTCATTGGCATTTATCTCAGTAACTTCTATGTTTTCGTCTTCCAAAGTATCTTCAGATAAGAAGTATACTTCACTAGCTTCTATCTCCACATCTTGTAAATTCCTTGCTGTGTTCTGTTGATTGGAATTACAATTTATCTCTGTTATGCTGTGTTTTTGAACTACAGTATATTCCACATTGTTAGGTAGTTGAGAGTCCACGAAAATTGGAGGCTTTTCAAGAGCCATGCCTAGAATTTTTCATGCACGGGACACCATCTACGAAAATAAGACAAAACCGTAATTGGCACTTTACAAAAGTAAATAAATTAAAGAAAAAAACACAAACATTTATTTCAAAAGTTACTTAAAACAATATAAATGTACATTATTTTGTTAGAAGCGATGCAAATTAGGGCTCACGGTTGACTTATACAACACCTAATTTAACATTACACACAAGTATTACATCAATTTTAGCTTTAGAGACACGAGGTTTTTCCTTAGCACAAAACGTAATGGAGTTACGAGGTTTTCTTTTAACGCTATACCGACTAAATAAACTAACATGAAGTTACGATGTTTGATCTCAACGTAGCTACCAAGTCATACTAACAGATGGCGTAAATATCTAAAATTATGATAAAAATGGTGACTTTGTCCATTGCGTATATGATCTTCACCGCTCAACTTATATGTGGTGAGCTATACAGGTAAATGCATATAATATGCATTTACATGTACAGCTCACCACATATAAGTTGAGCGGTGAAGGTCATATGCGCAATGGACAAAAGGGTGAGTGGTAGCAGCGGGGTGTACACGCATGCATTTGTCACAGCTCTATCCATTTCTATCGTGCATTCTCTCACTTTTTTTTTATACTTAGTTTCAGTAATCAGCATTATAAATGTCCCATTTGTGTCACCTTTTAAGTAATTAAAAACAAATTTACCTCGGTCAGATCAGAGATTTATAAGTGTACAACGAGGATATTTATATACATCAATAGAAAAATAAGGTGCATTCCTACACCATTATTTTGGTGCTTGTGAAATGTGTGTTTTTCAACTATACGGTACACAGTGGTTCGGGACCGGCAAAGTCGATTTTGATAAAAATTAATTTTATTATGTATTTCCATAAATACTCAATTAAATAATCAAATTTTATAAAAATTTAGTATTTTTTACGAAAACAATTATGGTACGCTTTGAAGAATGTTGCATTCTATAGTTGAGTCGCTCTGGCAACCGACATGCGTCACTAAATTAAAAATGGCGTCAAATTTGAGACGTTGTGACATTTTATTTGTCAAGTAATATAACCTACAAAAACAATTTCATGACTGTCATAAACAATAATATTCATACACCTTTTGACATTTGTCATAATTATCTTTTGACGTTTGTTATAATTGTCATCTAAACATTTTAAATTTGTCGACAATGCTTGCCTCCTAAACAGTTTAGCCAAATGTTATAAAAAATATAGATGTAGAAAAAATAATATTTAATAGCTTTATTCATAATATTTAATTTGTAGCTGGCTTTCATGTAATAGTATTTTACTACGGGAAGGTATATCCTGAAATATTAATTAATTAGTTTAATTTTATTGTTTTGAAATCGTGTTCTGGCCGATCGAAATTTATAGTGGTATTGAATCGTCGTCTTTAGTTCGTATTTTGGCCGTGTCGGTTGCCAAAACGACTCGGCTATATCACTACTTTTCGATTACTTTGATAAAATGCATGTAAAATTTGCATAGGCTGTTAATATGATCCTTATAATATAATATTATATCTGCAAATTTCAGCTGCCCTTTTTTGCTTGTTTCTGAGAAAATGACACCTGACGAAGTTCATAATACCTATAATGTTTTGTACGGGTATATGAACTTACTACTTGCAAATCATTTTAGGTGACGGGCAGACCATTTTTGCCGCAAATATGTGCGTTTGAATCAATGTGCGGTGGTCTTCAGAACTTCATCAGAACCTACTCGTTCCGTAATTCCGATTGACATTAAAAAAATATGTGGTACGATATGTTTTCCACTCACTAACTTATTTAACATAACTTATCGTATCTTTTTGTAACTATATTTAAAAAATAAAAGTGTTGGATGTAGTACCTATATTGTTTCTTTGAAATTCTTTGCATTGTAAAATAATGTAGTAAAATAATATTGAATTACTGTATAAAGGTACTGGTACTGGTACTATTGGTTTGGTTGTAGCTTTCTAAGAATAGCGTACTAGAATACTCGGTTCATTACAAGGACGTATGACATTTTCTTTTGAAAATATTCGCCTCTCAGAAATGTATTGTTTCTTGGGAGCACGTGCGAATTTCAATTTTGATAAACTTCTGCGTCAGCGTTTCTGGAAGGTCGACTGCTGCAACTTACGTATGTTTATAAAATACAGTGCTCGTTCCGCTGTGATTGCTCCGGTAGGAACGTGTTTTATGCAAAATTATGCGTTAACGAAAACTTAGAACTTGAATTCGGGTTTACGAAACAATATATTTACATATATTTAAACTACTTTCACGTAATGCTTGATAAATTCTCAAGGTATTCTATTCTTCAATTTCGACAAGTGCGGTACAATTTTCCTTTTCCGGGTATGTAAAGTATTAGAGGAGTATTATTCACACGCACCATGAAATTATGCCTCTTTACAAGTTTACAGAGACAATTGAATACATGGAATTGAAAAATAAGAGTTAAACTTTATTGTGAGTTATTATAACACTTAAAAGTGGCGCAGAAATATAATTTTAAATAATACACAAACATATAACGAAAATCTCAATCACGGCATATTATTAAAAGCTAATGTGTTAGAAACCAAATGTTAGTATAAATAGCAGGCGCACCAGAAGAGCTTTTTCTCATAGCTCTGTTGTGTTCTTTTATTTTTTAAATCAATTCAAGCGATGGGATTGCTTGTTTTAGTATTCTATATGTTATTATAAAATTTACATGCTTATAATATGCTCTCTCCTTTGGTACATTGAGGATCGATGTTCCGATAGCAGCATATCGAGTACTACATATTTAAAAAGAAAACATACCCGTTGGTATAAATACAAAGAGGTGGGACAGTCATTAGTGAATTTGAGCATGAGGATATTCTCCTTTAAAAACCTGTCCTTATGGTTATAAGTTATAACCATAAGGACAGGCTGTTATAACAGCCCTTAAAATCATACCCCAAGAGGAATTTCTATACATTATTTTATAAAATAACGGTTACCAATCAGAAAATCATACGTTATACGACGTGACCTGACGATGGCCGAATTTAAACGATAGGCTCGATGTCAACAAGTAAGTATAAGTGTATAAACCAGTGGTTCCACGTTAGGGAATTTTTCCCTAGATCTAGGAATTTCTTGATCAAATAGGGAAAACGGGAATTTTACACAAAATTTAGGGAATTTTGGACAAATTTTAAAGAAAATAAAAAATATTGCTCAAGTTGTATTCTATCTAAGTTTTTCGATTTTTCGTACTTTTCTACTATTTTGCTCAGTGCTATCTAGTGTATCATAATGTTAGATTTGCATGGAGTATAAAAATGAAGGTAGGTAACTAACTAACTGACAAGTAAGCAAGAAGCGGGTAATTTTTTCAAATAGAAACATGAACATAGAATAAAGGGTATTCACGGGAATGTTTGCACAATAGCGACTATCGACTTGATTACCGTGAATTGGAGCCGCCCCCACGCCCCGCTCTCTATTAGATGTCAATATTCCCATCGCCAAAATTGTATACGACAGTAGTATATTGCTTAAATTCAGATATCGCGACATTCAGTTGGCCATGGTAAATTGAATTACATTCGTGCCCTCTCTTAGGGAATTCTTCAAGATTGTGTCTATACAGCATGTGTCAATTTTCATTAGCCATAGGCGATCAATTCATGCAATACGTGACAACGTCGCACCCCTACTTTCCTCTCCAATGCCAGCGCGACCGATACATGCTCGAAAATACAAGTTAGCAGTAACTATTAGACCACTGACTTGGGTGTTTGTAATGCGTTTAGAAATAATATTTACGAGTTGCAAGGATTTGTTTTTCTTTTTCCTTTCAGTAAATGCAGAGAATTATTAAGTTTGTGTCATGCAGCGTGAACGCACGCTGCATGACACAAACAAAAGCGTAATTCTAATAAAATTGAAAAATAACCGTAATAAGGTAAATAAAAAAGGATTCTGAAAATAATAATAAACTACTAGATCAGGAGATCGCGGCGGCCATTTGATGTTTCCCGTTCCAGTAATAAGACGGCTTTTATTGCAGACTAGATCGCAACGTGTTCGCAGCTAAACATTGAATGTAAAATCTGGTGGGGAGAAGTGGGAAGATCGGAGAAAATCGTTGTGATGTCGATTGTTGCCGGGATTGGTGACGGATAGTAGGGGTACAACGTTGCCACGTATTACTTGTATACGTATAAATCGCACGTAAACATTGAATCCCTATACCTAATGATATTTGACACATGCGGTGTACAAATATGGCCGTTCTTTACCTATTATTTAAAATATGCAAATAATCCAAACTAATACATCATGGTAAACATTTTTAATATTTCTCTTCTACGAAACACGCGTCATAGGTTCAAGGGGTTCTTTTGATAAATTTGCAATCATAATTTTATAAAAAGAATTTGTGTAAATTAATCTCTGCACCATACGTAGGAGGATATTATGACTTATTACGTACAATAAAATAAACAATTAATGATTATATAACTGGCATTTGCATAATTATAAGGGTGTTATCGGTCGAGACGTATCTACTTTATTTATATTAATGCCCCCCCCCCTAAAGTGGAAAGAAAATATTTAGGGAAATCAAGGGAATTTTTAGAATGGGATCTGGGGATTTCCAACTCTATACTACAGGCACCACTGGTATAAACATAACCAACAAATTGTTTGTGTTTGGTGAGTGCCATTCGCTGTCTCGTTAAATCAAATAAGATGTCTGGCCGACAGTGTCAGAAAGAATATTTAAAAAGAACGAGATTTCGTTTTGCAAAGTCGGAACGAATAAAAGCTCTGAAAGAATGGCTGAATATCTTGGGTTCCGTCCAAACTGTCAAACTAGCATAGTTGTCCTTATGATTATAAAATGATCGTTATACATTTATAAGTTTATAACTATAAGTAGAAATTCCGTGGGCAAACCCTATATTATACCGAGCTGTTTTTGGGGAGTCCCATAGTAAACGTTCCTTTCATAAATTTCCACTCTTGGAGGGTGGTATGATATATTTGGTAAATCATACACTTGATATTTCTTAAAAACTCATTTTTCGTAAAACTCTTCTTATTCTAACAGTTATAAATAATTCCAAATACTTTCATTAAATAGTAGTAACCTTGTTTACTAATAATAGTGCTTAATAGATGTCTCTGTGAGCCAATGTTCTTATGGCCAACTGGATCTCGCTATCGCTGCGTGCTGTAATGGCCGTAACATAATTTACATTATTGAAACTAAGTGTGCTAATCTCAAAATATCGTCCCTTATGTGCAACCATCTAGTAGTAAAATAATAAACCTAGAAAGAATGATTTTTCTAAATTTGTATTGAAAGGTTAAATAACGACAAACGTTATGTTTCTTTCAGAAACGTTAAAATAAGCCTTTAATTTTTTTAAACATTAACTTTACAATAATTAATATTAACAATACTAAAATAATAAAATAGTATTATTTACAATTAAGTTGTTGGGTAGATAATAATTAATAATTTTAATAATTTCTGATTTAATTGTTTGTTTCATACTGATTTTCTTTTAGCGCAATCTATTTTTTTCTAGACTCTTAAATACAAATATTATATACTTCACACAAGTGGTTTGTACAATATTTTTTGTACGAACATTAAATTAAAAACATATTATTGATTAATGTCATTAGTATCATACCTAACCTAAAATAGATTACCTAATTAATTTTAGCATTTCATGTACGTAACTATTACTCACCTTTCCCTAAAATTAAGTTATTATATACTTACACATGACAAACATGAGGTATTTATTCTTATATTTATAAATTTATAGTACATTTATTACGTTTTTTGGTTTAATTACAATTTATTATGAACTGCCAATATGATTGTCGATGTGGTCAAACAGATGGCGCTTGAATGTCGCTTAAGATAAGATGTCGTCAAATAGATGGCGCCACAAATTTATTGGAAGAATTATTAATTGTTACTTCGATTTCCCCAACTTTTATTGAAGAATAGTCGAAGGAAGTAGTATTTTATAGAATAAATTTTATTACTATCAAGTTAGATTTTTTTTAGTCATTCAATTTTGTAGTGCAGAATTAGATTAAATATTCTGTATTTAATTGTTGTTTTTTTTTATTAAATTTTGATTTTTAGTAATTCTATCACTGCAGTCTACTAGATATTCCAAATAAATATGCAAAAAATTTTTTTTTTAAATCCAGTTATAATATTAATAAGATTAAGATTTTTATCAGCAATTGTACCAAGACGGTAAAACGAAATAAAGGAACATGCACAAAATTATTTTTCATGTCCAATATTTGAACACTTATCATTCGGCAGATTATTTTATTCATGGATAACATTTAAGTTTAGCGTGTTTTTATAAGTACCACGAATTATTTCAGTATTACTTGAAATTTCGAAAAGAAAAGTATGTTTTCTGCACAAACTATAGAGTTTTTAACTATTTTTTGAATTTTTCATTAATTTCAATTTGAAATTGACGTCAAGTTAACGTTCAAAATTCAACTTTATATTTATATAGTTGACTATGATGTACGTTACTAAACAATGCTCTCTCTGAACCACTGTCACGTATTAACTGACAATTGCACGACTTTTATTAGATATAATATGATAATCTTCCACTTATTGATTTGCTTATGTGCTGTTAAACAGGAAGTTAACATAATTCTTTTATATTGTAATCCTTGTAACTTAAACCTCATCTGAATTTGCCATGCTATTCCTTAACTAACATTTATTTGCATTGCAATTGTAGTAAATTAAATTAACCTTGCAGTAATCACTTTAATATTGCTAATACTACTACTGCTATATTCTATATTGTATTTCTACTATTAAGTGTACACAAATCATGTGAAATAAAACAAACAAATGTTTATGATTTACACTGTATTTAATATTTAATAACAACGACAGCTGTTTCGCTACACTGTAGCTTCTTCAGATTGACATATAATAACTAGCTACATACACTTAAACTCTTATATATAGTTTTCTGTTATTAGAAATTCTTTGAACTAATATATCAAGAACAACTTCTTGTCGAAAAGTATCGGGTCTATACAAAAAGTACATGTAACTAAATATATTGCTAACAGATGTGTGTGAAATTAGGGAAACTGTATTACTGACTGAACAGATTTAACAATGGTGATGAGTTTAGGTCTACTTGATCGTTTAATAGGTTGTCTGAATGTTTATATTTATTAATTTCTAATGTCTCTAGTAAATCTAGTTTAATACTTTTATTTTCGACGTGAAGAATATCAAAATCTTTATTAAAACTGTGACTATTATCTATCAAATGATTCGCGTAAGTCGAATCATTTTTTCGGTTTATGTCAGCAGAGTAATGATCAGCGATCCGTGTTTTAAAAGGTCTTCCTGTTTGACCTATATATCCTTTAGTACATGTACCACAATTTAACCTATAGACTCCCGATTTATTGTTGTGATTAGTTTTTCCTTTATTATTTTTCATGTATTTCGCAAGGTTATTGTTAGTTTTGTATGTAATGTTAATTTTCTCTTTTTTAAATAATTTTGTTAGTTTTATTTGGTCCTCCCCTAAGTAAGTGAAAGATTTGAACTTTTTAATTGTACAGTCTTTAGTAACTGGATAAATTTCTTGTAACGTTTTGTTGAATAATCTCTTAGAAATTAATTTATCTATTAAATTTGGGTCGTATCCATTATTATAGGCAATTTGTTTAATAATGTTATATTCTTTCGTATAGTCTGAAGTGGACATAGGTATACTAATTAATCTATGGATCATGCTGTGGAAAGCTGCTAGTTTGTGTTGGTATGGATGGTTGGATTTGTTATGAATGGATATGTCAGTATGTGATTCTTTGTGGTAAATTGAAAATTGCACTTGGTTATTGACTCTTTTTAACGTAAGATCTAATAAATTGATACTATTATTCACTTCTTTTTCTAGTGTAAACGTAATATCAGAATTAATAGAATTAATAAACTCAAAGAAATTATTCAATTGTCTGTTTGAACCTGTGTATCCTACCAAAATGTCGTCAACATATCTGTACCAAAATAATACGTTCTTAGTTAATATATTATTCTCAAAAATCTTATTTTCTAAATTGTCTATAAAAATTTCTGCTAAAAGAGGTGATAAAGGATTTCCCATAATTAAACCACTATTGCACTTATAAAATTTATTCTCAAATGAAAAGTAATTCTGTTCTAAGCAAACAGATAATAATTGTAAAATCTCATCTTTTATAAGAATGTTAGTTTTGTTACATTCTAACATCCTTTTAATTAATTCAACTGTTTCAGTAGGTGGTTAGTTTTCTAATGGAAGTAAATAATTTGAATATATGTTAATAATACTAACAGGCGGTTTGCTCTATAAATAACAGGTAGTAATGATGAATGATGATAACATTAGAAAGAGAAGAAAAAGTTTCATATGTTTTTAATAAGATAAAAAAGGATGCAGTGATGTGATAATAGACTAAAGACAACTATTTTTTTCTTGTGTAATTCTTGTTGTTTCAAGAAGCTGGATTTTGAATAAAAATTATCTTATACTTTCTTTCCAGAAACATGATGGTTTTACGTGTTCACGGAGACGAATTGGTATTTCCTACATCCTTGCACCACGTGCCACCTAGAATACCACAAATGAACATGATGAAGGTCCATATTCCATTCACGTTTAAGCTCTTGGAAACGTCGAAGTCTTCGTACTCAGGTGAGTTGTTAATTTTACATATATACATGTGTTCCCGTAATTAATATTCCGAATTCATCGTCACCTGTTATGTAGGTTATGCAATACCACCAGTTTAATCGGTTTAATTGAGTGATACATCAGTGTACCATTAGCGGAGTTCGTTGTTGCAACGACTTCAGCATTGAAAAACATATTTTTTTATATCGCCACTCATTATGATCGACGCCTAAAACAAAATTCAATTAGCTAGCATCTGAACAATTCGGTTTAATTAGCTAGAGATTGTTTTATTTTCGATGAATATCAAGGAGTTATTGCCTAAGATCATTTCGAAACACAAAATAAATTTGTTTTGAGGTTTCTTCATCTTCTCGCGCAGTTCAAACAAATTAAAATATATCGCCAGGGTGTGAATTTGTACCGCACATAAAGTCTGCGAGAGATTGTGACATATTATGTCTTTAAACAACAGAGAAGCCATAAAAGTTTCAATAATATTTGTACAAAATACGTACTTATAGGTATTTGGAACGACCGGCACAAATACGAGTTTATAGGTTAGAAAAAGATAAAATATTGCCAATTTCTCTCTGAAAGTCGATTAACGTTTATGTGTATTCGATGAAACAGGTTTAGACTATTTCCAAATTCCATATGTTTTATATAAATATATTTTATACCAATAAATTAGTTGAAAGTCGTTTATATCACAGACTCCATAAAAGGTAGACTGGTAATAACGGATCAAGTAATATAATTAAATATAAATAAATTAACTACTTCAAACAAGCAAGTTTTTACCTACGGTTGCTTTTGGCACTATTATAGTTAAGGCGGGAAAATTTGAATGTGTAGATTTTTTTTAAAATCATTTTATGCTTGTTATACGGGTGCCATAATAGTATATTAAGATACAAGTTTCATAAGACACGATTTTTGCGCACGCGTTCAAGTGCGCAAAAATGTCTTATGGAACGTGTATTTTATTCTATTTTTTCTATTTCGGTTATTGAAAGTTCAAAAAAGATTAAAATGAGAGACATGTTTTGTTCGAACATTTTAGAAATATTGTTTTTTTGAAGTTGGTTACTCTGATTTTTAAATAAAATAATTTAAATATTTGAATATCGGCGGACTTGTCATTTTGTTTAAAATTTAGTCTGATTTATGCAATAAATTATTACAAATTATCAACAAAATGGAAGAAATAAATAACTGCACGCCTCCAGAGATTCGCAAAATAGCAGAAGACAATTTAGAAAATCTTTTGCCAACAAAGTCTCGACATAATTATGAAAAGCAATACCAGCTCTTTTTAAGTTGGTGTAAAGAAAATAATATTGTGGATATTACGGAAAATGTAGTACTTGCTTATTTTGACAAAGAAAGAAAGATAAAAAAGGCATCGTCCTTGTGGTCTACATATTCAATGTTACGTTGTTGTTTAAATATTTATAAAAGTATAGATATGTCAAAATTTTCTAGGCTTCTTGTATTTTTAAAAAGAATATCTGAAGGTTACGAGCCTAAGAAATCCAAGATTTTAGAAATAGATCATATTAACCAGTTTATAATAGAAGCTGATAATAAAACATATTTAGCGATGAAAGTAAGTAATAAGAATATCATTGTAGTTGTATTTTACTAATTTTCTACATTATTTTGTTATAATAGTCACATTAATATTCTGTTAGATTATCCTTATAATGGGCTATAATGGAGCTTGTCGTCGTGAAGAAATAACGAACATGACTTTAGATGATATACAGTTTAAAAATGATGTCATGATGGTTGCAGTGCCAAAAACTAAAACTTATGTTCCAAGACAATTTATTATAACACAAAGATTATGGATTGAATTGGTTAAAAAATATTATTCACTTCGTCCCAGCCATGTTACACATAAACGCTATTTCCTGCAATATAGAAATGGATCTTGCGTGAATAGTCCAATTGGTATTAATACCATAGGAAAAGTACCAAAAAATATTGCTACTTACTTAAATTTACCTAATACTGAGCTCTTCACTGAACATTGCTTTAGACGTTCCAGTGTGACACACTTGGCTAATAGTGGAGGTGACTTAACAATTAAGCGCCATGAAGGATGGAAATCCTCAGCAGTGGCCGAAGGTTACATTGATAATCCCACCATGAAAAAAGTTGAGGTTGCTCAAATACTGTCTAGTGTACCTAATACATCCACTAAAATCATTCACAATCCATCCACTTGTGATACAATTGGCAGTAATGTGTCAGTCAATATGAATCAACACTATCAACAGGAATGTACACAAAACATAGTGTGTTCCCAAAATCTGCCTGGAATTTCTATTAATGCACACGAATCTTCTAGTGTTACAGTAAACGTTTATAACAGTTGTACTATTCAATATGGGAAGTAAATTTCAATAGAAGCATCAAAAAACTTATCATCCCATTTATATTGTTAATTAGCGTAAATAAAATGTTCGTAACTGTGTTTTTTTATTCTCTGTACAACTTCTAACACATGTTTGTTAGATTAAAGATTTTGACATTTAAATATGATTTGCTTCTATTTTTTGTTTGTAACCAACTTCAAAAAAATAAAATTAGCGTGCGATAAAGTAATACTTTATGCAACCAAAACGGGTGTCGTAAAGTGAACTCTATAGCACCGGAATAGAAAAAGAAATTCATATTATATACCTAAACAGCATTGAGCATATAAAAAAAGTACCACTTGTATAAAGTAGATACATATATCTTGTGGTATTTTGATTACGTTAAAACTGCTTTGTCCAGAATATTTTAATTTGATAAAACTTGATATTTTTAAAATTTAGTATTACAGTAACACAAAGAAAATGTTTCCTTGAACTATCGTTATTAATTACCAAATTTCCGTTTATTAATTGCTATTGCTTAATAGATATATGTTAAACTTTAATATGTAACATGACATTTATGCAAATTGCAATATTATTTTAATTAACATATTAAAGTGCAAATATTGTATTTTATTTGCCATTTTGATAATTAATTTTATATTAATATGTTTTATTAGGAATGCATTTAAGTTTATTTTTATTGTATTCCTATTAAATTTATATATACCTACTTAAATTTGTTTATTTTTATTTTATTTTATAAGATCGAAATTAGTTTTAATTTCATTCAGAATTGGGGTGTTATTGCTTCCTCGTTTCAAAATTTGAATTTCGGAGTGATAAGTACAATGTTGAATTCAGCCAAGAGATTAGGCCGGGCTATTGGGCCATTTTTTCCAATATTTATGATACACCTCTGCAACATGGAATTTAAGATTTTTTTTAGTATTTAAATTTCTTATAGGTGATGAAAAAATTAAGGAAAGGCAAGAGTATTTCTTTGCTTGTTAATTTTGTACCTGAAATCATATTTATTATGATACAATATACAGGGTGAGTCATCTCCACGGGTAAGGCCGATTATACCTTTATGACTAAAGATATTTCGAAACGGTTTTTTTCTTGTGTGAGCTGCTCATTAGGAGCACATTTTAAAAATATTTTGTATTATACAGAGTGTTCCATAACTTGGTAGATAACCATATTTATAGTTTTTTAAATGGAACACCCTATATATCAGTTCATTTTTGAATTTCTTATTAAATTTCACATCAAAAACATGTGAGACGTTAATACTTTAAAAGTGACTATTACAAAGCTATTGTCGTGTTTTCATATAATTTTGTCAATTTTATGGTTTTAATTAATATAGTATAGAACTGACAAAATTATATCAAAAAGCGACAATAGCTCAGTAATAGTCACTTTTAAAGTATTAACGTCTTACATGTTTTTGATGTGAAATTTAATAAGAAATTTAAAAATGAACTGATATATAGGCTGTCCCATTTAAAAAAATTGACTTTTATACAAAAACGTGTCATGTAATTTTAATCCAGTTTTCTGCACATGTAGTTAGTAACTGTAAAAAAATAAAACATGCTTCTATTCGGATCTCTTATTGTAAACAATACTGCAAAAAATTTTGTCCATGCAATACGTCGTTTTCGACAAAAATAATTTTATACAAACATTGAACTTTTCAGAAAAATTAGATTTTAGGCCTATACTTTTTGACTAAAAATTATACGGGGTATACAAAAATACAATAATATATAGAGTGTTCCATTTAAAAAACTATAAGTATGGTTAGCCACCAAGTTATTGAACACACTGTATAATACAAAGTATTTTTAAATTGTGCTCCTAATGAGCAGCTATCAAAAGAAAAAAACTGCTTCGAAATATCTCATAAAGGCATAATCCGCCTTACCCGTGCAGATGACTCACCCAATTGTTATTATTATTCTAATTTTATATAATTAAATTTTTGTTAACAAAATATTTTAAACACCTTTTAAAATTGAATAATTTCTCCAAAACGAATATTGTTTCTATAAATACACAAAAGAAATTGAAGATTATAGAAAAAATTAGGTGTGGCTACCATACGACTTTCTTATACGTATGAGCGTTTCAAACTATACAATTTTAAGAATTTTTTATATAAAGATTATTCAGCATCCTATTCTAGTCCTTTCATTCTCTTAATAAATCGCTATAGAATGCATACTTTGCAAGATATTTTAAAAAAAACTGCTACTCGCTAAGAGTAAAAGTGTTACTTTCGGTCCGAATATTGAAATTTCTTTTATACAAAAAATATTGCAAATGTAGCTCTAGATATATTTGTGCTCTTGATAAATGTATATAGAATTTATAATTTACGAGATATTTCCAAAAACCGCTATTCGATAAGAGTAAAAGTGTTACTTCCGGTCCGAATTTTAAAACCTTTTATATACAAAAGATATTGAAAATTAAGTTCTAAATATTTTTTTCCTAACGCACCCGTCTAAAAAGCATGACTTGCGAAATATTTGCAAAAAACTGATTTTCGATAAGAGTAAAAGACCTACTTCCGGTAGGAATTCCAAAAAACTTTCATAATAATTTTTTTTTCAAATTCAATTCTGAGTACATATGAATTCTTTATAAATTTGTTTAAACTTGGTAGTTGACAAAATATTGACAAAACTCGATTTTTTCACTGAAGTAAACTTCTACTTCCGGTCTGCCGAATTTACTGAAAATCTAATCAGATCTCAAGAGGGAGATTATACACATATTATACAAAATTTGGAATTGATATCTAGCGGCTTGACCGCTATCGTGGTCACACACACACACACACACACAGAGAGAGAGAGAGAGAGAGATTTTTTAAAAACCACTTTTTTTGGTATCAGGGGACTTCAAAACGTGGACATCTGCAAAAATCTCGAGGTCGAAAGTTTTCGTCATCACATTTCTTCCTTATACTACGTAGAAGAAAGTAAAAGACATAAAGAAAATCATATTAATTTTCCTTGTTTCTGTTTTATTTGAAAATACGTACTTAGATACTTTTGCAGTAAGATGGATATATTTTCCTAAGTGTCTATTATTGCAGTAAACTACTGTTATATAATTATACAAATTGTAAGTATTTAGTTACAGTTATTTTCTATTTTAAATAGATATTATTTATTTTCTAAATATAGTATCACATTCTAATTTATTACGTAATACTATGTACTAGAATAACAAATAAATATATGAAACTTGTATTTAATTTGTTTTCGTAAAGCTGATGATCATTGTGCTTTTTTCGCACTTAAGATTCTATTGAAATAATGATGAATCTGGTTACTACATAAATTAAAACCAATGCAAACATTAATACATTTATTAATAAAGATAATGTATATACCTACAACATGTTCAATACATACAAGAATATTTTATGTATGTATAAGTTCTGTGCATGTATTGTATTATGTAGGCCTTTATAGTAGTTTTACATAAATTAAATAAAAGCATTGTATATTTCAGTTATTGACAGAGAAATGATTACATGTAAAATGTAATAAGACATTTGTCTATTACATTGTTCTATCATGACTGAATTATTTTGAAATAAAAATGTTAGAAGTATATTATGCTTTACGAAATTGTAATAACTACTGTAAATACACATTGCTGTAGTTTGCTTTGAAGATTTGAAATTAATTTCTTTTTTAGAATACAAACATTATTTATGCACAGAGCAGAACGGAAAAGATGGTTAGAAATATTACCAACAGCAGTAATTATAGCCATATTCGTGAGCGTTTTGTGTGTGTAATATAATTTTAGAACATGTATACATCAGTTATACAAAATAGTGTTTTTAAGAAATACATATATTATGGCCAACGGTGAAATAATGAAATTTAAAAAGTACTCAAAATTTAGTTTGAAAGACAATTTTTCGCAAATATTTCGCAAGTCATGCTTTCTAGCTAAACAGATGTATTAAAAGTATGAAAGTATTTAGAACATGTTATGATGCTGTAAATTTGTAACTGAAACGATTCTACATATCCCGTGTAGTTTAGAAGAATTATATCGTACTTGCATAAAAATGCATGTGAAAATATATATTACTTAATATCCATTTCCATTCAGTTGCTTCACATACACACATAGGAAGATTATAAATTTCTTTTTGGTAGAGTGTTGTTACACAAATCGTGGTAGCTTCATTATTATCAACGATATCACATTCTAAACATCGTTAATCTGTTTTAATGCTGAAATATTCATTCTCAATATGCACTAAATATAGGTTAAATATGAATGTATTTTCCCGAAATCTAACAGTATATTTTAACAATAAGTAGATATTGGAAATATCCACCATCATGGTATAAACATTAATTAATACCGCTTTTACTTTCTTATACGTAGTATAAGGAAGTATTGTGATGATGAAAATTTTCGACCTCGAGATTTTTGCAGATGTCCACGTTTTGAGGTCCCCTGACACCAAAAAAGTGGTTTTTAAAAAATGTCTGTGTGTCTGTGTGTGTGTGTGTCTGTGTGTGTGTGTGTCTGTGTGTGTGTGTGTGACCACGATAGCGGTCAAACCGCTGCAGATATCAATTCCAAATTTTGTATTTACCAATATAATCTCCCTCTTGAGAACTGATTAGATTTTGAGCAAAATCGGCAGACCGGAAGTAGTAGTTTACTTCAGTGAAAAAATCGAATTTTGCAAATATTTCGTCAATTACTAAGTTTAAACAAATTTGTAAAGAATTCAAATGTACTCAAAATTAAATTTGAGAAAAATTGTTTTAATAAAGTTTTTCGAAATTCCTACCGGAAGTAGGTCTTTTACTCTTATCGAAAATCAGTTTTTTGCGAATATCTCGCAAGTCATGCTTTCTAGGCAAGTACATTAAGAGTATAAAAGTATTTAGAACATACTTTTAAATATCTTTTGTATAAAAAAAATTTCAAAATTCAGACCGGAAGTACCACTTTTACTCTTATCGAATAGCGATTTTTTGCAAATATGTCGTAAATTATGCATTCTATATATATTTATGAAGAGTACAAAAGTATTTAGAGTTGGATTTGGAATATTTTTTGTATAAATGAAATTTCAAAATTCGGACCGGAAGTACCACTTTTACTCTTATCGAATAGCGATTTTTTGCAAATATGTCGTAAATTATGCATTCTATATATATTTATAAAGAGTACAAAAGTATTTAGAGTTGGATTTGGAATATTTTTTGTATAAATGAAATTTCAAAATTCGGACCGGAAGTAACACTTTCATACGTATAAGAAAGTCGTGTGGTGGCCACACCTCATTTTTTATAATTTTAAATACACGCCGCAGTCACTGATATAATTACACATATTTCACATTTAATCGCTTCTACCACTTCATTCACATATGCTGTATGTTTTGATGGAAAAGTTTGTGTTAGGTTTCTAATAAATGTATAATATGTAATTTAATTAGACATTAAATAAGTAATAGTGGCTTATCAAACTTTTACAATCGACTACTATAGAAATAAAAAGACGGAGTAGCAGAAATCGGAAGCTAGATTGTGTAAAAACGTACCCTCAAAATATCAAGTCTTTATTCGTGCGCAGACGCCAGAAAAAAATTAATAAGGAATACAATTGGCCTTACGCCGACCCTGGACTAAATATCCACCTGCTTCATTTTCACAATCGGTCCTTTTTAGGACCACCATATTACTTGTGTTAAAAAAAAGGAGGAGGAATAGAAACTTCATAATAAATACCAAACCATTAATTACTTTAATTTTACACCTGCTAGAAAAAAATAATTACATTCTTGATATTTACTGTAATCTAGAAAAACTACGATTTATTGAATATTCTAAAATAATAATAATCAGCTGTTTCCGACTACAAACACATTAAAGAGCAACAACCTTCCTATTTTAAAAATCTCTCTCTATCTTTTATTGTCTGCAATATAGTGGGTCGCCCATCTGGCAAAAAATATGTTTTATATGATGAGTACGATTTGACGTTTTTTTCCCGTTTTATACAAATAAAAGCGTATTTTTCTATGAATGCGTGTTCGTTTCTATTTACAAATGAGCATTCTTACCCGTATTTATAAACATACATTCTGTGCCAGGTCCGTAATGTAATTTTTTTATCTAAAAAACAACATAGAAAATTAAATTTTTAATTTCTTCGTTATTGCGATATATTTGGGCCTGTTTCTGTTCGGACTTTAAATACCTGCTACTCCGTCTTTTTATTTCTGGGACAGTCTGTATTTGACGTGATTTTAATATATCTTGTCCTTTACCATACCCTAAGGCCCTTTTTCCGTCTCAGTTTTTACTTTCTTATACGTAGTATTTCCTATTGTGATGACGTGACTTTTCGTCCTCGAGATTTTTACAGACGATTTTAAAAAATCTCTCTCTCTCTCTCTCTCTCTCTCTCGCTCTCTCTCAACCTCGCTCGTATGTCAATACGGCTTAAGCTATCAATACCAAACTTTATGAGCATAATCTCCCTTTTGAGATCTGATCAGATTTTCAGTATAAAGGGTAAGACCAGAAGTAATAGTATAGTTCAGTGAAAAAATCAAATTTTACCAATATTCAAATATTCAAATGTATTCAAAACTGAATTTGAGACAATATTTATTAATGAGGCTTTTCGAAATTCCTACCTAAAGTAGATCTTTTCGTCTAGACAGATTCATTATGAGTATAAAAGTATTTAAAGCAAGCTTGATTCTGAATACTTTTTGGATACAACACTTTTACTCTTATCGAAAAGCATTTTCTTGCATATATCTCTTAAATTATGCATTTTATACAGATTTTTTATGAATACACGAGTATTTACATTTGGATCTGGAATAATTTTTTATAAAAGAAATTTTAAAATTCTGACCAGAAGTAACACTTTTGCTCCTATTGAAAAGCACTTCTTTTGCAAATATTTCGCAAATTTTGCATTCTATTGAGATCTGTAAAAATTCTAGAACCTGAAGTAACACATTTACTTACAGGTTTATTTTTTTAAGAAGGTAAAGGTATTTAAAACTTAATTTGGAACAACTTTTGTATAATTTGAAACGTACATACATATGAGAATGAGATGTTGATGTCCACACCTTATTTTTTTCTTATCGATATATGATTTGATTGTCAATTATTGTGTAATACTGTCATTAAATTTCCTAGGCTGTCCGTAATTTAAAACTGCCATTTATATCTGGACTTCAATCACGACTATATGTATGTCGGCCAATTAAAATAAAACTAGGAGCTATATTACCAGAAACAGGTAAATAAATTATTTTAATTGTGTAATATCATAGCGTAAATATCCGAGACTACGTGATAACTAGCTTGTAGCCTGTTGATGACCTTTTACTTAAAGACAATTCTAACATTTTTCTTCCATTTAGTGTGACCTTTTGATTGTGATACCTATGTATTTCTGTGCAATTTCGTCACTAATATGGATGTATTCCATTACCTTCAGTGTCGAAGACATCTGTTAGTTTATAGTAAATTCCATATATAATATAAATATATTAGGATTTATTGCAATTGATTTTAAGGCTATATATTTTACCATGTTTGTAATATATAATCGTTTTCTCGGGTATGTTACATCACTTTCAATTAATTGCAAAATAATGCAAATTATACGCTGTGATTGTATTTTGAATCTCTTCTATTTTTAATAAATGTTGTAATAATGGCTTCGCAATATGAACAAAATAACTTCTACTCTTTGGCTTTACAATGCACAACAGATGAAAGAAGTATTTATTGGAGAACATGGCATGGCTGGTTATTTAATAATAATGGTGTTCATAATGAAAGACACGTGTTGGTTCTTCCTTGTAACTATATTTTTAAGCAATTGTGACCAGTCCGCCTATTCGGCATTATCAAATGATATTTTTACAAATATCGTGAACTGTGTTAACTTTGGATCATTTATTAGAAACTATTCGTGCTTCGTACTAAATGAAAATACCTATTCAGTTTGAAAACATTTTTTTGCCACTGCATATCGAATCAACGTAATTGAAAATTGAATGAATTTATCAACAAATACTTTGAGCTTTTCTTATAAATCGATAATCTGTGTCTGAGCACCACCAGAGCATCACCTCTCCTAGCATATCCATGGTGATCACTAGGCTTAGGATAATTATGCACTAAAAAACTTCAAAATGTGCATACAAATCTGCACCAAAAACTTTCAGAATATGCAATACTTGCAATACAATTATCCTAAGCCTAAGGATAATTGTATCGCAAGTATTGCATATTCTGAAAGTTTTTGGTGTATATTTGTATGCACATTTTGAAGTTTTTTAGTGCATAATTATCCTAAGCCTAGTGATCACCAACTTTTAGTAATTGAGTAGATTTTGCTTGGCTTAGATTAATATTTGGAAGATAATACACGGAACCCCGCATGATATTCCCCCACTAACACCCACCATGTTCCGTATTGCTCGTTTTGTAATCTAAAAACTGTCTCACTCTTACTTGAGGAAACCTATACTAATGTAGCGTACGATATTAAGGAACGAATACTTGCATAGTAGTATTTCTTTAAAAGATCTGTATTCACTGATTATTTTCATTGTTTTAATACGAAGCATACTGATCCTAGCCTTTTGCGTAGGCAGTTAGGTTGTCCAAGCTACATCTCGAAACGATAGCTATACACCTATAAATGTTGCATTACCGTTTTGAATAATACTAGCTTCACTGGTTATAATTAAGTAACCATAATTATTTTATCTACCTGATAAATTAAAGTTACGAATGTTTTTTTTGCATAAGTTTAAATGCAAATCATTCCCACTGAAATACAACTCGATGCTCCGCAGTTCGTTTACTAATGCGACCACGTATCATTCCTAATGCAGGCTATAAATATAATTGTGCTGTCAGCAAATAATAAAGATCTTTCTGACGGGACGTCATTCACATATACTATGTACAAAAGTGGGCAGTGCTCGGATCCTTCAGGAACCCCAGAAGTTAAAGGATGTTCTCGCTATCGACGTGCAAATAACTCCTAAACCATTGTAAGGGTGTTCCCCTTACGCCATACTGATATAACTTTTCCAGTAATCGTTCATGAATAACACAATTCTCATTCAGAATGTTACATCCGTTAAGAAATAATAACAACTTATCGGCAACTATCCTTTCGATAACCTTAGCGAATGGAGGTCTGTAGTTCTGTATAAGATCTTCCTCGCCTTTCTTGTCTGTATGTATTATTTTGGCAAGCTCAAGTCGTTGGGAATGAAAGTAAGTAGGACAGTAACAGAGTTTATATATTTTTTGATAAGTAAAGAGGAAATCTCATCATAACCTCATCATAGATCACTCACTCTTAATACAAAAAGTAGATTTCTTCGGTTTTTTGTATGACCTCACTATGCTTTTGACATCTTACCTTACTGGTAGACTTAATTATGTCCATTACAATGGCTTCACTTCTAATAGTTTTCACGCACGTTCCGGCGTGCCGCAGGGTTCTAATTTGGACTCACTTCTTTTTAATCTATTCATGAATGACCTTATAACATCTATAGTAAGTAGGACAGTAACAGAGTTTATATATTTTTTGATAAGTAAAGAGGAAATCTCATCATAACCTCATCATAGATCACTCACTCTTAATACAAAAAGTAGATTTCTTCGGTTTTTTGTATGACCTCACTATGCTTTTGACATCTTACCTTACTGGTAGACTTAATTATGTCCATTACAATGGCTTCACTTCTAATAGTTTTCACGCACGTTCCGGCGTGCCACAGGGTTCTAATTTGGACTCACTTCTTTTCAATCTATTCATTAATGACCTTATAACATCTATAAACTGTCATGTGCTCGCGTATGCTTATGATCTGAAATTCTTTCGGAGTATTAGTGGTAATGATGATTGTGTAGATTTGCAGGGCAACCTCACTTTGATACATCAGTGGTGTTCGGATAATCGCCTACGACTTAATATCGAAAAATGTGTAGTTATGTCATATGCAAAGATGCGTAATCCCATGCTGTCAGGTATCATGTAAATGGTAGTCGTCTTGCAAGAAAGGATATAGTCAGGGATCTCGGAGTTCTCTTCGATAATCGTTTATCCTTTTCAGAACATGTCAATTCCCTATGCCGTGCATCATCCAGGTCTCTGGGATTCCTGAGTTGATCGTGCCGTGGCTTTCGATATATGCTTGCTCTAAAGACGCTTTACGATACAATTGTTCGAAGCCAACTTGAATAAGCAACAGTTGTATGGTATCCCATTAATATTTACCTTCAATTAACGATTGAGCGTGGAATGGTTTTCTTAGCAGAACGAAGGGAGTGCTACAGCTCTCGTTTTCTTTTTAATATTCTACGAAACAGCATAAAATCACCTTATTTATAGTTTATTTCAAATTATAAGAATATAACTTTGAACGGCTCTAATGCTTTTATTGCACCACCTGCGGCAATAATTACCTGGCCGCTCAATACGATTATCTTTTACGCAAACAAACTGAAAAAACACAAAAATAATTATCGTCACAGAAGGTGGTGCAATAAAAGCATTAGAGCCGTTCACAGTTATATTCTTATAATTTGAAATAAACTATACTTTCGCATATAAATTTCTCTGTACCTGCATACAATGCGCGCTCGGTTGAAACTGTTCATGTGGCTAGGTGCAACACCAATATTTATTAAAAGCCCCTTTTACTCTCAGGGCTCGTAATTTCAATAGGCGCTATCCGGATCCATTTTTGTTGATACAGTGTTATGATGTTAGATTTATATACTATATGTTTCACTTTTCAATTTTATTTGCTCATGTAGATATAGATATGTGTATATGTATGTATGTATTTCTCTGTTTTACCGTACTTTTCCTTTGTTGTTATTAATTATTATTGTAAATTGTCCTGTAATTGGTCTTGGCTGTTGGACAATAAATATTATTATTATTATTATTATTATTATTATTATTATTATTATTATTATCTGTTGAGACAATTGATTTTACTGGGATAACTACTGTCTCTTCAATTTCATGAACGGGATTAAAGAACAGCGTGAGATCTTTCAATGAAAGTTCAATACACACACATTTGATTGGTTTTGAGACAGGCCACAGGCAATATTTGTAAAGTATTCATTAAGACAATCTAATAATACTTCAAGGTCTGAAATTATTCATTATTTGTGTTTTCATTTCCATCCATACCTCTATAATTCGAATTGTTACCTTTTGTAATTTCCCAAGCAGTTTTCTTTTTGTTATTTGAATTTAACACTAAGTTATAATTGTATATTTATTCTTCTTTTCTAATAACCGAACCCGCCACCTTTTTAGATCTTCTGTAATAATCCTTAATCTCCTTATTGGCAGTTTATGTTAATAATTACCTTTAATATCTACAAGGTGGCGCTAAAGATGTCACCCGATGTTCTTTGGCTGTAATTTTTTTATGAATGAAAAACTTTCGTTCTGCTTTTGGATTATGTTTATTTGATGTCGTTTTTCCCCATTAAGTCGAGAAAATGATATCGGCCAAGTGGCCGCCGCCAGAATTAATCACCATACTGGCCCGATTAATGGCATTTTCCATCACTCGTGCCAGAACTTCCGGCGATAGGTTTTCGCATTCTTGGCGGATATTCTCTTTGAGGGCTTCAAAAGTCTGAGGTTTGATGACATAGACTCGTGACTTCAAAAAACCCCACAAAAAGAAGTCTGGAACGGATAAATCGGTCGATCTTGCCGGCCAGTGCAAATCGCCAAAACGAGAGATAAGGCGACCCGGAAATGCAGCGATCAGAATATCGGTTGTGGCACGTGCAGTATGCCCCGTTGCTCCATCCTGTTGGAACTACATGTTCTCCAGTCCCAATTCATCGAATTGAGGAAGGAGAAGTCGTTGAGCATGGCTATGTAGCGCTCGCCTTCCACAGTAGTTGTTTGGCCCGCGGCGTTTTCGAAAAAATTAGGTCCGGTGACGACTCCAGCGCAAACAGCACACCATGAAGTAACTTTGAGCGTGTGTAATGGCTCTTCGTGGGTTATATGCGGATTTTCGGCGCACCAGTAGCGATAATTTTCCGTATTCACATATCCAAAGAGATGAAAATGGGCCTTGTCGCTCATGATGATTTTCTATGAAAAGTGGTCTTCCTCGTGGTCGAGATCCAGGTTGGCTTATACTTTGTATGGGAACAACTTCAGATCTTTCACCAAAATTATTTGTAAAAACCGCCGATTGATGCCCAATTGCGAGGCACGTCGTCTGGTCGATACTCCAGTGTCTTCGGCGACATCTTCAGCCACAGCCGCGATATTCTCAGCAGAACGGCTGCTCCGAGGCCGGCCAGACCTGGCACCATCTCGTGTTGTCCCATACTCTTCAAGGCGAGCGGCTAAACGCCGTAGTGTTTGCCCAGTTGGTGTGGGACGACCGGGAAATCTGCGCCGAAATTCACGCTGCGCCAACAACACTCCGACGAATTATTCCGCAAAAAAAATCGAAACAATTATTCCGCGTTCATGAGGAGTATAGCGATCCATGCCTTGTTGACATGTATTTTGTATCTGTTTACTTCAAAATGTGATAGCGGAATTGACATTTGTCGCCATTTGCAAAAATTATAGCATCTTCCGATAGGATGATGACTTTTGCGCCACCTAGCATTAATGTATCGGGCGGACGCCCATAATGAGCGGGAAAGTTGTAGGGTTAGTTAGAGAAGAGTGGCAGAGCTTCTTGTTTATAGAAGTATATATGTTACAGGTAAAGTCGATTCTAGGAAGAGTCAACGGTTACTAAACATATCAGTAAAAGTGGGTTGAAAAAAAAAGGGACACGTTCCTAGGAAGAGTTTACTATGCCTGCCGTGGTTTCGTAAAACTTGATTCATACATCTTGTTCCCCATGTGTAAATGCGCGCGCACGTCTTTAGTGTTATTATTCCCGCCATAGCCATTACTCGCTTGTTTGTTGTGGTGCAATATTGACCAAGGATTCGATGTGTTACATTTAAGTTATTAGTTTCGATGTGTTACATTTAAGTTATTAGTTTCAATGTGCAATAATTATGTCAGACTCCATGGCAGAACTGTTTCGTGAAAAGATACAGCTAGAACGTTCGACTTCCAAGGTAAATTCACTGACCTTAACCAAAGCGAAATATGATGCCTACATTCAAAAAGTAAAAAAATTGAAAGCTACGATTAAAAAGGAAAGTAATGATCTCCGGTTTTTACGACGGTATGACACTATTGAAGTAAATGGTATTACAAAACTAATACACCCTGTCACAGACCAAGAAAGCATAAGGTATTATGTTTTTGATGAAGAATTGTTTGGCGTTCTTAATGAAGCGCACATATCCACAGGGCATGGGGGAAGAGATCGTATGATTCAGCAATTGAAAGGAAAATTTCAAAATGTTACTACAAAAGACATTTTACAATTTCTAAGCTTGTGCGAATCTTGTGTTCAAAAATTGAAACATAAGAAGAAAGGACTGGTTGTAATGCCTCTGTTATTTAAGGAAATGAATTCACGCTGTCAAGTTGATCTCATAGACTTTCAGTCGCAACCTGATGATGACTTCAAATTTATAATGGTGTACCAAGATCATTTGACAAAGTTTGTTGTTTTACGACCACTAAAATCAAAGACTGCAGACGAAGTGTGTACTAACATTATTGATATTTTTACTTTGTTAGGTGCTCCTTGTATTTTGCAGTCAGACAATGGTAGAGAATTTGTTAATAAAATTATTGACAGTCTGGTTAATACATGGCCGAAGTTCAAAATGGTGCATGGCAAACCGCGTCACAGTCAAAGTCAAGGTAGTGTCGAAAGGGCCAATCAAGACATAGAGAATATGATAACCACCTGGATGCAAGACCACAAAACATCAAAGTGGAGTGAGGGCTTAAAGTTTATTCAACTTATGAAAAACAGTGCATTACATAGTGACATAAAAAGAACCCCATATGAAGCAATGTTCGGTTGCCACCCGAGGCATGGCTTATCTGCTTCAAAACTACCTAGCGAGGTATTGGAAAATTTAGAAACAGAAGAGGATCTTCAATGCGCCATTGAACAAATTCAGGAACAACAAGAAAACGAAATTGAAAGTAACGGGAATAGGAATCCTGATGAAAATGAAATAAACCAAAATTTTTCAAGTGATGAAACGTTCGTAGATGGTGATGATTATCTCCTCACTGACCTGGACAAGTCTACTGAGGCCATCAAAAAGCAGAGAAATGATGCTTTCCACTGTCTAGAAGAACAAGCTAAACGCATGAAAAAAAATTCCGACCAGATTCATCCACCCGTTGAAAAAGGAACATCAGTTCGAATTCCTATCCCAGATCTTGACCGCGGAAGAGGAGATGCTCGATCTATCCTTGGCGTGGTACTGGAAGTTGTCGATGATGGATTCTATCGAATTGGAACAAGAAATGGAATTCTGAAGCAGCTTTTCTCAAGGTAATTTTCCAACCTAAAATAAAAAACTTTCTCTCTCTCCCTTCCCCCTCTTTTTCTCTACTCTCTTCCTTTCTATTCAATGATCATGTTTCTTCAGGTCTCAATTCAGTAAATGCCCCACGAACATTATCAAGGAAAATGAAGTCCCTATGGATAAAATAGTAGCTGTTAGGACTGTTGCAACTTCACAGTCAATAGGAAGTGGACAAGGATTTTTCAAGTGCTCTTGCAACACTAAATGTAAATCCGATAAGTGCATGTGTAAGAAGAAAAATGTGCTCTGCAACTCAAAGTGTCACAAGTCTTTACCTTGCTGTAATAAATGTTAAAAATATATTTCCTTGCAAAAGTCAACTTTTACTAACTCAAGGCAGTAAGAGCATATTTTACCTAGGTGTAGTCAACTCTGACTAGTACATGTTGATCACTTTTTGCTTTTAATCAACGTTTACTAAAAAGACCAGTAAGAGTCGACGTTCTCTAGGCAGAGTCTACTCTGACTGAAGAGTCGACTTTCCCTGTGACATATATACAAAACTAGATGTTTATTTGAAATGTCTCGTCGTAGGTAGTTTGGGAAAAAAGGTCTTAGCTTTTTATTGCACTACCGCCGCTTTAACAAAAGAAATGGAATTTCTCTTGGACGAAGTATGTACGCATGCATAGTTTGTCTTAATGCATGCGATGTTTCTAAAATATATTTTAATTCTTAGTATATTAGTATGAGGAATGCAAATTGTACTGAGTTACGCAGTATTTAATGGATTCACAAATAACACGTATAAATTGAGAAGATCGAGCCTTGGGGCACTCCACAGTTAGAGTTATTATATATAATATAATGCATATCCATATATAAATCTAGGTAATTAAAGTTGAACGGCTTGGTACACAGTCCGGCCGTGATATTATGTGTGAACAGATAATAATATGTATTTTACGGAACGCGACCCTGTCAGTTTGGTATGTATTGTAATAATGATTTACATGCTTATACATTACCCGTATCTCTTTTCAAAATGAAAATTAATGAATACGTATACTATTCATTTATTGTCATTGTTGTTAATAGAGCAGCAGTCAATAATTTTATCACCAAATTTGTACACATATTTTTTATATGATAATGAACTATAAGCACATATATTATTATAAGAAGACACGTACCTACACTTAATAAAGGAACGAGGTCATTTAAATATTTACAGATATATTTAACAATCATTAACGAACGTCACATTTCATTGACAGATAGGCATGTCACCTTTCATTTACCAATTTATAATAAATTTAACACTTTGGAAATGTTTAACAAGCCTTACGATTTGTTTAATTAACATAATAAGCATCTCACATTAATATTTATTTTTTTTTTCGTTTTTTTCACTATAATATTGTCATTAAAATTCCGATTACTTATATTCTTACTTAATTTATTTTGTCGTTTTCTTTTGTTATTTTGTTGTAAATTTTTGGTATTTTGTATTTAAAATTCAGCAAATAATGTAATTATTACCATGTATTTATTGAAATTCGACACCCTACCTCAATGCATTGTGCAATTTATTTGTCGCTTCTATAAATAAACAGCAAACAAGGATCTCTTGTGCTGTATTACAAAACAGAATTAATGTTTGAATGTTAATAGAATATATTAACTTCCGGGAACTGTTATTTATAAATTGTGCATTTAAATAATTGTAGGTCAAGATGTTTCAAGTTAGTAATTTATTTTTCATTTTTCTTCTTTGTAAGTAGTGTAAATTATAAATTTACAGATTTTTTTAAATATGTAGGTATGTAGTATTACAATCTATAGTGTTCTACAATTTAAAATTTGCTATCTATCCTTGAACTTACGCAAAAATGTCCATTGAGTGCTATTTATCATGTGTTGACTCCAAGAAATGTCTGGCTAGTGTTTGTTTAATCTTCTAGTATTCGGTTCTTTTCTGTGTAGGTTTTCTATGAGTTCAGATAGAGGCCAGATAGACATTAAAAATTCTTTGTTTAGAAAAAAATTATCGTGAGTACTTTGTATTGATTTTGTTTTTCAACAAGTCAATACATTTTCCATAGTTTGAGATCAACTTGTCTTCGTTCCGTTTCTACGTCTTCACACAACGTCAGATGGTGGTTCATCTGTGGGCCCCAGCATTTTACCTCAGATGTTGATGGAATAAGAAGAGCCCAGATTTTAAATAAATATGGATTTAAATGAAAATCAATTATATTTGACTTTTGCTATCTAGTTCTAACGATTTTGGAAGTATGTACAGCAGAAATTGTTTATAACGCCATCGGTTATAGCGGCAACTTGGGTATAGCGTCATAATCGTCTTGATACCTGGAATTACCAATAGTAGACAACCTAAATTATATATCCAATAACGGCATCAAATGATGGTGAACCTCGTGTTTAACGCCACTTGAAATACATACATATATACATACCTATACTGGGAATTTCAATATTTACAGAGGTACTTTGTAGGAAATAACAATAACCTCATTTATTAGAATTCATAAACCATCTAAAAATATAGTACTATGTAACTTAAGTTTGAATGGATATACAATTCATAAATTTTTGTGCAGTTTTGCGTTTGTTGTACGATAATGTAAAATAGGTAATAAAGCATGTTATGTATTGTATCGGATTAGTTATGCAAAAATTGTTAAATTACAGTTTTTGGAAACTCGCCTATCTCGTGAATAGCGGCACTCATATATAACGTCAAAAAGTGCCTGCCCCGATGACGACGCTATAACCGTGTTCTATTGTATTTCATTTTTTTTAAGTCTTTTTGCCATTCAGTAAAATATTAGTTCCAAATATTTTATCAGATTAGAGGTGTCGATGATAAAACAATTTTGTTTGTGTTGCTGAAAATATATGGCATTTTGAGTCGATAAAAATGTTTTGACAAAGTCTCGGGACCTGGAGACATTCCCATTGAGCTGGTGAAACACGGACCAGACGCTCTTCTAGAGATCCTAGTAGACATTTTTAATAAATGCCTGGTGGAGGGTCAAAATATTCCAGAAGACTGGAATTTGGCCTACATTTGCCCCATATACAAAAAGGGAGACAGAAAAGAGTGCGAAATTACAGAGGAATTAGCGTGACTAGCTCACTGGGACGGTTGTATGGTCGCATATTGAAAAAAAGAATAGAAGAGGAGTATGATGAGATGGAAGAACAAAGTGGATTCAGGGCAGGCAGATCATGCACGGACAACACATTCACTCTTCAACAAATAATCGAAAAACGAGCAGCTCGGAACCTTGCTACGCATCTAATATTCATAGACCTGGAGAAGGCCTACGATACAGTCCCCTTGAAACTGTTGTTCAATGTTCTGACGAAGACAAACCTTAGCAAGACATATATAAGAGCACTGCTTAATATCTATAAAAGTCCTCAAAGCACGGTTAAAATAGGTAATACTCTTTCGGAGACCTTCACAGTAACGAAGGGTCTGAAACAAGGATGTTGTCTTTCTCCTACCTTGTTCAAAATATATATCCAAGAAGCACTATACAAATGGAGACAGAAGTGCGCAGGAATGGGACTGAAGATTAACGACCATGATTTGACAACGCTGTTCTTCGCGGATGATCAGGTGATAACTGCAAGCTGTGAAGAAGATGCAGATTATATGCTCAGGAAACTCAGAGATGAGTACGAAAAATGGGGAATGAGCATGAACATGGCAAAAACGGAATATATGCATATAGGTAACGCAGACGAAGACCCAGGTTTGGAATTAAGACAAATGAAAAGATGCTACGAATACAAATATTTGGGAAGTATCATCTCTAGTAAAGGAACAACAGAATATAGTGTACAAGGTCGGAAGAGTGTACAAATTCTGAACGCAATACTGTGGTCTAGAAGAGCAACACTGAAAACCAAAATGACAATCTACAAAGTAATTGTAGAGCCTATCCTTACATACGGAGCCGAATGCTGGCAAATGACTGA
Organism: Amphimallon solstitiale; assembly: GCA_963170755.1. Taxonomy (NCBI): domain Eukaryota; kingdom Metazoa; phylum Arthropoda; class Insecta; order Coleoptera; family Scarabaeidae; genus Amphimallon; species Amphimallon solstitiale. The sequence goes on from OY720676.1 coordinate 175,469,963, forward strand.
GAAAGGAAAGAAAAAAGTGGACACTGTTGAGATGGACTACCTGGGCCACTTTTTCAGCATGCCAGTAATATTATTTCTTGCCTGTCCCTGACCTGCACAATCCTAGGGGAAATGATTTCGTATATATATTTTTAATTCCCGTACTTTGTTGACATAACTCGTAAGTGTTGAAAGACGCATTTTTTATTTACACATTGGAGTGTCCGAAATAATAGTATATTAAAATACAAGTTTCATAAGACACGATTTTTGCGCACGCGTTCAAGTTTAGAAAACGAGCCGCCAGGCGAGTTTTCTAAAGAACAAGTGCGCAAAATGTCTTATGAAACGTGTATTTTATACTATTTTTTCTATTTCGGTTATTAAAAGTTCAAAAAAGCTTAAAATAAGAGACATGTTTTGTTCGAATATTTTAGAAATTTTGCTTTTTTGAAGTTGGTTACTCTGATTTTTAAGTAGAACGTTTTAAATATTTGAATATCGGTGGTGCTATATGTAATTGTGTTTAAAATTCAGACTGATTTATACAATTAATTATTTCAAATTATCAACAAAAAGGACGAAATAAATAACTGTACACCCCCAGAGATTCGCAAAATAGCAGAAGACAATTTACAAAATCTTTCGTCCACAAACTCTCTACATATTTATCAAAACAAACTTTTATAACAGTTGTACTATTCAACATGGTAAGTAAATGTCAATAGTAGCATCCGAAAACTTATCATCCAACTCTGCTTAACAATTTATATTGCTAATTAGTAAGTGAAATGTTAGCATGTGTGCTTTTTATTCTTTGTACAATTTTATTGCACATTTTTGTTACTTTAAAGGCTTATATTTTGACATTTAAATACAAGTTGGTTCCATTTTTTTTGTTACCAACTTCAAAAAAATAAAATTAGCGTGTGATAAAGTAATACTTTATGCAACCAAAACGGGTGTCGTAAAGTGAACTTTATAGCACCGGAATAGAAAAATATATTTTCAAATCGTCATTTACTCGATTTTATAGGTTGCACATGTATAATATGTCAAATTTGAAGGATTACAATGCAGCGAAAATAATTATAGTGTAAGATGGTTGCTGAGAATGCTCACACCGCAGCAAAAAAAAAAACAGCGCGTGCATTTTTGGGCCTCTGTAATAAAGGCAGGGATGGTGTATTGAGGCGAATTGTCACTGGGGATGAAACTTGGCTTCATCATTATGAACTTGAGCAGAAGCAAGATTCCATGCGGTGGTATAAAAGAGGTACATCACCACCCAAGAAGTTTTAAGGTGCCTCAGTCAGCCGAAAAATTCACTACTACTACTTTTGGGATTCAGAAAGCATCCTGTTAATTGATTACAAACATAAATGCGTTCCCTTAATTTTATGACAAGTTTAAAAATGTTATATTCTGTGTTGTTTATGTTTATCTAGGAATTGCAATGAAATACACTACTGTTCCAACAAATTCTTCTTACTTTTTTTTTATAAAGTATCAATGTCCATTTAAGGATGTTGGCACGTTTTCTTCTTGCTGTGCTGAGAAGGAATCGCCGATTTTATTGATTTGAGATCCACAGGTTTATCTCTAAACGTAGAATGGATTAGTCGCTACAGCACGACTTGTTGCACTTTGAAAATGAGCTCTTCATATGCTCTTGCCGGTCATTAATAAGTAATAAGAAGGTTAGAGGCCCCAGAACACATCAGTGAGGCATACGAAGATTAATATCAATTTTTGCCGATCTAACACCGACAACACATATCATCATTTGACTCTTTCCTAGACAAGAGTTAAGCTGTTTTCGGACGTTAATAAAATCATTGTTTGGTAGGTTAGTCAATACGTGATATCTGACGCAATTATAAGTAAAAAAACTAAATCACGTGTAAAGGTGTGTTTACACTATCTGATTTCGCATATGATTTATCATTTGATTTGTCATAGGGTCGATATTTTTCAGTCTAGACTATGTGATTTCCCGTATTACGGAAACATTAAGAAAAGTCATAGATAAATAATAGCAAAATCATAGCGTTCCCGTAGATCATACCGCACCTATTTTGCTATGCTTTTGCATATGATAATTTCAAAATTCCCATGATACACTAGTAATTTAATAACGTGGTTTAACCTCACTTTTCCTGTGCTGCTTCGGTATCAAGCACGCAACAAGTAGATGGCAAATAATAATAATGCTAAAATTAATATAAAGGATGAATAACAAGGTAAGTTATTACAATAACACATGTGGGAGATTTTATAGGTACGAACTAATGTTTAAACAACTCGTAGGTGGAGTGGACTCAATCGTTGACGTCGAAATTGATCGATCTCTGGAAAGAAAGACCATGTCTTTATGATCCAAAAAATAAATTATATCCCAACAAACACGCTCGGGTGGATGCACTAAATAAGATTGGAGTAAGCCTCTCTACGGAGTTTAATATAACAGTATCATCCGAAGCGGTTAAGACAAAGTTAAATAACTTGCGATCAAAGTTCAGTCATGAAATAACCAAACAGAAGGAACTGCATAGTGGTTGGGCACTGATGAGGTTTATGGGACATCAGCGTGGTGGTTTCCGAAGATGTACCTTTTGAAGGATTTTATCAAACCAAGAAAGGGTAAAAGTAGTTGGGAACAGTCTCAGGTAATCAAACAAAAACTTGTCGAAACTAATTAAAAAAATATTGTACTCGTATTTCAGAACGACAGGCAATCAACTGTAAATATGGAAGGCGACACATATGAAAGTGACACTCAATCAGATAATAGTTATGATTCTGGAGCAGTTGCTGCATGTCAACCTTCTGCAAGTGCCGCCATGAGTCTAGAAACTGTTATGCAAACCCCTAGTGCTGTAAAGAACTCAAATAATAAAAAATCAAAAAACGTAAAAGCCTGTGAAAATAAAGATGATGAGGTTCTAGGCGAGACACTATCAACTTTGAAAAACATGCAAGCCAATCATGAAAAACTAATACAGGAGACTTCCAGAAATAGCCATGCAGACTTTGGCAGATTTGTTAGCAATAAACTTGATGCAATTGATGATGTTGAATTGCAAAATGAAGCAAAATTTGACATTCATAACATACTGTATACATTTAAAAAAATATATATTGTGTTAACAAAATAATAAAATACATTCAAACGAGGTGAAAATTTATTTGTATTGTTATTAACATGAAAAGAAACATTAAAATTTGAGGTCGCTCTTCTTTTGTCAATAATACTCAGTGACATTAATGTTGGGTTAGGTATCTACTGCATAATTTTTGAAGTAAAAATCATGTGCAAAATCATATACAAATAATATAGGTATGAACGCGAATTTGATGAGTATTAGGTTTCGGTATGATTTGGACGGTGCTATGACTTTTCATAGGATATAGCCATATGATAAATCATATACGAAATCAGATAGTGTAAACACACCTTAACAATATCAGGTAATATACTGCGTGAGATAAGAAATTGTTGACGTAAATTCCCAAATCCAGTTTGCTCGCTTAAATATCTTCGCTTTGACGATATGAAATAAAATTAAAACACGTAAAGATCGCCGCTGACGTTTCCTTATAGCCGATAGATACTAATTTAAATAATATAATCGCGCAGACTTCGGCTTGTATATCGCACGTATACCGTACAACATATGTATGCATCACTAAAAGAATAATTTGATGATTATTTTATGCGGAAAAAAAATCTGACGCACAACCAAGGATTTAACGTGAGAAACGTGCCTAGTACGATAGATCAGATTGCTCTCGTGTAAGAAGTCGATGTACATAACCTGTACATACATATAGCGTGTGGTAATATACACTATTACAGAATTGCGGTCAACAATTGCATAATTGAGCTGTGCATTCGTAAGACGTCAGTTTTTTTCTTCGGAATTACGTTTGCTTGCAGAGAAAGTTGATCTGTGAAGAATTAGGCATCCATTCCTGGTAAAGGGTATAGCAGAATAATCATTGCCAAATTTCTAAAAGTATTTGAAACAATGTATATTGCGATATTAGTTAATCACCAGAATACAGACACGATCTTTCGTGACTGTCATGTCATGGTTGCGTCCATACCAAAAAATGAGGTTTAAGGGTGTCGAGTAAAAGTAAAACAAAGTTCAAGGTAAACACGAGAGAGAAAAAGGAATACATTTCATTTCAATTGCGAGGGAAAAGTACTGCTCATTTAACCCTCATAGTATTTTTTTGTCACCTAATACCAGTGAGGTCAGTAGTGCTCCAAAGTCTTCCACTAAACAGGATAATATTTGACAATTTTCTTTTATTTGACATACAGGCAAAAAGTATAAACAAATTTGTTTTTTTATAATATCATAAATGTTTAATGAATTATTTTTTTACGATTCGTTTGCTTAACATTTAAAGTAAGTAACTACCAGGTGATCTTTACAAACAAATCGATTGTCGTTCTGACATCTCTTGGAATAAAATCTAAGTCGTAGGCTTCCACGGCTGTCGTTTTGATACCTTCTTGGTTTCTGGGTTGAAACCGTCTCGTCGTCTCTGCTTCTAGTGCCGACGTTTCGTCCACTATCTTAAGGAACATCTTCGGGGCTTCTCGTGCTGTGATTACCTGAAACAGTCTTTTTCAGGTAAAACTTACTGACGTTCAATAGCTGACACCACAATTAATTTATCTGAAATTTTGACAGTCATTATGGCACTATACAATGATATATGACTTCAGTGGCGCAATCCGATTTATACACGGCTACTTACGAAATGTAACACTGCTTAGATATTTAAAAGAAAAAATATGTGAAAACATTTTGAAAATTGAGTTTCGTTACCTGATTTTTGCATCATGTAGAGGCATGTAGAATTATCTAATAAATAGACCTGTAAAATAAATAATAATTATATAGATCCACATAATTATCAAACTCCTTCTAGCCGAAGATAGCTTATAACCGAAAGTGATCCTAGAGGATATAAATGAAATTGTAAGGCATAAGACAAGATATTTCAAAGTTCTACCTTATTATAAATAAATAAAACACTTGTAAATAGTTCAGCTTACACGTCCTAATTTTCTTTAAGTGGTCAAATGTATTAACTGCATTTTATTGCAATTATAGCTACTTGCTGATGGATGGTTTTTATAAAGCTTGATTATTTAAATTATTATTTGCTACATAGAGCGTTTTTAAGTTTGTGGAATGGAGGGGTTGTTTGGTAGTAGGAGGGTCTTTCGTGTCATAACGTGTTCAGTGACTCATTAGTAATATAAATATAAAGTTTTAACACAATCGCGTCAGTAGTCTTTAAACTATCGTCGACCAAAGTGTGAAATATGGAGAAAGTCCAGTTTTGCGCCGTTACCCAGTTCTTTACAAAAACTAGGAAAGTCTCTTTATACCATGCTGGAAGAGACGTCATCGGTTTATGGCGATTCTTGCTCGGGAAAAACTATGGTTTTTAAGTGGCACATTTTCTTTTAGCAAGGTTAGGAATCTCATAACTGAAGAATAGTACGCTTTAATCCTGGAGCGATTTTTACCAGTTCCCTGAAATGAAAAATGATCTGCGTGGTAAGAAATTTACGAGCGATGAAGAAGTAAAGGACACAGTTTCGACATATTGTCACGGTTGCCTTTAGCGTTACGGTCGCAAAGGCCGCTAATCTCGTGACGAGGGGTTGCTCTGGGGGGAGCACTCGCTTTAGAATTATATAATAAGTAGCAAAAGGCACCTACCTTTTCTTCTCTGTCGGACTTGGACTCTCAAGGGGTGAGGAGATTGAGTTGTCTGAATAAAATACTACTTCTAACACACTTATTTATTAAACACTAAGAACAACTAGAAACACAATAATAAGTAACTGCGAAGGATCACAATTGATCCTCCTATCGGAAGATCACTTATGAATTATTCATCCTGTTCGGAATATGCTTCTTTTATTACCTCGGTAAAGCCGAGTCCGTCCTTACCTCGCTGAATTGCACATTCCTCCGTTCGATCAACTTCCATTGAACTCATCGAACGGCAGACAGGATGCTAGGTAAATCCGGAATCAGGTTACCGCGGCAATACTTTTAGTACTATACAGAGTGTTGATTCGCGACAATATTTTTCAGACAAAAATGATTTTTTTTTATGAAGGCATACGAGGGAAGTCTGAAATGTTTTGAGCTTAACGTACGAACAAGTATTTCTTTAGTCAAATGTAGTTTTCTTTTTCAACATAGTCTCCTTCTAAGTCTATACACTTTTCCTACCGATGCTTTAACCTCTTTAATCCTTCCAAATAGTAGCCGACGTCTTGCGCCATAAAGGCGTTTACGTATGCGATGATCTCCTCGTTCGATGAAAATCTCCGTCCTCCAAGGGAACTATAAGCTTAGGAAACAGGAAAAAGTCCCTGGGGGCAAAATCCGATGAATACGGTGGGTGTTCAGCCAATTGGAAGCGCAATTTATCAATTTTGGCTATGGCGACTGCAGAAGTGTGAGCAAATGCGTTGTCTTGGTGCAACAGAACTTGCTTCTTCTTCAAATGCGGCTGTTTTTTTTTGCAATTCCTGCTGCCCTAAGCGGATCAAGTAATGATGCGTAATACATCCCCTTTATTGTTTTACCTTTTGCTTTCTTATACGTAGTATAAGGAAGTATTGTGATAATGAAAATTTTCGACCTCGAGGTTTTTTCGAGGTAGTTGATGAACTCAATCCCGTGACTATCCCAAACAACAGTCGCCATCATCTTCCCGGCCGATGGAGCCGTCTTCGTTTTTATCGGTGGAGGTTCACCCTTTGCAATCCACTGTCTTAACTGTTCTTTCATTTTCAGAGTGTAGTGGTGGATACAAGTTTCATCTACAGTTATGAATCGACGCAAAAAATGTGACTCGTTTCACTTAAACAACTCCAATTCAGTATTCATTCGAATATGGTTTTGGTCCATAGTGAGCAAGCGCGGATTCTTCTTTCAATATATGACGTACGCGCTACTTCGATACGTGCATAGCCTTTGCTATATTTCTAACCTTGATTCGACGGGCGTCCATTATCATTTGGTGAACATTTGTAATGTTATCGGTGGTGGTCGCAGTTTTTGGCCCTCCTGACCGCTCATCATCGGTCAAACTGGTACGACCACGTTTAAATTCAGCTGCCCATCTTTTCACGATGGCAAATGGCGGGACTGAGTCCCAGTAAATCCGACTCAATTTTAATTTGTTTAGAACTATTGCCTGTCAACTGCAAGAATTTAATGACATGACTGACGCAAACGCCTGTCAGCAACTGAACGTCTAAAATGGCTGATATTTTCACAGAGGCATCTGCCAACGCATGCGCATTTACAGAATGGTAATGGACAAGTAACACCATCTTCATATTTAAACTCAAAACATTTCAGACTACCCTCGTACACAAGCTAATTGAAAGACTGAAAAATGTTTTAGGGTTGGTCATGAACCATAAATCATGACGCCGTCGATTTGAGTCGATTGCCCCCCCCCCCGTCTACCTCTTCCGCCGCAGCTGCTGAGGGAATAAAACCTTTCGGTTTTGAGGAGAACCAAACACGCCTTTCTAATAACCATGTAAATGTTTCGGTAGTTCCACAAGGATTACGAACAGCTTTTGATTTTGTAACAACTTTAACTGGTACTGCTACTTCCGAACATGTTTCCATTGGTTAATCCAGGGATAGGATTAAATAATTTAACTTTTAATCGACATGGCGTATACAATAGCGATGCAAAAGCTCCCATGGCACCTCCGGAGTCAGTGATGTTAGTTCCGCAGATTTTATTAAAAAATATTACGATTCTGGAAATTGGACTGATGGAGAGTTAGGAAGGAATTTAGGAATTCCACATGTTAATATGTGTTTTAGGTTCTTCTCAAAATCGAATTTTTGTTGGTTCTGAACCATTTTGCACCGTCGCGTGCTTAACCTTCATCCTCGTGCGACATGAATATCATACCTACCTACTACTGTTGTTTGTACAAATTACTATAGATTAACAACAGCTAACAATACTAATAATAATACATACACAGTAAAAAATCGAAGGGTGGTAAAAATCATTGCATGCAAGGTAAAAAATGTTTCCACATAATTTGACACTCACGGAATGTTATCTAACATATTTTAACACTCGAGGTGCGCTAGCGGGTGTAAAATAGATTAAATAAGAATTTCACACTATCTCAATAACATTTTACATTTTCAGTGTTAATTTTAGGATTTCACACCCCTGCAATTTATTAAACTTTTATTCCTTGTAAAAAGGATTGCAACGAGTGTATATAACATATCACTATGTTAAATAACGTCTCCTTTATTCGGTTTTCCTGTTGCTGCTTGTTCAATTGGCCCACGTCACAATTTTGGATACAGTGATACATTTTGTTGTAGTCATTCACAAGCGCGCGACGTATAATAGGGGTAAGTGCACAATGTCGATTATATTTAAACTAAAATATAAAAGTAAGAGTAAATTTTGCAAAATAACAGATGGGACGACGACATATGCCGATATGATCGAAATAGGTAAGTTACATTTTGCTATTTTGTATCTATAATTAAATATTATATATACATATATGGATACAGTATATCCATATTTATGTAGGTTGCCAAGTATTTTTTTTTGTGAAATTTGTAAATGATCTCATAGTAAGTTTGTAATTACATATAATAGACATATACACTATGCTCAAGAAAAACACACAGCATTCGTGTATTTTGTGTCTGTAAACATATTGACAAATTTTGAAATAGATTAATTTTTTATTATCAATACGTGTAAAATTTGTTTGAATGCTATCTTCTAACATTTGTTTTCTCAAATGTAAAACAATTAAATGAAGTAAATAGGTATATAATTTATATTTTTGAATTAGTATTACGAACGGTCAATTTGTTATTATATACAGAGTTCTAAAAAAGGTAATGACGTCATTGTGTCGGCTCAAGTATTACAGGGGAATAGATAATATTTTATGCGTAATTTAAGTAATTTAGTCACTATTACTACTAAGATATGCCTGGTCAACACTAGTTTGTATTCCATTTTTTCCTGTAACAATAACAGTGCGTTTTTCTTATAAAATGTAAAAATATTTATATTCCGTAATACGCCAATGGTTTGAATTATTGAAAATTATATTTTTCTCAATCGACACTGATATTGTTAATTAACAAAATTAAATTATAAATATTTCGCAGCCGCCCGGTAAGATTCGAGTTTATAATTTAATTTCGATAATCAACAATATCAGTGTCGATTGAGAAGAATATAATTTTCAATAACTCTTTGGCACTGCGAAAAATGTTTAATTTCAGAATGTTTTGAATATTTTTGAATGTGTTTTAACATCAGCAGAATTATAAAAGTAATGGAATAAAATTGTGGTTAATTTAAAAGATTGTATTTATTTTAAAATTGATACAAAAAAGTTTATGGAATATTATTTAAATTAATATTGTTTTTGTAGCCCATTTCTATAGTTCTTATTATAATAAACTCATTTATTAATTTGTAAACCAATATTCCTGATTGAGAAGCCACCTCTCCAAAGACCAATTATTTCACCTTTGCTTTTTTCACTAATGGTAATTTCTCTGCATCTTTAAAACTATTTTCCAACGTTAAGGCATAGTTATGATATAGCTTATATTTTGGATTTTAAATACTCTCTTTTAAATATATAACTATTGAAGACATTCTTTGGGCAATTTTTTGTTTGCTTTTTTTATGCAAGATGTATTTTATTCTTGAAACTATTTCAATATTACTCTTATGTGTAAAAAAATTAATACAATCTCTCTTCATTTTGTGAAAAATGTAGTCGGAAATCTTTTGGGATCACTACAGTTGACCAGGTATACCTTCTATGTTGCTGGTCTGAGGACCTGACAAAACTTTTTGCGGGAACTATACATATAGCGTTTGGTGACATTAAGTAATTCATTGAAAATGTGTGTTCTAACGTTTTGATTGATTATGTGACCATTTTAATAATATTCCAATATATTTTAGCCAAAAATAAATTTAACATTGTCAGCGATAATTTGAGTTTCACTGATTTGGATGGAACTATTGTTGAAGAAGATTGCATTTTTGATGTACTGAGAATGTCAAGTACTGAATTAAAAATAATTACTCACATGGATGAACAGGATTCAGAACTGAATTCGTCATCCAATTCAACATTATCAGTTTCTGAGATAACACCTAATCATGACGAAGTTGCCATGTGGTTGGAGAACGTTCCACAATTAGAACCGCATAACGACATACAAGATACATCAAATTTATTTTATGAAAATAATTTACCATCAACTTCTGATAGTCGCACTGTTCTAAGTGTTATTAATATAGACAAAGATGGATTTGCGATACCTAGCCAACCGACTTTAATAAATAACAATATTCGGGGAGAGGTATGTGTCTTATGTTCTTTAAGAAATAATAAATAGTGTTGGTTTTACCAGGTTCTACAATTGTACTTGCAAAATAATGGAGGCCAACATATATTAGAAGAATACAAAAAATACGGCATCCTGTCCGATCGAACTCGAAGGGATTTAGTAAATTTGACAGTAAAAGTTATGGTGCAAAACTATGGAAGACACTTATCCAAGAAGATTAAAACCGATTTTGCAAAGGCAATTGTGGAATTATTTCCAAAGTTGAAGGATTCTTCTAGTACAAAAGGGGGCTATGTAAGTTTGGTTATAATTAAAATAAGTATATTTTGCCTATTAATACAGTAATGTATTTTTTTGTTGTTGAAGGAGATATTTTATGACGACAGCAAACGAACTCCAAGTGGATATTTAGCCTGGAGATTAAGAACAGTAGTACGAACAAGTGGATTAGAGAACAAGCGAAAAAATATAGCTTTGAATGAGGGTGAACCAGTGGAAAAGAAAGTTTATATAGATAATGATACTGATGCAAGAGATATTGAATTTTTGAAAAATGCTAACAGTAAAACACAAAGAGAAGAAATTTTCCAAAAAATGAAAAACACGATAAACGTTCGTAAATATAAAGATTTTACGTTAGAGTTTCCTAGATTTTTAGATACACCTGGATTGGTAAGAAACTAATAAAAATGTGCTTAAAGAAACAAACGACAACTCATTATGAATTTTTATTTTAGATTTGTCAAGACTTCAGCTTACTTTACCCAAATTCTCAAGTATTTCAGTCTAATTTTGAAAAGTACATACAAACTATTTTGAAAGTGTATACTGCCACATCTTGTCAAACTTCAACAAATATTGACGGAACTTCTTCTATTCCAGGTCAGTATACGTAATTGGTTTTCTATAAGTTTGAACAACTTTTAGTTATTTCAGGTTGGGACAAACCTACCAGGGCGATTTTTGCAGTTATACATATGCTTCCATCCACAGCAAAAGGGAAAAAGACCGGTAGAAGAGACTCATATGAATCATCCGTTAGCAAGCTTATTATTCATTGTACGGTTAGTAAAATTTGTTTCAAATTATGTATGTATTTGTACAACATCCATATCATGTTTAGCCTGGCGAGCCTCTTCAGAATATTGCATCACAAAGAAAAGGTTACCAGCCATATTTGATAGCTATTGGATCAAGTAAAGCAGCAGTGCATGATTATAAGGTTGTCGTAGATAATATAATTTTAGACACCAGTTGCAATAAATTTACTGATGCTTTCGATTTTCTTTTCAAAACTTATTTTGTGTTTAAAATAAAATATGAAAATAGTTTAGAGGTTTTTTATAACTTTGTACAAGTTTTTTTTTATCAAATTCCTTTGGACCAAAGGTTTGTGTCAACTAAAATGAGAGAATTGATAAACAGACTAGAAAATTACGAAGAATTACCTTAGTGGCAAATTATACTTATAAGTCATATTTCATATTTTTACATTTTGTCTTATAAAATTATTATAAAGACTCGTTTTTTTCCACTTTATTTATATATTTTTTATATGTATGTTAATTACGAACATGCCTGTATTGAACTGTTTTGAGTGTGTTTTCAAAACCGAAAGTGTTTCTAGTCTAATACAGCATATTAGACGGTGTCATTTTCCTATTGAATACAATCTGTCGTTAAGATGTTGTGCTGAAAAGTGTTCTCTAATATTTAAAACGTATAGTGGATACAGAAGACATTTAAACAAATGTAAAATTCTTTATAATTTAGTGAGTATTCCAAATAATATGATTTTCTCAAAAAATATTACTCAGGGAGGAAATCTAGGTGAGCTAAACTTACCTAATATTATAGAAGCCGCGGACACTAGTTTTGATAGCACCGAAACAGGGTATAAGGATCCAATAAATTTAGCTGAAGGAATTAACCTATGTATTATATCACTTTTGTCTGATACTTTATCATTTCGACTTCCGTTGTCAGTTATCGTTAAAGTAATTGATCGCATTAAAGAATTAATTCAGACTATTTTAGAATCCGTTAGAGACATTAGTCGCGGCAGATATGTTGATGAAGACCTTAAGTTATTTTCCCATGCTGTTTTGGAATATATACAGAAATACGATTCCGAGTATAAAATTAAAAAGAACTACGCGGATAATATTGTTGAACCCAAAGAAATATCAGTGGGCATTCGTATTGAACAAATATTTGATAAAAATAGTAAAACGTACACTCAGAAAAACAAACCGAATCAGTTTGTGTATATTCCAATCCTTGATACACTTAACAAGATCTTAAAAACTCCGCATGTAAAGGATTATTTTTCCAACAATATTTCCAACGAAAGCTCAGAAAAGGGAAGTCTAACGACTTATTCTGATGGAAGTAATTATAAACAAAGTGATTTTTTTAAATTACATCCTAATGCAATTCAAATTCAAATGTATTTTGATGAGTTTGACACTACAGCTCCTTTGGGCACCAAAACAGGTTGTCACAAAATGGGAGTATTTTATTTTGTCATTAGAAACATTCCTTCAAAATTTCTATCGAAATTAGAAAATATTCATTTGTTAGCATTGTTTTATTCTAGTGATTTGAAAATGTTAGGCATTAATACATTTTTACATCCCATAGTAAAAGACTTACAAATTTTAGAAAATGCATTTCAGTTGATTTTCTACCCTACAAACTTAAAGGTACACTTGTTGGTCTGAGTCATGATAATTTGGGAGGAAATACTCTATTTGAATTGGTTGAATCCTTTAATGCAAATCACTATTGTAGGGTATGCTTAACACATAAAAATGATATTCATCAAGTATTAAACGAAAATCATCCGTTGTGTCAAATCCGCGATATTAATTTTTATAAAAGTATTCCTGACAAAATGCCATCTAATACATACTATGGTGTTAAGGAAAAGAGCTGCTTAAATTCACTTACATATTTTCATTTAGCAAATATTATATCAGTTGATATTATGCATGATGTATTAGAGGGCGTTGCCCAATATGAAATTAAACTATTTTTAAATTATGTAGTTAATCAAAAACTTCTCAGTCTTCAAGATATAAATGACAGAATATTCTTTTTTGATTATGGAGTAATTGATATCTGTAATAAACCTAGTCCAATCAATTTAGAGAAAAGTGGATACAATATTGGTCAAAGAGCCGCGCAGACGTGGTGTCTTATAAAATACCTTCCACTGATTTTATCTGACATAACAAATAAATGCAGTGAGTTCGACATGATAGTTTTATTATTGCGCATAATGAATATATGTTTCGCTCCCATTATACCCCCGGATATGGTTAATACTCTAGAAACACTCATACATGACCACCACAGTAAAGTTTTGGAGTTTGATCGTCTTTTGCCTAAACATCACATAATGATTCATTATCCCAGAGCAATTCGTCAAATGGGTCCACTTATTCATGTTTGGTGTATGCGGTTTGAAGCGAAACACGGTTACTTTAAAGATCTGGTTAATAAGTTTAAAAACTTTAAAAATGTACCAAAGATGTTAGCTTTAAGGCATCAGATGCATATGAATTTATGCAGTAGCAAGCTATTTACGGATACTATAACTTTTGGTCCAAAGAGAACAATCACTTTAGATAGCTACGAATTCATAAATTTACTACGAGACAACTTAGACATGCCGTATGATATAACAGAAGTAAATGAAGTTAAATTCCTAACGTTCGGTAGTTTTACATATAGACCTTCATTTTTCGTGTGCTCAAAAGTAGAAAATAATCAACCAATATTTAGCGAAATTTTAAAAATTATTTTGATCGAAGAGCAACCTTTTCTTATAACAACTATGTGGATCACTCGCGAGTTTGCAATTCATTTAAATGCATTTCCTATTGAACCAAAACCTGACAAACCTTCAGAACTAATGCATGTCAAATTGTTGCAATATAAAGATTCCTACGAGAAAAAACAAGCTTTTCATGACACTAATTTCTACATAGTTCCAAAACATATTTTGGTATAAACAGACTATCATACTCATGTTATAATACAAATATTTATCTTAAAATATATTATCTGTATTTGGCTGCATTCTTGATTAATCTAATTACTTATAAGAGTTACTGTTTGTACCGTCTAGCATAGTTATATCTATAGGATGTATATTTATAAATGTAATGTATTTGTAACTAGTTTTAAGTGTTACAGAATAATAAAATGACAAAGCCATAGTAATTATTTTAATTCACCCATCTCGCGGAATACCGCTCCTATTTTACACTTAAAATATTTTATTTATAATAATATATTTTAAAAAATGACATACATGTAAATCACATTTACACTAGAAATGGTAAAAGTGACACTAGTTCAAGTAACAACAACACTCAAAAATGGTATATTTACACTGGAAATGTTAAAAGTTACATTAGTGCAAGTAAAAACAACTCTAAAATTGTGATATCTACACTAAGAATGTTAAAAGTGGCGCTAGTTCAAATAAAAACAACACTCAGCATTATGATATTTACAATAAAAATGGTAAAAGTGAGGCTAGTTCAAGTAAATACAACACTCAACATTATGATATTTACACTAAAAATGGTAAAAGTGACACTGGTTCAAGTAAAAACAACATTCAAAATTGTTATTTTTACACTTACAATGTCCAGAAAGACGCTCAAATAAAATAATAACACCACCCAGAATTGTCATATTTACACTAGAGATGTTAATAGTGACACTGAGATCAAGTGAAATATACATCCAAATTTGTCATATTTACACTAACTATATAAAAACAGGACAGTAAAATGTTAATACTGTCATTAGTAGAGAGTATAATATACACTAGATAGTGTATATTATACTCGCGATTTATGAGAAGAATTACCTTCCATGAGAAATACTTTTTACCATTTTTTACACTCGGGAATGCGTGGTAAAACTTGCCTCGTGAGTGTGGACCTATATGTACCACTCTTGAGTGTTAATATTAACACTCAATTTTTTACTGTGTACATATAAAGGTAATTTGAGAAGAATTTCGGACGATTCTTATTTACAGGTTTGGAAATTATTATTCGTTGGTCATTACCTATTGAAAGTGCTAAATATGAATTAACTACAGCCGTTATATACTAGTTTTTGATTTTATCGTAATACAATAAGGTGATTGACATACGTTCTTAAAGATGTAAGTAGTTCTATTATTATGGAAAAAACCGTTAGATGTTTGAATAAGTGTTTAATTAAATATCTAAAAAAAAAAACACCACAAGTGGAAATTATTTCAAAACATCTTGCAATTAATCTAGTATGTTTGACAATCATTTACATATTTAAACTCAAAACAATTTAAATCTTAATTATTATAATTAGAACCGTTATTGAGAGTGTGGTACATCTCGAAAAACATTGTCTGTATTTTGTAAATGAGTGAATGGAAAATATTTACACAATGGTATTTACGATTATATTTAATTCCAAGAAATAACCGCAACACCAATTTACATAATTTTAAACATCACTTCTTCACTGTAGTTCAACTATCTTATATGATAATTGACAAGAAAGCAGAGCTCGAAAAAATAGTTTAAAAAAAATCCAAGATATAATAAAAAACTTAATTTAGATTTACAAAAAACACAAAATTTAATTAAATACATAAATAAATCATGTGGTGTGGGCATCATTTCGTATACGTACTGCTGTAGCTCTACCAATTATAAAAGAACAAATATTTTATGTAAAAATAAAAATATTTAAACAATTTCCCATGACTCGTTGCAAAAAGTGTCCTGGATGTGATGATAGAGGTTCAAAAAGTTCTTGCAGTGCACTTTTTATACATTCAAAAAGTTCTTGCAGTTTTTATACTGTTCAGCATACCCATACTAAAATCATGTACATTTCGAAAGCAATCTCTTGAAAACTGGGCTACAGTTTTTTGTGTTTCATACACAAAGGCTTCGTCAGGTTCTAAATCGTCAGATAATACACACAAGCTTGAAGCCACTATATTTTCTGAACCCCAGTAATTTTATTTCACATTCTCTTAGATCATATTTCGAGGTATAATTAAAAAAAAAAGTTGATTTGGTAGCTACTCTGCCTCACCTTCATACCTAATTTTGAAAATAGATATAGCTATAATTTTTACTTTCTTATACGTAGCATAAGGAAGTAAAGTAATTTTCGACCTCGAGTTTTTTGCATATGTCCACGTTTTGAAGTCCCCTGATACCGAAAAAGTGGTTTTTAAAAAATGTCTCTCTCTCTCTCTCTGTGTGTGACCACGATAGCGGTGAAACCGCTATAGGTATCAATTCCAAATGTTATATTTACGAATATAATCTCCCTCTTGAGATCTGATTAGATTTCCAGTAAAATCGTCAGACCGGAAGTAGCAGTTTACTACTGTGAAAAAATCGAATTTTGCCAATTATTGGTCAACTACTAAATTTAAACAAATTTGTAAAGAATTCATATATACTCAAAATTAAATTTGAGAAGAATTTTATTAAAAAAGTTTTTCGAAATTCCTACCGGAAGTAGGTCTTTTACTCTTGTCGAAAATCAGTTTTTTGCAAATATTTCGCGAGTCATGCTTTTTAGACAGGTACGTTACGAGTATAAAAGTATTTAGAACTTAATTTTCAATATCTTTTGCATAAAAAAATTTCAAAATTCGGACCGGAAGTAGCACTTTTATTCTTATCGAATAGCGATTTTTGCAACTATTTCGTAAATTATGCAGTCTATATATATTTGTCAAGAAAAAAAGTATTTCGAGTTGGATTTGGAATATTTTTTGTATAAACGAAAATTAAAAATTCGGACCGGAAGTAATACTTTTACTCTTAGCGAGTTGCATTTTTTTGCAAAGTATGTATCCTGTAGAGATTTATTAAGAGACTGGAAGTACTTAGAATAGGATTTTGATTAATTTTTGTATAAAATAATTTTTAAAATTGTATTATTTGAAACGCTCATACGTATAAGAAAGTCGTGTGGTGGCCACACCTCATTTTTTTACTATGGTTCAAAGCAAAACAAAACAACTGATTGAACGGGATGTTACATGTTAAAACTCCATATTAGAATAAATAATAATCGTAAAAATAGTTTAAAATTTTGGCTTTATCAGGTGATGACGGAGTAATGCTTACAAAATGATTACAGCGTTATATATTTTTTGTACTCACCGCCTGTAAAGTGACATTTGGCGCATGTGTAGCTCGACTGGGAAATACGTTTTCCCGGTTGAGGCGACTGTAAAAATTGAAAAAAACACTGGCACTTTGAGACATTTAAAAAAGAATCTAACTTGGTAGTAATAAAATTTAGTCTATAAAATACTACTTCCCTCCATTATTCTTCACTAAAAGTTGGGGAAATAGGAGTAATAATTAAAAATTATTCCAAAAAAATTGTGGGGCCATCTATTTGACGATATTTTAAGCGACATCTTAAGCAAGATTCAAGCGCCATCTATTTGAACCACATCGACATTCATATTGGCAGTTCGGAATTGTTTGTATTTAAACCAAAAAAACGCAATAAATGTACTATAAATTTATAAATATAAGAATAAATACCTCATGTTTGTCATGTGTAAGAATACAATAACTTAATTTTAGGGAAAGGTGAGTAATAGTTACGTACATGAAATGCTTAAATTAATTAGGTAATCTATCTTAGGTTAGGTATGATACCAATGACATTAATCAATAATATTTATTTAATTTAATGTTCGTACAAAAAATATTGTACAAACCACTTGCGTGAAGACATCTTCCACGCATTCGCGTAATTAAAAGCACTCGCTTCCTGCGGTCGCTCGTGCTTACAATGTGCGCTCATGCGGGAAAATAGTCTTCCCGCACTTGGTTCGTAAATAACTATTACATAAGTGTGTCGGAGTTCAAAGAGTGGGTGTTTTTAGAAATTTAGAAACACAGTAGAGGGGAGTGATTTAAAACTGTTTGTTCGTTTAGTACCAAACCTATTTTTCTATATCTATTAATTTCTAAAGCTTCAAATAAATTAAGTTTTTTTCCCTTATCTTGTACATGTAAAATTTTAAATTCTTTTTTATCGTTATTGCTTTTTTCGTGTTCCTTAATCCTCTGTTCAAAGGTACGTCCTATTAAACCAATGTAGACTTTGTTGCATTCACATATTAACATATAGACTCCCGAGTTCGACTTTCTTTCTATTTTGTCTTTGTCATTTCTAATGCATTTTTGTAGCGAGTTGTTTGTTTCAAATGATATGAATTCAGTATTGGATTTCTTAATTTTCCGATCTTGACCGATATTGGTCCTAAATATGTGATTGAATTATATTGGTATTTATTATTGTTGGTAACTTTAGGATAAATTAGGGATAGAGTTTGCGATCTTTATTTTTGTATTAAAATTTTGTTTATTGTATATCCATTATTGACTGCTATGTTGTTTATTCTTTTTAGTTCTATGATAAAGTTATAATTGTTCAAATGTGCAATTATTAGTGTATGTATCATAGATTGGTATGCTGGTAGTTTGTGTAAAATCGGATGAAAAGAACTTATGTGTATAGTTGTGTCTGCGTGTGTTGGTTTGTGGTATATAGCAAATTCATGTGTACCTGTTTTGTGGGATATTGTTAAATCTTTGGGAATTTGTTAAATTGATTGACTTATCTTGTTCTTTTTCTGTAGTGAATTTTATTTTTGGATGAATGTAGTTAATATGATTTTCAAATGTTTTTAATTGTCTGTCTGTACCTTTGAAACAAGACGATATTTTCGTTTGTGTGCATTACTTCGTCATCACCTGATGAAGCCAAAGTTGGCGAAACAATATTGTAGTGAACAACAAAAATTATTTGAAACTATTTTTACGATTATTATTTATTCCAATACAAAACATTACACTTATTTTTTTACAGTATAGTAAAAAATGAGGCGTGACCACCACACGACTTTCTTATACGTATGAGCGTTTCAAAGTATACAATTTTAAAAAAACATTTACACAAAATTTATTCAAAATCCTATTCTAAGTACTTCCATTGTCTTAATAAATCTCTATAGAATGCATATTTTGCAAGATATTCGAAAAAAGTGCTATTCGCTAAGAGTAAATGTGTTACTTCCGGTCAGAATTTTGACATTTCATGTATACAAAAAATATTGCAGATTCAACTCTAAATACTTTTGTACTCTTGATAAATATATATAGAATGCATAATTTATCACATATTTGCAAAAAATCGCTATTCTGTAAGAGTAAAAGTGATACTTCCGGTCCGAATTTTGAAATTTTTTTTATACAAAAGGTAGTGCAAATTAAGTTATAAATACTTTTATACTTGTAACGTACCTGTCTAAAAAGCATGACTTGCAAAATATTGCCAAAAAACTGATTTTCTGTAAGAGTAAAAGACCTACTTCCGGTAGGAATTTTGAAACACGTATAAGAAAGTAAAAACGGCTAAAACACACTTTTGCCCTAAACTTTGAACCCCATTGTCTTGGAAACCTATTTTGTGGAAGCAGCTTGTATATAAGGAGGATTATCTCATTTATCCCATATGTGTCTGTCGGCAGTTGTTTACGTATTGTTTATTAACTTTTACAAATCAGTTATATCGCTGAGCTCATAATAACTAATTTATAAAAGTTATACCTAAATGATACGTTAATTAAATTTTATGGGCGTAATAGTGGTCGTCATCACATTAAGGGATTTTTTCATTTATTATATATCTATTTTATTAATTTTTTTATTTATAGGTTATTTTTATTTATTTTCACATAATTAGCAAAGCCATAAAACACTTCCTTATTGTATTATACTCACCAAGGACTAAAAATATTGGAATAGAGCATTATAAAAGTGGTTATTATTCTAGCAAAATGAACCAATAGTTACTTGATTGTATACTTACTAATTACCTACGCAATTATTGTTAATTCACGTATTTAATTACCATTATCCATTGCCGACTATATATTATTCATTCATTAAACAACACTACAAAACAAATTAAAAACAGTGAATCGTATGTTACAATCGTTAGTTCCTAATAAATCAGTGGCTTATTTAAAAGACATTAATGGTATTTCTAATTGCTTGTTTTTATGTATATGTATTTAGTGGCATTATGTACGCGTGACTTATTAGGCTATCAAATACCGTCAAATAAGATAAAGTTGAAAAACGAAGTTATACATCAGAATATGTGAAAACGTCCCTCATTAAAACTGAGATCAATCATTATGACATAATTGCATTCACTTCTCAAAGCTCAAATTACATAGAGAATTATAACATAAAATATTGAGCTCAGTTTTTATTTTTACTGTGAAGCTTTTTTTGAAGCACTACCTTATCAATACCTTATTATTTTCTTATGCGTCGTATAAGTATTGTGATAACAAAAATGTTTGACCTCCAGATTTTTTCCCACGTTTTAAAGTTCTCTGATAATGAAAAAGTGTTCTTTTATTTATCTCGCTCTCTCTTTAGCCCCCATTCCTCCCTCACTCTGTCACAAACCATGATAGTGGCCACACCGTTGAACCTGTTAGTATCAAACTTTATCTTTAAGACCCGCTCTTGGTTCTCAGTTTGGTGGTAGAAAGAAAATAGAATGTGTAAATTAGGTGTCGTAAAGTGGTGGTTTTTATTGATAAAAAGTCTGATTTGGCAAAATAAAAGAAGTATAGATTCCTTTTACAGTATCATGAATTCAACCAGGAGGTCCAAGAGGCTCTCCGTGCATTTGTAAAATTGTCGGCTTTTTATGTCCAAAATGTTTTATAATTTTTTTTCGTAAATATTATTCTCTAAAAACATAAATGCGCGCATGTCACATTTGTAAGTTGTGTTTTCCGTGGAACTGTTTGTTTCATTTATTTTACCTTATCCATGGTGCAAAGAATTTTTCAAATAAAGGAATTTAAACTACATCTGAAAGCAAGAGTTCTGGTCAACATAATTAGAAAATAATTACTTTCGTGGACAAAGAGGTAGTTATATGTGCCTGGTGCATTGTATGTTATGTATCTCGACAAGAATCAGTTTGCAATGCATAGCAACTAGCTAGGACCACAGCAATATGTTTCAAATCACTTGGAAATCAATTGAACAATTCTCTTACACTTTCATATACATATAGGGAAAATAATACAAAAGGTTTTTCCTTTTGTTTTTATTTTGTTTCTAGTTACAAGTATCTCTAGATATACACACCGCCAAAATTAGGGGGACACCCAGAAAAGTAAAGTTTTTTTTTTTGGGTTGCGTTTATCAGCACGACAGAAAAGGTTGCAATAACGACCAACAAGGGTGTTCTTCTTTATCTTCTTCCTTTATGGTGTTTTGTTCGAAGTGGAAATCCAGCTTTTGCTATTTTTATCAATCTGTCCTCCCCGGCTCTCTAAACGCTGCTTCTTCGCCTCACGAACCTGAAAACATCTTCAACTCCACATTCCTCTCTTATCGCTTCATTCCTAACTCCTCTCCTGGTTTTTTCCCGTTATAGTTCTCAAGGTGTTCATCTCAGTAGTTCGCATCAGTTGCTTCGTTCTGCTTGTGTCAGCTCTAGTTTCTGCTGCGTATGTCATGATCGGTCTTATTATGGTCTTGTATATTTTTGCTTTACTATCCGTCATGAGATATTTCTTCCTCCATGTTACATCCCTCAAGCATCCGGATATTCTTTTTGCCTTCATAATCTGTTGTTTGGTTTCCCCGTAGTTGTTTCGTTCACTTGATATTTCTACACCAAGATACTTGAAGGACATTACTTGTTAACACGACAAAAAATGAGGTGTGGCCACCATACGACTTTCTTATACCTATGAGCGTTTCAAATTATAGAATTTTTTTATACAAAAATTATTCGAAATGCTGTTATAAATACTTCTGTTTTCTTAATAAATCCTATAGATTGCATATTTTGTGAGATATTCGAAAGAAAGTGATACTCGATAAGAGTAAAAGTGTTACTTTCGGTCCGAATTTTGATATTTTTTTTTTACAAAAGGTATTGAAAATTAAGTTTTAAATACTTTTATGTTTGTAACGTACCTGTCTAAAAGGCATGACTTGCGAAATATTTGCTATTACTATTTCACTATGCTTTTTAACACTTTTATTTTTGCAATGTCCGTTATTTGTAACTCTCGTGAAACACACGGTGCTTGGTTACTTTTTGTTCGAAAGTTACTCATCATAGTTGAAACTAGTGATAAACCAGTGCAGTACAAAATAAAATTGCTAAAAAACATAGTAAAGTTTTTCATCATTCATCATTAGTTAATATGCATTACTAAAAAGTAACGGTCAACAGCATCAGTTGTTTGAATTGACGTAGTATTTACGTATTTATTTTAGCGAGCTTCGTTTATCGCGAACCGTGTCAGTCCGTCCCTTCAAGTTCGGTATAACCGGACACTACAATATATTACAGATAACCTAAATATTCCGCTTTGTTTCACCTCTTTTCATCACGAAGGCATATGCGATGATTAATCAGGAATATTTATAAATTGAACTTTACTTTTAACTACAAAGAATCCATCAAGTAATTCCTTATAATCTGTTAGAAAGGTTAAGGAATTAATTGTGTCCTATTATGGTTGTAGGTGTTAGATGTTGTATGAATATGTAGGTCCTTGCCCTAGATGCAATGCATTGGTTATATTGTCTGCTCATCCTTACGTGCCTGGCATGTAAAAGTGTCTGTTTGGCAATAACATAATCGTAATCGGAACTTGTGACATTGACATTAATATCCATAATGACCGCACACTCAATGTCAACTTAATTGCTCCCGGACAATGCACAACAATATGTACGTAAGTAAACATTAATCACAATGCAACATATTATCACTAGTGTAAATAGGTACACTTCAAAAGTGTATATTTGTGCAAAATTACAAACTGCACACAATGGTGCGATCATAATTTTCGAGGGTTTCATTATTTTCTCCAGGTTCCTAATTTGAGACGACACGCGACGTCGTTAATATTTGTCACCTTATGCTAATTTTGATGTTAATGCTACGCAATACTACCGGCTCATGAATACAATAAAATTAAAATAGTTATTTTTTATTTTAATCGGTTTGGTTTTACAGAATTAATTTAAAGAAGCAATTATAAAGATAGTATCTTTTGCAGAATGGGATTCACGTGGAATTTCATTATATCCAAAAACACTTTTGGTCGTTAAATTAGCATAATTTTTACTAATTTTCAAGGTTAGAATAATAATTTGTTACCTATCACTTGACCGAAATCTTCTATTCAAATTTAAGTTGATATTATAAATTACTTCAAATGGTAGAACAGACTACTACAAACTTATGTTTCTTTTTCAATATATTTACCTGCAACCCTAATACATTTTTCAGATCTTTCATTTAGCTTGTGTATCTCTTCATAAAATGTTTTATCTTTGTCTGAACATACGCCGATACTGCGTCTCTCACTTCTTCGTCGATCGTAAATTTCGCTAGGAGCCAAGTCTGAACTATACAGCATGTGTCAATTTTCATTAGCCATCGGCGATTAATCCATACAGTACGTGGCAACATAGTACCCCTTCTTTCCTTTCCAATGCCAGCACGACCGATGCATGCTTTGTAAATACAAGTTAGCGTGGTTAGCAGTAACTATTCGACCACCGGCTTGGGTGTTTGTAATGCGTTCAGAAATAATATTTACGAGTTGCAAGGATTGTTTTTCTTTTTCCTTTCAGTAAATGCAGAGAATTATTAAGCTGCGTTCACGCTGCATGACACAAACAAAAGCGTAATTCTAATAAAATTAAAAATAAGGTAAATAAAAAAGGATTCTGAAAATAATAATAAACTACTAGATCAGGAGATCGCGGCGGCCATTTGATGTTTCCCGTTCCAGTAATAAGACGGCTTTTATTGCAGACTAGATCGCAACGTGTTCGCAGCTAAACATTGAATGTAAAATCTGGTCGGGAGAAGTGGGAAGATCGGAGAAAATCGTCGTGATGTCGATTGTTGCCGGGATTGGTGACGGAGAGTAGGGGTGCCACGTTGCCACGTATTACTTGTATACGTATAAATCGCACGTTAACATTGAATCCCTATACCTAATGAAAATTGACACATACGGTGTAGGGTGGGTGACTTAAAATAGCGAAACCCGCTCTATGCAGGGCTGCCAGCGCAACACGACTCTTGTGAATGGGAACACTGTCGTGTAGGAGCAGGACACCTTTCGTCAATATTCCCCTTCTTTTTTCTTTATAATGACTTCTTTTAACCGCTTCAGTATTGAAGCGTAGTATTCTCCAGTTATGGAAATGCGTTTCTTTATCTTTGTAATCAATTAGCAGGATTTCTTCTGAGTTACAAAACACAGTAGCCATGATTTCCGGCCGTCTGTGCCACCTTAAACTCCTTGGGTGGTAGTGTAACTTTTATAAGCCACTGCATGGAGAGTTGCTTGAACTCAGGTTCATAATGATGCGCCCAAGTTTCATCTCCAGTAACAATTAGACTCAATACACCATCCCTGCTTTCATTACGAGGTCAAAAGACGCAAATTGCAGCGGCGTGGGCATTCTTGGCACCTATCTTGCAGCAGACCTGTGTCTGGTTGTGTCAGATCAGTCCTGCGAGGTGTGTCTTTTTTAGCCGAGCATCTTCCTTTATTAATTTGACGACTTTTTTTATCAAGCTCTGGAATCTTTGAAAACATAGATAGGTCGCTCTGGCCGCACGTCGTCTTCAAGTGTCTTTAAAGCGACTGTGCCATTAAAAACCATAGTTTTTCTCGGACAGGAATCCCTGTAAACCTATGACATCTTTTACAGTATGGTATGAATAGACTTTCCTTCTCTTGTAAAGAATTTGATAACGGCGCGATTTTCTCCATACAAGTATTTCACACTTTTCTCCCCATTATGTTGCTTGGTCGACGATAGTTATAAGACTACTGACATAATTATGTTAAAACTGTATTTATATTATAATGAGTCACTGAACACGTTGCGATACGAAAGCGTTTTTCCACTATCCTCTGTTCCGCGCTGAGGTACATACATGGATATAAGCTATTATTACATATATTTTGAGGACGTTAAAACTATTTGACAAGCTCAACAAGCATGTAAGGTTGGATAGATTTAGCCAATATTCATGGATGTTCCTCCAGAATACCTGTAGCCATATCACATCTAGAACTTACTCCGACCAAACCACAATATTACTAACTAACGCCATGATATTGTTTATGATCTTCGTCACTTCCTTTCCCAAATTATCTGGTGTTACTTCTGATAATGTCAAACAAAATTTTGAAACAGTTATAAATAACAATCCAGGAGGGTTCTGCAACTGCAGAAAATATTGAAGGGCTTCAATATATCTAATTGCATCTGATGTAGTTGGAATGGATATTATTCCACCGCTTTCTATTTTTTCGTTATCCTCATCTTCTGCCTCACTATTAACATTTTGGTTACCTACACAAGCAATAATAGCTTTATCACTTAAAAATTCCACCAATAAAATCTGCATTCGAAGGTTGATATCCAAAGTGACTTATTTAAATTATTCCTTTTGTAGTATTAATAATAATTTTTTTTTAAATAAATTTAAAAGAAACACGTAAATAATTATATATGTACATATATTTAATTATCAAAAAAATACATAAATATTTCTAGATTCAGCATAGGTGTTCTTATCGCACACTAGTGTAATTATTGATTACAGTGGTTCATTAAAAACAGGTGTGATTACATACATTTAAAGGAATCGTTGCAAAAAAGATTACTTAAATAAGGTAATCCGTAATCTATGGAGGTATACTCTTTTTGAGCATGAAACGCATTAAAAAATAACACAATTACTTGTGATACACTTCCGTATATATCGACTGCTGTCCATGTTAACGTTCCAAAATTTAGAAAACGAATTCATTGCATGGAATGACTGCTTGTAAGCTAATATTCATTAGATATAGACTTACTTACGTTTATGGCGAAAATAATTTAAGAAAACTTCTAACTAACCTAACACAAGATAAAAAGTCTTTTTATACTAATACACTATTTAAAACAAACTAACAATAAAAACTACTTCTGAACTAATAAATCAAGAAAGAAAACTTATAAACTAACACAAGTCTTTAAATAATACACTATTTAAAACAAATTAGAAAACAAACTAAAAAAAAACTTCAAACAACCACTTCTGAACAAATAAATCAAATAATTCCTATAGAGATTCATCTACAATGTTAGCTTACAATTAATCACGAATATTTCCCTACTTCCTCGTCAGATGGCGCTCGAAATCGAAACCCAATTGCCCCATAAATGCCCCCCCCCCCGTTGACTGTCGACAGCTATTTGTTCATTTGCGGAAGTCAGTTTTATTTTCGGGAAAGTCCCTCATTTGACCGATAAGTGTTCGTTATAACCAGGTTCGTTATAAGTGAACATTGTTGTACTTACATCTACAAAACAATTTATTTTTTATTAGAGATTGATGCCAAAGGAACAGAATATCCTTAAATATTAGAAAAATGCTCAGTTGTTGCGTACTTAAACAACAATGTCTCGTAATAATATTTAATATTTATTCTATAATTAAACCAGTTTTTAAGAATGAATTGTGGATTCTATTGAGGGTCTTTCAGCTGATAATTCAGAGAACTTTCTGTTGAACCGAATTATTTACTATTACATATATCAGATTTTTATATAAATAATATATACGTTACTTTGCATAATGAAAAATAAATAAATAAAAGAAAACACAAGCAATATAATAAAATATAAATATTCCTTTAACGCGATTGACCCAATTTTTTCGATTGGAAATTTACAAAATTTTCCAATATTTATCGTTCGTTTACAAGACCTAAAATCGTTTCGGTAATTCGCGAGATCAGTCACCCAAGAAAGGCGAAAGTAACGAAGAGCTATTATGTAACGAACGTCTATTCAGGCTACACTTGCTTTGCCGGTGCTGCGGTCTGTGATTGCTAGCTTGGATGTAGGTTTATAACGTGACCCACATTCTCTTATTTGTTGGTTTCATTAATCGTCTGGTATGCTAACATATTATTTAGTATGTATTAATTCAGTGTATTGTAGCTTTTACAGTCTACGGCAAATCTGAAATGTTTGGATCTGATATACAGATTATTCGTTTCTCATTATTCAAAATTATGCAGTTTCATAAGGGGAATTATACGTCCCTATTTCGAGCTGTTAATATTTTAATTTCGAAAAGGAGAAATTTATTATTAATTTTAGTAGAAAAATACAATTAAAAAATTATGATACATTACTGTGTTATGTAATAGTCGATTTCTTAATTAAATGAGTGTTGTGTGGCCGATATAAATTTGCGGCTAAGCCTCAGCGTTGCGGTTAATTGTGTTGCGTGTGCAATTAATCATGAATAGCATTTTAATAAGAGCATTTTTAAGAAATTTTCTGTCAAGAATATAAATACGCAAAATTATTCGGAAAAGAGTACACAGTAATCACCTATAATTCACGAAAGTACTGTGAATATTAAATTCACAAATATTGGAATATGTACAAAAATAACGTAAACTACATGGATATGTTCTGGATGATAACAAAAATGTATAATTATAATTTTTAATATATGTTATATGCTGATGTCTTTTCTGGCTCATCTTTCCGTAGTTCTATGAGGAAAAAGTTATTACGATGGCAAGGTGTTGATGCTTGCTAGTGAATTGATTCAGTAATTTTGTAGAATTGATAGATATTGTAAAGTTGGTGAGTTTAAAGTTTAATAACTCCGTTCTTTTTTTGTATGTTTTTGAAATAATAGAGGAAGGCTACTCGATTTAATTCTGACTGACTTTCACAATATCTTGGTGACTAGGGATGATATGCCTCTAGTCAATGAAGATTCTGATCACCCAAGTTTACAACTCTCACTCTCCCTTACGTACCTGACTAATCCAACTTCACCTAGTAACACCAACAACAGAAATTACAATTTCAAAAGGGCTGATTTCGTTAATCTGTACAATCCGATTTTGGGCGCTGATTGGTCATTATTTGACAATTACAGTAATATAGATGAGGCTTGTAGTGCCTTTTACGATATCTTATATAACCTATTCGATTTGTACGTGCCTCTAAAAAGTAACAGTAACTATCGTTACCCTATCTGGTTTAATCGTGACCATATTAGCGATATAAAACTATAGTCCATTCATTTTAAGAAAACAGTAGTTAACGCTGCGATCGGCGACCGTATCACACCGAAAAATTTTTGTCTGTAACATCAACTGTCAGAAATTTTTGACATACAAATACATTAACAAATATTATGCGATACATTTTTTATCATATCTTTTTATTTGAAAACTAAAAAGAAATTTTACACATAGTTCAAAAAATTGAAGACTCCAGGGGATGAAAGTGTAGGTGTGGAGTAAATTTGCCTGGGCTATTAGCCAATCAGAATCCAAGAAATAATCGCCTATCTTACCTAACACTGTTTTGTTAACGTGAATGGAGTATAAAAAATCACTACCATTCACGGTACAGGGAGACGAAATCGCCTAATGATTTGAATGCGTTTAGGGAGTTAAGAAGAAAAGTTAAAAACAATTCTAGGTTGCTGTTTAACAAATACTTATCAAATCTGCAATCTTCAATTACTACTGACCCTAAACAATTCTGGCAATTCGTACGTGCAAATAAGAACGACAGAGGCATTCCTGGATCAATTACTAATATTAATGGGGAGATACTGGATCAACCATCGACCATCGTTGATGCCTTCCAAGAATATTTTCAATGTGTTTTCCTTCAATCTTCATCGAAACCATCAACGCCTCTGGATCCACACTCGAATTATCTACCGATTATTGTAAATATAATTTCAGAATCGGAAGTTCTTCGCGAACTAAAAAAGCTTAAAAGTACTTTTACTATCGGCAATGACAGCATACCTGCCTTCTTTTTGAAAGACTGTGCTAGCGTCCTAGCGTGCCCATTAAGTCGTCTTTTCAATTTATCTCTCAACACCTCAACATTCCCTAAAGTCTGGAAGATTGCAAGGCTTGCCCCAGTATTTAAGAAGGGTGACAGATGTTCCATCGAAAATTACAGACCGATTGCCATTATAAATAATTTAGCCAAAGTTTTTGAATCATGCCTTTACCACTCTATCTATCCTCAAATAAAACCCATAATATCTACGGACCAGCACGGTTTTGTTACAAAACGTTCCACGGTCACGAGCCTAGCAATCATGACTCAATATTTATCAAGCAATCTTGACAAGAATAAGCAGGTGGATGTCATATACACGGACATCTCAAAAGCATTTGACCGAATAGACCATGGAATTCTCCTCCATAAGCTTGATGTTATTGGATTTTCTACGCCTTTACTTTACTTTTTTGAAACATATCTCACTAGCAGAAAGCATTGTTTCCTACAAAGGCCATACTCCCAGTAATTTTTCCACCATCTTCAGGGGTACCCCAGGGAACTAACTTGGGTCCTCTATTGTTTCTACTATTCATGAATGATCTTCCGTCGGTGATTCAATGTCCTAGATTGCTTTTCGCGGATGATTTGAAATTCTACTCCTCCATTGGATGTATCGAGGATTGCGAATTATTGCAGGAGCAATTGTGTGCCGTTAGAAACTGGTGTGAGCATAATTGGTTGAACCTGAACGTGTCTAAATGCAGGGTGATGAGCTTTTCTCGAAAAATGAACATTATTACGTATGATTACCATCTTGATAGTTCATTTCTTGATCGTGCTCAATCATTTCTGGATCTGGGGGTGATATTCGATTCTCGTCTCACGTTTTCTGATCACATCAACAATATATATACTTCGGCTTTACAAATGCTAGGCTTTATTATTAGAATTGCACGCCAATTTACAGCGACTGATCCTATTATTATTACCCTATACTTTTCCTTTGTGCGCTCGAAGTTAGAATATGCATATGTAATTTGGACTCCTAATTTCAAATATCACATTAAGGCCCTCGAACATGTTCAGAGACGATTCCTAAAATATCTTTACTTCAAAAAACGAGGTGAATACCCCATACAAGGTTTCAGCCATAGAGCACTTTTGGATATGTTCGATTTCGATCCACTAGATGTTAGACGCAATTGCTCTGACCTGAAGTTTCTTTACTATCTATTACATAATAAACTTGATGCACCGGAATTACTTAGCGATATCAATTTCGTCGTCCCTCGAGCATCGTCTAGATCGTCGTGTGCGTTCTATTGTGAAAGATTCAATACCAACATTAAATTTTCATCACCTATATACCGTTTCTGCAGTAGTTACAATGCGTTATCGGATTCATCCACCGACTTGAATTATTCGCCAATCAACTCACTCATTCACAGATGCACTGCCAACTTACATTATTTATAAATTATAACTGCGTAGTTTTATTTACCTTAGTTTTAGTCTGCAAATATATATACGTTGTAATTGATGTTTTTGTCCTATAATTAGATTGTAAATCTATTGGGCAAATATATATATTATTATTATTAAAACCGTCAGAATTTCAAATTAGAGTATTCGTTTTCTTGTGTAGTCATTTTTTGCAGTGGTGCGTGCTGCGTTATCGAATTTTCTTTTTTCTGCCTTAGGCACTCAATATCAAAATACAATCTTTTCTGGTTCAATATCCAAGGTTATGTTGTAAAGCAGCATTAGCTGAACTTCGCCTTGCAATTGCAACTATTAACTATTAACTTTAAATTTAATTTTAATTTTCAAATTGTATATCAGTGTATTTATGTTAATTATATACTTGTATACCTTGTTTCCTATTGTAATAAAGCCACTTTATTATTTTATTATATCTTTTTGCCAATTTAACTAACCATTGTTCAGAAGAAACCATATTTATCTACTAAACAGGTCAGTTTAGATTATTAGTAGATGAAACTGGTATCCATTCTGTATGCGAAGTAAAAACGTTTAAAATAGTGGATTGTCTGGCTTTACGCATTTTTTCCAACAAAATAATCTTATCGAGAAGGAAGATATTCTCTAGTAATCTCTAGTCCTGCTTTAAAAGCTTCTATGTTTATTATTTATATAAATGATTTACCGGGTAGCATTATGCATCGCAAAACAATCATATATGCAGATCACACCTCGATCCTTGTACGGGGGGACCCCGAAAGAACCGAAACTGTACTGAAAACGGCAATAGAGGAAGCAGAAACGTGGTTCACGGCCGCTAAACACATTTTAAGGCAACAGAAGACTGAGATAATAAACTTCAAATCAAATCAAGGAAGTAGGAAAGTATAACCTACTGTGCAAATTTACACAGTGTAGCTACATATGGAATTCTCATATTCTGTCAGGAAGAGTATTGCTCTAATCTACAAAAAAAAAGCAATTAGGATTGTGGGTTAAAATATCATTAATCTTGCTGGAAACATTTTATGACTGAAGAAATACTTACTTTGGTTGGTGCCTACATTTATTCCCGTATCAAATATGTGCATACTGCCAAAATTCACGAGCAATAGGATGCCTTGCTAATCCCCCATCATCGTAACACAACAGGAAGTGGATTACTGGGGCCCCAAATTATATAATTGTCCCCAGGAAGATATAAAAATCAAGACTAACAAATAACATTTAATAAAAGTTCCTCATGGTCAAGATTGTTATATTTGTTGTTACTTAACTAGTTATTAACATAACTAAATAATAATTAGTAAAAATGTAATTATTTTATTCAATTGCTAATACGGAATTTGCAATTGAATGTATGGTGGGTGCACTTTCCGTGTTGATAATTCAAGGAAAATGGAGGTGTTGCCACATTAGCTGTACGTAGGTCACCACCATACTTGTATATTTTATAAAAATTGGCAGTCACAGTAAATTTTCTAATAGATTTTGTTTTAGTGTTGAGTATGACTACTAAAAGGACTGATTTAAGATCTTGAATGGCTTCCAAATTCATAGGTTGCATTAGGTTACTACGGCAAACACCCATTAATGCAACATTAAAAAAACGAGGTGTGGCCACCACACGACTTTCTTATACGTATGAGCGTTTCAAACTATACAATTTTAAGAATTTTTTATACAAAAATTATTCAAAATCCTATTCTAAGTACTTTCATTCTCTTAATAAATCGTTATAGAATACATACTTTACAAGATATTCGAAAAAAAGTACTACTCGCTAAGTGTAAAAGTGCTACTTCCGGTTCGAATTTTAAAATTTCATGTATACAAAAAATATTGCAAATCCAACTTTAAATATTTTTGTACTCTTAATAAATATATATAGAACGCATAATTTACGACATATTTGCAAAAAATCGCTATTCGGTAAGAGTAAAAGTGGTACTTC
Source organism: Amphimallon solstitiale (assembly GCA_963170755.1). Lineage (NCBI taxonomy): Eukaryota > Metazoa > Arthropoda > Insecta > Coleoptera > Scarabaeidae > Amphimallon > Amphimallon solstitiale. The sequence goes on from OY720676.1 coordinate 175,502,800, forward strand.
CGGTCCGAGTTTTGAAATTCTTTTTATACAAAAGATATTTAAAATTATAATTTAAATACTTTTATACTCATAATGTACCTGCCTAGAAAGCATGACTTGCGAGATATTCGCAAAAAACTGATTTTCAATAAGAGTAAAAGACCTACTTCCGGTTGGAATTTCGAAAAACTTTTTTAAGACAATTTGTCTCAAATTTAATTTTGAGTACATTTGAATTCTCTATAAAGTTGTTTAAACTTAGTAATTGACGAAATATTTGCAAAATTCGATTTTTTTCACTGAAGTAAACTACTACTTCCGGTCTACCGATTTTACTGAAAAACTAATCAGATCTCAAGAGGGCGATTATACACGTAAATACAAAATTTGGAATAGATATCTACAGCGGTTTGACCGCTATCGTGGTCACAGACAGACAGACAGACACACAGACATTTTTTAAAAACCACTTTTTTTGTATCAGGGGACTTCAAAACGTGGACATCTGCAAAAATCTCGAGGTCGAAAATTTTCGTCATCACAATACTTCCTTCTGTATAAGAAAGTAAAGAATAATTTTTTAATGTAGTGCAACTTTAATTTAACAACATTTCTTACCTTTGTTGCGAGGTACACATCGTCTGGAGTTGCTGTGGTGAATGTATGTATCTCATGCAGAGTAAATGTTTTGAATTTCTTCGATTGATAGCCTTCTCCTTTGCGTTTATGGAAAGCACGTAGTCTGAGTAGTTTTTTATATTTATTTACTTTATTATTTATGTTCAGCGTACTCTTCTACATTGAGTGTTTCTTCCATAAGGTGAATGTTTTATACTTTTCGGAAAGTTTTGTACAATACGCCAAGAGAAGGTTCTCAGAGGATTTGCCCCATTAATAGTTTCCTACTTCACGAAGGCCGTGTATTTTTCATTATAGTGTTTTCTGGATTTTCGTGTTATAAATTTGTTAAGGAAACTTCCTATTTTGAAAGTACCATAAATATAACTCAATTTCAGTTCAAATACTGCTGCTCTGCATCGAACATAAGATATACAGCATATACACATGTGAATCGCTCGAGAAGCTATGGGCGCCCCTATGTATACGCACATGCCAGGAACTGCCGTCCGTACGTATACATAGGAGGTCTTGCATCGCCTTCGGTGTACAGTTGTGTAGCTCTGCCGGCAGACAATAAACTCAGCCGCTGAGACTGTATACGCCCGAAGCCAGCTCCGCATCAGTATGCTCACAATATTTGTATGAAAAAAAATACATTAAGTGACAATATAATTAAAAGTTAAAAAAAATAAAACACACATTACAAAAATATAATAACACATAAAAATAAAGGAAAACATTCATATATAAAACAAGAAACAATTTTATAAAATAAAATAAAAGATATTAAGTTCTTAACAAAATTAATGAAAGTTGCCTTTGCAGATTCAATTATTTCAAATAATTGAATCTGCTAAAGCAACTCACCCTTTCGGTAACTCCTAATGCTGCTGGCATCTACGTCTCGTACACAATCAAATGTTTTTTCGCTTTCCTCGGTTTTATTTTTATTAGAGGACAAAGAAAAACTTTGTCCGATGGTTACAGGACACTTGCTGCACTTTGTTATGTGAACTCCAAGACGTGTTGTTTTACTAAACGACAGTTTGTTACAATAATTGCACAAAACATGCTGCCTCTCATCCGGTTTAATATTAAAGTGATTCCATATTACCGATTTTGATTATCCCATTTTCAAATCTTTGCAAATATGAAACAGGCACTTTCTTCTTTAAATAGAATAGTTTTAAAATAAAATTAAAACTTACTGTGATTACGGTTCTCCAAAGCGACAAAATCCAGAACGAAATCTGACAAACTGTTTGTCAGATTGAGAGATACAAATTGAGGTTATGTTATAATTTTGTGTTTGTCACAAACACAAAACAATAACATAACCTCAATTTGTATCTTTCACTTCAAAACCGAAAGATATTTCGTTGGCAAACTTTTCAGTGAAACTTTCAGTGAAAAGTGAAAATTTCACTTTGAGAGAAACTTTGTGCATCCCAACATTGCTTATTTGACGTTTTAAAAAGTAAGGATTCTTTTAACGGTTACTATGCGACCGCTCTTAATGTTTGCAAAGGAATCTGATTCGATGATCTGCGCTTGGATTGCGTAAATGCGAGTGATTCCAGTCTGGAATCCAGGGGGTGTGGAATTGACATTCTTTAATTGAATATTCAATAGTAATGCATACATTATTCAATAGTCGTGGAGAATAGTATATTCTTCAACGAGCGTATAATAATAGCTATTATTCACGAGGATGAAAATTGCGACACGAGTCGTCGGCGAACATCCTTGTGAATTCTAGCTATTATGCGCTAGTAGAAGACTATACTTTCTCCACGACTATAAAATTCGCTTAATAAAATAATGCTATTTTAAAACAAAGTGCGAATGTCAGCAACAAATATTTGACGTTTTAAAATGTAAGAATATTTTCAATGGTTGCTATGCGACCGCGTTTAATGTTTGCAAGGGAATTTGATTCGATGATCCGTCCGTGGATTCCGTAAATACGAGGGCGTGACTGGTCGAGAGGCCGTGGATTTCAGTTTGGAATCCACGGGGTGTGGAATTGATATCATTCTTTAATTTAATATTCAATAGGATGCATATATTATTCAATAGTCATGGAGAAAAGTATTATTTATAATTGAAATAATGAATATGTGAGAGTGAAGTGTCGGAATATGTTGTACTGTTTTCCGTATGTATTATTTTACGTCCCGGAACAACGAGAATGAATGCGTATTGAGAAAAAAACATTTGTTCGTATTCAAATAAAATAACCTTTTCCCCAGAATTCAGTCAGTCTGTCAGTCAGATTAGTAAATATAATTTAAAGAAAGAACCAGAAGTGCTTGTCCTTGTTTTTTGCTTCAATTTAGTGCAATTATGTACCTATATGTCATGAAAATAACAAATTGCTTGCCGGGAAGTCCAAGATGTGTAATGCAAAGCGAAATGAAAAAAACAAAAAAAAAATAATGTTATTACAGGGTCAGCCCACCAACCATTTAGTTAATAGTCCATATTAAGTCCACATTCAAACACTTATAGCACGAGTAAACGACAGCATAATGAGTAAATAATATTAAAACATGTACTATACTAAATATACTACACCTACTTGGATTTAATTTGATATGGCCTTAATGTTCTCAGGAAATAAATCTTAAACATGTGTATAATAAATATTTAAACTAAGTCGCACTATTAACATGTTCTATTTACATATTAATGTTTTGTATTGTGTATCGTATAGTTTGGTTTTTAGAAGTTTATATACGTTTACTTGACATATTTTTTTGTAGACAGACGAAAACAATGCTATAAGTACTCACTACTAAACGCAGGCGCATTCATAAATGCATAATGGACATACTAATATTTGAGGAAAAGTATGTCACGTTGAGATAACATCTTACACAATGAGGTATTAATGTTAAGGTCAAACAGAATCAATAACTTCTGTTGTTGCCCAATTAATAAAAGATGGAATAGTGTCGTCATTTTCGTGGAATAAAAAAAATAAGTACCCAAATAACCGACTGTCCGAGGGGGTCGAACTTCAAGCCCCTACATTCTGACATTTTGTTCGCGACCCATTGAGAAGAATATTAAGGAAAGTAGATTGGCCGTTGGCATTCTAGTACATCAAATCTTGTTCCTGTAATCTTTGGAGTACCGCAAACAATCATTCCTTCTTTTTATTCACGATATCAAACATCGTATTAACTTTTGTAGATTTCTCTTTTTTGCTGACGATTTTAAATTATTTTTGTACTCACCGCCTGTAAAGTGACATTTGGCGCTTGTGTAGCTCGACTGGGAAATACGTTTTCCCGGTTGAGGCGACTGTAAAAATTGAAAAAAACACTGGCACTTTGTGACATTTAAAAAAAAATCTAACTGGGTAGCAATAAAATTTAGTCTATAAAATACTACTTCCCTCCACTATTCTTCACTAAAAGTTGGGGAAATAGGAGTAATAATTAAAAATTCTTCGAAAAAAATTGTGGCGCCATCTATTTGACGATATTTTAAGCGACATCTTAAGCAAGATTCACGCGCCATCTATTTGTACCACATCGACATTCATATTGGCAGTTCGGAATTGTTTGTATTTAAACCAAAAAACGCAATAAATATACTATAAATTTATAAATATAAGAATAAATACCTCATGTTTGCATTGTGTAAGAATATAATAACTTAATTTTGAGTAATAGTTACGTACATGAAATGCTTAAATTAATTAGGTAATCTATCTTAGGTTAGGTATGATACCAATGACATTAATCAATAATATCTTTTTAATTTAATGTTCGTACAAAAAATATTGTACAAACCACTTGCGTGAAGACATCTTCCACGCATTCGCGCAATTAAAAGCACTCGTTTCCTGCGGTCGCTCGTGCTTACAATGTGCGCTCATGCGGGAAAATAGTCTTCCCGCACTTGGTTCGTAAATAACTATTACGATTATTTCTACACCATCTAATTGTTATAAGCTTTAAGCAGATATTCAAAATGATACTAAATGATTTATTTAAAAGCCAATATAATAAATTGAATTTACACATCAACATAAATAGAATTAATACATAATACAGGCTTGCTCATTAGTCATTAGTGCGTCAAAGTCCAATATAGGCGTTATTAAATAGTACTGAAGAAATTTATTTTATAAAAAGTGACACATTAACAAAAAACACACATTTTGAAAATAATTTGAATTATACAGGGTGATGCGTTAAAATGACACCTTCGATTTTTTTTTTAATGAAACACTCTGTATATCTTTTGTTTTTCCTTATCTACTTTAATTTGTGTTTTCATCGATATATGGGGTTTTGGTTTTGGATGACGCATTGTTGAGTTATTAACGAAAATTATAAAAAAAATGGTTGCGACAATGTTTACCATAATAATTCTATGCGGTAGTATTACGATTATCTAAGACAAAATTATTTAGTAAGTATGCAGCCAAGGAATGTGTTGAACCTACAAAATAATCAAACATTCATTTTATTATACAGGGTGTTTGTTACGATGCAATCAATTTGGCTATCGTCAAAGAGCGTTTACTGATTTTTTTCAAATGGAACAGCCCGTGTATTATTAAATTTTTGGAATGATGCGTTAATTGCGTTTAATTTTTGTTAATAATGTCCTATACCCAAACCCAATAATTTCGGAGTAATTTTTAATTTTTCATTACAAACCGCTAAATTATTTGTTTTCGGTTCGATTTAGTGTACTGGGTAAACGATTTGACAAACAAAAACAAATAAACGACTAAAAGCATCAAACTGTAATTTTGTTAGAAGCAATATTTATAATAAATTTTCAAAGTGACCCCCATTTTGAATAGAACACATTTGCAGCCTTGACAGAAAGGACCTATTTACGTGTTGCAACTTCTCACGCACACACACAGAGAGAGACATTTTTTAAAAACCACTGGACATCTGCAAAAATCTCGAGGTCGAAAATTTTCATCATCACAATACTTCCTTATACTACGTATAAGTAACCGTTTCATTGAGTTTTGAACATTATAAATATGGAACAATAGATGTAATCTTTACTTGTGAAAGTATACATAGTTTTTCTTTTCTTTGTACAAGATCAGTCGATTTTATGTACACCAGTGTTCCATTGGATTTAAAACTTGTAACTTATTCATCTGCTCAGGACTAGTTTCCAACACCATCACAGACGCATCTTTCGCAAATAATAATACATAATCAGAAGAAATAGCACATGACCTAAAACGGAGCCTTGTAGAACTCCCACTTCAACACAATCTTCTCTTGATAAATGGTTACTGTAAGTCATTGTGCCGCCGCCCAATATAATGTGATGGTAGTATTACAAATGAGATTTTTATATCATTCATAGAACTTCCTTTTAATGTAGAGTGTTTGATATTTCATTCAGAATTAAGTTTTAAAATATTAAGTTTCATTGCAAAATCGACATTTAAAATTAAACACGCAGAAAATTTTGAATTATTTAGTAAAAACATGTGTAAAATGTCATGCATGGATTATTTTTTGTAATTAGTAATTCAAGCTCACCTTACATGGTTTGAAATTCAATTTTTCAATCACAATCTCATTGTTTTTCACTATACCGGTTGTGTCAACAAGCATTAGCCATAGGGACTCTCATGCATACGTATGTACGATATATACGTATGTATATGTATGCCAACGCGGTACCTACTGCCGGCGACGACGTATATATCGTACATACGTATGCATGATAGTCCCTATGACTAATGCTTGTTGACACAACCGGTATTATGTTGTTGTAATAACACTATACCGCATGTGTCAATTTTCATTCGCCATAGGCGATCAATGCATGCAATACGTGGCAACGTGGTACCCCTACTTTCTTTTCCCATGCCAGCAACGACCGATACATGCTTGCAAATACAAGTTAGCAGTAACTATTGGACCACCAACTTGGGTGTTTGTAATGCGTTCAGAAATAATATTTACGAGTTGCAAGGATTTGTTTTTCTTTTTCTTTTCAGTAAATCCAGAGAATTATTAAGCTGCGTTCACACTTCATGACACAAACAAAATCGAAATTCTAATAAAATAAAAAAGTAACCTTAATAAAATAAATAAACATGTGAGTAGTTACCGAATTAGCAGCCTCAATTATTTTTTCTCTCGAGGCAACTATGTTTTCTGCTCTACCAGCTTCATGGGTATAAACAATATTTTTTAAATATCCCCACAAAAAAAAATCATTTGGAGAGAGATCAGGAGATCGCGGAGGCCATTTGATGTTTCCCGTTGCAGTAATAAGACGGCTTTTATTGCAGACCGCAACGTGTTCGCAGCTAAACATTGAATGTAAAATCTCGGAGAAAATCGTTGTGATGTCGGTTGTTGCCGGCATTGGTGACGGACAGTAGGGGTACCACTTTGCCACGTATGACATGCATACGTATAGATCACACGTAAACATTGAATCCCTATACCTAACGATATTTGACACATGCGGTATGTATATTAGTGTTTGTTAACATTCATATTTGAGAAGTAAATTATTTCGAGCACGTGTTTGAACTTTGATTTACATTCAGATGCCGTGTCTTTCGGAAGTACGTGACAGATAATTTATATAAAATCATAAAATAATAATTTAATAAAATACCGAAAAAACTACATACTTTAATAATTAATTAAAATTTCGTAAATGCGTCTAACTGCGGGCCTTTCTGTTGAATATGATTCACTACGATTTAAGGATTCGAAATCGTCACCTTCAGTGTTCCGGTGGCAATGGCATCAGAGTAGCGATTAGGAGGTCATTGGTTCGAATTTTACCCGCTGATAATTTTTTATAATCTACCTAATTAAAGTATCAGTGATAAGCAGAAACAATTTTCAAGACAAATTATTTAAAATTTAGTTATGTGTTAAATTTTAACATCATTACCATACCAATTCTTTAATACACAATTTACGGGATTACAATTCCCTTTCATTCATTCAATTTCCATTGCAGTGTATATTTATACAGTTTCACCTTTCAAATAGAACCCGATACGTGTATCATATGCTATGTAACAATACCAGATATATTCTGAGGAGTACTATAGGGCTCCATGTTAGATCCATTTTTCTTTATAATATGTCTAGTTCAGTTTTTGTTATCTGTTAATGTTGTTTTTAAGTTTTTCAATACTCCGACCTAGTTTTCACCTCTAGTAAAAGTAAAGTTCCACGTCATACGGATTGTCGTCTTCTGTAACTCTTTCACACAATGGTAATACTGGCGTGTGAAATTTACTCAGGATGTATTTAAAACATAGTTGTTAAATGTTTGTCCACATGTTTTCGCGTTTCGAAATACTTCTCGCATTCTATTATATTTAATTTGTATGGTCATGTATATGTATAATTAATTCATGTGTTGCTCTCTCGTACGAAATCATGTACCTTTCGCAATTTCCCAGAAGTTCTTATTGCATGTCTACTTCATAAAAAAAATGAGGTGTGGGTATCATACGACTTTCTTATACGTATATGCGTTCCGAATTTTGTATACAAAAGTTCTTCCAAATTAATTTTTAAATACTTTTATCCTCTTAATAAACATGTGAGTAGAAATGCATTTTGTCCTTTTTATACAAAAATTATTCCAACTCGAGCCCTAAATACTTTTTTTTACTAATAAATCTGTATAGAATGCACAATCTGCGAGATATTTGCAAAAATACTGCTAATAGATAAGAGTAAAAATGTTATTTTCGGTGCGAATTTTGAAATTTTTTACATAGGTACCAAAATTGGTCCAACTCTAACTACGAGGTAGGCGCCATAAATTCTCGGCCTGATATACAAAAAAGAAACTTGGAACAATATAAGAATTTTTATTTTTCAATGTAATCTACCCTAACTTCTATACATTTATTACAACGATTAATTAATAATTCGATACCCTTGTAAAAATAATCTGAAGTTTTTCCGTCAGAATGTTCTATAACAGCTGCTTCCAACTCACTGTCGCCCTTAAAACTACGTCCCCTAAGATCTTTTTTTAAATTAGAAAACAAAAAAGAAAACACAAGGAGCCATATCCGGACTATACGGTGGATGTTCTTCAATTCTTGAAAGCCGCATTCGCGGATGGCAGCTTCTGAAATAGCAGCAGTATGGACGGAAGCATTGTCGTGCAATAATCGCATACCTTTTGTCAATTTTCCACGACGTTTTGCACGAATACTGTTCCTTAATTTATGCAATAAACACGCATAATATGTGCCGTCTATACTTGTATTGCGCTCTTTAAAGTCAATTAGCAAACTGCCCTCACAATCCCAGAATATTGTGGCCATCACCTTTTTCGTTGATTGAACGACTTTCGCCTTTCTGGGAGGAGATTCATCAGATCGCCGCCATTCCATGGACTCCCTTTTCGATAGAGAATCGTAAAACAGAACCATTGTTACATCCCCTGTGACAATGGACTCCAAAATCGGTTTTGGGTCGTCTCCATACATGTTTAAAAACGACTGCGCATATTCAACTCGACGTTCACATTGGAGAGCAGAAAGAAATGGTCATGGAGAATTCGGCGAACACTTGTTTCGGAAATGTTTGTTATCACTGCTAATTCCTTCACTTTCAAACGGCGATCTTCTAGCACTAAATGTTCAATAATTGAAATTTGTTGAGGCGTTATCACTTCAATTGATCGACCCGACCGATCAGCATCTTCCAGGGATTCTTGTCCCAAACGGAAACATTTTGCCCACTTTTTCACAGTTGAATATACGAAGGGGATGAATCACCGTAAACGCCGTCTGAACGTTGTTTAATGTGATAAGGTGTATGCCCTTCTTTTGTTAAAAATTTGATGACCGCGCGGTACTCAATTTTCGTTACTTCAGACATTTTCGTGCGTTAGTCACGTTGGTTGGCTGGTTACTAAAAACTACTAGACTTCGAACCGTCATATTTATAGTGTACACCTCACGTACCGTACTCTATGCGGATGACACATCCGTAATAATAAAAAATAACGTAGACTTGCAAAGAGATATCCAACTAACCCTGTCCAGTTTTGAAGAATGGTTCAAAACAAACAGTATGTCACTTAATATGCAGAAAACATCAATTGTAGGGGAGAGTGGGATATAATGATCCCTCTAAGACAAAACACGTCGTAGGCGAAGTACGGTACGAGCAAAAAAATTGAATTTATTGTAACACAGAGAGCATACTTTTCTTAGCACTTTGGTATGGTCGTCAAGGTTGAATCATTAAACACCATTCATAGAAATGGATACAATGTATACTTTGCAAAAGGATCATTTTGCCCCAAGGGTAGAGGTAAAATGATCCCATGAGGCGGGTAAAACGATCCCACCCCCCAGTAAAAGCATTTTTGATTGACACAGTTACTATAAGTATAGCAACACATTAGGTAAAGATTTTTAATAAAGTTGTTTTTACTGCAAATACAAAAATAATATATTTTCTCAAAAAAAAAAAACAACAAAATATTCTTTAGGAACTCAAAAACTTTGGCATAAAATAATGATTAAACTAAAATTTAATTTGTTGTTTAGCAGGGGCTACTTGAGTACGGAATATACATCTGGTACATGTATAATCCTCATCATCGTCGCTAACTGCTGCACATTCATCATGTGCCCATCCGCGACACGTAGTGCATTGGATCCAACCTTCTCCACTGATAGACCTTTTAAAATTTCCACCACACAATATGCATTCAGTGTCATCTGAATCGTCACTACTACACCCACTACTCTCCCGGAGCTTTTCTTTTACTTTACTTTTCTTTGGTCTTTTTGAAGTCTTAACTGCTTTAGTTTTACCCAGTCTGGCTTGTTTTTTCTCCTTCCTCCTTTTTTCGGTTTCATATTTTTCCATCTTTTCTTTTTCGAGGTTATCCTTGTATGGAGTGCTCGTGAGAATTACAGTACCAGTTGACTTGCGTTTATTCCTACTTCTTTTCTTGTCAATTTTCGGAAGAGGATGACAAACGGAGGGAGTAGTAATAGTAAATGAAGAATTATTAGTGTGCTGTTGTGATTCGGGTTCCAAAATGACGGAATCTGGGCGCGAACTTGAACCTGGAGTAGACTTTCTTGACGTTCTTCTTCTACGACGTTGTCTAGACGCGAACTTGGACCTGCAACAGGATTTTCTAGACGTCATTTTTGTAACACATCTAAGTTATCTAAAACCGGAGCATTTCGTTCTTCATTTGGTTCTTCTGTAACGTCTGCAGCTATGAAATCGACATCCGTAAATGTTTCTGGATTAAATGGAACAATACCAGTTTTTCGAAACCCATTGATAGCGTTTATCGGTGTAGAAGCTTTCAAGTATGCTTCGCAAAAGACGCTACTTATTTGAAACGTGGTAATAGTCCTTCCAGGGTGATTGTTCATCCATTTTTCTAGAGCTTGGTCCAAGTAGGTATTTAAGGGGAGCATAACTCCAACGTCTAACGGCTGAAGTTTATGTGTTGTGTGGGGTGGCATACACAACAAAGAAACAAAGTTGTCCCTTGCTTTTAAAATTACATCCAAATTTTTGGTATGTGTTAAGTGTCCATCCAAAACAAGTAATACAGGGTCATCTTTAGAGGGCTTAACAAAACTCACAAAATGATCGAACCACTGTTTAAATAAGTCAAGCTTCATCCACCCACTTTCGTTACATGCGAAAATTGTACCTGGAGGGGCCCCGTCCATTAATTCAGCTTTCATACGTTTTGTGCTGAAAATTAGCATTGGTGGTATAAAATTTCCAGCTGCTGAAATACAAATGACCGCTGTTGTAGATATTCCACGTTCAGCTGACGTAATGAGTGCCACTTGCTTTCTTCCTTCCTTCGCAAATGTCTTGGAATTTTTTCCAGGAACTGTGGAAATTGATGTTTCATCTACATTGAATATTCTGTGGCAAGGATAATCATGTCGTTCTCTTAAGTCTTTCAGAAGACCAAAAAACTTCGTCACCACTGGTTTATTGAAAGCTCTTGCGCGAGCGGCAGTAGTAGACTCTGGACTTCGCAGACTAATATCTGGATGTCTTGTTTGAAAACCAGATAGCCAGTCTTTTCCGTCGGCCATTTTTATCTGTGAAAATGGATGTAGTATATTGTTTTTTTCGGCCAACTGAAAGGCCAAACGACGAAGATCTAGGGTTGTGATGCCATACATTCTTGTTTCCAGATCAAGAATGAGTTGTACCAACTCGTCTTCTTGATCTGGACTAAAGACCGTCTTCTTGCTGCCAAGATGTTTTATACTACTCGTGGCAATTTTGTTTTTATTTTTGGCTCGACGTTTTAATAACATAATAGGAACATTGAAGGTTTTTGCTGCAGTTTTGATAGGCATTCCATTTTTAAACTCATCCAGAGCATTTTGCATACTCTCTGGATCCCAACTTTGTCTTTGCGTTTTTCGTTGGTAGTGACGTGGCATTCTGAAAAAGTAAAAAATCTAAAGAAGAATAACTGAAATAAAAAAATAAATGGGGGTAAAATGATCCCAGGATCATTTTATACGACCCATTAGGGATCGTTTAACCCCAAACGCACATTCTGACTTTCACCTAACCTAACAATTTTCAGTGAGAAAATAGACCCTAACTACTTAAGGATTTTGAAGTCCAACTATACCATTAGAAGTTGTGCACAAACTTGATTCGATAAATAACAATACATAGATTTAATACTGATACTACGAAGCACTTACCTTATATTGGAAAGTCACACAACACAGAACTGCAAACCACGAGTTTTTAAACAGGCTTGAACTGATCGCATGGCGTGTCCGTGAGTACCGAACACTTTAATTTCAATATTCTGTCACTGTAAACTAGATGGCATCATTAGTTTTTGCGAAATGAGGTGGGATCATTTCACCTCCAGGGATCATTATACCCCACTCTCCCCTACTTTTCAGCCATTTTAAACAAACAATAGAAATAACCTATAACAACACTATACTTACTGGGGTGGAAAAAGCAACTTTCTTAGGGTTGGAAGTGGACTCACAGCTTAATTGGAAATCACACGTCTCCTGTTTGGCATCTAAGGTATCACCTTTCAACTATGCTCTACGAGGTGTGTCTCAATACGTTGATGTACACGCCAGCCTATCGGCATATTATGCATACGTTCATTCGTGGCTCCGATATGGCATCATCTTCTGGGGGAACTCGGTGGATGCATCACGAATTTTTGTCCTTCAAAAATCTTGCATACGGAGTATTTTCCGCCTGAAAAGAAACGCTTCATGTAGAGATACATTTAGGAACTTTTCTATACTTACCCTGCCGGGTATATATATATACAAACGTACAAAATTTTATACAGTTTTTTTGGGCTAGCATGTGTTTTGAAATTGTTTCTTTAAAGTATTAAACTAAAACTGCGATACACATTAAGAGAGAACGAGAAAATGGAAAAACATACATACAGGAGAGAAGAACAGCTTTAAACTTATCATATAATAGTGTTGTAAATTTTAGACAAATTTTTTATGTCCGATCTATCATTAATTGTTTTGTCATTTCCCCTTATATGCAGCATCTCCAAAAAACATCTCGGTTTATATTTGTTCTCCACCTCTAAAATTTTAACATTTTTAAAATCAAACGTGTGCTTTAATGAATCACAATGTTTTTTTAAGGCTGTACTGTTTTTTTGGAATTTATGGCCATCAATAAAATAAATAACGCTCATGCACCAAAGATATATGGTCTCCCAAAAATTCATAAACAGAATATACCCTTGCGTCCAATAGTATCTTGCATCCAGTCACCATATTATAAATTGTCAAAATTTCTTGCATTGCCAATTTCAAAAGTAACAGGACACAATGATTGTTATATAAAAAATTCTTACGAATTCAAAAAATTTATAGATTCAATTTCAATAAATAACAACCACAAGATATTATCATTGGATGTTGAATCTTTGTATACTTCAATACCTATAGATCTAGCAATAACAACAATAGAAAAAAATTGGGATAAAATTAAAGAACACACTTCTCTACCGTTTTCTGAATTTATAGCTGGCGTTCAGATGGTGCTAAACAATACATATTTTCAATACGATAGCAATTTTTACACGCAACTTGAAGGCTTGGCAATGGGTGCTCCCATTTCTAGTACGATCGCACAGTTGGTGATGGAAGACCTTGAAACCACGGTACTGAGTAATGCTAGGTACAAGCCTACATTTTTTAAAAGATATGTCGATGATTGCATTACAATTATACCAAAACTTGAAATGGACAATTTTGTAAATAAATTTAACCAATATAATAGTAATATTAAATTCACGATAGAAATAGAACAAAATAATCAACTAAATTTCCTAGACATGACACTAATTAAAAAACAAAATCGAATTTTAACAAAATGGTATAGAAAACCTACATCTTCAGGAAGATATTTGAATTTTTTTTCATCACAGTCAATTACACACAAAACCAATGTACTGATCGCACTTATTGATAGAGGCATTAATCTCACAAGTCCACTATTCAGAAGCGAAGTTTTAAAAGAAATAAGAAACATATCACAAGAAAACTCCTATCCTATTAAATTAATAAATAAAATAATCAAACAAAGACTGTTCAAATTTTATAATTCAACTAAATATACATCAAAAAAATCAAATGAATGTCAAGACCAAAACATTAATTATTTACCTCTTCCCTACGTAAGAGGTTTATCAGAAAAAATAAGAAACATCGTGAGACCTCATAATATCCAAGTAGTACACAAATATAACAAAAATTTAAAATGCCTTCATTCAAATTTAAAAGATCGTATTCCGTTATTAAAAAAAACCCATGTTGTTTACAAATTAAATTGTAGGGACTGTGATGCAATATATATAGGTCAAACACAGCAGCATCTGTGTGATCGTATTGATGGCCATAAGTTCCAAAAAAACAGTACAGCCTTAAAAAAACATTGTGATTCATTAAAGCACACGTTTGATTTTAAAAATGTTAAAATTTTAGAGGTGGAGAACAAATATAAACCGAGATGTTTTTTGGAGATGCTGCATATAAGGGGAAATGACAAAACAATTAATGATAGATCGGACATAAAAAATTTGTCTAAAATTTACAACACTATTATATGATAAGTTTAAAGCTGTTCTTCTCTCCTGTATGTATGTTTTTCCATTTTCTCGTTCTCTCTTAATGTGTATCGCAGTTTTAGTTTAATACTTTAAAGAAACAATTTCAAAACACATGCTAGCCCAAAAAAACTGTATAAAATTTTGTACGTTAAAATATTTTTTGCACTCGCTTATCAAAACCTGTCATTTCACGATTCGATTTGCGTGCGTAAAAAGTCACTTTAAACACGAGTGCGTAAAAGTAAAGTTGGTACTACCCAGAACTTAATTAATTTAGTCACATTTTAAAATCATAAATCCCTAACCTTAATAATATGCTACCCAGTTCGTTGTTTTTCTATGAAAATAAAAGGAAATGAAATAGAAATTGTTATATTTGGAAGGTATGTAATTCAATGTCAGAACAGTAACAAATATTATATAAATTACCATTATTCATTCTTTTCAGAAATTGAAACGGAACAATTATTAAAAATTTTGATTGGGCAATTTTGACAACCAGAGATTGATACCCCAGGGATTAACTGGTTTGTTTGAATTGATCTTGATTGCGAAGGTAGAGTAACGTTGATTGTATTATTACATATATCTTGTATTTCAGATGTCGAACAAGTTGCAGGCGGAGTCGATATCTCTAACGGGGTCATTGTTTTAGCTAATTGAATTCTACTATGCAGAGAATTTTCGATATATCCTTCTGCAACCGTAGATGATTTCCATCCACCATGCCTTTTAATTGTAAACAAGTCACCTCCTTGATTTGCCAACAATGTCGCTGAACTCCTTCGGAAACAGTGACCTGTGAAGTTACTTGCGCTATCAAGCTGAAGGTACTCAGCTATTCGCATTGGAATTTTGCCAATTGTATTAAGACCAACAGGTGAACAAACACACTTGCCATTGCGATATGTTAAAAAGAATCGATGCTGGTTGTCCGGTCTTAAATTTGCATATTGCCGAATTAATGTAATCCATTCGGGCTTAATGATAGCAAATGTACGGCTGTTACCTGTTTTAGTTTCTGGAATTGTTACGATAATTAAATTCGATTTAAATTCTATGTCTCGCAATGACATTTTGCAAAGTTCTTCACGTCGACACGCTCCAGAAATACCCAATATTAATACAGCCTATAAATACATATATATAGTGTTGTATGGAATTTAAATATACGGAAATGACTTTACCTTCATTAGTAGGAACAAAGAATTTGGTGCTTCAACAATAAATTTAGTAATTTGTTCTTCGGTTAATACTGCTGATTTTTTAGGCTGATGTTGCTTGGTTGTCTGTTTTAAATACGCTATGAGTTTTGCATATTTAGATATATCCGTATTATCATATATTATTAAGCATGATTTTAACATAGAATAAGTGGACCATAATGATTTATTTGATTGTAAATTTTGAAAATAAACTAACAAACAATTTTCGGAGTATTTTTGTATATTTTTAGATCTAGCCCAAGTTACGAATTTAGTATAAGTGTTTTTGTATACGTTTTTTGATTTTATGGGTAATAAATTATCCACTGCAATATTGGCAGCTTCGCGAATTTCAGGCGGTGTACATTGCATTTCATTATCAGAATTCATGTTGTTGGTGAGGTTTTTATTTTGTATGGAATTTTTTGAATTTGATAATTTTAAATTAAATGTCACTTCAAATAATCAATACTGCCAACTCAATTTTTTTTAATTAATATCAAGAGATTAGTAGTGTGTCATAAACGATAACGTATTTAACAATATGTATTATTATTATAGTTCTCGTACAAAAAATATTGTACAAACTTCGTGCGTGAAACATTTCGCGAATTCGTGTCCATAAAACGCTCGCCTTTCGGCTCGCGCTTTAAACTGGTCACTCATTCGCGAAATTTGATTTCACGCACTTGGTTCGTAAATAACTATTAAGACCTTTATCACAGATATACATTTAGTTCGATATTATAAACCATAGGCATTACACTTGGTGAAATCACATAAGTTCATAAAACTAGCCGATCAGATAAATTAATTTTACAATTATCAAAAATGTAGTTAGAACATGACTTAGGGAAATGTTTTTTTTTCCCTTAAAAAAATTGTATATAGGCAATTACTTTTATTTTTAATGTAAGTATTTCTGATTGTTATATGCGTTTATTGTTTATAGTAAACATATGTATTTTTTAGACATGTTTTTAGACATTGTTTTTAATAATTGTTCCTTGTATTAAAGTAATTTCTTGGAAATGTTTTCTTATACACATTGTTAATATTATGAAAATGTACAGTTTTTGTCATATTGCAGTTATCTGGAAAAAGGTTTTGATGTTATAATAAAACCGAAACGTCGATGAGAATGTTGTTTTAGTTCCCTTAAATTTTATACATTAACAATGGCCTAACAAACCAAGAAAAATATTTTATTTTATATATATGCATTAAAGGCCAAGAAAAACGTTTATTTTTAAATATTATATATATATATATATATGAGTGCGCCTGTTTCGCTAAGGAGAACTATGAACTTCTAAAGAATCATAAAATCGAACATAGTTACAACACGCGCGGTCGCAAAAACTGTCAGCTAATGTTGCCTCAGACTACTAGGACTTCGGTGTTAAAAGGTGCCACTTCACAAATGATTAAAGTGTACAATCATCTGCCTTGATCTCTTAGAAATTTAACCCCGAAACTTTTTAAGCAGCAGTTCCATCGTATATTATCGGAGAATGTTATTTATACAATCAATGACTTTTATAATTTGAAATTTTAAAATGTTTTAAGATACTTTTATTGTATTGTTTATATACTTTTTTGTATTTTTTTTTGACGTGTTCTACGCATTTTATGCACTATACAGAACTAAATAAATTTATTTATTTATTATGAGCATGCATGACGTGACGGAGTTTGAACACGTTTGAACCTACAGCCTGGCAGGCCGAGAATTTATGGCGCCTACCTCGTACATAGTCGTTAACCTTCGAGAACCAGCTGGATCCTGCCAAAAAATATATTAAATCCTTAATCATAGAACATTTTATATGGATTTCTTTATAAAAATGAGTTAATTGTATCATTCGTTTCCTTTTGCATTTTACTGGATGAATATATCTCATGGAATCTTTGGGGCCTGCTATTTAATTTGGCGTACGAAATTGTTTTTACTTTCTTATACGTAGTATAAGGAAGTATTGTGATGACGAAAATTTTCGACCTCGAGATTTTTGCAGATATCCACGTTTTGAAGTCCTCTGATACCAAAAAAGTGGTTTTTAAAAAATGTCTGTGTGTCTGTCTGTCTGTCTGTGTGTGTGTGTCTGTCTCTGTGTGTGTGACCACGAGAACGGTCAAACCGCTGTTGATATCAATTCCAAATTTTGTATTTAGGTGTATAATCTGCCTCTTGAGATCGGATTAGTTTTTCAGTATAATCGGTAGACCGGAAGTAGTACTTTACTTCAGTGAGAAAATCGAATTTTGCAAATATTTCGTCAACTACTAAGTTTAAACAAATTTATAAAGAATTCATATGTACTTAGAATTAAGATTGTTATCCATTTTATTTAAAAAGTTTTTCAAAATTACTACCGGAAGTAGGGCTTTTACTCTTATCAAAAATCAGCTTTTTGCCAATATTTTGCAAGTCATGCTTTTTAGACAGGTATGCTACGAATATAAAAGTATTTAGAACTTAATTTCCAATATCTTTTGTATTAAAAAAATTTCAAAATTCGGACCGGAAGTATCACTTTTACTCTTACCGAATAACGATTTTTTGAAAATATGTCGTAATTTATGCATTCTATATATATTTATTAAGAGTACAAAAGTATTTAGAGTTAGATTTGCAATATATTTTGTATACATGAAATATCAAAATTCGGACCGGAAGTAGCACTTTTATTCTTAGCGACTAGCACTTTTTTTCGAATATCTTGCAAAGTATGCATTCTATAGCGATTTATTAAGGGAATGAAAGTACTTAGAATAGGATTTTGAATAGGTTTTGTATAAAAAAATTCTTAAGATTGTATAGTTTGAAACGGTCATAAGTATAAGAAAGTCGTGTGGTGGCCACACCTCATTTTTTTGTTGTTGTAACGGTAGATAATCCTTTTCAGTTAAATTGGATGTAATTTGCATACGAATCGTTGTTGTGTTAATAAATGTTAATGATGAATAAATTAAATAAATGCTTATATTAATATCTTTTAAATATACAAAAGTAAATTATGCACCAATTATCAAGAACTCGTTTTGCATTAACACTTTTTAAAAACACTGAAGCGAGAATGTTTCGTTTTGATTTTTACTACAAACATTTTCACACTCTAACGGAGTACAAGTTTACGCAGTAAGGTCAACAAGTGCGTTATCAAAACTATTCATCATTTTTCAGAGAAGAGAAGAATAAAAACTAAATTATTAACTGCTGTAGTGGTAGTGTAGTGTTGTAGTAATGCAAATCATGAACATGAATATGGTACATATATACAGTGTGTCTCCGGATGGACTGAACAATAGGGAATTTTTTTTTATTTGGGCCTTTACGCAAAAATGTCTTTCCTTATAAAACTTTTGCCTGTCTCTAAACCACCAATTCTGAAACAATAATCTCAATATTATTTTTAGCAGCTGAGAAAATTACAATAAGATCTACATACAAACATCTATTAATTGCCATGGTTTTAACCACCACCATCGCATTCTGTTTTTCCTTTGTTATAATATTATAATACTTGTTAAGATTAAAGTACCACATACACTAGCACTCGTCATAAGTCATCAATCTTCCATTATTTATCCATTTTAGGATTCTCTTTATTAGCACT
Organism: Amphimallon solstitiale; assembly: GCA_963170755.1. Lineage (NCBI taxonomy): Eukaryota > Metazoa > Arthropoda > Insecta > Coleoptera > Scarabaeidae > Amphimallon > Amphimallon solstitiale. Next base: position 175,522,358 of record OY720676.1, read on the forward strand.
TGCATACTTAAATACTTCCCTATTTACACATTTTTGGGGTTAAGAATAAAAAGAGATAAATATTTATTTTTTGTTTGAAACATATACAAATTTATCGTATGTATATAAGTAACACCCATGAAAAAGAGCCTTGTTAAAATTCACACAACAATCTTATACAAGATAATAGTAAAACGCTTAACACTGTATTATAAAATACTATATAATAAAGCCTTCAGAGTTAACAACGATTAAAAATTAGAATATTAGACACAAAAAATATCGCGAGGTCGTGGGGCAAGATAGATAATATGAGATAAGAAAAACCATGCTAATTACATAATCAAAATCGTTGAGACCCCAGTAATACACTGTTTTATAAAGGAAAGCCGGAACATTTCTAGACTGAAATAAATGAAGAGAAACGAAACATTTAACCTTAAATATTACAGGAAAAGAAATCGACTGTTATATAAAAAGTCTATTAAGTAATTTTTAGTTTTCGCCTTGAATAATTTTGGAGGCAATAATTTTGTTTCTTCTGATAATGAACTGAACATTTTTACCGATTGTTATATACAAATTTGCTTCTCACTACAAAAATTCATTCATGACGCATATGAATGTACTGAAATTATAAATTTTCCTGTATGATTCTTATACACTGCAATCGATTGAAAATATGTACGAAAAAGTCATTCACCAATGCATATGAAGAAAGCCTACGAGGTAGGCGCCATAAATTCTCGGCCTGACAGGCTTATACTGGTTCAAACGTGTTCAAACTCCGTCACGGAAATATGTACGAAAAAGTCATTCACCAATGCATATGAAGAAAGCCTACGAGGTAGGCGCCATAAATTCTCGGCCTGACAGGCTTATACAGGTTCAAACGTGTTCAAACTCCGTCACGTCATGCATGCACATACGCGAGGTGTACACTATAAATATGACGGTTCGAAGTCTAGTAGTTTTTAGTAACCAGCCAACGAAAGTGACTAGCACACGAAAATGTCTGAAGTAACGAATATTGAGTACCGCGCGGTCATGTATTACGTATTCAACTGTAAAAAAGTGGGCAAAATGTTTCCGTTTGGGACAAGAATCCCTGGAACATGCTGATCGGTCGGGTCGACCAATTGAAGTGATAACGCCTCAACAAATTTCAATTATTGAACATTTAGTGCTAGAAGATCGCCGTTTGAAAGTGAAGGAATTAGCAATGATAACAAACATTTCCGTAACAAGTGTTCGCCGAATTCTCCATGACCATTTGTGTATGAATGAAATTAGTGCTAGATGGGTACCGCGACTTCTTCCTGCTCTCCAACGTGAACGTCGAGTCGAATGTGCGCAGTCGTTTTTAAACATGTGTGGAGACGACCCAAAACCGATTTTGGAGTCCATTGTCACAGGGGATGAAACAATGGTTATGTTTTACGATCCGCTATCGAAAAGGGGGTCCATGGAATGGCGGCGACCTGATGAATCTTTATTTCGAACATGAAACTACTGATGCAGTATTTTGCTCGCTTTATTGTCTCTGATAGATTTCACTCTCCTTATCGTTATTGGGTTTTCACACTCCTCGCCAAATGCGGAGAGGTAACAACTTAAGCCACATCATAAACGTAGCATTGTAGTACCTCATTGCCCCTAAGCTCTTTGTAATTGGCGTAAAGCTTTTGGAAAACGTTCTAACGGTATATGCTATTTTTATTTATGAATACGTTTTATTATTGTTTAAAAACAAAGTATATATTTGAGACTTGCGCTGCCACATTTGGGATTCATTGCCCGAATTTCTTAGTGTCACAATTTATATATGACTTTGCATATGTATATGAGTATACATTCTGTATAACATGAAATAAACTTTATTAATATTATTATTATTATTGTACAATTTGAGTATTAAAATATGGTAACGAAAACAATTTATTAAATCCCCACATATACGTACTTTAATTTTAAATAACATGGTTTTGGATTAGCTGAACAAAAGTTGTATCATAATATTACAGAATATCACTTTCCTGTTTCCTTTATATTTTATGTAGTATACGATTACCTTTTGACAAAGTAAATATATCTAAGAGGTTAGAACCTTAAGTCGTATGTAAATCGTATACTTATCGAGGTAATTAACTGTCGTTTCTTAACCTTATGCCCGTATACAATTACAAGGTTATCTAAATTAAATATTCAATGAAAGCGCATAGCTTCATTAGAACGTTAATATGTCTTATGGTATGCTTAATAAACGTGTGACTTCTTGTTTCAGACGTGCAATGCAATATATCCAGTCAAGTGAACTACACCATATACGCTTACTGGGGCGTCAATATCCGAGAACTGCACATATGCCTTTGGAAACCTTGGGCCTTGTTGAAAGATGGCTTCGACACTGGAAATTTATTAAAAGGACAATATCAGCTATTTGGCTCTAAAATTATGTGAGTGACAAAACTTAAAGATTATGTTTACGTGAACTTATTTTGATATATATGATTGACCTTCGATTTTGTTTAAACAGTGATAAAAAATATTGTTTTTGTTTGTTTGAGAAAATCTATTTGTCTTCATATATTTGTTCCAGCGAATTATCTTTTCATTCCGTCATGGTTTCCTTAAAGTTTGTAAAATATGCATAGATACACGATAATAGTTATTTGAGAAGAATCTCTTATTGACCAACAGAATTTGTAAGTTTGCAAAAGGAAAAGGTCAAATCAGGAGAATAGACGAACACGATTTAATTCCTATTTCCTGCAATTTTGCCTAATCAAACCATTCTCTTTTTCAGTAATAATAATAATAATAATAATAATAATCTTTATTTGACTGCCAATATAAGTCTATTGAACTGATACGTCGAAATTTAACAATATTAGAAAACCGAAATACATTCCTTCATTAACAAAACGAAAATAACAAGGAAGACTAGAGACAGCAAAATCATTAGACGGCAAGAACCAACACATCCTGCAAACCCAATCATCCCACATTCATGTTACATATACATATTCGTGTCATTTTGTTCCAATAAAGTCTCAATGAATATAGGCATAAATCGATAAGGTATTTCTTGAACTCTTCACAAAACTAAAGTTGCCTGTCAATATTTGCGCATTTTATGTTCAAATTGAGGTTATTAATACATTTGCAGCATAATCATTATGAATTTCCAAAGTTTAGCTTTATTTGATGCATATAGCTGCTAACCGTTGTGACAAGATTTTAAAAAACTTCCTCGGCCATCTATCCCAAATTTAATAATATTAGCTTTTTCAGAATTCTCTCTTTTATGAACCACGACATTTACAAAAAAATTTCAAGTCCTTGCAAAAATCATCGTTCTAGATACATTCAATTTAACTTGGCGATTAGCTTCTTCGGTGAACTCTAACTTGGTTGCTTCCAAAAACATATCAGTAGAGTGATATGTTTCTTGTTCCTGTCTTCTAAATTTTTTTTCAGCAGCAGCTTTGGTTCCTGCAGCTTTTCGAAGTTCTTATGCTTAGTTTTGTTGAGTGGCCTAAATTTTGGCTAGGCTTGATACACGTAACTTGATATCGTCTTTTTTTGTGTCTGACGATCCACACTGCAGAAAAAGTGGACGTCGCCTATTTGTTTACAAACTTATTTTACTATTTTGAGTTTGATTTTCTTTACACTTCTCCACAATCACCATTGAAATAATTCGTTCTTCAGATTTTTCGGAACCAGTTAATGTGTTTGCTTAAGTACACAATGTATAACATCGGGTTATTAGTTAAGGACTCATATAAAGACGGGAATAATCTTTTAACAGTTGTATCTTTTTCTGGATTTTACCTTCATACTCCTCCACAATCACTCTGTAAGTGCTACACAATCCGCATGGAAAATTTTGAATCATTTGGTTCATAATCTGACAGCCTGAAAATGCTCCCGTATAATGTTTGCGTCTTTTTCATTTACTTGCCTCATCATTTTTGTTTTACCAAAACATAACAAACAAACCACAACTGCATTTTTTCTTCGTGGTGTTTTCGTTGTGAAAGATTTTCACTTTGACAGCTTAGCAGAATTAAAACTGTCAACGCATAACAAATGCGTGTCCTTGTTTTTTTCTTTCATTCACAGCCCACTGCTGATAATTTGTTTGACGCAATATATTTGTATAGTCGAGTCACTCGAGCAACCGACATACGCCACCAAATTAAAATGGCGTCAAATTTCAGACGTTGCAAAATTTTATCTGTCAAGTAATATTAATTTTGACACTATAACCTTAAATAATCAATTAGACTTATGGTTTTAGCACTACCGATAATAATTCTAATATGTAACTATTAATTCGATAATAATTTTACAAAGTAAGTACCTACCTATTGAAAAGGAGAATATAATGATTATTTTATATTTGTATGAACTTGCCTGCTATTGATAATTAAATATAAGTACAGTAAAGGTAAGATTTTCAAATTGAACTTTTGAAATTCATTTAAACATTCAGGAATGTATTAAATAATAGTATATTAAGATACAAGTTTCATAAGACACGATTTTTGCGCACGCGCCTAGCGGCTCGTTTTCTAAAGAACAAGTGCGCAAAAATGTCTTATGAAACGTGTATTTTATTCTATTTTCTCTATTTCGGTTATTGAAAGTTCAAAAAAGATTAAAATGAGAGACATGTTTTGTTCGAACATTTTAGAAATTTTGTTTTTTTGAAGTTGGTTACTCTGATTTTTAAGTAAAACAATTTAAATATTTGAATATCGGCGGACTTGTCATTTTGTTTAAAATTTAGTCTGATTTACGCATTGCTTTAGACGTTCCAGTGTGGCACACTTGGCTAATAGTGGAGGTGACTTAATAACAATTAAGTGCCATGGAGGAAGGAAATCCTCAGCACTGTCTAGTGTACCTAATACATCCACTAAAATCATTCACAATCCATCGACTTCTGATACAATTGGCAGTAATGTGTCAGTCAATATGAATCAACAGGAATGTACACAATTAAATTTGATTTGGTTCCTTACCAACTTCAAAAAAATAAAATTAGCGTGCGATAAAGTAATACTTTATGCAACCAAAACGGGTGTCGTAAAGTGAACATTACAGCACCGGAATAAAAAAATATATATTATTTACTAGCAGAGACAAATATACAGCAATATCCTTACTAATAGTGCTATATCACTTTTCCATTAAATGTATTAAAATTAAAGTAATTTAAAATGCAACAGTAAGGTCAGAAAAGGAGCAGCAATTAATTGTAGAAACATATTTGTTTGACATATTCTTACTGCTCACTATGATTACGACCATTATCACTGACGTACTAGAAGCAACTTGTTTCAAACAATTCTCTTAAGTATTATCATTGATTAAGCTAAACACAATCATAATAATAATTATTATTATTATTTATTTAAGCTTTAAACCAGTATAAATTTGTTGATGTTAACGTTTAAATCAAATGCTAAATTAAGAAATTGAAACACATCATTAAGTATTTTAAATGTTAGACTATTCTTAATCTGAATCTTTGCTATCTGATCAGAATTTGACTTACCAAGCAACTTTAAATTATAATACAATAATACCATAGAACGACGTCGACGCTTTAAAACGCTATACTAAACGCTTGTCATACGCGACGCTTGTCGAATGTCACCCGCTCCGTGAAAAAAAACTGACAACAATGCTAGCGTAGTAAACAGAATAGCCATGTACTAAATAAAATATAGATATAGAAAAGTAGTATTTAATAACTTTATTTGTAATATTCAATTTGTAACTGGCTTTCATGTAATAGTATTTTACTAGCAGAAGCTAGTTATCCCAAAATATTAATTAATTAGTTTTTTTATTGTTCTAAAGTTGTTCCGGTCGACTGGAATTTGTAGTGGTATTGAATCGCCGTCTTTAGTTCGTACTTTTGCCGTGTCGGTTGCCAAAATGACTCGACTATACCGGGTGTCCCAACAAGGGTAACGAGGTACGGTATTGGGGAAACTGATGTACCTAGAAATTTGAAACAAAAAAATTGTTGAGTAACTCGGCTAAGAGAAAATGATTGAAATTATTTTCGAGTTTCTGAAATGGCCTCCAGGGGGGCGTAATTGCCATCCTGAATTTTAAACCCCGTGTTCTGCAAAATTTTCTTATATTAATGATAGTCATAGTGATTACTATTTTAAAGCTGAGGCAAATTCAAATATTTTTTGTTAAATGCTTTTTGCTCTATCTCTGAAAAGAAAGTGGTGGGGGCGCTAGAATATTTTCGGAAATAAATGTCGATAACTCTAAATAGGCTTAACGTATCTTAATAAACTTGGAGTCGTTGAAAAGGGGGTTTCCTAGACTATCAATTGAACTGTGAGTGAGGTGATTGTGTTTGCTTACTTTGCCGCCAGATAGCGTTTTCTGACATAATCGCAAAAAAATTAACTTACTGCAAAAAAAATAAATGCAATGATATCACTTTTTTTACGTCATTACATAGTCAATCAAGAGCCTAACAAGCCAGTGAGAACCGCCTCTCAATATCTTTATCCTAACCTAAAAAAAAATTACATTTTGGGAAGCATTTCCACTTTAAGGTTTGTTATTAATGTCTAATTATTCCTAATTTACCAAATAAATGCTAATTTATTATTTGGGATGCCAAACGATATTTTAAATCGAAATTATTGACATAATGTAAGTAATAAAATCCTCTGACGGAAATCATTCTTTTCTAATTATCAAGATTGACATGAAAACAAATATCGTTTATATCTGACCGTAACCTCCGTGATATAGAGGCCTCGAACAAAGCTTGTGTCACGTGATCTGACGTCACGAATGCCGTCTGAGGAGCATTACAGTTTAGATTTGCCGTGGTCGCACATGTCAGTCGCGTGAACTAGATTTCGCAAGTTTTTCTTTCAAAAACCCTCATAAAGAACTTCAAATAAGTTAAAGTGATAAGTTAAAGGTGTAGAATTTCAGATTTACCTGATTTATGTGCAGATAATTTGTAAAATCAGTGAAAAGAGAGTGTTTCTCAATTGTGGAGTGCCGAGTTTGTGGGTTAGCAAATATGGCCGCTGGTAAATTTTGTATGTGAACGTTGTTTTATTACTTATAAATAACTTTCGGGTGGTGTCGTTTATAATATGGTTGTGTCGTTTATATAAAATAATTAGTTAATCAAGAACGCCAACAGTTTGACTAGATACCTGAGTGAATCTTGTTCATTTAATTAAAAATGCCTGATAAATGCTGCGTGCCTAATTGCACAAGCAATTACGATAGTACCCATACGTATGTGTCCGTCTTTTCTTTTCCAAAAGATGAAGAGTTGAAAAAAACGTGGATTAAATGCATTCATAGAGAGTCATTTAATCCAACAAAACATTCAGTAGTATGTATTAAACATTTCTCAGAGTCATCGGTTATAACAATTGATAAAATAACCAGAAACGATGGATTATCTGAAAACGTCTCTTCCTTTTCAGATATATTAAATAATTCATTTGACATTGCACTGAATGCTTCTGTATTATCATCTTTGTTCTATATTGCCGGATACTGTGCACATTCACTAATTAAGTTTGTTAATGGTTGTGACAATTGTTTAACATCCATTACTACCAATTCAGATTTTGTTATAAATTTTACCAATTGTGGTGAAAATGACTCTGCAGATATTAGCAAATATTTGAAAAATTTAACAAGAGGAGCTCTAAAACAACCATCTGAATTATTCTTTGAAGTCTCTATTCAGGCGTATCAGAAATTTAGTGAGCTTATTTCAGATAAATATGAAACTGAATTTCTAAAAACAGGTAAACAAAGGATTATTTTACGGGAATTGACAATGTTAAAATTGGAAAAATATGTAGAAGAAATCAATGAGAAATGTATTTTATGCAGCAAAACGTTGAAGTCGATATTGTTAAAAAATAGTCATGTTCTTGCCAATATATTTCTTAATAACTATTCAAAAATAATCAACGACAAAATTAACACCCAAAACATGGATCTATCCAAGAGAAAACTGATTAAATTTAATAGTTAAGTAGTTATAAAACACATTAACGCATGGAGATAGGGCCGGCTTTCGTGACGTCACGATTGCTTGTTCGCGGCCTGTACTTTCTCGTAGGTTACGATCTGACATAACTCTACGCGTTTTTCTTACTGTGATTGTATTGCATTAAAAATGTCTTATTCAACTGCGGAAGCATACATCATGTTGGACGTGTTTTTCCAGTGTCATCAAAACGCCTGTGTGGCTGAGCGTGTGTACGCAGCAAATTATACCAATAGAAGACATTTTAGTAGAATGGTATTTAGACGCTTAAGTAGATGTTTGCGCGAAACAGGACGAGTTCATCCTAATCCAGTGCCTAGAAGAAATCGACACGCTAGGAACGAACAAAACGTCATTAATGTTCTTGCCTATGTTAACATTAACCCCCATTTAAGTTTAAGAAGAATAAGTTTGTGCTTAGGAATTAGTAAATCATCGGTACAACGAATCCTAAGAGATCACTATCTACACCCTTATCATATTGAACTACATCAGGCTCTTTTAGAAACTGATTTTGATAGGAGATTAGACCACTGTCATTGGTTGAATTCTATGATAGATGAGGATCCCGATTTTTTATCTCGAATATTATGGACCGATGAAGCTACTTTTTCAAGCAATGGAGGAGTCAATTTGCATAATATGCATTATTGGTCGCCAGTAAATCCACATTGGATGCTTGAGATAAACTATCAAAATCGTTGGAGTGTGAACGTCTGGTGTGGTATCTTAGGCGATCGAATTATAGGACCATTTTTTTTTAATAATAATGTTAATGGCGAAACTTATTTGGACTTTTTAAGAAATCACTTGCCAATTTTATTAGAAAACGTGTCTTTACAAACGAGAAGAGATATGTGGCTGCAACACGACGGATGTCCTGCACACTTTTCTCAACAAGTCAGGAATTTTTTAGACCAAGCTTATCCAAACCGTTGGATAGGAAGGGGCAGTTTGTTTCCATGGCCTGCCAGATCTCCAGACCTTACTGTCCTTGACTTTTACCTTTGGGGTAGATTAAAAGATATTGTTTATCAGACTCGCCCAACTACCCCAGAAAACATGATTGATCGTATCCGAAATGCTGTAGCCAATATTTCAAGAGCTGAAATCAGCACAGCCGTATTAAATACAGGACGCAGGATAAATTACTGCATAGAAAATGACGGAAGGCACTTTGAACATTTATAAACACTTTTTGATTTTCCTTTCAATCAAACTTGCTGTGTTTTATCGTTCTCAAGTTATTACTTTCATAGATTCCATAATTTATTGTTATTATTTTATAAGCATTGCGGCTCGTTGGACTTTCAGTTATTTTCCTTACTGTTCCCACACTTATTATTTTATAATTGTTTGGCCTGTTGGCTTTTCGAAGATTGTAAAAAAAAGTAATAAAGATAAATAACAAAATTTTATTTCGATTTAAAATACGTTTGGCATCCCAAATAATAAATTAGCATTTATTTGGTAAATTAGGAATAATTAGACATTAATAACAAACCTTAAAGTGGAAATGCTTCCCAAAATGTAATTTTTTTTTAGGTTAGGATAAAGATATTGAGAGGCGGTTCTCACTGGCTTGTTAGGCTCTTGATTGACTATGTAATGACGTAAAAAAAGTGATATCATTGCATTTATTTTTTTTGCAGTAAGTTAATTTTTTTGCGATTATGTCAGAAAACGCTATCTGGCGGCAAAGTAAGCAAACACAATCACCTCACTCACAGTTCAATTGATATTCTAGGTAACCCCCTTTTCAACGACTCCAAGTTTATTAAGATACGTTAAGCCTTTTTAGAGTTATCGACATTTATTTCCGAAAATATTCTAGCGCCCCCCACCACTTTCTTTTCAGAGATAGAGCAAAAAGCATTTAACAAAAAATATTTGAATTTGTCTCAGCTTTAAAATAGTAATCACTACGACTATCATTAATATAAGAAAATTTTGCAGAAAACGGGGTTTAAAATTCAGGAAGGCAATTACGCCCCCTGGAGGCCATTTCAGAAACTCGAAAATAATTTCAATCATTTTCTCTTAGCCGATTTACTCAACAATTTTTTTGTTTCAAATTTCTAGGTACTATCGGTAACATAAAAAACTAGGACAAATATTATTTCAGATAGCCATGAATTTTGCTAATTGTGCTAATGTCATTCAGGCTTTTGGCACTTCTGTCACACAAAATAATATGAGGTTATGTAATTTAATTTTTAATGTCAGAAAATACAATTAACAAAAGCATAGAATAATAAAATAACAATTAGTCATTCCTTCGTTTTTGTCGGTAACACTCTATAAACGACGAGGCATGGAAGATAATAAAAGGTCTTATTAAATTTTGGTCTTGTTTTCGTGTATTCCATGTACCCTCAATTTGTTCTTCTGCGGTTACCGGCTGACGATTTCTTTCTGATTTTTTATCATACAACCCCAAACATTTTCGAATAGAACTATGTGCAGACCATGGCATTAGTTCAATATTCTTATCTTGGAACCACGTGGTTACATTCCGTGCAAAGTGTATAGGGTCGCTGTCGTTGTTTTTCGAGAAGTAATTATTTTTGCCTTATCAATCAAATTGACTTTCGGCATGACTAATGACAGCTTCAAACAATATCGTTTTAACTGACAGCTATTGATATCCGTCGGTTTTACACAGCCAAAACAAAGTTGTCCTAGTTTTTTGTGTTAGCGATAGTACATCCGTTTCCCCAATACCGTACCTCGTTACCCTTGTTGGGACACCCGGTATATCCTAAAAAAAAGTACTTCCTAAACTGCGTTCTGACACGTCAAATCTAGTGCTACTTATTTTATAGTTACATACTTTTTATAACACATTGTAGAAACTGAATTTATGAAACAATCTAAATATTATTCATTTCCTTGGAAACTTGTTCTAAAAAATGTTAAGTAAAATGTTCTCCTGACGGGTTATTTATGTACTTTGTTTTCAAACAAGTCTTATTTTGCCGAACTCTGTGACATGCATCTAGGTAGATAGGTATCACGGCATTGTGAAGACAGCAAACATAAAATAGTAGGAAAATTTCAGACTATATACATATAGCATGCATGAATATTTATGTTTTTATTTTTAAACGATAATTTTGCTCATTGCAAGCCAGCTGGCCCAGAAATATTCTTCGTGCTTGTATGCTTTAAACTACGCCTCACTCCCGTGACAACTGACATCGTGTTCGCCTCGACAGATCTTGACGGAACCTAACATACCAAATAGTCACTTAAAAAATGAATTCTTGTTCTTGGTGTTTTTCGATATTTAATTAGTTGATACATATTTATGATATCATTCCTCATACTGTTTGATAGAGCCTAGCCTACCCTGTCGTCCCTGACCTGCCTTGAATGAAATAAACAAACTGATATACGTATTACTAAAATCAGATAAAAAATATGAAGAAAAAACTAAATGGAATACAAACATGGCAAGTGATGGATGTAATATTATTGATTAAACACGGGGAATAACAGAAGTATTATTTTTCACAGTATACGTACAAACGTAAACAAAATTCATATTAGTTTTTTATATTGCTTATAAGTCGCTGGTTTTCATTTAGAAATATACTAGTGTGTCATGACGGCGCGTGTCCACACTTCCATACTAATCTGCCGACTCATGACGCGTTCTGGTGTTATTTCTGATCAGGGATAATTAGGGAGCGGAATCGAGCGAGTCATGACTCATCGCCCATGGGCGCGCTATTGAAATGTTGTATTTTTAAAGAGGTTTTAATTTTATTTATATAAATGAATAACAAGTGGCTGGTGATTATAAAATACAAAATACCCTACTATTTGTTCATTTTCTCTTCTGTAAGACTTGTTCTCTTTGAATTAAGTACATCCTTGTAGATAGAAAACGTCTTTTCTACATCGCAACTGGTTATATTTACGTAATGGAAATATTCTTTTATTTCAGCGTATTTAGCATACACAATTGCCGCAATGTTATTAAACCTGGATTTCTATTAAAAACTGCGTCTAAGTCACTTGGAATTATTAATAGCCACATCTAATGTGGTTAATCCATTTTACTAATGTGAAATTTGCGACTTCGAGATTTTTGCAGATGTCCACGTTTTGAAGTCCCCTGATACTGAAAAAGATGTTTTTAAAAAATTTCTGTATGTCTCTCTGTGACCACGATAACCGCTGTAGATATCAATTCCAAATTTTGTATTTACGTGTCTAATCTCCCTCTTGAGATCTGAGTAGTTTTTCAGTAAAATCGGTAGACCGGAAGTAGCAGTTTACTTCAGTGAAAAAATTAAATTTTGCCAATATTTCGTCAACTACTAAATTTAAACAAATTTATAAAGAATTCATATGTACTTGAAATTAAAATTGAGAACAATTTTATTAAAAAAGTTTTTCGAAGCTGCTACCGGAAGTAGGTCTTTTACTCCTATCGAAAATCAGTTTTTTGCGAATATTTCGCATGTCATGCTTTTTAGACAGGTACGTTACGGGTATAAAGGTATTTAAAACGTAATTTTCAATATCTTTTGCATAAAAACAATTTCAAAATTCAGACCGGAATTACCACTTTTACTCTTATCGAATAGCGATTTTTTGCGAATATGTCGTAAATTATGCATTCTATATGTATTTATCAAGAATACAAAAGTATTTAGTGCTAGATTTGCAATATTTTTTGAATATATGAAATTTCAAAATTCGGACCAGAAGTAACACTTTTACTCTAAGGGAGTAGTCCTTTTTTCGAATATCTTGCTAAGTATGCATTCTATAGCGATTTATTAAGAGAACAGAAGTACTTAGAATAGGATTTTGAATAATTTTTGTGTAAAAAAAAATATAGTATAGTTTGAAACGCTCATACGTATAAGAAAGTCGTGTGGTGGCCACACCTCATTTTTTAATTTGAGATTCGATTTTCAAAATATGTCATTAGTTTAGGCAAATTTCCAAAGTGTTCCTGAAGGAATAACAACTGATTTTTTAAATTTGGGATTTGTGTTAGTTCCTTGCACTCAGAAATACTTCGAGCGTCGTCATTTAAACATGTAACGAAATTTTGTAAACTATCGAAATTCTCTGCATGAAAACTATTTCTGTGTATGTTTTAGCAAAGCTAAGTGACGATATTTTACAGACTTTGCAATAAATTTCGGAATCACTGACAATTAATTTTTATCTCAGAAAAAGTAACATAAATAACTAAAAATGTACGCGTATGTTATTGAAACATACATATTATATTGCGAAATATAAGGTAAATATAATAAATTTTAAAAACTCGTCACCCTTGTACCTACGCCGATGAAGAAAGGATTTTATACATAAAATTCCTTATTTTATGGCAGTTTTTTCTCTGATTCTCGGGCGTAAACAGATGTTGCAGTTCGCCCTATGAATTAGTGCTATTCAGATATAATGTAAACAACACGCAGTTGTTTACATTATTTCTTTTCACGGTTGTGGCTCCGTGGTAGTTTAGCTCGCTCGATTCCGCTCCCTAGTGATAATCCAGCTTTTGCAGCGTTCAAGCGTTCGCTAACGTTTTCGCGTGCTGATATGCGAGCCACGCGATTTTCCAAAAACACATTTGCGTGTTTTGCCATGACTTACCACTCTGGCGTGATCAAAGACGAGCGAGCAGTCAGTGACACGACAGAACGCATCACAACACTGCTTTGAGTGCGTCACGACACGCTAGTGTGTTTCCACCTTTAGGCGGTAACTTGGGAATTGTTGTTCTCTATTCCATAAATAATACAGTGATTTATTTAAAATATCTAACATATTTGACATCGCCTTTATCTTGATTATGATAATTTTCGTTGACAAATTGCTAACAACTTGTTATTGACATTAGTGTAATCATATATGGTGGTACATATATTTTTCTGAAATCGTCCATACTTCGTCACTTTACTAAACATTTTTGGAAAGTAGAATTCTCCTGACCCACGACATTAAAAACCAGACTAGTATGTTTATTATAATGGTCATTCATCCAATATCATTTCCATTTCTCCTGGTGTCCCCCAAGGTTCGAATCTTGGGCCTTTATTCTTCAACATATATATTAACGATTTACTGGAAAAGCTAAACAGCGACTTTTTGGGTTATGCGGATGACTTAAAAATTTATAATGTGGTTAACAATCGTGCTGACTGTGCCAAACTGCAGACTAACTTCAACGTAATCAAAGAATGGTGTAATCTAAATTTAATTTCTTTAAATGTGGAAAAATGTGCAATTGTTTCTTACACAAGGAGCTCCAATCCTTTACTATATAAATATACATCGAATTCCACGCCTATTCTTAGAAAGTCTGTAATCAAGGATTTAGGAGTTTTCTTCGATGATAAACTAACTTTCACGCAACACATATCGACAATTTGTTCTTTAGCCTCTAAATCTCTGGGATTTCTTTTGAGATCATGTCGTTCATTTAGTAACTTAAACAGTGTGAAAGTATTATATTACACCCTAGTGCATAGCAAGTTGGAATATGCATCCGTAGTCTGGTATCCATATTATTTACATCAGCAGATTTCGATAGAACGCGTTCAAAGGAGGTTCTTAAAATATCTGTCATATAAAATAAATGGTATCTACCCTGGCCATGACGTTGATTATACAGATTGTCGTATTTAAAAGTTAATATGCATCTTCAAATACACACACATAAACATGTACCTATGTCCTATGTATGTATGTATACAACAGTTCAAGAATGTGGCTCTCGGTTTATCCATACCGGTGGTGTGGGGAGATAGCGGGGAGATCGAGACCGCGGACATGGCATTCGTTCCGTAACTTTAGAGCGTGAACGTACATACATTGTATCTGAGCAAACTCGCAAATATTAAAATAAAATGCCCTGAGGGACAGACATTTGAACATATTCAACATTAAATTTTGTATAGTTCATTAAGTATAATATTTTGTTTCGTTTTAAATGTGAGAATTTTATTTAATTTTTTATAAGAATTTTATTTTAGTTACAAATTTTATAGAGTTTTGTTTCAGTTCAATGTTAATACATTATACATCAGTTACCAAAATATTATACAAAAGCCGTACATAGCGTAGCAATTCCTTAAAGCAAACGTCTGCATACTAGCTTTCAACGTTTTGCACTAAAGCCTCGGTACCCCGGTGTCCCGATATGAACTCATCTGTACTCCCCTACTATCGTACCCCTCCATTTCATGTTTGCATGCACATGTGTGCGTGTCTGTGTTTCCCTATATCTACTTTTATTTCAGTCAAACGGTATAAATTTATTATCATACCATGGATTTCAATCTCTGTCGTATCGCCGTGACTGTTCCAGTGCGAAATTTCTCTTAAACTTGCTAACAAATAGAACTGATTCCCCTTCACTACTTGCTCAAATAAACTTTAACATGCCGGCTCGACATACTCGCCATTTCACTTTCATTGCTACTCCAAGAGCTAGGACCAACATACTAGTTAAGTCTCCTGTTTCTCACATGTCAGCTAATTATAATAAATTATATAGAGATATGTTTTAAATGTTTAATATTTAACTATTTTTGTAATACCTCTTATTTTATATGTCCTATAAATGGTTTGTACTGTTGGACAATAAAGATTATTATTATTATTATTATTATTATTATTATTATTATTATTATTTTACTGCAACTTTATTTGATGTAATTTTCGAAAGAAATATCAAAATGTGTGGTGTGAGCTGATCGTAGCACCAAGTACTTTCTATATAGAGCAATCAATATTCAGGTCTACTTCTCCATTAACAACAACAAAACGTCGAGCTTTGAGCGTTTTTGAATCAGAATTTTGACAATTAAAATGTTCTCTTTGTCGTCAGTGTCATCATTAGACATTTTCAGTAGCTCATCACACCGACAAGCCCCTGCTAGCCCGAATACGATCACAACCTTCATCATCAGAAAACCTTCATCGGGATCTTCTTTGAGAAATTGCTCTATTTCTGATCGCGAAAATGTCTTTGATTTTTTTACTTGATATCCAACGGATTTTCTCTTTAAATATGCAGTTACCTAACTTGTGAAATTTTTTAATATCAACGTTTCTCTTCAGTAAAAAAGTGAACTTTAACATGGAGAAAATGATTAATGCTGTAAGCCGTTACTTTGTGATAATCCATATTAAAACAATAAAAACACATTTACTTTGTTGTATCATACAACAAAGTAAATGTGTTTTTATGGAGAAAATGCTCCACTAAGTAGAGGATTTTTAATTATTTGTCTTCTCTGCGAAATAAACGTAGAAGACCTACTTCCGGTAGGAATTTCGAAAAACTTTTTAAATAAAATTGTTCTCAATTTTAATTTTAAGTACATATTGCCGTGATCTCTATATTGGTCAGGCATTATAAGATAAATAAATAATTAAGTAATAGAATAAGTAAATAATTTTTAGTAGTAAGTGTAATTATGGAAAAATGTATCATGAGTTGCATAACCGCAACGGCGTAACATTATAATGTGAGGTATATGATAATTGAAATTGAAATAAAATTTATATAAAGGTACAAAAATAAACACCAAAAATAAAATTCATGTATTCTATATTTGTAGAAACGAGGAGCACAAGATGCAATTTCAGTATACAAAGGCCGAACCAAATTTTATGCATTAGTGTAAGAATAATATTAAATATATTAAGCAGTAAACCACTATTCAAACTCAATAACGTGTTAAAAATAAATAACAGAGAGTATGATGAAAGTATATGGTATAGTCAAAAGAGTTAGTCATTTGAATGCCGTAAAGGTATATGAAAAGGGTGAAATTAGACATTCACGACATGAAAACATCTTTCATCATGGGTAGACGAAATAAATAAGATAAGTTTATAAAAGATTGTTATTTGTTTGACATTCTATGGTCACACTTAACAATATGATAAATACCTGAGACTTATATCTAAGCATAATTTTAAAAGGAATGTGTAAAAAGGTATATTTTTTATTCGACACGATGTAATAAAGAAAAAACTTCAGTAATAGCAGGTTAAATCCAGTTTTATCCAGGAAAATTCCAGAAATAACAGGTTAAAATTGGTTTAATCTGAGTAAATCTACAAAGAAAAAACAATGTTTAATATTGTTAACAGCTGCATATAAATCAACCTACATGAAGACGAGAAAAGATGGTTCGTAGATATAGATGAAGCTGTCAAGGTCCAAGTTACTGACAATGTAATTAAAAAAGGAAGTACATATTCCAGTCGTAGGCAACGTGTTTCTTATAATTTATAAAGGAGATGTCTGCAAAAGAAAAATACGTATAGTGTTAAACAATGGTAAAAGAAAGTGTTTAAATAATGATGAAAGAGGCAACGAATTCATCTATAAACACAATAAAGGATGGCGTTAATGAAAAGGAATGTACCTACCCAAGATAAGAAAATCGCAAATGTGCATAGACATTAACAATAATAAACAATTTGAGTGCGTGTATTTTGTGTAATTTCTGGATGTCAAAACAATATGGGTACAGGTCAGCCTAGGGAAAACGTCAAGAAAATAAATCTGAGCAGGACAATGCCAACTTAAACGTTAGTGCGAGAATTGTGGCGCTGCGGACGAAGAATGTTTTTTTCCGATGACCGAGAAGAAATAAAAAAGGCCAGGAACGCCGAGATAAGGGAGAAGTCGTCGATCCATGGAGTGAAGTAGCCGAACTTGTAAAAGAAGCGGTCGATCTTTGATTTTGTTCGATGATTGCAGGCGTATAATACACTGCATAGAAATCATCTTTAGTAAATGTATTAAGTTATTTTATTTTCAATAAGTATTTTTCATTTCATAATTAATTTTTGCCATTTAGTTTAATTTCATTTATTTTTTATTATCAATATGATAGATCAATATCAGGAGGAATTTGATGAAATGTATGAACATTATAAGTAAGTTTTCCTTAAAATAAATTATGCTAAAGATGCTATGTGAAAATATTCATCTTTAGCAAAGCGTTTAAAACTTATTAATATTTGAATAAGAATATTATCTTCTTTGTTATAAGTAGATTAATGGAACGAATCATGGGAGTATTGTTAGTAATGTAGAAGGGCATCAATGACACAACGTGTGAATGTTTGTGAGCGATGTTATCTATGCATTATTAACGAGTTTTTTAGATACAAAATTTTATAGGGATTTCAAATATATTTATATACGTAAAGATAGGAGCATTTTTGATGGACAATAGCCAATTTGTGGTATGTACAACGTGTAAATATTTGCATATGATGATTGGTGACAGTTTTATCAAGGTGTTTTCTGTTCTGCGTAATTTTGTATCTTCAGAGGCATTTCGTGAGAATGAATGTCTTTGTTGAAGCGAAATTTAGCATAGTATAAGAAAATTATTATTTCTTTGAAACTACACAATGTTAAAATTTGAATATTCGCCTCGGCAATTAATATCCACATTAGTGATGAAAAACGTAATTTTACTGCCTTGTTACACAAATAACTATTATTTCAATCTCTTGCACTATTTTTAATGTTATACCATGCGAAATATATTATTCCTTCAACACATGTATTATTACGTCTTTATTCATATGATTTATCGGATTGTGTATTATCAAACCTGTAAGTATTCTTTCACATATCCTTGCCATAACTTCTGACTAACTAATTGTCATAATTGCCACCTAATTACTACAGCAATACCATTGTCACAACGGCCGTTTAATTGCCCTAACTTCAGCATGACTGTCATAACGGCCTCTTAATTGTTATAGCTTCGACATGAATGCATAAAACGCGAAATGCAATTAATCAATATGTGCCCTTCTAAGTTATATCAGTCGACCTTATATTGTCTGCAACTTGCACGCAGAACAGTCAGAAATAAAATATCCAGTGACACGTTTAAATTAACATAACTAATAAACCGGCACATATTAGAAGTAAATTACAGTCTCGCTTAGTATGTTCCTGGGATTTCATTTTAAAAAGAAGATTAACACTAGATTTCATCCTATTTATGCATTTGACATTTAGAAAAAGTAAAAGCTTGAATACTGTTAAAAGTGCATACAAGCAGCCGCGTATATGATAGCCTCACGTTAATTTTACACCACTGCTTATACAGAGACGCCAACAGTGATTGCTGGGGAATTAATAATCATCAAGGGTTTTCTACGTTACATTACGGCCGAAAATGTTTGAGGTGTACAATTTGAATGTGTTGCTGGTGTACACGTTTTGTATATCTCGGTCTTATTAAGAAAATCAAGGATAGTGTAAGGTAATTGTTATTAACGTGATTATATTTTACTCAGGCAGATAATAATAAGCTTAATTATTATATAATATGTACAATTAATTCGATGACTATCAGAAATCATAATTTCGCTATTTTGTACTTTTTCGAAATAGTATAGTAATAACATGTTGTGACTATTTTTCAATGGCACACATTAATATACCTTACTATTTATAGGTGTTTTCAAGACGCGTATGCGAATAATATCAAGAGATTTACATAATGCACTTAAATATGTACTTACAGGAGCAGTAGTTATTGATTTAGAAACCGCAAACGGTTAAACAAACCTCTGTTGTCTGCCAGTTTATAATTAGTTGGAATTGAAGATGTTTTTGGTATTCTTTTATCATGATAAATAAAACGAATGGATTTATGAAATAATATTTACAATACACAATACGTGGAAGTTCTTATTTGTTGGATATTGTATATGATTTCTTTGATATTTGATGGCATTGTCTGTTGACTCCGAGCAAAATACAAATAAAGATTTGTCAACATCATTTACCTTCGAAACTAAATACATTCATTTATAACGAATTACTTTAATTCATCTATTCAGAAGTTGTTCCAGTCAGTGGCACTTTGTAGTGGCATTGAAGTACATTATTAGTTCATAAGATAAATATTTTATGATAGTAAATTTATGCAACAGAGGTTAACGGCTTTATTGTAAAGATTAAATTTTTTTAAATCTCTCATTGTAGATTGAAAATAGTGTGCAATTCATATTGTATTTGCACAAATATTCAATGGTTCCACTCTGTACGTTGGTTTGTAAGTTGATCTACATATCTGCATAATTAGAAAAAACATATAGGATTCACTTTTGTTTAAAACTTTCTTTTTGTACGGAAAACAGCCACATATTAGTATCATAAAACTTTCATTTAATCGTGTCTTATTGTACATTTTATCGCAGACACGTAATTTAGACACAATTTTTTTTAGTGTATTGTAAGATTCCGCGAAAAGAAAAAAATATTGCTCAATTCTTGTAATTCTTAACTACATAGACATTCCCATTACAAAATGAATTATGCAAGTTTCTATCTGATGTTGTATACATATTTCAAATATAAGTTCCACCAAATTTCACATATTGGTGTGTACAGTATGTTACACCTCTGTAAAATACTTAAACTCAAAGTGAAGAGACAATTCATTATTAACAAATATTTAGTCCAATTGAAACTGCTTCGAAGGTAGTTTTTACTTAAAAAAAAAACTAAAATTTGCACTAGTTTCGACACCTGTGTGAATTTAATTAATTAATTAAACACGAAGAATAATATTTCCCTTTTTGCAAATTTAACTCATAATGATGGATTATAAAAACCATATCGTCAAGCATTAAAAAATAATAATGTTGTTATAGAGATTTATTCAATTTGTAAAAATAAAAAAAACACTGGCACATTGGGACATTTAAAAAAAAATCTAACTTGGTAGTAATAAAATTTAGTCTATAAAATACTACTTCCCTCCACTATTCTTCACTAAAAGTTGGGAAAATAGGAGTAATAATTAAAAATTCTTCCAAAAAAAATTGTGGCGGCATCTATTTGACGACATTTTAAGCAACATCTTAAGCAAGATTCAATCGCCATCTATTTGAACCACATCGACATTCATATTGGCAGTTCGGAATTGTTTGTATTTAAACCAAACAACCCAATAAATGTACTATAAATTTATAAATACCTCATGTTTGCCATGTGTAAGAATATAATAACTTAATTTTAGGGATAGGTGAGTAATAGTTACGTACATGAAATGCTTAAATTAATTAGGTAATCTATTTTAGCATAGGTATGATACTAATGACATTAATCAATAATATTTCTTTAATTTAATGTTCGTACAAAAAATATTGTACAAACCACGTGCGTGAAGACATCTTCCACGCATTCGCGCAATTAAAAGCACTCGCTTCCTGCGGTCGCTCGTGCTTACAATGTGCGCTCATGCGGGAAAACAGTCTTCCCGCACTTGGTTCGTAAATAACTATTACTATCTGAGGAAACCACTCCTCAAACACTTTTGTATTCGTTTCTTCGCCTGTATATATAATCGTTGGTCTGTTAGTGATCGTGTAACTTATGAACAACTTGACCGATTGAGGTCATGTTCACACAATATATTTGTGTTGTCGAGAGGGATTGGATAGGTGGCGCTGTAGTCAAGTTATTAACAAATTCTATATTTATAAACCAAAATGCCTCTTTTTCACAGTACATGTAATCAGTAATCAGTAATATGTTGGTTTAGTCCTAAAAAAGAAATACATAAAATCTGGACTTGATAGGAGGCGCTGCGGTCGGGTTATTAATAAATTTTCTATGCGCTTGATCATTGGCGCGGCCACTTGATGGCCCTTTTGCCTGTCCTCTAATCTCGCCAATGGCCGTTCTGTCCAGAATTTCTTATACAGGGACTTTAAGCAAATTAAGATCATCGCGCCACCTACTGGAAAGGGAAGAACAATGCCTGTCGGGCCAGCTAGTGATAATATACAGTGTTTTGAGTTTCAAAAAGTAACGAACCTATTTCTATAAACCCAGTATAACATCCTGTGTGGATTGTTTAGCCTTATAATTTGTTGAGAAATTCAAGAAATTGACAAGTGACTAATGGTCACATTTTACTAAAGTGACTAGGTCAGGGAGAAATCAGTCTTCACATGTCAGATCTGTCTTCTAGTTTTCACATTATTTGATAGTTTGAGAAACAATATTTTGGTAAAATTTTACCGTTATAGGCAGGGAACGAATAATTTTTACGTGACAAATCAATTTTTTATTTGTTGTCATTACTCATTACATAACAGTTCAGGAAAATATGACGTAAAGAAATTTATATAAAAAAAAACATATTTATCTGCAAAGAATATTTTTTAAGAGATAAATATGTAATACAAAAGTTTATTCTTTGAGGCACTTATCGGAAACACACAGTATATACAGAAGTAAAGTAAATCACTCTGCTCTCTAATTATGATATTTCAATCGATTTGCATCCGCGTGTTCCAAAAGATCGATGTGTATTTATAGATTAACAAATATGTACAGTTGGCCTACAGAAATTAAATACTAAAAAATAGTTATGTACAAAATAAATTAACAACTAATTCAATATTTCTACAACACATAAAAGTACAAAAAAATGTGATGTACGAAATGATGAAAATGACTGTGCTAATTAAAAAATAAATCTCGGGATTCATCTTAATCTTATCTGGTTTCCTCGTCTTCCTGGTCTAAACAAATAAGTTCTAAGTGGTCGTTGGCAAAAATCAATTATTTCAACATAACAAAATATGCTTAATTGCCGACAAAAACTCTTTCATGTCCCTGCTGAATAAACATTAATGCATTAGCATGTCGTTGCCTATTCAAAAATCAATGACTGTCAATATAATCAATGTTATTCCTTTTATTGCATATTTCTTGAAAGATTAATTAGATTCATCTTTGATGTTCAACGCCATTTATATGGCTAATTGGGATAGAATATTTCGTTCAAGGAAATTGTGAACTTTAAACTTGCATTGTCCTAAAATCCAAATAGCGATTTTATATTAATTAGCTGCATATACAGCGTTAGTAAAAAGTCCCGGAACGGTCGAATAACTTTGTTATTTGAAAATTATGATTTCTGAAATTTGGTATGGGGGTATAGTTAATATAAATGCATTTTATGCAATACAGTTAATATTTTTTTCACTTCCGGTTTAATCGGCAATACGTCCAACTTTTTTTTTTTAAATGGAACGCCCAGATTTTTTTAACACTTTTGAATGCAAAATAAAAAACTACGTTCAGGAAGTATTAAGATGTTTATTTTTATTCACAAGAAAACAGTTAAAAAATTAAAAAAGTGTCCTAATACAGAAAAATCAAGGTACCTTTGAAAAAAGTTGTTGTTTAGTGTTTGCATTCTTTTTGCCGTCACATTTGACAATTTTAAAAGCGTTTTAACTTTTGCATCGCTATAAATTTACTTATTTTAGACATTGACACATTTGAAAATGGCAGTAAAACTTACTGAATCAGAACGAATTGAGATATTAATGATGCGTGGGTACGGTGATCGTCAACGTTCTTTTGAAGAGGTTCGTATTTTGTTTAATACTGTTTATCCGGATCGTCACATTAGTAAAAGTACGGTATGCCGAACAATTCAAAAGTTTGAAGTCTTTCGTCAGGTGAAGGATTTACCTAGAAGGGGACGTCCATTAACAGCAACAGATGAAGAAACTAGTTTGAATGTGTTACTTACAGTGGAAGAAAATCATCACGTGTCCACAACAGAATTAGGTCAAATTCATGAGATCTCTCAAAAATCTGCTCATAATATTCTTAAATCAGCAAGAATGAAAGCCTATAAAATGTATCCCGTCCATGAGTTAACTGAAGATGATCCAGATCGTAGACTACAATTTTGCGAAACAATGACGGAATTGATCGAGCAGCAGCCTAATGTTTTAGATCACATCATTTTTTCAGATGAGGCAACGTTTTGTCTCAACGGCACTGTGAACAGACATAATTGTCGCTACTGGTCAATTGAAAATTCGCATTGGATTGAAGAAGTCCATACACAGCGTCCTCAAAAGGTAAATGTCTGGTCTTGGAAACAACATCATAGGACCATTTTTTATAAGAGGAAATTTAACTGACAACGTCTACTTAAATTTATTGCGAAATGAGGTTGTTCCAGCACTTGCGGCCCTCTTTCCAAATGCAAACATAGGTGATCACCCTAATGCACATTTTTGGTTTCAACTAGATGGAGCTCCCCCCCCCCATTTTGCCCATAATGTCCGCGATTATTTGAATGAAAATTTTCCGGGACGTTGGATCGGACGTAGAGGAGCAATCGAATGGCCAGCACGTTCGCCAGATCTCTCGCCATTAGATTTTTTCTTTTGGGGTCACTTGAAATGTCAAGTGTACAAAAATCGTCCCCATAATCTTGAACAATTGGAAGAGAGAATAGTTCAAGAAGCCAATCGCATCACTCCAGAACAAATACAAAATTCAATAAGAAATTTGACTGACCGTTTACATTTTTGTCAAATTGTAAATGGAGAGCATTTTGAACAATTATTGTAATCGCAACCTGAATAGACAGGTATCTTGATTTTTCTGAATTAGGACACTTTTTTAATCTTTTAACTGTTTTCTCGTGAATAAAAATAAACATCTTAATACTTCCTGAACGTAGTTTTTTATTTTGCATTCAAAAGTGTTAAAAAATCTGGGCGTTCCATTTAAAAAAAAAATTTGGACGTATTGCCGATTAAACCGGAAGTGAAAAAAATATTAACTGTATTGCATAAAATGCATTTATATTAACTATACCCCCATACCAAATTTCAGAAATCATAATTTTCAAATAACAAAGTTATTCGACCGTTCCGGGACTTTTTACTAACCCTGTATACAAAAGTAGAAATTTAAACCAGTGATGTGTGGGCACCACACGACTTTCTTACATATGTGATTTTTTTATACAAAAGCACTGATGAAAAGCCACAATTTCAAAATATACGATTGCACACTTTATTTATTTTCCCATGGCAACACCATTCTATAACAAATGTATAAAGACTGATTACTGTTAGAAACTATTATTAAGCTAAATTTAGAAATTTATATCCAAAAATATGTTTTTCAAAGCAAACTTTTGAACCTTTAATTTTTATAAATGTCATGTAATATGTGATTTAATTTCCACCAATGCAAATATTTTTAGACAAATTTGAAAATTGCGGAAATATATCAAGATGTTTAATATACCTACTATCAAATAGTGGTTAAAGATTTCTTATGGTTTTTTGACTGTTTTTTATATATGTCGATTTTAGAATCGGGGCGAATTGTGTAGTGGAATTAAGAGCTGTCTATGATAAATCTAGATCTGTTGATGAAACTGCATAGATAATAGCGGCTGTTGTATGTATGCTTAATTGTCTACATTTTCACTTTTAATTATACAATTCGTGTTTGCATCTGTCTGTGTTTTTTTTATTAAATACATAGGTCGGCATTGTTGCCTTGTAATGCTGTTGGATGTCGTTTTCAATAAATTATAGATATACCGGGTGCCCATTTTCTATCTCCCTATATGGGTGACTTTCTTTATTTATTGAAGATATAGGATTGGTTAAATTAGAATAGTTGTTAAGAAATGTAAGGAGTATTTGATAGTATTTCCAGATTTAACATTTATTGTCAACTGCCGAAATTTTCTTATATGCTTCATAACTATTGAAGATAGAACTAATGGAAAAATGGTATCTGGTAGTAATTTTTACGTAGAATTTAATAATCTTAGTTAAAAATTCATGGCACACTTTATTGTCAAGATATACAGGGTGAGTCATCTCCGTGGGTAAGGCTGATTATGCCTTTATGGGTAAAGATATTTCGAAGCGGTTTTTTTCATGCGATAGCTGCTCATTAGGAGCACATTTTAAAAGTATTTTGTATTATACAGAGTGTTCCATAACTTGGTGGCTAACCATAGTTATAATTTTTTAAACGGAACACCCTATATATTATTGCATTTTTGTATTCCCCGTATAATTTTTAGTCAAAAAGTAATGAGATAGTATAGGTCTAAAATCTAAAGTTTTTGACTTATTCCCATTTTTCTGAAAAATTCAATGTTTATATAAAATTATATTTCTCGAAAACGACGTATTAGATGGACACAATTTTTTGCAGTATTGTTTACAATAAGAGGTAATAAGAGAAGCATGTTTTATTTTTTTACAGTTACTAACTGCATGTGCAGAAAACTGGATTAAAATTACATGACACGTTTTTGTATAAAAGTCAATTTTTTCAAATGGAACACCCTCTATATTAGTTCATTTTTGAATTGCTTATTTAATTTCACATCAAAAACATGTAAGACGTTCATACTTTAAAAGTGACTATTACTGAGCTATTGTCGCTTTTTGATATCATTTTGTCAGTTCTATATTATACGTATTAATTAAAACCACAAAACTGACCAAATTATATCAAAAAGCGACAATAGCTCAGTAATAGTCACTTTTGAAGTATGAACGTCTTACATGTTTTTGATGTGAAATTAAATAAGCAATTCAAAATTGAACTGATATACAGGGTGTTCCATTTGAAAAAATTGACTTTTATACAAAAACGTGTCCTGTAATTTTAATCCAGTTTTCTGCACATGCAGTTAGTAACTGTAAAAAAATGAAACATGCTTCTCTTTGGACCTCCTATTGTAAACAATGCTGCAAAAAATTGTGTCCATCTAATACGTCGTTTTCGAGAAATATAATTTTATATAAACATTGAATTTTTCAGAAAAATGGGAATAAGTCAAAAACTTTAGATTTTAGTCCTATACTATCTTATTACTTTTTGACTAAAAATTAAACGGGGAATACAAAAATGCAATAATACATATATAGGGTGTTTCATTTAAAAAACTATAACTATGGTTAGCGACCAAGTTATGGAACACTCTGTATAATACAAAATATTTTCAAAATGTGCTCCTAATGAGGAGATATCGCATGAAAAAAACCGCTTCGAAATATCTTTACTCATAAAGGCATAATCAGCTTACCCGCGGAGATGACTCACCCTGTATATCGTAAAGTTATGTTGTTTTAAATGGCAATCATAGTTTGCCATGACTTCATAAAAAAATTATTTCTTTCTAATTTCATAGATATAAGGTTTGTTTGGTAATCTTTTTAAACATTTTATAATAGCGAGAGTAATTCAATTACTGTTAATTTTTGAGAAAATAATGAGCCAGAAAGCTTTGGAAAAATATTTTAATGTGCGAGTTGGCTTTAAAATAAGTTTATTATTATTTTCCTTATATATATATATGTATTTTTTTAGTGGTTACCATACCAAGCCTTTATATCTACGAAATTCAAAAAAATAAGCATTGTTATGAAGTCATAGCCAACTATGATTGCCATTTAAAGTTTATATCTTGATAATTAAGTGTGCCATGAATTTTTAACTAATATTATTAAATTCTAGGTAAAAATCAATTACTCCTCAAATTTCTTAAAAACCCCGCTGATTTAACCGATCCTGTAACTTGAATATTAAAAAAATTATCCATATAGGGAGATAAGTAAGAGTGATGTCTGAAAAAACATTGAATGTTTTTTGAAACAGTATAACACACTCCACTCTTAATGTAAGTCTAAGTAAAAAGTTTTTTATTATTATTTTCTAGTGTGAAATATAATATGTTCCATTAACTTATTGTACACAAAAAGTTCTTTGGCACCGAGAAAAAAATTCATTATTCTCAGTACAAATATTATAATAATAACACTATACGTATCTAGAAAACCCGTTGTATTACCTGCATATAGAAGATATCTGGTTGGTTCATTAAATTATGTAAACACGTAAAAAAGAATTAGCATATTCCGACTTGTACATTATCACCGAATATTTCTTTATCAAATGACATAGCCAAATAGGTCATTGTATTCCTTAATTTATAAATACCGGCATTGTTTTTTTTTGTCCGAGCTAATTGAAATTTCAATAATGTACTAATATGATCTAGTGATTTCAATGTACATGCTATTTTTATTATAACATTAATATGTTGTACATCTCTTGTGATATAATTTGTCTAAATTTAACATATGCTAATAAATAATACATGTATACGTCCACAGTAACAGAAGAAATAATATGTGTGTAAAATGCGAACTGTCCCAGAATGTTGTTAAAAATTTAAAAAGTTATTACTAGGGCGCGGACACAAACGGTTGATGACTCATCGCCCATGGGCGCACTATTGAAATGTTGTATTTTTAAGAGGTTTTAATTTTATTTATATAATTGGATAACAAGTGGCTGGTGATCTATAAAATACAAAATACCTTATTATTTGTTCATTTTCTCTTCTGTAAGACTTGTTCTCTTTGAACTAAGTACATCCTTGTAGATAGGAAACGTCCTTTCTACATCGCAACTGGTTATACGTGCGTACTGGAAATATTCTTTCATTTCAGCGTACATATTTAGCATATACAATTGCCACAATGTTATTAAATCTGGATTTCTATTGAAAACTGCTTCTAACTTTTGCCGAAGACTACATACGAAGTCACTTGGAATACTTTTGAAACTATTAATAGCCCACTTTTAATGTGGTTAATCCATCTTTTAATTTGAGATTTCGATTTTCAAAATATGTGATTAGTGTAGGCAAATTTCCAAAGTGTTCCTGAAGGAATAACAACTAATTTTTTAAATTTGGGATTTGTGTTAGGGCATCGTCATTTAAACATGTAACGAAATTTTGTAAACTATCGAAATTCCCTGCATAAAAACTATTTCTGTGTATGTTTTAGCAAAGCTAAGTGACGAACGTGCCATATTTTGGCATTCTGAAACGATATTTTACAGACTTTGTAATAAATTTCGGAATCACTGACAATTCATTTTCATATCAGAGAAAGTAACATAATCAACGTTCTAGATCTAAATAAATGATAACTAAAAATGTACGCGTATGTTATTGAAACTAAACGAAATCCAATGCACACTTACGTCTAGATAATTGGGAGAAGTCGATTCAATAAACCGGTATTAAACAGACTATTACAAAAATTACGAAGTACGTAATTAACAGTCAAAACAATGAAAAAACGAAACTAACTAAGTATAAATGAAAATTTTATATCTCTTGCGAAATATAAGGTAAACATAATAATAATATATAAAAACTCCTCACGCTCCCATCTACGCCGATGAAAAAAGGATTTTGCTCATAAATTCCTTATTTTATGGGCATTTTTGCTCTCATTCTCGGGCACTTCTCGGGCGTAAACATATGTTGCAGTTCACCATATGAATAAGTGCTATTCAGTAAGCGTGTGTTTTTTACATTATTTCTTTGTTCCGTTGTAACTTCGTCGTAGTTTCAACCGGTCATGTCCGCGCCCTAGTTATTACTTCACGACAACGGGAGACCACCTTATCTATATAACTGGTGTATCTTTCTACATTCAATCTACTAAAATAAAATGAGGGAATAGGAAGTTGTACGTATATATAGTGTTTGCTCGGTGATTTCCCTATATAAATGTATTTAGGTGAATACCCTTATTTTGAAGTGAATTCAATAAATAACATCGAATAGGAAGTTAAACGTGTATATATAGTTTTGGCTGGTGGTTTTTCTATAAAACCATCTGTGAATACCCTTATATTGAAGTGAATTTAATGAATGACAATTGCTATCTATCTACTTTTAATTCCTTTTCTTTCTTTTTTATCAGTTTTAGGTAAATGAATTCTTTCTTAGAGTAAGACAAGGAAAATGAGAAACAGTTTTTCGTTAAAAATACTAATATTAGTAAAAATAGTAACACCCAAACTAACTGCCTATCTGTTTATAGGTAGGTAACATCCGTTAGATTGGTCATTCTAATTTATTTATTTGTTGTGCAGATTAGCCATTTAATAATTGAATTATTTCGGTAGAATTCCATAGCACTTCGGTAGGTCGGTAGATTATACCTAAATTCGGTAGATCTACCGAAAAATCGGTAGGGTTACCATCACTGAATACAACCTTTATTTTTTTTCTTAATTTATCAATAAAGCACCTTAATTTTTATTTTCCACCATTCATATAAATTAATAATACTTACCTTTTACATAATTCTTTTCTTTTTAGACGTAACCCGCATACAGATGAAACACTGTCACTTTCCTTGCCAGATCCCTCGATAGATCTAGGAACACCCCCGAGACTGTATTATCCCCTGGTGATATTTCTTCTGCGCAATGACGACCAAGAAATCCATCCAGACGAAACCGTAAGTGCTCTAAATTTTCAGACTGATAAAATTTTTAGCCCTCACCCTTACATCAAAAATCAAACGGAGCTTATTTAAGGTGGCACTGATAAATGTTGTACATATAAAAGATAACGTTTGCACATTACCGACAAGTATACTGGCTCAGTATCTGAAGCAGGCCAACGGACAACTATCCTGCTTGAAGGTAGTGTATACGATCGGAATGAAAAATTTGCGGAAGTATTTTTATTGTGTTTCGTTTTTTTCCTCTAGCAACTCTACCTGGCTACCGGCAATCCGTCTGGCTACGAAGAATCCGGGCAGATACCTCTTGCTGTGGCCGAACCCGTCCAAGGTGGCCCCGGTAGAACTCTTGTATGTCCTTCCGGTGGTGATTCCGGAATGTGGAACGTTTCTGGGGAGCAACTTTGTGTTGTGTGTCAGTATTTTCCATTGTCAAGAGCATTATTACCGTGCAGGCAAGTAATTAATTAAACTCATCTAATTCATAAATTATACACACACTCATATACCTGGTGTCCCAAGTAAAGTCCATTATTGGTGGTATCTAATAATGTAGGTAGCAAATAATTTTTAATACAAAAATTGTAGATAATCATAAGTGCTACAATTAAAAAATATTTTCTTTTATACAGAGTGTTCGACAACGACGAACCAACACAAACTTATGTTTTGCAAACGGAATGCAATGCATTTTTTACATTTATGATAACCCTTGAAGGACTGATTAAACTGACATGAACTTGTACAGGGTGTTTCATCGGTTGGGGTATCGCGAATTAAAGTGCCTAAATATAAAAATATCGACTTCAAATTTTAACCACTTATAGAGCTTTTAAACCGCTACCAGCAGGTTAGGTTGTTTTTGATAATATTATTTTAATTAATGCGTAAATTAAAAAAAACGTATTATCAAAAATTAAAAGTGCTCAAAAAATGTTCAAATTTGAATGGTGATACGTGGAAATATCACCCATATTAACTTCACAATCAGAATTTTTATAAACGAAACCGTTTGTCAAATAAAGTCAATATTAAATAATGTCGTTTTTCTTACGACAGATTTATGGTACTTAACTTTCTAATTGTGCTGTCCGCAAACAGGTAGTCCTTTTAAATTTATGACGGATAATAAATAAAAATTTATGACGGATAATATTCAACCCTGAAGCCTTCAGTTGTTGTTGTAGTTCTACTAATCGGGAAGCGTTTCCAAGGGCATTCTGAACTTACATTTAGGTACTTTGTGATGTTAGTTGTGATTCTATTTTCACGGAGTCAACTTCATTTGTTTAAGCTGTGTTTTGCTAGTGTTTTCTGTTTTCAAAATGCCGTTGAATATTATCCGTCATAAATTTTTATTTATTATCCGTCATAAATTTAAAAGGACTACCTGTTTGCGGACAGCACAATTAGAAAGTTAAGTACCATAAATCTGTCGTAAGAAAAACGACATTATTTAATATTGACTTTATTTGACAAACGGTTTCGTTTATAAAAATTCTGATTGTGAAGTTAATATGGGTGATATTTCCACGTATCACCATTCAAATTTGAACATTTTTTGAGCACTTTTAATTTTTGATAATACGTTTTTTTTTAATTTACGCATTAATTAAAATAATATTATCAAAAACAACCTAACCTGCTGGTAGCGGTTTAAAAGCTCTATAAGTGGTTAAAATTTGAAGTCGATATTTTTATATTTAGGCACTTTAATTCGCGATACCCCAACCGATGAAACACCCTGTATATGTCGATTTTCAACTCTTTCGGATATATGGCGATTTTTCGTTAAAAATTGTAGTACATTCGAAAAGTTGCTATGAAATAACGATTGATGATGAAATACCTATTATGGGCTCAATTAGTAGAGATATCTTTTCAGAACGTGAAATTAATGTTTATTTCGACATATCGATTCATGTTCTTTAGAATTACATGCAATTCGCTAAAGTTAGAAATTCAAAAAAAAATGGAACATCCTATATATTTATTTGTCATTGAATAGTACTTAAAATTTACTAATTAAAAATATTACTTTCTAGTGTCTGTGGGCGATATTGCAAAAGTTTGGGATATTATATCTGAAAAAACCCGATTACGATTTGAAACTATGAGTTGCCTTGACTTAACTACACATAGCATAATTAAAATTGATCGAAAAGAGTTACTTTTAACTTTTTAATAAAATTTTAAAACTCATAATACGAAAAGTTTGGAAGTTAATGGATTAACAATAGTTAAACTATCGCAGTCGCTCTGTGCCATAAAATTGTTTATCGTTATACATAGATTTATAACTTCCCTTGAAAAGCAAACCGCCAATATAAGTATTTAAATGTACGTTATTGAAAACTTCTATAACTTTCGCAATATCTTGAAGAACACATAAGTTACTATTTTAAAGCATCACAGTATGTATGTCATATAACAAATTAATAAATCTTCTTTAAGGTTCTCTTAATGAAGTTTTTGCTAACATCAAGGACTCTAGAAAGTTTACGCACGCTTATATGAAGATTTTCTTGAACGCATAACAAAAGAACCTTTTGTGCATTTGCGTTTTCTACGGCAGCAGTATCACTTCTCCTTTTTCATACGGAATTCTGTCAGTTTCTTCAAATCGTTAACAATTTTTGAAAAGCACTCGTCGATGACAGTCTCATATTTGGATATTTTTGGTTGTATATGTTTGTGCTAGCAAACTATCACACTTTCCCCAAAAACATAAAGCATATCAATTAATTTCAATTTTAAATAGTTCATTTTAACAATTTTTGACACGCAGCGTCTGCGATATTATTTATATTATTGCAAATTCATGAACTTCCATACTTTTCATGAGTTTTAAAATTTTAATAAAAATTACTTATTTGTGAAAGGAAAATAGAAGTAACTCTTTTCGAATAATTTTAGTTATAGTCGTAGTGCAAGTCATGGCAACTCATATTGTTAAGTCGTAATCGGCTTTATTCAGATATAATGTCTTATAACTTTCGCAATCTATCGCCCACAGGTGGAAAAAGTATATATTTTTGTTTAGTAAATTTTAAGTACTTTTCAGTGACATATAAATATACAGGGTGTTCCATTTAATTTTTTTTAGAATTTTTATCTTTAGCGAATGGTATGTAATTCTAAAGAACATGCGTAGATATACCGAAATAAACATCAATTTCACATACTGAAAAGATATTTCTACTAATTGAGCCTATAATAGGTATTTCATAATCAATCGTTTTTTCATAGCAACTTTTCAAATGTTGTACAATTTTTAACGAAAATCGAGATATCTACGGAAAGTTGAAAATTTTTGTATTAAAAATTATTCGCTATCTACATTATTAGATACCAATAATGGACTTTACCGCTTTGCTGGGACACCCGGTATATAGGATTAGGATAGGATTATTCAAAAGTAAGTTCGCACTTTCAAATTGTCGTAATTTTGTCAAATTTTTAGAATCCGTCAAAATATAAACACCAAATTGTTCGTAAAAAAATTATTTATCCATGTCATCTTTTGGCGTTAGGCGTCGATACATTCTGCTTTGTAGATTTTTTTTCCATCTTGACCTATCTTTAGTTATTTTCTAAGCATCCTTTCAGATCCTTCCCCGGTCCGCAGACAACTACGCGTTTCCTGATTCCATGGTTTTCTTGGTCTACCTCTATTTACTTCTCTTCGTACTCTAGCCAGCCTCCCATATCTATTTTACAGGATTCGTGTGAGGTGTTCAAACCAACAAAGTTGCCTTTCCTAGATTTTTGCTATTGCTGATATCACACCTAATTTTTCTCATATCTTCTCATTTCTAATTTTATCCAGTTTGGTAACATCCTCTATTCTCCTTAAAGTCCTCATTTCAGCTGCTATTATTCTTGATTCCAGTCTTTTGGTTAGAACCCATGACGCTGCCTTAGCATAGTGTCGGAAGGAATTGTCTTGTAAATGTTAGTCATCTATGGTGATATTTATTTATTGTTTTTCTTTGGATACTGTCAATATTTCCGTTTTTTTTCCATTATTAATATTCATTCCAAAATCCTTAAACTTTCATGCCATATTTCTATATTTCTTTGCTGGACATTTTTATTAGGAGCTGCAATTATAAAAGTCCGATGAAATTTTCTACTTGTTCGAAGTTGTTTGCTTTAACAAATGTTTAACTACATATCCACCTAAAAAAAAATTAGGTGTGGCCACCACACGACTTTCTTATACGTATGAAAGTGTTACTTCCGGTCCGAATTTTGAAATTTCATTTATACAAAAAATATTCCAAATCCAACTCTAAATACTTTTGTACTCTTCATAAATATATATAGAATGCATAATTTACGACATATTTGCAAAAAATCGCTATTCGATAAGAGTAAAAGAGGTACTTCCGGTCTAAATTTTGAAATTTTTTTTATACAAAAGATATTTAAAAGTATGTTCTAAATACTTTTATACTCGTAATGGACCTGCCTAGAAAGCATGACTTGCGAGATATTCGCAAAAAACTGATTTTCGATAAGAGTAAAAGACCTACTTCCGGTAGGAATTTCGAAAAACTTTATTAAAACAATTTTTCTCAAATTTAATTTGAGTACATTTGAGAGAGAGAGAGAGAGAGAGAGAGAGAGAGAGAGAGAGAGAGAGAGACATTTTTTAAAAACCACTTTTTTGGTATCAGGGGACCTCAAAACGTGGACATCTGCAAAAATCTCGAGGTCGAAAATTTTCATCATCACAATACTTCCTTATACTACGTATAAGAAAGTAAAACTACATCGCCAGACACAGCAACTAATAAAAACTCTTGATTTCTTATTACTTTGTTTTATGTTTAAAGACAGAGGGTTGAAATTTTCTATTTCTCTATATGTAACTTTCTTAGTATTAAATATACAGGATCGGTTAAATTAGCAAAGTAGTTACGAAATTTGAAGAGTATTTTATAGTATTTTCATATATGACATTTGTTGCCAGCTTTTGAAGATATTTTTTAAAACAAGGAAATGGGTGTGCTTAAAACCACACGGCAGAAGTGTAAACTTCATCAAGGCGAGGTTAATAATACGAAATACACACGTATAATATTTAGTAACGTATTAAATAAAACGTATTCGCACATTTATTACATTTACACATGTACACACGCGTATAATATTCATAACGGATTATACGACTGATGCGTCATGCTCTCCCATGTAACGGTCGGTTGGACGTGTGTATATATATATAAATACACGATATGAATACTCGCTTACGATCCCCGCGCTTGGTCTAATGGCTAAGTGCCGGCCTCTCACCCAGGCGGCTCCGGTTCACATCTGCTCTGGGACATGAATTTATTTATTTATTTAAATTTCAATTTAATTGAAATTAAATACCTCTATATGATATATTTATCTTGTTCCCTTAGTCGACTCGAGCCGACATTACCCGAACGAGCGTTACATATCCGAGCGTGACGGTCAGTCTTGTTCAGTGCCTACAATCAGCGCAACGTGCCCAAAGAAGTTTACACTTCAAAAATTGAAATTTTCGATGTATTTACAGCAGATCGATTTTCATGTGGCCGGTTAGAAGTACCGCCCTCGAGATGCGCACGAAATTCATAGATAGGGCATTCAGTGTTTTACATCGTTTTAAGCGATAAACACCCTTACTTGACGCACGTACAAATTCTCCCACCGGCCACATGAAAATCGGTCTGCTGTACTTAGCTTGTGATAATTGAAGATAGAACAAATATATGAATGGTATCTGGTAGTAATTTTTACGTATAATTTAGTAACCTTGGTTAAAAATTCATGGCGCACTTAATTATCAAGATATATCATAAAGTTATGTTGGTCATGACTTCATAAAAATGCTTATTTTTTTTCTGATTTCATAGATTTTAAAAAGATTACCTTAAACATACATATCTATGAAATCAGACCAACGATGATTGCCATTTAAAAAAACATAACTTTATGTTATATCTTGATATTTATGTGTAACATTTGTAACAAATATTATAATATTCTACGAAAAATTACTACCATTTTTATATTAGAAAAGTATTTTAATGCCAGATTGTTTGAAGTGCATGTCAATGAGAATTAATTTAATTTGTTGAATAAACCATTCATTTTATCAATGAACTACATATAAGTTTTGGTTAATGAATCATATGCAACAGATGTTTATAACCGAAAAAAAAGCCAGGAGTTTCTAATAAATACTACCAATTGGAAGACCATCATCCCATCCACCTCACAAACAAGTTTAGATAGTACGTTATGATACTTTATTGATATAAACGTAAACTTTTTAGAAAATATTTCAATTTTGGTCGACGTCAATTGACCTAAATTAAAAGTGCTAAATGCAAATACAATGAATTTGGGGGAGCAATTGTTTTTTTTTTTTTTTCGTTTATATTTTGGATATTATCGAAATACAGTAGACGCGCGGTACCATGAACAAAATAAAACACACAGTGTTCACCCTAACGAATTGTTCACGTTAACGAGAGGGTAATTTGATGCTTAAAAGATATGATGAGCCTGTACAAATAATATGTTATATACCGCATGTGTAAAATCATATTAAGGATAGGATATATGTATACTAGGCACACCGGCAACAACGCCCAATCGTGGCCGTAGTCATGGTACAAGGAAACAAGGTACAT
Source organism: Amphimallon solstitiale (assembly GCA_963170755.1). NCBI lineage: Eukaryota > Metazoa > Arthropoda > Insecta > Coleoptera > Scarabaeidae > Amphimallon > Amphimallon solstitiale. The sequence goes on from OY720676.1 coordinate 175,559,258, forward strand.
ATGCTTTTGCGCATCTCTGGATGACGCGCATTCGACCTCGAGTACTACCAGTTCAATAAAGTTATGAATTCACAGGACATTATTTCAATAAAGTCCTTTTTAACAGAAATACAATACAACACAGTAAGAAAATAAAAGCACAATTCTAATTAAACATTAATTCTTAGTAAATTATTATATAAATTTATTAGGACCGGAATTCTAATGAAAATAAAAAATATACTCTAAACAATACTAAAAAATAAAATGTTATTGCATAGGTTCAAAAATGCCTCCTTCAGCAGCAAGGGATTATCCGAGCCTATCATAAAAATTTTCTCGCACATTACGAATCACATCGACTGTTACGGATTCAAAAGTCTCTATGATTAGCCTTCTCAAAATATCTAAGTTTTCTAGCCTGCCAACTTGTGCACTGTATATTTTATTTTTGATGTATCCCCACAAAAGGAAATCATTTGGCGATAGATCAGGAGATCGCGGAGGTCAACGAATGTTTCCTGTTCCACTAATGAGACGATCAGGAAAAGTATTCATTAAAAAATGCTTCACACTGACCGCATTATGTGCAGGACAACCGTCCTGTTGGAATCAAATAATATCCCGATCTATTCCGGTATTATCAATAGTGGGAAGTATCTGATTCTGTAGCATATCGAGGTATTTGTCCGCATTTAACGTACCATCAATAAAAAATGGACCAAGCAAATGGCCACTGAAACTACCTGCCCAGACATTCACTTTCTGGGGATATTGGGTGTGTTTAACAAAATATCTGTGCTGATTTTCCCGAGCCCAATATCGAACAACAGAAGGATTGTGCTTTCCATTTAATGGAAATAACGATTCATCTGTGAATACAATATTTGCGATGAAATTTCATTTGTCATTTCCATTACGGTTTCACAAAATTCCATTCTTATTTTTTGCGTTTTCGACTATTTGAAACATTTTAATTTATTTCGCTTCCATATGTTCGCGACGGTTTTATTACTCACACCCAATTCCTCAGCAACACTTCTGGTAGATAGCGTATCCTCTACTTCGAGAGTGCTACAAATCATTATATCCCGCTCTTCTCGTTCCTCAGCTTTTAGTGGATTTACCTCTCTAGGATTACACTTTGTGCAATTATTTAAACAAAGACATTTTTCAAAGCTCTTCAAAATATGTAATATGCTTTGCTCACAGGGTACGGGTCTGTCTGCAAATATTTGCGGAAATAAATTTATGCAGTCCTTTGCAGAATAACCACTATAGTACCATTTAATAATTTGCAGTTTTTCTTCTGGTGTGTAGCGAGGCATTGTTACCATTGACCCCTCCTCTCACAAACACAGAACGACGCTGTTCGACACGATCTCCAGATACAATTTTAGTTGTTAAAGTGAGTCTAGGAAAATGCTTTCTGTCAGTTACTTCTGTCAGTGAGTTCAGTCAGTGACTTCTGTCAGAGTTATCAAGTGACATTTTTTTCGATAAATGCGCGTCATCCAGAGATGCGCAAAAGCATATCTTGTTTCCTTGTACCATGACTACGGTTACGATTGGGCGTTGTTGCCGGTGAGCCTAGTATACATATATCCTATCCCTAATATGATTTTACACATGCGGTATATAAATACTTGTTTATTATGACTTATGACCATTTTACAATATATTAACATTTAATAATAAATAAATATGATTTTTAAAAAAAATCCGATATTTTGGTTTGCTTTCTATGTTGTTTCACCTTTTGCGATACAGCAATTTCTCTCAGGTCTTTTAGTGATTGAACGTGATTACAATCAACTCCACTTTCTTCTGCTCATTGAATTGAGATGTTCAAAGCATTTATTGCACTGTCTAGGGTAAGCGTCTTTTTTGAGTTTTCTGCAGTTTCCTCAGTTAGATTTTCATTTTCATCTTCATTAGTACCTTCCACTTGTGTATCCACGTCATTCCAATTAATTATATCTGTGTCAGTAAATTCAACCTAGAAATAACTTTACATGTAGATACTAAAAGTTATGATATTCACGAATTACATACTTGCGGTAATAACATGTTTAACATATCACGTGATTCAGTTATTGCTCTTGCTTGGCTTTCTCTCCATTTTCGCAGTAATTCGGCAAGCGGCAAATCATTCTCTTCGTCTTGATCACTGAAATCTAAAAGTTTGTTCCAACATTTAGCAATTATTGCAGGATCTAATTTTTTGTGAGATCCTTTAATGTTCCTATATCAGAACCATTTGTAATAATGTTTCGAAGAAGGCTACTTCTGTAGTATAATTTGGTGAGCTTGATCACGTTCTGATCCATTGGTTGGATAAGGGCTGTTACATTTGGCGGAAGATACATTGTTATGATTTGCTCATCTTCGCTCTGCAATTCATCCTCTGGGGGATGCAACGGAGCATTATCCAAGAGAAGTAATACTTTTATTGGAAGATCTTTTGATTTTAGAAAACGTGTAACCTACCAGTAGAACTCACTGTTTAATAAATTACATAAGTTTACATGCGAAACTTACCTGAGGAACAAAAGAATGGTGGAACTAAGTTTTAAAAATTGACTCTGTCATCCAAGCCGATTTAGAGTTGTTGTAGTCTACAGGAAGTGAAAAATTTCTAAATGCTCTTGGATTTTTGGCTTTGCCAATTACTAAAGGCTTGACTTTATGATTTCCACTAGCATTAGTACAAGCCAGAAATGTTAATCGCTGCTTTTCTAGTTTCCTGCCAGGAGCTGTCTTTTCTTGAAATGAAACAAATGTCTTCTCTGGTAGAAGCTTCCAGTACAATGCTGTTTCATCAGCATTATACAGCTGATCCAGTGTAATTCCCAGTTGTTGAATTTTATCTTTTAACTGCACTTTAAACGGCTCTACTAGTTCTGGTTGGGATGAAAGTTACTCTCCCGTAATTTTTAAATATCGAATTCCAAACCTTTTCTTAAAGCGTTGTAGCCAGCCATCACTGGCACTAAATTCTTCATTTATATTATCATTGATTTCAAAATGTAACGCTTTCGCCTTTTCCTTTATCATATCCCCACTGACCATAACATTTTTTTTTTCGTTTATTCAAAAACCATTTGTGTAACTTTTTCTCCATTTCTGGATGTTTAGATTCCTTTAAAGTTCTTCTTTTACCTGGTCCTGTATACGTATCGGTCACTGCACGTAAAATTGCTTCTTCTTTGTTTTTTATCTTACATACCGTGGACTTTGCTACATTATATTTTTTTGATAAATTTGTCATACTTACACCTTTTTTTAACTCTTGAATTCTAAGCGTCTTTTGATGGAGAGTCAAGCGCGTTGGTTTTTTCGGTGGCATCATGAAATTCAATTCGACTTCAAACTCTTCCTGGTACGGTCGGATAACAACTGTACTGTGTATGCAATAAACGCAGTTATGTGTTCGAAAATTAGCGTCATAGAATACGGGAAAGTACAGCCGCATCACAGTGTATAACTCGAACACAGCCCGGGGAAATACCGTCGCATGAAATAAGCGTTTCCGTTATCGAATGTCGGTTTGTTCACTTTATACGGCCATCAGTGATATGAAAATGATTGTTCACGTTATCCCGAATTTCCGTTACCCGATGTTCACACTATCGCGCGTCTACTGTAATATTATTTATCAAACAAAATAAAACATAAGAAATCTTCAGTATTTAGACAAAAAATTGTATAAACAAAGACACGTTACAACATGTGGCATAAATTTGTAGAATCGTAAAATTATCTAAGATGCTATCGGTAAATCAAACAAATTATTTAATGCAGTACAAAACAATAAACAATGTTATTTCTTTTATATTTCAGGCATACTTGTATTTGCGCAAGTTGCTTCGATAAATTGGACAGATGTCCAATGTGCAGAGGTCCAATCAAAAGTTACTTCTGCATCAGAGGCGAAGAATACATGCCTCTTTCGAACTCGAAAACCTCTGTGACGTCATCCTTTCAGACGCCGTTCTGCAACTGGTTGGACGCACTCAACGACAGGCTCATCGATTTCCTAGGTTTTCAGCGGTAAATCCAGTCAGTTTCCGCAAACTGCGCGTGTACCGGTTCGAGATCATAGGAAGGGATTCGAATCATTGTCCTCTTGGAAGTGTCCAACAATAACAACATCCAGAAGAATTACAAAATCATCACTCTTTATTTTTTAATGGCAAATCAACTCTGTTCTTGTTAACGGCGAGAAGGAGATTAAAATTATTTCGTTACTGTGTAACAGTTACAGAGTGATTATTACAAAATAGTACGTTAACATGATCTTTTTTTATTTGTTTAATTTTTGATTGTCCAGTCTCCTAACGAAATAGTTAATTTTACTAGTAAAGAAGTAATAATTTTTAGTAATTTATCTGACATAAGTCTGTGATAATATAGAAGATGTAAATAAAATTAATTTATGATACTAGTTTTGCTTTTTTTCCTTTAAACATTATGCTTGTTATCTGTCATAAAATGAGCCTGGTTTTTAATGTGTGAGGTACTTATGAATTAACCGTTACAGAACATTTTTCAAGAGTTGGTAGCACTTGCTATGTATTATTTTTCAACAGTTGCGCCTCATATAGACCGATTTATTACTTAATATAAATAAATATATGTTTTTGATCATTCTGATATTAGTATTGAAATAATTCTATTATTTATTTATTCATTAAAATTTAATTATTCGAACGGGCTCAGGAATAGAAGATATTTAGTATATTTATTTGAAGTGACAGGTAAGAATAAAATCCTAAGTCTGTGATGATATGCAAAATGTAAATAAAATTAATTTATGATAATAGTTTTGCTGGAATACAAAATCAAAAAATTTCAACAAATAATTAGGTATGCAATAAGTGAATATAGATTTATCATAATATAAAAGTATCACTGTTACTTGAAGTAGACTCTCCAATAAATGTACACCATTGACATAAGAGTACAAATTTGCCATTTTTTTTGTTAATTGGAAATTAGTTAGGAAAGCATGGACAGAACCCGGGCGTCTTTGGGTACCAGTAAAGCTTGAAGATGAAAAATACATCTGTATGTCGGTACCTCACATGACCTGCATGAGCTTATATGTAATGCTAGTGCAAAATAAAATAAACAACTCATGGATATTCTTTAGAAACACCACAAGTTAGCATCACGATAAACGCTTGAAGGACTAGTTCAGGAGGTATTCGACACTAACTAGTTGGAGGTTGTTTTAGTGTTTTTCGACTGAATTGTTTTGGTAAAGCATGAGACAATAAACAATTGAATTAGTTCGTTAAAGCGATGGTGATGAGACAAAAAAGGTCGAAATATATATCCACTAATGGACGACATTTTGGTGTTTTCACATCTTAACAATGAAAAGTTGTTTTTACAGAATTGGATATTCATCGATAACATGAGTAAATAAATGTTACGTAGTTTTATTTGACATAATCTCAATAAACAGAAAGTAAGTGCAGTTAACCTATTTAAAATATGTGTTTTCGAAATTTCGTTTTGTTTTCATTATTAAGTAGGTGTTGTTGCTCGTGCATTTTTGTTTGTGGTTTGACTTTATTACTGTTTTTCATTTGGTTACAACTACAGTTGTTTAGAAAGTTAGTTACTGAGGTTGTTTTGAAAAAAAATATCTAGCCTTCAATTGGCATCCAAACCACGAAAACGTATTATTTAAAAAAAAAAATTCACAAAACCAAGTTACTTCTAACTTACTTTTCAGAAAAGTAATTTGCCGCATGATTCTTTTTTATTTTTGTATATTTTATCTTCGAAAATGGATCATTCATTACACTAGCCGATTTTAATTTTTTTTTAAATTAGTTGTAAAAATGGGTGTACAGACTTTAACTAAAGGCATAACCAAAACCCAAATAGTTATAATCATGCTCCGCTTGTAGATAAAAACAACAATATTGTATTAACAAAATTTTTTATACAGAAGTTATAAAAGGAAATAGATAAGTACAAAAATCTTGACATAACAAATACTTGAATGTTTAATTAGTATCAAGAATACAAAAACAACCGCACAAAATTGCTGATATATCTATCAAAGTTTTGCATTTTCCATTCCTGCAATCTCTTGATGGAACCTTTCCCCCTGTTCATCACTCGTCTTTCCTAAATTAGCAGGAAGGAAATCCAAATATGAATGCAAAAAAGGAACTTCGAGCGATATTCTGCACACTAAATTTTTACAGTTTTCCAGCAAATATTTGAATGTTTAATTAGTGCCAGTAAAAACAATTTCATTCACAAACCTTTGAATAATAGCATCACTAATAAATTTAGTTTTTATGAGCGTTTTACTAACCTTACAAATGTAGTATTTGCATCTGAAGAAGTCAACCTTTTATCCAAAGGTTTTCATTTTAACTCAGAACCTGATATTAATAAAAAAAAAGACCTAGAAAATTTAGCGGTAGAAGCAGACCTAGCTATTAGTAAACACAAAGACAGCGTAATTCATAAATACATAGCAAAAGACCTTATAGAAAGTCATCAAATTCTGCCAAAAAATATTAGTAAAGAGAGTAGAATACTAAATACGATCAAACAAAAAACAATGGATAACGGAATTATTTTCACAAAAGGCAACACAGTAATCGCAATCACAGAGGCAGAATATGTACACAAAATCGAGGATTTTCTTAATATCAACTCTTTCGTTAAATTAAAATCAGATCCCACCACAAAATTTCAAAAACAAGTAAAACAAACAATAAATAAGTCAGAAGCCCAATTCAATAAATCTCAAAGTTTCAAACTATGTAATATGAATCCACAGCCCCCCAAACTATACGGGTTAATTAAATTACACAAAGAGAATAGACCTATACGTCCGGTCGTTTCTTATGTAAAAGCTCCTTGTTCAAATCTTTTAAAATATCTAATCCCCTTAATACGGGAATATACAAAATTAAAACGTACCTAAATTTGCTATAAAGAACTCGTTCGAACTAATTAACAAAATTTCTCATTTAAAAATATCTAACAACAGTAAATTAATATCTTTTGACGTCACAAATCTGTTCCCGAGTATTCCACCCAAAGACATATAAACTTAATTACAGTAAAACTCGAGAAGAATAGAACTAATCCCATTATAAAAACGGAACTTTTAAATTCCCTAGAAATGTGCTTAGAACAAAATTATTGTCAATTTCAATATGAATTCTACAAACAAACTAAAGGTTTAGCCATGGGAAATCCATTAAGTCCCCTATTATCAGAAATATTTATGGATGAATTAGAAAACATCATTAGCACACACCCGTTATTCAGACATTGCATTTATTGGTACAGGTATGTCGACGACATATTAGTCTGCTTTAACGGTACCGACAGACAACTAAAATCGTTACACAACCACATTAATACTATTCACCCTAACATAAAATTTACTATGGAAATAGAAGTAAATAAAAGCATAAATTTCCTGGACATAACTGTATCACACAATAATAACAAACACGAATTTTCAATTTATCACAAACCGACACAGACAGATACTACAATTCATGTAAGATCTTTTCATCCTATGACTCACAAATTATCAGCTTATCAGTCTATGATCCACAAATTAATTAAGATTCCCATGAGTCAAGAAAACTTTGAATTAGAAAAGAATAGAGTATTTACGATAGCGGTCAATAATGGGTATTCGTTGGACACGATAAAAGGCATTTTAACAAAACAACTAGAGTCAAAAACACTCCTTAATTTACCCCAAAACAAAAACCATATCTTCTAATTACGATCTTATCACATACTTGGGAAACATTTCAAATAAAGTAGGGACTATTATTAAGAAAGCGAATAATGAATAAATCTCTTTCAAAACGAATAACTCAATACAAAGAACTCTTAACAATAAGAAAGATAAAACAAACAAAAAATTGAACTCAGGAGTTTATAAGTTAACATGTGAAGATTGTGATAAAGTTTACACCGGACAGACAGGGAGGACTTTTGAAGCCAGGATAAAAGTACATGAAAGAAGCTATAACGATAAAAAAACAGATTCCACCTTTGCTAACCACTGCCTGAAATTGAATCATAAATTTAACAAACAATTTGAAATTTTACATATTCAAGAAAAAAGTAAAAAACATAACTTACTGGAAAGTCTAGAAATAAATAAATTTAGTAAAATAGGTACAATATTAAAGGGTCAGTTGGACCTAAATAGCTCCCCCCCCTACTAAATTTAAAACTGTAATTGAATTTTTTTCTGTATTTATAAGTGACATTGTAAATAAATTGAATTTGTATATTTTCATCACCTGATGAAGCCACAGTGTGGTGAAACATATGTAGTGTCTACATTAAATATTTTTGAAACTAAAATTTGTTTTTTTTTTTTAATTTATTAATTATAAATTAGCAGGAAAGAAATTGAAATGTGAATGCAAAAAATTAGCCTTGAGCGACATTCTTAAATTATTATAGTTTTCTAGCAAATTAGCTACGATATCTTGGTAGGTTTCAGTATTTTGATTTCCCAGAAAATATTTGCAAATATTTTAAAAAGAAGTCCATGCTGCCAGCTCTAAATAATTCATGGTAGGTTCAAAATTTTCATATTTGACCAGCTTCCTAACTTATGGACCAACAAATATTCCTTCGCGAACTTTCACATCAGACAGTTTTGGAAACTTATGCTTTAAGTATTTAAAACAGTTGCCTTCTTTTTCTAGTGCTTTGACAAACTGCTTAATCAATCCTAAAATAATGTCAAGAGGTAGTAGAATTACCAAATTAGAATCCACTAACGGCTCAAATTTTATATTAAATTCTCCAGGGACAATGCTAGTCCGCTGCCCTTCACGGTGTAGCCGCGAACATGTTCGACCTTGTTACAATATTTATTTAATTTTTAATTTTACATTAATCTTAGTGAAAACAGATAAACATTTTATTTTGAAAATGTGACGTAATACCCTAGAGTTAGAATACAGTTTTTGTGTTTAAAACAATGCAAAATACTAAAATTCTAGACTGTTAAGTTAGTTACAAAAATCGTGTCGGCTAGTGTTAATAACAATATGAGTAGAGTATATTTCTGTATTAAATGTTCAGGAATACATCATCATTAGAAAATTGGTAATTCTTTTAAGGGGAGAGATACATAACCTCACTCCGCGTCAAATGCAGAGCAATTTTATTTCCAAAAATTCTAGCTTAAAGCGCTATATATAGCTATATTGTTACCCAATGTAGAAAAAGAAAGGTTCAAAGGACACCTGCGCATTTTCACAACAAAAATCATTAAACAAAAAATGTAGTACATAATTAAAAACCGAGTATTTGAGCAATGGAAAAATAGTCCGTGTGACGATTATCGTGGGAATATCAGAGATTAAAAGTAGTACATTATTCTACCAGCAATGTATCTCGACTATTAAATTTTATTATTATGGTTAATTAAAAGAGATATTTTGGAAATAAAATCCGACGTGAAAAGCTTGGTTCATATTATTTTTCAAGCAGACATGATGAAACTACGCATGCGTTATTTTGGTAAAACTTCATTATGCATTACATAGATGGCAGTGAACCTGTGTGGGAGTTAAGGTCACTAGATTATAAGCTACGCTTCTTAACCGCTCAGGTGGCGCGGCGATGCTGATTTCTTGGCAGGGCTGTCGCAAGCCCGTTAGAAAATGTACCGATATTTGAAAACGTACTGAATTTGATAAAAATGTACTGAATGGCGGAGATGGATGAGAATGCGAAAACGACCTTTGAGTGTTTACCGAATTGAGGCATTTTAGGGGAGATTTGCGAGTTTTATATCGTCGGTTGTGCATTTCTACTTTGTATAGGCGTATTTTTATCGCTTCAAACGGTCGTTAAGGCGGCGAAAGGAATTTTTTAAAATTTTAGAACGTGCAGAAAAAGACTGTGCATCACGACATTCTCCCGTAAGACCGACGACGACGTTTAGACCAATACATTTATATACATATACGTACGCAGATATACAGATAGACGATAACAAGACTCTCATGCAAGTACCCTATTTGGTCTAATGGTAACGTGCCGGCCCCACACCCGGGCGGCTCGGGATCGCATCTGGACGCGGACAAAGAATTTTTCAGAAAATAAAAATGCAATATTTCGCGTATATTTATTCTAAATTTCAATTTTTACCAAATTCAGTACGTTTTCAACTAAAATATCGGTACATTTTCTAACGGGCTTGCGGCAGCTCTGCCAAGAAATCTAAAGAAATCAGCATCGCCGCGCCACCTGGGCGGATTTGTTAAACTAGGCCAATGTATCTCTCCCCTAAGTAATGGAGAAAATGCTAATTAAATGAGGTGTTTTTCGAAGATATCACAAAATAGATGTCCCGAAGTTGATACAGTTGATAGAAACAGAATACAAAAATGAGCTAAAATAAAATAATTCATGCTTTCTTTATCTCTTAGTAGCTTTATTATGGCGCTTGCCCGCCCATAAGCTATTATTATGCAGACTCCTGCGGTACAATTTAAATAGGCACCTTTCCGCATTCTCCTAGGAGTGTAAAAACAACATAAAAATTAACAATTATAGAGGTGGTGTTTCCGTGACTCGAAGACTATGAAGCAAGAGTTCAAGATACTGCCTCAACAGCCCTCGACTGGCTATATGATAACAAGAAGGAAAAAAGTATAAAATGTGTATTGTATTTTAACGTAAATGAACATATTGATAAATGAATCCGTTTTAAAAGGTATTCCTAATACGAGGATTCTATTGTATCTTTGCTATTTTACCTCGTAGATAGTCATACTCATAGTCATAAGCTTACATGCAGATATTACCATCGTTAAGAGAACAAGAAAAATTATGAAACAGCACTTTATTAAAGTTATACATATATACAATATACATTGTAAAAAAGAACTATGAACAACAGAACTATACAAATTTATGTATATAAAACAATTGCTATATATTTATAACGTTAAGGTTTGGAAAACCAATCGGTCGTCATTGCACCAAAGAGAGCGGCTGCTCCAGAACGCATACTGCTGGCGGTATCGTTTGTTTTTTTAACGGATTTTGTTTTTGGCGAAGGATTCTGAAAATGAATACATTTGATTTTTATAAATAAACTTCACCTAATATGTTTAGCAAAACTAGCAAAGAAGAAATAGGAGTTTAAACGTTCAGGAGGTAGGTTATTTCATTATTGAATTAGTGTTTAAAACGTTACACGTAAATTTGTGCAAACCATTTTTTGATATACAGGGTGTATTTGAAATAAGGGGACAGAGTATGATTAATGGAAAGATGTAATTTTATTAGACTCAAATCCAAAATATTTTGCGCAAATTCAAATTTTAAAAATTACAAAGATATTTTTAAAATATTCGTCGCGCCACTGCACTTTAATACGACTGTAGGCTATGGAAGGGTGGGTTAGTAAGTAGGAGTGTGAAGGCGTGCGAGGTCAGTCTCGTTCGATTGTTACGTGTGGATGTTTCGACTATTGCTTACACAACACACGAACTGAAATAAATTGTTTTTTTTTAATTTACTTGCGTCCAATTAAAATAAAAGTTTCTCATAAGTAGAGTTGGACAAATTTTACAACACAAATTTGTTTTTGTGAGAAATAAGAAGTAAAAAGTCGTTGAATTTAATCATAATAACAGTAATAGCGAAAGAAAACGTAAGATCTAAGTAATCCATCTGAATAAAAAAAAATTTCGTTGTTGAACTCTTAGCATGAACACCTGTTTAGAAATAGTAAACAATGCTATCATTGGGGTTTTTATAACGTCTACAGCTGTTATTGCGTATATCTATGCGTGTTTATTTACTTCGATGGAAATTATTACGTCTCCTCAACCTGTGTGGAACCGTCGACGTCTGGCGCGATACCTACGACATATAGACACATGCTAAATCCATAGGCGGCACATTAAACACTTTTCGGGGGTTTTTCATTTTGGCGTTCGTGTCGTAATTGACTCACCATTTTTGGGATTTATATTCTACATAATTGCACCTTTCCATTTATCATACTCTGTCCCCTTATTTCAAATACACCCTGTATAACACACTAATTAATTAGTTAGAAAACAACAAAATAAAATATGGTAATAAAAACATAAAAATAACATCAATCAAAGGCACACTATTCGAAATTCAAACACGTGAAAATAACACACAAATTTACCCTCAGCTAATAACGGAAAATATATCACAAAATAAATTGTATCTACAAACAAGTATAAGAAATAAGTGTGATTTACGGTTACCGGTGAAAATATGATATACCTTCAAATCCTTTTGGCTTCTGTTCACCTGTGATGTGGTTTTTGATATCGGTGCAGTCACCGGAAGTAAAGGAAACCAAGAAGTTGTTGATGGCACGCTTAAAGGTAATATTGAAGGATCTTTATCCTGTTCTTTGTTTTTTTCTAATATTCCGAGACTGGCTAACTGACCGGAATTTGGCAAAAGGCATCCAAGAATCACCTAAAAAAAAATTAATTATTTTTTAACGAAAGTGGAATGCCAGAATAACTGCTTTTCTTGTTAATTCTTATCACTCAACTGTGATTCTCTACCGACTACTCCAATATTATTAAGTGTTATCGTATAAAGTTACGTACAGTTTAATTCACCAAAGCGTCATTATTAACATTGTAATATTCAAATAAATACTTTGCAGTCCTGATAAATACTGAAAACTGTAAAATGAATATGGAAGTTATATGACAATGGTCGCAGTCAGCAGAAGAATAAAAAATGGCGCTCGCTCCATAAAATAGTTGAAGTAATCGTGACGTAATTCAATGCAGCGTAAGCATCCAGCAGACGATTCCCCAACTGTTGCGTCTGTTGAATGCGACCAATGATATTTTACGTTTTCAGGTTAGAATGACAATCAATCGATCAAGTTGTAGGTTATGTAAATACATAACCATCTTTTTAATTTTTCTAAAAATGCTATAAATTCAACAATATTTTAATGCAATATATTTAACATATGCCAAAATACAAATGAGTTTATTAGAAAAGAATGTGGCAGCAAAACAATCAAATAATACTATTTATTAACATCCAAATATGTACATGTAAAACTACACTAAATTGCTAATTTTAAGAGATATTTTTTCATACTGAATTTGCCACTGTCTTCTTTATCACTGTTTGTTGAATTCTCATTAACATTAATTATAAAGACACCGATTTTAGAATATAAACGTATCTCTCCATCATACCAATGTTGTATAATTATTTTAGTGTGATTGATACTGTTTTTCCAGATTTATTCAGGACATTGTTTCTGCATAACCTTAACTTTAACGTTCTCATTTTTATATCCATCCTTACCATTACATATACATTTATTATAGCATTGTTTTTCATGAGCTCAAATCATTTCGATGACATAAAATTCACAATGGTATGGCGGCAATCTCAATATCAGAAGTCAATGACTTTGCTTTAATTCATCTATTTGATATCGTTTTGTTTTTCTAATCAGGTTAGTAAGTCATCTCTAAATAGTGTTGGATGACATTTCTCCATTCGTTTGCCAATGATAATGTTATTTTTGTGACTTGGATGAATAATAATACTAAAAGCCACGTGAAGCCTGACTTATTACAATGCTTTCATTCAGCAGACGGATCGCAAACCGTTCCCGCTCCAACTGTTCACTTCACAACAATTGAGTGTTCGCTGGGCAGGACCGCTCGCTTATATGTGATCGTCTGTCATCTGGTACTTTTCATTGCTGCCATATGTTAAAATTATACAAATTAAACCCAATAAACAATAATAATAAATTGTTTTTCTGCATTAAGTTTTGGCGTAGTTTTTAGTGTAAGGGCTGGTTTTTCCAACCCCGAATAAAATACTGGGTGAACTCTAATATTATAATACATTTATTTTTGCACAATAGCTTTAATTTGCTGTATCTTACTTTTCTAGTAACTTTCTTCAAAATTATGTATTAGGTTGGTCTTGGAATGCATCAATGGCGCATGCGTACAGAATACGCTTACTAAGTGAGCGCAGAATTTTTCCGCTCACAAAAATGGCGGCCGCTCCTGAACATGTTCAGAGTGAGCGGTCGTCTACTGAACATGATCACCGAACAGTTGCGCAACTGTTGTGTCTGCTGAAAGAAAGCAATATGTCGCTAACTATTCCTACCTTCAGTACATCTGCTATTCGGTAAATAAGATTTATTAGAATTTGTAAGATGTGAAATCATTTATATAATGGACACCACATACATTAGGCAATAACAAACTTAAAACAAGTTTTTGCGATTGTGAACAAGTTCTACGACGTCTTGACATTATACTTTAATAAAGAGAGTTGAAGCAATTGTGAAACGAATATGTATTGCAAATGCAAAATAAACAATTCGATGATATACCAACGTTAATGCGTAAAGTCAAAGACAAACAGCTCCAAGATGACGCTAAACGGAAATGTATGAATTATCACGGCGTCTTTGTCTTGCTCAAGTGAATTCAATGCTCATGCTATAGAAGCGCACGCATTCGTTTATGCTATCCATGCTACACAAGTAGAAACTATTTCTTTCTTTTATGTCGACATTATTCCTCATTATTCTATATATTAGTAAAGCAGAGATCATCCTTGCTGAATTAAAATATATATTGACTGTTGAGAGTTAAGCAACTGCCGATCGCTTTTCAACAGACTGCGTACTTAGACAAAGCATTTTTGAAATAAGGGCTGTTGTGATAGACATATTTGCAGTGAAACATAGGTTAGAGTTTGAGAGACGTTCCTGGGGTGATAATGATTAACTTAAACGTTAACGTAATAATTATTTACGAACCAAGTGCAGGAAGACTATTTTCCCGCATGAGCGCACTTTGAAAGCACGAGCGACCGAAGGGAAGCGAGTGCTTTTAATTGCGCGAATGCGTGGAAGATATCTTCATGCAAGTGGTTTGTACAAAATTTTTTGTACGAGCATAAATTAAAAAAATATTATTGATTAAAGTGATTAGTACCATACCTAACCTAAAATAGATTACCTAATTAATTTAAGTATTTCTTGTACGTACCTGTTACTCACATTTAAATTTAGTTTAAGTTATTATATTCTTGCTTATGACGTTTTTATTCTTGTATTTATAGTGAATTCATCGCTTTTTGGGTTGATTACAATTAACTGTCAATTTCAATGTTACTTGAGAAATAGTCAAATAGATGGCGCCACAAATTTATTGGAAGAATTTTTAATTATTACTCCTTTTCCCCCAACTTTTAGTGAAGAATAATCGAGGGAAGTAGTATTTTATAGACTACATTTTATTGCTATCTAATTAGATTTTTTTTTAAATGTCCCAAAGTGCCAGTGTTTTTTTCAATTTTTACAGTCGCCTCGACCGGGAAATACTCCTTTTGCTGGTCGAGCGATCCATGCGCCAAATGTCATTTTACAGGCGGTGGGTACAAAAAGTATATTTAAAGACATACCTGAGATTGAAGTGCATTTTGCTTGACATTATGTTGAAGATACGAATAAAACACGTCCAAATCGAACGGATCTATATTCGCTCGCAATTTATCACAAATATCTTGAGATTTTTGCACCAGCTTCATATTTTCCCTCGGTATGCAAAATAGCATCAAAAACTTGACGTCGAACAGAAACTGCAGGGCCTGTTTCTGATTTAAGGTAGCACCTAAGAGAACCTCGTACTGCGTCAAAATCACTTGAACGCTATTTTCTATGTACATAACATGTATGGCTTTTGGCAACGTATGGGGCAGTACATGACTCAGGCACATGCTCAAATGTGTCAGGATCTCCTGCAGAGGTGAACTTAGTTGGGAAGGTACTTTTATCTGTGATTTGAATATTTTTTCATCGGTTTGTTCCTGAATATCGATTGTGTCCCATTTCTGAAAGTTAAAAGTGTGAAATTAATGTCATTATTTTACTAATATGTATTTTTTTGAAACCAATGCAAATTTGAAATCCGTAAAAAGGTGATTAAAAGAATCAAAAAAGAAAAAATCATAAATGCTAGGAGAAAAATCGTTAATATCAATAAAAAACAGCATGGGTCCTAAGATAGAGCCGTGTGGAACTTAACAGTAAATTATAAAACCACCATGGCGTCATTTGGGATATACATAAAACCCCTTTCTCTTACAGGGAATTAAACAGACATGTTCATCATTTTTTCTCATCATTCAAAATGCAATATCATTCGCTAACCTTTTACCCATTTGAAACATACAACTTTTACTTTCTTATACGTAGTATAAGGAAGTATTGTGATGATGAACATTTTCGACCTCGAGATTTTTGCAGATGTCCACGTTTTGAAGTCCCCTGATACCAAAAAAGTGGGTTTTAAAAAATGTCTGTGTGTCTGTCTGTGACCACGATAGCGGTCAAACCGCTATAGCTATCCATTCCAAACTTTGCATTTAGTAGTATAATCTCCCTCTTGAGAACTGATTAGATTTTCAGCAAAATCGGCAGACCGGAAGTAGTAGTTTACTTCGGTGAAAAAATCGAATATTGCCAATATTTCGTCAACTGCTAAGTTTAGACAAATTTATAAAGAATTCATATGTACTTAAAATTAAATTTGAGAAGAATTTTATTAAAAAAAATTTACGAATTTTAATGCGCGACTGTGTGAAACAAGTTTAATAATTTTCGGCGCAGTCACTAGGTTGTAAGCATTTAACTACTATATCTTATGATTAACTTACACGCTAATTAGGTAAATGTTTTTAATTAATTAATATGACTTTATCTTGGTCTCTTAAATTTATATAAGATGGACTGAACGTTTTTACTTTCTTATATGTAGTATAAGGAAATATTGTGATGACGAAAATTTTCGACCTCGAGATTTTTGCAGATGTCCAAGTTTTGAAGTCCCCTAATACCAAAAAAGTGGTTTTTAAAAAATGTCAATAACAATATCAATTTTATTTAAAAAGTTTTTCGAAATCCCTACCGGAAGTAGGTTTTTTACTCTTATCGAAAATCGGTTGTTGCAAATATTTTGCTAGTCATGTTTTTTAGACAGGTACGTTACGAGTATTAAAGTATTTAGAACTTAATTTTCAATACCTTTTGTATATAAAAAAAAATCAAAATTCGGATCGGAACTAACACTTTTACTCTTACCGAATAACGATTTTTTGCAAATACGTCGTAAATTATGCATTCTATATATATTTATGAAGAGTACAAAAGTATTTAAAGTTGGATTTGGAATATTTTTTGTATAAATGAAATTTCAAAATTCGGACCGGAAGTAACACTTTCATACTTTTTTGTTTACTTTGATTAAATCAATTACTTCTAACCTAAAAATTACGTAAGCTCTGTGCATAGGTTATGTTGTTATTTTATAAAAAATTATATAATCTAGTTATTATTTTGCAAAAATTTGATTTAATTATGTAATCCTTACTAGATTTACGTTTATTATTTATGGAAAACTTAAAACGGTTAAATATATTTAATCTAGCGATCGATAGCATTATGACTGTTTAGATAGTATCATTCCTTGTAAAAGAAAGTGGCCAATATTTCATTATAATGCACAAAATTTTGTTTTGCTAGATTGACGGAACAGCTGTTTTCACCGTTTTTTCTCAAATTTTATCCTAAAAACTGCCCATTAGATTTTATTTTTTCCATTTACAACTTGGCGTTAGCCACGTGCGGCCAGGAAAAGCGCAATTAGCGGCATAAAATCCTCAAGAACCAACACTTTATATTTCTTGATTTTTAAATGTGTACAATATATAACATAAGTGTCGACATACTCCTCGGCCATTAACATTTAAGCAAATCTTAGTTTTTAGAGTTTCTACTCCTGCTTGACTTCAACATAGCAGTGCTTTTGAAGATTATGGACATAAATTAATGAACTTTAACATAATACCAATTCGAAATTACTATTTCATCATATTGGTTATAATTTTATGTATGCATGATCATAAAATGTTTTGTATTTTGTCAATTAAATATTTAGACAAGACTTTGGCGGCAGAACAAATGAAGGTAGATGTTTCCATGTTACCGATTTAATAACATGAATATTTCTAAATCTCAATGCGTAAAGCAATTACAAACACACGTTAATACCATGCGATGGATACTGATTGTCGTGATTTTATTCTACTTGTCAGCGTCTTGATATCAATATCTATTTCCTATTTTTGATGTGAAGTTAGAGTTTTAGAGAAAAGTTTAGAGTAAGGCAGTTTAGTTTTTTAAGCGACATTTTACTGATAAATATCGAAATTATCATATAAACACGAACTACAACCACTAACAACGAACTGCCTGCCTACTTACGAGCGAATAGACAAAATTAAATAAGTAAAACTTAAACGATAGGGTAATTACTGAATCCAATATGTATATCGGGGATTCTCAAACAAATATATGGGGAATTTACATTTTAGACCGTGTTTATGTTGAAGTAAGACGATGCTAGCGAAGCGAAGAAAATTACATAAGTTGTTGATTTGAATGCAAGAATTTATGTCGGAGTAACAACGCAACAGCGAAATTAATGTGGATTTTTCAAATAAAATTCGTTTCCATAAGCAAAGATACATTTGTTCACGATGTACGGTGGCCTAGCGCAATTAATATGTTGTTCACGTTATGCGGAGTATCCGTTACGCACTGTTCATACTATCGAGTGTGTACCGTGCTTTTATAATTCTTTACTATACAATAATACAAAAAACACGACGTAATCTACTGCCATATTATGACGAATTTGACCCAAAAATACACATTTCTAAAAGGGCGGCAAATGCCTAAAATATGATATATATTACATTACAGAACATCAGAATCTTTTTTAAATTATATAAAGCTCACTTGATATAATTGCAACATTTTAACCATATCCAACTCATCGAACAATTGACTAGAAAGTTTGGCAATTTGCGTGACTACATCCTCCATCCAGAAACTCCAAAATTCTAAACTCGCCTTGGTCAAAGAAGTACGAATCTTTTCCCATTCTTCGGGACCGCCTGTGCTACAGCATTTTTTAAAATTTGGACATAATACTGTGATGGCTTGTAAAATCCTGGCGCACATCAGTGATCTCAATATAAAATCGTTTTCTTTATCCACGTTCACGTTCCTTTGCAAAAACTCTATAAAACTATCAGAAAAGAGATATTAAAAACACAATTAATCTCAACACTACACATACCACTTAGTGTTCCTACTGCATTCAAGAGTCAAATGGTTCTGTAATTTTTCATGGTCGGAGCATTTTTGGTCTTGCTTATTATACGTCGATGTATTCATGTTGGGCGTAACTTGAGAACTGCTGTATTCTTTTCCATATAAATAATACGATATATCATTTAAAATATCTAAATATTTGACATCGTTTTTATCACATAGTTTGATTATGTTAATAGAATAACCCTTAGTTTTCATTGATAAACCTGCAAATAATAAACTGTTACTGCATGACTGTCGTGCACTACTTCTAGTGACGGACCATGTAATAAACGCACAAACAAAGGTACTTCAATGTGTCTAGAGAAGTTTTGCACTAATGTTTACCCCAAATCTACTTAATCAAAACTACCTCTCATAGTAGAATCGCCTTGGCAACCGAGAAGAGCCAATAAGTTAAAATGGCGTCAAATATGAAATGGTGCAAAACGCTATCTGTCAAGTAATATAACCTACAAAAGCCATTTCAGGACTGTCATCAATAATAGGTTTGTTCCAACAAAGAAATCACTGATCAGTCTTGGATCGATCTATGACTGTTGCAATTGCGCATGTCTTGTCAGAAACCAGTACCCGACCAAATTGCAATTAAAGTGTGTTGGAACAGTATTTTAGCCTTTTAGTTAACATATTTGTGGGTAGATGGTACTTGTTCAGTGATTGACAAGTATTTGATGAATCGTATGATTACATAAACGATTATTAGTATTAATTCAAGTAAACTAGCATTAAAATTAGTATTACATATGTAGAGAAATTGAGAAAGTAAAGAAAAATCATTGTGTCGAAACTAATGTCACTATCACTCATGTTTATCGTTCATTTAAAACATTCAAATAATGCAGTGGATACCTAAAGTAATAAATTATTTTACCAATACAATAACTTAAGTTAGCGTTAGAGATATCGTAGTACAATTGGCATTGGTGCGCATGCGCTACGTATCCATAAATTTCAGTTTGTAAAAGATCAGCAAACCGCTCGGACTATGTTTTGACAGTCCTCAAACTAGATCATGTTATGTTGGAACAGATTGCAATTGATCCCGGATTTGTCAGTTCGCGTTGTTGGAACAGTGATTATTCACTGCGCTTGCTCCGTACAATCACGGATCCGTTCAAACATATGTTGGAACAAACCTAATAATATTCATACACAAATACAAATTTGTCAACAATGTTTGCCTACTAAACAAAATAGACACATATTAAATAAAAAATTGTTACATACAGAAAAGTAATATTTAATACATTTATTATATTCAATGTTGTAGCGGAAACTATATATCCTTAAATATTGATTAGTTTATTTTTTGTTTGTTCTGAAATTGTTCCGATCAAAGTGGCATTGACACGTCGTTTGTAGTTCGTATGTTGGCCGTGTCGTTTGCTAAAATGATTCTACTATAGGAAAGCGGTTAAAGGCACAGATTTACATAAGTTTTCATATCGAACTGGTGAAATACATTACACTGAACTATTGTTTTCCATACATGATTTACACATATCTATTGTGATTCAACACTGTAATATAATTAAATAAAAAAGTATATTTTTGGCAAAAATTATACACAACTATAAAAATATTTGACAAATTTTACGGTTACTAATAAGTTAATTATCGATTTGTGATGATGTTTTTAAGTACATAATTGATAAAGATAATATGTATATTACTGAAATGTTTTAATTTTTATCTTGTACTACCAAAAAAATATTTTCTAAAATTTCAAACACTATACTTGTAAATTTAACGCTTATTTGTTTAGAACCAATTATATTTGTTTAAACATATAATTTGGAATTTGGAACTTGTCCTTCCAACATTTATATGATAAAAATAATATACCTGTGTGTGCATTTTCTGATTTACTGACATCTTCTGCATCTTCATACCAAGTATACCACCTTAAATCTTTTTCAGATTTTTCTGCTTTCACAGCCTCATTCAATAAGCTAACGATATCATTTTGTAAGGAATCAATGTTGGTCTCAACTTTTTTACTTATCAAGTGCACAGCTCTTTTTGTAATAAGTTCTTGAAAGAAATAATACCAAACGTTAAAATCACGGGGTAAATTAGCTTGACTACAAATGGTTTCCCAATTTTCCGGAATACCTAGAACATACAAAAAGACCATTATCTTTCTTCATAACTGATAGGAAAACATACTATTCTTTAAAGCCTCTTCTCTTATTATATATAATCCCTTGATGCTAGTTATTAATTCTAGTGGTTCTTCCAGACCTTGATTTATGGCATTTGTCGTGAAATTTAACCATTCCTTCATGTTGGTTTCTAAATCGTCTTTCCATTCTTTGCTCATTACAAAACTACATTTTGGCCTATAATTTGAACTTTTTCTAAGTATATTTTCAATTCTGAATAACATGTAATAACATTAGTGATATTATAGTAAATACCTGAATTGACTGATTATTTCTGGAATATATTTCACAAGTGGCCTTTTTGGCAATCTTATTTTTGATAATGTTGAAGAAGCATTTTCACTTACAATATCTTCCAACTGATGCCAAATTAAACCAGTTGCCGATCCTTGGTAAGCTATAAGCAGTTTCATAAATGGTCTTACTTACATTTAGATACTACAGTTCAATGTTTGCCAACATCATTAAATAGATACAAAAGTGCATGTCTATAACTGCAATTTTTTTTTCTTGAAAAATTGGTTGTAAGAATGTCAAGAAATACAATAAAACAAGATAATCTTTTTGCATTATATATAAATATTATGTCCATTTATAAATGGAAAGAAAATAATATTGGAATAATTACATGTAGGTAACATGACAAATGCTGTTTATTAACAATGTCAAAATTTAATTTTTCCTATATCTGTCAAAAAATAAAATTAAGAAAACAGAAAATAATCAAAATTTAATGTATTTAGTGTTCCTAGCTAAAAATGAGAAGCTTAGGTCGAAGTAGAATTAATTCTGAAGCTCAGCATAAGTTCTCAAAAATGTTGAAGAAATTACAAATGTTAAAGAAATCACAAATGAAATTAGAACGAAAATTATGTAGAAGTGGTTCGGAGTGCCACAAACCAAAAAAGCATCTTTCAAAAAGGACGAACAAGTCTAGAATATCTTATGAAATTAATAGACTGAAAAAAGAACATAAAACAGCCCAGCAACTTTATAATTTATATACCAAGAAGATTCGTAATAAATGTCGGCAGTATGATTTGTATTGTAAAAGACATATGAGTGTGCCTGAGTAATTTATATGTTTTTATCATCGCAAAAATGTGTATGTACTTACAAATAAAACAGTCATGTAGTAGATGGACGGTTGACATAAGGCATTTTACCATAGCCGCTAGTTGATGACGCACACTTGAATGTAATTTTTGTATCACTTTTGTTAAGGCTGTCTTCCGTAATGTAATAAATGTATTTAACAACTCAGAACTTGTTTGACTTTCTAACAACATTAGTGCATTTAAATTACTACTGGCAACCTAAAATATTAAAATTTTAAAACTGATTTCAGTCGTCTTTTATATTTACCTCAGCAGAAATTTCTAATGATTCTAATTTTTCTTTAACCCTATTTAATATTCTTCCTCTTAACATTTCTAGGGTACTTTTAATTTGTTTTAACAGAGGTATTTTATCTAAAATATCTTTTCTAAGTAATCTCAAACCAGTATGTACATGTTGAGCTAATAAATAAAACTGAGCAGCTCGAGAGCAATCTTCATTGTCTAGAGCTAGCCAAATCTGTTCGTTCATGAAAATGGTTAACTGAACCTGTGCTACTAAACATCTTTCTTCCAGTGTCTGACTAAAAATATGCTAAATCACGATTGTATCTTGAAACAAATATATTACATACACATCTACGTTCGTAATTGGCTTTGTACCCCCCGAATCCACATCGTTAACCAAAGTTTCACATTTCTCCTTAATCTGCGAAATGTATTCAACAATTTGCTGTGATATATCTTTCATTGTATTTATTGCATCAGACGCGGCCAGAATATCCTTATATCTATCTCTGTAAATTAGTTATAGAAGTGGAAATGCTTCAGAATTATCTAGTTAACACCTACCCGACCATACATCTTAATTCTACCCGTTTCTTCTCAATTTCGGCATCGATAATTTTCTCTAATTCGATAATTTCACTAATGTATCGCTTTTCAAACAGTTCCTCAACGTTTAACTCGAGTAAATTAGTATTAATCTTAGACATTTTAAATTAATTTCACATATAACCTATAAATACATTTCTGTCAAAAATTGAAAACGTCAACAAATTTATATTTCTGTGTGGCACGGGAAAACATACAAATCAAAAATACCTAACTAATTAAAAATTTGAAAGTTATTAAAAAACGCGAGAATCGAGCGAATCACAAAACCTATCATGAAAAATTTAGTTTAAGAAAGAACATATAAAAAAAATAAATAAATTTAAACATTATTATTATGAAGGATATTATTACAAATAATGATTGTAAACATTTCTCTTGTTTCCTAATACAATTAATTTCAATTACTGCTCCCAGTCAGCTTATTGCCGGTATTGAGTGAGAGTTATGTCAATTGTTTAACTTACATCTATATTTCAATTCCTCAATGCTAGGTTTCTGACTACCCAGGGCCATACTGTGTTCCAGTTGAGAGTTTCAGATTATGCTAACATATCAATTCTTCAAATATAGTACTTTATTTAGCTATTTTATACAAAAAATATATATATGTACAATATGTTAACACACATATATTTATTTATTTACACATCACAAGATATTTGGAGATAAATTATTGCAACGAATAACCTTCTTGTATTAAAAATGTTCTTAGTACCTCTAGTGCAACAGCCTTTACTGATTGATTGGTCATAACCATTGATAAAATAATAACCGCATCATTACCTAGGGAACTTAAGGCTCGTATTAGAGAATGAGTTAGCCTTTCTCGTTGATCTTCTGTCATATCATATAGAAGAACGTGTGCAGCAGGTTTGTACTTTCCTTTTCCACGAATTGCACCAGTCACTGCACCGACAACTCCACCTACGGAAAAAAAATAGGACACCTATTTAAATTCTAATAAGACAAAAGAAAGTTGACATACCTACACCTAATCCAACAGGTCCACCAAGTAATCCACCAACAAAAGCAAAGCCACCTACTAGCAATGCACCCTTGGCTGATTCTGTTATAGTTACTCGTAAGTTCTCATGTGCGGATAATTCTGATAGAACTTCTATTACGCGCACTGCATTTATAACAGACATTTTAAATTTTATTATTTTAGGAACTGCCGAAGTTTTATATGCAAAATATTTAACTGGAGATTATTTCCACTAAATTATAAATTTAGCTTTTCTCATTACACAACTGTACATATCATTTTAAAAAATGTACTTTATCTTTTTCTCTTTCCTAATTTATCTTACGTGGTTTTCACAAAAATAACATGAAATGCGGTAAGTACAAAATATCTAATTTTTAAATTCCCAGATGGCCAAACTAACAACCTGCAAATTGTAAGGGAAAGAAACAAGAGTATTGGAATTAATTTATTAATTCAATTTACACTTTTATAGTAGATATATACTGAAATACATAGACACAAAGTATTTAAAACATGATTAAATAATTATAGTACGAAATAGAAAAGCAATATTTAATTTCTGTTGGCTAAATCTACTGACAGGCAATGACAGATTAAAAATGACAGATCAAAATGTTACAAATTTAATGGTTATTAATCAGCTGGTATATCCATACAATTGACATTTTGCAATTTTTAAGCAAATAAATGAATAAGTCCATAAAATATTCTAAGCGAAAATGAGTTTCTTCAAAATAAAAATGTAAATTGGAGTATAGTTCTTAGTCCACAATGTGTGTTTTACATCCTGGATAAAATTAATAATCTAATCATGAATGGGACAGGAACGTTTGAAGACGATTTATTAGTAGATAGACGCCCAATAATTACATGTGCGTCGAACTTGTAATAGAAATCACTATAAAACATAAAACAAAATTATTGTAGGTGCTGGTGAATTAGAGGTGTTTTCAGTACTAGAGGATAATTTGTCACTAACTCTTCCACAAGATTCTTGTGAATGGCGTAGATCTCTAGGCAGGCCAGTACGTCAAGTGCATATAGGTGCAAATTTTGCTCCTTTTAGTCCAGCTGCTTTACCTAAACCTCATCAGTGGGATCTAATAAGACAACCATTATTTCATATTTATTGGACAGAATGTGTTGTATGTTGTAGTATCAGTGAAAGGAAGCTATATTTGTATAAGTATATATTTTAGGACGTTGATCTGTACAAGACAGGAATTAAAGATGACATAGAAACTTGGTTGAAAGAACTTTCAAGTCGTGAAATACCTGATTGGTTAATAGTAGTTGTTGAAAATTATGATGGAAAACGTGCTAATAAACTACTACCTCGAACAACTGTTTTAGATAAAATAAGGGCCGATTTTGCACCTAAACAAGGTAAAATATTTTATATATAATTCAAATAACTTCAAATTATAATTATATGCAGGGAAATATAATATTAATAATATAATGATATTATTATGTTAGGTGATCGTTGTATATCTGTGATAAATCCTGGTAAAGTTGAAACCAGGTCTGCTGATTCCTGGCGCGGCCTTGTTAGTAGATTAAGACATCTGGTGTTAGTTTCTTATGCCCGAGCGGTCTCAAGACTTGAAGATCATGTTCGTCAGCAAAGAGAGAAAAGAAATGAAATTGGATGGAACTTTATGCAATATTTCAAGTTACAGGAAGAACTGGCTCAAGTTTTAGAAATGTTAGGATTATATGATGAAGCACTAGTCCAATATGATGAATTAGATGCTCTATTCTCCCAGTTTGTAATCAATGGACAAACAGGAGATGCAGTAAATTGGTTGAGCAATTTTCAAAAGCCACTTGAGAGGTGGCATGGATTAAAATTAGGCCCTAGCCATTTAGTTGATGATCCATCTGTGCTAGAATTAAGAGCTTACCTGTTTGCAAAACAGGCACATATGCTGTTACTAATAAATAAAATATGGGAGGTACGTTTGGTTTCACATTTATAGTAATATACATAATAACAAAAAGTGAGGTCTTAATATGTAACCTTATGGAATGTAATTTAATATAAGTTTGAAGATGAATAAAATACTTAATGTTTTCATCCCACTCACTTCAAAACAAATTCAATTTACAGATAGCTTCCAGATGCTTACCTTTTCTCCATAATTGCACCAGAGAAATAACTTTACTTGAAGTTACCGCTCCTCCGGGAGCCATATCATGTTGGCTCTTTTTGGCTTGCATGGAAGTTTTACAAACCTGCGAGAAATTTAACCAAGCTGATCAAGTAGAAGCTTACTCATTGAACACTGCTTCTTTATGGGCATATGCTAGTCAAAAGGTTAGGATTAGTGTCAGTTTCCTACGGGCTCATGGCATATTAATCTGTGTATTTCTTAATTTGAATTAGTTGAAACAACTTGGTGAATTGTGTGGTCTAATGCCAGGTGGAAGTCCATCCTCTGAGCAACTACACACTATTGTGGGTTTGTCAGCAGGAATGGGTGATAATCCTGGTGCAGCTGGTGCTCCATCTCCTACCGATAGACTTAAAAAGGCGTTGTGTTCGCAAGAGGCATTTAACAAAACTTATTTGGTAAGCAAGCGTGGCAATAGTTGCAAATTCTTTACGTATTTTCTCTAGTTTTCCTTGTTACTCTATTACTTTATTCAATATTTGAAAAAGCTAATCTTTTTCCTCTTTAGCTATTAACAAAGCAGTATTTTCACCACCGAAAAAGAAATGAAGTAATATCGAGTGACTAGTTACATTTCCGTCTATTATTATTAATTCTTTATGTTTAGATACATAGATTGTTTATATATTTGCCGTTAGTATTGCATAATTTCAATTAAAATAACAATAATAATAATAATAATAATCCATTCCGTAACATCTCTCAACAGCTTTAAGCCAATTTGTTGGAACTATGTCGGCCACGAATGATCATTACGCACCTGTGGTGCGATTTAAATTTTTACCACTCCCCATTCGACGAGGAGAGTGGGAAACCACAGACAGATCAACACTCAGAGAGAGGCACTAAAGGACTATGAGGCAAGTGTGGTATACACTGCATCATTAGCCCGACTTTAAAAAAGTAAATATGTTAAAAATTTACCAATTATATAATAATTGTAATCAAAATTAATCATTAAACACATGGCTGCACTTGTTACACTTAAAAATAAAATAATAAAACTTATTGACACTATTAAATTGAGGTTAATTTTTTTGAGCATGCTTTGAGACATTATGGAATATTAAATGCAATAAATTTTAACATTCAGTTTTGTATTAAAAGTTTTTTGGTATTTTAACTTTGTCTAATATAATTTAGAATTACAATAATGAATTGCTTGTGTATTGATTTTATTGCCGTAAATCTAGTATGTAGCTAGCAATATAAGCATATTTATGTAGGTTACAATAGTTATTTACAAACCAAGTGCGGGAAAATATATTTCGCGAATGAGTGGTCGGCTCGCGCTTTATGGACACGAATTCGCGAAATGTTTCACGCACGAAGTTTGTACAATATTTTTTGTACGAATACCTAAATAATACCTACTGTTAAATACGTTATTATTTATGACGCACTACAAATTTGTTCATATTAAAAATTTTAAGTTGGCAGTACTTGTTGCTGTTCTGACATTTAATTACATACCTTTGAAATATAACAATTTCTATTACATTGTCTTTTATTACTGTCATATCAAAACAACGAACTGGCCAGCGTATTAGTAGGATTAGGGGTTTATAGTTTTAAAATGTTATCAAGTACCAACTTTACTTCCCGCATCCATATGAATCCGTTAAACTGTATGTTACGTTATATGAGTACAAAATAGTTATTTGCGATACGAGTGCGTTGTCTTGTCATTGCTTCAAATGAGGTCGAACCCCTGAAAATGACAGCGCACGAGTATTAAACAAGGTTTCTTTGTATTCGTACACACAAATAAACCGAAGAAACGTGATTTTACTGTAAATTTTGAGGTTAACTTTGACAATTCCCAAAATTGAGTATATAACCAACAAACTTTATGTGTTTAGTTATACATATACCATTTTCCCGGTTATATATCTCAGGCAACGAATACAAAAAATAGTTTTTGTATGGTTGAGTTGGTTTGGCAACCGACATGCGCCAATATTTAAAATGGTGTCAAATTTGAGATGTTGCAAAATGTTATCTGCCAAGTCATGTAACCTACAAAAGTCATTTCAGAATGTCATAAATATTGATACACCTTTTGACATTTGTCATAATTACCTTTTGACGTTTATTATAATGGTCACATTCAGCAGACGTATCGGGAACCGTTCCCGCTCCAACTGTTCACTTGACAACTGTGTTGGATGGACAAGACCGTTCTCGTTTATGTGATCACCTTCCATTTGGTACTTGTCACTGCTGCCAACCCCAATATTATGATACATTTACTTCTGTATAATACCTTTAATTTGCTTATATTTCTTTTCTAGTGACTTTCTTCAAAATGATGTGTTATATTAAATTCAATTGCCACATTTACTTATGCCAACAATGACATTCAATTTGACAATTAGGTCTCGCAGATTTGAAGTTTATAGAAACGAATAAATGTCAATTAACTTTTGACGTAGTGACAGTTTGCGAAAAAGTTTAACCCTTAAAGCGGACAATCAATTTTAATTCACAATTACACTTGCTGGAAAACTTCAAAATTGACAAACCCAATAACATGTATTTTTGTTACCGATTCTTAGATAGTGATGATATTTTCTATTTTGAACGAACGTCATATAAATTTATTTCTATTGCCTATTGTCCATAAAATCTATGTTAATTGTAATACTTTACTTTTCATAAATACATCACACATACATATCACATTTAATTTAACGATGTAAATAATAATTATTATTATTATTCTGTTAAATTGTGTATATACATATCTTGCTTACTTTGTTTTGTTGCTGTTTCCTTATGGAAGCGTACATTACGGAATATAGATTAAGTTTATTTTAGGCATTTGCTAACTAATCAACTATTCATATTATTTATTCATAAATTACTTATCTATAAATGTGGTAATCTTTATGTTATATTCATTAAGGATTGGATGGAAGAGCAGATAGTGGAAGATTAATATTTTCTTCCTACCTAACTGAACCTCTCCTTAGGGTTTTGGCAGAGGTACTTATATATTCACCTCTATTTTTCTTTTCTTTATTTTTTTTATTATGTGTATGTAACCTTGCTGCAATAAAGACATATTATTATTATTATTATTAAAGAGTAATATCGGCAATTACTATTTTAGTAAAGGAACTATTAGTACATATAAAGACAATGCGACACAGAAATTTATCATATATGGTAATTTAATAATTATCAGTGACTTTAAGGTCGCAATGTACTTTAATACACAATAACATCACTTCTTCAGAAAAAATAATTTTATATGTGCTGATCAGAATTAATGAACGTAGTATACGTATTGTTAAAAAGAATGGGTGTGCTTAAGACCACACGGCAGAAGTAAAAAGTTCATCAAGGCGAGGTTAATAATACGAAATACAACTTTTTTTTCGTTCTATATTCATTTAAATTTACATTTTCCATTTTCGTTCTATATTACATTTAAAAAATATATATTTATTATTATTGTGTATACATTAATCTAGTATATTTCGCTCGGTCTGATCAAATTTTCACTTAAAAAATTCATACGTACGCATGTATATATACAAATAGACGATATGATAATTCTCATACGAGTACCCGCGCTGGTCTAATGGAAACGTGCCTGCCTCACACCCGGGCGACTCGGGATCGCATCTGCACGCGGACAAGAATTTTGCAGAAAATAAAAATACAATATTTCGCGTATTTATTCTAAATTGCAATTTAATTGAAATTAAATACCGCTAGTTAGCGTTATAATACAAAGCTTAGCGCGAAACGGTTGCCGAGCAAGTATAGCAAAGACCGGCAGAGACGCGTTAACTATATCTCTCTCGCTCCCTTAGTCGACTCGACTCGAGCCGACTTTACCCGAACGAGCGTTACATAGCCGAGCGTGACGGCTCAGTCTCGTTCAGTGCCCAACAATCGTCGCGCCCATAGAAGTTTTCACTTCAAAAAATTAAAACGGAGTTAAAAAGGGCCTGCGAAAATAAGAATAGATGTCGAGAACATCTATGTCACCAAGTTCACTTTTCTATTACCGTTTCTAACGCCGATAAATTTAATTAGGATCTACGCAAAATGACCGTATTGAATATGAAGGAAGGTCGGCATAGCTGAAAGTGACAACTTGACATCCACAGTAAGTTGATTAAAATATTATAGGATACGTCAGAATTGACGGACAAAAATCCGTCTGACGTTTGATTAACGTTGACAGTCGCACGAAAATTCAATTGCAGATTATCAAACGTCAACACGATCGATCAATTTCAGTTCGTGGTGACATCTGAACTGCTTTCATGATGACAATTATAACGCATACATATATATGTATATACAGGGGTTTGTCAAAAGTATATGATATCGGACACTAGAAAATGCATCATGGCAATGCTCGCGTTTTATAGGAAATTGGAATAAGAGGCGGATTCAAGCTCGAAGAGATTGATGAATAGCTAGTATAGGTATAAAATCTAATAATTAAAATTCAGTCTGTAACTGCCTTACATGTAATAGTATTTTGCTAGCGGAAGCTATATATCTTGAAATTTTTATAAAAATAGTCTAATGTTATTGCTTTGAATAATTTCCGGTCGATGCGAATTTGTAGTGGCATTAATCCTGCGTTTTTAGTTCGTACTTTGACTCTGTCAGTTTGCCAAAATGATTCAACCGTAATACCAACTACAGTTGAATTTATAACACTGTTATAAACTGTCAGTTTGCCAAAATGATTCAACCGTAATACCAACTACAGTTGAATTTATAACATCCGGTTTTAGCGTGCTAAAATAAGGCTTATGACAGAATGCCTTACTATAGAAATTCCACCAAACACTTAATAAGAAATGGCGGCATCTTCTACTACAGCTTATTAACAAGACATTTTTCAGATGTCCTTAACTGTGTGTCTAAAATTGTACTTCACATAACAGCTACGATTTATAATGAATCATTATTTTAATTTAAAATCAGATTTAATTATCATTTCTAATATTAATTTTCATTTCAGGAATTAGCGGAATTATCTATGGGCACCTATAAGCACATAGGAAGGTTGCGATCGGCAAGATTAATTGGTAGAGAGTTAGCTTTCTTTTACTTACTTCTGGGTGAAACTCAGAAAGCAGCCGCTTTTCTGGGCGATGCCCTGAAAACTTTCGAACAAGATAATTGGCGCGAACTGGCTGCCCAAACACAGGTAGATCTGGCGGAATGTTACATGAAGGCCTCCGATACGAGAAAATTCATTCGCACCTGCGCAGCGATATCTTCCTCACCTTACATCGACACCTTGATCCGTTGGAGCTTCTTCGATGACATGCTGAAATGCCTAGACCTCCTCGATAAACCGCTAGTAGTGCCTTTCAAAGATATTATTAAAGTAATTAGTGTTAATGTTAGAAACGTCGGGACGATAGTGCAGGACTCGGAGGTGGAAGTCGACGTCACTTTAGATTCCAATTTTCCTCGGGAGATCTTATGCACTGACGTGTTATTAGCCATCGAACAAGATAAAGATCAGAAAAAGGCGAAGGAAAAGAATTGCAGGAACGTTGGCAAAGAGATCAAGCCCAAGGATGTTTCTATGCAAAGGCTGAAAATGCAGCGTCATTTAGATTATAAACAGGACAAGCAGTTGGCAAGCGCCAGTGTCGTTTGTAAAACAACGCCGTTAAAACGGACAGATAGTTCGGCTTCACCTCCACAAAGCGATTTTAGCTGTAGTTTAGAATGTGCAAAACTGGTGAGCAATTGCTCAATTCGTTCATCTTCCGAGATACCGATTATTGATTATATTTATGTTTTCAGCCTTTAGTACTGACCCCAGGCCTAAATGTCATAAGACTGAGGAAAAAAGCCACGGACACGGGAAAATTTCAACTCGGTCAGATCCTCGTGCGAGTTAAAAAATTAGAATTAATTTCGTCGCAGGTCTCGCCGAAACTAACTATTGAAGTAAGGCGCGAAGAACCGACTGTCAGATTAGATAAGGGCGTGTCGCCACTACTTCTAGGTTTAGAACAAAAGATGGAGCTCACTGTGACAATTGGCAGTTACAGAATAGAACCTGTAAGTTATTTTTGTTACTTCCTTATGTATGTTCTTGTAGATAATAACAGAGATTCGCGATTTTTTGCCCACTCATAGAAGGAACAATTGCTTTTTTTTGAAACAATTCTAGTGTCTTTATCCTAAATGGTTAAGATAATAGATTTTATTTACTAATGAGAAACAATATTGAAATATTAATAAAATATAATAAAGAAAAGGGAGAACAAACTTTATCCCCATAAAATGCCCCACGTTTGAACGGCAGTTGGTATCAATAGCCCCACGTTTGTGCGTCCTTTGTTATTAATGGTTCACGTGTTGAGACTCGCTTATTGTTATCGTGCGATTGGTGTTGTGTTCGCATAGTTTATGTCACAAATGGCATACTTTTAAAAATGATTTAAATCCAAATATTTAAGATTATTTAATTTTAAAAACGCGTAATATGAGTGGTAATGTTACACACGTGACATATATAAAATGATTTCATTTTAATGGCATGTAAATTATCTGTATCCAGCACCATTTTTAATATGCAGTCATCGAATTGAAAACATTAGGCATACTTGACTTTTCCGGAAACAATGATTCCGGGCGAATTGAGATTTACAAGTAAACGATACCCAGAAAATACAACAGTGTGTTACAACTTGATAATCACTTGGTTTTTCTATATTTCAACTAGCAGGCATTGACGCACAGCACTTTTCTTCGAAATCTAATTTTAGTTAACTTTTAAATTATTTATCCTACCCTTGTGCGTATAGAAAGAGCAAGAGCGGTATAACATAAAACAGCATATTTATTTAACAATTTCAAATAATAAACAGAGTAGCTTTCAAGAAATCATAAAAAGTATATCCGTGTCCGGACGATTTACACAATGCTGTCTTTTTCACATCTTTTTTCCTAAATGTCATATTGGCAAACCTGAATGTATTCAGATGAGTTTCACTCTCGATTAATGCAACGGGTAGGTATAGAAGACTCTGCAGGAAGATGGAATAAAGAAACAGCATGCCGGTCAGTCTTTTTATGAAGTCCGAAACAATCTAGCGGAAATATCACAAAAAAAATTCAGTACTTGTTTACTTTTTAATGCTCATGACTGTACTTCTTGACGTGATTTTGGCATATATTTACAATATTATATATATATATATACAGGGTGTCCCAGAAATAAAAAGACAGAGTAGCAAAAATCGGAAGCTAGATTGTGTAAAAACGTACCCTCAAAATGTCAAGTCTTTATTCGTGCGCAGGCGGCAGAAGAAAAATAATAAAGAATTCAATTGGCCTTACGCCGACTCTGGTCGACTTGCGGTATAGAATTGCACACATGCATGCATTGGCAGCTGGTCGGTAATAAAATCGCGCGGCACACGACAAAAACGTATGTATTTTTGTAAATAACATCCATTGTCAAACAGCACAATGGATGTTATTTAAAAAAATACATAAGTTTTTGTTGTATGGCCCGCGATTTTATTACCGACCAGCCGCCAATGCATGCATGTGCAAGGGCGATAGATACATAGATGTTCAGTTTGTTATTAGCCGCCGATGTGAGTTGACACGTAGTTATCGACATGGCTTTTACGACGCAAGAATTATGGGATATGGTGTATCTCTACGGTGAAGTAGGTGGAAATGGAAGAGCTGTTGAACGTTTATACGCCGAACGTTTTCCTAATCGCAGGCGTCCGTCGTATCAAGTGATTATGGACACGGTGTTTAGGTTACGCGAACAAGGCACACTACTCCCACGCTACGAAGGCAGGGGTCGTGAAAGAACACGGAGAGTTTTACATGCGGAAGAGCATCTCCTGGATGTGGTAGATAGGGATCCAGGTATAAGCACGCCAATTCATCGACTTCTCCGCGAGAACTTGCTGTACCCATACCACCTGCAACGGGTTCAAGCTCTAGCACAACAAGACCGTCCGTGTTAGATTCTGTACCTGGTTTCGACGAAAACAAGCTAGAGATGTGGACTTTTGTGCCAGCATACTATTCACGGATGAATGTTGTTTCACCCGAAATGGTGTGTTAAATTTTCATACAGCAGGGTCATTTCCAACACCGCTTCTCAATAAATGTTTGGGCAGGAATTGTCGGTGATAGTCTGCTTGGACCACACATCTACCTGCACGACTGACCGGAGAGAGTTATTTAGAGTTTTTGCAGAATACGTTGCGAGAATATCTCGACGATGTGCCTCTGCAACTTAGAAGACAACTCCGGTTCATGCACGATGGCGCGCCTCCACACATTTTATTGGCAGTGCGCAATTACCTCAATGTTTCATATCCTCTAAATATCCACCTGCTTCACTTACACACTCGGTTCTTTTCAGGACCACCATATTACTTGTGTTAAAAAAAAGGAGGAGGAATAGATACTTCATAATAAATATCACACCATTAGTTACTTTTTACACCTGCTAGAAAAAAATAATTACATTTTGATATTTACTACGATTTATTGAATATTCTAAAATAATAATAATCAGCTGTTTCCGACTACAAACACATTAAAGGGCAACAACCTTCCTATTTTAAAAATAAAAACAATCTTTTATTGTCTGTAATAAAGTGAGTCAGTCGCCCATCTGCGTCAACAATCGAATACATAGCTGCATTATTTAGACGCATCCGCCAAAAAATGTTTTATTATGAATGAGTATGATTTAATATTTTTTCCCCGTTTTATACAAATAAAAGCGTATTTTTCTTTGAATGCGTGTTCGTTTCTATTTACAAATGAGCATTCTTACGTGTGCCAGGTCCGTAATAATTTTTTTTTATTTAAAAAATAATATAGAAAATTAAATTTTTAATTTCTTCGTTATTGCGGCATATTTGGGCCTGTTTCTGTTCGGACTTTACATACCTGCTACATACTCCGTCTTTTTATTTCTGGGACACCCTGTATAGCATTTGGAATGTAGGTTATTATTATTTTTAAATAATTACTTTTTTTTAGAATAGTACAGTTAAGTTAATAGCCTCGAGAGGTCTCTCTATCCAACACTTAGAAAACGGTCCCCTACAAAGTAGCATTGATATACCAATCGAACAAACTGAGCCGTTTTCGAAGATGGTCACTCCGATAACGATACTGGCAGATATATTCTCTCAAGATCAACAAGTGACGATCAGTTGGCCCTGGTCTCAAAAGCCGATACCTGTGCAGCTTAGTTTTACGCCGCCTCTGAGCTGTTGGATACGACTGCATACCGTGAAGCATCGGAAATTTGTACAGGTGATGTTGGTGGGTCACTGCGAAATGGTACTGAACGTGGATCTGCCAAAGTTGAGTCTGGGCGAAGACGTTAAGGTTATCGATTACAACGTTCCTTCTAGTCAAGTAAGTAAGAGGTTTAAATCAACTGTTGCTGTTCTTCTGCAGCTAATGGGGACAGATTATTTCATTATAACGTTCCTGATAATTTTGCAGATTATTACCAATGGTGTTAATATATCGTATTTGTGGGAGATACAGTTTACACCGCAAGCTGAACCGCCACCTTTGAAAGGGGAATACAAAGTAGAATACACTACGCAATCGAATAAATTAGAAGACTGCGAAACAAGAACATTTCAACATTTCTTTGACATCACCGACTATCAGGTAATTTATATTTAGCATACTACGTTTTAGTAAGAGGAGTAAAGTAGGAAGCCCAATTTATATACAACAAAAAAATCACACCCATTCAGTAATTTTAATCACTACTTTATTGTCATGACTAGGGATCGGCAATCAGGTTTACATTGCAGGTCTGAACTATATTCGAAATTGGGGATAATAATTATAATATTGTCACGGTGACGATATTAACGCGCCTTCATCACAATGTCACGGTGGGCTTTAACGTTAATATCTCAGGTCAAAACCCGTGACGGGGGTTTTGCTCTGGAGAGAGCACTCGCTTTATAATTATAAACTGTCAAATGCAAAAGGCACCTACCTTTAATTCTCCGCCCTGGCTTCAGTCTCAAGTGGCGAGGAGATTGAGTCGTTTCAATAATATTCCTCCTTGCGGAAGAACACTTATGAAAAATTGTATTCTGTTCGGAATATCGTTCTTTTATTACCTCGGTAACGTCGGTCCATCATTATCCCGCTGAATCCGCACATTCCTTCCGTTCGATCAACTTCCGTTGAACTCATCGAATGGACAGACAGGATGTATCGACTCAGTGCTAGGTAAATCAGGATTCAGGTTACCGCTGTAATAATTCTAGTACTATACAGAGTGTTGATTCGCGACAATATCATCACTATTATTGCGCCCAATTTTGAATATTTAAGTCAATTCCTGCAATTAAACCCGACTGCCGATAGCTAGTCATGACATAGCCCATATACTTTATTGTAAATCATAATTTTTTTTCTTATATAAATTTACTTTCTGTGAGTAATGTTAATGTAACCTATAATTTGAATTCTTTATGTTAAATTATTTTTCTTGCAACATTTCAGACATTATACCATGTAGAAGCACACGTGGAACCAACGAAAGGAAACGAATTTTGTCGGGTCGGTGCCGTTTGTCAATTGCACCTAGCGATAAAACCCGGCAGTCATTCGCTCCAAGCGAACGCAACTAGCTCTTTGATGTACGAGGTCTTGGCTGAACAGAGTTTGTGGGCTGTATGCGGACGGACGGCTGGAGTGGTCTCATTTATACCGGATCCCGAACCTCAGACTGTCGTTATGGACGTTATGCCGCTCAATAGTGGTTATCTACCATTGCCACAGATTAGATTATCTAAATATATTCCCGCGGAATACAACGTTAATGGTAAGTATTGCATGTATATAAAATTAAAAATATTACTGTTGGGCGCCAAAATATAATGTTACAAGAACATAATTTTATTTAAAAAAAAATTGATAACAAGTTTTTAATCCCAAGCGTGCTTTATTTCAGAATAAATGCGCTTTCTCTTTTTTGTAAGAGTAATGACATTGACTATTACAACATATCTAATTAAAGTAAGCCAGATATAAGAAATGAATATAAATTGTCAGTGGAAGTAAATATCAGCTATAATATATATTACAAAAAGGCTGTATGAATAGTTTGTCATTTTAATTTCCTCAAAGCTGTATGTAGATAATTAAATAATTAAATATTGCTCGGTCGATTATCTAGAATTTTCAAATTCAGTGAAAATTGCTAATTAAACTATTTATATTTTTCATAGTCCCTTGATATATAGACGATAAGGTCGTAAGCCAGTAAATTCATCAGGACCGCTGAATCGATTTGATAAAAAGTTTATCAAAACAAAAATTATTCTCTAACAGATAAAATTAATGAGTGATAAATATTCTTTGAGAAAGGAGCTTCAAACCTACTAATGTTACTACCCTTAAAATTTAATTTGCTCTATTTCCAAGTATCAAAATCGTATTGTATTATTCTAATATTAAAAGCTTGGCGCCAATAACGTGGGGCATGTTATTACTAATTTTGTAATTTAAAGTTTTCCACATTAAATGTTGAGTTTAACAAATTATTAGTATTATTTCTTGTTATTATTAACATTTTCTCATTGCCATTTTAGATAAAGTGATGAAACCAGAATCGCATCCAAGACTGGAACCCTTCAGTCCTGGCCAGGTGTATAACAGCAGCAAGGGACAACAAATACACGTAATTGCAGCGCTGAACGATGTCCATGTACAATAAAAAATGCATATATGATTTTACACAGAAAAACAAAAATTACTCATTTATTAAAGATGTTTTAATATTGGATGTTTATTCTTTTTGCCATTTTTTTTTTACTGTCTTATTGCGTATCTTTATTTTTGACAGGGTTTGATGAGGTTTCATGATCGTTTTCTTTGTGCCAAGAAAATTTAAACAGTGCATCGACTTTTTTTTTCTACTTTAGTTGCTATTAAATTGTTTTCGCCATTCTAAATCATTGTCACTATTCGATATTGTCGTATTATTTATACACATTGTGTTATTTATAAATAAGTATTTATATAAAACAGAGAAGAGATACAAATTAATGTTGAAGATATTGACAAATAAATGAATACTCAAAAAAAACACTATTATGTATGTAACGTTATATATTTGTCTATTGTTCAGATGTTGTATACATATAAATATATTTTTTTTTATATGAAGATGTCGAAGATATTTGTTTCTTTTTTTGCGGTAGATGGTGTATATTAGAGAAATTTATTTTTTATTGTTCCATAGCTTGTAAGTTTTTACATAGTACACAAAAATGTTGGCATGTCAATTTGTATATTTCTGATGTATATAATTCTATACAGAAATTGTTTTATGTAATTATTGAATAAATAAAAATCGTGTATCTTGCATATCGTTTAATTTTACCAAACCTTGCTTTTTACTTCTTTTTCTAATATAGTAAAATCGTTTTAGCAACCGACATGCGCCAATTTAAAACTGTGTCAAATTTGAGTTGTTGCAAAACTGTATCTGTCAAGTAATATAACCTACAAGTCATTTCGGAACTGTGATGAATAGTAATACTCATACACCTTTTCACATTTCTTTGTTTTTCATATGATGTTTGCTATATCGCCATCCAAAAAATATAAATTTGTCAACAATACTAGCCACTTGGAATAGCAAAGTATTAATTAATAAATAAAATACGGATATATAAATTAACAAATTTTTTTATGATATCCAATACGAAAATTGCATTCATGTTGCAGTATTACTGTAGTGGAGGCTATATATGGGTAAATATTGAGTAATAAGCTTAATTTCTTTGATTCAAATTGTTTCGGTTGATGACAATTTGTAGTGTATTAAATCGTCGTTTGTAGTTCGTTCTTTGACCGTGTCGGCTGCCAAAACAATTTGCGAGGACAAAAATATTCGTCATCGCAATACATCCTTATACTACCTATAAAAATATAAGAAAACATTTTGTATTGAAGGCTATACAAGCAAACATAATTATAAATATTAACTAACTAATCCGCACTAATAACATGATCAAATATGTATAATAGGTTGCTGCACGTGCGTAATAAAGGATATATTCTTGATCAAGTTACAAGCGACATTATAGGTTCTCATTTTAAATCCGTTCAGTCATAAAATTATATTCAATATTTCTTTTATTTCTTTTAGATTTTGGTAGAAGTGATTTTTTTAGAACTGGGAACTTTCATAAAAACATTCTCATATGTAATAATTTTTATTAGATGAGAGACTTTTATAATCGAAAAAAACTATTTTTTTCTTCCTAGATACTAACGACATCTATTTATATTGAGCTGAAGCTTTAGCGACACTGAAGTTTGTTACTTTCAAACTAGATGTCCTTGTATTACGATAGCCGAAGTTCAACACTTTCAAAATAGATGAAGCTGTAGGTGTACACCAGAAGTTCCAATTTTTTATAGTAGATGTCCCTGTCTGCAACATGTGAAGTTCTACTCTGCCCAACTAGATGTCGCGCGATACAATATAAATGAGCGACATCTCTTTTATAGGAATAGAAGTTTAAAAAAAAGTTCTACTTTTTCAGATAAGATGTCGCGTACTCACGTTGTTGTTTGTAAGTTTCTGCCTTTTCTAAACAGAGGTCACCAATGTTTAGAAGATAATTTCTATGTATTTCTATGTGCTACGTTTACTTGTGGAACGGAAAATTATTGTGTACACGAAAAACTAAATTAACCAAAATTATGAAATTAATGGATAAAGCGATAAAAATTTATAATCATATCCCAGTAGATATGAAAGAATTGCCTATCCATGGATTTAAAGCAGCTTTCAAGTAGAATCTCATTCGGAAGACTTGTTGCATGTTGACTAATTTTTTGTTCTATCAGTCTCTCAACACTTGTTTTTATTATATAATATATCTTGTATGTTTAATTTTTTTTATATTTATGTATTTCGTGCTGAGGAAGTATATGTTCATTGTGAACCTGCGATGAATATTATTATTATTAATCAGCTTTCAAAAGTCTATTATGGAATGCAATAAAATACATAGCGTTGTATTAAAAAAAAATATAAACTTGTGTTGTTTCCGTGTTCTCCAACATTTTGCAAATATTTTTAAATTGAACAACCCATGATTGTCTACATGTTTATTACTAATTTTAAATACTTTTCAATCGACGTAAAGGCCGGCTCACATTACTCAGGCTGTACGAGTTCACCACTGATTAAACTAGACCATATCAGAATACTACATAATTATTATTTAGACATATAGCTATTTACTTATCTCGCTTCCTGTTTGCTTTCGGAAGAGAAAAAAGAAATAAGACTCAGAAACCAATAATAGAGATCTTACACAATAATTAAAATACGATGTTAAGATGACTTAAATTCATTTTCCGAAAAGGTAATCCCATATACCCAAGCAATTATTTTCAAGGCATACGAGCGGCTTCCGTAGTCTCCAAGGACTAGCGCTAATTTGACAGGACGAGATAATAATAATAGTTTAGCTCGTAAACTGGATTACCGTTACGTTCTTGACCTCCCTCTAAATATTGACGTTCATCCTTAGTGAGAGTGAGAGGGCCGTAATTGCTTCTATTTCAGTTATTAGAACTGAAATATTTTATACAGAATGATAACCAATTCTTAGAAAAATTTGAAAGAATCTGTAGATATAATAATTTTATTTAACGGTGTCCCAGTGAAGCGGAAAATGGTATCTAATACTTAGGGCGCGGACATGACCGGTTTAAACGACGACGAAGTTACAACGGAGCAAAGAAATAATGTAAACAACACACGCTTACTGAATAGCACTAATTCATGCCAGAGCAAAAAATGCCCATAAAATAAGGAATTTATGAGTAAAATCGTTTTTTCATCTACGTAGATAGGAGCGTGAGGGGTTTTTAACATTTATTATATTTACCTTATAATTCGCAAGAGAAATAAAATTTTCATTCATACTTACGTTAGTTTCGTTTTTTCATTGTTTTGACTGTTAATTACGTACTTCGTAATTTTTGTAATAGTCTGTTTAATACCGGTTTATTGAATCGACTTCTCCCAATTATCTAGACGTAAGTGTGCACTGGATTTCGTTTAGTTTCAATAACATACCCGTACATTTTTAGTTATCATTTATTTAGATCTAGAACGTTGTTTATGTTACTTTTTCTGATATGAAAATGAATTGTCAGTGATTCCGAAATTTATTACAAAGTCTGTAAAATATCGTTACAGAATGCCAAAATATCGCACGTTCGTCACTTAGCTTTGCTAAAACATACACAGAAATAGTTTTTGTGCAGAGAATTTCGATAGTTTACAAAATTTCGATGCTCGAAGTAGTTCTGAGTGCAAGGAACTAACATAAATTCCAGATTTAAAAAAATCAGTTGTTATTCCTTCAGCAAGACTTAAAGTTTGCCTAAACTAATCACATATTTTGAAAATCGAAATCTCAAATTAAAAGATGGATTAATCACATTAGATGTGGACTATTAATAATTTCAAAAGTATTCCAAGTGACTTCGGATATGGCCTTCGGCAAAAGTTAGACGCAGTTTTTAATAGAAATCCAGATTTAATAACATTGCGGCAATGGTGTATGCTAAATACGCTGAAATAAAAGAATATTTCCAGTACGCACCTACAACCAGTTGCGAAGTAGAAAGGACGTTCTCTATCTACAATAAGGATGTACTTAATTCAAAGAGAACAAGTCTTACAGAGAAAATGAACAAATAATAAGGTATTTTGTATTTTATAGATCACCAGCCACTTGTGGTTCAATTATATAAATAAAATTAAAACCTCTTTAAAAATACAACATTTCAATAGTCCGTCCATGGGTGATGAGTCATCAACCGTATGTGTCCGCGCCCTACTAATACTGTTGGTAGCAAAATATGTTTAACATAATTTTGTTTATAGAGATTGTTCGACAACAATGAACTAACACAAACTTTTGTTTTTTTAATTGAATGCTATGCATTTTTTTTACATTTTATGATTGCTCTGCTGAAGAAACTGACGTAACTTGTATTAGGCTATTTGAAACTGTTTTTACGATATGCCAATTTTTCGTTAAAAATTGTTCAGTTTTTGTAAAATTACTATGAAGACCTATTATGGGTTTAATTAGTAGATATATTATTTGAGTGTGTGAATACAATATTTATTTCAACATTCTAACCTATTTTTTCCAAAAGCATTCATATATAAAATTAAGCATTTTCTTGCTGGGTCGTAGTTTTTGTACATTGGCAGAAGTTTTAAATTTTGTAAATAAATTAATTTCCATTATTTGAAAATTGTTTTCATGCAAACATTTCTCCAAATCCAACTCTTAAGTACTTTTATACGCTCAATAAAACTGCATAATATGC
This sequence comes from Amphimallon solstitiale, assembly GCA_963170755.1. Classification (NCBI taxonomy): domain Eukaryota; kingdom Metazoa; phylum Arthropoda; class Insecta; order Coleoptera; family Scarabaeidae; genus Amphimallon; species Amphimallon solstitiale. The sequence goes on from OY720676.1 coordinate 175,602,208, forward strand.
CACACAGGTATTAGCAAAAAACAACTATTCAATAAGAGTAGAATTTTGAAATTTTTTTTATACGAAAATTGTTCGAAATTTACATACCTACCTTACATAATTTTGTACTCTTGATAAATTTCTGTAGAACACATAACCTGCGAATTATTTGGAAATGCGCTCGGTAATAGCATGGTTATTGCTGTCAATTTAAATCGGAGGTTATGTCTATGTTTTGTACTTATCTGTTATTTGTTATATTGTAAATTAGACATTTTGATTTAACGCATGCGCAGACCAGATTATGTCCACAATTCTATCTCCCTACTTGGGACCGAAAATTACACGTTATCAATATACAACACATGCAGTATAATAGTAGTTAACTTAAGTAGCCAGTAGTAAGTTTTTAAATCGGCAACTTGAAAACCTTTTTCTTCATTTGTTCTTTGATCACAGGCCGACAGGCGTTCCTAAATATTTAATTTATAAAATAAAAAACACTTTATAATCATATGATCATGTTTACATGCAACTAGGTATAACATGGCCAATATTATGAAATACCATTAATAACCAGTAATTTCCAATTCATATTATGCTAAAGTTGATTACTTTATATCGATAATTTTAAAAATCACTAGCGAAAAATCCTTTAAACTGAGCTGATGGTGTTCTAATCTCAAATTTGTGTGTACTTAGGAAAAATGTATGACTTTTTTGTATTTAAAAAATATTTAATTTGCGAAGAAGGAATGTTACTATTATTATTTCTAATTGAAATGCTTTTCAACGAAAATCCCAAACAGTGCTGTAAGTTTTCTGATAAACTAGTGCAGGGTGATGATGTATGTATGTGTGTGTGTGTCCAAATTCAATGCATATGTGTTAAAGCGTTTGTATAGAGAATGCAGAATCAGTGGACAGTGAAGAACACATTCAGAAAAGTCCTGGAAACCGAGGGATCGTTACAGTTCTGTCGGACGCTCTGTTGTGGTCCGCAATTATTGACACTTCAAAGTATTTTCGAAAGCGCCGACATTATTTTCCCCGTTATTTTAAAAAGAACTAACGATGCGTCCTGCAGTCTTGAAAATTCACACACGAGCGGTAATTGAAGTGTTTCATTAAATGTTATTGTAGTCTGTGGATAACGAACATAATTGCGTTGTTTTCTCTACATTGTGTACAGTATTGGCCTTTTCTACCAAGTTACGTACAGCCATCATTACAACGTTTCTTGGTGAGAATATTTTTGTTTGTAAAGTGATATAAAAGAAGTGTACGATCGAAGAATTTATTCCCTTTCTAATCTGGAGTACCCGGTATTAACAATTTTTTTTAAGTTCATTACCTAAGTTTGTCTATGGGTATGGGCACAAAAAAACTTACCTATTTTTTGTACATAAAATCCATTCTCCTATTTTTAATGCTGGAAATAACGTCATTAACTTTGTTATCAAAATCCGGGATAGACTGGATGAACTTTTTTTCTATTGATAGGATCGCCAATGCGTTCAATCAATCTTCTGACATTGTGCTTCTCAGAAAAGTTTTAATGTGTTTGAGGGTGGAAAAACATCGTTCACATTCTGGTGTCGACATGGGCGTTGTACAAATAATAGCCAAGAGTTTGTATGTTTCCGTCAAAACCCTTTTTAGGTTGTTGTTTGATATGAGCACAAAAATTGGCAAAACAATGGCAAAACACCACCTACGTCACACATGTCATCGCGCCCATAAATTGCTGAAAGTTCCCTTTTCAATTTTACACTGTCAAACATAGGATAAGATTTCACAGTTTCATCAAAATGTTTTTGTGGAAATGAATGATTATAAGTTTTAAAATTTTGAGAATCAAATAATATTTCTGCACTTAAGGGTCTTCGCTAGTGAATGGGAAATGTAATATTGGTTGCATAGCACAAAATTTAATAAGCCAAGGATGTCCGAGTACTTATTACACATAGGGAATATATAATAAATATTTGAAATAATAACTCAATATCTAAGCGAATAAAAATTCATTTATGACCAAATATTTGTAACCGCGGGAAAGATTTATAGCAGAATAACAATTCATTGTAATGTGGGTTGCCTAATTTTAATTTATTTTATATTCATTTTAAACAAAGTAAAGAATAGTTGAACGAAAAATAAGTGCACAGCCGGGTAGCTTTCTATTCAATTTATAACGTGAACCCAAGCAAACAAATCTCCTCCGAAGGATTTTTGAGAAAACTGGTTTTTAATATTTTGACATATTAATTAATTTTCTTTAATCCGTTAATTTTTTTATAAATTTGATTTTTCAGCCGGGTAGATTACTAAATTCTTCATAAGTTGACGTTGAAAGGTTTTCTCCATCTTTAAAATCAAGAAAAATATCTGGCATCTAAAATCTGCTATTTTTCCATTGTTGACAGATCCACTAGCGAGGACCCCTAAAATCAAATCGGTCGCTAATATTGCTTCCTTTGCAATAACAGCTATGCTATCTTCACTGTCGTTTTTTGTCTTTTCCTTGCAGGTTCTTCATTATTGCGTTCTTGATTGTCATTGTCAGTAGAATTTCTTAAATAGCTAATGCTGTTGGAATTGATCAATTGCCTTTTGCAGTTGAGCACTGTCGATCCCGCACATTTGAGTCTGATTAAATAATATTTCAACATGTGGCATGATGAAATGAAATATTTTGAACCAGTAGAGAAATTCCGGGCAATTCAAATGTTTCAATAAACCACTTGCTTCACTAATAGTAACTGAATCCATCCCATCTTCGTCAATAATTTTATCTAAACATTCTTTGAAAGAATCCCGGTGTTCAAATTATGTTTTCATATTCGTCTTTGGAAAATCCAGCGTGTAGGAGCAGCGCGAGGTAATCTACGTTTGACTATTTCTTTAAGAAATACCGTTCGTTTTGGTGATCGTGAAAAAAGCTTGAAAATGACTGCAAATTTGCACAGAAAATTTTCACATTTTTATTGCACTGTGCCGCATAATTAAATTAAATTAATGCGCGTAACAGTGAATATAATGTGCATGTGGAAATGTTCTCTTGATAATAGCTTGGACACCATTTGTCTTACCACTCATCTCGGACGCCCCATCGTAACTTTAAGTGATTAGTTTATTGTTATCAAACTCAGAAGGAGAATTTAAAATTATTTACAATTCATTCAGCAATGTTTTTGTTAATACTTCACCAATATGTCCATCTGGCTTAAAAAAAGACCAAAAGTGTTCAAGAATTTCAAGTTCAATTAAACACGTATCGAATAATAACAAGCATTTGCTGATTATTAGATGTGTCTGTAGTTTCATCGGCCTCCAAAGCAATGAAATTTGCAGATTTAATTTCTTTTAATATTTCCTGCTTGTAAATTTGCAACATTGCATCTAGCAATTCGTTCTGAATAGTTTTTGAGGCGCCTCTAAACACTTGTGAACTTTCATATGTATTGTAAGCACAGCGTCTAATTCAGCTGCAAAGTTGATTCAGCCTACATAAATACCTGAATTTTCCGACGTCAATGTCCCATCATAGCCTCGTAACGTCAATTCAAAAGCTACGTAAAATTTTATACACATAATAAACCGGCGCAAAATATGACGATTTTTTTCCTCATCTTCTCGTTGTACTTAATTTTATGTCGCTAATAAGCACAGTCTAACTCTTCACGTACGTCCACTTTGCCTAGACCGTTGTTTATTCCACGCACTAACCTCTTTCTTAAAAATTAAGCAGATAAAACAAAATAGTTTATTTGTTAGTGAACATCCGCATATCTACTCATACTTTTCATATATATTTTCATTGAATACTCTATTGTAAGTTCGAGTTTCTCTTATAGAAATGTAGTTTATTAGTAATAAACGTCACTTCAAGGTTTAAATCATACACGCAAGGTAACGTAACGAAAACATGCACTCGCAATGAATGGAAGACGTCAACTGCAGTCTGGCAAATTTGTGCCCCAAACCGTAGTTATAAGCGCATATGGCGAAGATAAACGGAGCGAGCCATTTCATACTCAAAAGAGGTACATCTGAAATCGTGCCCCGGAACATTGTTTTGAGCGTTGGTATACGCTAGTGTGTTTGGTGCGGAAGGAAACTTTGATACCATCGTTACAAAAATATGTAAAAATAATAAAATAAAATAATGCACTGAATTATATCCGAATTTCTTTCTGTGTTTATCTTGGTGGTTGGGTGGGAACGTGCCCTTTAGTACCAGCCGCCACTGATAATCATTAGCCGTACCAATAATTCTAAATGCTTTTTAATAATTGCTGATGAAACAACAGATGTGGGTGGTATTGAGCAGTTTTCAATTTGTATTCGGTATGTCGTTCATTTTGAAAATGAGCAAAAACTGAGAGAGGACTTTTTTGCTTTGTTCCTGTGGATGATACCACATGAAGCGGTCTTGCAAAAGTACTTATCGACAAATTAAAAGAACTTAACCTCAGTCTTGCATACATATAGGGGCCAAGGTAAGTTTTGTACTTTGCTATTTTTGAAATGATCTTATTTTAATTTTTTTTATTTTCATTTTACATAACATGGATCGCCTACAGACTATGGATTAACTTTTATTATACCGTGGAACCTTAAATAATCAAGTAAGAAGAAAACTGTGTAACCTATATTGATGTTGTGACCATAGTATATTGCTAGAAATCTTACTTATCGTTAAATTTAGACCATTATTCTAGAAAAATCTAGGAATATGTTTAAAATTTCTCCGTATATTACTAGAGCACCATGGACAATCTTTTTGAGTATGCCTATACTACTAGATTAAAAAGATATCTTTCCAGTACATCATCCTTTCCTCGATTCGATGTTAGGATTTTGACTGCAACCATCAAACAGATACACACCACGTATGTACAGGAACAAACAGGAAATCCGTTTACCCGACGAAACGGAGATTGTTTTATGTTTGAACAGTGGCAGCAACGGACGTATATAACACGGACGCACCACTACCGCCACCAACCGGCCAGATTTAATAGCGCATATGTCACGGTGTTTGTTTTGGGCATCTGTCATATACCACAATGCGCAACCGGAATAACGAATCAAGAGAGAAACGATGCACCCCGTAACCTCGGCGCTCTACTCTTTTATTTGTACAGCGAGATAGTTCGTTTATCGCCGGGATCGAATGACGGGGTAAAAACTAGCAGGAATAGGGTTGACAGTCGACTGTAATTACATTTCAAAGTCATTCTTTTGTCTTCTCTATACTTCGATCTATGTAGATGGTTAAATTTTAAGTGCAGGATAAATTGTGGAAGACGTCTTATTTAGGAAAGCAAGCTCGATAAGGAAGTAACGAACTAGATGTTCGTTAACAATCTCGGATAGCTAATGGAAATGTTTTACATTCAACAAAAGCGTGTGGAAGTTGACGTAGTGAATAATTGGCTATTCGCGCTGGTTAACAAGGTTTCCTTCCAACTACTTGTTGGTTCTGTTATCGATTCCTCCAATTACTGACACTACATTCTTTATATAAACGGTTTGACATATCAAGTTTTATTTAACTGAAAGAATGAAATTTACAACAAGAAAAATAGAAGACAAGCATTACAGTCAATTAATATTAATTCCTGACTATTTAACAGTTAGCTTATCATTATATTGAATATAAATCAAATACAGGGTGTCCAGAAACTCTCCTGACAAACGAAGACCGGAGATTCCTCAGATAATTTTAAGATAATTTAACCCAATTCACCCTAGTCCGAAAATGCTTCCTAAGGGAGCTAGAGCTCTTTGAAGATGGCGCCTTGTAATTAGTTTTTTTTTTTAAATTTTTTAATTAAATTTTCAGGTATTCTAGTACTGAAAGGTACTCTTACTTTAAGTCGGTAGGATACACCGTTTTCTAGAAAAATCGATTTGAAAATTTTTCGTTTTTTCGTCATTAAAATTCAATTTATTATTTTTTGCACTAGTTCGCTCTGAAATGCCAACAGAAATAAAACCTACGTTTTTAATTGTCAAATTGTTGTCAGTTCGCGAAGGTTATCTTTTAATTTTTTACTTTGTAGCATTCAAACACAACGATTTCAATTTAAAAAAAAATGGTTTTTACTAATGAAGAATACGCCGATATGCATTTAGTTCATGGCGAAATGAGGTGTAACGCTCGAGCAGCGCAACGTAGATTCGCTGAAAAATTTCCCAATCGTCAGCATCCCACTCACTCAACATTTACAGCTCTTAATCAACGATTAAGAGAAACAGATTCAGTGGTCCCAAAAAAAAAAAAATGAAGCAGGGAGACATAATGATGTAATAGCAGAACATGAAGATGTTATTTTAATGGAAGTTGAGGAAAATCCAGAAATTAGCGTTCGAAGACTATCTGCCATGTACCCCACAATTTCAAAATCTTCCGTAGGAAATATCTTACACAAAGAAAATTTATATCCTTTTCATTTTACAAAGGTGCAAGCACTGCTAGAAGGAGATCTTCCTGGTCGTGTAGAATTCGCTAGATGGTTACAAAATCAGATAAATCAAGATGAAGATTTTTTCAGGTACATTTTGTTTGGTGACGAAGCTTCATTCTCAAAAAATGGAATTTTTAATGTAGATAATGCACACTATTATTCGTACGTTGGTGACAATCCCCACGTTGTTCAAGAATTTAAGCATCAGCATAGGTTTAGCATAAACGTCTGGATTGGAGTAGTTGACGATTATCTACTTGGACCTGTGGAATTACCTGCTCGTTTAAATGGTGTTGATTACTTACATTTCCTGCAAAATATTTTACCTGATTTGTTAGATGAGGTGCGTTTAAATATTCGGAAAAACTTATGGTTTCTACAGGACGGCTGTCCGGCCCACTTTAGCAGGAATGTACGAGACTTTCTAGATAATAACTACGAAGACCATTGGATTGGAAGAGGCGGTCCAGTTGCTTGGCCAGCAAGGTCGCCGGATTTGAATCCTTGCGATTATTGTGTTTGGGGATACGTAAAAGCATTTGTTTATTCCGTTCCGATACAAAATGGTGCACAACTCTGGCTAAGGATACAAGATGCTTGCAACGAATTTAGAAATAACTTTGGAATTTTTGCAAGAATTCGGCGTTCTCTAAGCAAAAGGGTAAATTTATGCATAGAGACTAATGGTCATCACATCGAGCATCTTTTGTAACTATCTACCTTTGATACTTGCTCTTTTTTTGTTAGTTTCGTTCCATTGTAATAAATACTTTGTTTTTAAAAACCTCCAGCTAAAATTTTGTTTCAAATTTATTTTCGCTTCCTTTCCCAAACTTTTTTTACGAATTGTGTGCTGCATTTATTGAAACAAAAGATGGTTTATTAAATTAATTTTCATCCATGCATTGATAGTCCTAGCCAACTTAGTCGCTAAAAATAAGTAGGTACATAATAAATTGAATTTTAATGACGAAAAAACGAAAAATTTTCAAATCGAGTTTTCTAGAAAACGGTGTATCCTACCGACTTAAAGTAAGAGTACCTTTTAGTACTAGAATACCTGAAAATTTAATAATCTAGTGTCACAAATGCTTAAAAGTTAAAGACAAAAAAGTTATGCGTTAAAATAACCGTTTACCTACCCAAAACGGACGCCTATGACCGGTACTAGAAATTCGCAATTGATGGAATCGATTCATCTCTGGAGGATAAATTAGCATACCAGTTTTTGTTTTTTTAAATAGAAGCGTTCGGGAGATATTAAAAAAAAATAATTACAAGACGCCATCTTCAAAGAGCTCTAGCTCCCTTAGGAAGCATTTTCGGACTAGGGTGAATTGGGTTAAATTGTCTTAAAATTATCTGAGGAATCTCCGGTCTTCGTTTGTCAGGAGAGTTTCTGGACACCCTGTATAAGCTAATCTGAAGTGTAAATTGATTATGTGTATATCCTTCGATTCTTCTTCCAGAAATTGTCATGTTTGTACTAACTTCCGTTCTTGGTGAATTCTCTAATATACTTTTCAAATATATTTTTATCAGAGGTAGAGCGGTAGCGTTCACGAACCCAAAAGCGGGGCTTGGCAAGGTGCCAAAAACTGTAAAATTTGCATAAAATGAAGGTGACCCTCTTGAGAAAATCGTCAATTTTTATAGTAGATGGCTGGAATTTTGTATAGTTATATTACAATATGTCCGTTTTGAAAAATCTTTACTACAAACGATTTTCTTCAAATTTTTCGGAATGTCGGTAATGCTTTTGATGCAGTAACGCATCGTCAATTTTTGAAATAGAATGTTGAAGTTATAATACTAAATTATTCTACAACTCAAGCACTAGCAGAGGAAATTTCTTTTTTCAAAAATGATGTCTAGATCAGATTTTATTAAACTTTATGGTTCAGAAACTTTTCAAAAATTCGAGTTTTTTCAAACTTCATGCACTTTATGGTAGGTGGTTGAAATCCGACTGTCGTAATTTATTTTGTTTTTAATTTATCAGTCAGTTTCTGTGTTGTAAATAAGAGGTATCGAAGGAACAACCTATGGACATTTCGGCATTTGTTACATTAATTATTGCATTTAAATTATTCATTTCATTGAGGTAAGGCTTTAATTGCCACTGAAAATGTATGTACTAGCTAATGAAGAAAATGCCCCGAAGGGGGCAGAAAAAAGGTGAATATAATTCAGCAAAAAAGCCCGGAGTATGAGCAAGAAGTGTACAAGCACCAAAAGCTGTGTACAAGTGTTATTTTCATCAACACATTAAGAAGAGGATGAATTGTGCTATAGCCTCATAACTTGGTAAGGGGAAAATGCTGAAACCGGATTTACTTTAGCCATGCTTTGGTTGTTTATCAATCAGCTATGGAAGACGAAGAATGCAAAATAAAGCTCTCCCAACATATAACAGGAAGAAAATAACGGAATTAGAGTTAATAAAAGATTCGTTAAAGATACTCACAGTAGCAATGAGCTTCCTCAATCAAAATTACATCCTCGAACGAGATTTAAAACGTCATACATAATACAATGCTTATTTTTGCGCAAGACTGATTGAGAAGCTATTATACTATTTTTGCGCCGATAGGTGTTGTTAAGACAAACGCTGGATTCGGAAAGGAAGATTAATTAACATTCCAAAATGATTTGACATAAGAATTACCAAGGCGCCCTCTAACCGAACATAGGAAAACACAATAACAACTAACTAAAACAACTATTTTGGCTTACTAACGGTAATCTCAAAGTAGAGTAATTATACAAATATTTAAATATAAATTGGCACGCGCCATCTATAGTCGTTAAACAGGAGCTACAGCGCTGGTAAGAATACAGCACTCTCACAAGTTTGGCACTTGCCCAACTACCCTATAGATGTCGGTAATATACCCAATCAATAATTAAATCTATATTATTAAATCGTTACGTACAAGAAAATCAAAACAGGCATTCCACCAAATGTAAATAAATAGAGAAGGCAAAATTACCATTCTCTAAATTAAGAGATAAACAAAGACAGGAATTGTTTCCACGGATCTGAAAATAGTAATTCTACAATTAAACGATATCGAATAAATCGAGCAACACTAAATGTTACGTAATACGAAGATACAGAGTACCCCAAAATAATTGTACAAGAAAAATATACATTAAGAACGAAAATTAAATTGTAACAGTGGTTGGAGGCAAAAGCGGGGCTGCGGAGTATACATTGTTTGGTAAAAATATATTTTCCAAGTTATGAGACTACACAATTCAGCAGCTAAATCCTCTTCTTAATGTGCTGATGAAAATAACACTTGTACACACCTTTTCTTGCTTATACATTTCTTTTTTTTTTCATATTCGAGGCCTTCTTGCTTAAGTATATTCACCTTTTTTCTGCCCCCTTCGGGGCATTTTCTTCTTTAGCTAGTGTATAAATATATTACGTAGATAATGATTATGAAAATTAAATTTATATTTCTACATAAAATTAAGATATATAAAAAGCAATTTTACACACTTATTATACTTTCAATTGACATCATTGAGCATGTCGATAATGTTTGCTTGTGGATCGCACCCCTGTGTTTTGCCTTGGGGCATTAATTTGTCATTATGCTATATCAAGAATGTTTTGATTAACTTTCACCATAATAGCATTTATCATACTTCAAAATAAAGTCAGTTTTTCGTTTTTGTTCTTCAAAAATAAAGCCATGCAGGAACTATTTTATTGAATTAAATATACAATCTATCCAATTCTTCTTTACCATTCTCGATTTGAATTTTATACTCCTCTATTTCATACGCTAAATAAACAAATATTTTTAATTTTTATGTCTTTATTATTTTCTCGTTTGTATATTATAGTTACATAAATTAATGAAAGAACGGTAAAGAAAAATGATATAATAATAGACACATTACCCTAAATTTATCTTTATGAAGTACTTTGTCATGTCATATAACATCTTTATTTTATTGTCTTCATTTGTAACATCAATGTCTCTCTTGTTTAAACTTCCCAAAATAATTATATTCAATTCAGATATTTAAACTTCATTTTGCTTTTAATTTTCACTAAATACTTGTGTTTTTCTTCAGCGTTTTTTTGTTGAACAATCATTCTTATCTAAATTCAAACTAGGTCACAACTTTCGCAATATTACATGAAAATTGGTGGCTGGATACAAAACATTTTCCTATGTACAGTTTGACTTTTAATTATCATAGACATTGTTTTAAATAGGTACCACAAACTCTTTATTTTCCCCTCTTTTATACCTTTTAATATACTTCATGGTTCACGTGTTCTTAATTAATTATTCTTAAATCTAACATCATTTTAAATAACATTTTATAACTATAGGTACCAAGATTTCTTATCGGAAATATCCTATTGAGAAACGACGTTTATTTGGAAATGTTCGGAATATGATGTTTTTTTTTGCACAGGATAATACGGTTAATTGAAAATCGTCATTTTTGACAACTTGTTCTCTTTGAATTAAGTACATCCTTGTAGATAGAAAACGTCCTTTCTACATCGCAACTGGTTATAGGTGCGTACTGGAAATATTCTTTTATTTCAGCGTATTTAGCAATGTGATTTTGTGTCATTGTCCCCATACACAATTGCCGGAATGTTATTAAATCTGGATTTCTATTAATAACTGCGTCTAACTTTTGCCGAAGGCCACATCCGAAGTCACTTGGAATACTTTTGAAATTATTAATAGCCACATCTAATGTTGTTAATCCATTTTTTAATTTGAGATTCGATTTTCAAAATATGTGATTAGTTTAGGCAAATTTCCAAAGTGTTCCTGAAGAAATAACAACTGATTTTTTAAATTTGGGATTTGTGTTAGTTCCTTGCACTCAGAAATACTTCGAGCATCGTCATTTAAACATGGAACGAAATTTTCTAAACTATCGACATTCTCTGCATAAAAACTATTTCTGTGTATGTTTTAGCACAGCTAAGTGACGAACGTGCGATATTTTGGCATTCTGTAACGATATTTTACAAATTAAATTTTGGAATCACTGACAATTCTTTTTCATATCAGAAAAAGTAACATAAACAACATTCTAGATGTAAATAAATGATAACTAAAAATGTACGCGTATGTTATTGAAGCTAAATAACAGTAACTATATACATATTTACATTATTTCTCTTGCGAAATATAAGGTAAGTATATTAAATTTTAAAAACCCCTCACGCCCCTATATAAGCCGATGTAGAAAGGATTTTACTCATAAATTCCTTATTTTATGGGCATTTTTTGCTCTCAATCTCGGGCACTTCTCGGGCGAAAACAGATGTTGCAGTTCACCTTATGAATTAGTGCTATTCAGTAAGCGTGTGTTGTTTACATTATTACTTTGCTCCGTTGTAACTTCGTTGTAGTTTAAACCGGTCATGTCCGCGCGCTAATAATAAGACAATGACAGAGATTTGTATCTAATCAGTATTTTCATTATTATTGATTTACTTTGATTAAATTAAGTGAAAGATACTGTTGTTTTGTTCGTTTAAAATATGGTGGGTGAATTCTTTCTAATTGGTAACAATACGCTTTTAAATATCATAATCATTATTCCCCGGTAAACGAAAGATAATCACGGTAACTTACTGAATTTGGAATAGGTACGCTGTATTGCTGTATATAATGATATTCAACACGACGTTACACCTGAAGGACTAATGGAAAGGTCGACCTCCCTTGGGCATTTAAGCGGATAGAAAGAGATTTTTCACATTTACCCAGACGTCGGCGTGACACGACACGGTCCCGGCTTTGACTCCGGGTGCAAATTTCATCGCACTTCCCAGCTTTCTCGCAACGCTTATACAATAAATGCGAGCTGGCGGCAGCCGTCATCCCTGGTCGCCCCGTTAAAATTGAGTTCTTATTCTAGCCTATTACGGACTCTATTGTAGCGCAAAGTTCGCAAAATTGGATGTGAATTGAATTTTTCTATATATACGTATGTGTGTATTGAATGTTCGGGCGAGAAAGCTTCTTAACACCGAGAATATACTTTATATATCTTCTTCACAGATAGATATAGATGGGATGTTACAATATATATATATATATATATATAAAAGATATATGTATTTTATAGAGAATTTGCGCTGGGAATAGTATAGGTGATGTTAGAAAGAACTGAAAATAAGATTTTTGTGGATGAAAGGATTTCTATTTTAACGTCGAAAGTAAGTTTAGTCTATTTCTAACTTATTAGATACATAATGCGGATTTCTTAACGAAAGATAGTCCCTGTGTTTATTATTTATTACGCCATTATTCCTATGAAGAAAAAGTTCGCATTGGAATTAGGTACATATTTATTTAATTCTAATAAAAAGTTGAAAATAGCTTAGGCCGCATGATAAATGGACCCCATCACTATCCCAAGCCTCCAAAGTCATTTTACACGGACACAAATTAACAAGTGTTACATTTAAAATGAGCTCGTATCAGTCATAAAAATGATTCCTTCCAAAATGTCGGCGGGATCAAAAAGGCTGTCGTAAGGACATCTCCACTATTGCCTTCAATATCTAAAGTCTTTAAGATACTAGTCAACAGATTGATGACATTTTTCAATAAATATAATTTAATTTCCGATAATCAATATGGTTTCTTACGGGGTAGATCTTGTGAAGATGCGGTTTACGATTGTCTCGTTGGGATTTCTAGGAACTTAAAAGTTGAAAAGTAGGATCCTATAATAGGATCGAAGAAACTCAAAATAGGACATTAAGAGCCTATACTAGGACTGAAAAATTAAAAATAGGACAACTTGTGGAACATAACTAAAATAATAAATAAACGCAAGATTTACAAAACAGCATTCTTTTTTGGAATCACATATTTTATAGCATCCAGTGTCCAAGTTGGTGCCGATTCTATTGAACCAAACCCTCACTTTCCTTTCAAAACAACTTCTTCTTTAGGAATTTTTTTAGGTTATGTCAACCTTATCATGTTATACTCCAGTCGCGGCTGGTGAGTTCGTTTAGGTGGGACAATTACATAGACAAGGCTGATTGATTCGTTTATTATCGGTGATATGCTCGGCATCTGGGAATAAATCACTGATAATAAACGAATCAATCTTGTCTATGTAATTGCCCCACCTGAACGAACTCACCAGCCGCAACTGGTACACTCGGAATTCTATGCTCTGCGTCTGCGAAGTAGGTGTAATGTTATTAGCTGGTGGTATAAACCAAATAGACTTTGTGCGAGCAACCACTTGCAATCGTCGGTAACCAATACAACTTGGATAGTGACGAAATGACATAGAACAAAAATATTGAAAACACTTTTTGTATTTTGATACTAATATTTGATTTGAAGTGGACATAAAATCTTAAAAATAAGATAAATTACGACGCTACCTCAATTTTAGGACATATAAGCACACTTTAGGATTTTAGGACTCAAAAAAAAAGTTCTTTAATGTTCAAAATGTATTTAGGGATAACTCTCGTTCATGGGCCTTAAATGTAAAAGAAAAGGCATTTTACCTAAAATCTGTACTCTACTCATTACTTTAATAAATAATGTCCAAACAACGGTCAGTAGTGATCCCAAAGAAATTACTAAAATAAATATAAAAATTATAATAAAATAGGGCATTCCACAGGGTTGCATTGTTGGTCCTTTATTGTTTTCGGTCTCTGTAAACGATCTAAATAAATCATTGGACAATTGTGAATTGTATCAATATGCAAATGATAACGTCTGTTATTTTATCATGCGAGACATATGACGGATTATCAGTGGGAAGTGCAGAAATTCTTTATGACATGATGCAATGAAAATAATCTGAAAATAATCTTAAATTTAAAACTGCTATTGAGTAAAAGTTTTGCTTTTGGTCCGAATTTTTAATGTTATTCTAAATTAAACTTTAAATATCTTTATACTCTCAATATACCTATTTAGAAAACGTGACTTGGGAAATATTTGCAAAACAGCTCTTTCTCAATAAGAGTACTTTTGTATTCACTAGAAATATGTCCAAACGTAGTAACTGACAAAGTATTTTTGTTGGTGAAGTAAACTATTACTTCTGGTCTACCGACTTGGCTTACTTTTGGTTGTTGTCAAAAATTACACAATGTACACTAAATTCACTTGAGTTTAATTACAAATAGGTTACAAAGAAAACTTAACTTTAGAGAGACAGTACATACAGAAAAGCGAAACAATAAATACAGATTCAACAAATAAACAATCTAATTAAATTAATTGGTCAAATTCAGTAAACTAATTGATCAAATATGGTGCATTTACCTCAAAATTTCTATGAACTCAATATTACAAATATCAAAACTTTAGTAATATTTAATACATTCAGAACGATTTGACCATATGTATAACAAAAAAAAAAAGAAGATAATAGTGACTATTACAACACACAAATTTAACAGAACACATACAAATTTAGACAAACACAAAACTTTATAAACATTTATACTATTACGCTCGCCTCTCGCCTCAAGATCGGCCAGGCAGGAGAAGAGGTAATTATGGCGCAAACACGAAATCTGACCTTCTAATCTCTTCCCAAAATTTACAATAAAATAAATTAAGATAGGAACGTTTATCCTTTGAGCAATCTCCAGCTTATAACACCTTGAGGTCTTACCTGTCACTCTTCCCAAGTTGTTGATAAATATGAGGAACAGCAGTGCCGCTAGCAAGTCGCGAAGCGTGGATTCATTCACTCAACAAGCGAAGGTCTTAAGTATTAAGACGCCAGTTCCTTGATTATCTCTGCTGCTCGCCAACTGAATTCATAAACCAGGAACAAGTCTATGATATAACCGGGTGAAATGATAGGAAAACCACACACAAGCATTCAAAGTAACAACAGGATTTATTGTCCTTAATAACCCCGAACAACACACACAAAATCGAAATTTAAACAAATTTAAATCATCCCTAAATCCCCCAAAAGATATACTATACATAGGCAGGACACCCCGCAGCAAGTTAACCTATAGAAAATTTTAAATGTCCAATTACAACTAGCCAGTTCGTGACCACACAATAAAAAAAATATATATGTTTATATTTATATACACAATCCGATTGCTTGATTTACATAAAAGAAATCAAATGATACAATTAAATGAAGTGACCAAAATATAAATTCAAATCGTAGTTAATGTATTTGTCAAATTTAAAACAACCATCCAAAATACAAAATGGTTTATCCTACATGAGGTATGCCTGCTATGGCCTTGAGTGTAACTCGATACAACATTAAGTAAGATGTTAAGGTAAAGGATATTAAAACACAAGCAGATAAAATCAATTAAACTATTGATGTCAAACAGCTTGGCCGCAGATAGCAACACAAAACCAAAATAATTAAACACTCTGAATACCAGAGGCTAACGACAAGCTGGTTGACCCCAATGTACTATTTACTAGGTGGTAAGAAAATTATTGGTAGCACAAGATCTTTGCTTTACAAATGTATCACGTGATTTAACATCACATAGATTAATGACGTACAAAATAGCACATACAGTTTTGGAATTATTTTACGAATTTTCTAGAACTAAATCGTTAGGTTTACACAGTAAAGAAAATTAGGGAAGTGTCAATATTAATACACACCCTGAACTTCGACAAAATTCATTAACAAAAGGGAAAAAACCTATGTAACAAGCTGAAAATTGACACGTAACCTCAAAGACGAGGTTAAATTACTGATAATTCTAAACGTTAACTGAATAATTCCAAGCACGTGGCTCAGACACCACTAAGTATTGACTAATCAACTTGGCTGTCTTCATCAAAATAAATTAGACACGAGACTTATTATTACTGTGCTCGGTTGAGCTTCTAAACTTATCGTCAGTTACATACAATCGGCTGTGCTTAAATAATTCGAACGGTAATTTCGATGCACTCGAATTACAGATAGGAAAACATAAAATTACTCACAATACCTGACTTCGATTGCACAGTACAGATAAACGAAACACCAGACGAACCTCACATTGGCAAGATAGATCCAATTTCTTCCATTTTAAAAGTAAAATCGCCAAGGACTTCAATTGATTTCTTCCCAAAAGAGCATACAGGATCACACGATGCTGCTCAATGATGTCTTACAGTAGGCATACTAGCAATTCCATGAAAAGAACCCACACGTGTTCCAACATAACCATACAAAATGGCATGCGTCTTCCGGTACAAAATGGTCGTTAATAAACCAGATAAACGGCCGTAAATAAACGCTTCTTGATGATCGTGCCTTGCGCACAATAATATTTAACTTTATTGAACAAATATCTAACTTTTAAAATTTCTGACAGCTTGGTAGTTGTACAGTTCTCTGGCCACATAAGTACAAGAAATAAAAACTCAAATACCTGGAAAATTAGTGTTCCAGTACGCCAACGAAGATTGTCCCGGACGCCAATTTCTGCCGCGCTACCTTTCGATGTTGTTAACGGGCCCTGAGTTGATATTGTCGGTGAGATATCCTCTAAATCCGGACCAACGCCGTAAATTGAAGGACGATAGATACACCAACAGTTTATTATTTGCAAATCGAGATTTAAATCACCCTCATCGGTGTATCCATACTGTGGATATTAACACCTCGTTTCCATGGACATCTTCACCGCAGGACTAGCGGAGTCTGCCGACGCCGGGACAGGAGATAAGATTTTTCAACTAGCACTCACTGTTTTTGTACTGTACTAACTCAGTTGTAACAAATGAATCTAATAATGAACGTAATACTGATGTCGTACTAGTGAATCATTTTGGACGTGCTTCGCCCTTTTAAAGACTCGGAGGTGGGAGAAGAACATTCCGGTGAATTTAGGGGCCGGAAAGACGCTGTTGGATCACGCCACCAGAAAATTCCATACAACAATAAACTATGAGAACTATTTGGATAACTTAGACGGACAAAAAAATGCATACGTCGCCAATCTTAAATTTGAACAAAGAGTTCTTCATAAACTAAATATTTTAAATCGAATATTTTAGAACGGAATATATATGCGACGCAGATTTTAATGTTGTTGAAAACTTTAAAATGTGTTTTATTTAGAATTTGAACATAATTTGAATTAACACTGATTTAAAAAAATATTAAACGTATAATATACAGGGATAAATGAATTAAAGGTTGAACGCGTTTTTTTAAACGTAACAAAATCTAGAACAACATGAAATAACCATCAGAATTTAGGTTTTTTAAAAATGAGGGGCTAACTTCTCACTTTTGGATATAGTTTTTTTGCAATACCTTTTGGTATATAGGAGATACGGTTTGAAATACTTTGGAACAATTTAGAACAAACCTAGAACAACCTGTGGCAACCGTAAGATTTCCGATTTTCGAAAAAATGGGGGAACTTCACACGCCCAAAAGTTAAACAATCGACATGTCGATAATTAAAAAAAAATTCGAATTTCCGGAATATGTTACAGAGTGAGTAATTAAGAATTTTGTGTGTTTACGGAATACACGCACACGCAAGTATACCCGCACTTCGTATCTGTAGAAGAAATGATTGCGAAGCCTACGGCATTCTGAGAAGACCCAAAATAGGTAGAAACGCATCCATGTCTCGCTAAAACAATGGTAATATATTTTCGAATTAAAAATGACTTTTGTTTTGTGGGAGTTTGCAAAACGAAAGGAATGTCATTTTTGATTATTATATTATAATGTGTACTATTTTTAGTGAGCGAAAGGGATAAGATTCTATTGGTGGTATAGTATGTTAAAACACAATTTTGCAGTTACTTCGGTTTTGCCTACTCCGGAAATTATTGAACAATCACATAAACACATATTCCATGGAAAGAACGTACGGGAAGACCCCAATTCAAAGGATCCATTGCTCAACCAATGCATCGACGGCGATAAATAAGAGAGATTCACCTTGCTTTTTTTAGGGTCGTCGCGTGCCCCACTAACGATTTGTCAAATAAAATAGTCTCGCAAATTTTTTTCCAAAAAAATACAGATTGACTGTACTATAATGTCATATAGTAAATTGAATGTCATTGTTTTATTATTATTTATAAGTTATTTAAAGTTCAATGTTTATTTATTATTATCATGTAACTACCTCTGTAAAATAATAAGTCCTATTTCTGTCTGTTTTTTTATTTACAATAACATCAAGAGTATTTGGGTAAACTTTTTAAAATAAAAGATATCATTTCCGAGCAATTCCTGGTTTACTTGAAATCTTTTCCAACACAGGATCGCTTGAGAGTAATTTTTTGTTCGACCATAAATTACTCTCTTAAACTTTCGTCTAACAGTTTGATACAATTTTTGACGATCTGTACAGAGGAAGTACGCACCATATATCTGCATTTTATTTCCTTACATATTGTTCAACTGTCCGGCAGAAAGCGCCATTATGCAGTTGCAAAATGCACATTTCAGAAGCGCCAAAAAAAACAGTGTAGGTATATTGTTTTTTATTCGTGTATGTAAATGTTCTTGTTGTTCATTTATAAATCTCTAATCTGATCTGAGCAAATTTGTTGTTAATTATTTAAAAGGTGGTAAAAGATGATTAAAATAGGGCATTGATTATGCAGATTACCGTCCAACTTTGGTATCTAATTGTAATTAAACGAGACTGAATATAAAAATTAGCTCCGGGTGGATTGTACCTAAACAATGTATATTTTTGAAATCTTACAATACATTTTGTATAGGTTCGTTGGATAATGAGATATTTTGACGATCATTTAAATATAAATGCATATGTTGTTGAACCGTACAGAGGCCTCTTAAAACGTATATACTAAACTAAGAAAAACACATTTGCATTCAAAAGTATAGGTTGTAATGGTACAGCCTATTTGTACATATTAATATTATATTTTTATCATATTGAATAATTTAATTAATCATTAATATTTTTGAACATATATAAAATCAATGAATATATTATTGTAGTGTTAATTCACATATAGTCATAAGTTTTGTTCTGTATTTATGTACAAGTATCGTGGCACCTAAACATCCGTGTTTATTTAAGATTGGTGTTGCATTCACTCGGTGACTCAACTATTTGTGCGTGAAAAAATATCAGGAAGGCCCGGACTATTTAGAGAGCGGGGAATCACAGGCGTTCACTTATAAAAAGCAAGAATACGTGCTAAGAAAAAAAAGTCGAAAGCTAGACTTTGTGTCGAGTGGCAAACTCTAAGTAGACACAGACTCCTGTAGTGGGTCGCCAACAGCCATAAGTGTTGTTGTTAATCATAATTTAAATAATGAGTCCTGTAGTGGGTCGGCAACAACCAGAAATGCGGTTGTTAATTGTAATTCAAATAAATTGCATATACATATTAAATGTGCAAAGTGTTATATCTTTGTGATAAAGATATTGTGCTCCAATCGGCATTGTAAGCCGATTCTTCAGGTCTTGTTCGTGAACAAAGAAGAATCCGCGGCACAGCGCCGAATAATGAAGGGATAAGCTTTAATATAAGGTATTATTTAAATGATAACAATTATTGTAAATGAATGTATTTTGATGATAAAGAGTTAAATATTATAAATCAATTTTCAAGTAGTGACAGTAAACATATTTATCTAGATGAGCTAAATATGTTCAATAAATGAATAACGTTTTCAATGTATGAATTAAAATGTAATTCGATATGTCTTAGATTAGTGTTGTATGTATATAAATATACATGAATCATGTGACATACGTTGTTATTTCTAGCTGAGTTGTCATTTTAATATAACGAATGTTACACGAAAATATTATTCAAAGTTTCCATTATAAAGGTATTTAATTAATGTGTTTTTGTTTCTTTTGTTGTAAAAAAACAGTATATTGTGTAGGATATCTCTTTGTTTGTAAAACATATCAAATCATTGATTTTGAATATAATTATTGTTTAAATTTTAAAATTGTATTTTTTTATATATTAACATCTAATAAATGATTTAGGAACCTTTTAGTTAATCATCTCTAGTAATCTGAATCGCCCTCGAGAATCCGATCTGAGCTTAGTAGGCAAATTTATTTATTTTAGAATTTTATATATTGTAACGTTTTCGTGTTCGCAATAAACAACTCGTGCAATTTTTTTATTTAAAACAGTCTGTATATTCATACACTTAAAATTAATTACAATATAAACATGTAAAACTAATGTATCACACTTAAACTACTACGAAAAAATCTAAAACTAATGTATCACACTTAAACTACTACGATTTAAATTAACACAGGTATTTATTTACCAGTACTATTTATATGTCTGTAATATTTATATCTTTATTGCACTATAATAAAAACTGCACCCTATTTATATCACTTCTATTTATATAACACTCTAATATTTATGTCTTTTCTTCGGCTACCACTCAAGGAACTATTTATTTATTTCTTATATTTATTTCTACTTTGGTGTGTTCCGCGCGTCGATTACTTAAGGAATTCCTTATCCCGACGCGCCGGCTGTATTATATACGCACACAAAATTCCAGAAACATTCGAGCAATCGTCCAGCGGTCTTCTCGATAGGCCTAGAAATACATTGGGAGAAACTCCAGACATTATGTCGCGTCGAGATGATTTACAACCTCTTTTTATTGTCGCTCGAAAGTCTGCCGTTCTTTGTGCACTTGTTTCGTTACAATATTTTTTTTTAAATTCAATTTTAAATGTTCTATTTCATATAGCTCCGCAACGTGGGACCATTTTTACATTATAATAAATTTATTTGTTGTACTAATTTAAGGTATACATAAATATAATCAGGGAGTTATTTCATCCCGGTTTAAAGAATTACTTATTCCCAAAGCAAGTTAAATTAAAATTCTCAGAAATATTTTCTTGGACATGGACAATATTAAATCGTCATACATCAAAGTGAACGGTAAATAGGTGAATACTCATTCAGAAGATGCAACTGAAAAGTACAGATCCCCCTGAATAGAACACATACGGAAGGACACACACTGAGACGCCATAAATACAGAGAGAAGTCCGGATAAATCCGGGGTTCTATCCTGCTGAGACTCTTCGACCACGACCGGTTGTGTTTTCTATACATAAAGTCCTTTAGACGGTACGGGATGAACGTACCCGGAGAGAAGACACACACAGAGTGGATCAGAGAGTAACCTGGACGAGAATTAAAGACGACCGACCGGTGCCATTGTCATTCTTCATAAATTTAATCAAATTCGAGTCCGGGAAATTGCATTCAACCGACGAGCTGGCTTTCTTTTAATGGCAGGACATAGAAAAGAGATACGTCGACGCGACATCCTTTAGAGTTTTGCCCCTTTATGATTAGATTTGCTCATTAATATTGTTTTCATATCTTTCTGATGCTATTTCATTCTACTGTGCAGACACGCACGTATTTTATCTTCTTCTAACGAATCGATGGCAGGCTTTTAAACATGAAATTATTCGAAACAAACAGGAAGTATTTTTTTCTTTAAAAATCAATATAACCTCGGCTGGATATATACCAACTACACAAAGCAAATTGTTTTGGAAATAAATCATTTCAATTGCGTTAAAGTCAATTAAATTGAAGGGAGAGCTTTGATAATCTATAAAATCGTGTTTTTCTACCATGATATAATTTATGTTTCATTATATTCAATTATCTCAGACAAAATCTTAAGTAATTTTGAATAAACGGTCTTGCTACTGTATATCCATTGAGAAAGAATAGGTAGGGAGACGACGTCACGTGATCAAACCGGGTACAGGTCCGCCATATTGATACTACATTTACGTCAAACAGGTAGTGTTGATTAAAACACATCATGGTTTCTTGTGCTCTACGTAGCTGCAACAGCAGAGACGGCGTTGATAAGAAGAATTCATCTGGAATAAAATTTCATAGGTTAGTGTAGGCCTTACAGGTGTGGGATGACAGATTATAATTTTGAGTAGTCCGGACTAGGTGAGGCAGCCATATTGGTTCCACACTTAGCCCCGCCCAATGCTCCCGTTTTGAGAGTACAGCAAAGACGCTTTACAGTGTCTCCATAGTATTTTTCCTCAATGTGTATATCCAAGTAAAACTGAGATTAGTATGTATTACTTACTACTTGTCAAATTGATGCACGTCATAAACAGTTACTTCGGGCCGAATAACATAAAATTTCAATAATACCTAATAATCCTAGTAATACTCTCGCTGTGAAAAATAAGGTTATCTCACCTTATTCCTTGACTACACCGTATTGATGACGACCAATGAGTCAAAAACACGTGTCTAAGATTGCTCTTGTAATAGTACGGCTTTATTCTACAATAAAAATGAATAAAATTGCCCCAAAGTTGGGTGACATATGTAATAGTACGTGTTTAAACTTGACTGTAATTAATAAAGTAATTAAGTTGTTCTTTTGTGAGAGAAATTTTAGGTTTTTAAACAGACTCGAATTTAATAGTGAAATTAATTAATTTATTGAACACTCCTCGTTACTAGCTCAGATAATAGGTCGGTTCGCATGAGAATCTTAATTTCAAGTCGGTTCGAGTATTAAGACACTAAGATTATTTTTATAGACGTACTATTTTTATAATCCAGATTTTTATGTTAAGGTAACCAAATAAGATGCAAAATGATATTTAAATATTATGAATATATTGATTAAAAAACAAACAAAGATCAGGTTACAAAACAAATATTATAAAGCGAAACACAATTAAAATGGTATGTATCAATACAAAATACGCATAAGTTACAAAATAGGCAGATATAATAGGTTACCAAGACGATGGTGCCTTACATAGACAACATACCGTGAATTTAACTAGATGTTAAATTATTGGTCACGTAAAATGCATGCATAATATAGGCCTCTAATTAGATTACAAGTTGGGTACCTTTATGATGATGCTATGAAGATGAAGCGGCGTTCCCATTCGTTGATACTGGCAGCTTCCCAGGATAGATTGATGCCGTCTTTTTGGCCTGAACTGGGGCACACACTCGTTTTAATTTTACTTTTACCTCACGTAGCACACTATTTGATTTATTGTAAATATATCTATTTTCTCACTAGGCTTTTCTTTTCTCTTAAGGAGTGCTTTGAATTACTATATTTTTATTAGCACTATTAACCTGCGAGATCGTTCCCTATGAAATTATAAACGCCAGGAAATTTCTTCTGATGCGTTTATAAATTAACTGGGTGGGGTCCAGCCGATTTATTTATTCGACAAGAGGGACCTATGAACCTGCTTCTTCACTAGTCTGGGAACGTCTAACTGCCTCTTCGCCGCTTAAGGAGCGTCCTCTCGGTATTCTTTATGGGGATTCCCCGGGCCACTCTTAGGGACTTCACCTCTTTTCCAACTTGTTCATGAGAAAAAGCACTCCGTAAAACGTTTGTTCGTGCTTATTTAGCATTCAAGGTTGCACACGTGTCGATTGCACACAAAGCAGTTTCTGTCAATGCCGCCTAAATTCTTGTCTGGCGTTGATTAAGTTGACGCCACATGTGTTTCTTTTACATAGATACATCTACGCACTCTTTTTTCTTAACACCACAAATATATACAGAATTTACATGGAGACATTTTAAGAAGGAATATAATATTTTAATACAAATAAATAAATAATATATATTTCCCGATCTGTGTGGATTAATTTTATACATTAATTTCATGATATCATTACCTTTGGTAATTTTACCTTAACATAAGTAGCTTTGATGTTATTATATTTATATTTTATTTATGATATACAGGGCCTACCGTTACACTCTACAGCGAAATTTGCTCAATATTCTCTATTTCTTGTTTCAATTTATGCCTCCGCGATCATTTCTCTTTTGATTATATTTATTGGGTTTGGTTGGCACGCAGGTTGACAATGTCTTCTTCGAGGCGATGTTGGTTGTTGTCCTAAAAACCAAGCATCTTCTAATTGAAGCTACAAATGGCGGTTGCCTAATGGTCTTTTTTGAATGCTTACATCTCTGAGATTATACCACCTTATTCCTTGGCTAGACCTTACATACCCGAGGTTATCCCTCCTTATTCCTTGGCTACGCCATTTTGATGATGACCAATGAGTCAGAAATACACACTGGAATTTAATATTCTCTATTTCTTGTTTTAATTTATGTATCCGCGATCATTTCTCTTTTGCTAATCTTTCCCAGGTTCGGTTAGCACGCATGTTGACAATGTCTTCCACGTGGCGATGTTGGTTGTTGTTCTCAAAATCGAGCATCTTCTAACTGGAGCTGCAAATGGCGATTGCCTCGTGGTCTTCCGTGTATGCTTACATCTTTGAGGTTATACCACCTTATTCCTTGACTACACCGTACTGATGACAACCCATAAGTCAGAAACACGTGTCTACGGTTGCGCTACAGCGAAATTTATCCAATATTCTCTACTTCTTGTTTTTTTAAATATATTTTTGTTTTTTTGTTATCTTAAAATCCAAATTTTATACTTCTTTATTTTGATTTAGAACAATTCTTTTAATTTTGATATGCATATGGATTCTTTACTATTTTCTAAATGTCACTATCACGTTTAATTTTCACTGATATAAAATCACTGTTACTGTGATCACAGTTATTGAATCCTATGTAAAGCTAATGCTAAGCTCAATCCCATGTGTTTATAAAGCAAGTGACGCCGACTTAAATCTTTTTGCATATACATGGAATGAAGCATCCACGCTAATCTTCACTGGGTGACCGGGACAGCAAGACTGGTCCGATTGCATCTACAGCCTGGACTTCTGCACACTTTTGTTTTGTCCCTGATCCTTGGGATAATAGATTATTTGTTTCATTTTTTTTTACGTGAATCTCCATTTAGCTTTTAGGCTTTGGAGAAAAATAATTAGGTAACATTTGAAGAGAATTTTTATAAATGTAATTTGAACTGAACAGTAATTTTAAATAAAGAAACATTTAATTTATTAAATATACAACGTCTTTTCCATATCTGATACTTGTGTTTTGCACTGCGTACGATAAATTTGTGCATTATTACATTATACATAGTTCCAATAAATAATTTTATCTATAATTCACTTAAAAAAGAAAAGTATTTTTAAAGTGCCGTCGACTCATTTCCATTGTAAAATGTTAAATTATTATTCAATAATAAGCGAAGCCAGTAAAACACGAACTCGAATAAAATCCAGGAAAATATAAGCACTTTGGCATATAGAAATTCCCGTTAATGTCTTCCGAATAGAATAGGAAAACGTAATTTTCCGAACCCCTAACCCAATTCACTCGTTTCTCAAAGATATATAAAAGGGCGCGTTGCCAGTGTGAGTGTATATATGTATAGTCTCGATCGTGAAGAGAAATCTAATAAAGAGCGGCAAAACTGAGAGGACTTGTTGAATGTGGATTCTTTGATACCATCCGCAGAGCAAATGGGGATCTATGCTATAATGCCAATTTCTAATGACAACGTTGGCGTTTCATGACCGTTACGTATTATTTGGTAAATCAAGTAAAAAAATCTCTGATAAGATTTAATAATAAATTTTATTTTAAGATATTTATAAGTAAAAATTGAAATAAATTCAAATTGAGTTCAAAACAGTTTTATTCAATTCACTACAATTGTTTCACCCTACTAGGGCTTCATCAGGTGATGAATATTATAATACAAAATATTTGTAGACGTTCTTATTTATGTCTTTTCCTAAATGAAGAGGGGGGAGTTTGTGACATTAGGTTAAGAGCGGGAGTAACTTATATATTTAATGTAATATTTAATATACAGGGTCGGGCAAAAAGAGCGGAACACCGAATTTATGGCTTAACTAGCACTTTTTCGAAAATTTAACCTAAATTAAAGTTTTTGTATACTTTATGTATTATTTATTGGTGTTTGCAGATTTTTCGTTTTTGTCACATTTTTGGAGATATGATGTCACCGGATAGTATTTTAATGAATCACCCTGTATTTATATTTTTTTTTGAGTAGATATTTTTTTCCTGAATTCACTAATACCAGGTTTAGTGGGTCTCTGACTTATGGTTTCATAAGAAAAAAATAAAATGTAATGGCACCTAAATATTTATTTAATAAAAAACGAACGACAATAACTAAAGATTCTATTCATTAAAGCGTCCATTAACTTTAACAAATGATTATGAAATTCATTTCTCGCTTAAAGGTGACATGAACTTTTAATGCAGCATTAACTTTTATTATGATATCGGCCCTAAGTAATTATCGTAGTAGGTATACCAAAAACTATAAAAAAGAAACTATAGTTTATAAGGATTTACCTCAAACTCTTCAAGAACTAAAAGATCGAATCAGAGCGGCGGTACAAAATAGTACAACGCCTGAAATGATACAAAATTCATTAAGGTCATTTGTTGACAGATTAGGATACTGTCAGGCAGCCGAAGGTTTTCAGTTTGAACACCTATTGTAAATAAATGTACGTAGATTCAGTTATTGTCGTTCGTTTTTTATTAAATAAATATTTAGGTGCCATTACATTTTATTTTTTTCTTATGAAACCATAAGTCAGAGACCCACTAAACCTGGTATTAGTGAATTCAGGAAAAAAATATCTACTCAAAAAAAATATAAATACAGGGTGATTCATTTAAAATACTATCCGGTGACATCATATCTACAAAAATGTGACAAAAACGGAAAATCTGCAAACACCAATAAATAATACTCCCTCCGTCCGAAAATATGGTATACATTTTGTAATTTATTTTTGTCCGGATTTATGGTATACATTTACAATTTTTTTCCGTCCACATTTACATTTCTTGTTTGATGTAACATCAGCACAAATTTTACCGTCATTGTACTGTTTTTGAGCCATTTTCCAAATTCTAGACACGGATAAACGGGTTACCCCAAATTCAGTTGCAACTTTATTTATACTGCCGTGCTTGAGCTTCTGCCCTTTTTTCATCTGCAACAATTTTTGCAATAGACCATGACGTTACTCACCGGTTAATTGCTTGAACTTGGAATTCCTTTTCAATAAGCTTACTTCATTATTTATAACAATATATGCCATTTTGTGAATAGGGCATGTGTTAAATAATTTTTCATGAAATGACGTTTTAACTCTATTGACGTTTTTGACACAACCCAAATCGGACATCAGCCAACTATGTATTATAGTTGTTTACCTAGCATAAGAACTGCCAAATAAGTATATTTAATTATAGTTCGTTACTAATGTCTCATTAATTTTCAAAAAAATTTCAAATGTATACCATATTTTCGGACGGAGGGAGTACATAAAGTATACAAAAACTTTAATTTAGGTTAAATTTTCGAAAAAGTGCTAGTTAAGCCATAAATTCGGTGTTCCGCTCTTTTTGCCCGACCCTGTATATGTACATAACAATATGATTAAGAATATTAAAAATTTTTTTTTTGAAAACTGATTGTTTACTGTTATTATAAAATTAAACAATTTATAAATATATATATAACTATAAGAATTATTAAGTTGATTTTAAATATTTAAATTTAACAACGGTGAATTATTAACTTCTAGTTGGTCATTTAAAATAAGGTTTAATTTGTTTAATTTATTTATTTCTAGGTTTTCTAATAAATTTAATTTTTTTACTCTTGTCTTGTATATGTAGTATGTCAAACTTATTATTGAATTTATGTTTTTGTTCAATACAGTGGTTTGCATATGTGGAATCTGTTTTTTGTAATTTATAACTTCTTTCATATTCTTTTATGCGTGTGGAAAAGGATCTACCAGTTTGTCCGATATAAGCTTTTCCACACTCGCAATTTAACTTATAGACCCCAGATTTTAAATTTTTGTCAGTTGTATCTTTATTATGTTTAATGTGATTCTGTAGTTTGTTGTTTGTACGAAATGAAATTAATGTGTTTGTTGTTTTTTGTAAATATGTTGAAATAAATAAATTAAACAAATTAAACCTTATTTTAAATGACCAACTAGAAGTGAATAATTCACCGTTTTTAAATTTAAATATTAAAATCAACTTAATAATTCTTATAGTTATATATATATTTATAAATTGTTTAATTTTATAATAACAGTAAACAATCAGTTTTCAAAAAAAAAAAATTTTTAATATTCTTAATCATATTGTTATGTATATATATATATTAAATATTACATTAAATATATAAGTTACTCCCGCTCTTAACCTAATGTCACAAACTCCCCCCTCTTCATTTAGGAAAAGACATAAATAAGAACGTCTACAAATATTTTTTATTATAATATTCATCACCTGATGAAGCCCTAGTAGGGTAAAACAATTGTAGTGAATTGAATAAAACTGTTTTGAACTCAATTTGAATTTATTTCAATTTTTACTTGTAAATTATGGAGTTTCAACACGTATCTCCGTCTTCAATCAATTATTTAAGATATTTATGTTAATAATTCTATATAATTGAAGAGTGGGAATACGAAAAGATGTAGGGGAATTGTGCTTAATATGACACACTGTATAAAATGACATACCTACGTTAATTTCTATACCAACTAACCAATTCAAATTTACCGCCTTCCCAAATGTTGCTTTGACGATAATAAACGAATGTAGTAAGACTGAGAAGTCGTGTGCATAAACTGAGTTCGGTACGTCAGGATAGGTGTTTGAAGGTAAGTGAAAATTAGTTTAAGCCTTACTAACACTGCATGTAATTCTTAAAATATTAGCTTTTGTTACTCTTGTTAATACCAATTAAAATTTAAAGCACAGTTTCTAGTTATTGCGTGAAAAGTACAGCCTCAAACATTAACCTCAAAATCTTTTGGAGGGAGTTTCGTATAAACATAGTTTCAGGGCAATATGACATAATCGCGTGCGGGTTAAATGACATAATATGTCATATTACCCAAATGGAGCTGTAGTGCATTGACCAAACACACAATTTGTTTTATTTTTCAGTTGTTCTTTCGTCATGGTGTCTAACTACCAAAGAAAATCTAATCGGCAAACATGGTCAGAAGCTGATATGAGTAACGCTATAAAGGCGATACAGGAGAAACGCATGGGTTGGCTTAAAGCATCAAAGTACTTCAATGTACCTCAGGCAACTTTGAGACGTAGAACTACTAATAAAAATAAATATGCAACTGGTACCAATAAAATAATGGGAACCAAGACTTCATTGCCCATTGAAGCCGAAAACGAAGTCGTCGAACATATTCTTCAATTAGAATCTAGACTCTTCGGTGTAACAGCAACAGAACTTCGAAATTAGCTTATGACTTAGCAGTGAGAAAAAAATATCCTCATAAATTTAATAGTACAACAAAATGCGCTGGATGGGACTGGTTAAAAGGCTTTCGTTCAAGACATCCAGAAATATCACTCAGAACACCAGAACCGACTTCAGCAGCGAGAGCAAGAGGCTTCAATAGACCACAAGTGCAAAAATTTTTTAGACTGATTAGTGAAACAATGGAGACTGAAAATATACCAAATAGTAGAATATACAATATGGATGAATCGGCCCTTACCACCGTGCATAAACCTCCTAAAGTTTTTGCGAAAAAGGGGAAAAAACAAGTAGGGTCAATAACGAGCGGAGAAAGAGGGCAACACGTTACGCTTGTAGCTTGCATGAACTCTGCGGGTAGATATATTCCTCCTGCGCTAATTTTCCCCAGAAAAAACTATAAGGCAGAATACTTTGATGGATCACCACCTGATACGCTTGGCCTGTGTTACGAAACTGGCTATATGGTATCAGAACTTTTTGTTAAATGGTTGGATCATTTTATCAAACACGTAAAACCGACTAGAGAAGAAAAAGTGATTCTCATTCTAGATGGCCATGGAAGTCATAAATCTTTGGATGCTTTATTGAAAGCAAAACAAAATGGTATTATTCTTATTTGCTTACCACCCCACTCTACTCATCGACTTCAGCCGTTAGATGTAGCCTTTTTTGGCCCACTAGAAATTTTTTACAATTCCGAGTCCGCCTTGTGGATGAAAAATAACCCCGGCAGAACCATAAGCTTATATCAAATCAGCACATTATTTTGTTCAGCTTATACCAAAGCAGCTACCATGGGAAATGCCATAAGTGGATTTAAAAATACCGGAATTGTTCCATTAAATCCAGATATATTCCCAGATCATTTGTATGCACCCTGTGAAGTAACTGACAATGAAAAATGGTTCGAAAACCAGACAACCGAACAAAGTGAAATACAAAATATGGATTCTCAGCCTGAGGAAGAAAATGTTCAGGATATAAATGTAGACCTTCAATCGGCTTCAACATCCGAAGAAAATGTTATAGAAAATGGCTTGTCTATTAAAAATTGTTTAAACTTAATTTCACCTATACCGTCTGCTGATGAAACTACGTTCGAAAAACGGAGAAAAAGGAAATCAGAAGGAACTGCTGTATGGACCAAAAGTCCTTATGTGGAAGAAATAAAGCAAAAAGAAACTAATAAATCTATAAAACTACAAAGAAAATCAGCAAGAGCTGTCAAAAGAAATGTATTTCAGTCAACATCATCAATAATTATGAGTGATGAAGACGCTATAGAAGAACCATATCAAGACGAGGAATCAGATGAAGACGCGTCTTGTCTATACTGTAACGATACCTACAAGCGATCTAAAGCAGGGGAGTCTTGGATTAGATGCCAAAAGTGCAAAAGTTGGTGCCATAATGACTGTGCAGGCATTCCATTGAGACAAAAAAAAATCGTTTGTGAGCTTTGTCTTTAATTGTTATTGTTTTGCAATAATTTGTTACTTATTAATTTTTGCATAAATTTTATTATTCTAGAAAGTATTATATCTTATCTTTAATATGTTCTTTTGTTTATGTATACTTTTTTAACAATAAACTGTGCATTATTAGATGTTACTTTTCAATTAGGGTAAAATGACGCAGTGTATGTCATTTTACCCAGCATATACGGGTAAAATGGTTTTTGCATCAACGTACTAATCAAAAAATTGTAAGTCAACCATGAATGTTTATTTTTTTTTAGATGTCAAAAAGGAAATACAATGCATCAAATAAGAACTTGCCACAAACAGTCTTTCGAAATCAATTTTATTTTTCCCGATAATGGCATCCAAAAAAAAATATGTCATATTAAGCACAATTCCCCTAAGCGCAAGAACCTTACTTTTGAGTTATTAAATCAAACTTAAGAAAACACATAAAACTGTAATATTGCAAAACTTAATTATGAAAATTAATTTCAAAGTCAAATTTATAAGAATGTGATGCCATTCGTCTTGGGAACTGGTTCCTGGATGACAGCCATGCAGTAATTGCAGATTTTTCTACCTGAAGCAGTTTACTTCTTTTAAATTCTAAAAAAAAATGCCGAGCTGAAATAAAGTAGAATTGGTAGACGTTTTTTGATCATTTGTAACAGTTTAATGTCTCTAGCCTGTGGATTACATTTGTAACAGCCACTATTTCTATAACTAACGTCGCGACGCTTATGGCGTGCATTTTAAAATATCAACCACGCTTTTCCCGATGGAACAATCAACTTCGCGTCGTACGAGCAAAACTTTACTCGCGGCTCATCGGAGTCGATTAGTCATGCGTACGGATAGCAGCTTTTAGTAAGTCAACATCTCATCCTCCTTCTACTCGTCTTCCTATGTAATAATGACAGTTTTTCCTGTTTGTTATGTGAGTTTTAAAATTAACTAAAATGTTTGGTGATAAAAAAGGCTCTTGACATCTAAAAACTCATCGGGTTCGATCAGTCGGACTTTTTTTAAGGTAGATTCATAAGCGTTTAAGTACTTTTAATCCTACTTACTTGGATTATATAAACACTAAAAAGAGAGAGGTAATAGCACACATTTTATTTTACAAAGAAAACATAATTGCAAAACTACATTTTATTCTTGCCACATGCATGTAAACATCAAATCAAGTATCGTTTATTGTCGAGATTTGTAACAACAACGAAGGACATTGTTATTTTTTAAATTAATAGAAGTATAGTACGTACAATAATACAATATAATAAGATAAAACATATATACTGCAATATTTATATCTATATTGCTGTGAGGTTCCTAAGGAACAAAGCATTGTCAAATGTATGTATAATACAAGTATGATCACAAACAGCATGAATACAAAACAAATAACACCCACCATACCAAGTACTACGATACACAACTCGGTCATGACCTATCTTCACAAACCTTGAAATACTTGTAATATTCATCCTAAAAATAAAAAAAAAAACCTTGTTCAACAAAACATTCTTTAAGGCTTTTTTAAAATTATTAGAATCGACATCCCTTAAATTTTGGGGAAGAGTATTCAGAATATAATTTTACACCTCTCTGAGAGAGGGTGACTACAAATTACGTGATTGAATTTTATGCATGTGGAACATGTAATACACAAACTTGCTAGTTATAATATATAATATATTCAGAATAAGTGATTCGTCGTGCATGAAAAGTATAAATAATTAAATGTTATGTTAGCATATGAAACGTACTGCTGTACCTATATACACCTATATATTTTACTATTATACTGGGTCGGTCATAAAGTAGCGGTTCGGTAAAGGATTATTTTATGTAATATTTTAAAGGTTACAAATCATCAGGTGTAAAGGGCAGATGATTAGCGGCTGATTTCAAGTGCGGATGTGGACCACAGATGCGGTTAAAAGAAAAGCTTTTTGAGTTAACTTTACGTACAAAACCGCTCCGGCTTTTATAAGAAATGGAACGTCATAAATAATAATGACAAATCGTATTTTGCACTCGAAAACATGCATTGTACACGTGATCACCTTGTGTTAATGTACATTTCGCATACATACACCATATGCACGAGACATGCATTTGGTCGCGTATGCAATATGACGTCATTTCTTGTAGAATAAATAATTACACAGGAATTTCAATGTACGTAATATTATAATTTACATATTTAGAAAAAGTTACATCATTACAGAGATGTATTCGTTAAGTATGTCGAATTTATAAGGCGAAATCATCATTAGTATCATTATCAATAACGCCCCTTGTCGTAAAGTTGAAAAGGGTCAACAAGTTAGAATTGAAGCAAATATCGTTCTATCTTGAAATGTATGCTTAGATATTCAATAGAACTGTGGTCACTACTGATCACTGTCGATGGTAACTCCTGGACCTTTGTTGCGATTAATTTAACTTCATATTATATGTTTGTAGATCTCTTACAAGAATTAGCAGATAGTGTTACCCAAATCTTATCATATTTGGACTTAGAAAATTGTTGCCACCAGTTAGTGACCATCTTTTTACAATATTTGTCAAGAAAGAATATGTTGTGTTAAAAGATAATCAGTACCAATCAAACCATTAAGTAGGAAAATATTAAAATAATAAAAAATCACTTACCTACCAAACAATCTTTATATTCAGCATCACTTTTAATTTTATTTCTTTCTATTTCAACATTATTAATATTAATTAATGTAACATTAATGTTTAAAGTGTTTAAAATGTTATATTAAACTTTATTCAATAAACATGATCTTTGTCATTATTTAACCTTTCATTAAAAATTTAGAAATCATTGCTTTTGGGTATATTGCTCTACTACTAGATGGCGCTGCATAATGGACGATATCTTGAGGTTAGCAGAATAATAGAGCATAGCGATAGTAAGATACAGTTGGGCATGATACACGATCATAAACATGTTATCTAGGATTAAGAGCAATAATTAAGAAAAGAAACGATATCATTTTGAATAAATATCTAAAACGAATTTATAATAGTATATTATGCAATGAGCATTTAATGATAGCTATTAAGACACGAGTAAGAAAATTACAATACGAGGCGAATCCGTGTGTCTTAATAGCCATTAAATGCGAGTTGCATACACTATTTTTTCTACGACCCCATAATAAAACATTATTTTTTGAACATTGCATTTCATAAATTGAGGTTAAAATTTTCCATGCACCTTTGCGAATTTAGCTGGTAATAAATTGTTCGTGGTTACTAAGGCCTGTTCCATAATTTCTGGTGGACTCAAAGGACTTACTTGTAAATTGTAGAGAACTGTCACATTTATTTAATTTGTATATCTATTGGAATGTCGCATTTCTATTGGATATAAACTTGTATCGTAATGAAAAATCTGTATTCCTATTGGATATAAGCTTGTATCATAATGAAAATCTGTATCGTAATGGACATCATTAAAGTACAGGTTCGGTGTATCTAATAATACAATTAAAGTATGGGAGTAGAAAAAAATAACAATTATTAGGATTACCATTATTTTATAACATTTTTTACACAGTTCCGCTATCACAACATATATGTTTTATTCTATATTAAATGTCTTGCTTGTCTCAGTGCCAAGTTTTGTTTTAACATTATTTTATTGTTATAAATTAATTTTTAAATTAATTTTTAGCACCTGCATGCATATAGAGACATGAATGTTGCGCGTAGAGCAAATAGGTCAACATTTAATTGATCAAACCTAGCTAATTGAAATATATTACGAATACCTGTGACATTATGTTACATAACGTGTGCCTCACTGATATGTTCAGGAGGCAATATTGGAATACCACCTGTTAAATAACCCGTGCAAGCCGATCCTTTATGATCTTCGGCGCGCTATGTTGGAGCGCACTGAATTCCTGCTTAATTGACACAAAGTAAGAATGCACGTGTGAAATATGCTTTTTTCTAGATACAAATTAAGTGGAAAATGTGTTCGTTATTCCAAAATTATACTGCCACTATCACGGTATGTATTATCACACAGACAAAGTTTTAATTATTATTAACTAAGTAATAACTAAGGATCGGAAGCCAGGCTTACATTCCAGGACTGGACTTTAATGTAATTCGAAATTAGACAAAGCAATAGGAGTAATGTAATAACTTCTTCTTCTCCCATCTTGCCTTCAATAACGATATTTACAACTACGATATGTACCGTGCCTTCAAATACTTTCCTCATTAGAGTAGGCTGTTTTTTAAGTAATCAACGTTCATGTATATGCTAAGCTTTCGAAAACTTCAAATCTGACAGTTGTCGTACTTAAATTCAAATTATGGACGTCTATTATTATTTACGACATAACCAAACTATCAAAATTATGCACTGTAAACAGGAACGTTTAAAATTGAATTTAAAAATATATATATATATAAATTCTCAAATAAAGTTAAAATAAATTAGATTTGCCTACTCGAAATGTTTAATTAAAGGGTTTCTAAACAATAATTGGTTTTAATAAAAAGAAAAATACCATTTTAAACTTTAAATAATACTTATATTCAAAATCAATGAATTTTATATATATTTTTACAGATACAGAAAAATCTCATACAAACAACAAAAGAAAACACATTTTAAAAGACAATTTCAATAGACTATTACAAATAATAAATGGACACAAATATTTATGTATATTTATATCTGTACCAACCATAAAACATATCGAATTACATTACTCTTTATATTTCGGAGACGATGTTTATTTAATATGCACATTTACTTATTTCGTCTCTATTTGAAATTTATTTTACAATCTTTAATTCTTTATTATCCAGCATATATTAATTTACAATAATCGTTTAAAAATACCTTATAATAATGCTTCTTTTTCCAGCTTCTTTCTTCTTTCTTCGGGTGCTGTTTATCATAAGCTAAATCTTCTTTGTTCTACGCTACTCAAGGCGCGAAGCTCGGCTTACTCCGCCATTCAGAACACAATATTTTTATTACGAAGATACAACACTTTGCACATTTACTATGTATGTGCCACTTCAATCACTACTTTATTACTTTTATAAATTACAACAATTCTTATGATTGTTGCCGACTATCCCAGTACTCTATTACTTATTTAAATTATAAATAACAACAATTCTTATGATTGTTGTCGACTTTCCCAGAAGTCTATTGGAGTTCGCCTCTCGACACAACGTTTAACTGGTCTAGCCTTTGACTTTTCTATTTGAACACGTATTCTTGCCTTTTATAGGAGGAAGTCTGTGATTCCCCGCTTTCTACATAGTTTGGGTATTTCCACTCACACCTCACATACATAGTTAAGGTATCGCTTGCACACAACACCAATCTTAAATAAACAACGGATGTTTAGTTTTACCAAATGATGCAGAATTTTCTTGGCT
Source organism: Amphimallon solstitiale (assembly GCA_963170755.1). NCBI lineage: Eukaryota > Metazoa > Arthropoda > Insecta > Coleoptera > Scarabaeidae > Amphimallon > Amphimallon solstitiale. The sequence continues at coordinate 175,638,831 of OY720676.1, forward strand.
ACAAGCACCACCAAAGTTAATGTTTTTACTTTTAAAAACAATGTGAAAATGACTTTTCTTGAATACGTGTTTTGGTGAAATATTTTCAAAAAAATTAATAACTGAAAAACTATTGGCTCAATTTTGAAAAAGAAAAACAGATGAACAGACAATTTAAAGCAGTACAAGAAAATCCAAAAATATATAAGGTGAGTCATTTAAAACAAGAAGAATGAGTGTGCTTAAAACCACACGGCAGAAGTGAAAACTTCATCAAGGCGAGGTTAATAATACGAAATATACGCGTATAATATTCAGTAACGTATCAAATAAAACGTATTCGCACATTTATTACATTTACACACGTACACACGCGTATAATATTCAGTAACGTATTAAATAAAACGTAAACCTCAACCATCCCCGTATATAAAATTTCACATTCATACGTCAATCTTCAAAAAATTCCTCCGCCATTTTGTTTTTTTTGACATTTTGACTTTGGAATCGTGACCGGCGACCTAAGACATCCCCGTATCTAAAATTTCACATTCATACGTCAATTTTCAAAAAAATCTTCCGTCATTTTGTTTTTTTTGACATTTTGACTTTGGAATCGTGATCGGCGACCCCCAAAACCCCCGTATCTAAAATTTCACATCCATACGTCAATTTTCAAAAACTCGTCCGCCATTTTTTTTTTTTACATTTTGATTTTGGATTTGTGATCGGCGACCTAAGACACCCCCGTATCTAAAATTTCACATTCATACGTCAATTTTCAAAAAACTTCCGCCATTTCGTTTTTTTTTGACATTTTGACTATGGATTGGTGATCGGCGACCTAAGACACCCCCGTATCTAAAATTTCACTTTCATACGTCAATTTTCAATAATACGAAATACACGCGTACAATATTCAGTAACGTATTAAATAAAACATATTCTCACATTTATTACATTTAAGCGAGCGGCCATTCTTTTGGTCGGTTCGGACATATGTGTATGTATAAATAGACGATATAAATACTCGCTTAAGGTCCCGCGCTTGGTCTGATGGTAACCTGTCGGCTTCATAGTGCTTCATACCCGTGCGGCTCGGGATCGAATCTGTTCTGGAACATGAATTTATTTATTCATTTAAGTTTCAATTTAATTGAAATTAAATACCTCTATATGATATATTTATTTATCTTGTTCCCTTAGCCGACTTTACCCGAACGAGCGTTACACATATCCGAGCGTTGCAGTCAGTCTTGTTTAGTGCCTACAATCAGCGCAACGAGCCTAAAGAAGTTTACACTTCAAAAATTTAGTTCCGTGCATTTCCGGTGAAACCGGAAGTGTGTTAGAGCTTACAGTATTTTTACAATATGCGCCGCGAGCAACCATGGATCTTCCACTAATTGTTTTTTCTTTTCTTTAAAACACAAAAGGGCAATCGAAGAAGCGGCTACTAATGACTCACCCTGTATAATACACGTCAAAAAAGTGTCTTTCTTGACTTTTATGTAAATAACTATTAATTTAACATTTCGAAACTAGCTGAATTAAGAAGATCAGAGGGGAATAGAAACAGTTAAATCAACAAACAACCTCTCATTGTAAGTTTTGCAATTTATTTATTATTATTCACTAAACATGACATGTTTTCGTGTTAGTTAGTTCGTACAAAAACTACAACACCGATAAACTTTCTCACAGTACTGTTTATATAGTAGCATAGCTCTCACGGACGCCTACTTTGCGTACGTTTCCCAGAGGATATCGCGCGCTCTCACACGGGAATAACTAATTTTATTACTGTGTAAGAGCGCAAATACTGACTAGGGTGTGTGGTGCAGCGGCGCTGATTGGTGTCACCGTCGTAATTCGTACGGCGCACAGTATACTTGCAGTCGGATGATTGAAAGGCGGCACACAAAACACGATGTATTGGTAGTAGTCAGTCGCGTGCGACTCGCCCACCGCTTTTCTTCTTCGTTACGAGTACACATTGGAAACGGTCACGTGGCAGCAAGGGAGTCCGGAGAGCGTAGTAATCTTCGTGAACGTGGGGTGATGACAGCTTTCCCACAGAGTGTCCTTTCATTTGTGAATTGTCGTTGTCGGCGATTTTCCCAAACTAATATCTGAAATTATTTGTCTTGCTTTCTGTTTATTTTTATTTAACGATTAGTAGGACAAAGCAAACGTCGCTATTTAACATTGCGGCTTTCTAAAATGAGCTTACTGCTGGATGTTTGTGCATGGACAACTAACTTTAATTATAGAACGTCCAAGCGATTTTTCTAATGGAAGATCCTACCTGAAGGACACCTGGACATGACGACTTCTCCTGCTAGAAGCAAATAAGCCAGAAATTTTCAACCTTTTAGTATTTGCGACCCAATTTTCATCGCCCCCCCCCCTTCCCTCCCGTACAATAATTTTCACTGAAATCGTGCTGTAATTTTAATATTAATGTTGAGTCTTCCTGTTTTGAAAGACTTGTATCGTTTTTCTTTCACATGGATCTTTTTGTTTTAGAAGTAGTACAGAATAACTCCTCACTGAATTTACGTTATACGTGGTTATTCACAAATGAAATAACACTACACTGTTATATACAACTTTATTAACAATTAAATAAAATAACAATGCGAATAAATGTAGGCTTCTTGCATTGGGCAAGTTAAACAAAACAGTACATGATAGCTAACTGCTAACAAGTTGAGTTTCGTTGGTAAACTGATTTCAATTTTCTGTTACAAACAAATTCAGTATTTAGAGTGGGGTGGTAAGTTCACAAAACCGTACCTCCTCTATTGTTGTCTGGAAAAACCGAACATTAATGGGTTGTAAGTTTCATTAAAGGTTCTCGGAAGGAACAAACAGCAATACAATTATCTAATATAAATATATGAGCTCTTCTGTGCGTTTACGGGTTTCTTCAATTACAGAATATCTATAATTCTGAAATCCGGCAAATGTTTATGAATTTTTAAGTACTACAACGGCATGATGTTAATAAAAGAAAGAAAATAAATGGTAATTTAGACAAAGCATTTTACCGATTTTCTAGAACGGAAAATAGAGTGGATTTCTAAGAAAGAGATTTCATCAGGAGACCGATGTCCCTCTTGGTCTTTCCAGATTTAACTTCAAACATGCATTATTTTACGATTATGTTAACAGTTATACAGAGAAATATACATGTTCTAATTAATTGTACCTTTGTAAAATAAAGCAAATTGAGATTAAAATATATATACGTTTTACATAGAACAGAGAATATTACTTTATAAAAACGAATAAAAGAAAAATAATAATAAACGTCCTTAACAATTAGTTTCTATTTAATTTAATTGTATTATGACGCTAAAGCCACACTAGGACCTTGTAACGGTACAGCTTAATTGAATATATTTTCTATTGTAAATACAACCATTAATTATATATTTCTCAAAAACGTATGCATTAGAAACAAACTATAAATTTATTTGAACTGTTTATCCTAAATGTATATCTAAGTTAAGCACTCGTTAGATAAGCAAATGTTTATATTAATTATAAGACTTGTGGCACCAAAGTGTTTATGTCATTGCTGAAGTTCTGTTATTACTAACTTTGTGTATATGTCGCCAGTGCATGATGGAATGTATGTGAAAGAAGAGATAAGCATGAGCGTTCTGGAAAAAGGTGGAACCCCGAGATTGAACGAAAAAAGTGGACAACTGGACTTTAAGTAAGGAAGTCGATTTGGGACCTTCGAGCGGTTGACAGCATATTAAAGCTGTCCCGAACCGCATATACCAGTCCCTATATATTGTTGTGACCTTCACATTATCGAAAATATTAATCTTGAAAATTCGTTTGGTTATTAAGAAAAAAGAATAGTAATTTTATTTTTAAAATCGTTTATTTAAAATTAAGGCATTAGTTAAAACTTGATACTTGCAAGTACAATAAGTTGCCAACATTTAAGGTCAATTCTATTGTCAAAACGTATAAGTTGTTGGTATGTAATAGTTAAATAAATATAAATTTAAACATGAATAATATAGTACCAATTCGTAAGAAAGATTTATAATAATAAAACTAAATATATTAGATACGCACTCTTTATGATAATAAAAATAAAAAAAGGATATTATAACATTTCCAGAGGGAAGTGTTAGATCATAAATAAGAATATCTTGTGTAAATATCGATATGAATTCAAAATACACTTGTTAGTTCTAGTATGGGTAGCTCAAAGGTTTCAAAGACAATGGAAATGGTTATGTGTGGTTTAAAAACCTGCAAAATAAAAATACAATGTTAATGTTGTTTATAGCATTCTACAAATTGACGTGTTACCTGAGGAAAAGGCATGGTTAGAAATCTGGGAGAATGTGACTGTTATATGCAGTGCGAGCCCAGTAAGAAAAATTCCCGCCGTATACAACGTTTTTCCTGTATTACCAGACCGAGGCTAAAAGAAGAATTAAAATAAAATTAATAAATTGCAAGAAGAAATATGTAACAAATAATGAGAAAGGCAATGCATTTATATACAAATACAATGAAGGGTTATACTGAAAAGGAAAAGAAGAAAGATACACTTACCTCAGATGGGATGCAACAAATTTGTGAAAGACTTTAATAACAAACAGTTTGACGTATCGCTATTAGTGTGTAACTGTCAAGATGATCTACGTGTATCGATTTTAATGTGACAACCTAAAGAAAACGAACAAGAAAATTTTACCACGAACGTTTTTGAAAAAGATGCCAACCTAAAACTTAATTGAAGAAGAGAGGCGCTAAAATAGTCGATAGGCATTTGTTTTAATATATAAGCGGAAAAACAGGATTAGACCTGTAGATTTTAAGATTGTAATTCGTGCAGTAAAGACGTTAATTTTGTAAAGGATTAATAAATTTGATATAGCGAAAGTGAAAGTAATAATCGTAAAGCTCGTCTGTCAAAGCCATTATTATGAACATATTTATGTAAAACGTTCTGTCACTGCTTTTTATTATATTTTTTTTTTACTATTTATTTATGTACTTAATTTTTGTAGCACTCTCTGCCAGTAGAAATTTATTTTCAAGTAATTCAAATATTGCGCCAAAATGGCACATATTTTTAACAGATTTTATTGGTTTTTGTGTGGACAAATTTAATATGGAAAAATATGTACGCGATGTTTGCTATGATTTATTACAAAACCAAGCCAGAACTTACACTTTTGTTTAAAAGTATTCGCATAAATCCATGGACATCCAAGGAATTCCACAATAAAACGACAAAAATCCATTGGAAATCTATGTGAATGTACACAGATTTTTACCCTTTGATAATAAATAATTTAATCGTTCCGAAAAAAGTAAAATTATTTATCGCTCAGGTATAAGAAAAAGAAGAACGCAAGGAAAAAATAAAAAATGGTATGGAAATACGGCGTTATTCTAAATATATTGCTGTGAAGGCATATATCTTTAAATAAAAACAATAATTTTTATTTGTGATAAAGATGTAGCATTGCCATACGTTGGTAATGTAAAATATATATTGTGGTTGCAATAATGCAAGGATTTTATTAATTTTTAAATTAATGCTGTGAATACATTGAAAATTATTATATTTCACCTACAAACCCGATAGCATATACTTTGTAAGTTCTTATGAGTTCTTTCAGTGTTTTAGCTTCTTCGTTATCTAGCATATATCTCTTATTCAGTATTGTTCTGGGATAAGGTTACAAATAAAAAAAAGGCTAATTTTATATCAAAATCATATTCATATATTTTTATTAGGGCATCGATCATAAATGGCATTGCTATTTTATCAACAATAAAATTTTATACTACACGTAATAAAAAAAACATTTCTACCATCTTTTGGTTATAATGTTTCTGTAAATTTGATATATCTATATTGATAGTCATGATACATTCACACGTAATGCCCTGGTAACGTAGAACTTCGCAATGGTAAATGTTCGGAGATTAGCCTGAATTGATCACTAGCCGCAAACATTCGCACGTACTACTGCTAGCGTCTCAATACCTGCCCCACAAAACATTCCCTTTTTTTTAAATATATTATTACGTTTGAAAATTGTAGATCAAAAATGAAATATAACAATTAATGATGTCTAATAATGTACTTGAGAATAAATATTCGCACGTTGTATTCTCTGCGCATCTAACACCATTAATAATCTTTTCTTTGTTATCAAAGATTAATGAATTATTATAATTGAACAGCATAATATCTATTTAATTAATACTGCTCAACGTTATACTAAAAATAAACATTTTCACGTTGTATTCTTAGAAACACACAGCACCACTAATAATCTTTTACAATTGAATCATTTGTTGGTCAACTTACTTTGTTTCATCACATATTTTTTTAAATTCTGCCTTAGGCATCTCCATATTAAATAAGAATTATCAAAAGAAAATTACTCTAAATAAATGAATGAAAATTAAATTTATACGCTAATACAAACTTAATAATCATGTGTATAACCGTAGTGTATCGAACCCTACGCTCAAATTCTTTTTCCACTTTTTAAAATTATGTCTTGATACCTCGAAGTCGAAATCATAATTCATCATGTTCATTCTTGTTTTTCGAAATATATACGGAAAACAAAAGAACATCGGCCATCCATTGCGCCCTCCTTTCAACTAAATTGTAAGTTGGTATTAAAACGTACCGCAGAGTCCCTAGTGAACTCTCTTCTATTTATTTTCTGTAAGTTGCCGCTTCTACACCAACACACACGCACATTGTCTTTGGCAGTTCATTCATTAATGTCAACACTCCGAACCTTCTGTTTATCAAAAAGTCTTTCACCAACTTGCTATGCATTTCCAACGGTAGGTATATTTTTCTATCTTCTTAATACAGTCCCTCCTTGTATTTGTTTATAAACGTATTGCCTTTCTCATTGTTTGTTACATATTTTCTTTTTCCATTCGCTAACACAATCCTTAATTTTCTTCTCGGAATATCTGGATTAGGTAAAACTGGAAATATATTACAGATAACAGGAATTTTTCTTCCCACATCACTCGTATTACAACGATCAGTCAGGCCTACTACGTCGTCTCTAATTTCTATCCAGGCTTTTTCCCACGGTAACACATTTATCTGCAAAAAACTATAAACAATGTTTATACTATATTTTTTTCTTTGCAGGTCTTCAAAACCACACAAATTATTTTTATTGTCTATGGAAGCTCCTGTACACACACATACAAAATTCATGGATGTATTTTCGTTTCCATTCAGTTATCGTTTATACCGAACATTATGGTTAATCAAATCATGTTAGAATATTCAACTTATATCCTTTTCCTACTTATAGTCATAAAATTAAGGTTTTTACCAAATTTTTTAAGCATGATTACTAAAATTTCTCGTATAAATTTGTCACATTGTACACTTTTAATATAACATTATTTATTCTGTTATATTTTCGTCTCGTGCATATCAAATGTGACCCTGTTCATATAGTTTTATAGCATTTAAATGACTCACTCTCTTTACCGTTCCATTCCTCAACATAACTCTTTCTGTGTTATTTGCTTTAAGTACCTTTTTGTTTTTAAACAAAGGTCCATTACTTAAAATATTCAAAGCTATTCTCACGCCTTGTGAAAAGTTAGGTTGTTTTACAATGTATTCAAACCATACCTCCTGTTTATCTTTTCTACAAAAGAAATATATACATATATTGCTTAGATTTATTTTGTATTTATATAATACTTAATTTTTTTTATAGTTATCCAACTTAAAATGTAACAACAAATCATATTTAATTTTTAAAATTTCTATATCTAAATATAGGTAACCCATTATACCCTTGTGTTACTTGTATTGTATAATGCTTGAAATCAAAAATAAACAAGTTGATATTACGATTTCTATTCTTTTTAACACTTAAACTAATTCTTAATATAATTCTAATTTTTAAATATGCAAGGATCACAACAAATTAATATAAGTCACATATTTATTTTAAAGTTTAGAGTATTTATCATGACTGCGAAGTATTGATTTGATTCATACAATGTTAAATGATGATGTAGAGATCATCTTTGCTGAATTAAACTGTATATATTGTAATAAACTAACTTTGGTCTCTAATTAATAATTTTTAAAGTGTCCCTAATGTTGAGTACCATAATACAATGTTATTTTTGTGTTGTCCGACTTTTGTCGTTTAACGGTTTTTTTAATTAGATTTTTAAAAGTATCGTCTAATATTTACATCATTTCTAATTGTGTATTCTCAAGATTCAATATAAAATATATTGTTGCAAGTAAATGCCAAATAGTCTGAAATTCACAAAATTACTCATACAATATACAATTGGACAATGGTGAGTTTAATTTATATATAATGTAAATTATCGATTGGTTTTTTTGGAGATGCAATTGGAGAGTCTCTTTAAGTATATTGGAAATTCCTTAGAATACGGTAAGCATATAGATTTTTTTATATTTTTTAATTATATCTTAAGTAGACCATTTACAATTTTATAAATTTACCGATTTCCTAAATGACCGTTTGTCTTTATGCCATGACAGTATGTAGTAAATCATTTGCGATACTATAAACCTTACTAGCAATTATTCTCAAACTGACATCAATATTTGATTGGTTTTTTTTTCAAACATCCACCCAGTAGATTAATAATGATAATAATAATACCGTTACCCCATCGTTAATGGAACAATAAAATCGTTCATTATTTTAAAATACCGGAAGTGCACGGGGATGATAGACAAGTTGAAGCATTCGCACGATTTACGGGGCACAGGTAGTACCAACAGTCTGGCGGGGTAAATATTAGGGGGTGAATCACACGTCTTCCTGTTAAGCGCACGCAATACTGCCACATTACAACTTATGTACATTACAAATAACTGAGGGTGGAGAACGGGGGATTTTTTGTGCCGTTTTCCCCATCGCCTTCGTTCATGGACGATTGGATACAATTAAAACGTACGAGACTCGAGGAAAATCTCTTACTTTAAAGAAGAAGTCGACAGACATGATGTCGTTACACACGGTTCAATGTATTCGTTGATGGATAGGGCGAATATTAATTTTAACAGTTGTAATTACTTGATTTCAATTAAGAGTCAAAATTAATGCACCACTGACATTTCATTTTAATTTAAGATTGGCCAAATATAATAAAGAGTAGTAAATAATACAGTAAAAGTCAATAAGCCTATGTGTGCTAGATTACAATAAGCATATACTGGATGTTTTAAAGTTTTGACAAAGTAGATTTAAAGTCCACGCACACTGAGGCGAGGCGAAGCGAAGCGAGGAGAAGCGCATTTATTACGCCTATAGAAATGTACGTAAGCTTCGCTTCGGCACGCGACGCTCTAGTGTGCGGGCACCTATTTGATTACGTGCATTATTGTCAGGCGTAATAAATGATCTTCTCTTCGCTTCGCTTCGCCTCGCCTCAGTGTGCGTGGACCTTAACTCTTTAATCCTATCATAAAAAATACTCACTGCCTCACAATTTCATAATATATACTCTTTTGCACAGGCTGATTCATAAATCACGCAGCCAAAAAAACATTTTAAAAAAAATTGAACACTCCATATATAACTCATGACGTGTATGCTACTTTCAAAATCATACCTCATTAAAGTAGGCTGTTTTTAAGTAATTAAATAATCATGGTTGGTGTACGTGCTATGCTTTTGAAAACTTCAAATTCTGACAGCTGTCTTACTTAAATTCAAATTATATACGCTTAAGTGTTGTTCACATCCACTTAACATAAATTAAAGAAGTAGCAAAATTAACAAAAGTTAAAATACATGGCCTCTTATGTTGCCACGAATAAAACGTCAAAAGGGCCTGTGGCAATAATAATATGTAGGGGTCAGATATGTGTAAAATCCTTTCTACATCGGCGTAGATAGGAGTGTGAGGGGTTTTTAAAATTCATTATATTTACCTTATATTTCGCAAGAGAAATAATATAAATATGTATATACTTTCTGTTATTTAGTTTCAATAACATACGCGTACATTTTTAGTTATCATTTATTTAGATCTAGAACGTTGTTTATGTAACTTTTTCTGATATCAAAATGAATTGTCAGTGATTCCGAAATTTATTACAAAGTCTGTAAGATATCGTTACAGAATGCCAAAATATCGCAAGTTCGTCACTTAGCTTTGCTAAAACATACACCGAAATAGTTTTTATGCAGAGAATTTCGATAGTTTACAAAATTTCGTTACATGTTTAAATGACGATGCTCGAAGTATTTCTGAGTGCAAGGAACTAACACAAATCCCAAATTTAAAAGATCAGTTGTTATTCCTTCAGGAACACTTTGGAAATTTACCTAAACTAATCACATATTTTGAAAATCGAAATTTCAAATTAAAAGATGGATTAACCACATTAGATGGCTATTAATAATTTCAAAAGTATTTCAAGTGACTTCGGATGTGGCCTTCGGCAAAAGTTAGACGCAGTTTTTAATGGAAATCCAGATTTAATAACATTGCGGCAATTGTGTATGCTAAATACGCTGAAGTAAAAGAATATTTCCAGTACGCACCTATAACCAGTTGCGATGTAGAAAGGACGATTTCTATCTACAAGGATGTACTTAATTCAAAGAGAACATGTCTTACACAAGACAAAATGAACAAATAATAAGGTATTTTGTATTTTATAGATCACCAGCCACTTGTTATCCAATTATATAAATAAAATTAAAACCTCTTTAAAAATACAACATTTCAATAGTGCGCCCATGAGCGATGAGTCATCAACCGCTCTTGTCCGCCCCCTAATAATATGGCGCTGGGTAAATTTAAATTATAAATACAAGAAATTGGCAGATAACAATTCCAAATGAGCCACAACCTCTATGCCCACCTTCTTGCTACTCTTTTCACTTAGGCTGTCGCTTACTTAGTGAAGATGGTATGGGTCGAAAGGACGTGAAGCTATTTTTAATAGGGCGCCACCGCTAAATTAAAGCCTATCGAAGTTAACAAACGCGGATCGTAGATGGTAAGACAAATCAGGTGAAAATAGGTAAAAGCGACTCAACAATAAAACAAAACAAATTCAAACCACAAGTGCTAATTTAATAACCATCAAGAGGATATAGAATATTCATATTTATAAAAAAAAAGTCAAACAGGAAATGAATGAATAGAAATAATGTGAAATTTTAAGGTAAAAATAATAAAAACAAAATTTAAATCATGTCTAATCGCGATGGTACACCCTATATATCAAACATAGTGCAAAGCAACAATAAATAAGGATTTAAAGAAAAAACAAGGGTGCACCTATCAACTCACACTGTATGTTAAAAAAAATTAAACATACTAAATTTGAAATGCAATAAAAATAATAATACTAAATGATAAGCAGAAATGATTAAGTTAACAGTTACAATAATCAGAGCACTCCTGAATTTAAAGAAAACACAATCGGTGAAATATTACTGTAGGTCTTGAAGAATTTGCAAATTGATCAACAAAATGCGCGCGCAACCAAATATGTATCTGTCAGATATTTTTATCGAGTACTTCAACTCAAGTGGAAAAATCTATTTTTGTCCGTTTTTCAAGGATATCTATCAGATAACTTTATGAAGAACTCATCCAGAAGTGAAGAAAATGGGCATGTGAAAAGATATAATTTGCTGACCTGCTTCGTAATTAGTAAAAAGAATGATTAAATATTTTCAGCGATAATTTTGCATATGACAACCAAATATATTGTAACGAAACAAGCCCACAAAAAAGAAGCAGACCTCCGGGCGACGACAAAAAACGTATCGGTAAACAAGTCGTAAATCAACTGCACTCATGTACTGCGTCAGCGACAGAAAGTCTGGAATATGGTAGAAGAGAGCCAGAATTTGCTGGTGTATCTCTAGACCTTTTGTCTGCAGATATAAATGCCGTCGGTGGGATAAGGAATTAATTTATTCAGTAGTATTCGTACAGTGCAAATAAACATAAATACAGTGAATGGTGCAGTGTTATTACAGTTCTAGAAATACATAAATATTACAGACATAAATGGTAGTGATACAAATAAATACGTGTGTTAATTTATTCGTAGTAGTTTTAAGTGCTTTAGATTTAATTTATATTTTTATATTGTGATTAGTTTTAAGTGTGAAAATATACAGACTGTTTCAAAACAATTGAACGAGTTGTTTATTTCGACTCCGAAAACGCTACAATGTTAAGAAACTAATAAAACGCTGTAATGACAGTAAATGAAATGTCAAGTAACTTCTAATATCAAAACATCTGTATAATTTGCCACACTATTTAAAAAAGAAAATAAATTTCTACTGGCAGAGAGTGCTACAAAAATTAAGTACATAAATAAATAGTAAAAAAAATATAATAAAAAGCAGTGACAGAATGTTTTACATAAATGTGTTCATAATAATGGCTTTTGACAGACGAGCTTTACGATTATGTCCGACAATGTTCTCTATGTGTTGATAATCGCATATATTCCTAGATAAGTACGTATAAAAAATAAAGAACGCAACAATGTCTACGGCGTCCGTGACGACAGTCATCGTAAATGATGGAAAGACAATCGGTCGCGACTGCAGACGAGGGAATGTAAGCTTTTAATTCGTGTTGCGTGCGGCGTCATTCATACCTGCGTTGTGACGCCGGACCTGACGCCGTCTATCGGCCACTACATCTAATACATATACATTCGTAGTACGGCGTAGACTTAAACCCAACGGCATGACCGTTTATTTGCATGTTGAAATGTTGTATTTTTCTATATATACATATACATATACACAGGTATAGGCCGACAGCGCAGTGTTGCGTTAGGGAGTAATTTTCCAAACGGGGTAAAACAATTTCACTTTCTCTATGTGGGGGCATGATACTCACGTTCCAACTGCGTACATGTTCGTGCGTATATGCAATGGACTCACTGATTATTCTATGCTACACACACTTATGAAAATTAAATGAATTTGTGTGAATCCAGGGAATTGTTCAGATAATAATATATGCAATATAATAATGTATTAATATGAGTCATTTTCATTGCTGCAATATTAATTTTGTTTGTTGCAAAATTGCAAAAAGTTAAATGTGATTTAATTTAAAATTATGAACTAATTTATTGCATTTTACACAGGTAGAGAATTTTCGCTCTTGATTATGATGAAATCCTCGTTATGATGCTTATGTTATAGGTTTTATTAGAGAATTGTATTTTTCATTTTATCTACTTCATACAAGTGCGCATAAGTAGAGTTTAATATTATAACACCAATAACAGAATAGTTATTTGTATATCAAAGCCCCGAAAACAGACTTTAACTTACGAAGTGAGAATTGTCGCCGAGGCTGCTGGCTCTTACTTAGTGGAAAGAAACGAGACTTATAATCAATGAGTAAGTCAGTCAGTGAGTGCTCAAAGTAGTGATGCTTGGATGCCCGTATTTTGGGATAACTGCACTTTGATAAATGAAATTTGGAATACTACTTTTTAATAGTAATCTTAACTTACGTGAAAGAAATCAGTCATGTACCTCAAATAGTATGTAATGTATTTTGTGGCGTTAACTTAGCCTGGTACACTTCATGCGCTTAAATAATGTCATTGGCATATTTTTAGTGATAACAATAAGCTGTATTTTATATTTGTTGCCTCATTTAATTACCTGTATGATAGTATACTATTTTGAGTGCTTACATAAAAGACATATTCACAAAAATAACATCAAATACAGATTTATTATATTCACTTTGTTAGCTAAAAAAATAGTAAAAGCAGCACTTATTAATTGTATGTGTTACTTAATCTAGACGGGTGGTGAGAAAAAAATAAGAGCTGTTATGGCAACTATTGTCATGTTGCTATTTCTTCCAATAAGAATAATGTTGTAATTGTAATTTTTAGTATATTTATTCTTAGTATTCTTAATTATATCTTTATATAAGCTGTCAAACCAAGAACTAAATAAGGAATCAAAATATCGGATACAGTTCAGAATTTATCAATAAGAAAAATTCAATAACATAAAGAAAATACATAAAATTAATGTATTTATTTCCATATACAACATGGAAAAACGTAGACTTAAAAATAAAAATGTACCTGCTTCTAGAATTTTTCAAAAGGAAATAATTATCGAAATTACTTCTTACTTTTTACTCTGACACGTACTAGCTTGCGTTATGTTTTGAGAGAGAGAAAATGCAATAGTATCAGTTAGTTATTCTTTAAAATATGTAGAAAATGCATCTTTAATCTTAATGTTTACAATAATAAATGAAGATGCGACAATATTTTTGATATTTGATATTTTTGAATCTTCAGTTATAGTCCGAAAGCGGTTGCAGGTACAGTTTTTTGACTCGCTTACAGGTTTAATTAAAAAAGTTAGATGAAGTCAAATTATTTTCTTTTACATTTAAGAATCCTCTACTTTATTAAATTGTTCATTTTGTGTCACCCCTTGTATACAGTTAACAAATTCAATCCAAAAACGAATGAGAAATGCAGCAATTTTAAATTTCAAGTTCTCTCTTTTTCTATTTATATTTTAAAGGTACTAAACGATCAAACAATTTTTATGGAAAACGAGTTTCTTGTAACATATCTATTTATAGACAAAGTAAACAAACACGTACATGCACGTTAATTTAATAGCGGGTGAAGTCTGGCAACATTACCGGACGCTCTATTATCTATTAAATGAAACTCAATATACAAAAGGACGCTCTAAGATCGAGAGAATGGTTATCGTATATTTTCTTTCGGACGCTCTAACATCTGTAGAATGAAAGGACGCTCTACTGATAGTGGTGTGGATGGAAGCTCACGTTACTACAATGCGGAATCAAATATACGCCGAGATGTTCAAAGTATATCCACATAATGCACTATTAGTGTTCTTGTTATGGTGTTGGTTAGGTAGCGGACGCTCTATGGTCGTTTTGTGAACGGACGCTCTAAAGATAGTGAGATGTATATATATATATATATATATTTCCCTTTTCCCATTGATTAAAGTTATTCTTATCTTCTTTTTGTAGATACCTTTGTTGGATATAATCGGGAACACGCCATGTACAACTGGAATTTTCTTCTTGAAAACTGTATTACAAACAGTACTCGCATCCACCGCATTATTTTCAAATTCTATCCAGTTCCTCTCTGCTTCTAGTATGTCGATATGCAGACAACTACAAACAATATTAAACTTATTTCTTCTTTGCAGGTTTTTAAAAAACTACACATGATTTGATCTGCTATCTTTGAAGCCCTTGTGTCTATGCATACAAAACTTCTTAAATGTATTTTGATTTCTGCATTCATTAACACATAAAACTTATCGATGTGTCGTCTTAAATAAAGAGTACTTTTCCGTATATATCCTTTTAATGTTTTTAGATATATGAATCAGGTATTTACTACACATTTAAATATGATCATAAAACTCTATCATGAATTGAGATTATTGTACATGTCTGAGATTACATTTTTATACATTTGAATTTGTATTTTCATCTCGGGCATGTCGAATGTGGCCTTGCTCAAACAATTTAATGGCATTCAAATGATTCACTCTTTGAATATAGAATTCATTTTATTTATTTTGTGTTTGTCTTTTGCTTAATTTTTAAATTTTTAATATTTAAGCCTAATTTATATATATTTATTTTCTTAATGACGTTGCCCCTTAAAGGTTAGGCAACCCATTTATACTTGTAATACTTTAACCTATGCTTATTATATTAGTATTTTTCGTTTTAAACGAAAAATTAATATTTTTATCCTTTAACTTAACTTTTTACTAAATGTTATAATTCTTGAAATATAAAGATCACGGCAATATGCGGTGTCTACATTTTTGAAACCAAAGCTTTAGTTATTTACTTATTAATTGTTGAAGTGTTAAGTAGTTGTACAGGTAAAGTATGTATATAGATATCGTGGTACAAAGATTTAGAATAAAAGAAGATCAATATGCGAAGCGCCATACTAAACCCTGCTAAAGTCGATGGGGGTAGCAAAAGTTACCCAAAAAAAAAAAAAGAATTTTTTTTAATAAAAACCAAATTTGGTTAGTTAACATCAAAACATCAAAGCAACTTGAAAGGAAAAATTTGTGTTGTTACTTGTTTTGGTCCAATTAAATAAGTCAGTAATCCTTTGTTTTCCGACGCCACTGTGTGGTGAAACAATCTTGTTACAAAATTACAATAAAAAAAAGGTTCTAACAAGCTATTTGTTTCACGGTAAAGTAAAAATAAACGCTTATTCAGTCCATAAGTTAACAAGAAAGCGAATTGTGTAGGGTGATTAATATGAATATACATACATAATGATACATAGGTTTGTTTTAAAAAGAAAGCCACGTGCAAAATGGGCTCGGCCTAGGTAGTATAGTTTCGTAGGTATAGTAGTCATCGGTCTCCTTGGATTTGAAGGGGAGATTTTTACAGGTCTGACGGACTACTGTGAGTCATAAATGACGCCACAACAGACGCCAGTAGTGCATGCCGTCGCGATAATCCCGTACAGGTATATAAAACAACGCATTATGATTAACCAAGGGGTGTATTGTATTACTCATGACATTCGCGAACACCACAGGAAATACTTTTGTCGCTAGGTATAAGACCATTGTTTCTGTAAGTTTCCCAGAAAAAAAAAGGATTAAATCATTAAAAGTTGATTTCTATGGAAAATATTTATGTATAAATGTGGGACACCTTTTGTGAGGTGTTAGAAAAACTTGAGACGATTAGGAGATGATAAGAATGTGGTGTAGGTCTTAACATGTAGTACAAGTCAAAAACAGAAAAAAGAAACAATTAATAAAAAAGACAGGTACTTTGTATTATAACAGTTTAAGAAATTTTGTAAATTTAGATGAAATTATTATTCAAAAAAGATAAAAAGTTTTTTTCTATTTTATACACACCTTATAAAAAATTGATATCAATTTACGAAATTACATTTCAAAATTTCACCTGTCACAGTGAAATTGTCTCGGTTGTAATGGATGCGAGTTTTAGATTTCATGTGCTGATTCTGAGAAAAATTATGAAGAATTTGCTTCATCTATATGCTATCATAATAAATATTATACAACAAGTGAATTAAACCACTGTTTATTTGCGAGAAGAATGGATTAAATTCTTCGAGCAAATAATAGGTTTAATTCACGTGTTTTATACATTTTTTTATTCAAATTTTACAAAATTTATCAAAAAAAAAAAAACAAAAAAAAACCAAATTACATTGATCGGTTTAGACAAATCATGTAGGTTGCGAAGCAAATGTGCGTGAAGACGAGTTGTTTATTTTTTGCGTTAATTGTCACGTTTAAGCAGTTAAAGTAAAAATATATAAAAAATGGATAGAATTTGTGATAATAAAGAGAAAAACCAGGTTTTCGTGCCTGAGTTGGTTCGAATGGAAGCTTTAGAAGCTGCTAAATCAAAAAAATTGTATGAAAAAGAGTATGAGAATTTTTGTGAGTGGAGGAAGTGAATGGATGCAAGGGGAGTAGACGAAACAATAATTTTGGCTTATATTTCCGAACGATCCAAAATTGCGAAATCTTCGTCATTGTGGGCGTATTACTCCCAACTGAAGAAAATGTTATCTGTGAAAGAAAATATTGACATAAACAGGTATTTGAGGTTGACGTTATTTATGAATTTTGAACTATTAGATAATTGTTGTAGATTTCATCAGGTATCTGCTTTCTTAAAACAACAATCTGTAGGGCACAGACCAAAGAAATCTATGGTGTTCACATTGAAAGACATGGAAAGGTTCTTGGATGATGAATATTTGCTTCATAAAGTGGTTCTAATTGTGGAAGTGTTTAGAGGTTGTAGAATTAGTGAATTTATTGCCATGTCAGTTGATGATGTTAATGATAGAGGCAACGTAATTGTGGTCAATATTCCTGACACGAAGACTTATAAGCCCAGAAAATTTACTATCATTAACGGAAGTGACTATGTTTATGTTATTGATGTTTTTCGAAAGTATAGAAAATTACGACCTGACAGTATTTTACACAAACGGTTGTTCATTAATTACCGAAACAATAAATGTACAGTACAACATGTAGGAATAAATACTATTTCAAAATTTCCGGAAAAAATTGCACAATTTATTGGTCTCCGAAATCCTGAAGAATATATATACGATTCACAGCTTTAGACGTTCGAGTGAAACTTTACTGGCAGACTCTGGGGTAGATTTAGCAGTTGTAAAGAGACAAGGTGGTTGGCGTTCAAATAGTGTTGTAGAGGGATACATAGAATATTCTCTTAATAATAAAATTGATATTTCAAGGAAAATCATAAACTATCTTCAACAAACATTCGGGAAGCATTGATTTCAAGTTCGGAAGCATGTATTTCCGCATCAAAATCAGTGTCAAATCAAAATATGAATTTGCCTATTAATGGTACATATTGCCGTGATCCCTATTGTTTAGGCATTATAAAATAGTTAGACAATTAAGTATTAGAATAAGGAAATAATTTTTAGTGGTAAACATAATCGTTAAAAAATGAATTATGAGTTGCATAACCGCAACGGCGTAACATTATGATGATGGGTATATGGTAATTGAAATTGAAATAAAATTTATATGAAAGGTACAAAAATAAACACGAAAATAAATTCATGTATTCTATATTTATAGAAACGAGGAGCACAAGATGTATTTTCAGTATACAAAGGCCGAACCAAACTTTTTGCATTGTGTAAGAGTGGCACTAAATATATTGAGAAGTGAACCACTTTTCAAGCTTAATAATGTGTTAAAAATAAATAACAGAGAGAGAGAGTGATGATGAAAGATGGAACAGTGAAAAGAGTTAGTCATTTGAATGCTGTAAAATTGTATGAAAAAGGTGAAATTAAACATTCACGACATGAAAACATCTTTCATCATGAATAGACGTACGAAATAAAATTTGTAAAGAGATTGTTATCTGTTAGACAGTTTATGGTCACACTTAACAATACAATAAATACATGATACTTATATTTAATAGTATTTAAAAAAAAGATATATAAAAAGGTGTTCTTTATTCGACACGATATAATAAAGCAAAAACTTCAGAAATAGCAGGATAAATCTGGTTTAATCCGGAAAAGTTCCAGAAATAATGGGATAAATTTGGTTTAATCTGAATAAATCTACAAAGAAAAGAATAATGTTAATGTTGTTAACAGCTGCGTGCAAATCAACCTACACGAAGATGAGAAAAGGTGGTTCGAAGACAGGGATAAAGCTGTCGAGGTCCACGTTCCTGACAAAGTAATCATAAAAGGAAGGATTCCATCTGTGTGCAATGTCTTTTCGATTATTTCTAACGAAGATATCTACAAAAGAAAACGTGGATAGTGTTAAATAATGGAAGAGGAAGTATTTAAACAATGATGAAAGAGGCAACAAATTCATTTACAAATACAATGAGGGATGGCGTTAATAGAAGAAGAATATACCTACTCAAGACAAGGAATCGCAATTGTGCATGGACTTTAATAATAAACAATTTGTGTGTGTATATTTTTGTGCAATTTCTAACTGTCAAAAACAATATAGGTATAGTTCAACCTGGGGGAAAACTTGAAGAAAACAAATATGAGCTGGACAATGCCAACATAAACATTAGTGTGTGAATTGTGGCGCTGCAGACGAATAGTCGTGTTTTTTCGATGACCGAGATGATAAAAAGCCGCGAACGACGATAGGGAAGGAGAAGCTGCCGATCTTTTGAATTGTTCGAACGTAAAATTTTGTTTCATGCTCAATTGATTGCAGGCGTACTGATACACTGCATAAAATCATTTTTAGTTAAATGTATTAAGTTATTTTTGATTTAAATAAGTAGTAATTATAATTAATTCATTGTTACTTTGTTTAATTTCATTATTTTTTTATTATCAAAATGGTAGATAGAAATCAAGAGGAATTTGATAAAGTGTATGAATATTATAAATAAGTTTTTCTTGAAATAAATTCATAATAGATATTTGGTGATGCGTGGCGTATGCTAAAGATGCTACGTGAAAATGTTCATTTTTTAGCAAAGCGTTTAACATCGTCAATATTTTGAATAGAATATTATTTTCTTTGCTATAGTAGATTAATTTTTCAAATCATGGGAGTATTGTTAATGATGTAAAAAGGGCATTAATGGCACAACGTGAGAATGTTTGCTAGCAGTGTTTACTGTGCATTATTAGCAATTTATTAGATAAAAATTTAATAAAGATTTCAAGCATATTTGAATACGTAAAGGTATAAGCATTTTTGATGGACAAATAGCCAATTTGTGGTATGTACAACGTGTGAATATTTGCATATGTCGATTGGTGAGAGTCTTATCAAGGTGTTTTCTACTTTGCGAGATTTTAGATCCCCAGAGGCATTTCGTGCAAATGAATGTCTTTGTTGAAATAAAATTCAGCGTCGTAAAGGAAAAATTTTATTTCTTTGAAACTATACGATATTAAAAATTTGAAGATAGCAAGAAATAATATTTTTATTTTAATCTATATAATATATTAAAAGCAATGTGTTTTTCGCATATATAAAAATATAATTTTTTTTTTGTTTGTGGTTGGAAAAATAAAAAGGACAATTTCTTTTACAGCCACATGTGGCAAAAGAATTTCTTTACTGTTGTTGTTATCAAATATTGAGTTTAATACAAATGTTTTATGAGATTTAGTTTTTTATTATTATTAACCTTATCCTATTTAATTTTAAATAAGAAATGATGTCGACAAATAAAGGAAGGATCACTGCTAGAACCTACAAGAATAATATGAATGTTAATAGGGATTGAATTTATAAATTTATTGAAGTAGTTTTTTTTTAACATGTCAACGCAATCTCTGCATTTGTTATATATTATGCTGCTTTGTATTATCGTAGTTTTTGGTTAATTTCTGCTGGTATAAAATTACTGTATTTTAATTTGAAAGCAAGATTATAGCAATATGGTGTGCAATTTAATGGTCTCAATAATTGTAACATTTATTTTAATAAATAAAAATAGTTTTTTGTGGTTCTTAATTAAGTATTTTCTTATTGTATTGGTAAAACAATTTTTAAAACAATAGTGGATTAAAAGCGTTTTAATTCACTAGTGAATTAAAAAGCTTTTAATCCACTTATAGATAATAGACTACTTATAAGGGTTACTATGGAGTTAATAATGTCACTTTATAATGTCAAAATTGAATAAATGATTTTTATGTTCCTGTTTGACATAAATTCAACAAAAATTCTAATAATATTTTTGTATTATGGATTATTAGAGCTGTGGGTGTCAGCTTTATAATTTAGTAAACATAAATTATTCTAGCACCGTAAATATTCAACCACACTCTGGATGAATAATTCCGTGTACTTGGGTTGGTTGTAAAAACGAAATCTGTAGAATTAATTAGAATTTGAAAATAAGAAACCCCAAACAACAATTAGTGTTGCAAGTCATTTGGCAAAATTTTAACTGTATAGCAGTTGCTAAAAACGTACTTTCATCAAAAAAGTTAGTTTATGTAGGGAATTGAATGTGAGTTGAAAGTGTTTTATATTGTTTTTAAGAATATCACTCAGGCAGATCAATTTTTGTTTTTAAATTGCAACTCATTTTCTGTGGTGAGTTAGTCCACGTTTTCCAATTCTTGCCTTACATTAAACTGCAGTAGCCGCTGGTGAGTTTGTTTAGGTGGGATAATTACATAACCAGGAGTTGACGAGACTATTTCGTTTATTATCGGTGATATATTCCCAGATGCCTAACATATCACCGATAATAAACGAATCAATCTTGTCAACTCTTGTCTATGTAATTGCTCTACCTAAACATACTCACCAGCTGCTACTGTTAAACTATTGTTCAGCTTTGCTTCCTCAGTTATCCTCTTCCACTAATCTCGTTCCTGGACACTACTCCTCCAATCCCGTATCTTCAGTTTCTTAATATCCTCTATCACATGATCTGCCCACCTGTTTCTCGGTCTCCCACTTCTTCTACCTGTGTTTGGTCTGCTTGTCGTAGTTTTCTTTACTTCCGTCTTATTTTCCGTTCTTCTTATGTGTCCGCACCATCGAAGTCTTTCTCGTACTTCTATATACTTTACAATCTCTTCTCCTTTCAAGATATTTTCTGGTTTGAAATTCATTAGCCTTCTGTATTCTCCATCTGCCACTTTCTTCGAACTATAATTTTTCTTACAATTTTCCCCTCATACCTTCTCGGTTTTTCCTTTTCCAAAGGTTCATTATCTCTGCGTGATAAGTAACTCCTTATCAGATTGCTGCTCTGAATACCCTACCTTCAATTTTGTATTTATGCTTATCCTCTTACTTTACAGTATGTTTTTGTATTTATAATAAGCTCTATGTCCTCCCTGTATCATATGATCTATCTTCATGTTTCTGTCATTCACACTGTTTACTACTTTTTCCTTGGTTTATTGTTAGGTCTCTTTTTTTGCTGCTTGATCAATTTTTTGAATTGCTTCTTCCAAGCTTCTCCTGTATCTAGCTGTCTTGGTACAGTAATTTTTTGTATAATACGATTTTTTTTACCTTCTGAAAGTTTAGTATTTTTTGACCTATATTTTTTTTAATTGATCGATTCAATAGTAGTACAAACCTTATTAAGGAGACTAATTTACAATCAAAATTTAAAAGGCACCTAATGGAATCATAAAATTAACCGCAATTCCAGTAAATTTATCGGCTTACCCATGAAATATTACAAAACTGATACTCTAAAATTACTGAATTTTCGTTTGTATTGTACGAAGGGCACCTTTTATATTTTTACAGTCGACCACTAGATGGTGCTTTTGACAAATGTAAACACTATATTCTTAAAGTTTGACATTTGTTAATGAGTCAGAAACACGTATCTACGGTTGCTCTACAGTGGAATATACTCCATCCATATCTGTAACCTAAAATTACTAAGAATTTTTACCCATGTTTAACTTAAATAATGACTAAATTATAACACTTTCCAAGAATATTGCACCTTTTATATTTTTACAATCGACCACTACATGGTGCTTTTGACAAATGTAAACACTATATTCTTAAAGTTTGACATTTGTTAATGAAGTATCCGCGGTAACTTTGAAATCGAGTCAGTAGTTTGTTGACAGTGACAGTTTTAAGACAGTGAGTTTGTAAAATAGTGGAGATTACTCGTGAAGGTTTTCGTTGGATAATTTTTTACGATTTTAAAAAAGGGCCTAAAGCTTAGCGCACACGCATCGATTTCGATCGTACGGTAAAATATCGTATGATCAAATTCTTTTAGTGGGACAAAGAAGAGCTTAAGATCTTTGTTCCACTAAAAGAATTTGATCGTACGGTATTTTTTCGTACGATCGAAATCGATGCGTGTGCGCTAGGCCTAACTCCACATTATATCGCTTCAGTCAACTTTTGGGAATGAAGCTCCATCAGAGAAGACAGTTTATAATTGGTTTGCAGAATTTCGTCATGGTCGTGCCTCAGTGAGTGATGAATCACTTGAAGGTCGGCCAAAATCTGTTGTGATTCCAAAAAACATCGATGCTGTGCGGAAAATGATAGATGATTTATAGTGAGATAGAGGCATCTCTTGGCATATCGCAGATTGCAGTACATTTGATTTTACATGAACATTTATTTGTAAAAAAAATATGTTCCAGATGGATTCCACATAAATTGAGCGAAGCACAGAAAGCAGCTCGTGTCAATTGGTGTAAAAAAATGCGCAAAAAATTCGACGTAGGAACCGTAAAATCCGTATACAACATCGTAACAGGTGACGAAACATGGATATATGCGTATCAGCCGGAATCCAAGCAACAATCTACTGTATTGGTGTTCCAAGATGAATCGAAACCCACAAAAGTTGTTCGTGCAAGAAGCAATTCCAAGAAAATGATCGCTTGTTTCTTCGGCTGTACAGGACACATCGCAATAATTCTCTTAGGGGATCGAAGAACTGTTAACGCCGAATGGTATACAGTAATTTGTTTGCCAAAAGTTATAGACGAAATCAGGAAGAACAACCGAAAACGTCGCATTATTCTTCATCACTACAATGCGAGTTCCCATACAGCACGTCTAACAATTGACTATTTGAAGGAGAACAGTGTTGAAATAATGACTCAATGCCCATATTCACATGACTTTTCGGCGAATGATTTCTCTTTGTTCCCAACTGTGAAACAAAAAATGCATGGACAGCGATTTTCAACAGCTCAAGAAGCAGTCGAAGTCTTTGAAAACTTTATTTCTGAGATCAACCTTCAGAGTGGAAAAAATGTTTTGAGAACTGGTTCGTACGCATGCAAAAGTGTATAGACCATAAAGGCGAATATTTTGAAAACAATAAAATAGTATGTTCCCAAAAATTTTGTTTTTTTCCAAGATTTTGTAAAAATATAAAAGGTGCCCCTCGTATATTATATACTCGCAGTTGTACGTTGTAAATCCTTCATATGACATAATTATGAAATATGATCTTGTATGTGATCGGTACTTCTTTTCTAAATTAATTATTAAGAAAACCAAGACGCAATTTGATCCGATATATGTCACCGCGGTGAATATTTAAAATGTAATTTTGTCGTCGAGATTGAACATTTACCTGCATAATACATTCACCTATATACGTCCGTAAATCTTTCGTGTTTGACATTTACGTGTCAGCATTCGATCATTGAATTTGTGTCGCCTTCATAAAACAATCTAGTTGGGTCGTGCGACGACAAGATTGTAAATTTTAGATCGAGTGGATATATATAGAGTTGTACGGTTGGGAGGGAGTCTATTTCGATAAAGATTGAATATGTAAATTTAAAATTGGCTGGCTAAGTGGTAAAATAAATGGCATTTAGGTGCTCGAAAAGCAGTATGATGTCAAATACAGTGGGGTGTCTGCCTACTAATTTTTCTGCTTCACTAATTTTTATTTTATTTATTCAAATTTACATATTTATTGCTTTCAATTTGTCTTCTATAAAATCCTAATAAAAAGAGCAGGACAACTTGTTGCAGGTATGCGTGTCATATTATCTTTAAAAAATTAATGGAATATAGAAACTATGTGAAATTACTTGCCTAAGTTTGCAATACTTTTCATCTCCTTAATGAAAACTTGCCAAATTTGATCTGGAGGTTTATCAGTTTACACAAATTATTCTCTGTAGCAGGACAATGCAGGTAACGTATTGGCAAGTGACTTGTCATATTTATCTACATTTTTAAGATACTATAACACATATTGCTGTGACCTTCACATCATCGAAATATTATATTAAGAATTAGTTTAGTTATTGAAAAAGAATACTAATTTTATTTCAAAGAATCGTTTATTTAAAATTAAGGCATTAGTTGAAACACATACTTGTAAGAAGGATAAGTTGCCAACATTTAAAGACAGATTTTATTGTCAAAAATTGTTGGTATGTAATAGTTAAATAAGTATAAATATTAGGCATAATACAAACACAAAATAAATCAATGCAATATATTTTGTAGAAAAGACAAGCACGAAATATGGTTTGAGTACAATATTCGATTTAGAAAATATTTACAATTTTTTTAACACCTAAGTTACTTGGGCCAACTTGCCCCTTACTCGGGGTATGTTGGCCCATGGGCTGAGGCAGGTTGGCCCTCAAACCATTTTATAGCTGAATTTGATGTAGGAAATGTGCATCGTGCAAAAACTATTACATATCAATGAACAGCGTTTATTTTATTAAAGCATTTAAGTACAGAGCTTACATTTAGGTTACAGATTAGTCACTTTCTTTATCTAAAGGAACTGAAGAATCATCATAGTGCAAACATACATAAAATAGGCTCTCGATGTCTTTTTCAACGCAAGTAATATGTGCCCACCGCCGGCGGCTTAAACACTGAATCCACTCCGCCCCTGAAAGGCTCGTTGAGAAGAGTTTGGGGCATTTAAGGCACAAAGCATCCTCTTCCCGCATGGCCAACATGCCCCGTTTGCGCTGGGACAATCTGCCCCATCGCCTTCTTCAGAGTATAATAATAATAATAATATTTATTAAATTGCCCAACAGGTCACCCCAATACAGACAATACAAACAAATCATAAAGATAATACATACAGGGTGCCTCTAGCGGAAAAAAAACGGTTACGTGTTCCACAATGTGACACATCATTTCAAAGCTAATTTTATTAGCAACTAAATACGTAATATTTTTGACATTTATTTGTCATCATTCTCAAGTACAGAGTGTCAGCGTCTTTTGTAAACTAATAAGTTCGTAGTTTCTAATATTAGAGCTCTGCAAGGTTTTTCGATTATTTAAATTTTTTTCAATTGTGCATTAAATTGCTAATAAAATTAGCTTTGAAATGATGTGTCACATTGTGAAATACGTGACCGTTTTTTCCCGCTAGAGGGCGCTTAAATCAAAACTAGTGCAACCAACAATCACATTGCTGAATTCTCCGTACAAATTACCTTTTCAATGATGTATCGTATTTAGTACTTTCCATATTTATATTGTAATTGTTAGAGTGATGGAGAGGAGGGAAATGACGTATCACAGTTGAAAATATGATGGAAGGGTGTCCTCCTTGGATCAAATATCGACCTGCTTTTGCGTTTTTTCAAAAAAGTTTTCTCCTTCGAGATATTCAATCTGTTTCGTTTTCGGTGGGGCACCCTGTATGTGAAAATTGCATTATTATAGCAATTATGCAGTGAGGACGCGCGGGTTGGAATAAATTCATTTAAAATTATTGGCTTTGTTTTATGAAAAAACGCTCGGATAGGTCGATTTTTATGGTAAATTGATGTACAAAGACTGGTCCAAAAATAAGCCATCAATTTTTTTTTCCAAATGGAAACATATGTTTTTTATTTAATTTATTAATTCTGCATCGAATTCTAAGTATGTTTCATGTACCATGTCCTATACGCAAACTCAACAGTTATCGAGAAATTATAACCGAAATACAACAAATTAAGCCGCAAACGTTAACTGCAGTGTAAGAGAAACTGATCTTAGGCTTGCCTATTGTTAGGAAGTTAGTGGTCAACAGTTTGAACATTTAATTTGACTTATTTTTCTGTTTTTTTAAATAAATCGGTACATGGTATGGTACATGAACATACTTCGAATTCGATGCAGAATTAACAAATTAAATAAAAAACATATGTTTCCATTTGAAAAAAAAATTGATGGTCGTAACTTATTTTTGGACCACTCTTTGTACATCAATTTACCATCAGAAAAACCGCAGCTAAAAATAAAAATCGACCTATCCGAGCGTTTTTCCATAAAACAAAACCAAAAATTATAAATGAATTTATTCCAACTCGCGCGTCCTCACTGTATATAGGAGACCACACGACAACGGCATATTCCAACTTGCTAATAACCAGTGCATAATAAAGTGACTTGAGTGTAGCTATGTTGTCAAAATCTCTGCAGGTGCGGATAATGAAACCCAATGCTCGAAATGCTGACGCAGTGACAATGGAAACATGATCAGCGAAGCTAAGCCTTTCATAAAATGTAACTCCGAGATCTTTGACATGCGTTTTGCGGTTAATTGCGATGTTGTCAATAGAATAATTGTTACAAAATCTACTGGGTTTTCTGATAAACGAAACAAAACAACATTTGTCGATGTTCAACTTCAATTTATTTAAAGAGCAGCAATGTGTGACTCGGTCCAAGTTCTCTTGAAGAAAGGCAGCATCCTGAGCCCCATCAATACGATGAATTTTTTTTTAAATCTTCCGCAGAAGCCAAAACATTACAATCGATTAAAGTTAGATGTCAAATAATAAGGGTCCAAGATTGAACCCCTGGGGAACTCCAAAAGTAGAAACATATGTACATACCTGACTTGTAGCCATTATAGTAAACGAAACTACTTCTTTCAGAAAGGTAAGAACCAATAAGTGTTAACAGTGAGTTGCGGAAACCGAACAAACTCATTTTAGTCAGGAGAGGGGCATGCTCAATGGTGTCGAAAGCACGAGAGAAATCAGTGTAAATAACATCCATCTGCCCTCCATCCTCCAGTGTTGCACATAAAGCCTGAGATAATGTCGCGAGATTCGAAGTGGTAGACCTCTTGGACATAAAACCATGGTGGCACGGCAACAAAACTGATTTGATACTGCTGTATATGTATATGTTCATATAGTACGAGGGCTACTATTTATATTTCGGGAATAGCAAATAAT
The DNA here is from genome assembly GCA_963170755.1 of Amphimallon solstitiale. Lineage (NCBI taxonomy): Eukaryota > Metazoa > Arthropoda > Insecta > Coleoptera > Scarabaeidae > Amphimallon > Amphimallon solstitiale. The sequence goes on from OY720676.1 coordinate 175,667,107, forward strand.
AACAAACATTTTTAAATGAAAATGGCTTTATTGTTTTTCGAAATATTCCCCTTGATGATCAATACACTTTTGCATTCGTTCAAACCATTTGTCATAGCAGTTTTTCCATTCTTCTTGAGACACCTTTAAAACTTGGTTTTTGAACGCTTCAACTGCTTCTTCGGCGCTCGTAAATCGTCGACCACGCAGTTTACCTTTGATATTCGGGAACACGAAGAAGTCATTGGGTGCCAAGTCAGCACTGTACGGAGGATGGGTCATCAATTCGATGTTTTGACTGCTCAAAAAATTCACTTGTTTGACGAGATGTGTGAGAGCTCGCATTGTCATGATGTAGAATGATTTGTCTTCGGGGGTTAGTTTTACGAATTTCTCCGAAGACTTCCGGCAAACAATTGGTCGTGTACCACTCGGAATTGACAGTTCTACGTTGCTCAAGCGGAACAGTGACCACATGACCCATTCGGCCGAAAAAACAGACGACCATTTGCTTCGCTGTGCTTCTTCCACGAACAACTTTTGTTGGATTTAGCTCGTCTTGGAATACCCACACGGTCGATTGCTGTTTTGTTTCCGGCTCATAAGCATATATCCATGATTCGTCACCTGTCACAATATACGTCTTTTGAAGCACCACGGTTGAACTTTTTCATTATTTCCTTACACCACTTGACGCGTGCCTTTTTTTGAGCGATTGATATTATATAATTATGGGGTATCCAACGAGAACAAATTTTTTTTACAACTAAGTGTTCATGCAAAATCAAACGTATTGAAGTGGAACTAATGTGCAAGGATGCCTCTATCTCACAATATGTCACATGACGATCTTGCATTATCAGTTCACGCACTGCATCGATGTATTGTGGCACAACAACCGATTTTGGACGACGGAATTCGTCGGCGACGGAACTACGACCACGATTGAATTCACTATACCAGCGATATACTGTGGTTTTTGATGGTGCTTTGTCGCTATACAAAAGAACTGAGTTCATCGACACATTCTTGTTGAGATAATCCACGTCGAAAGTTGTGAAACATAATCCAACGAAAACCTCTTGAAATTTCCATTATTTTGTCAAATTGATTTTCTGAACTCACTGTAAACAAAACAAATAGCACTTGTACATCAAAACGTTGTGAGTACTTTTATGCTAAAAAATGTCAAATTTTATTACGGTGTTGTCAGATTTTAGCTATTGACATTAGCGTTGCCAATTCCCGAAATATAAATAGTTCCCCCGTATAGCCTCATACACCTTGGCAAAGTTTGGTAGGAGTGATATTGGTCTATAATTATTAATATCGGTACTATCTCCCTTTTTGTGTATAGGACATATACAAGCTACCTTGCAGAACTGAGGAAAGACAGATGTCTGCAGAGTATAAAACAAGAAAATGGGTGTGCTTAAAACCACACAACAGAAGTGTAAACTTCATCAAGGCGAAGTTAATAATACGAAATACACGCGTATAATATTCAGTAACGTATTAAATAAACGTATTCGCACATTTATTACATTTACACATGTACACACGCGTATAATATTCAGTAACGTATGTAACGTATTATACGACTGATGTGTCATGCTCTCCCATGTAACGGTCGCCGAACGAGTATAGCAGTGACGCGAGCGGCCGTTTCATTGTGTCGGTTCGGACGTATGTATATGTATAAATAGACGATATGAATACTCGATTACGTGTCCCGCGCTTGGTCTGATGCAACGTGCTGGTGTCATACATTGGTCATACCCGTGCGGCTCGGGATCACATCTGCTCGGGGACATGAATTTATTTACTCATTTAAATTTCAGTTTAATTGAAATTAAATACCTCTATATGATATATTTATCTTGTTCCCTTAGTCGACTCGAGCCGACAATACCCCAACGAACGTTACATATCCGAGCGTGACGGTCAGTCTTGTTCAGTGCCTACAATCAGCCCAACGCGCCCAAAGAAGTTTACACTTCAAAAATTTTCTGCTTAGCCCATCAACAGATAATGAGTAACACTAAATACTAAAACAATCCTAACTAAATCAGTAGTAACAGATTCAAACTTAGTACTTACCTGCAGCAATACTATCGAACGTTGAGGAACTCAAACACACCAAACCAAATATTGAAACTTATCAAAATTCGAAACAAATACTCTACACTATCAAGTATGCTTTGACACGTGTGACACTTCGCCCTGATTCCCGGCACACTCAAGCGACTAGTGCGTGAATTAACTCAATTGGGCCAACTTGCCTTTATGGCCCACATGCCTCGGTCTACCTTACATATACAGATGTAGTTTATATTTATTTACTAAATTATTGTCGAGAAATGTGTAGATAATAGTTCGCCAAATGAATATATCTGCTTCACTCTGATATACTGCAAAAATTTCAATATCAAAACTTCAACATTCCGCGACTAGTATAATAGAAACTTTACGTATGTTACCGTGTTTGAATGTTACGTTGTTCCGATATGAATAGTTGCCTTGAAAGAGTAAATTTTTTTGTGTAATTCGCTTTTCTTCCACATTTGATTTTGAAATAAGATTAGTGTACATATACGACGTAATTTTAGAAAATACTGTATAAATGTATCTAGAAAATTCCCTTTCGAACATCAAGATCGTAATTTCCAATATCAGAATTTTAGGGAAAGTCCAAAATACCAAGAAAACTTAATACCATACATGATTACTTAGGAAGTATATATATATGGGCTTTTATTATTAATATTTTTTTTTGTAAGCAGCAAGCAAACGTCTAAGGTCTTTAATTTTCCCCCATTTCTTCTGCCTCTTATTTACCGTCTTTGGTCTCGTCCCCTTTCCTTGCGCGCTTTCACCTCTCCAGGACAAGGAAAAAATAAAATACCTATGTGTATGTATGTATAGAGTACGGACACAGTTCTGCTAAGTAGGAAAGAAAATAGGAATAATCTGCCGCAGAGTGGGCACGCGCGGGTGCCGTCGGGGTACCGAAGGGATGATAGCTCTGACACACATCAAAGGGCCAATCTGATCGGCTTTGCCAGTCCCGCGCCTGATAGATATTTGATATAATTTATTCATGGGACACACGGGTGCAGTGCCAGCACCGGCAATATGCCACATAAGAGGCTTACGACTCGAGACACATTAAAATCATATCAAATATGCATATCGCCGCCTGCATTTACCTCGGATTTTGGTCGCTGAAGAAAGAGGCACACACGTCGATGCTCGTTTATGTTGTACATGTTCTGCCATGAACATTCACTGATAACATAGGTGATGGTTGTAAACTCCAGTTTTACAAAGCATCACGATTTACTGTCGAAAACGTAAATATTTCAACAGACAAAAAGACCGGCTTAACACAAATACTACGCGTAGTATTTTGTGCCGTGGGTTGGCATCGTTATATTTTCAAAAATATAATAATAATAATAATAATTACGTGAGAAATTTCTTGAATTAGCGGCATTTTAAATTAATTGATGACAATTACTTGCATTATTTTAATTGTTAGTGATTTTAAGGAAAAGAAACACTCCGAGGACTAACACATATGCATCAGTTTCGTTTAACCACTACAACGTGAATACTCATCAGCTCGGCCTGTGTAATGTATTCATTTTTCCTTTCTACCGAAATTTGTATATATAGTTACGGAGACGATCAAGTATGAGAGATAATTTCTTATCATTCTCATTTAATGAAGGAAGATTATATGTGTTTAATATATACATTAACCACATATAAAATATTAATCGTAATTATCCAGAATGAAATTTGGATTTCTGTGTTCCAACACAGAGTGCACTGAATGTGCTGTAATATTGTTGTATTGGTTCCTTCATTAAATGAGAATGATAAGAAATTATCTCTCATACTTGCAAAGATCGTCTCCGTAACTATATATACAAATTTCGGTAGAAAGGAAAAATGAATACATTACACAGGCCGAGCTGATGAGTATTCACGTTGTAGTGGGTAAACGAAACTGATGCATATGTGTTAGTCCTCGGAGTAATGTGTTTCTTTTCCTTAAAATCATTAACAATTAAAATAATGCAAGTAATTGTCATCAATTAATTTAAAATGCCGCTAATTCAAGAAATTTCTCACGTAGATATGTTCACATTTAAAATATATACGGCAAAGAAACAGATTATATGTGTTTAATATATACATTAACCACATATAAAATATTAATAATATAGTAGATTGTTTAACAAGTAAAGAAAAGTGATGGTTTTCTAGCGAGTGAATCAAGTTTTCACCGAGCTAGAAAACTCACTTTTTTTACGCGTTGAACACGTAATTTTTTCGTGTACTTCACGAGAATTATAATTTTAAAAATAAAAATTGTCATTTTCCTATTATCAAAATAATCCGTGTCAAGGATTTGTTAGACATTTCTGTCTATAAAAAATTGTTGGCCTATCTGAAACGTCAAAATGACGGTTATGTACCAAAAAAATCAATTGATAATGTAAAGAGTTTCTTAAACAATGCTCCTGCTAACAGCTTTCTCCTTATGAAAGTAGCGACAACTTTGGCAGTTTCTGAATTCAGGTCACTTTCCACATCTACTGGTATCTCATTTACTAATTTAACCAATTGTACATTTAAAATTTATGCTAATAAATTGAATGAATAAAAAAAAGTGTTGCTAACAAGAAAAGTCCCACTTTTCTTAATTATTTTGGGTTAAACAATATTATCAATTGCTATCAAGTACACGAAAAATAATATTTATAGTCATAGACCTGTACAAGGTGTTGACATTGTCAAGTAGATATAAAATAAATCAGGCCCTAATTCTAATGTTTATTATAAAAAACATGTAAATGGAGAAACACAACACATTACAAGTAAATGGCAATTTTATTCTCCTTGTGCCACTACATCCCAGTAATAAATTCGTTGAAACTATAAAAGCACCTATTGATCAGTACTTTCCTTAAATTATCATTAAAATTTGCACTGACTCGTGAGTTTTTTAGGTAAACTGGGAGGGCATTGACGGCTCTAATTGCCGCATAGTACGGTCCTCCTTCATGTAGAGTAGTTGTATGACGAGTATTGACAAGGAACAGATAGATCATTAGCTCTTATAGGTTTCATATTCCATTTAGTAATTTCAGCATTCGTAGTAAAACACTGAGTATTCTAATTACTAAATTTAAATATTTCGTAGATATATAGTTAGTTATGGAACCGTTAGTAAAATAAAAGGTCTTTAATGTAAATAGGTTACTTCTCATATGATATATAACGTGTGTATAAATTGTCGCAAAACACGCAGCGACATTCTTTCTTCAGTTCTGAATAAAAAATTTTAATGTTAAAATGTCGCATCTTGCTTGTTTATTATCACGGGGTTCTTGTAGTTCAGACTTTTAATGCGTAACTAAGCCTTCCTCTTCGATATCTGTCAATCTACGAGGAAAGAATAGAACAGGAGAGGTAATAAACTGGTAGCGAAATGGGTATTATTTAGACGGAAGTTACCACTTTAAGGCAGGTCAGTTATGGCAATATTGACCAATCATAATTTATAAAATGAGTATTTTGAATTACTTGTCACATATCCGGTATGTTTGACTATGTGTTCAGTGGCGTAACATATATATTCTAGGCATGTTTTATTTTTACAGTTAGAATAAATGTTACTATATTAAAAAGAATAACAGGATTGAATAAATAAAGCACTCACGATATTTCTTTAATTATTATTGGATTAAGAACCCATTTTGAATGATTATCGAGAACATACGAAGTGTACATATACCCTACACAAAATATTTATGCACGCTTATGCATTGCGGCGGCCATATTGAGTTACCACTTTGGACAAACATTATTATTAAGGAGACTCTCTCCTGTTCTATTCTTTCATCGTAGCTGTCAATAAAGATAGCGCAATTTCCTTTAAAACTAATTTTTACTAGTATTTTTTCGTAAAGGTTTTCGTTTTGATTAATAAGTTTGTTTTTAGCATCTCATCATAAACGTACAGTTGCGGCCCCTACAAACTCAGACAGTGTGTCAAATAGAAAATTGGCGTTTCTGAAATGTCACCTAATTGAAAGAAAGTCAGTGGCGTATAATATAAAAAAATTGAAAAATCGAAAAATTTTAATTCAATAAAGTTAATATTTTATTGTAGCACCGTTAGCATCTATGACCATTTGGAGTCTCCTCGGCATTGACAGAACTGTGCGTTGTACACAATCTACAAATATTTGCCCCCATGTATCCGAGATACTTTGAATTAATTCTTGACGGTTTCGAGGCAAGATCTTATTATTAATTTCTTTGGCCATGATACCCCAAATATTTTCGATGGGGTTGAGGTTTGGGCTTCTCGCTAGCCAGTCTAACGAAGTTACCTCATTAGCTTGCAAAAAATCTCTTATTAGATGCGCTGTATGAATTGGGCAATTATCATGTTGGAACACAAAATTATTTCCAAAAACGGGTAGAACTGAAGCTGTCAATCGTTCTTCCACTATAACACATATTCCCGTTCCACGGGAACTCACCCATCCCCAAACATTCACAGAAAAACGTCCACTGCGCTTAATTTTATGAACATATTGTTCCGAAAATCGTTCACCAACTGGTCTATAAACACGAACACGCCCATTACTGCATGATTGAAAACTTTTTTCATCTGAAAACACTACGTTTTCCCAAAAATTGACATTATTGTTTATATGTTGAAAGGCGAAACACAGTCCTTCCTCTTTATTTGCTTCTGACAAAAATATCTTATTGGCCGCACTTCGATTTCGTAGTTCACTCTCTTTTATTCTTTTTCGACTGGTTCTTATGGAACCAGGAAAATTGGTTTCCACTTTTGCTCTTATTGCGGTACTAAAAGGATGCTCCCTTAGGAAATTAACTAAACGCATATCTTCATCGAGGGTTGATAATTTCTGCCGCTCTGAAACAGTTTACAACATTTGAAGATCATCTCGTAAGATTAGCAAAATGCTTACGTTGTATCTTTCTTCTAATAATTCCAGTTTCCTCAACTTTTCGTTTCGCCAAAAGTATCGTGTTCTTATCAACGTTTATTTCATTTGCGATGTGCCAAATGCTCATGCCGTCCTCTAGCCTAGTTCTAATTACTGCCTTTTGCAGTTCGTTTAATTGGGGCATTTTAAAAATTGTGCACGCTTCTGACTTACAAAAAACTGACACTGACATTGCCAAAGTTTTTGAATGTGGCAGGATGTGTCAAAAGTCGGTGTCTGAGTTTGTAGGGGCCGCCATAGATAAAATATTTATACTCTTATATAGATGGCTATCTTCACTAATAACACGAGACTTGAAATAGTAATTGTTTTTGTCGCCAACAGCGTTATGTGCACGAGCGGAAATTTTGAAATATGTACCTGTGAATGTACCTTTAATTTTTTAGTTTTAAAATTGATAAAACAAAGGAGTTACCGCAGGTTAATAATACTAATATATTTTTTAGTAATAAATTTATTTTGCATTTAATTTAAAGTACATTTATTATCTAACTATAATTAATAATAGAATATATCCGTATGATTGCTGACATATTAGTTACAAGAAACAAGTATCAAAGTTTTTAAATAAAATAAAACCTACACTTTTTTTAATTTAATGTTTTAATACCTGATAAATGTAATGTAGGAACGGCATCTGCCTTCAAATTTGATCGGTTATGATATGATGTAAATTTCATTCGTGGAGAAAAATGATAGTCACACACCCGATAATTTCTTCGCTTTTCAATTTTAATATTCTCTCGTCCCACGGCTATCTTCCACTGTTCAAAAAGCTTAGAAAAAGAATATAGTTAGTACATATTTTATCGAATATGGTCGAAATTTCATTGCGTGATTATTTTTTATGTATGTATTGAGAATTTAAACAGATAATTTAGTAGAAAATCAAAGTAATATGCTTACCTCGGGTTTCCTAGAAAATATATGCACAATTGCATTTTTCTGATAACTTTTACACCCAGTTATAATTCACTTCACCATTTTTCAAACAGTTCAAATAACCTAAGATATTTCAAAAACAAAACTAATAGACAAAAAAACTAAACTAACTTTAAAAACGAATATAAATGATTATAATACAATGGAGAAACACGTAACTAGTAATAAGAAAGGAAATTAATATAATACCGAATCACAAATAATCACAAACTGAAAATATTGACATAAACCTCGAAACAACTGTAAACACACTCGAAAGCAAAATGAACCAAGATGGATCTATAAATAAAACGCGTGTATCCAGCAGGGATACCAGCATAACTGGCTTTAGAAACTGTAAAATATTAAAATTCCTAGATAAATTACTAAAGTGCTACAAACCTGCCGCAGGCGACAAAAACTTTTATTAATGGTTTGTAACCGAGCTAAGTTTCTATTAGTAGATAGGAAGTTTACAGGGCATGGGGGCCGCAACTGTACGTCACGAAAAACACATTTGACAACGTTTCGACATTTCGACATTTACCTGTGCATTTAATTCGACTATTGTGTTTCATTTGTGTAAACTCTGCTTCTTCGTGGTTATTTGCATTGTTTTGATTAGTTGTTGTGCTACTGTGTTTTATCGTTTCTTTGTTGGTATTTTATTCCTTCATAACGGATTTTACCTATAATGAATATGCCGATATGTACGTGGTGTATGGTATGGAAATGCTAATATGCAGAACGCGAATATCACGTCGGTACCCAAATCGGAGACATTCTAGTGGAAATGTATTTCGAAGGTTGGATCAACATCTAGGACAATCTAGGTGAAACTGGTTCGGTTACTACAAGAAATGCTGATGCTGGTCGACCAATAGAGGCGTACAATAAAACTAGAAGAGCAGTAGCAGTAGCAGTACAAGAAGATCACTCTGTTAGTACGCGACAGTTAGCTTCAACCTTAAACAACTCTAGCAATAAAACCCTTTAGTTGGTTCAACGAGAAAACCTTGTTCGTCCATATCATGTTTGTAAAGTTCAGCCACTCTATGAAAACGACAACATTTTGCAACACTTTTAAATAGGTTTCAAGAAGATGACTACTTTTTAAGACGTCTTCTTTGGAGCGATGAGAGTATGTGTACCAGAAACGGTGTATTTAAAACCCATAATTTTCACCATTGGGCGGATGAAAATCCGTATGAACTCCCAGAATTTGATCACCAAAGCAGGTTTTCCATTAACGTTTGGCTGGGCATAATAAATAATAATAATAATGGTCGTTGGGCCAATTTATCTATTAAATTGTATTGATGCCAGTTCGTATCTTAATGTATTGTTACAAGTTATTAACGATATGCCATTGCAAATACGTCATAATATGATACATGCATGATAGAGATCCTGCACATTATGCTCTAATACATAGGTTCCCAAAGTGGGCGATAACGCCCCCTTGTGGGCGCTGCAGGTCTAAAGGGGGGCGGTAAGAGACCCAGAAAAAAAATGGGGGCGTTGTGTAAAGGCTTAGGGGGCGATTTGTAATTTCATCTAGAATCTAGGAGGACTCTTAGACACCGACTGAGCTCTCGACTCTCGACTAGGGATGGGCGATAAACATCGATGTTCATTGAACATCGATATTTTAGGATCGATGTTCGATGTTTTTGCATCGATGTTTGCAATTTAGATTTATCGATAAACTATCGATGTTAGAAGAAATATAGTGAACATCGAACTTTTAAGCTTGACAAAATGTATTTGCACTAATCACAAAATAAAACAGCGTCCTCTGTTGACAAATACAAAAATGTTTCCAAATTAACAGCTCACATACAGGCTACGAGGATGTAAAATTGTCTACGAATAAAAGAAGTATTTAAATTTCACAGTGCTATATCATATAAATTCGAATATTTCATTTTAGGCTCTTTTAAATATTACTCAGTATAAATATTTAAATAATATATAATTAAATACATAAATTTATAGTACTTTTAATGTGCAGAATAAAAGTTAAATTATGTATGCATGCAGAATAAGTGAAGGAGGTAAACGTATTTTCATAGAAAAAGAAGGGAGATAGACATTACCGATGTATACTTCTTCGGGAAATTCCCTAGTGCGTACAATCATACACGACGATACACGTATTAAATGCAAGATGACACATCAGAAATATAAAACCATATCCATATGTATCTCGGTATTTGCCAGCGTAGTCAAAAAAAAATGCAAGACTATAAAATCCCAAATAAAAATCGTTCTCTTAAAAAGCTTTGATACACGTAAATGTATATATTTTTTAAGTATCAGACGATTTAAGTCATGTGGCTGTTTCATGCGTAATTGCATAATATTGTTTTTTTATATAGTTTTTTTTGAGTAGTTTCTAAAGTTAACTACATATTATAAATGTATATATTTCTTTTATTATTTTTTTTGAATAGTGATATCTTTTATATCATTTTGTTAAGGACGTAAATTAATTAAGTTATAATAAAGTTTTTGTTAAACTGCCAAAAAATAAATCTATAAATATAATTATCGATGTTTAAAAACATCGATGTTTGGTAGTCGATATTTTGCAACCATCGATGTTGATCAACGATGTTAACATCGATGTTTGATATCGATGTTTACCCACCGATGTCCCATCCCTACTCTCGACTACAGCTTGTGAACATCAACTAATATTAATTAAGAGATTGCTCAAACCAACTCGGTTCGATATTTCTCTCCGAGTAGTTCATATATCTGTCCTGTTTTATTGAATAAATAAAATAAAAAACATATCAATCGGTCGCTCCGTTTCGAAACGAAAAGAGACACAAACAAACAAATAAAAAGGCAACTGTATCAATCGGCTGGTTCATAGAATACTTGTTCTTACTTGTTGAGTACGATTGAGCGTCGAATGAGATAAACGAGTTTATGCATGTTTGTCTTATTCCTGTCGGTGCGTGCTGCTTATGCAATCCTATATAAACAACGTAATATTTATTTTATTTTCATTTGCGGTTTCGCGCGTAATAGATAAGCAGTACTTAAGTTCAACACTTATACTTACGTATTTCTCAAAACAAAACAATGTCGGAAGTAAAAAAGAAGAGACGCCAATACTGTGCGGAATATATTAAATTCGGATTCATTGAAAATCCTACAAACCCATCGTCGCCTTTGTGCCTTCTATGCCTAAAAACATTTTCGAATGAAGCAATGAAGCCTTCAAGACTTCAAGATCATTTGAATAAAATGCATCCAGATAAGAAAGACAAGAATGTAGCATATTTTCAAGACCTAGAGAAGAAGCATAATACTCGGCCAAGTGTAGCAAAACTCTTTTCGGCGGCTGCTAAGCAAGATGACGACGGACTTCGAGCTTCGTACAACATCTCTTTGTTAATTGCTCAAAAAGGCAAACCACACAACATCGGAGAAGTGTTAATTTTGCCAGCAATAAAGGAAGTAATAACTACTGTGCTTCATAAACCGGCCGCAGATATTATCGGAAAAATTCCTTTGAGTAATAATTCTGTGCAAAGACGAATTGATGAAATGGCCGGAAACATAGAAGAATCATTGTGCAATCATCTGAGGACTAGTCAATTCTCAATTCAGCTCGATGAGTCCACTTTACCAACTAATGAAGCATTGTTGCTGTCTTACGTGAGGTTTATTAAAGATGAGAAAATATGTGAAGAACTATTGTTTGCTAGAAATTTAGAGACCGATACAAAAGGCGAAACCATATTCAATACATTGGAAAAGTTTTGTGATGAGAAAGAGATTCCCTTGAAAAATATTATATCAGTTGCTACGGATGGCGCTCCGGCTATGACAGAGTGCCATAAAGGCTTCATAGCGTACGTAAAAAATAAAATTCCAGATGTCCTTGCTGTACATTGCGTTATTCATAGACAACATTTGGTTGCTAGAAATTTAAGTGAACGACTATTTCAATCACTGCAATATGTCATCAAAGCAGTCAATAAAATCCGTAACTGCTCTTTGAATGATAGATTATTTCATCAGCTTTGTGTTACTAATGACGAAGATTTCAACCGTTTGTTGTTTCATACCGAAGTTCGTTGGCTATCAAGAGGCAATTGTCTGACTCGATTTTACAACCTGTTTGACTCTGTGATAGAGTTTTTGGAAACTAAAGATACAGAATTGCGCAACAAGCTCATTACATCAAAAAATGATATAGCTTACATGACAGACCTGTATAAATTGTTCAACAACATGAATCTCCAACTGCAAGGCGATGAACTAAATTTAATTAAAACAAAAAATGTCGTTGCTGCTTTCGCAGCCAAACTGCTTCTACACAAAAAGAATATGGGCAGACGTGAGTTTCATAATTTTCCGAATTTATCAGTATCCTGCAGTATCGACGACTTGTTTGCCTACTGCCAACATTTGGAAAAGCTCCACATTGACTTCACCGAACGATACCAGGATATTTTGAACTTGGAAATACCAGACTGGGTGTTGGATCCGTTTTCAAATGTCAACACAGCAATATCACCACATCTGGAAGAAGAACTTATAGAATTGACAACGAACGAGGAAATAAAAATCAAGTTCAAAAATGGCTACCAAGAATTTTGGCTACAAAAACCGATCCCGCATTTGTACCCTGGATTGTGGTCAATCATTCAACGATTCTTGATAGCATTCCCATCGTCATATTTGTGTGAACGTGGATTTAGTGCTGTAGCAACGCTGCTTACTACAAAGAGAAATCGTTTGCATGTTACCGAACGTGGTGACTTGCGGCTGTTCTTGAGTAAATTGGAACCTGATATCAACAAACTTATTAAACAGCATCAGATTCATCCTTCACATTAGTTTTTATATTAGAATCGATTATGTTTGTTTTATTTTGAATTTTGAACAAAAGATACTTTGTCTGAATACTATAAAGTTGCGTTTCAATAATCATTCTCATTGGCAGGTGTAGCCCGTAAAAGTTAACTTGAGACCTGAGCGCCGTTGTGTACTACCTACTACGCTCAGGTCTCAAGTTAACTCATTCATTCTAAACGAGACTTTTACTATAACCCATAGTAAAAGTCTCGTTTAGAATGAATGTTTAATCTCCGCTAATATAGCTCACAATAATTAATTTAATTTGAAGTTATAGTGGTTTTTGAGTAGGTGAAAAAATGGGGGCGCTAAAAAATAATTTATTCTCAAAGTGGGCAGTAGGCAAAATAAGTTTGGGAACCACTGCTCTAATATATGGGAACGATTAGATAAGCACTACCTCAACAGATGGATTGGTTGCGGTGGCCCTACCATATGGCCTGCGAGATCTCCCGATATCAACCTTTAGACTGTTTTGGGTTTCATTAATAACACCTCCTCAAGATACTGACGAAGTCAGAAACAGAATTAAAGTGGAAGTATTGGAAATTAAACCAGAAAGACTCGAACAAGTAGTACAGACGATACCGCGTAGATTGCAGCTATGCCTAGAGACAGATGGTTTTCAATTCCACCAACTACGTTGGTAATAATGTCACTGATTTACTGTGAGATAAATACTGTTGTAATTAGACAATAAATAATTAGAAGAGCAAATTATAACTCGAGTAATGTGTAGAATTTAAAACATCAGATTTTCCATCTGATAATACTAATAACGAGTAAAATTTTTTCGATGTCGAAATACCTATATTATAGCGGTATCTACAATTACAATAGTACGCGGCTACAGTGTTGCCAAAGGTATCTTTCTTTCAAATGGTTCCTGAACACATACGAAGCATTTTTTATTCAGAACCGAACAAAGAATGTCTCTGGGTGTAGCTTTTGCAACATTTTTTACATACGTTGTATAGCATAAAATGCGCTGTTTAGTTTATATGATCGCACCAGTTCAGAGAGTTATCAAAAAGTATACCTAAAAATTTTTGATATTGATTATTAAGGCTGTGAGTTATGATTATATTTTACGTGTAGCGACTTTTTGCTTTGATTATAGACATGAAAGTTGGTTTTCACATTTAAGTGCAGATTATTTTCATTGCACTTTGTCATCATGTCATGAATAATTTCTGTAGGTCCCACTGATAATCCCTCATATGCCTCGCATGCCCAAATAATAGTTGTATCATCTGCATATTGATATAATTGACAGTTTTTCAAAGACTTATTTAGATTATTTACAAAGACCGGAAACAGGAGAGGACCAAGAATAGATACTTAAGGAATGCTCTGTTGTTTTCTTTGGGAACACTACTAACCGTCGTTCCAGCAATATTTATATTTATAGTCCTTGATATTGTACCCACGAAACAATTTTAAAATATGAAGTAGCTATATTAAAGAACTCTAAACTATTTGTTCTTTATGAATTTATAATTTCTACTGTGTTCACATAATTCAAAAATTGTCGAAACTAACAAATTTTGTAAAGTGCAATGTATTGATGAGGAGCTTTATGATATGGAAAATAAACTAGACTCATGAACATCTATATCTAGGATAACCAAATTAAAATCAGTCTACAGTACCTACAGAAAATATCAAATCGGTTATCTACTAAAAAATTACTGAAAATAAGAAACTAACCTTTTGCAAAAAAAAAGCAATAAAAATCTATATGAAAATTAATAAATCAAGAAACGGGAACAATAAAACAACAACGAAAAATCAATATTAACGGCAAAATAACTAAATAAATAATTTTGCAGTATAAAATCTGAAACCGCTAACCAAATAAAAAGTGACAAATCTGCTACTGAAATATTACAAATGCAAAATAATATAAATACATTTTACGTCAGACCTGTATGTAACAGAACAAAATATATGGGAAATTATAAACCAAAGCCAATTTCCCAGGCTGTTAAAGGTAGCATACCTAATCTAAGAGGAGATTGTTTTGATGCATGCCATAATTATAGACCAATAAGTGTATTGCCCCTAATTTCAAAAAGCAAGTGGATCACGAAATACTATTGTGCAAGTGGAACATTGTGATTTGGGAGGGTTACAGATGGTTTTTCTAAAGAGGAAAATCTCTAGTGGAAGCATGAAATGTCGCCACTTAAAGGTTCTTTTGTTATGTGTTTAAGAAAATCCTCATACACGCGTGCGTAATCTTTTTAGAGTCCTTGATGTTAGCAAAAGCTTTATTAAGAGAACCTTAAAGAATATTTTTTAAATTGTTATATGATAACTTATAATTACTGTGATGCTTGAAAATAGTAACTTGTTCATGTCCTTGAAGATATTGCGAAAGTTATAGAAGTTTTCAATAGCGTACATTTAAATACATACTTGTATTGCAGGTTTGTTTTCAAGTAAAGTTATATATCTAGCGAATGGTATATAATTCTAAAGAACATGCGTGCATATGTCGAAATAAACATCAATTTTACGTACTGAAAAGACATCTCTACTAATTGAGCCCATAATAGGTATTTCATCAATGTACATATCTTTAGAAGAAAAGTGAAACCAGTCGACATGTGTTTGCGTAATTATGATTTTTTCTCATACATACATTTATACCAACACTTCGTATATATGTACGATAAATTATGAAATTGCCATTTCGAAGCGTACAAATATGTCGAAACGCGTCCATGTCTCGCTAAGGAATGATAATATATTTTCTTAAAGTATCTGCTTAAATATTTTCAGAACGTCTGACCCCTTGATAAAGTCTTTTTTTTTTGATAGGAAAATAAAGATATATTTTCATAATGACCCATGTAGCATAATTGTGAACAGAAAAGTGTTTAAGTAGGGAATATGTATTTGCAAAATAACAATAATTTTCCAAATAGAAGCGCGGCTTTAACTTCGAAATTCAGGTTCTATTAAAATTTATTACGCCGTCTTAATTTCATCATCACGAAAGAATAATAAGATGGAGTTTACTGATACTTGGATGTGAAGTCGAGCATAAATTGAATTATAAGAAAACCGTGTATGTTAACGATAATTAAGTTTTCCAATTAGTACAAAAGCGTTTAATTTCGTCTTATTCAAGAGCGTCTGCAACCGTTTCGATACCCGTACTGCTAGCTAACTTAATTTCCCGTTCGTGATACCTATCCATAAAGATTCAATTAGCCCGGTATTAATCCATTATTTGTATTATTAATTCGTCTTTTGTATCAGTTTATCACATAAATACACAAAACAGATGCAAATATAGTCTATATGTACAGGTGTGATTAAGATATTATAAATGTAAAATTTGTTTTATAATGCTCCGAAGTAAGTATTTTATTTTTAATATCTATTACATTAGCACATGACGATGACGGGTGACTGCAAATCATTTTATAAGACACCGAACAGTGGTTCAGACTAGCATGTTCGCGGCAACTTTTTTTAACGTATTATACAAACTGAATTGCAGAAACTTTATACACGCAAGCGAAAGACGAGAGCTTCTTGAGATGTCATTTTGTCCGAATGAATTAGTTGTATGACGAAAAGTCACTGCTTCTGCAAATAAATCAATAGTTAATAATCGGTACGTGTCTGTAGAAGAAAAGTGGCATTTGATCGACACATTCGCTAGTAACAAAGGATTCGTATATATAAATATTTATATGTATAACAATTCCTTTTCGAGGTTTAGCGGCTGTAAAAGGAACTCAAAACAAAATAAAAAATTAAAAGGTTTCGAAAATATAGATATTATCTTTATCAATTAATCAACATGAACTAATTAAAACATTAACAACTATTAATAAAACTGTAACATATATTTGGCAAATATATGGTACAGAAAAAATACCTTTGGTGTGTCCTAGACAACCTAGAAATTACATATATGCAGTAGACCTAATAAATCTTATTAAATTATTATTAATGATATGCTATTGCCAAATTTTGAATTTCGTTTCAATCATTTACTGTATTATTATATTTCTTTCTTTGCGTGAGTTCTAGAAAATTCCGAGTTTTATTTTTTTGTTCTTTATATAAAATTATGGTTTGATCAAATTTAAATTTATGTTTTCTATTGCTGATATGCTATTTAGTATATGTTAATGTTATGGTGTAACAGATAGAAATACCTGTTATGATTCAGTAACAATCACTGTTGACGGTGTGGCAAGTAGTATGTGTGGTAACAGCAGTTTTGAAACAGCTATATTCATGCGGTTGGTTTTTGTTAATTGACAGGCACATATAAACAAGCCGAGAGAATTTTAGCTACCTTTTAAATGTGAAGCCTCACCAGATACTAGGGTAAGCTCAATTGTTAATATCATTTAATTAAAATCTCAAGTCATCATGCTTAGTAATGATAGTAAGTAATGCACCTTTTGATAATTGTTTCTAATTTTACAAACGCTATTTGTAACGCTTGTCTTTTTAACCTCAAAAGAAACACATGCTAATTGTTAATTCGACTTTTATGCTTTAAGGAATTCCTTTGAAAGGGAATCCTTTGTTACCTTTTAAAAGAAAAGGGAATATTGCAAGTAGGCTTCCACGATGCGATTACTAAACTACCGATCTAACGCAGTTAGATCGGGCGATCGGGATTCATCAGAGTTTAGTAATCGCATCGTGGAAGCGAGAGCAAATATCAAGAATCGTCCTGACGCTATACGATGTGCTAAAGAAGCATGAATTTGTCGTGCTGAATGCTGAATTCAACAAAACGCTGGCCACTTCAAACAGTTCTTTTGGATGTTGTATTGTTAAATAAATATCTTTATGCTCCAATATCTTAGTAATAAATTAATTTGAGATATATGTTTATATGAACTTTTTTGTTTATTTTATACTGGAGAACAAGTACCTACAATAGTGCCTTGCAATTCCGAAACACCCGGTATAATATAAAAAGTGTATTTAATTGCTTGCTTCTTTTTCTAATGTAAATTGAAGTGTTGGATGATAACCATTAAATTTTTATAAAATATATTCAGATTTGTTTGCTGGTAAACATAAAATAGAGTTTTCTACATGACGCATGTAAAAAATTGCTATGAAATCAATTTTGGAAAGAATATTCTTTTCTAAAATTTTTAAAACAAACTGTGGAATAGTGCATGAAATTGGAGATCACATAGCCCAACCAAATCTTATTTTATAAAATATAATGAAATCGAAAATAAGTTGTATTTAATGTTTGTAAGTTCTAATGCTTTAATAAATATTTCTTGCAGCAAACTAGGTAGTAGACTCTTGAAGTTTACGCCGATGGTTTTAATAGTGCTCATTGCAAGCTTAATTGGTATATTAGTATAAAGTGATATAACATCAAGATATACTTGTATGTCACTTTCACCGATTGTGATTCTATTTATGAAGTTTTTGAAATCGAAAGAATTTTATACGTTATATTCATTTTTACATATTATTTGTAATTGAATTTGACAGAATTTTAGCTAAATTATACAATAGGCTTTGAATACATGATAAAATACGCCGTAAAGGATTATTTAGTTTATGTAATTTAGGTAATCCATATGTTTTGGGCGTTAGAGAATTATTAATTTTTGAAGATATTGTTGTATTTGATCAAATCTACGAAATATATGCCCAAGATTTAATGAAATCATTATTTTCTTTCTGTAATTTAGTTGGATTATTTGTTAATGATGTGTAAATTTCTTTATCGTTAAGTACTTCTTTCAATTTGTCATTATATTTATTTCTAATAAATTCTTACTGTTTTATTACTTTTATCTTGTTTAATGATGATTGAAAAACATCCAATATTGATATTATACCAATTTTTACAAACATTATGTAGATGACTGTATTTTATGTTTACCAGCAAACAAGGCTGAATATATTTCAGAACAATTTAATAAGCCTTTTAGATTTAACATTAATTCGAGGAAATAATAAAATTTTAACAAAATTATATCAAATATCAACTTTTTGAGGTAGTTATTTAAATTATAATTCTTACCAGTCTATGTCAATTAAAAAAAAGTGTTGTTAATTAGCAAATTGATAGAACAATTAAATTACAAGTTCCAAATATAGCCCAAAAATCCTAAAAGAAATGGAAGACATATTAATCAATAACAATTATCACTTAAACTTTTAAATTCCATTATTAAAAATAGAATAAATAAATTTTATGATACTAATATAAATAATAATCATTCCAAATCAACAGGTATACAACAATATGTAGCTATACCTTATGTAAAAAAAAATATCAGAAAAAAGTGGTGCCATAAAAACCAGAATAATTTTGGATTTGGTTCGGTAATATTAGAGATAAATGCAGATGATGTGGACATAATTTCATTGGTAAAAGTGTAGCTTCAGAAAATGATCATATTATTTCCTACATCGTGCGAGTACGAGGTAGATCATTTTGATACATTCGTTAAATTTGCAAAATGTTGGTAGATTTAATGTAATATCAGTGAACGGCGAAACAAAGCCAGAATTGGTAGATCTACCTAAAATTCGGTAGACCTGACAGCACTAATAGGAGTGAACAGTTTTTTCATAGTGGCTACAGTCATTCAATCTTCTCACTGGAATAGCACTTAAGAACCTAAACGGGCTTCATCCATCCGAAGCAAATTAATCAGTACCAGGAACACTTCCACTTTTTTTTGGAGCCCACTTAATTTGGACCATAGTATATAAAATTGTTTTAAGTTAATGTCTTAAATTCATTTAAAGTTATTAAAATAGAGTATATATTCTCTTGTAAGAAGAACAAAAGACGTTATTTAATTTATACATAATATTCATCTTTTATTTAAATCACTACAATAAATCATAAGGCCAGTAGACAAAATTATCCTTGTATTTTATCCTTAATAAATTTCCTTCTACTGCTATTGTTACCCATTACTAAAGCCATTTTTTTCTTTCGGTGTGGGAAAAGACGTTTATTTGGAAATGTTCGAAATATGATTTACATAGGATAATATGATTTTTTGATAATTGTCATTTTTTTTGACAATCAGTCAGAATATTTATATTTTGACAGTGTCAGATTTGTTTCTGATCCGTATTAAAGTTTTAATAAATTTACCTTCATTAAAGTAAGTGGTAGTAACTGTTGTTTTGTTGATTTAAAATACAGTGGGTGAATCCTTTCAAATTCGAACCGGTAACAATTTGGCGCGCCATCGTGTGGCAGAATTTTTCTGTATTAAAAGTACAGAAATTCTCAGTGCAGAAAGCATTGACGAACCCAGGAGAAGATGGCTCCGAAAAGATCCTCGAAGAAAAGACAGTCTACCGCTTCCGAACGCTCATTCTCGCCTGTCATAAATAATGTTTCCCTCATGGAACAAATCGCCGAACGGGTAACACGGGAAATTTTGGCTAATTACTCACCAAAGAAGAGGACCACACCTGAGACAGTTGATAAGCCGACAGTGCCACCGCCTGATGCAGAGACAGTGGTTAATGCTGAAGCCGTGGCGACACTCGCTGAGGCACTAAGACAGTTAACTGTCGCGCCAGCATTAGCGCCAACAAATCGACCACCACCGCGTCCTTACCAGGGGCAGATTACCGAAGACCCAGTGCTCTTCTTGGATAGGTTAGAAATCTACTTACGGCAATTCACCTTGGAAGTGCCAGAGGATATTGCTGAGGCCGTGCGTCCGCATCTTGAAGGGGAAGCTGCGAATTGGTTTAATTATTATGCGGGCAGTTTCTTATCGGTAGAGGATTTCTTGCAGAGATTCCGAGATGAATTCCTCAGTCATCAACGTTTGACAACCTTGGAGGTGGCCGTATATGCCACAAGACAAGAAGCAGCCGAAGCACCTGAAAAATTCGTTTATCGAATGAGACAACTGTGCCTCAGGCTCAGACCTACCTGGCCCGAGGAAGAAATGATTTTGCATATCATTGACCGGATGACTAAGGAAGTAAATAGTCAACTATTTCTGGTGGTTCCCAAGAACATGACTGAACTAGTACAAAAATGCACGCGTTGGTCCCGACTCAATGAGGCCGACAAGGCGTGGACGAAGCGAACCAAAGTAAAGCCATCGGATACCCAGAGCCAAGATGCGAGGCAGACACCATGCCGCCCAAGAGTAGAAAACCCCAGTGTTCAAAGAGTCACTAGGGCTGAGGATACCAGCGTACCGAAGTGCTGGTTTTGCCCGGAAAGGCATATGAACCGTGACTGTCCACAAAGGCCAGAATGGTTTTCTGAATGACACCCTGGAATCCAGCGAATGCAGGGGGAAGGAAAGGGGGCCGTCCCAAAACGTTAAACGGAACGGCCCTTGCAACAACTGATGGCATAAGAACAACGCCATCAATAAAACTCCAAGTGAACGGTCAGGAAGTGGTGGCGCTAATAGACACAGCGGCAACTAGGAACTTCGCCAGACCCGAATACCTGACGGGAAAAACCGAGAAGACTCGGCCGATGACCTTCACTTGGCTTCAAGAGAGCACAACCCTCGAAGCACATCTCCAAGGCACACTAAACGCCACTATCCGCAATTTTTCATTCGCATGTGACGCAATGGTGATACCTAATATGCGCATTGCCATCGTCCTGGGGGGACCTTGGCTTATGGAAAACCAAGCCGTAATAGATATGGCACGTAAATGCATGCATGTAGGTGTGGACAGACGTCACACGCTACACTTTGTCACAAGAAATCCTAGACCTCATTCTAAAGAAGACATCCAAATCTCTACAGATACAAGCTCCTGGATGGCAGAGGATCGAGAGATTTTTCAAAGAACTCTGAGGGATTTTAGAGAGTTATTTGACGAGGGCGATGCAGTCGCTACCACAGCTACCACAAGGCACGAGATTCGGCTCTCAGATGACACCCCAGTCAGGGTGTCTGCCTACCGTTATCCACCAAACAAGAAGCGAGTGATTGCTGAACAAGTTGAAAAGATGCTGGCAAGTAATGTGATCCGACCGAGTCACAGCAATTATAGTTCGCCGATTGTAATCGTCACGAAGAAAAATGGAGAGCCGAGATTTTGCGTTGACTATCGCAAACTGAACAGCCGGACGAAGGATGAAGTCAGTCCCTTACCGCCCATCCAAGAATCCCTTAAAGATTTAGGGACAGCCAAGGTGTTCTCCACACTTGATTTACGAAACGGTTACTGGCAAATTAAGCTTGATGAGGAATCGAAAAGGTACACTGCTTTCACCACGCCCGATGGGGCTGCTTACGAATTCAATGTCATGCCTTTCGGGCTCAAGGGGGCCCCAAGTACCTTCCAAAAGCTTATGGTACAAGATGTCCTAGTAGGATATCTTCGTGAATTTGCAATAGCATACCTTGATGACATAATCGTTTACTCGGGAAGTGTGAAGGAACACCTTAGGCATCTCCGGTTGGTGTTCGAAAGATTGGCCCAACACGGCTTAAGGTTAAATGTCAGCAAGTGTCACTTCGTGAGTACGACTTTGAATTACTTGGGACATGTAGTAACCATGAATGGGAACTATCCCCAAACAGAACATATCGAAGCTATTCAAGCTACCGAGCCACCCCGCACACGGAAGGGTTTGAGAAAATTCCTGGGCATTATTAATTGGTTGAGAGATTATATCAAGGACTGCTCTCGAATCATGGCCCCACTCACTGACCTATTATCCACAAACAGGACATACAAATGGACCGAAGAGGCAATGGTAGCATTCCAAGCCATCAAAGAAGCGGCTTCAAAACCTTTGTACTTATACAGACCCGATTTCCAAAAACCTTTCTGTTTACAAACTGACGCCAGCGCAATTGGAGCATCCGCCGTCTTATACCAAGAGCACGATGGCCTCAGAGAAGTGGTCAGCTACGCTAGTCTGAGGTTTAGTAAGGCTGAACAAAATTATCATGTAAATGAACAAGAATGCCTGGCGGTCATTTGGGCTATCAAACGATATAGGCCCTATTTGGAAGACAAGCCGTTTACTCTAAGGACAGATAATAAAGCGTTGACTTGGCTTCAACAATTCAAAGAAACCAAGTCTAAGCTGATGCGTTGGTCCTTGCTATTGCAAGAGTTTACCTATACAATCGAACATGTTCCTGGTAGGGAAAATGAATTACCAGATGCCTTATCCAGAAGTCCTGGGAACGACACGACGCCCGTTGGTTTGGATGATGTCGAACGAATGATTCCTTACGAAAATCCAATTCCGCCTGAACCGCAGCAAGATGAATACGTCTTTGTCACCGACGACGAAGAATCTTTGATTCATACTATACGAGATGCCCAACAGGAGGATCCACAGGCAAGAGAAATGATGGCCAGCTTGAACCAAGACCCTGCAGCGCCAGAACATTCATACATAACATTCCGAGACGGTTTGCTCCGATACAAAGTGAGTGATAAACACTTGATTTGGGTACCACCCGTGGCCCGCGAGAGGGTCATCAACCAGTATCACGACTACCATACCGCAGGCCATCCCGGAGCGGAAGAAACATACCGGGCTATACGAGAACGTTATTACTGGAACAATGCCCAAGCCAATATCACAGAACATGTTCGGAGTTGCAGAATATGTAATGCGTTCAAAAGAGGGCCACCACAGGCTCAAGCGCCGCTACGGACCCACGCTTCGAAACAACCATTTGAGGTCATATCTGTGGATATCATTGGACCACTCACTGAGACCCGGAAGAAAAACCGTTTTGGTATTGTCGTCACCGATATATATTCAAGATGGACCGAGGCGTGCGCAGTCAAGAGCACTAGCAGCGCCATCGTAATCGAGTATCTCACGCAAATCTTTCACAGATTTGGCTATCCCATGGCTATCTTGACCGATAATGGTTCACAATTTACTTCCATGGCATGGGATGCAGCATTACGAAAGTGGCAATGTATGCACTGGACAACGCCAATCTATCATCCCAGGGCCAATCCAGTAGAAAGAAGAAATCAAGAGGTAAAGAAAGGCCTCCGCATCCTTCTGGAGGGCCAAAACCCGGAAAGATGGGATGAAATGCTGGATCAAGTACTCTTCAACTTACGATGTCGTCAGAATGCCGCAACTGGGTACACTCCGGCTAAGGCCTTGTTTGGATTCCAAATCCATCGGCCAGGAGAATGGCAAGATCCGCCACAACAACCACCAGAACCTGCCGCTGATAGAATACGGCAGGTACATGCTAATGAGTTGAGGTATCGACAACGCCGGTACGCACAACCCGACGCTTCGATGCCCATTACACCACGTCTCGGAGAGTTCGTGATGGTGAAGGCACACCATCCGCCGGGCAAACATTTCGCTGAACGTTGGGTGGGACCGTACCCTGTGGTAGGGAATGCCGGCGCCACTGCTATATGGGTAGAGCGGGCCGATGCCCAACGTACTAAATATCATATAGACCAGGTACGACCCATGAGACAACTCAATCAAGCGCAAGAATCTGCAAGTCGCCAGGAGCAACTGGAATCGCAAGAGCATTAATGCGTAATGCGAATTCTTCGCTCGCTTGTTTATTGTTTTGTTCGAACATCCTCCAAATAACGTCTTCCCGGGAGCGGCCGAATTGTTACCCATTACTAAAGCCATTTTTTCTTTCGGTGTGGGAAAAGACGTTTATTTGGAAATGTTCGAAATATGATTTACATAGGATAATATGATTTTTTGATAATTGTCATTTTTTTTGACAATCAGTCAGAATATTTATATTTTGACAGTGTCAGATTTGTTTCTGATCCGTATTAAAGTTTTAATAAATTTACCTTCATTAAAGTAAGTGGTAGTAACTGTTGTTTTGTTGATTTAAAATACAGTGGGTGAATCCTTTCAAATTCGAACCGGTAACACTATGATACCATTATTTACTGAAAGTCGGTACAGTTACTGTAAATATTTAATATGTTTAAGGTATTTCCGACTGAAACATTAAATTGAAGGACTTTTGTGTGGAAACATGATATTTTAATGCTCACAAATTGATGCCTTGGGCGATGCTGTATAGAATTTCGCGTATACATTCCGTTAAACTTCTACCTACACAGAGTACCTATATTATCGGATGAAATTTTGCTTTTATCAAATTTTATCTAATATAAATGCATCTCACATATGCGTATGCAAACGTATCTAATGTGGAATATATATCATTATATGTATATACACCCATGTATTTACACATATTGTATGTTGCACGTAAAGTTTTTTTTTTAGTTTTAAATTGTACTCAAGTAGATTCTCGGATATAAAATGGTTATTTTATAACTAATCATTAAGGATACGTAATTTTCGCAAAAAAAAACAATCCAATTTCGCATTTATTCGCTAAAAAAAAAACAAATTTTCAAGTCAACTACAGAATAATAAAGCTGTAAAATTAAAGAAATTCTCACTTTGCAAAAAATATTGACGCAACATTTCACTTACTTATACGTAGTATGTATTGTGATGATGGAAATTTTCGACCTCGAGATTTTTGCAGATGTCCAAGTTTTGAAGTCCTCTGATACCGAAAAGGTGTTTATAAAAAAAGGCCGTGTGTGTGTGTGTGTGTGTGTGTGTGTGTGTGTGTGTGTGTGTGTGTGTGTGTGTGTGTGTGTGTGTGTGACCACGATAGCGGTCAAACTGCTATAGCTATCAATTCCAAATTTTGGATTTACTAGTATAATCTCCCTCTTGAGATCTGACTAGATTTTCAGTAAAAACTAAGTTTAAACAAATTTATAAACAATTCATATTGCCGTGGTCTCTTGCATATTAAAAATAATAGTAATAGCATTAAGAATAAATTTAAGTATATAAAATATAAAAGAGACAATAAGAATAAGTTTTATTGTATTCAAAGATTTTAACATAAGAGTATACTAAGTTGCATACATTTAAGTATACAAAACATAGACATAAAAAGAATTTATATTTACAATTTAGATATTAAACAGGTACAAAATAAAAGACGAGATAAATTTAAGCTATATATATTACTTTTATAGAAGAGTGAAAAGATTTAGCCATTTAAACGCAGTAAAATTGTATAAAGAGGATCAAATCCGATATGCACGGCAAAAATGTAATTGAATAAATTATGTAAACTTGAGAACGTGCATAAGGTAATAAAACTTTATAAAAGAAATTAAAATAAGTCATGCTAAAAGAATAAAATTTACCTTAACTTATGACTATCTAAGTAAATAAACAAAAAGGTTATAAATCAAAATATTCCGAGACTATACAATCAACAGTAGTGTTTTTATAAACGACAGCTGGCAAATAATAAGGTACATTCATGAATTCATGTATGTAGTAATATATTTCATAGACTGTAGAGAGGTTTGTACGGTTTGATGACCTACAAAAAAAAGAAAATATAGTGTAAACTTGGTTTGTAGTTTATTACAGATAAATATATCACCGTTGGAAAAGTCCTGAATCGAGGGAAGCAACGAAAACCCAAACCAGATGGATCGTGGTAATCTTATAAAAAGAATACCTGTTATTTACAACATATTCCCAATTTTACCGAGAGCTGGAAATAAAACAAAAATAAGAATTGTGTTAGCAAATGGAAAGAGGATGTATGTGGCAAATAATAAAGAAGGTAACAAATTCATAAACAAATATAAGGAAGAATTATATTAATACAAGTATACCTACATTGGAAAAATGCTGGACAATTTGAGTGAAAGACTTTTGGAATAAGCAAACAATTCTCAAGGTGTTGACATTTTAAAATGAAGGGACTGTCAAAAGACAATAAGTGCGTGTGTGTGTGTGTTCATATAACGATGGCAACTTGGAAAGCAGAGATCTCACTGAAGACGCAGGGTGACAACTTAAATGGTAGTTCAGAGGATGGCGTTGAGAGCGGTCACGTGTCTTCCCGGGGATATAAATTGGAAGACAAGAATGAACAAGTTGAATTGGCTAGTTATCTGGAAAGGGATTAAAAGCGACTTAAAATCGTAGGGTCAGATACACCACGATTATTTTTATTCATATTTATTTCTTGTATTAGCGTATTAATTTTATTTGTATTTAAGTTTCATTCATTTTTCTTTGGTTAATAATTTTTTTATTTTAAAATAATGGAGATGCAAATGGCAGAATTTGAAAAGTTTTTCAATGATTCAAAGTAAGTTTTCGATACAAAGATTTATCTAAGTTGCTATGCGTGTATTGAAATATAACGTGCAAATGTATATTCAATATAACGTTGTGCAACAGGGATAATAAATATTTTCCTGTAATAATATGCATTCATTAATTTCAACAACACAAAAATAGAATTATTAATGATGTTGGGTGTTAAGAGGATATAACGTGCAAATGTATATTTTCTGGCACTTTATTAGACATCATTATTTCTTACAATGAATTTTTGATTATAAATTAATGATTTAAAATAGATTTTTACGAAGGAAAGTGTTTCTGGGTAGCGGACTTTGAGATGCTGGATACAATACGTGTGAATGGTTGTAGACAGTAATCAGATTCAAGCTTTTCCTCCGAACATTGACCTTTGCGAAGTTCTAAGTTTGTCAGAGCATTACGTGCGAATATAATGTCTATAATGTCTCTGATGGAATGGAATTAGCATAAGAAAATATCAATGGTATACTAACGTTAATTGAATTTTATTTTTTTTGAAACAGAACAATATTTTTTAGATTTATTTTTTTTGATTAAGCATAAAAGCATAAAACATTACAACCTAGAACAAGGTACAAATGTTTTCTCTTTATTATGTTTCTTTTTAATTAAATGGTGAATATAGTGTAGCGATGCTATCTATTGTGAAATAATGTTAAATAAATTATACAATTATGTTTTATATGGTTTCTGGTTTTTATTTTAAATAAGCTATAACCTTATCCCAATTAAAGAAAAAACAAGAGATTTGACGAGAGAAGGGAAATTTAGATACACTGATAGAATTTACGTATACTTATAAAGTACGTGCTGTTAAGATAAATAAAATATATATTAAGGATAATAAAAATTATCATCATCTTTATTAGTTATGTTGCTGGAACAGCACACAACATAATTTATTTGGCAAAGCCTAATGTATGGCAATACTAAAATTATTGTATTCCAAAGAGTTATGTTGCCACAGCAATATGTACTTAAAATTAAAATTCAGAACAATTTTATTAAAATAGTTTTTCGAAATTCCTACCGGAAGTTGGTCTTTTGCTCTAATTAAAAATCAGTTTTTTGCAAATATTTTGCAAGTCATGTTTTTTAGACATGCACGTTACGAGTATAAAAGTATTTAGATCTTTATTTTCAATACCTTTTGTGTAAAAAAAAAAATTAAAATTCGGACCGGAACTAACACTTTTACTCTTTACCCAAGAGCGATTTTTTGTAAATACGTCGTAAATTATGCATTCTATATATATTTAAGAAAAAGTACAAAAGTATTTAGAGCTGAATTTGGAATATTTTTTGTATAAATGAAATTTCAAATTTCGGACCGGAAGTAGCACTTTTACTCTTAGCAAGTACCACTTTCTTTCTCGCAACAGAGATTTATTAAGAGAATAGAAGTACTTATAATAGGATTTTCAATAATTTTTAATGGCTTTTTTTTCCCTAAGAAGATAAAACTATTTAAAACAATTTTGTATCATTTGATATGCTCATACATATAAGAAGGCCGTGTGGTGGCTACTCTTCACTATTTATATTTATATTTTTTCAATGTTGCGTCAAAAAAGATATGGAATTGAAGAAATAAAAATGGTCCTACAACTTTCCTGATAAAAACACAATTTGACTGGATGAGGACGTGTTTGTATGAATTTTTCAAAATATGGAGAACATGAGGAGTGAAAGGTTTAAAGTAAGACATAAATACACTAAAGTCTACTTATGATCTTAAGATAAAATGTAAAACATAATGTTTCTACTTTTTTATAGTAAACAAATCAACTTATTCACCTCAGTAATTTTTTTTAAATATTAGGTTCTCCACTACAATTCTTCGAATCCCATGCACACAATGTATATAATAAATATAAAAGTAGATAATACTACCTTTAATAGTGAATCATTTGCATGGACTATAATTGAAACGGCTTCCTATTATATCCGTCATATATTAGTCGTTCTAGTAACTGAAATATCCCTCTACTATTTCCTTACGTCGCTATAAATAATATCGGACGTAACGTCTATTGAGTTATTCATTTCCACATTTTTAGGGGAAGGATATCCATATTGTCCGAACGTCTGCACACTTTATTAGCCCACGTAACTTCGGGATATATCGAAAGGGATTTCGGAAGACAGACGCGAGGGTTAACCGTGCGGCAGGTGAGGTACTGTGAAAAAAATCGATATACACACGACCACCCCATAAAGTGAATCATTTTCGCCCGTCTCACTTACCTGGATAAAGGCAACTATGTATTATACATTTTATATATTGGGTACCTGGTGTCTATCGTGTCTATTTTTACGGACGCTTGAACAAAAATTATTGATACAATGCAGTAAAATAACACATACTTATTGATGTGTGAAATTAAGATTTTCGAATGGGTTAACAAGGTGAGAGGAGATATTAAAGCGGTAATTAAAAGCTCTCCAATATAGTGTGGATGTAAAAGGATACTGTAAACCTATTTTTTTTTGTTACACTGTACTGATCTCATCAAATTATTACCTGATATTTTCAATGCTCATAACTCATAACTATGAATTTGAATGTTACCCATTCCTGTTTTAAACAAAATGAAAACTAAATAATTTTCCCTGGCTAGCTCGTGTGTTTATCTCAGGACGATTCTCGTAGAGAGATCAAAAAATAATCTTCGGACATTAAATGATACAAACAAAGGAAACAACTAGCACTTGTATCTGCTATACGAATACAAACAACATGTGCAAAAATAATATTAACCTCAATTAAAATAAGCGCACAATGATAATAACCTCAGAATTAATTCAATATTGACAAATTAGTTGCAACTATTTAACTATTGCCGTCTCTACAAAAATTAAACGTTATACATTATTTGTTTTCAGTTGTTTTTACGTACATGTATAACTACAACTACATAGGCATAAATGAGAAAACAGATTAGGCTCGAAATTAACTAACAATGTTAATAATATCAGATTGAATTAACATATTGCTGTAGTTTTTACTATTTAAAATTTGAATAATAGTAATAATATATTAGAACCTTAGCATATCACCATATTCATAATTCTTGTGTGTTCTTGTAGTGGTTTACTCCCATCCTACCTACCTTCCTCTTATCTGTCTAAGTATGGGATAGGATCAAAATCAAACACAATATATCTATATTAATAATAATAATGATAAACATTCTTTATTATCATTTGAATCTTATTTACAATACATATGTTTTATTTGCATTTATTTGAACAACAAAACCACAAACATATTTAATATTTATTTGCTTTATTTAAGGAAAATAACTAATTTTGTGTCGAAAATATACTTAATGACATTACATTATCTTCTACACCAGGGGTCTCCAAACTTTCCTGCCTTAGGGCCATACTGATTACTCCAGTAAGTTCCGAGGGCCAAAACCATATTATCATTGTTGCCGGTGGTAAAAAGTGAAATAGTCCACTGATGAAAAAAAGTCCGAAAAAGTACGCAACGTTTAAAAAAGGCTGCAAAACGGCAACACTGCATATTATTAATTTTCCTGTCATTATCTGTAATTTCTAGATTAGTCGTAGAGTACGAGCCATGAGGAGTACAGTGACTTGATATATAACAGTGGCGACACACAACATTTGGCCGCCATCTTGTGTCGAAAATTACGTAGAGGCAAATGTGAATTTGTGATAAAATGTTAATTTTAACATATATTCAGTTTATTATAATTAATAAGTAATTAACTATTATTAGCACATGAAATACCTAAGCATTTGAAATGGTGTCGCTACTTATTTTAGAGAATAAAGGAAAAGGAAAGACATTCAAAAATTCATCTCTTTTATTTGTAAATTTAGAAACATGTTATAAAAAATGAATTACATGTGTACATATTCTGTTTATATAATTAATAAGTAATTAGCTATTATTAGTACATGAAATACCTAAGCATTTGAAATAGTGTAGCTATTTATTTTAGAAAATTAGGGAAAAGGAAACATTCAAAAATTCATTTCTTTTATATGTAAATTTAAAAGCTTGTTATAAAAAATGAATTACATGATAGAAGGTAGTGGATAATTCTGCAACAATAATTCATCATATCAACTATTACCACAGGAAAACCGTATTTTTAAGGCTTTTTTTACAGTTGGGTATAACCACTTCCGGAATCTTTTACTGGGTTGTTTTAATACAGATATCTGATCATCATTAAAGACTGATTTTAATAATTTAGCATTTTCCTCAGTTCCATTCTGCTCATCCATCTTTTTAAGTTTATATTGTAAAGTTCCAACTTGTCTTAAATTCTTGATAACATTTCTATATCGGTGGTGTTTGGCATGTAATTTTCTCACTTGTGTTCTATAATGAAGAAGTAAGTCTTGTAATGGGCTGCTATCTCTTGTTGCATCTTTTCTCTTTCACTCTTTCCTTCTTTCTGTATCTTTTGGAAAGAATTATAGCAACTAACTGCAGCACAACCTGGTACTGCAATATCTAAAACATAAGGTTATATCACTAAATATTAAATTACTAATTCTAATGCCATTTGAATTTTTAAAACTTTACTGTCTATGTATATTATATTTATATTTACCTTATTTTAATGTAATAAGTCAAGTAATATTTTATTTATCGATAGACACTAAACTAGGTCAATAATGTCAATTAACTGTCAAATAACTGAAGATAATAGGAATTATAAGAAAAAAAAGTGGAAATAACTATAACCTGTGATTACACAAATAGTAAAACGAAACTTTTTAAACATATTTGAAGAGTACGAAAAAAAATATACTTGATTATATGACTTGTATACATAAAAACACGTTCAAAACGCCAGAAACTTTGACACTCGACTCATCATGGCGGATTTTTCATCAAACAATAGAAAATAGGCCCGGGCGCTGTCGCCACTGTTATATATCAAGCCACTGTAATGAGGAGTAACGTGACACGACATCTGGTGGACACAAGCGGAAATAGGTAGTACCTTCTATCGCTAACAGATGGCGCTAATAGCACGTACAGAATAATCTCGTTGGTTCGAGAAAGTTCTGGTGTCTTCCACTCACTTCTAGATGGCAGTAATTGGAATATATAAGAAGGCTAGTGGCGCAACCACAAGTCAGTTCCTATGACACTGTTGTGAAATAAAATAGTGCGTACCTCCTTAAAACGTGTTTGTGCGTGTTTAAGTTTAAGACATCTTTGTAACAGTATTTTGATTTGAATTGTTGCTTTTATGTGTGATTTAGTAGTATGGAAAAGAAGCGAAAAATTGATAGTGAATGCAGAAAATTCAAAGATCAGTGGAACATTCAGTATTTCGTAATTGAGTCCAGTAAGAAGGCGCTATGTTTGATTAGCAATGAAAGCATAGCCGTTCTCAAAGAATATAACATTAAACGTCATTATGAAACAAAACATTTTCAAAATTACTCAAAATATACAGGAAGTTTGCGGACAGAAAAATTCGAAGCTATGAAGCGCGGATTGAAATCGCAGCAATCTTCATTTACAAAACTCAAAACTGAACAAGAGGCTGCAACGCGTGCCAGCTTTCGTGTGGCTCTTGAAATTGCAAAACGTGGAAAACCATTCACCGATGGAGAAATGATCAAAGAATGCATAATTGCAGTAGCCGAAGAAATGTGCCCTGAAAAGGTAAATTTATTAAAAAGTGTCAGTATGTCAGCAAACACTGTGGCTCGAAGGGTAGAAAACATCGCTGAAAATATATCCTCTCAACTGTTCGACAAAAATGGACATGTTGAATGGTTTTCTTTGGCCTTGGATGAGTCAACGGATGTGTCAGATACTGCTCAGGTGTTGATTTATATTCGAGGAGTAGATAAAAGCTATGAAGTGCATGAAGAACTTCTTGATATGAATAGTATTCATGGCACAACTACTGGTACAGATATTTTTAAAGGAGTTGAAATGGCCATTAATCAAAAGAACCTTCGATGGAAAAACTTGAAATGTATTACAACTGATGGAGGCAAAAACATGAGTGGGAAAGATAAAGGAGTGGTCGCTCTTGTGTCAAAGGCTGTAGAAAATGACGGTGGTTTAAAACCATTAGTCTTACATTGTATCATTCATCAACAGTCTTTGTGCGGAAAATGTTTGGATATGTCTGAAGTTCTGAAACCAGTCATATCAACTGTTAATTTTATCAGATCTTTTGGGCTGAATCACCGACAATTCCGACAATTTATTGAAGAGATTGGAGAAAATGACTTACCTTATCATACTGCCGTACGTTGGCTTAGTTGTGGGAAAGTCCTTCAGCGCTTTTTTGAACTTCGAGCAGTGATGGAAATTTTTTTGAATGAAAAGCATCGCCCTCTTACTGAATTACAAAACAACGCATGGCTGTGGAAGTTAGCATTCTATGTTGATTTGACAAAACATGTGAACGAACTGAATTTGAAATTGCAAGGAGAAAACCAGCATCTTCCTGATTTATACACTAATATCAAATCATTCCGGAAGAAATTGATACTGTTTCAATCACAACTACGAAGTAAAGTTTTTCACATTTTAAAACATGTGAAATATTCAGCCACACTACTGAGACTGAGTTTCGTATCGATTTTGCAATCGAAACTTTGAGTGCTTTGAAAATAAATTTTGATACTCGTTTCTCGGACTTTGATGCCATTGCGAATCAAATTAAGATTTTTCAGAATCCTTTTGATACTGACATTGAAACCCTAGCCCCGGAACTTCAAATGGAAATAATTGATCTACAGTGCAGTGATATAATTAAGAACAAATATCAAAACTCATCTTTGTTGGAATTTTATAAGAGTCTTCCACTGACACAATTTGATAATTTGCATAAATTTGCTCGTGGGCTGTTTTCTGTTTTTGGTGCTACTTATTTGTGTGAGAAGACCTTCTCCAAAATGAAGTACACAAAAAATGTTTACAGATCTAAATTAACTGATGAGCATCTTAAATCTCTTTTAATAATTGGTACAAGTAAAATTAGTCCACAACTACAAACTATTGTCAGTGGAAAATCTAAATTACACAAATCTCATTAGTATTTCATATGTCATTATGCTTGTTATAAGTTATGTTTTTATTTAAAATGTATAAAATGTTAGTTGGATTCATTTCAATAATTTGTTAGTTATTATATACTGAAGTAAAATTTTCTGCATATTATACATGTCTTTACTCATTACAATTCCGTGCTTCTTTATCCAACTTATCACAAAAACAATAACAATAAGCCTACAACAATGTTATGAGTAGTTAGCCCATGACCATATCAATGTAGATGTCATATTAATAATTATTCAACATAAAATTAGAATACTTCAGTAAACTAAATTTAATTTGCTATAAAAAATATGTTCTCTAAAAGGAGTTTTCAAGTATGCTAGCTCTCCGCGGGCCGGACAAAATCTGTCCGCGGGCCGGATGTGGCCCTCGGGCCGTAGTTTGGAGACCCCTGTTCTACACAATATTGTTTATTTTTTTTTATATGATCTTCATATAACCAATTTTCGATGTACGTCCACCAGATTCTATTTATTATTTGAAAGAGAAATAAATTACTGATCACTATACATCCACTAGTCCATCAGAGCAAACATTCTCACGTAGTACCCAGACAGATCAGTGTTCACCCGTCAAGAGTATTTCCAAAATTCAGTCTATTAAACTATTGTAATATTATAACATACATTTTTAATGGTATTAACTAATTCATTTAAGGTAAACATTTGCACGTAGTACCTTTTACTAATTTGAAATATTTTGATGGCAGAAGGCCATTTTACTTACAGTTTATAGTGTCAGAACAGTCTAATTTTACATTTAAAACACCGCCAGGACTTTGAATCAAGTTTCGTTAACGTCAATTTGGACTTTTTGAAATAATTGAATCAATAGTTTTTCTTATCAAAAAAATGTAGACATGTTTTTCATGTGATTACAGTCTAACGTAGACGTGTAAAACGCCAATCTTACGACAAGATTGTTCAAATGTTTGCACCAGAATACACGCTTTGAATGGTGGCTAGCCTGTATATGCAAATCATACAAAACAATAATAATTATAATATACTTGTTTTGAAACAATGATTTACAAGAAGAAAGTACATAAAAGTAATTCCAATATTTAAAATTTAATTTTATTCTTACGCTTAACAGAAATACTAAAAATTATTGTATTATCTTGGATATATTTCTCAATATTCACTACCTCTTCTTCAGCAACATCAAAACTTACGCAGTCATTACTGATTGTAATTTCGTTTTGCGAATTTTTCTTTGTTATATGAAGTGTCCACAAGTAACAGTTATCCGTAGATAATGGGGCAAATGTCCCAATCTTAAAAAAAACGCTATTTTTATTCCTATAACCATATTCACATTTAAAAATTGTCTTATACTTAATCAGCACGTCAACATAACAATTAGTATCATAAACCAACTTTCCTATCCTGTAATCGGTATTTCTATTATGGACTGTTTTCAAATGTTGAAGGAAGTCTGAAAGTATTCCAGTCCATTCACAGGATTTTTTTACATTAAGAAAGGTACATGTATATTGTGTAAAAGAGCAAGTTTCTTTATGGATTGTATTCTCAAAAGATGATACTAATTCTTTACAACCATCGTTTTGACATGGAAATTTAAAAGTAGAAGTCAAATTATAGTATTTAAATAAATTTTCGCTTACTTTCTTGTGACAAGTTGAACAATTATTAACAAATACGTAGCAGCCGCGACATATTTTCAAATCGCAGGAATAACACAAATGAGCTTCATAAATGGCATATTCATGGCAGATAGAACATTTGAACCAATCCGTAAATTGATGTTCGAATGTATTTTTATTCATCTCAACGTTGACTCTATTTACATGAATTCTTACTGCTTTTAAACTGCCTAAGCTCTTTAAAATTGACGATTTAATTTTTAAACAATTCGATTCATCAAATGGTGAAATATTAGATTCGTGAACAGACAAAACATGTAAAGTTTCCAATTTCACAACTTCATTTATTATAGAAATGAAAAAGTCATAATATTCCTCCTCTGGTCCACTACTGAAATGATAGAGAGTGTACAAAAGTACTTCTTTTTCTTCTTTTTCTTCATTATTATTATTACTAGTATACTTAATACACAATAAAAAGTATTTTCCAACATCATTCAACAAGTAAAATGTACTGTAGTGCGGAAATGGATTTTTAACTAAAACCGAATTTTCCTCAATATGTAAAACACAATCTGCGTGAACTTCGTGGATATGATCAATAATATTATCGATCAATACATATTCACATTTATCTTGGTAGCCAAAAGGACATACCCTGTCTCGATAGTAGCACTTCTTTTCATGTTTGCAAATGTCCTTATAGTTTTCCTTAAAATCACAGCCTCTGTCGGCGAAATTACATCTAACGCACATTTTTGATAAAATTTCGTCTACATCGGTATTTGCAGTTATGTTGGTGTAAACACTTCTCTCATAGCACTTTCCACAAATATTACCAAACACTCCTACTTGGATAACAGGATATTGAAGCCTTCGGGTGCAGAATTTACATTTAAAAATTGACAGTTTTAACAAATCTTCACTTAACGAAGAATCCATTTGTCCGCGTGAGTGAAAAGAATAAAACGCTAGTGTTGATACTTATACATTTAAAGTAATTTCTGAAATATTTGTAGAAGATCCCATGTTATCACCAAAGATAATGTTATCGCCTTTATATAATCAATTTCTAATCACATCAAATAATTGCTTATTAAGAAATGTATTCTTACAATATTTATTTATTTATTTAATATTTCGAAATATACTTATCTACATTTGAACTTACTTATATTGGAATTAATGAGCCTTTTCAGTACAATTAAACTTACAAATGATATACAGATAACTCTACGATACGTATCTGCTGTCGGAATTTTGTAAAGAAAGTTATTATTACACGAAGATGACGTAATCGTCCGAGTGTAATAAAATATCCAAGTAATGAGTTGAATATGATACCTTATCTACTAATGTCGAAAAAACACATTGGGTGTTAATCCACAATATGCATTGAAAAACTGTAATTAATCAAAATATAATGCAATTACAATTAAATATTAAAGAAGTATATAGTTAGAATAATAATAATAAGCACGCTTCTTGACAATGTCAACTTGACATTTAATGTCGTTCAGTGCCACGCAACAGAGATGAAATCCCTTCTCTTTCCAGTATCTGTTTGAATGTAATTTTTCAAATTTGTCCGGCTATTTTTTTATTGGTCCCTGGTAGTGTTGAATAATATTATTTAACACTTCCTTATCCAATAAGAAACACTTTACCAACACAGTGTTTAATAATGAGGTGTTGTAATAGTTATTTATGTACCAAGTCAGTAAAGTGATACTTTATCGAACGAGTCTGATTTATGAGCCAAGCGAGTGAAGCAAATCATTTTGTCACTGAAGTAACTACTATTTCCGGTTTATCGATATAACTGAAAATATAATCAGATCTCGCAAGAGAGATTGTACCCATACAATATTTACTATTGATAGCTTTAACCGGTCGGCCATTATCGTAGTCACACCCAGCTACAGAGAGAGAGAGAGAGAGAGAGAGAGAGAGAGAGAGAGAGAGAGAGAGAGAGAGAGAGAGAGAGAGAGAGTGCTACCCTCTGTATTTAAATTTAAATGGCCGAGGCCCTAAACAAATCGGTACCCAAAAATTCCAAGAAGGTAGTGAGTTAGGCACCACCACGGTATTTAACCTTCTATTATACTTTTAGGAGGACGCTTGTCTATTAATTAATCACCAACTTATAACACTCTAGTCTTACCTCTTACTTCCCCAAGGGTCGATGTTAAAGATGGGAGTCAGCACTGCCTCCAGCTACAGTCAGAGAAGGGCGAGTTCGAACACCGTACTAAGTCGAAGGTTAAGATGTCAGGGCGCCTATCCGTAATAATATGCTAAGCCCAACAGATATTCAGACCCCGGACCAGGTCCAATGTAAAACTCCCCAGGTGATAAGTAAATAAGACCAATACACACTCATTCAACTTAACAACAGTTTATTGAAATTTAACTAGACCTCAACAGTGTATTCCAGTTATGAACATATCCTGCTATTTTAATAGTCTTGAATTCAAGAGATATTTACAACAAGAGAAAACAATGATAGTGAGACACAAGCGCAACTCGGTTGCCAGTAAAAATAAAAAAAAAGGTCTGAAGGACTGTTCAAAACTTAAATGATCACCCAAGGTGATCCACAATTCAAATTTCAGTGACGTGTCATTACCAAAATTTTAAAAGTTCAAAAGAAACAGGTGAACACAAGAATAAACTTAAATCTAACATTGATTCACCAACAATATTCTTACAAGTACACAATTATAAGGCAACTTGCCAGAAGTCCCTCCAAAGTCGAACAGTTTGATCGTATAATGCAACGCGACACCCAAAAATAAACACTCTGTATACCAGAGGCATCTGACAATCTATTCGACGTTAGAGAACAGACTCTAAGTTGTAAGATATCTAATTCTATATAAGAAATAGCGCTAGTTAACTATGCTTTACAGGAAGAATATATGATTGAGTTAAATTCATTAATTTCTTACGAGATTATACCAAAAATAAATTACAATCATAGACTAAAATGCATTAAATAACATCTAAGAATTTACACAAGACCGATGTGAGGCTACACTGCCATACACATCCCAAAATTTAGTTCAATTCCTAAGTCCAAAATTAAAATGGCTACGTGACGTCTCCAAAAATGTCAAAGTAACCTCCAAAATGGGGTCACTATTGTTAATAAAACTACGTTAAGTTAATTAATTCAAAACATTAAGGCTCACAGGCCACAAGAAGTTAAATTAGGAAATTACGATTACTTATTTAATTATTTAGCCCGGAAAATTGAAATTCACTGTTCAAATTACACGATATTGACACAAAAATTAGCCAAACTGTTTAGTCAATTAGACTCTACCCTCTGGATAATGTCAGAGAAAATTTACACAGTCACAATACCTTAAGGAAGTCACATCCAAAGCTTCCAACACGACACCTCCTACGGATCCACACGTTACATGGAATATGCTCTCCTATCCTCGGTTAACGACACCTCAAGAAATAGCGTTTGAAGGCTACAGTATTCCAATAATCTGCACCTTAAATGTGCGTTCACCGCAGGATATAACAACAATTCCTTGGCACCGTAAGACTACAAGCACGTGGTTCTCACGTCTTAACCCCAAACCAAAAATGCTCAAATGAGGTTTATGTCAGGCCCAACACCAGCAGCTAAATTTGAATATAGAAACACACAAATTAAGATCGATTAGACACGTGGAAAACTATACTTACAGCAGCTTAAACAATTCCCAAGCCCAGAAGAAAATATCCTCGCAAGAATGAAATAAAACGCCAAAATTCACCAATAATACTTGAGAAGCACCATAACATCCGCTTTTGTAAGCGATTACCGACGATAAAACTCAACTCTCCATCATTCTCAAGTCAAGCTGAGGGAAATGATTCTGCTCTGTGGTGTCTAACCTTTCTCGACGAACGTTAAAATCAAAAGAGGAAGACTCTAACATGTCAAGCCCGATCATCAAACGCACACGACAATTGTTCTAAAAGATCGAACGACCCAACTAATACTTTAAACGTACGACAAAAATACAGGTTCAAATAACCATAGGAGAATGGAAAATAATTATTAATAATTTGTTGCATAACTCTAGGCCGAAAAGAAGTTTGAAAAACGAAATTAACAATAACTAAAGAAAACAAATTAATTAAATGAAACAACATACGCCATCTACCCGACAATGCCTGTATACGTTACACACACCTATGGCAAGGCGGAACGCGTGCAATAGGAATCTTAAGCACTTCTACACCAGATGGCAG
Source organism: Amphimallon solstitiale (assembly GCA_963170755.1). Taxonomy (NCBI): domain Eukaryota; kingdom Metazoa; phylum Arthropoda; class Insecta; order Coleoptera; family Scarabaeidae; genus Amphimallon; species Amphimallon solstitiale. Next base: position 175,707,063 of record OY720676.1, read on the forward strand.
TAGTATTAGGAAGACGACATAAATTTAATCAAAAACGAATTACGTATTCCGACAATTAAAATAAACCATTAAAGGATAAAATACAACCAAAAAAAAAAACGTAACAAGAGAGAGAGAGAGAGAGAGTTATGAGGCACACTTATTTCAAATAGACGTTCTATAACATCATATTTTATAAATATTAGATATCTTGATATTCTACATTTACTATATATGTATTTTCAATGCAATACGTTGCACGTATCTCCACTTTAAAAATGCTACGAGGAAACGTGCAATTTTCATTAGCAACTTATACAACTGAAAAGTGATACAAACAGCGAGTGGATGACAAAGAGATTTATTGTGACTCTATTCTGATATTCTGGGTATAATAGTAACATGATGATAAATAACATTACATATTTCTTCTGGTAACGATAGGCAAATTCCTCCTAGCAGCTTCACAAATTAAAATTAAGCTAATGCTAGTTCATCATAAATTATCCAAATGTTCACGTATTTAACATAAAATTTTCGTACACATGTATGTAAATATGGTTAAAGAATAATTAAACATTACAATATTCCATACTATTTCAAAATTTACATAAAATAACATATGTGCTTTAAATTTGCATCTAAGCACGCGTTCAATGACACCCACCGAACAATTAGTCTTCTGCATTTTCCATTTTACAACATCTTTTACTAATAAATTAGCATGCTAATCAAGTCCAGCTTAACATATGTTTAAAGTTATACAAAAAAAACATAGGCAGGGCTGCTATATAAACACATATACAAAAGAAAAAGAAAGTAACTATTCAATGGATCTTCACCAAGTAAAAGCCACATCTATCCAATTTCCGAAAATAACTTTGTTCATATAATATATGTTTCTTGATTTTCTTTAGATAACACTCTTTTCTGGCAGTATTTTTTTAATTAAATGTAATTAAATAATACATAAAAACATACCTTCTTGGTCTTATTCGATCTTTTCTAGTTTTGCATTTATTCACACTAATAATAATGAAATAATATAGAAATAGTGTTCAGTCCATCTTATATAAATTTAAGAGACCAAGATAAAGTCATATAGAAATTAAGATCATTTACCTAATTAGCGTATGAATTAATCATAAGATTTAGTAGTTAAAAAATTTCGCTAATGCATCGTTAGAGATACAGGAATTAGAACATATTTGCTAATACACTTTATCGTATGCAACAATTGCTCCCAACCTAGTGACTGCGCCGAAAATTTTTAAATTTGTTTCACTGTCACGCATTAAAATTTGTCTAAAATTTATTTCTGTTCTTAGTAGTTACTTAGTAGTTTTTAGTAAACAATTGCATTTAAAGAAATTGCAGTGACAGCTATAACCATTACATTACCAAAAATATGCCCATTTTATTGAATTCGACATTTGTGCAAATTTAGATATCATCGGAAAATTTGTAGAATTAAATAGAAAATACGATGTCGAATAAAGAAAGCACAAAGAAATAATATGAAGTCCGATTCCAGCGAATTTTTAACAGAAAACTAGTGACATAGCTAGTGCAGTGATATTTGAATGTGAAATTAGACTATTGAATATAAATAAATAAATTATTTTATTTCTTGTAAAAAAGGAATATTGATGTTGTATTTGATTTAATAATCAAATCAAGATATAATTTCTACTCGTGCAGAAAAAAAAACTATTTTTTTCATAATTCTTTATTTACCTTTAATATATCTCCTGGAAATTTGAAAAGAAAATCAATATCACTGTAAAATATGATTTTTTGTATGAATTTATAGGTACTTAAAAAATATAAGATTTATAAAATGTAACAATATCAGAAGAAAAAGGAATTGTATATTATGATAATTGATTTAGGTTACTCACTATTTAGTCTCACATTGTTCGGAAAAATCCAGAAAAAAATCTTCTCTTATTGTCTTGGCAGAATCCAAAACGATTTAACTTGTAACCAAATTTAGCATGCATACTGGGGGAATGTTAATTGAGGAAATCCTCTTTCCAATTTACGATACTTAATTAGCATATGACAAAATATATAAATTAAAAACAAACACTTCAATTATCTTATGAATAATGCGTTGATCTATCCGAGTTATTTTTACTATCATCGATGCATCATGGCATGAAGTCCAATGACCGGTAAATCACTTCGCATAATACCATATTTCAGCATATTACTACCTCATATCAGAGGACCTATGGGGTCTGTGGTGGACATGTCAAAATTGCTCTGTCTATTCCCATTATATTAGACAAACATAAACAAGAAAAATGAGTGTGCCTAAAACCACACGGCAGAAGTGAAAACTTCATCAAGGCTCTCCCATGTAACGGTCGCCGAAAGAATCGCCAAATTGAAGACGTAATAAGCGACCACAAACACCCCCGTATCCAAAATTTCACAAACATTCATCAATTTTCAAAAAACTCTTCCGCCATTTTGTTTTTTGTTGTCATTTTAACTTTGGATTCGTGATCGGCGACCTCAACCCACCCCCGTATCTAAAATTTCACATTCATACGACAATTTTCAAAAAATCCTTCGGCCATTTTGTTCTATTTCGACATTTGAATTAGTGATGGGAGACCGAAAAAACTCCCAAGTGCCTAATTTTAATTAGAAGAGAATGAAATTGATTTCAGCCGGCTCCGCCCACTGTGCACGTTTGCGTAATCGTTTAAATAAAATTATTTCGTAGTAGGGGCACATAAATGTCGAAAGCAATCCTCCTTTTCCACTTTAAGGAAATACACGTTCTGGAATTATCGTATTTTAATTCAAATCATTATTAAAATATTAATCGACCCCTGTATAGATAAAAATATCAAGTCATGTGGGAGACCGTTATGTATTGTGTGGAGATGCAATTCGCCGGACCGTAATGCATTGATCGCCAGTGCACATGAGAATCTGATATTTATTTTTCGCCCGTCCGGAATACATTGATATCAGTGCACATTTGAACGGCCATTTTTCTTACCAAATCCTTTTGCAAACGACCTTTAAATTGTCGGTACCTTCGTTTGCGTGTGACTGCCGACTCAATTTTCAAAAAACTCTTCCGCCATTTTGTTTTTTGTTGTCATTTTAACTTTGGATTCGTGATCGGCGACCTCAACCCACCCCCGTATCTAAAATTTCACATTCATACGTCAATTTTCAAAAAATCCTTCGGCCATTTTGTTCTATTTCGACATTTGAATTAGTGATGGGAGACCGAAAAAACTCCCAAGTGCCTAATTTTAATTAGAAGAGAATGAAATTGATTTCAGCCGGCTCCGCCCACTGTGCACGTTTGCGTAATCGTTTAAATAAAATTATTTCGTAGTAGGGGCACATAAATGTCGAAAGCAATCCTCCTTTTCCACTTTAAGGAAATACACGTTCTGGAATTATCGTATTTTAATTCAAATCATTATTAAAATATTAATCGACCCCTGTATAGATAAAAATATCAAGTCATGTGGGAGACCGTTATGTATTGTGTGGAGATGCAATTCGCCGGACCGTAATGCATTGATCGCCAGTGCACATGAGAATCTGATATTTATTTTTCGCCCGTCCGGAATACATTGATATCAGTGCACATTTGAACGGCCATTTTTCTTACCAAATCCTTTTGCAAACGACCTTTAAATTGTCGGTACCTTCGTTTGCGTGTGACTGTCGACTCGAAATAAGCATACAAAAGGTCCCACAAAGCCGGTTCCTTAAGACCCCGAGCCTTGATGAGCCCTCGCAATCTTCAAAATTTCGTATTTCACGCTTAAAAGTGAATCTGTGGTGCAACTCAGTTCGCCTGTCAGTTTGACGTTTCTCGGGATTTTTTGATTGTCACGTGAATCGTCATGACGTAAGCCATTTTGCTGTTAAAACATCGAGTGCACGCTCTTCTTTAAAAGCCCATATCTTTACAACCGCTCCACTTAGGAAGAAAATCTCTCCGTCGACCGGAAATTCAATGTCGCCCGTACACCAATGCCAAAGGGCAGCTTTCAATTTCGCGTATCCAGAAAGGAGTTCTTTGCACAGTTTTGCCGATTTTTGTCGAATTTACGGTTCCTTTGGTAACCATGGCGACTCGATCGTTACATAGCCGAGCGTGACGGCTCAAATTCGTTCAGTGCCCACAATCAACGCGCCCATAGAAGTTTACACATCAAAAAAATTGGGAAATTATGTCGAAAAGATAAGCCTCATCAAAGAGGTTTAATACATCCATTATCACATGAAGATATATATTGTCTTCATAATGAAGTACCTCGGAATGTTAAAATACTACAACTCTAGACGTAATTTCTTTCTTTTTGGTTATGCGCAATACATATATTTAAATATGTAAATAAAACTGGTAATACAATTACCTAATTCATGCAACATTTACTGTTTCTTGACATTGTATCATTGTATATTCATAGTAGATTATATAATTCATTATTATTACACGTCTTATGCATGTATCACATATATCGAAAAGAGGGTTGGGTTAACACTTGCAAACTAACAAATCATTTAGTAAAGGTGATATTAATATATCTAACTGGATATCCTACTGAAAAGGGAATTATATTCTTGCATGTTCATTTGCTTTATTTTGGTGTCATTATGTGACCTATTCTATGTTCTTGATCCAGTCTATGAAAATGGCTGAGATTGTAAAGAATCTTAAACATACTGGTTCCTTTGGATATGATGGTATTAGTCTAATATGTTGAAGCAATGCATCCAGGAGTTGGTAACTCCATTGACCACTTTAATAAATAACTCACTTAAAGAGGGTATCTTTTACAAATAGTTTAAAATTGCTCGGATTTAGCCTCTGCTGAAAAGATGATGAAGTCCAATTAGTAATCGATAACTATCGGTCTTTTTCTATTTTCCTTTTCCTTCTCCAAAGTATTGAAAAATGTTATCGCTGAAAGGTGAATATTATTTTAGAAAAACGTAAAGTTTTGAGTCCGTCTCAGTTAGGTTTTAGTGTAGGGACAGCAGACGCCATTGTGGGGTTTCTTAATAGCTTTTTGTAATAAGTTAGATGGGGGTAACACATGAGTGAGAATGTTTGTTCATATTAGTAAAGCCTTTGCGTTCGGAATTCGCAAATTCCTGGCCTGCATGTAGCCCAGATCTCGATCCTATTGGAACATTTATGGGATTAACTCCAGAGGTGTATTCGCCAACGCCGACTCCTACCAGAAACTCTTCAAGAGCTAATATTTGCTCCTGAAGAAGAATTTGAAGCCAATCCGCAATACTGTATAAGAAATTTAATTAATTCAATGCCGCAACCATTACGTGACATGCAGGCTATTGATATTAGATTAGAATTAAAAGTTACCAATTTTATTTTTAGAAGTTGAGAGAGACATCTTGTTCAAACTGTTTTTTTTTTATTTTCTAAAATTAAATTTACTTCTGTCAAAAATTGAATTATTACTTCAAAAAATTTGCATATGGTGCACATACAGTGAATAGTTCTTGGATTCAATCTCAATAGAAACTTAAAATTATTCTAGAACTGATTGTTTTAAAAATTTCAGGTAGGCGGTTTTTTTTTGCCGGTCAGTTTAGATAAAAATTACGTACAAAACTTTTTTATTGACCATTTCTTCTTACAATGATTATTAAGCGACAATAAATCATACTTCTAATAATCCTGTATTGGCATACCATCATTTGACGTACGTCAAGACGATACATGATTGGACTATGACAATCAAGTGCATTTTGATTTTAAATGATGGTTTTTATATTTTCATACTTTATCCGGTATCGTATCTTACATGTTAAATCACGATCACTTCCGATTGTTATACAACCCTCCCCGAGCGAAATCTTTTTTGTTTAACATCTACATTCAAACACCAAAAAAAAATCAATACAAAGTAACAACTAACAGACCCGCAAGTACCTACACAGCACTTAGTTACCGATATAGCACGGCAACAAAAAATATATACAATATTTGTAATCATAGGATGATGGGACCAGGTGTTTTGATCTATCAGGGTTTGCAGTATTGGGGTCCACGTGCTCGACAGCTGGGAGGGTTGCACCCCTCGTCTAAAAGCGCACACATGCCGAGTCGTATGTGTATATACGGTATATGCTTTCGCTTGATGGTCTTGCATGTAGTACTGCCTTACATCTATGCACACACTAAAGCAATGGTGTGTCACCTATAATATATACCGCTTTTCCATTGTCAGAACCACTGTTAATATGCAAATGCACCGAAGACCCGACGCTAGTGAAGCCATTATAGCATGTGACCATGAAAAAGAACTTATTGTTCTCGAGAAACAAGTCCAAGCGGAAAAATTATAATTGGTGTAAAGGTGAATTGGTTCTTAAAGGCACCATCTGCGCGCAATATCTACGCATTCATTTCGTATAGTATACAACTTGTATTGATAACAATTGTGCAGCTCTGACCTCCTTAAGGAAGTGAATGCCTTGAATGAAATGACGTAAGGTGTGTATATGTAGTAATGGTAGTGAGAATTAGGTGCAAGAAAGGGACGGAATTTCTTTTGAGATAAGAATTGTGAACGGTACTTTGAAACAGGTGTCGACCCTTGCGTATAAGGAGTCAAGAATTTCAAAGAACAAGTGTTTCTTTATTGTAGATTGTGTAATAATGATCCCCTATTTGTATAATATTTACCTGAGGTGTATTTTAAAGATATCCGATAAGAATTTATAATAACCTACATTCATTTCTTAATATAATCCTTTTCAACCCTTCTACTTTTATATAATAGCTCAGTATTATTTAATCAATCAATTAAAATGCATAAAACACTAGCAATAAAACTATTGTTTAAAATATTCGAAAATAATTTTATGATGTTGTTTCTATGTTCAGGTAGGGGAAAATATATTAGAAGAAATAGATAAATTTAAATAAGTATATGAGAATGATAAGAGCTAAGAATGAGTAACAGAAGTCACTGAATAATCACAACAAACAGGGTTTTCCATACAAAAATTACTGCAGAGTACATTACAGATCGAAAACCTGCAAAAAAAAAAATTACCGAACAATAAACCGACCATCATTGATATGTTCGGTGGAAACGTAAAATAGAAAAAGTATGTAGCACATGCGCAGTCTTTACAACGTCTCCAAGAATAGCACCAGTTATGTTTTCTACTGATGATACAATCTAGATTTTGGAAAATCAGAGGTGTAACTATCAAATTTTCATTGTTAGACAAATAAGTGAGAAAGAGTAAAGGTATTCTCTTTCTCTTCTCAAATATTCTCAAATATGTAACATTACCAAATCAACTTTAAGGGAATGAGAAAATAAAATTAAGAAAACTCTCTTGCACGGAAGATATGGCCTTAGTAATAGTGGTATGGAGCAGTGGCGTAGATAAAAAATTTAGGCCCCCGCGCAAAATTTTCAGGGGGCCCTTCCAAAATACTTGTTCAGAGATAGTAGCATAGAATGTAAATTTTCAACTAACTCTTCCAAATCAACGGACCTACTTTGTTCATGTTCAATACTTATAACAGCCAAGGCATTTAACCGAACTTGTTTAATGGTGCTGCGTAAATAGGTTTTAATTAATTTTAATTTCGAAAACGATCTTTCTGCTGTTGCTGATGTTACCGGTAGTGTTAAACTGAAATAGTGTACATAGATCTGAAACACAAGTTGCTAAACATGCATTTTCCACTATTAATAAATTGGCTAAGTCCTTAATAGAAGATTTTTGTTTAATTTCATTAAACAAAACAGTCTTAAGATTAATTAATTGAATCGGCAAATCTTCTGAAAAATAAATTCCATATTTCCTCAGAATATGTCTTCCGTATTCCACTATTTCTTCATTCGTTAACTTAACAAATTTTGAGGGATTAAGAAACGAGAAAAGGTTTACAACTTCATTTATGGAGTAAAATCTTCTAGATAATTGGTTGATAATAATATCAAGTGACTCATTAAAAATTTCTGCTTGAAATTTTTTTATCGGGTTAGACATTACACAGTCGTTTTCACATTCATCAAAAAACATTTTAATTCTCTTCTGGCGTTTATATTTTATCATAGGCTGAATATTCCAAGATTCTGCTAGATTTTTAGTTTCTTCTTCTAATTTATCAAAACTTTGTCGCAGTTCTGTCAAGTTTTCTTGACCATTATTGAGCAATTTGCACGTCTCTTCTAAATCACATGAAGGGCTCTGAAGTTGCTTTGAAATTAAATTAACAGTTTCCAGGATTTTACTCTGGAAAACTAGAAATAGAATAAACTCATAATTATCCATTTTATTCTGCAGTGACTTTGCTTCATTTCTGTCATTTTGATTTTTGCACACCAGGATAAAATTTGACAAACATTGCATTACAGACTGATAATTATATTTTATTGACAGTAAGCATTCAAATCTAGAAGACCATCTTGTTACGTACAGCTTTTTCAGTGTGTACTTAATTTTACTTCCATGTGGTGCAGCTTGATGTAGGACTTGCCAGCGTGGCAAACTTTCACTAAAAAACACATAAATGCTTTGCAAAAGATCATAAAAACTCTGTAGTTTAATGATGTTTTTGACAGAATCATTTAAGACTAGGTTCAAATTATGAGCTGAACAATGAATATAATCAGCTGTAGGAACTCGATTCTTAATTCTGGCTTGTAAACCATTATATTTTCCAGACATATTAGCAGCCCCGTCGTATCCTTGCCCTCGACAATTTTCTATTTTAATTTGAAAATTTTCTAAACTAGTTAGAACAACAGCTTCTAAACTCTGTGAATCTTGTTCGGTTAGCTCTATAATTCCAATAAATGATTCCTTTATTTCTAGAGTGTTTTGTTTATTTGAATTTTTCTTCATACTTGTATACCTTATAACGAGACTTAGTTGGTCCTTCTTGGATATGTCTTGCGTTGTATCAATTATAAGGGGAAAAAAAGGAGCTTTATTAATATTTTTCGTTAAGTTTTTTAAAACGGTTTTAGCCAAATGTACAATTATTTCATTTTGAATATCGGGGCTTAAGTATTTGTTTCGAATATTAGTGCTTGACAAATGAGCTTTTAGAACAGGGTCATAACGTGCTATCAAGTCAATAATATTTAAAAAGTTACCACTAGTTGCTCCAATTTCTTTAACATTTTTTCGATGTCCTCGTAATGGCATATTGCAAATTGATAATGTTCTTATCACATCACATATTCTTATTAAAACTTCTTTAATTTTTTCATGACCACTTATTTGACTATCAATGGTTTTGTTTTTTTCCCAAGTACTATAAACTATGCATGCTTGCAAATCACTTCCCTCGTGGATTTTAATTTTTTTACTTAAACCCTTCTAGTTATTAATTGTGCCCTTACAAAAATTTACTGATGCTTCATTACTAGAGAACATCCAACACGGTTGACAGTAAACACTATTCAACTTTTGGGAATAACATAACCAAAAGCGATCGATTTTTTGACCAGTTTTAGTTTTAATGGTATAATAATCACTACTGAATGCTCTATTATCGTCTTTATTCCTTGGAAACGGTCCCATAGGCTTATTTGGCCCTGCAGTAATAATTTTGCTTTTTAATTCGTCGGAAAGTGATTCCGAAAATAAGGCTCTGTCGGTGTTAAAATATGTTGAATCCTCCTGATTGCAATCGATTTCATTTTTTTCCAGAACTATATCTAATTTTTGTTCGATTATAACATTTTCGTATGGTTCAACATTTTCATCTGATGCAGATGTACTAGCTGTTGAAGCACTTTCAAAAAAAACTGCTAATCTTCGGTAATTTACGCAATTTTACAACATTTTCTTGTTTCAATTTTCGTTTTTGTGCACCACTCATATATTTTCTTTCGCTCATCTTATTTTGAATACCTCGAACTATACACTTTGGTACACGTTAATTTACTTAGTTAAATTTTTATAAAATTAAATTAGTATACATACATATCCTAATCACTAATTCGTCACAAAAGTTAATGCACTAATACAAATAGAATTTATTTTCACAATTCGAACAAACTCGCTGTTAAAATAAAACTGAAGGAATGGAAATAATTTTTCGTATTTATTCAGTAAAATATTTTTTTACAACTAGGTCATTAAACCAAATGTGCAAATGCAGTTTTATGAAATAAACGTGCCTTTTCATAATTTGGTAATTTCAAGTTTTATGTATTAGTTTATGTACCTACAATCTATATGCATAACATAGTCATATAACTTCATAGTACATGTAAAATGCAAAATTATTATCGTTGTCTGTCTTTAATGAATTTGCAATTTTTTTTTAGCTCATAAAAGCATGGTATTTTATACGGACTATATATTACCTACTTGTTGTTGTTGAAAGCATTTGTGACATCTGTTGTAAAATTGTAAGACTGTGCAGGCCAAAAGTTAGGTAAAAACATGAACCTTTTTTGATATGGACCTGTGTTAAGGCAGAAAATGTAGTCATACTGTGGGTTTCTATATAAGTAGAGATATTTCATTTCTTTTTAAGAAAGAGCAAATTGTCAATACCAGATGTGATATTTTCTTGGAACTGAAAGAGAAATACGAACAATAAAAAAATAAAACTGGACGAACGTTATCAGAGTAAAAAATACAAATACTCGTACTGTTATAATTTTTAATACTAGAAAACAAGTACATATAAAATAACATACACATTTTTTATACATGAAGGATAAAACAGAAATAGTTTTGTAAATTTCATTACTAGTGCGGGGCCCTGAATTTTTGGGGGCCCCCCGCATTGCGGGTTTTGCGGGCGCCTTATCTACGCCACTGGTATGGAGAGAAGTACAACATGATTCAAAGATATTTAATAAAGAACCATGAAAATATACATGAAAATAAGTGGTGATACAACTAAAATAATGATAATGGGTGCAACTTATATAGGATGTGAGTAGATATGATTGGAGAGTACTGGATCCACACTCCACCCAAAATTACGACTGCAAAATCGCTGGTTTTTACCCCCTCCACTTTATAGTTTCCAACGCCACCACCGAGGTTTTAGAGATGGCGCTGATGTCGGCACGCAAAATTAGTATTACAGGGTGTATCAAAATCATAAAATAAATATATATATATACAGTTGATACTTGATGACGTAGTAATAAAATATGAATATACACTGTGCTCCAAAAGTAAGGATTTAGAAAGTAAGATGACGAATCAAAGATTTAAATTTTAATACATATACAGCCAGGTTCCAGATGACGTCAAATATAAACAAACACTGTGTTCCAAAAGTGTTGAACAAGGTTGTATGGAAATAAAAGATTCTTTAGACAATATTTATTTATTTTTAGATATAAACACATACAACTAAATATGCTAAATTATTTTGAGAAAATTTTCTAACAATCTAACATTATGTAATGCACAAATACAATAGTCTTTAGTATGAAACAAACAAGTTGAATTAGTCTTATCTAACTTAATACTACTTTCATCACACTCTAAGTTAATTATTACAGAATTAGGTAAGTAATTTTTTAGAAACATTTTTTTCTGATGACCCTTAACGTAAATATGATCGCTGCAACAAACATGGTTATAACATAAACCATGATAATTTTCCTTTATCCACTTAACACTTTTTGGATTCACACCTATCATTCAAATTCGTTCCCCAACAAACTGTATATTCTTCACATTGGAAGAATGGGAGGAATTTTGCAATGACGACATACAAATCGATTAGTGTTATCCGAATAAGTAGTCGAAATCAGCAGATGGTATTATCAAATAATACATATAATAATTTATTTAATTTACAACCACTTATTAAATATAAATTATAATTTTTCATTGATAACGATTTTCTTACTTTTTATAATACATTGTTGAAATCATGTATAAATTTAAGCGGTGATCTATATAGCAATATTGTTAAATTAATAGAAGGTCATTCAAATTCATTAAACGCTTTTCTAATGTTAGAAGTGCTACATACTTCTTTTACTACTCTTCATTATGATTACGAAGTAACGAAAATAGGTGATATTGCTAATTGGTATAACAATACAGATGATTGATTACTCCATAAATGTGATACTAGATAATAAGTTTAATTGCATGTATTTATATCTAAAAAATAAATTTTGTCTAAAGAATCTAATATTTTATTTCTTACATCCTTGTTCAAAATTTAAATCTTTGATTCGCCATCTTGGATTCGCCATATTACTTTCTAAATCCTTACTTTTGGAGCACAGTGTATATTCATATTTTATTACTACCTCATCAAGTATCATACTGTATATATATATATATTTATTTTATGATTTTGAGACACCCTGTATACTAAGTTTTGCGTGCCGACATCAGCGCCATCTTTAAAACCTCGGTGGTGGCGTTTGAAACTATAAAAGTGGAGCGGGTAAAAACCAGCGATTTCGCAGTCGTGATTTTGGGTGGAATGTGGATCCAGTACTCTCCAATCCTACCTACTGATGTGATAAGAGGAAAGACAGACAAGTGCAGAATTTCATATATTTAAGAGTAATATCAAGCAATGATTGTACTAAAGATATAGATTTATACGTCAGACTGAAGGACAATTATTCAATTGTGTGAAACCGAAATTAATAATCGATATTATTAACAACTGGAAGAGTCATAAGAAATTCCGAATTGATCAGTATATGATTAGTACTAACAATTTTAGCAAGACAGAGAATGTAGAAGAAAAGTTTAAGAGAAAACTACTGAGATATGCTGGGAGAAACATAGGTACCCAGTTGGCAAGGTATTTATGCTTTCATTGTTTTTGATGGCTCTGGCTTCTTCTTTAGAAAACTCCTCGACATTGTAGACTGTACAATCACGTCGTCTATAATAGCAAAATCATCTTTAGCGTCTAATTCGCTGTCATACAACAGGACGTTCACTTTGGCAACGTTACATGTTTGCCCACAGCAATTTGGACAAATGATGCCTTAAAAACTCGAGTGGCGTAAATTCAGCAGTATTCATAAACGGTTACATTCAATGCTTTGTTTATTGCCATCCCCATTCCTCTGAATCTTTGTAAAATCCTAGCCAAATTTGTAACGGGTAATATGTATGGAAGATATGTTGTCATGTTACGCTTTTTGTTGGTGGTAATGCTGTGAGATTGAACCTATCCTTACTGACTGATTTTGCAAGACGTAATGAAGAAAATAGTAATACCCGCTTTACCGACTTCATGTAAATCTTTGACGATACGAAAGGAAAAGGACAATTAAAGACAACAATGGATAAGGTAAAAAATAAAACATTCAGAGAGCACAGACAAATAACACTATAAGGAAAAATAACCCATTAGATAAAATTAAAATAGCTTTAAAATGCTGCAATTGATGGTACAAAAGATATAATTCTGATTTCAGAAAATCAAATTAATAACTGAAGAAGAATGACCCAGTAGAAGCAATCAAAATAACTTAGAAATTTGGAAAGGATAGGCGAGCAGAATTTTTAAGACAAAAGAAGTAGCTAAGAGGAAATACGAAGCCAACGTACTTGAATAGAAAAAATAAGATTGCATACGAGGCGAGAAAGATCTGGTAGAATAATCTCATGCGATACAAGGTAGATAGTGTTTGAAAGAGCAAAATAGAAGGATCCAGAAGTTCGAAAAGACACAGAATAAAGTAAGTTAAGTAATATTTCTCCCATTTGCTTTTGTATATACTGTATGACATGGAAACTGCAACACCAAGAAGGGGTGCGGATTTTTTGACCAAACTTGGTAGAAACGTATAACTAGTCAAAGGCAATAATTGAATAAAATTTCAAAGAAAAAAAACCAAAGACTAACACAATTTAACATAATTTTTATTAATAATGTGTTGAACCGCCCCTATTAGTGTCACACTCCCTCACTCTTCGTGGCATTGATTCGACTAGGTGGTCGATATCCTCTTGGGGTATGGTGTCCCAAGCAACCTGTAATTCATGCCGGAGAGCTATTAGTGTCTGCGGGGGATTGGCTAAATTCATAAGTTTTTGTCCCATAATGTCCCACACATGTTCTATTGGCGAGAGGTCGGGGGATTTGGGTGGCCATGGCAAGATATTGACATGAGCCTCTTCCAAGCGATTTATAGAAATTCTCGCTACGTGGGGAGGGGCATTATCCTGCTGGAAAAGTGGGTCTTCGAGCGTTTGAAGATATGGTAGAATATGGGGTTCTACCACCTCATCAATGTAACGCTGGGCGTTCATGGTGGTTTGGATGAACACCAATTGAGACCTACTCCCATATGCTATAGCACCCCATACCATAACACCCACTGCTCGATGCACATGCCTTTCAACGGAAAACTGAATATCACGACGTTCCCCACGTCTTCGTCTGACCCTCATACGGCCATCATGCATCCCTAGACAAAATCGAGATTCATCACTGAATACCACCCTGTGCCACTCCACGTTCCAGTGCAGTCGCAATCTACACCACTCCAAACGTTGCTGTCGGTGTTGAGCCGTAAGTGGTAACACAAGATGTGGACGATAAGATTGTAAACCGAAACCCCTAATTCGACGATAAACGGTTCGAAGGGTTACAGGACGACCAATATTACCTAACCACACGTCAGCAATTGATCTGGTACTGGAAAACCTGTCTCTTAGTGCCATTAAGCGAAGGCGGCGGTCCTGTATCTCATTAGTTCTTCTTCGGCCTCCGGTTCCTCTTTGGCGTCTTTCCTGACCTTCCCTAGTCCATGATTGATAACAGCGCATAATGGTGGATTAGATCCGGTTAAGGCGATTTGCAATTTCCCTGTATGAAAAACCACCTTCTCGCAAACCAACAATTCGACCTCTGTCGAATTCGCTTAATTGGCGATAATTTCCACGTTGCCGCACTCTAGGCATAATAAAACTCTTTAAACACGTTAAACAAAGGTATAATAAGACAAAACCGTTGAAATTAATTTCAAACAAACAATTAATACACCACACATTAACGTCAGCGAAAACTGAATGAAGTGTCGGATGTGTCATGACCACTTGATCTATCGCAAAAAAATTTTAATCAATTATTGCTTTTGACTAGTTATACGTTTCTACCAAGTTTGGTCAAAAAATTCGCACCCATTCTTGGTGTTGCACTTTCCATGTCATGCAGCATATATACGTATACACAAGCTTGCTAAACTTATTCACTAATACAACATTTTCTCTAAGCATGTGGTTGATCTTGGATTTGCCACATGCGAAGATCTCTTTGTGTCAGAAACGTTTATATTGCTCTAGCCTACTATGTAGATTAGTTAAAGGGATTGGGAGATTGCTGGAAAAAATGCATTAACCTAAAAGATAAAATAAATAATTCTACCTAAAAATCTTATTTCGCTGTGAGATTCAAAATGTTCCAAACAACCCAGATAGATGTCCAAAATTAAAAAGATAAAAGAAGTACAAAATTTATGATTTTTATTCTTGTGTATTTACAGAGTTCTTCACGTTTTACTCTTTAATACAATCCACAAAGCTGGACTATTAATCTATTGCTTTGTATAACAGAGATGACACAATTTCAATTGTTCTGGCATATAACAAATAATGCCACTATTTCTATGGATTTTACTTGAACACTAACAAGGAAGATTATGAATAACTAAATAATCGCTAAAGAAACTTTTAGAATTCAAATCAAGTGTATACTTAACTTGAAGTATATTCAAACTTTATAATTGCATTGTTAATTGCCAGGTTGTATAAGGATGGAATAACAGCTATGACACACATTCTTCCTCGAGGAAGTGATATTATTATTTTCAAATCACATATGTCTGGCAAAGGATGTAATTAGAACTTTTAATTAATAATTAAAAGAATATTTCAAATAGAAATTAGTAAATTATAATGTTTCTTCTCGTGTATTCCACAAGTGAACGGTGGTAGCGCCAAACGGCAGTCGAAACGATTGCGGAAATGTGTTTGAATAATGTACGAGTCATTCATTACGTTTCTTGAGCGGTGTGTCAAATTTAATGACGGCACGTTTGTGAATTTCAACACATTAAAATTTAACTAAACCAAAACGATAGTAGATCGGTTTTTAACATTGTTATCATCGACTGGATATTATTCATTTTCACAATGATAAATTTTGAATGAGACTTATTATGAGTTGTGAGTTATTAAGGACATGCTACTATTGGGGTCTCAAGAGTACTATATATTATAAGTTTCTTTCAATGAAAGCCATAATAATAATCATTCCTTTTAGTTGTATTGATCTATGGGAGATTGATCAATACTCTCCTCAAATATTCTTCTAAAGTTCTGGTCAGGAATTGTTGTATCCAAATTATGTAATATCAAACAAACAGATAACAAATGTCGTCCACAGTTGGACATACCGAATGATAATTTCGACCAATCATGTAGATTTCCCCCCCTTCCATTTCGTATCCAATCTATTCCCCAGATAGCGTACCAAGCTTGGGGATATCATCGATATGTGATATAAAGATACGTCTTCTGTTCTTTAGGTTAGTTTTGGAGGAAACAATAAAACAAGCAAAACTATATACGACATATTACCAAATCAGCTTTTAAGCGATATAAAAGATAAAACTGACGAAATGTGCTTTAAAAACGACAGGACTATTAGAGTAGATAGTAAAGACACTGCAAGAATTTAAACATCATCTAAACGAATCTTATAGACAGTTTAAATAAATCTACGTGAAAATAATTTTAAGATTAAAGTGAAACTATGAAGACCAAGTTATGCTGCTACAACAAGTACATAGTTTCAGATATCTACAAGCAATATGAAGCAATTATTGTGCCATAGTAACACCGATGAGTCAAAAAATAGAGGAAAGTGAACAATTAAACAATGGCTGAGAGCAACATTTATGAATAATATTATTCACAGGAAGAAAAGAGAAAAGAAATTATCAATAGAATCAGAAGTTGGGAATAGTATTGGCAATTATTTAGAAAGAGGTAGAATAATGGAAAATATACAAGTTATAGAAAAATGTTGGAAAAGACAGTTGCATCTCATATCAAATGTCCAGTTGAAGGCAAATAAGTGAGAAAACAATTTTACTTAAAATGCGAATATCGTATGAACACCTGTCACAAGACCGATTATGATTAAGGTACACAAAAAATTTTGTGCATGGCAAAAGAAGATAAAAAAAAAAACCTAAAGAATTTGAGAAAAATCAGAAGAATTTTTGTCCAAAAAAGGTAAGAGAAGGAAAATAGGAATCTAGAAATAAACGAAATTTTGGAAGAAGAGAATATAGTCAAGATAATAAAAGCAATGAGATTTAGGTAGTCCAATCACGTCAGTAGAGACGAGGAAAAACGGGGGCAAAACTCACAAGATGGAAGCTAATGGAGAAAAAGAAGAAGGCCGAGAATAATATTGGAACACCTAATGATATTCGACGTCAAAAAATTTAGGGCAGCAGAATGGAGACAATAAATCCAAAACAGAAGTGTATAGAAAGAAACTGTAAAAAACACTCAAATACTGAAACAGATTGATTGAGAACTAACCTACCACAATAACACGGGGCTAATTATATTTTAGAATGTATAGTCTTCAATATAAAATACACTTTTATCTTGCAGCAAGTAGATCTACCTATAAAAAAATTTATCTTAGAAAAAGTAAAAACACTATATTCAATGAAATCAAATCAAAAGAAACCCAGATTTTAACTTGGTAAGTGGAACAGTCTTACAAAATCTGACCCAGAAAGGCAGTTTAGTTTATTGCTTTATTGCTATGCTAAGGATCATCTACTTCGTCTCACAATGAAAATCCGCAGAAATTTTTATGATAGCAAAGCCCAACAAAAGCTCCAGGAGTTCATTTCATATAGGCTTATTCGCCTTCTCGTCATAATTTCGAAATTATTTAATAAACTATTGCTTAAAGACTAGAGCCAATACTTACGGAAAAAACTATCATATCACATCTTTAATTTGGGTTTCGTTGATAACAGGGGACCATCGAGCAATTGTAACAAGTAATTGACTAAATAAGCAACAGCTTTGGAATAAAAAATATTGTTCAGCCGCTTTTAGAGATATTAGTCAGCCTTTTGGCAAAGTATGGCGCACAGATTTACTATACCAATTAAAAAAAAAAATCTATCCCATGATTTCTATGAAATACTGCAATTATATCGTACGGATTGGACATTCTTTGTAAGACATAAATCAGAATATACAGATCTATATCCTATAGAATATGAAATACCTCAATGAAGTGTGTTGGGTTATAACAAAATGTCCGAATGCTCCTGGAGAAGCAATTTAAAAATGAATGAGTGGTGTGGCAAGATCTTCCTGAACTCATCTTTAGTAGGAACGTTATTTTTATGAAAGCCTAACTACAAGCAGACGAACCTGTAGATGCAGGAGAAGAAGTCTGCGACTGCATGGAGGAAGACATGTCCTTACACATTTAATGTTGTTTGTATCTTTATTTTTCTATCATTCAAAACTACTTTTTTTCACACAAGCATTGTTTTGAAAATCATTATAACAAAATTATTGGTAAAAACTCAAAACGAGACATATCCACTATGGTTCATATGTCATTTTCGCGCAAAACGAGACATATCCAAATTAATTATTTTTTGACAGGGGAAAAAGACAAATGAGTTATTCTCAAAAATACAATCATCAAGTTTATTACATACTAGTCCATGTTTTCTGTGGAAAGAAAAATATTCCCTCAAAGAATCAATACGCTACCTGTTTTGTCCGCTTTATTCAGAGTTAGTTTATGAGGACATGGCTTGTTTTGAATGGTCCTCATATGTTCATAATGTGAGACCTAAAACTTAGACTGGAATTGAAACTCGCTAATCAAGAACAAAAATTATGTGTATAACATTGCAAGTAAACCAAATTTTTGCACCTATTTGTTTTAATACCGAGTTTAAGAGATTAAGGGGTCTATGTAAATTATTGATTGCGGACTCTTATAAATCATACATGGATGGGGTGGAATTGTCAATCTTGAAAAATCCTAAGGAAGTATTTAGATATATACATAGAAGGCGTGGCACTTCACGTATACCTAACATACTATATCATAACAACCAACAAATTGACCTACAAGATATAGTTAACGCCTTTGCTAATATGTTTTCATCCGTATATTCTCAACCACATCAAATTCCATTTACATTATCCAGTGTTT
Source organism: Amphimallon solstitiale (assembly GCA_963170755.1). NCBI lineage: Eukaryota > Metazoa > Arthropoda > Insecta > Coleoptera > Scarabaeidae > Amphimallon > Amphimallon solstitiale. Next base: position 175,726,273 of record OY720676.1, read on the forward strand.
CAGAAGACGTGCTAATACGAATAATGTCGTCTTTCAATCCAGATTATACAGCTGGCGATGACCAAATACCAAGTATGTTTGTTCACAATGCCAGACTTGCTTTAGCTGAGATTCTGGCTATAATAATGAATACTTCAATAAGGACAGCTAGTCTTCCTTGGCGCTGGCAAAGAGCAAGAATAAGCCCAATCTTTAAAAAAGATGACAGAACTAGAGTTGAGAACTACAAGCCTACATCCATTCTACCCAACTTTGTAAAGGTTTTAAAAACGTAATTTATTTCTGCATAGCTTTTAATACAAAATCTTTGTTTTCTGAATGTCAACATGGTTTCATTCGTGAATGGTCTACAGTTACGAACCTACTCACTATAACTCAGGCTGTCTCTCATGAACTAGATGCTAATGGCCAATTAGACGTGATCTACACTGACTTTAGTCGCGCGTTTGACACGATAGATCGGGGTATCCTTCTGGAAAAGCTCGCAGCAATTGGATTCAGCCCGTCCCTGCTCAAACTTCTGCATTCATCTTTGACAAATAGGCGCAATTATGTCTTTTACAATGGATTCAGGTCATTTGAGTTTACTCCCTCATTCGGGGTGCCACAGGGCTCTAACTTAGGACCGCTGTTATTTACTCTATATACCAACGATTTGCTTAAATCAATAACATGCAATGTACTCGCATATGCGGATGATATAAAGATCTACTGCTCTATACGAACTTGGAACGATGTACTTCGTCTTCAAGAAAACTTGAATCGTATATCGACTTGGTGTTCCAACTTCAATTTGAAACTAAATGTAAGTACATGTTGTTATGTCTTACTCTCGCAAAAATAATAATATACCATCTACCTATTCTATTGAGGACAACCAGCTTAGGCGGGTGGACAGCATAAAGGACCTTGGCGTGTTCTTTGACACACATTTGAGCTTCTCCAGTCATATGACTGAAGAAGCTCAAATGTGTGTTCATTAGCAATTCAGCTTCAAAGGTTTTGGGCTTTGTTTTGCGCAGTTGTAAGTTTTTTAAAAATCCACTGCTTCTGAAGGCTTTGTATTTCAGTTTTGTTGTGAGTATGCTGGAATATGCTTCACAAGTATGGTCACCTCAGTACATATATCTACAACTAGCCATTGAGAGAGTGCAGCGGCGATTCCTGAAATACCTATCTTTCAAGGATACGGGAATTTATCCGGGACGTTGCATCCATTACAATCTCTTACTGCAAGCACATGACCTCCAGTCACTGCGGGATCGCCGAGAGTTTCATGGTGCACGCTTCATATGGAAGCTATGTAATGGAACAATTGATTGATCCTCCTCCACGTTTTGGTTGCCCTTTTCGAGGACTAATCTTCTTCGGGGATCGCCACTGGTCACCATATGTCGTGCTGCGAACTTATATTATGAAGATATATTTTTTGTTTCTAATTCAGCAAGTAATGCATAATTCTTCAACGTTATATATAAATATATGTATATAGTTATAAATTATTTATATTACAAATAAGAATATGATTGATTTGTTTTTTTTATTAATGTACGTTACTTCTTTGTCGTATAATTGGTTTGATACTAATGGACTAAATAAATTATTATTATTATTATTAACTTCTTTAATAACAACAGTGTTTCGGAGTTATTTAAAAAATATATTGAATGTTAAATGTTATAAAAAAAACTGTCGAAGTATAAAGGAACAGAAAAAAAAGCAAATTTTATAATAAGCTGCACACTTCTTATTTGTATTTTAATAAACAGACATCCGAGTAATTTGTTTATATTAAAACACGGTGGGAGGAGATGGGGAACTCGTAGATAAGTTTCCTCGAGTCTCTCGAAACAAAATTAACTTCGTAATAATTAAATTCTTCTTCTTTAACGCTACATTTTAATATCAATTTTCGAGACTGGAGAGTTGATGCAATTGGCTACGACTCAATGAGTCTGAAGGTGCTTTTAAAACGTTAACATTTTTCTTGCGTTATTTTCGTTCTTCCTTAATCTGAAATGTAGACCATGAATTTTCCATTATAATATGGAATCGTAATTATAATTAAGTTAATATCGCGGTGAATGTCGATACTATTCATAAGTATAATTATGGACAATAAAGCATGAGTCAATATGAATTTCGTTCTGAAATATTTAGAAAAGCATAGATGATAAAAAGACTTCTTCGTTCACACCTGTGGCATGTAGAATGTTAATTAATTATAATTATATTTATTTTGCTATTCGTGTTTATCTACTCCTTTGCCTTTTTAAACATCCAAATAAGCATAATATCTTCTTCGTCCTCCAAAAGTTTTGTTTTCAAATCGTCTTGACCCATTTCTGTATATTTTCCAGTAAGTGTAATAAAGTGTAGTTCTAGGTACTTTGAACTGCTTAGATCAATATGTCATGATACAATTAAATTATTCTTAGCAGAATCAATGCTAACATCTCAAACAGCCAATGGTTAAGAGAGGTTGACAGGTTTTGCGTAAATTTAAAATTTTAGAATAAAAATTTCTTACCAATGTATCCTTAATTTTGTATAGAAGAGAGTATTGCTACGTCTAAAACGCGAGGACCACTACAGCATCTAATGGCGCCTGTTGTGCAATAATAAAAATAAAGAAGTAGACGTTAGAAAAAAGTAGAACATTCTCCAAAACTCCTTCTGGTTCAGCTACCTGTGGCTTCCTCTATCATTCAGACTGCCGCTGGCTCAGTTGAAGATGTCGGGCTTCCGAAACAGATGGATAAACTAGCGCCACTCATACGTTAAGGCTTGTTAAAGTCAAGCGTGTATGAGACTGCTAAATGTAATAAAAGGTAGGGAAATAGGGACAGAAGTCAATTTATGTTTGGAATATACACAACATAACACAAAATTAAAGTTGAAATACCATACAAGATTCGAACAACATCTAGTTTCTAATTATAATTTTCTGGTTTTACCACTGATAATTATTTAATTAGGTAGATTTAAAATTTTAAAAATTACCCACGGCTCAGATTCGAACCCAGGTACTCCTGATCACTAGTTGGTTGCGCCACCATTACGCCACTGCGGGTGACTGAGTTCGATTCTTTAAATCGTACTGCTTAGATCAATATGTCATGATACAATTAAATTATTCTTAGCAGAATCAATGCTACCATCTCAAACAGCCAATGGTTAAGAGAGGTTGACAGGTTTTGCGTAAATTTAAAATTTTAGAATAAAAATTCTTACCAATGTATCCTTAATTTTGTATAGAAGAGAGTATTGCTACGTCTAAAACGCGAGGACCACTACAGCATCTAATGGCGCCTGTTGTGCAATAATAAAAATAAAGAAGTAGACGTTAGAAAAAAGTAGAACATTCTCCAAAACTCCTTCTGGTTCAGCTACCTGTGGCTTCCTCTATCATTCAGACTGCCGCTGGCTCAGTTGAAGATGTCGGGCTTCCGAAACAGATGGATAAACTAGCGCCACTCATACGTTAAGGCTTGTTAAAGTCAAGCGTGTATGAGACTGCTAAATGTAATAAAAGGTAGGGAAATAGGGACAGAAGTCAATTTATGTTTGGAATATACACAACATAACACAAAATTAAAGTTGAAATACCATACAAGATTCGAACAACATCTAGTTTCTAATTATAATTTTCTGGTTTTACCACTGATAATTATTTAATTAGGTAGATTTTAAATTTTAAAAATTACCCACGGCTCAGATTCGAACCCAGGTACTCCCGATCACTAGTTGGTTGCGCCACCATTACGCCACTGCGGGTGACTGAGTTCGATTCTTTAAATCGTACTAAGTTATATCATTTAACAGATGGATACATGTAGTGTCGGCAGACCGACGTATTACTACATTTTAAATTACTTTAAAATTAGGTTTTCTAAGTGTTAAAAATTCTAATTATAATGTTCTGCTTTAGGAACAATAATTAATTAATTAGCTATATTTTTAATTTTAAAAATTACCCATGGCTTAGATTCGAACCCAAGACCTCGATATCGGTTGCGCTACCATTACGCCACCGCGGGTGTCTGAGTTCGAGTCTTTAAATCGTACTGAATTATATCAAGTAACAGATGGATACATGTAGTGTCGGCAGACCGACGGATTACTAAGTTTTAAATTATTTTAAAATTAGTTTTCTTAGTGTTGAAAATTCTAATCATAATTTTATGCTTCTAGCATTGATAATTATTTAATTAATTATATGTAGTGTCGGCAGACCGACGCACGAGGAGGGGCGCAAAAAAGCTGAGCTTTTTATAAAAAAGTTGCTTAATAACTTTTTTCAAAATTTCTTCAGTCACCTTCAAAGTACTCTCCATTAGATGCAATGCATTTGCCAAGTCTTTTTTCTCACTGTTTAAAGCGTCTCTGGAAATCTTCAACTTTAATACCGTCCAGTCCCAGATTTTTCTTCATTCTCGGAAATAGGAAAAAGTCGCACGAGGCTAGGTCTGGCGAATACTGAGGGTGGAGAACGACATTCCAAATAGTGGGTCACTCGTAAGGCCGTGTGTGCGGAGACGTTGTCGTGATGAAGGAACCAGTCACCTGACGCCAAAGTTCCGGGTGTTTCCTCTGCACATCACCTCGCAGACGTCTTGAAACTTCCAAATAAAAGTGCTGGTTAACAATATGGCCAGGAGGAACAAAGTCTTGATGCATGTGATCTTTGTCTTCATATTCGACCTCACTTGTCTTGCTTCTTTTTTGTCTGGGGGAGTTGGGAGTCTTCCACTTGCTTGACGCTTGCTGGGGTTCTGAGTCATGCCGTAACACCAACTCTCATCACCTGTAATGACTTTGGTCAAAAAGTCTGGATCACTTTCAATCTCTTTTTCAAGTCCTGGATCAAATTCAATCGAATGATTTTTGATTCTGTGTGAGAAGACGAGGAACAAATTTAGCGGAAACACGTCTCATTTGCTAATCCTCAGTCAATATCCGCTAGCACGAACTCCAACTCACGCCTGTCTCTTCTGAAATTTCGTCTATTGTGAAACTAAGATTCTCGTTCATTTTTTAGCGGATTCTTCAACGTTTTCATCGCTTCGAGATGTTGAAAGGCACCCAGAACGAGCATGGTCTTCAATACTCATCTCACCATGTTTAAAGCGCCCAAACCACTCAAAAACTTGTGTGCGGCTCATAGCATCCTCCTTAAAAGCCTGTAAGCTTCCGTTGCCGATTTTTCAAGCAGGAAACAAAATTTTACACACACTTTTTGTTTTTTTTAATTTGCCATAACGACTTTGCAGGAGGAACAAAGTAACAGTAAGAGAAACCCAACACCACGCTTAAATGTTAACCGACAAACTAACGCCGTCTGCATAGTTGTTTCGCGAAGGTATCTACTAACCCCATCTAGCGACAGAACTCTCTACTAGGTCTACAAATGGCAGCGCGCTCTAAATCAGTTTTTTTGGGTCCTCTCTGGTATATTTTATGAAATAATTCTTTTACTTTTGTAGATACTGAGCTTAAAAATTTACGTAACACCTAACAAGACGTGTTGTTGCTAAAAGGCCACAAATAAATATAATTTAATATACGGACAAACATTAACGTTTGCCTAAACAAGCGAAATCCAAAATGTCCTATGATATATCTTAGGTTAGTACTTCGCTCGTGTAGATAAACAACAATCGAGGAATGAGATAGAGCTAATCCAACATCTCAGGTACAAATTAACTACCTATTACAGCTGCAGAGGAAAGAAAATAAAAACGAAAGTCCTAAAAGGTTACGTTTCATTCCAATATGAAATATGTAATTTCTTCCACTACGGGCAACAATTAAATAGGATGTCTCTAGCTGGATTAACTCCAATTGGGTGGATTAAACAATGAGCAGACTTTAGGAATAATCATAAGCTCTCTTAAATTCTAGCCATTGCCAAATCCGTAACTTGTTCGTAAAGAATCAAGGGCCGAACACAATGTCCAAAATCTTCTAACGCTACAGCAATCCTTCTGAAAACATCTACAGGTCAAATATCTGACCCACAGTCGTTCTAATAAACGATACTGTAATTAATACATGAACCTCTGCAGAGTTTTTCCTGTTAGACTGCTTTACACTCCCGAGAAAATCAACTGTTCAAGTCAGATTACAGAGATAAAGTGACAAGATACTTGAACGAGAAAGAATGCAAAAATGGCACACGACAACGTCTGGAACTAAACTTACTGAACATTATGTTTAAACTGTGAAATATAACAAAAAGCATGACAAAGTTACTCTACCTAATTCATTCTAATATTTTTTAGAAAAAACAATTCAATTAACACAGATAGGCCAAATTTTAATTAATTTTAATAAAAAAGAATGAGAATAACTAAACAATCTTTCAATAGATGGCAGAATTTATTCAAAATAAAATAGGTAAATTAAACAATAGTAAAGGGTTATGAAAAATATGCCTATCTACAGGGCCGAACTTTTAGACCGTAACAGTACTACGACATCATGCCTGATAATGCCTGGCATTGTATTAATTTATATTTTACAATGCAAGTTCTTATTTTTTCCAATCCAAATAGTTTTGACCTACGCTATTCTTACTGTACCCATGGCTTCTGTTTTTAAAGTTTTTTAAAAAAATAGTCAGCACCTAATTTAGTACTCACCATATTATGCACTATTTGTCGTAGAACAAATTTGAAGTATTTGTAGATAAATATTATCGTTCTTAAAATTACTAATAAATCCTAGAACATAAAATTATGTCACGACCCATATTTTCAAGCAATAAAAAATCATAATTTTAATGAAACAGCAGTTATGTCACATTTGCTATATTCATTTCACCATTTAATATTTATTATGTAGAAAACATCTCTCCAAAGAAGTTGTCTTATAATTTCTTCCGATTAAAAATGTAGGACATTGCGTGGATAGCACTCAAACTTCAATATGACTCAAACCATGTAATAATTATTGACTTTAAGCGAATCCTTCCGTGACCTAACGTAATTAGGTATTAAAGACTCGTCGTAAATTCATTGCAATTCACTTAGTACAATCGAAAACCTCTAATATTCATACACGATAAACATAAATCCTGGTTATGCAGTCGGTATAGGAGGGCTATTATTTTCTATATCTGCGAGTTCCCTGTTTACTTTTTCTATAATAAACGAAAGTCCGTATATATATAAGCAGTTGACTCCTTCTTTGTCGGCGCTTTTCCACAGCGACTATTTATCTTCGCCGTTGTGTTATCCTACAAGTTGGTGTCTTGTAATTTGAAGGGACGCAGTTATAAGTTAATAATCCTCTTACCCTGGTTGCGTTCCGTTTAAAATTGCTTGCACGACAAAGGAGAGACCTGAATGTGTTTCCGGGAAAAGATGGGAGTTAAAAATATCGATACGAGATATATACAGTCTGTTCCGTTTAAACTTCACGCCTCTACGAAGGTGGTTCTGAAACTACGTGGCCTAACAAAAAACATACGCATTTTTTTGCTAAATGCATTTTATTTTCCAACGATAATCAAAATTAGTAATGCCTTCATTGTAGGCCGATGAATCGAAGTCGTCGAAATAGCTATTTAAAATCTCTTACCGGCGAGCTATTTTTTCAGGTTTGGAAAGAGATGATACTCGCTGGGAGCCAAATCTGGAAAATAAGGCAAACGATACACAAATTCAAATCCCAATTCATAAATATTTGCGATTGCAATTGCAGACTTGTGGGCAGATACGTCATCCTGATGGAAAAGCACTTTTTTCTTTGCCAAATAAGGGCGTTTTTCATTGATTTTGTCGCTTAATTGTTGCAACAACTTAGCATAATACTCCCCATTTATTGTTCTTTCCTCTTCTCAGTAGTCCGTCAAGATAATACTACAAGAATCCCAAAAAACAGTTGCCATAACCTTTCCTGCTGACAAAAACCTTTTTGCCTTTTTTGGTGACGGAGAACCTTTTCTTGTCCATTGTTTTGATTCTCTTTTGGTTTCCGGTGTGTAATGGTGTGAGACATCTATCCCTTGTTAGAGGGTTGGAATAAAACACATATTTTTTAAAAGCCACTTTTTCGGTATCACGGGACTTCAAAACGTGGACAGCTGCAAAAATCTCAAGGTCGAAAATTTTCATCATCACAATACTTCCATATACTACGTATAAGAAAGTAAAAGGAATAAAAGCATTTTAAATAAATGAGGTGTGGCCACCACACGACTTTCTTATACATATAGTGTTTCAAATTATACAATTTTAAGATTTTTTTAATACCAAAATTATTCAAAATCCCTTTCTAAGTACTTCTATATCCTTAATAATCTCTATAGAATGCATGCTTTGCAAGATATTCGAAAAAAGTGCTACTCGCTAAGTGAAAAGTGTTACTTCCGGTCTGAATTTTGAAATTCCATATATACAAAAAATATTGCAAATCTAGCTCTAATACTTTTGTACTCTTAATAAATATATATAAAATGCATAACTTAGATATATTTGCAAAAAATCGTTATTCGATAAAAGAAAAACTACTACTTCCGGTCCGAATTTTGAAAATTTTTTTTTACAAAAGGTATTGAAAATTAAATTCTAAATAATTTTGTACTCGTAGCGTACCTGTCTAAAAAGCATGACTTGCGAAATATTGGCAAAAAACTGATGATTTTTGATAAGAGTAAAAGACCTACTTCGGAATTTCGAAAAACTTTTTAAATAAAATTCTTCTCAAATTTAATTTTGAGTATATATGAATTCTTTACAAATTTGTTTAAACTTAGTAGTTGACGAAATATTGGCAAAATTCGATTTTTTCACTAATGTAAACTACTACTTCCGGTCTGCCGATTTTACTGAAAATCTAATCAGATACCAAGAAGGAGATTACACTCGTAAATACCAAATTAAGAATTTATAGCTATAGCGGTTTGACCGCTATCGTGGCCACACACACACTCTCAGACAGACAGACAGGCAGAGAGACAGAAAGAGACATTTTTAAAAACCACTTTTTCGGTATCAGGGGACTTCAAAACGTGGACATCTGCAAAAATCTCGAGGTCGAAAGTTTTCATAATTACAATACTTCCTTATACTACGTATAAGAAAGTAAAAATGTATTTTATATAAAAAGACAATATTTTTATTCTTTATTTTTACGTCTTCAGTAGATTCATTCATTTTCCCGCAGATATACTAGTTTCAATTATCTACCTCGTCTTGCTTGATGAACCTATCAAATTAGCGGTTCTGCTGTCGATCTAATGGGGTAATTAACAGTACTTAGGGGATGGTAGCTGTCGAGAGGCCATGAAGCGTGGTGGATTTTGTCAGTCCAAGTGCACCTTATTAGAAATGCAACAGTGAATCCCTATTACAGCACGATGTCACCCCATTTATAACTCGGGCTTTCTAATAGTTTATTATATGATGAGTATGAAGGGTGTAATTCACCGATGAAAGAAAACGCTCATAACCAAAGTACAGCTTATCAGTTAATAAGGTAAATTACAAAAAATTTATAAACCATATTTAAATGTAAAATTATCTCAACATAACTGTTAAACAAGAAGAAGTATTGGTAATTTATTTATTTATTTAATAAAATAAATTTATTAATTAAAAAAGAAGGTGTGGGCATCACATAACTTTCTTATAAGTACTTGCGGCCCTAATTTTTCATATTTTTTTTTATAATAATAATAATATTTATTAGCAATTGCTTTTAAAATATACAAATATATTACTTAGAAACTAAAACTTTTTCTATAATATAATTACGGACTAATTGTTCAAATATTCTAATGTTCTTAACACTTAAAAAACTACAATTAAATCATTAATGAGCAAATTAATCCTACTTATAATCTAATTGTTACATATATTTAATTTTTGTTTTTTGCTTATCTACTATTCGTTTGTAATGTATATAGTCTCTATCAAACGCTGTGTGATTAGTGTCAATATCCATTTTAAATTTATCGTTTGTTCTTACACAATTTATAAACTTATATATAATTACGCTATCACATTTGTTTATCAGATGACTACCAGCACAATTACCACATGTTTCCGCATTTTTACATTCTTTAGCAAAATGATTGTACCCTGCACATTTATAACATCGAACTATTTGTAGGTGTTCATACACCTTACATTTTTTCCATCCTATATTTATTTGTGCCCTGTCTATGATGCTGGATACATCGCCGGTTGAAATTTTTTTTCTATTTTAATTTTATCTGAGACGTCCTTGTCTACGTATGTTAAGTCATTTTGCCTAATAATCGCGTCTAACACTTTTTCATTGTTTTTATCAATAACATCTGCTTCAACACCAGTAATTATTATTTTAGGGTTTCTTAATTTCGGTTCAAAAACTACATATTTCCAATTTCATTTATCACTTTCTCTCTTAATTTTTCTTTAGAATTGCTATCACTACAATTATTAGCGATACCACCTTTTCCAACAGTTTTTATTGTTTCAATTCCAAGTGCTAGTTTATTTGGATCCACTTTATTTTTAATATCCTTTTTTGTTTCGGGTGATTTTTGATCATCCTTTTTAGGTTTAACGATTAACACATCATTTTTCTTTTTCAATAGATCGCTATACAATGTCTTCTTTTCTGCCTTATTTTCGGTGTTCGAAATAAACTCTAAAATTTTGTGAATCAGTACATTTTGTTCTGATATTATTTGGAGACAATCTTTAAGTTTCTGGTCCATTTCTTTCACTGTTTGACACAGTTTCATTTTACGACAAATATCGCATACATATTGCAGTAGCTTTGCTTTCAAATTAAAATATAGTAATCTTGTACCAGCAGAAATTAACCAAAAACAACAATAATACTAAGCAGCATAATATATAACTAATGCAGAGATTGCGTTGACATGTTAAAAAAAAACGACTTCAATAAATTTATAAATTCAATCCCTATTAACATTCATATTATTCTTGTAGGTTCTAGCAGTGATCCTTCCTTTATTTGCGGACAACATTTCTTATTTAAAATTAAATAGGATAAGGTTAATAAAAAAAAAACTAAATCTCATAAAATATTTGTATTCAACTCAATACTTGATAACAACATCAGTAAAGAAATTCTTTTACCACATGTGGCTGTAAAAGAAATTGTCCTTTTTATTTTTCCAATCACAAACAAAAAAAATGTAAATTTTTGTATATACGAAAACACATTGCTTTTAATATATTATATAGATTTAAAATAAAAATATTACTCCTTGCTATCTTCAAATTTTTAAGATCGTATAGTTTCAAAAAAATAAAATTTTTCTTTTACGACGTTGAATTTTATTTCAACAAAGACATTCATTTGCACGAAATGCCTCTGGAGATCTAAAATCTCGCAAAGTAGAAAACACCTTGATAAGACTCTCACCAATCGTCATATGCAAATATTTACACGTTCTACATACCACAAATTGGCTATTTGTCCATCAAAAATGCTTATACCTTTACGTATTTAAATATGCTTGAAATCTTTATTAAATTTTTATCAAATAACTTGTTAATAATGCACAGTTAACATTGCTAGCAAACATTCTCACGTTGTGTACTTAATGCCCTTATTACATCATTAACAATACTCCCATGATTTGTTAAATTAATCTACTATAGCAAAGAAAATAATATTTTATTCAAAATATTGACGATGTAAAACGCATTGCTAAAAAAATTAACATTTTCACGTAGCATCTTTAGCATACGCCACACATCACCAAATATCTATTATGAATTTATTTCAAGAAAAACTTACTTATAATATTCATACATTTCATCAAATTCCTCTTGATTTCTATCTACCATTTTGATAATAAAAAAAATAATGAAATTAAACAAAATAACAATGTATTAATTATAATGTAATAAACTACTTATTGAAATCAAAAATAACTTAATACATTTAACTAAAAATGATTTTATACAGTGTATCTGCCTGCAATCAATTCAGCATGAAACGAAATTTTTACGTTCGAGCAATTCAAAAGATCGGCAGCTTTTCCTCCTTTATCGTCGTTCGCGGATTTTTATCATCTCGGTCATCGAAAAAACACAACTATTCGTCTGCTGCGCCACAATTCACGCACTAATGTTTATGTTGGCATTGTTTTCTTCAAGTTTTTCCCCAGGTTGAACTATACCTATATTGTTTTTGACAGTTAGAAATTGCACAAAAATATACACACACAAATTTTTTATTATTAATGTCCGTGCACATTCGCGATTCCTTGTCTTGAGTAGGTATATTCTTCTTCCATTAACGCCATCCCTCATTGTATTTGTTAATGAATTTGTTGCCTCTTTCATCATTGTTTAAATACTTCCTTTTCCCATTATTTAACACTATCCGTATTTTTCTTTTACAGACATCTTCCTTAGAAATAATCGGAAAGACATTGCATACAGATGGAATCCTTCCTTTTATGATTACTTTGTCAGGAACATGGACCTTGACAGCTCTATCCCTGTCTTCGAACCACCTTCTCTCATCTTCGTGTAGGTTGATTTGTACGCAGCTGTTAACAACATTAACATTATTCTTTTCTTTGTAGATTTATTCAGATTAAACCAATTTTATCCCATTACTTCTGGAACTTTTCTGGATTAAACCAGATTTATCCTGCTATTTCTGAAGTTTTTGCTTTATTATATCGTGTCGAATAAAAAACACCTTTCTATATATCCTTTTTTTAAAATTACTATTAAATATAAGTATCAGGTATTTATTGTATTGTTAAGTGTGACTATAAAATGTCTAACAGATAACAATCTTTTATAAACTTATTTTATTTCTTACGTCTATTCATGATGAAAGATGTTTTCATGTCGTGAATGTCTAATTTCACCTTTTTCATACAATTTTACAGCATTCAAATGACTAACTCGTTTCACTGTTCCATCTTTCATCATCACTCTCTCTCTGATATTTATTTTTAACACATTATTAAGCTTGAAAAGTGGTTCACTTCTCAATATATTTAATGCAAATATATTTAGTGCAAAAAGTTTGGTTCGGCCTTTGTATACTGAAAATACATCTTGTGCTCCTCGTTTCTATAAATATAGAATACATGAATTTATTTTCGTGTTTATTTTTGTACCTTTCATATAAATTTTATTTCAATTTCAATTACCATATACCCATCATTATAATGTTACGCCGTTGCGGTTATGCAACTCATAATTCATTTTTCAACAATTATGTTTACCACTAAAAATTATTTCCTTATCCTAATACTTAATTGTCTAACTATTTTATAATGCCTAACCAATAGGGATCACGGCAATATGTAATAATATCCGTGTCACTCAACTTCTTAGCTGTTTCGTCACTAATTGCAGCACATTTACTATGTCTCTCTCTTCCTCACATACGAAACACTTTACAGTTCTTTTTGTTCTTCGGAATTCCACGCGGCAAACATAGCACTTATTGTTAGACATATTTTTGTTGTTTTATATATGTTGACCCACTTGACAAATGATTAATCATCTATTTGCTTCATCGATGTACTTCACTAATAGTTTACATCATCACAATTTCATTTATGTCTCATTTAATACAGAAGTTGTTCTAAACAGTTTTAAACACTTTAATTCTCGTAATAAATAGGTGCGGAATGCATAATTTGCTAGATATACAGACAACACTGTTTTTATAACAGTGGAACTGTTTCGATCTCATTTTCGAAATTTTTTGTTTATACTAAAATTATACCTAATCAAGCTTAATATGTATATAACGTGCGTGATATTTGCAAAAAAAGAAACTGCTGTTCGATAATAGTAAAAGTGTGACTTCCGGTCATAATTTTGAAAAAATTTTCTACAAAAGTTCTTCCAGATGAAGTTATAAATTTCTTCACACTCCTGCTAAATCTGTGATAATTATATAAAACAAAATTTTGAAAAACCTTTCTTATAAAACCCTATTATTTAGACATTTGTAACTTAGTAGCTGATGAGATATTGGTACAATTTGATATTTTAAAATGTAAGAGAGCAAAAACATGAGGCATAGCCACCACACGATTGGAGGCATGCATAATGTCAAAACTTAATCAGAAGACTAATTTAACTGAGTAAAGGGGCATATGGGTATCAAACGAAACAAAATTGTGGATAAATTGGCAAAATCAACCAGATTGAAGGATATCTAGAAACGATTTGTTAAATGTTCTGAGATATAGGCTGGCAAAAATTGAGTGGGATAAACAGTGACGAGAAGCCTATGGGAAAAACGCTAGTATCTTCTTTCCCCCACTCAGTTAAAAGTTTCATATTACTTTTTCTCAGTTATTGTCAGATTGAAAGTTGAACGTGGTAAATTCAAGCGCATTTAAGTAAACTTGGTATTTAAAATTCACCAACGTGGCAATCTGGGGAAGTGATTGCTGATTTCAACCTCACCTTCTTCCGTTACCCTAGATACAAGCTGCACAGCATAGTTTTTATACAGGAACTGTTAAAACTCAGCATTTCCTTCCCTACAAATCTGGTTACCATTTTTTAACTAAATGATATTAGAGAATTTCAAATAAACAAAAGCATGTTTATGAATGAAATTTAATATCATGACGGATGGACTTCAATCCCAATAAAGCCAAAAATATATTATATTGCTATATATAAGGCTTGCTATTAATAGCTTTAAAGTGTGAGTTATCCTCTCCGCAACACATGCGATACTTTCAGTTGTCCATTTTATTGTTCTCGCACTACCTAAGTTTCTGTTTATCGACTTTGTTTTGTTCAACAAATTAGTCTATTAGTGTTTCTGCAAAATTTGGATATCTTTCCTCAATTCTTTTGAAATGTCAGTAGTATTTGATTTGTCACAACCAATACAAATGTATCTATTCTATCTATAATAAGAATTTGAAAAAATAACTTTATGTTTTTATGGATTTTGACGTAAGTAAAAATATGTGAAAGAATATACTAAAATCAGCGATTAATGTAACTTGAACATAGTTTAGATTTTAATTCTTTCGAAAATTGTGTTTTATAGTCATTGCATAGATATTATATCCATTTAATGTCAACATGAATTAACGCATCCTTTTGAGGTGATACGTCAATTAGATAGTAATCAGTTAATTTGTGAAAATACATTTTTTCGTGTTATTGTATAAAATATCTTTGGGTGTGTTTAAAACGTGAATAATGGAATAAATATATTTTTTAATTTATTTATTTTCCTATGTAAATGTAAAACTAAAAATTTAAAATAAACATGTTTTAGGGCTATGTGATTTAATGCTATAGTACTGTAGATTAAAGAAAATATATTAGCAAATGTGTTCGAGCATAGTCCGAGATTGAGTCATCATCCACAGGCGAAATTCCTTACTTTATTGGCAAATATTTTCTCTTGTACTGGTAATGAGATGTCACTTGAGAATGTTTAGGTTTCAATTTATTATTTTTTCTTCCTTTTAGTAATAATATCTGAAGTGCTTTATAGATTATTTTGTATTTTATTTCGTGCACCATGGATTTACACCTGTTCCATGTAAAAATATAAATAATAGTATGTTGCAATAAAAAAACTTTTAATGACATTAGATACAATTAATTTAATACAGCTATTTGTGTAGTAATTTAAAGAAAAATAAAAACCAGTCAACAAAAATGAAAATGATTGCACTATAACCTAAATAAAATATAAAAAATTACATTGTCTACGAGGGGTATTGATAAATACCCCTCGTGTTTGCGCTAGTTGCATCTATGATATTTTCAAAATAAGTTAAAATTTTAGCAAAAAAAATTTGAATTTTTGAAAAAGATAGATTTTATTAGGATTGCTGACAATATAGAAATGAGCACCGTCTTTCATACGTTACTATTCATAAGTGGATTGCAAGATTTAAAAGACAAAGACCCACATCTCAAAGATGAGCAATTCTCTGGATGATCAATTTCTGTGAGCTTCTTCTTCTTTAAAATAAAGCTTGGGCGTGTAAGTATATAAAAGCCTAGTGGTCTTCATTGGATGTCGATCTTCAGACTACCATCCCTCCATCTCTTGAGTGGTCTTCTTCACACTAGTGATGAAAACCTGGCGAATTGGTTATGACGACTTTGTCAAGGACCACGGACTTCCTTTAATATTGCAATGTCAAAACAACCATGAAAAAGTGGTTGAAAATAAATCTCTGGAATTATGGAAGAATTCTTAAGGCCGGAGAAAGGCGAAGCAGTTCATTAGGGAAAAATCATTCAAGCTTATGTCTGACTAGTGAGTCAAGACAGAATATCTGTCAGAAAAAGAATGGGTCTATTAACTGGGCATTGCAAACTCTACAAACACGTACGTAAGCAACATGCCCTTGACAGTAAAAATCTGATTTAGATTCTGTTCAGTGTATACCTTGCCGCAAGAAGATTTGTCAAAAAAACGCTTCTAAGAAATGGAAGATGAATATCCTCAGACGTAACTATATGCAGAAAAAATTAGGTATACACACAATACTTCCTTATACGTATGTGCGTTCCGAATTTGTTATGCAAAAGTTACTGCACATTCAGTTTTAAACATTTGCCAAAGAAATAATATACGATGACTGTAAGTGCTACTTCTGGTTGGCATTTTAAAATTTTTTTTATAAAAAAATTATTTCAAATCAAGCTCGAAATACTTTTATTCATAATTCAGTATAGAATTTATAATTAGCAAAATATGTGCAAAAAACCGCTTTTGGATAAAAATAGGGGTTATACATTTGGCCTGAATTTTGAAAATTTCTTCCTTATTTTTCTAAATGAAGTTTGCAAGAAACTGTTTTTCGGCAATTTTAAAAACCTGTATTTTTCTGATATTCCACGGATTTTCTTTTTAAATAAGGAGTTGACTTGGAAAACTTTTTAATATAAAGGTTTTTCTTCAGAGACAAAAGTGGACTTTAACATGGAGAAAATGCTCCACAAAATAGAGGATTTCCCTTCTTCTGCGAAATAAATCAACAAATATTGAGTACGCTTTCTGATATTTGTCTTTAGATTTGCTTGGTACTAAATATTCCAGTACAGCATTGGCAGTTAATCGTTTGGGCGCTATCGTTGTCAGGGAGAGGGATAAAGATAGAAAGTTTGCAAAAAACACTTTTTGTTTTTTCATAATCAAACCGAGTACCTACATCTGCAAAAATATCGAGGTCAAAGATTGTCATCATTACAAAACTTGCTTATACTACGTATAAGAAAGGAAAAGCCCTCTCAAAAATTCTAGCTCTCAAAAGAAGAAAGCTAGAAATTGAACTCTCTAAATTTCTGCAAAGGCCATAGTGGAATGGGCAGACTCGGTCACCTTAAGAGATTTAATCTAATCTACACCAACTAGGATATATATGACAACTGTAAAAATTTTACAGCAAAAATATCATATCATGCAATGCCAGAATCATAAGTTACTCCATATATAGTTGAGTCGCTCTCACAACCAACATGCGCCACTAAATTGAAATGGCGTCAAATTTGAGATGTTGCAAAATTTTACCTGTCAAGTAATATAACCTACAAAAGCCATTTCAGGACTGTCATAAATAATAATATTCATACACCTTTTGACATTTATCATAATTATCGAAGCTTTGGGATTTTCTCTCATCTAAGAGACGTACTACTAGGATACCTAATGTTCTATGTGATGAACATGGTAATACCTTCACGGAACCTAGTCACATTGTCAATGCTTTTGCGAACACCTTCTCGGGTAGACTCCCTTCATCTACTGCATTTGCGGCCCCTGAGTCACATTACAACTCTCTGCCAAACTCCTTCTCATACGTAACTGAGGATGAGTTATTAGAATTACTCGCTGCCTTCCACAATAAAAGCACAGTAGGTGATGATCAGTTGCCTAGTTCTCTTGTCCGTGATTGCAGATACGTCCTTGCTTCTCCCTTAAAAATAATTATTAATTTATCTATATCTTCGAACATCTTCCCTGAACAATGGAAAATTACAAGAATTACCCCAGTTCATAAGAAGGGGGATCGTACATTATTGAGTAATTACAGGCCTATCTCTATTATTTCTAACTTTGCGAAATTGTATGAGAGGGTATTAAACCGCAGTCTTCTTCATAGTACTCGATCCCTTATTTCGCCTACCTTACCTATTTGGCCACTGTGTCTCAATACATTGGAGAATCTTTGGATAAGCGTGGTCAGGTGGATGTAATTTACACCGATTTGTCGAAAGCTTTCGACTCGATTGATCATGAAATATTATTACATAAGATTGGTTCATTTCGTATGGTACCTTCTTCGATTAATCTGCTTAGATCTTATCTTTTTGAAAGAAAATGCTATGTCACCTATAACGGATACTCTCCTAGCAACTTTCTTCTTACGTCTGGCATCCCACAGGGATCCAACTTGGGACCGTTATTATTTGTCCTTTTCATTAATGACCTGCTCCTCCAAATTAACGGTCCTATTCTTGCGTATGCGGATGACATCAAAATATTTTCTCGGGTTACATCAGCCCCAGATGCGCAGGCCCTTCAGACAAGTTTGTACATGTTGGCCATGTGGTGCGAGGAGTTTAGGCTTGGGTTGAATATCAACAAATGCTGTGTTGTTACGTATACACGTTCCTCTACACCTTTCTACTACTGTTACCAGGTAAATGATACCGCACTTGAACGAAAATTCGAAATCATGGACCTTGGTGTTGTTTTCGACTCTTCCTTTACCTTTCGAACACATATTGGAGCGGTCTGTTCTGGAGCCTTTAGATCACTTGGCTTTGTAATGCGGGTGTCCAAATATTTTAAGAATATTGCCTTGCTCAAATCCTTGTACTCCGCCTGCGTTTTGAGTGAAATTGAATACGCTGCTCCTATCTGGAATCCCATTTATGCACACAACTCGCTGGCACTGGATCGTGTTCAACGTAAGTTTTTAAAATTTCTGTCATTTAAAATCGATGGTATTTATCCGGAAAGGGGCACACCTCAGGCTGATTTACTATTACGCCACAATCTTGCATCTCTACAAGCAAGAAGAGATGTTCTCTGCCGGAAGTTCTTGTATAAACTCATCAGAGGCGACATTGACTGCCCCCTCATGCTCTAAAGTTATTGTTGGTTGTTCCACGAGTTACATCGAGATACAACTCAACGTTTTTGATGCCATTTGCGAGGTCTATCGCAATGAAACTGACTCCAGCATATCTTCTTGCCAGGGTGGGTAATGGGATGGAGTTGGATTTATTCTGTGAGGGTGTGGGGATTCTCAAATAAAATATTGGGTGGTTTATGTATGTGTATGTTTATGTATGTGTATTATAATATATTGTAGTAATACCCCCTTTTACAGGTGTATCAATTACATTTAACAATATACTACTATATCTTATATATAAACTTGGGTTGCCAATATGTATTTTCAATATTAAGACTAATAAAGATATAAATTGAATTATTAATTTGCCCGTAACTAACTCAGTCGTATAATCTCTATGTACTTTGATATCCCTTTCTAACACATTCAACAATACTCCATACACTACTGATTTCATAAATCTAACATTTTATTTTCAAATAAAATCATCTTTTAGAAATTCCAACTTTCATATATTCTTTAACTAAAATATTCCTTAGTCCGAACCTGTACCTTTTAGTTTACTTAGCAAATTATATACTTGTAGTGATATATCTTCTAATAAAATTGGTAACTCGGAACTTGAACGATAGTACCGCTTCACGATGGAAATTATTATGACTTGATTTCTAATAACTAATTTCTTTCGATACAAAATCTATATAATTAGTTTTATTTTATTACTGCACAACATCTCCTTTAATCTCAGAGTAAGTATTTTTTAATCGGATATGATATATAGGCCATAAAATAAACTGATGTTTTTTTTTTGAGGAATTCCATCATTTAATAATGTAGTGATTTTCTAACAGATATTTTATATTACCAGTAAAACAAGGATAGAAAAACTAACAAACAATATATTGATTTGATAAAGATTTTACAATATTTCTGGTACTATGATGAAAATGCCAAAATTAATACAAACACCCTACATATCTAAACTTGTTCAATGTCAGAGATATGGTTATGAAAAGAACAGATGTTAACCTCTCTTTTTAAAAAGGTATGTTATTCAATAAATTTAGCTTTATATTTATGAGAATTATTACGAACTTATATGAATAATATTCTTTTGCAATTATTTATGATCTCTTACTAATATATGTATATAGTTTGTCATGTGGTTTATTTAATTGTACTCTTACACAAATATTTAAATAATAATAGCAAAATCCAAATGAAAAATAAAAATAGTTCAATACAACCTTCGTTTATATCAGAATATTTTCTTATTTCGTTGCTCCTTTTAGTATATTCTTGTTACTTTGTAGCCTCAGATGAACTTGAATCCTACAGCAATTACTTAATTTGGACAATGAAACAGCTGTCTGTGCCTCGTAAAGGTGACTGCCGGTACAGGAACAATGGAAAATGGTCCTTACAGGATTGGATTTTCTCTCTTGATTATTTAAATAATACTCCAATGAATTAATAACTCCGTCCAGGAAGTTCTTCGATTAATTAAACAGCGTGTGATGCTCCAATTCTTTTATGACACCGTTTGTAATGGATACTCCTTCAAGAAAATTACGTTTGATGCGCCAATTCCTTTGTAACCTCGCTAAATATGGATACTCCTTTAGGAAAATTATGTATGGTGCTCCTATTCCTTTGTGACCTCGCTTAAAATGGATACTTCTTTGCTGGTAAGTATTTTTAAATTATATTCCTGCTTTTATGCACTACAATCCTCTTCCACTAATACAGTTTAGTGAATACTGCTAACATTTATTTTTTCAGCACACTAATACTTCGTATTCTTTACTAATAATATTTCCAAATGTTTGAAAATTAAATTCCAATACAACAACACTTTTATTTATCTTTAGTTTATGAAATTAAAGCTAATATAACATTATCGCCAATTTCATAAACTCTCTCTGCAAATATTATTTTTCGAATTTTTATTTATTTATCCCATTCCCTTAGCGATACTGCCTATTTTCAAATTGACCAATCTCCATTATCCACCTCTTAATTATGCTCAATATAAATTCCATTACGATAATATTCTTTTAATTACCTTTCCACATAACAATACTCTTATGTTGATAATTTTATCCATGAATTTAGTATTTAATTTATGTATTCAGAACCATTTAAACACATTCTCAAATAACTATTCTCTAAAAATGTCAACATTGACAACCACTGACAGTTCCTTTAAATATTTTAACGCGGGAAATTATAATCAATTTTGACGATGTCTTATAATAAAATTTACCTCTTAATACCATTTCTCTTCATTAAATTCAATTGAACAAGTTTTTACAAATTTATATTACATATCGAATTATCAATTAATTACAAATTCTCTATTTTACAGATTTCTGTGTCATTTGACGAACCATGGACCTTACTCAACAAACTATATAGAATCAACTATGGACCATTTGTAAATATAAAAAATTAATAAACCATTATTCTCTTTATAATACTATTCGTAATTAAAATACATACCGTTTCTACCACTAAAAGAAATTTCTAATCACAAATACATATTGATATTGACGGTATGTACCTAGTACTACCTCAATATGTATTTATTTACTGTTTTGTATAAATTTTCTCTGTTATTGGGTATAGCCTGTTGGGAAAATAAAGAATTATTATTATTATTGTCATCTTAACATTTTAAATTTGACTTAAACAGTATAGCCAAATGTTATATAAAATATAGATGTAGAAAAAATAATTTTAACAGCTTTATTTATAATATTTAATTTGTAACTATGGAAAGCTACCGATATATCCTGAAATATTAATTAATTAGTTTCATTTTATTGTTTTGAAATTCTTCCGGTCGATCAAAATTTGTAGTGGTATTGAATCGTCGTGTTTAGTTCGTACTTTGGCCGTGTCGGTTGCCAAAACGACTCGACTATAGAAAGTTATTTGAAGGTATCCTATTGTTGTTTACTAATATTATTAAAGTTATTATTAGCGTTAAATTCCGATTTTTTTAATAATTATTAATTATAATTTATTATTTATTTAATTTATAATAATCTCTCAAAAAAAAAACGTCTAATGTCACTTGGTATTGATAAAATTGAATGGCACGTCTAAAATGATGATAAAGATTTGTATGTCTTCCAGTATATTCTCGCATTCTTTCATGCCAACCCCTATACTTTAAGAAAGGCAAATCGCAAATAAATTGAAACGTAACAGCTCTGAACACACAAAAATGCAAAATAATAACCACTCGCTGAGTATTATTAAAAGATCTAGAAACACAAAACAATAAAAATAGAGAGAAGAATGGGGGAAAGAAAACGGGGAACGAATGATACTCGCCACACAACAACGAAGCTTTAATCATTTTGTTATTTTTTCGCTTCTTATTACCCGCATCGCTACATTTGTGATAGCCACAGGAGTCCGATGCGATAGCACCGCACGAATGTGTTAACACATGTCCGCATAGATTCCAGTAGACTTCCGTTGATCACGCGATTTCTTTCCTTACGACAGAAGCGTGTAAAGCGTTTTCCGTCCTGTCGAAAAATTATATGTTGGTCCTAATTGCAAAGGATACCCGTACAGTTCTCGAAGTCTGAATAACCCTTTGCTGTTGTCGCTTTTGTCGCTAAAGATACACGACTTGAAAGAGTATCCTTTGTGCACGTATAATGGTCGATCGCTTTTGTGTTTCTCTCATTGTGCCTTTTAAACTTTTAATTATGGTACGGACAGAGAAATGTGGAGTGTTTCAGAATTTGCATGTGATGCTGGTACATAAGTATTAATAAGTTGTTCTTTAATATTTAGTGTATGGGAATTTAAAAAAACATACTCACGCACTGAAGATAATTCTTTAGACATAAGGAAAATAACATAATGGTGTGATAAGCATCATTATGGACTACAGTTTCAAAAGAAACCTTTGAAACAAAGTATTTTTCGATAAGTATCACATATCATTAAGATATAACTGACATAATAGAAAATACATGTAAATAAAATGTTGCAGTAAAATTAAATTAAATTTAATAGCTCAACAGAATCATAAAGTTTAGAGATTTGAGTTTATAGAGTTGAAAAGAAAAAACAAGAAATTATTCAGAGAATGACTCAAAATACAAAGAAACTAATAAATAAATAATAATTAAATTTCAAAAGGGACACACTGAGTAATAAAACTAATAAAAACAGGCAAAAATATAGGAAAAATCGAATGTTGTTTTAACATTAAAAGAGAATTCATATTTCCCACGTTTTTACTAGAAAATACATGTAAATAAAATGTTGCAGTAAAATTAAATTAAATTTAATATCTCAACAGAATCATAAAGTTTAGAGATTTGAGTTTATAGAGTTGAAAAGAAAAAACAAGAAAATATTCAGAGAGTGACTCAAAATACAAAGAAACTAATAAATAAATAATAATTAAATTTCAAAAGGGACACACTGAGTAATAAAACTAATAAAAACAGGCAAAAATATAGGAAAAATCGAAAGTATTTTAACATTAAAAGAGAATTCACTGAAGTAATCATAAATGATTCTCTGGAAGGAAGGACTGCACTAGAGAACGTGAGATGATAGTTGAAGGACATTACATAATTAACAATAATAACATAAGCTATACGTAGCAAGTTTATAAAGTTGAAAAGAAAAAGAAAGAAAACATTCAGAGAGTGACCCAAAATACAAAGTAACTAATAAATAAGTAATAATTAAATTTCAATAGGCACACACTGACCAATAAATCTAATAAGAACAGGCAAAAATAGGAAATAATCGAAAGTTGTTTAACACATTAAAATGACAATTTACTGGAATAATCATAAATGATTCTCTGGAAGGAAGAACTGCACTAGAGGACGTAAGATTATAGTTGGAGGACATTACATAATTAACAATAATAATATAAGCTATACATAGTGAGTTTATAAAGTTGAAAAGAAAAAGAAAGAAAACATTCAGAGAGTGACCCAAAATACAAAGTAACTAATAAATAAGTAATAATTAAATTTCAATAGGCACACACTGACTAATAAATCTAATAAGAAGAGGCAAAAATAGGAAATAATCGAAAGTCGTTTAGCACATTAAAATGACAATTTTCTGGAATAATCATAAATGATTCTCTGGAAGGAAGAACTGCACTAGAGGACGTAAGATTATGGTTGGAGGACATTACATAATTAACAATAATAATATAAGCTATACATAGTGAGTTTATAAAGTTGAAAAGAAAAAGCAAAAGAATATTCATAGAGTGCCTGAAAACTATAACAATTGGCAAAAATAGCAGATAAAGTATTTTTAAGATTAAAATGAGAATTTACTGGATTAATCATAAATGATGCTTCTGAAACGAAGGAAGGAAATTGAAATGGACATCTGCATTAAACGAAATAAGATTATATTTGGAGGACATTACATAAATGTGGGAATAACACCTAACGTTAGTTCTGGAAAATTGAAGGTAAGAGGCAGAAGATGGACGAGTGAAGAATTGCGGAACCAGGAAGTTAAGGAATGAATATAGTGCTGGCAACCTTGTTATGCAGTTATAGGAGCTTATAGAGGTAAGTAAGGCTATTGTAGAAACTGTAGGATAAGTACCATCAACACGTATACACGCGTATAATATTCAGAAACGTATTAAATAAAACGTATTCGCACATTTATTACATTTACACATGCACACACGCGTATAATATTCAGTAACGTATTATACGACTGATGCGTCATGCTCTCCCATGTAACGGTCGGTTGGACGTATGTATATATATAAATAGACGATATGAATACCCGCTTACGATCCCCGCGCTTGGTCTAATGGTTAAGTGCCGGCCTCTCACCCAGGCGGCTCCGGTTCACATCTGCTCTGGGACATGAATTTATTTATTCATTTAAATTTCAATTTATCATCTTGTTCCCTTAGTCGACTCAAGCCGACATTACCCGAACGAGCGTTACATATCCGAGCGTGACGGGCCAGTCTTGTTCAGTGTCTGCAATCAGCGCAACGCGCCCAAAGAAGTTTACACTTCAAAAAAAAAAAAATTAAAAACCTGGACTGGGAGTAGTGATGTTTACTAAGAGGATAAAAGTATATAAAACTTAATTTAAGAAACTTTTTCTACAACAAATTCGAAGCAAACATACGTGTAAGAAAATCATGGGTTTTTTTTTGTAGGCTTTCATAGCTACTGGTTCACAAAATACGGTTAAACCTAGTGATTTGATATATTCCTAAAAATCATGACAGAAAAACTTGCATTATTGCCAATTTAAGGAAATGCACTAGCATCTATTCTTTTTCGAAGGCATCAAAAGAAATCTCTGAGTTGCAATGAATTTTATTCGTTTAATCCCAAAAATGCCCGATGTTAGCCTTTTTGATAATTGGTTGATGTGCTGTTTCCATTTCAGCCACATATACAATGTAAAACCAAGGAATTTTGCTGTATGGGTTTCACTGTTTAGTTTAATTTAAAGAAAAGCTTCTGAGTTTTTTCTGAGGTTGTTCACATTGAACCATTCTTTTGATGTTTTTATTGCAGATATTGATTTTTGTTGCGCTTCAATTCGCTCCTTTCCATTTGTTTAAATTTCAAGCGTCATCTGCGTAAAGGCATATTTCACCATTTAAGAACTCTAGATATCAAATGCGTCTCATTTATCGAAAAGAGTTTGCTGAGCCAATTAGCGTTGAATTGACATATATAATAAGGATACTTATCTTGTTCTTTAATGTCAAAGACATTTCCTTTTTATAGGAATACAGGCGATGCTGGCTTATCAGAATTCACCACATTCTTGAATAACTCATCTCCAATCGTTTTGCAACCATATTTGTATTAAAAACACATGTAACATGTTCGCGAATATTCTGACCTTTTGGTCGAGCAAATTTTTTGCACTAGTTCACGAAATAATTTTACAGAGCAAGGCCACTTCGCAATTTATCTATTCTTCAGTATTATTTTCTTATACATAGTAATTTTCGACCTTGAGATTTTTGCAGATGTCCACGTTTTGACATCCCCAAAAAACTGGTTTTTGTAAACATGTCTCTGTCTGTCTGTCTATGTGTATGGTGACCACGATAGCGGTGAAACGGCTACTGCTGCCTATACCAAAATGTATATTTATAAGTATAATCTTCCTCTTGAAATCTGATTAGATTTTCAATAAAATTGGTAGACCGGAAGTAGTAGTTTACTTCAGTAAAAAAAATCAAAATTTACGAATATCTCGTCAGTTACTAAGTTCAGAAAAATTTCTAAAGAATACAGATGTAGTATATAGATACATATTGTAAAAACAGTATTTCGAAATTTCTACCGGAAGTCAATCATTTTGTCTTATCCAAAATCGGCTTTTTGCAAATATCTCGCAAATTACGGATTCTGTACACATTTATCTGAAAGAGAAAAGTATTTAGAGTTCGAGTTGGAACAATATTTATACATAAAAAATTTCAAAATTCGGACCAGAAGTAACAATTACTCTTCTCAAATGCAGTTTTTTGCAAATATTTCTCAAATTATGTTTCTATAGAGATTTAGTAAGGGAATAAAAGTACTTTGAGCTAGATTTGATATAATTTCTGTATAAAAAGGATTTCAAAATTTGGACCGGAAGTAACATTTTTCTCAATGGTTTATTTTATTAAGGAATACAGAACAACAGTGGAACAACCTCTGTATACACATTTCTGAACGCACTACGTACAAGAAAGTCGTGTAGTGCCCACACTTCATGTGTTTGAATTTTGCAAACTCAAAAAATACGGCTATATTCGTAGTAGCACTGAGTAAGGCCAATACAAATTGTAACAGTTTTTTTTTTCAATTTTGAGAAACGATGTCACCATAGCAACAAAAATAAGCAACTATAGAGGAAACGCGTTACATTCAATTGTACGTCATACTAGATCTATGACGTCTCATCTTGTATATGTTGCCGGATCTATTATTTTTATTCTGTCAGTGATATAAGCAAAGAGAATATTTTTTCACAATACAATAACCATAACGTAATATATTTTGTAATTAAAATGTTCTGAGACTTCAGCATTTCTCAACTGATTTATTATATTGAATTAGATTGTCGATAAACCATAGTTAAGCTTCGTCTGTGTACAGAAACCTTTCGGCATTATATTCAAAGGACGCAGATAGATAATAAACACAGTTTTAAGAAGAACTGTTTTTATACTATTTATATCAAAGCAAAAATAAACACGCAAATTTGACAGGGAAAATATACACAAGACACGCCTTTTTGACAGATATGATTTATCTGACAACACCGAATTGAGCTATTAGTGTATTTAAAAGATGTAAGACAGAAATTTAATATTGAAACGGAAATTATGTGTTTCTTTGCCAAGAATGCCTATATTACGATCAATCTATTCATTTTCTATCTAAACTAATGAAATAAAAGCCGTCAAATATAATTTAACAAAATAACTTTTTTAGTTCCTCTAATACAGTTATGACAACATGTAAATGTCATCAATGACGTGCAATTGAATATGACGCGTCTCCTCTATATACACCGTGTCCAGAAATTCGCGGATAAACTTCAGGTAGAACAATTCTGAGATTAATTCTGAGTAAATAATCCTAATACAAAAAAGTTGTAGGGTCTGTCGTTAAGCCATACGGGTTATTTTAAAAAAACGTGTAAGTTTGGTAACACCGTATTATAGCAGTTATACAATAATACAAATAAGCACGAAGTAGGAGTGTTATTCGTATTTGAAAATCCAGTGCTTTTTATTAACTACTTTATTAAAACTAAAGTTAATGTTAAAAAATTGATAAAACATATTTAATAGTACAATAACACACATGAAATGATTAAAGTAAGTGTTCAAACTGGTAGCCATTAGTTTACAGACAGAGCTGTAGTCTTCGAGGAATAGAATTTAATACGCATTGTAACATATTAGGAGTATTTAATTGAAGTGTGGCGGTAATTCTATTAATTACTTCTTGTTCATTGGCTGCAGGCGTCGCATATACTTTTTCTTTTAAAAAGCCCCAAACAAAGAAGTCGAGAGGATTAATGTCTGGGGACCTTGCTGGCCACGATATAAGTCCATTACGTCCGATCCACCTGTTCGTAAAGTTTTCGTTTAACCATGCCCTTGAAAGTCGAGCATTGTGAGCTGGTGCACTGTCATGCATGTAAAGCATGTTGAGCCTGAGATTTAATGGAACATTATCCAGCACTTCCTCTAAAACATTCATGTATTCAATTGCATTTACCCGATTGGGAAAAAATATTAGTCCAACAATGCGAAGGTTTAAGATGCCCAGCCATACATTTACAGAAAACCTTCTTTGATGTCCAAATTCTCTGAATGCTCTAGGTTTCTCATCCGCCTAAAAATGGAAATTATGGCTATTAAATACTCCGTCTCTTGTAAACAAGCATTCGTTGCTCCAAAGAATATAGCATAGAAAGTTCGGTTCTAGGTGAATTCTGTTTAAAATTGTATTACAGAACATTATTTTATTCACATTGTCATTTCTATACAATGGTTGCACTTTTGTTACATGAAACAGCCGCAAAAGGTTTTGTGTTAGCACTGAATGAACTGTTGACTTACTTGGGACATTCATTTCTCAAGCTATTTGTCTAGTGCTGCAAGTAGCATCTTCGTGAATAGTATCCAAAATTTCTTCTTCTAACTGAACCGTACGGCGCGCGGCGTTCCATAGGTCTGCTTACGTCATAATAATTAGATCTTAATGTACCATATTCACGAAGGCGTTGATCTAATCTTCGGAATGTGTTGATAGATGGGTGCCGCCGATATGGATAACGTATTTCGTATTCCTCTTTTGCCATATTCGCATTGCAGTTGCAAAATCCGAATACCATATATATATAAGCATATTCATTAAAAGTATACATCATAAAATCGCATTTGAATATATTAATATTAATTCATGATTATAGAAAAGTTTGTAAAAAGTTAATAGTACAAATCAAACAACATTAAAGAAAATAATTTATTAATGGTATACACTTGCATTTATTTAAATAAACATTAAGTGGTACAATGTCAAAATTTACAGCATTACTTCATGATAAAATTGCATGCCTATAATAATGATAATAAAAATAATACTTCACTGTGTATCCAACAGTAAAAAAAACAGTAAGGGGAACACTGTAATTTATAATAGATGTGCGGATTACAAACAATATAATACAATAAATTACAGAAAAATTATTCATTTAACTTTGAGCTCCAAAAATATATCAATAAAATACTTGTATCCATTAAGGCACATTTAATGTAGTGAACTCCTTAGCATGACATTTGTGCTGCACGTGGAAGTAAAAAAGACTAGACTTCTGGCAGAAAGCCGTGGCATGTTGAAATTAATCAAACCCAACAGATAGGGACACTCAATCCTGTCATGCAATAAACCATGTAAAAAGTTGCCACTAGCAATTACACGACGTGTGTCCAGTAGAACGAAATTATGCTCTTCCAAAAAAAACTGCATGGTCAGTATTTCTACAGGGATAAATTCCATTGGCCCTAAAGCTCAAGAAATCGTCTTTGGATGCACTGCAGTTTCAATTTATAGCAGATATAAATTGGATGCCAAACAACAGCAGTGTATTCTAGCTTACTACGCACGAGCGAAAAATAAAGGTCAATAGTGGCTACATTAGCAAAATGCCTACTATTTCTAAGAAAAAAACCAGTGTACCAGAGACAGACGGGCATACATTAGTAATATGTTTGGCGAAGTATAAATGTCGATTAAATAGCACTCCCAAATCCTGTATCTCCTGCACGTAGGCCAATACCTGTTCCCCAATGCAATAATCGAAGTCAATAAGCTCCATCCTTCTAGAATACTTAATAGCATGACATTTATTGATATTAAGTGCCAGATCATTGTGCTGACACCAGAGATATCTTGGGTGATATAAAGCAGATTACTCGTCGTTGAGAAATGACTCACGAACCCATGCTGTATAGGAGATATTCTTCTGTGACAGTTAGCATATATGAATTTGTATAGTATTTGCTCAAAAATCTTGGAGAAGTTGAAGAGAATTGCAATTGGACGATAATTCCTCAGATCACTCCGATCACTTTTCTTCAGAACAGCGCTAATTCTAACTATCTCCCATCTAATTGGATATACATTTTTGCGCAGCGCCAAGTTGAAATTAATTTTTAATGGGTGTACAAACACCATACGGCAATCCTTAATTAGATAAGTAGGTATCTGATCGTCACCAGCAGTCGGGGTTGATTTCAGACGATTGGCACTCCACAATATATCCTCATAAATAACATTACGTATTGCAGTTTTAGCAGCATGATCAATATCACGAAGAGGCTTAGCTCTTACTCTTTTATTTGAAAGATTTGTGAGGGGTTGGTCTGTTTTCATGCATTTGACTGTGCCACTAATGGTGGATATACTAATATTTAAAGCAGCAGCAACCCTTTGTAATATAAAAAAAAAGTCTATTATTCCCTACATGGTAAATAATTTAGTCGTTTACCTCATGAACAGCAGTTGTTGGAACTAATACTTTTCCGCCTTCACGTTCTTTCTCAAAATAGGTCAACAATGAAGCAATTAATTGCTTCGACTGTTTACATAAACCTTTTTATACAAATTTGACAGGCAAAATATACTGAACACACGCCTTTTGACAGATATGATTTATCTGGCAACGTCGAATTGAACTATTAGTCTATTAAAAATATGTAATAAAGAAATTTAATATTGAAACGGAAATTATGTGTTTATTTGCCATGAATGCGTATATTACGATCAATTTATAAATTTTCTATTTGAGCTAATGAAAAAATGCAACTTTTTTAGTTTCTCTAATACAGTTATGACAACATGTAAACGTCATCGATGACATGCAACGGAACTTAACGCGTCTCCAGTATAGGTACATAAAGCGAAAAAATTAAACTTCAATTTTACAAACGTGAAAATTTGACAACGAGCTTTATATTGCAACTGAATATTTTTCTTGTCCAAGGTTGCCATATGTACTTTAAGGTAAAAAGTGCAATTGACGGAATGTTCAAAATGCTAAGTACTGGCATTTCTCGATTAGTAACATCAACGTTGTGCTACATAAATCTATTTTACTGTAAACAGCAATGGTTATTCGTAAAAGATTTCAAAATGTTGAATTATTTCCAGCCGTATATTTTCAATTTTGATGGCCTCGTGTGGTTTATTGAAAGACCATACAAGTTTTTTGTATCAGCATTGTTGACTTAGAATTAATCGTAGAATCGTTCTACGTAATATCTTAAATTTTACTTCTTCCACTTTTATCTCCAGATCTCTTGTGTTTTTCGTATGAAACTTTTCGACATTTCGAACTTAAATAAATATTAGACAAAAATCTGGCTCTTCAAAGTTTACTTAGAAATCAATCAAAAAGAATTTATTTTGATGTATCTTTCGATCTTTAATAGCCACCGGGTCTGCATTATTGAGTCATATAGCAATGCATATAAGACTCATCGGAGCATGTAAACAAGTTCGCGTGCCTTTACTTATCACGTGTTTGCACGGACGAAATCTAATCGAACTGTATTCATTTCCCCCATGCTATATGTAGGTATATTATTGTATATCCTATGTGCATATTCAACATACCAACATGTCTCAATGTGTGTATATGTATGTATGTCTGATTGTGAGTGTATATTAGAAAACCGGTGACCGTGTCCGTGCAGCAGCTGTTTCTGACGTCACCTCGGCGACGGCAGCTGGCACTAGGTAACCCCCAGAATAACCTCAACAACCAACGCGAGGAATCGCGTACGCGTATGTATGCATACATACGAATACGGGGAAATTACACGTTTGATCTGTTCGCAGGTCAGAGGGTGGATCAAAAATCCTTATATAGACACCTATTAGGTAGTTCGCTGCTTCGATCGTTGGGTTCGAATTTAATTTGTGGACGTAGTGGGCGGACAATTAAGGGGAGAGATAAGTGCATTTCGTAAAAATAGTATAACGAACAGATTTTTCTATATTGTTTGGTGTTTCTAGTAAGTATATCGGTAACTGATAAGAACGTATTATATTAACTCCTTAGTGAAAAAATTAAAATAATTTAAAAAAGAAACAGATTTTCTTAAAATTTATTCTGAATATCATTACATTCTAGTTGCTCTTTCGTATTCTAAAAGATTTGTGGAAAGAATTGTGCAGGGTAGCCTAACAGGATTTTTCTTGTACATACATACTGCTATAGCTTTGTTTTCAAATTAAAATATGGTAATCTTGTACCAGCAGAAATTAACCAAAACAACGATAATACAAAGCAGCATAATATATAACAAATGCAGAGATTGCGTTGACATCTAAAAAAACTACTTCATTAAATTTATAAATTCAATCCCTATTTTCCGACAACATTTCTTATTTAAAATTAAATAGGATAAGGTTACTATTAAAAAACTAAATCTCATAAAATATTTATATTCAACTTAATGCTTTATAACAATATCAGAAAAATAATTCTCTTGCCACCTGTGGCCGTAAAAAGAAATTGTCCTTTTTACTTTCCAATTACAAACAAAAAAAATGTGTATTTTATAAATACGAAAAACACGTTGCTTTATAAATACGCAAAATACATTGCTTTATATATATCATATAGATTCAAAATAAATATTACTCCTTGCTACATTCAAATTTTAACATCATAGACATAAAAATTTTCTTTTACGACGCTGAATTTCGCTTCAACAAAGACATTCATTTTCACGAAATGCCTCTGGAGATACAAAATCTCGCAAAGCAGAAAACATCAATCGTCATATGCAAATATTTACACGTTGTACATACCACAAATTGGCTATTTGTCCATCAAAAATGCCCATACCTTTACGTATTTGAATATGTTTGAAATCTCTATTAAAATTTTATTTAATAACTTGTTAATAATGCACAGTTAACATTACTGGCGAACATTCCCACGTTGTGCCATTAATGCCCTTTTTACATCATTAACAATACTCCCATGATTTGTTAAATTAATCTACTTATAGCAAAGAAAATAATATATTTATTCAAAATATTAACAATGTTAAACGCTTTGCTAAAGATGAATATTTTCACATAGCATCTTTAGCATAATTTATTTCAAGAAAACTTACTTATAATGTTCATACATTTCATCAAATTCCTCTTGATTTCTATCTACCATTTTGATAGTAAAAATAAAATAATGAAAATTAAGCAAAATAACAATGAATTAATTATAATCTAATAAACTACTTACTGAAATTAAAATTACTTAATACATTTAAGGAAAAATGATCTTATGCAGTGTATCTGTACGCCTGCAATCATGAAACAAAATTTTTGCGTTCGAACAATTTAAAAGATCGGCAGCTTCTCCTCTTTCACTGTCGTTCGCGGCTTTTTATCACTTCTCGGTCATCGAAAAAATCATACTCCGTTGCAGCGCCACAATTCACGCACTAATGTTTGTGTTGGCATTGTCCTGCTCATATTTGATTTCTTCAAGTTTTTCCCCTGGTTGAACTATACCTATATTGTTTTTGACAGTTCGAAATCGCACAAAAATACACGCACTCAAATTGTTTATTATTAATAATGTCTATGCACATTCGCGATTCCTTGTCTTGAGTAAGTATATTCTTCTTACATTAACGCCATCCCTCATTGTACTTGTAAATGAATTTGTTGCCTCTTTCATCATTATTTAAATACATACTTTTTTTTCCATTATTTAACACTATCCGTATTTTTCTTTTGCAGACATCTCCATTTGAAATAACAGGAAAGACATTGCATATAGATGGAATCCTTCCTTTTATAATTACTTTGTCAGGAACCTGGACCTTGACAACTCTATTCCTGTCTTCGAACCACTTTCTCTCGTCTTCGTGTAGGTTAATTTGTATGCAGCTGTTAACAACATTAAACATTGTTTTCTCTTTGTAGATTTATTCAGATTAAACCAATTTTATCCCGTTATTTCTGGAATTTTCCTGGATTAAACCGGATTTAACCTGCTATTTCTGAAGTTTTTTCTTTATTATATCGTATCGAATAAAAACACCTTTTTACATATTCCTTTTTTTTAAATTATTCTTAGATATAAGTGTCAGGTATTTATAGGATTGTTAAGTGTAACTATAAAATGTCTAACAGATAACGATCTTTTATAAACTTATTTTATTTCTTACGTCTATTCATGATGAAAGATGTTTTCATGTCGTGAATGTCTAATTTCACCCTTCTCATACAATTTTACAGCATTCAAATGAGTAACTCTTTTCACTGTTCCATCTTTCATCATAACTCTCTCCTGTTATTTATTTTTAAGACATTATTAAGCTTGAATAGTGGTTCACTTCTTAATATATTTAGTGCCACTCTTACACAATGCAAAAAGTCTGGTTCGGCCTTTGTGTACTGAAAATGCATCTTGTGCTCCTCGTTTCTATAAATATAGAATACATGAATTTTATTTTCGTGTTTATTTCTATACCTTTCATATAAATTTTATTACAATTACAATTACCATATACCTATCATCATAATGTTACGCCGTTGCGGTTATGCAACTCATAATTCATTTTTCAATGATTGTACTTACTACTAAAAATTATTTGCTTATTCTATTACTTAATTATCTAGTTATTTTATAATGCCTAACCAATATAGGGGTCACGGCAATACGTACTGCTGTGACCCTTGCAAATTAATAATACAATGAAATTATTAAAACTCTATATTCTTAAAAATATGAAGGTTCACGCGTATATCTCAAGAAATTACTCTTATGCTTACCTCATTCCTAAAACGAAATCCCACTTTATCAATTCGCGTACCTGAGGCTACAAGTTTAAGCCGGACCACATCTTTTAATAAGACAAATGTCAAGAATTTTTTTTGATAAGTTGGAGGCTGTTTTGAAAAAATACAGCTTAAGACCATCACAAATCTGGAACATGGATAAAACTGGCGTGACCACAGTCCAGAAGCCTAGAAAGATTGTCGCAACAAAAGGAGTCAAGCAGATTGGAGCATTAGCATCTGGGGAGCGTGGTATTTTGGTCACTCTTGTCGCCTGCGTTAATGCAACGGGAAATTCAATTCCGTGCATGTTTATTTTCCCCAGAAAGTTTTACAAGGAACATTTTGTACGAGATGGTCCCATAGATTGTATCTGCACTGCAAACCCTTCAGGGTGTATGACTGCAACCGATTTTCGAATTTTTATGCAACATTTCATCAAATCTGTAAGGCCGACCCCTTCATCTCCAGCACTTCTCCTTCTTGACAATCACCAGTCTCACGTTGCCATAGAGGTGATATCTTTAGCGAAAGACAATAATGTTATCATGTTGTCATTTCCACCCCATTGCTCGCACCGCCTCCAGCCTCTAGATGTCGGTGTATATGGACCATTCAAGACCTATTTAGCTATATATCAAGATGCATGGATGCATAATAATCCTGGAAAAGTGATGACGATCTACGACTTACCATCAATCGTGAAGGAAGCACTCCCTTTGGCAACAACCCCAAATAATATCATGAAAGGTTTCCCAAAAAGCTGAATTTACCCTTGCAATAGGGAAATCTTTCAAGATTCGGACTTTGCAGCGGCCTTTGTGACAGATCGTCCAATACCTGAGACTCCCGAAAGTGCCATAAATGCCGATGAGCCATCACTATACATTAATCCTGAAATTGCTGGACCTTCGAGTTGTCACGAGATTGCGAGACCAATACAAGAGACAGAAGTTGAAGTTGCTGACCCCTTGTCTAGGCCAGGATCCAGTTCTGAATTCTCACCTGAAAGCCTAAAGCCATTTCCAAAAGCACCGAAAAGAAAACAAACGACTAGATGGTGTACACGCCGTGTGACTGCAATATTAACAGACACTCCCGAAATGAATGCATTGAAGGAAAAACAAAAAAAAAGAGAACAGTTGTAAACAAAGAAAAGAAGAAACAAGTGACCAAACAAATATTCAATGATGAAAGCGACAGTGACAAAAATGAAGAAGAAGACGAGGAGGAAACATTGTGCCTCATGTGTTGTGAATCCTATTCAAGTAGTTTGCCTGGGGAGCAATGGGTGCAATGTCTGCGATGTAAATTATGGGCTCATGTTAACTGTGTTAGAAATAAAACAATGTTCTTATGCAGAAATTGCGACTCGGACGATAGTTTGTCAGATTGAATAATTTTCTTTAATTTTTTTTTTTCAAAGAATTTCCAGATTAAGACTTATAAACTCTTAATGGTATCAAACAATAGTTTTGTTGACAAATTATATTAAAAAACCTACCTATTCATGTTAATTATTTCAATAATCAGCTGTTACATCTTACCCCAATGGCTGTTACTTTTTGCCCAAACGTTAAGGTTGAAAGTACAATATCACTGCACATATACAGGGTGAGTCATTAGTAGCCGCTTCCTCGATTGCTCCCTTGTATTTTAAATAAGAGAAAAAGCAGTAGGCGGAAGAGTTATGGTTGCTTGGGGCGCATATTCTAAAAATACTTGCAGTTCTGACGCACTTCCGGTTTCACCGGATATACATTAGGATTATTTTTTTTAAATGACGCACCCTATATATTTTTGGATTTTCTAGTACTGTTTTAAATTATCTATTTAACTGCTTTTTCTTTTTCAAAATTGAACCAACAGTTTTTGAGTTATTAATTTTTTTTGTAAATTTTTGTCCAAAACATGTGTTCAGAAAAAAAATCATATTTGCATGGTCTTTAAGTGTAAAAGCATTAATTTTAGTGGTGCGTGTAGCCAATAAAATTCTGCATCATTTGGTATAAGTTGCATTCGACAATACCTCAAGAAACTTTGTTTTCTCAAGGCCTACTTCTGGAAATTCTCACATACCAAAAACTTATTTTTTTTTAAATGGAACACCCTTTATTTTATTATGGCATTTTGTTCCTTTTTCTATTCTCTTTCATTTTTGTTAACTATGTACTATACCTATCTTTTGTAATTTCTGAGATAATCACTATAGGAGTAATTACCGGTCAAATAATGAACTACGAGCGTTGTTCTATGCACCCCAAATATTCGTTTAACCAATGGGAAGGCCCGACTGCCTGTATCAACTGTCAAACAAAGTAAAGATTAAACCTAACTATTCTAAGAGTCATAATTCTACAGACTACTACATTTTCAGTTAATTTTTTTGTAATTCCAGCAATGTTCAGTTCCAATATTTTTTTTAAAATTTACTTTGCCTGATTGCTCGTATTCATTCATTTAGTTAATGCTCTTCAGAATAGATGGCTGCAGCTTTTCGAAATTATAAATTGATAACGCAAACCAAAACAAATATAAAAACGCAATTTAAATAACCTAAATAATTATTAATCAAAGCAACAACAAACTAAAGTAAGACAAACAAATTTCATCAAATAATATGTTCAATATAACCACCATTCTGTACAATGCACGTGCGTATTCTGTTTTCCAAAGAAGTACTAACTTTACGTAAAACGTTTTGACTGATTCTTGTAAACGCATTTCTAATTTTAATTTTCATGTCCTCTTTGGTAGTGGCCACTGTTTGATAGATCTTTTACGTATCCCCACAAAAAGAAGTCTAATTTGGTTAAATCCGGTGATCTTGCGGGCCATGGTACAGGACCACCCCGCCCAATCCACTTGTTCTGAAATTGATTATCCTGATCTAGGTATTCACGAACTTGATGGCTATAGTGAGCTGGGGCTCCGTCATGTTGAAACCACATACGACCAATAATATTTAGAGGAAGATTTTCCAAAAAGTTTTGAAAATCCGTTCTTAGAAAACGAAGATATTCTTCTCCATTAACATTTCCGTCAAAGAAATAAGGTCCAAGTATGCAACTACCTACTATTCCCACCCAAACATTTAATGACCAACGATTCTGAAAGTTTGCAGGTCGAATAAAGTGGGGGTTTTCTGTGTCATAATAATGAAAATTGTGACGATTAACGCATCCATTTTTATGAAAAGTGGCTTCGTCGGTAAACAACACAAAATTGAGAAATTCAGGCTGTTCTACTGATTTATGTAATGCCCATTGACAAAAATTTAACTGATTCTGAAAATCTCCTTCATCTAACTCCTGTGCTAATTTAATATGATATGGATGAAATTTACTAATCACTCGGGATACTGAAGTTTGACTTATATCTAACTGACGACTAACTTTCCTAGTACTATGTAGTATGGGAGCCTTCGACTATACTCGTAAGTACCATAATGTCATTTTCCTCACCAGTTATTGGTTTTGTCCGCTCTTTTTCTTCATATTTTATACTTCCAGTCCTCTCGAACCGTTCCTTTACACTTTCAAAGGTCTCTGGCTTCGGATGCCTTCTATCAGGGTCTCGCTGTGCATAAAGCCTGGATGCTAGGAAAGAATCTTTTTCAGATTCACCCAAAATGTAAATCATTTCTATTAACTCTTCATGAAAATAATTCATTTTGATGATAACAAATAGAGATGCTTCTATAAATTTGACGTAAACGTTTACCGAATTTGT
Source organism: Amphimallon solstitiale (assembly GCA_963170755.1). Lineage (NCBI taxonomy): Eukaryota > Metazoa > Arthropoda > Insecta > Coleoptera > Scarabaeidae > Amphimallon > Amphimallon solstitiale. Next base: position 175,764,961 of record OY720676.1, read on the forward strand.
TTGACAGGTATCAGGGAGTCGGGCTTTCTCATTGGTTGAACGAATATTGCACACAAATATTCGTTCAACCAACAACAGCGCTCTTTTAACCGCTGTTGACTGTTATAATGATTATCTCAGAAATTACACAACATAGGTATAGGACGTTTAATCTTTACTTTGTTTGACAGTTGACACAGGCAGTCGGGCCTTCCCATTGGTTAAACGAATATTTGGGGTGCATAGAACAACGCTCGTAGTTCATTATTTGACCGCTGATTACTCCTATAGTGATTATCTCAGAAATTACACAAGATAGGTATAGTACATAGTTAACAAAAATGAAAGAGAATAAAAAAAGGAACAAAATGCCATAATAAAATACAGTGTGTTCCATTTAAAAAAAAATAAGTTTTTGGTATGTGAAAATTTCCAGAAGTAGGCCTTGAAAAAACAAAGTTTCTTGAGGTATTGTCGAATGCAAATTATACCAAATGATGCAGAATTTTCTTGGCTACACGCATCACTAAAATTAAAGCTTCTATACTTAAAAACCATGCAAATATGATTTTTTTTCTGCACACGTGTTTTGGACAAAAATTTCCAAAAAAAATTAATAACTCAAAAACTGTTGGCTGAATTTTGAAAAAGAAAAAACAGTAAAATAGACAATTTAAAACAGTACTAGAAAATCCAAAAATATATAGGGTGAGTCATTTAAAAAAAATAATCCTAATGCATATCCGGTGAAACCGGAAGTGCGTCAGAGCTGCAAGTATTTTTAGAATATGCGCCCCAAGCAACCATAACTCTTCCGCCTATTTCTTTTTCTCTTATTTAAAATACAAAGGAGCAATCGAGGAATCGGCTGCTAATGACTCAGCCTGTATATATATACAGTGCTATTATTTTACTATGCAACATATCCATATGTTGCATTTTAAAATAATCGAGTCAAAGCATTATACGATAGGCAACCCATTATACATACTACCCTAGCGTCAAGAATAATTATTGTTTTGTCAATTTATTGAAATACGTCAAATATTCTTTCGCGTTTCAAACTAATTTGCAGTACTTTTTTAATACTCTTCTGTGTTGTGTTCTAAGGGAAAAATGCAATGTGTTTAAACTCTAAAACCAGACAAAGAGTAGGTCATTTATTGATATACATAAGGAATTAAATGTTTAATTGTTTTTATTATAAGTATTTTTCAAAATGACCGCCTACTTGTTCTAAACAATAACCTAAACGATAATAAAAATTTCGTATAGAATTGGTTATTTTATTTGGTGATGCTCTGAGATTATTGCATTCTTCTGTGATCCTGGTTTTCAAATCCTGTGTTGTTAATATTGGTATATGCGTATATACTTTTGATTTGAGGTAACCCCAAATGAAAAAATCATTTGGGGCTAAATCTGGGGATCTTGCTGGCCATCCTATCGGCCCGTATCTTCCAATCCAGCGATCAGGAAAATTTTCATTGAGGCAGTTCCTTACTTCAACTGTTGAATGTGGTGGAGCTCCGTCGTGTTGATACCAACAATTTTGTATTGCAAGTTGCCGAATTTCGGGAAGTATTGAGTTTCACAAAAGATTCAAATAAGCATTAGAATTTAAAATACCATTTATAAAAAAGGGACCAATCAATGTATTATTTATTATGCCCAACCAGACATTAACCTTTTCATTATATTGTACGTGTGTACAATTTTGTATATGAGGATTCCTGTGCGCCCAATATCTGTAAGGATAATTTACAATGACTTTGTAAAAACATAAAATCAGCCATCATACCTATAATGTTGTGAATTAACTTTCCCGTTTAAATAAAAGGTAGCTTCATCGGTAAAACAAATTTTGTATAACAAATCTTCATTTTGGTTTAGTAAATCCAACATTTCTTCGCAAAACTCAGTTCGAGAGATTTTGTCAATTTCAAATAGCTGTTGATGGTTTTGCAATTTGTAACACCGAAATTTTTCAATTTTAAGTACATTGCGCACACTTGAGGGTGATAAATTAAACTCTGACGCGATAAAATTTAACGATTTAAAAGGATTCTCTTCTACGAAAAACAAAATGTTTAATTTCATTTCTTCCGTTAACACTGTTTTCGTTCTATTCTTTTTTTATGGTCAGCGACACATCCTTCTGTTTTAAATCTATTATACCTACACTCTTGAAATTGTCGAACGTGTAGGTATTGGTCTATGGGGAAATTCTACAGAAAATAACTCGCTCACCATTTGTAAACTTTGATGGTTTTGATACCATAAGCACATTTGAATTTTTTCCTCCTTGGAATACATTTGTGAAAGTGTTGTAACTTAGATAATGTCACAATAGGGAAAATAATAATAATATTTGACGTATTTCAAGTGACACTAAACAATAATAATATTTGACGTATTTCAATAAATTGACAAATCAATAATTATTCTTGACGCTAGGGTAGTATGTATAATGGGTTGCCTATCGCATAATGCTTTGACTCGATTATTTTAAAATGCAACATATGGATATGTTGCATAGTAAAATAATAGCACTGTATATCTTGTTACCATGCTTAACAAATCATATCAAATAAGTACTTCCAAAATAGCTTGAATGTCTGATCTATCGTTTAATCAACATGGATGTCCAAAATTGGGCGAGAAATAAAAAACAAAAATCAAAAACATAGAAATGTTACTTTCATCCCCGGTCTCCCCTATTATTCACCGAGATTCACAGTTGACCTTGCATTACAGTACGTACAGCTGAGCGCTGCGCGCTCTCCGTCCTCTATCTCAAGGTCAGTTGAGCGTATGAAAGAATGTTTTTATAATAAATATTAACATCATTGGAGCTATAGCAACCTAGATAATCACGAAAAACCGATTTTTGTGACCTTTGACCTTGACTAACTTACGACGCAGACACGAGATTTTATTGGCCTTTTGAGACAACTTTAAGAACGCCAAAATGAAGGTGTATACGAGTTTCCAGCTTATTATCTCCCATTCCGAGGTTGACCCCTATTTTTTGCTTAAGTGACTGGACTACTACAATAAAACTTGTTGAAGAACTGATTGAAATTGTCATACAAAATTAGTCTCAAAATATCATCGCGTACTAGCTAGGCTCAGGGGAAAGAGAATATCCCTCGTAGTGATATAACGTTTGTAAAATTAATAGGTACTTCAAGATTACAATAAAAAGATAATAATAGAATTATTTGGTGAAATTATCTCAAGGTCTAATGTTTATCGTTTAAAATTTGTTGTTTAACGTTTTTCGTTTAATGTCTACCTATCGTTTAAACTTTATCGTTTTCGTTTAACGTTTGACGTTTAACGTTTAGTGTATAACGTTTATCAATTTTTCGTTTAACCTTTACCGTTTAAAGCTTACTAGTTAAGGTTTATCATTTATGGTTTAATATATTTTATCATTTAAGATTTACAGTTTAATTGATATTAAAATTGAAAGAAATCAATAAATCACATCTAAGACAATTACACCATAAATCTTTTTATATAGATTTTGCCGAAGAAACGATTCAGGGTTAAATTACAGACTGTAGATTTCGAAAATTGCAAACGCTACTAGACGCACTGCCGTATCAGAAAACGAGAATCAAAGAACATAAAAAATACCATGTTTTGATACGTGAACAAGCGATACGCAAGATAACCACAGTACATTACATTCTTATTTACCTAATATCGATTCCACAGCGTGATGATGCCTCCATTAAAATGATTTCGCTTTGAACAAATAGACCGTCGAGAGGAGCTTTTTGGCGGTTCGCCGACGAATTATACCAAAACAAGAGCGTTGGTATATATCACAATGCGATCGCGGGATTAGGTGATAAGACCTTGTGCATATACATACATACGTAATTTTCGCTAGTTCTTCGGTTGAAAAATCCCTCACGAACAACGTGTTTTGTGAAGTGCGTAGATGTATGCCTGTACACAGCCAATAAAAAATCAATACTCATTAAAATGTCAATGTGCAGGCAAACAACCCAATTACAGATTGCGAAGTGGACCGACAAAAATCTAGAACAACAACCCGACAAGGTTAAAGTAAACATTTTGTTATCGAGTTCTGGCATCGGTGTCTTTTGATGATAAAGGCCGGAGACCGATTATTCGGCAATGTTCAATCAGTGTTGGAAGAGGAATAAATACGAGAGAAAAGGACGAAATGTAACAGTGGCGCATCACATATTCCTATATATTAGTAATAATAATATTTTATTGTAAAACAAAACAGAAAATATTCCAGTTACACGACAACTTACAACATATGCACTTTAATGTAATGTAATGCTGGAACGACATACCAAGTTGTATACAATATAAAACAAGACAGAATAAAGATAACAGCACGAAAATAATAATAATAACAAGTACTCATGTTCTGCTATTACATGTTTAATTCTGATTTGTTATTTTTAAAGTAAAATATCGTTTTCTTTATTTTAGGAAGCCCGTGTGTGTTAATTCAAATTATAATCCTAATTTTTAGTTTTAAATTTTGTTTTACTTCTTTAATTAGCTAGGTATTATTTAGTTGTGCTCTTCCCTATCGGCATATAGTAGTTTTTTGTTCTAATTTAAACCCCCTTATTTAATTGATTTATTGTTCGGTTTTTGTTTCTAAATTTATCATACTAATTTTTTAGTTTCACACGTATTTTTTAGTTTTTTTTTTATATTTTCCCGTGCTTCCCTTTATATTTTTGACCATGCTCTGAAGCACAAGTGCGTACTCATGCCTGTACAGCTGAAGTAAACAGCTCTTTACTTCACTTGTTGAGTCTCTGCTGAGTTCCGTTTTTTTCAGAAAAACACCAATTCTCAGTGTTAATCCATTACTACTCGCATTATATTTTGGGCTGTCGCCGATACCTGCTGTTGCGTTTTCGGGGTCGAAATAAACAACTCGTGCAAATGTTTTGAAACAGTCTGTATATTTTCACACTTAAAATTTATCACAATATAAAAATATAAAATAAATGTATCGCACTTATAACTACTACAAATAACTTAACACACGTATTTATATCTATCACTACTATTTCTGTCTGTAATATTTATGTTTTTCTTGGACTATAATAAAACTGCACTACTCACTATATTTATGTTTATTTGGACTGTACGAATACTATTCAACGAATTACTCATTCCGGCACCCCAGCGGCTTCTATATCTCTCTCTCCAAGAGTCTAGAAATATACGAGAAAACGTCTGTCTTTCTTCTCGATAAGCCCGGGAATATACCAGAGAAGATCCAGGCTTTTTTTGCTTACGCCGTACTTGTGTGTAGATGATTTATGACTTGTTTACAGTGCGTTTTTAACGTCGCCGAGGTTTACTTTTCTTTTTGTGGACCTGTTTCGTTACATTACTTACATGGGATAAGTAGCGAGAAGATATTATTTATGTTGTATGATTGATTTTTGTTAGAAGAAAATTGCGGATATGTGATTTCGGAACATTAATTAGTAGGATTCGGTTAGCGTTGGATTGGGTAAGCGTTGTTTTAATTAATCTTTGCGGATACTCTGACTGCATTATAATTTTCAATTGTCGCTTCCTTCTTAGTGTCTTAGTTTTACTCCCGGTTGCTCCTGATTACCTTGATAAAACGGGATAATTGAGGATTAGATAATGAATTTTAGTGCATCGTGACGACACTATTAATCAGCCATTTTGTCCGTTTCCACCTCTGCCGAACAAAATCATCTTTTGAATTATACAGAACTCCTTGGTATTTTGCTGTTGATTGGGGCTATGTAAAACCGACTATTTTAGTTTGATATATTTCATATGTTTCGTCTATTTACGTAACACTATCGTCAATTTTGCAACTTGAATGTGGAAATAATAATTTTTGTGAGACATGTATCGAAATTAAGGTTAAATTCTGAACTGGGGATTCCTTGTTAAATTAAATAATTAATTTCATGAGGAAGGATTTTCTGTAAGTAAACGTGCGTTATTATCCTTCAAAGCATAATTTTTAGTTTTTTTTATCATTTGTCGTGAATTGTGGATAATTTAATTGTCAGATTAATTTTGGTTGTTTGTGATTTCGTTTTTACTAAATCTTGCAGATTAAATTTTGTATTTATTTACAGACACTTAATCCTAAACTTGAAATTCTCAATTCCTACATTTCTTATTGTGTTCCTAATTTCTTATTTAACATATATCTATAAATAGGACTTTACTCGTAGAAGATAATGTACTTTATTTAATATAAGAACACTTGCTGAGAGGTTCGTATACGCATTTCAGCCGACACGCAATACTTGGCATCGAAACCTGTACACGAAAGCTTTCGTACTTCCTTTTTTATTAGAATCGTTAGATTTTTTATCTGCTTAACAAATGCTTTAACTTTTCTACACCAGATTACGTTTTTTTTTGCAATAATGTTTGACCTACAAGGGATACGGTTCTGAAATTTTGAAACAATCTTTAAAACAACCTAGACAAGATCCTTACGCAAGCAATCGGTTTCATCTTAAAAGTCAAGCTGTGACACTTAACCCCAACTCCCATAGCCTCCAATATAGATGCACTTTAATTGTGCGTCCAAAATTTATAGACAAATAAATAACGTGCAAATTTATAAGCTTACTGTATTAAACGCAAATAATAATTTTAAATGCAACTTGATTATTACATTCAAAATTAACAAGAAATTATCTGCGCTTTGACCTGGTCTGTTACAATTATACAATTGTAGGTAATAATACACATCTGAAATGATTCGTCATTGACGAAAATCTAAATCTTTTTATTATCTGTTGCGCTATTTAATTTGACGAGTCGCTGCTGGTCTATGATGTGTGACGATGATGAATACGCGTAAATCGAAGTTCCGACGTGTATGCGTGTGTATAGTCCGGCCATATGACCTCTTCACCACCACTCAATTACGCACTGATTCTCATAGCAATGCTCTCTCATCCGAGACCTCTTTTGGACCCCCTCATTGTATGCCGCCAATTCAACGATATTAAATAAGAATTCTTCGACATTTTTGCACTTACTTTTGAAATGATTTCGCATGTAATACCCTGCACATGTTCAATTATAAGACGAAACATAGGTATAATAATATGAAGATTACTCGATATATGAATATTTAAATTATGGTGGAGGTGTCGGAAACTGTAACAATAGATTTGTTCGGACTACCAGTTCTAAGCAGTTCTCGAATCATTTTAAAATCAGTAATTTTAATAGTAATGTGCATGTTTTACCAAATTCTCGTTACGGTTGGGGTATTTTACAGACCTCCTGGAAGTGATATCCGTCAATTTTTTGATCACTTTGATGAGACGTTGGCGAATATGAATTTGGTTTGTGATTATTTGATTTGTTTAGGAGACCTGCTAGTTGATAATTACTATATTCTCATCAATTATTTACTCTCTTGGGTTGTCACATACGATGGGTTTACTCGTCTAGCCTCGTTACTTGATGTGATCTTGGTAAATGATTTTATAAGAGTGATTTCTGCAACCGTGTTCACCATGTCTCTAACCATAATTTTGTTTCTTGTGATGTTGATCTTGGTGCAAATGAACCCGCTGCCCCTGTGTGCACACACCGTTCATTTAGGGATTTTGACGCTAATTTGTTTAATAGGGATTTGGAATCACTTCATTTGGGAAATATTAATTTTTTAAATAATATTGATGAATAGGTCAACTATATCAATTACTGCATTGTCTCATTATTCGATTTACATGATTATAAGACGAAAACATGGACTAAGTAAGATGTTCAACCGCTGGATAACTGATAATTTGAAGTTAACTGTGACATTGCCCGATAAGGCGTTAAAAAATTGTAAAACTATTAATTTGACGGTTGATTGAAAATATTATAAATATCTTCGAAATTTTGTGTTTGCTGCTGTTAAAGCTGAGAAAAGAGCCTATCTTGATTATAGGTCGTTAAATAAAAAGGCCACTTAAAAAAACTTAACAGATTTATAGAAGGAAATCTATTAACTTGCCACATACTTTAACTGATCCCAATGTTATTAACGGAAGTTTTTCTTCCGTGTCCGGTGTGTCTTCTCTACTATCTGCTGGAGTTTTAGATTTGTGTGGTGCTCATGTGAGAGCCGGTGTTTTCTCATTTGAGGAGGTGCTGGAGTCTGAGGTGGAACGAATTGTTGGTGGGATTTCTTCTGACGGGATTAGTGCATGGATGTTGCTCCTTTGTTGCTCATATATTATACCTTTTCTGACGCACATTTGTGATTTTTCTACCGTAAATAGTGTGTTTCCAACCATTTGGTAAGTGGCTTGTGTGGTTCCACTTCAGAAGAATAATTGACCCACTGCGGTCACTGATTTAAGTATATTGCCAATAATGTCGAACGTCTTGGGGGAGAAAATACTAAAGGGGCAATTGAGTAGACATATTACTACTGTCTTTTCAATCAGGACAAAGTTCTGTTACTGCGATTACTACTATTATTAATGATATTATTTCTGCTACAGATAGAGATCTTCGGTAGCATTGACCATCAAACTTTAATTTCCGTTTTGCACTATATAGGTCTTGGAAGGGAAGCTGTATGTATTTCTTCGAGCTACTTGTCTGATAGAAATCAACGGGTGGTTGTCAATGGTGATGTGTCAAATGTCACTTTTCTGAAATGCGGTGTTCCGCAGAGCTCCATTTTAGGCCCTCTACTGTTCTCAATATATACTTCACATTTATTTTATTTCTATTAGCATTAGTACAAGAAATGTTAAAGTATATAATATTAAGTAATGAACGAATCATAGACATCTAATCCTAATGCATCCAACATCTAAATAATCTAGTCTTCATTCCTGCTGAGAAGATCCGTAATTGCCAGAAGGAAACAGATTTACGTAAGTACATCAATAAACAACATCAAAATCTTAAGTGTTCTTGATTTCATATCATTTTATATAAACACTTGTATCAAGAGATCGATTTGAATTCATGATCGGACGACGACAATAAGAGCATTATAAGTTAACAACTTCAATTGACTATACCTTGTCTCAGAATAAGAAGGAGTGATTCAAATATCGCGCCAAAATGATGTATATTTTTAAGGTATCTCATTGGTTCTTGCGTAGGCAAGTTTAACATGGGAAAATAAGTTCGCCAAAACGTCATTTTATGTTTATAACCAAGCCATAACCTAGTTTCTTACATTTTGGCTTTGGTTTATTATATTTTATTGTGTCATTAAATAAAATCCGTACGTTTATATACAACTTGAACATGACGGCTAAAGACCTAAGGAACAAGTGATCAGGATGAAAAGCAACACATCCATCCACTTTAACCAAAGTATTAAATGAAACACAAAACAGCAAAATCCTTACTTAAAAATAATACAGTTCTTCTAACCTCAATTGTCTACTATATTTTAAGCTGTGTGTTCCATGTGTTGGCGGGATATTTGAATCACTCCTTCTCATTCTGAGACAGGGTATAGTAAGTATAAATATGTTAATTTTAGATATTGATCTTAGGCAGATTGCTTTATAACAAACTATGATAACGCGGTAAATTCAAACAGACTACAAAATTATTATAACATTATCATTTTTTTATTTAATTAATTATTAGGAATTATTTTAATATATATGTTACTGTGAAAGACCGAAATCTGGTGAATGTCGAGATTCACCGGTGAATGTCAACATTCTCAACGTTGCTTGACGTATGTCCGAAATATTGGTGAAATTTCATTATTTCTAACTTACACCGGCGATTGTCGACATTCCGCATGCACTCATGGTGTATGTTAAAAACATTTTTTTTTTAAATAAAAAAAAAACCCCATAGGTCTTTATTTATTAAAATAATATGGGAAAAAGACTTTGTTGAACTCAAAACAAACAGTAGAACATAAAAATATAAAATGAAATATAAAAAATAATAACAATATCTTATTTATTGCAACAACATAAACTACCATGACACTTCGAATTGCACAAAAGTTCCTTGCTTTTACAGCTGCATTTAGTCGTGGAACACTTTCTTTTGCAGTTACAACGTGTGTAGCCTTGCCCTCCACTTTTTGAATTAGCAGAAGCTGCTTCTCTTAGCGACATTTCTTTTGTTGAAACTTCGTCCATGGAAACTAACTTTTCTTTACAAATTACGAACTGATTACGGGTGAAAAGCTGCTTCAAGGTACCATTTTTGTTAGCTAGTCTATAAAAGGCTGAATCCTCTATTCCAACAACAACCGCTAACACATTTCGAGGGTCTGTACGACCACGGTCGACATCAGGGACTTGAATTCTTACGGTATCACCAATTTGGGCAGGAGGAAACTTTTTTTTTGAGGTTCGCAACATTTTTGTTGCTTGAAGTAGAAGACTCTCTTTTGCAGCTACTCTTTTTGAAGAAATTAGCTCGTGTTGTTCAGTCAGTACTTGAGATGAAGATGTGCTAGGTGGCGGATCAGTCAGTGCTTGAGATGAAGACGTGTTAGGTTGCGGGTCAGTCAGTGCTTGAGATGAAGACGTGTTAGGTTGCGAGTCAGTTAGTGCTTGAGATGAAGACGTGTTAGGTTGCGAGTCAGTCAGTGCTTGAGATGAAGACGTGCCAGGTTGCGGATCAGCTCCAATGGTATTTTCATTATTCATGCCTCTTTCAATATGGTCACTACCCAAATTTTCTTCAACATAAGCTTCTAGCTGTTCTTCGGTCTCAATGTTTGCAATTTGCCCGCGGGGGAGTGATGACGATGTTATACCCCTTTTTGGTTTAACGCCAAACAGGGCTTCATAAGGACTCTGGCGTATTCCTTCGTGATAAGTTGTGTTTTTGGCGAATTGGACAAACGGCAAACCTTCTGACCACTTGTTTGAATCATTGTCTTGCATCCATGCAGTTAACATATTTTGTATGTCCTGATTGGCTCTTTCAACTGAGCCTTGTGTTTGACTGTGACGAGGCTTTCCGTGCACTATTTTAACATCTTTCCACATAGCGCATAGTTCAGATATGACTCGATTACTGAACTCTCTACCATTATCCGAATGCAATATAGCGGGAGCACCAAATGTTAAAAAAATTTGGAGAAGGTGATAAGCTACTTCTTCCGCTCTCTTGCTTTTTAAAGGTCGTAACTGGACAAATTTGGTTAAATGATCTTGATATACCAATATAAACTTGTAATCGCCATCCCTGTGTGCTTGCAAGTCTATCAAGTCGACTTGACATCTAGAGTTCAATTCGGAACTGACCATTGGTTTCACAACAATACCTTTTTTAGGCGCACTGTGTTTCATTTGACATTGTTTACACAAATTTAAATACAACATTACAACTTCATAAGTAATATTTTTGTATCTAACTTGCAATTCTTTAAGCATTCGTGTTCTTCCTCCATGGCCTGTTCTTATGTGAGTTTCAGAAAGTATTGTAAACAACTCATCATTAGTAACATAATACTGGATATTCGTTTCTCCTGGTTTTAATGGCACAATTAACTTTTCTTCATCACTAACTTTTAAAATGTCAAAACGTTTTAAACGTCTGTAGTCCAAAGGTGTACTACACTTACTTTTAGCAGAAATTACTTCAGAAACGATTTTAGAGTACTTTTCTTGTGAAAAATAAAAACAATTGTCTTCTCGTTTACTTCCAATTAAGGCATGTAACTTTTCAAAAAACTTATCACGATTCACTGTAGTAGCCATTGAATACAAATTATAATTTCTAATAAGAAAATTAAATTAGGTTAGGGAGCGTGCCCGCAGGCTGTCAAACGTTGCGTTAGACTGACGAAGGCAAAGCTAACTGAAACAAGATGCTGGAACCGTCTAAAAACTTGTTGCGACCTGCCGTTTCCGACATTCACCGGACCTCATTTGTGTTTGTCGACATATACCGGTAAAAGTCCGAATCTATAATACAATTAAGAAATGTTCGGACTTTCACCAAGGCATTTGGTATTTGTCGACATCCACCGGCGGATGTTGACATTCACTACTTTCGGTCTTTCACGGTAACATATACATATTTCATTAATATATAGCTTATAACATTTTAGGGTTACCAACGTGTGGCAATCACACTATTTGACCAAGATGATTCACATGTTCTGTGAAAAATTGTATGTATGTATAATTGTGAACACTAATTCTCTACGAAAATAATTAATTATGACAGGAAAGCAGAAATACGTCAAGTTTGTTTTTGAGAGGAACACTGCGTCTCAATTATAAATTATAAAAAAACTACGAATAATAGTTATATATAAATATATATATAAATATAAAATTGTTTCTTGGTCGTGCTTTTAAATATAAATTTAATTATTTCTTGGTGTTAGCGACCTTTTCTATCTACTTAGACACAAATAAAAAACATTTTTTTCTTCCTTTTAATGTAAGACGTTTCGACACTTTTCTTTTTAATGTCTTCTTCAGTTATTATAATATATAACACAAATACAAACATATTAAAAATTTTTGATTCATACATTCTGCAATTAAAATTTTATAAATCAGAAATACACAAATCAAACATTTTTAATATGTTTGTATTTGTGTTATATATTTATAATAACTGAAGAAGACATTAAAAAGAAAAGTGTCGAAACGTCTTAAATTAAAAGGAAGAAAAAAATGTTTTTTATTTGTGTCTAAGTAGATAGAAAAGGTCGCTAACACCAAGAAATAATTAAATTTATAAATATATATATGTATATATACAAGGTGTCTCTAAAAGGTCTTTAAACAACTCTATATATATATATATACACCCTATATATATAATTAATATTTTTTTTTTGAATAATGCAAGTAATTGTCATCAATTAATTAATACCCCGCTAAATTCAAGAAACTTCTCACATATATATATATATATATATATATATATATATATATATATATATATATATATTAATTTTTCTTGGACGATTTGTAGGTCGTTATACTAGTTTTAAATAATTTTTAAAACTCGCTAATTTGCAGTGTTTGAAAATTATAATTTTATAATTTTACCACTGACTATTAAATTAATTAGGTAATTTTTTTTTAAAAATTACCGACACGGCTGGGATTCGAACCCAGGCATACCGATTACTAGCCGGTTGCTCTACCAACTGAGCTACCGTCGGTGTCTGAATTCGAATTTCTAAATCGTACTGATATATGTATATCAAGTAACAGATGGAAATGAGAATGTATATATTTAGCACTAAACGTCCATGTGCTGTATATATGTGATATTAAATTTTTATTGACCTCATATAAGTAAATATATATTAATTTTTCTTGGACGATTTGTAGGTCGTTATACTAGTTTTAAATAATTTTTAAAACTCGCTAATTTGCAGTGTTTGAAAATTATAATTTTATAATTTTACCACTGACTATTAAATTAATTAGGTAATTTTTTTTTAAAAATTACCGACACGGCTGGGATTCGAACCCAGGCATACCGATTACTAGCCGGTTGCTCTACCAACTGAGCTACCGTCGGTGTCTGAATTCGAATTTCTAAATCGTACTGATATATGTATATCAAGTAACAGATGGAAATGAGAATGTATATATTTAGCACTAAACGTCATTCTCTATACATTCTCATTTCCATCTGTTACTTGATATACATATATCAGTACGATTTAGAAATTCGAATTCAGACACCGACGGTAGCTCAGTTGGTAGAGCAACCGGCTAGTAATCGGTATGCCTGGGTTCGAATCCCAGCCGTGTCGGTAATTTTTAAAAAAAAATTACCTAATTAATTTAATAGTCAGTGGTAAAATTATAAAATTATAATTTTCAAACACTGCAAATTAGCGAGTTTTAAAAATTATTTAAAACTAGTATAACGACCTACAAATCGTCCAAGAAAAATTAATATATATTTACTTATATGAGGTCAATAAAAATTTAATATCACATATATATATATATATATATATATATATAGGGTGTACCACTTAAAACTCCCAAGACATTTGAATTTTGTAAAAAGCAGTTACTAAAGAATGTGATCGACTCTAGTTTGCTCTCACAATTGTGTTTTATAATGTGAATATGTAGATGGCGTTGCGATGAAAAAAATTTTTTTCATCGCCTCAATCTTCATTTGTTTTTTATTTGAAAGAGTATTAAAATTAATGTGAATATTATCATTTGTGTTAGTTTCCAAAATTTAACTGTTTTATATATATGTTATATATATTCGTGTTTAAAAAAAGTAAGAGTAATTTGAATTTTCGTCTTTATTTTGTTTAAATATTTAAACGGATCAAATATAACTAACAAACATGTTCAAAATTGTTGCTTCTTGATTGCTACATTATGTATATTGCCTTATTAATTTTCTTCTGCACTTGTATAAATTTTATTATAAAGGTCGTCCATATTTATTATGGATTTCTTGTAAACTTCAGTTTTCAAGTAATCCCTCAAGGAAAAATCTAACGCGGTTAGATCCGGCGAACGAGCTAGTAGAATTACCGAACAGATGCAGTAGCAACAGCGCATTTGCCCGTTTAAGCTATTACAAAAATGCAATGTTGCTACTGCATCTGTTCGGTAATTCTACTTTAGAGTCGATCACACTCTTTAGTAACTGCTTTTTACAAAATTCAAATATCTTTATCCGTTTGGCCTGGGAGTTTTCAGGGATACATCCTGTATATTAGAGTTACAAAACTGTTGTTGCGAACACTAGCACTATTTGACGCTGATAAATTGTTATGTCGAATGCGGTATGTTCATGAGCTCGCCACAGTTAGTTGGATTAAAAGACACAAACTCACAAAACTTCGTATATTTGTCGAAGATAGCTCAGCAAATCAAAATGATAAATGTTTAACATAAATTTTTAATTATTAAATTAACACGTATTACACTAATAATATTATAGAATGAAGTTACGCATTACAAACTGTATTGTTGAATTGGTTTTACAGAAAATACGGAGCCCTTGTTCGCGTGTGCTTAGAGGTATCTTAAAGAACTGATTTCAAATATGAATTTTTCTTGCAAGCAGAGTTCGCATGATATCTAACTGAGGTTTCTAAGAAGTAAAACAAAAATACAATTTCTTGCTAACCCATGCCATATACACTATAGAAAACAAATATTGATTATTGCCACAAAGGGATGAGTAAACTAAAATACATGAAATTACAGTTGAACTATCTATAAATATTTCTAAATGCTTAAAAAGATTTATTACAAGGCTAGGTCAAGCGACCCTTCGTTTCGGTGAGTAACATAAAGTATGAAAATAAGGTTCCAAGATTACTGTATATATTATATACAGAGTGTACAACAACAAAAAAGTGAATTAAAAGTTTGCTCGGCAGTAAACAAAAGCGATTCGACAGATATGTTTATATCTACCATGAAGTTAAATTGCAATATATTTGTTTTTTAAGAATCTGTACCTAATTTAAGGACAGACTGTATATAATTCCTACTGCATTTACGTACGCACAATAATGCACATATTGCAATACATATTTGCAATAGGCATTGTTAGGTGTCGAGCAAGAAAAATACTCGAAACTCGCCCCGATTTTAGTAACAAACTTCGATTCACCAAGAAGAAAAGAACAATTCTCAATTGAAAGAGAAATTTATGGTACAGGTAGAGTATTGTGCGTGCGTACAGTTGTTAAGGACTGGTATCCTGGCACGAGACCGCGTGCATAAGGGTGGTGGACGCGTGGCTTTGTACCCCTTTACCTTTAACCTCGCACAGTGGCGAACAAAAAGATTTTCGGGCAGCTGCATCGTATCCACACACACACACACACACACACACACACACACACACACACACACACACACACACACACACACACACCACTCACTCATTCTGCTTCCTATTGTTGTTGGTACGCATATGTATATAGTTGAGGGGGATCCGGAACTGAATTACTGAATTAGAATCATTCAATTTGAAAGGAGGAGAGTCCTTGGTTATCGGTAGGAATATCATTGCGATAGAATAAGGTCACTGAAAATACGCACGCATGTACGGAGATTTTCGAATAGATTTCCTATTCAGCTCTGGTAATATATGACAAATTTTAGGCATGTGTCGCATTTTAAAAATAATCTGTAATAGATTTATCGATACGAAAGAGGTCTAGAAGTTGATTCTATTTAGAAATTATACAACATGGAAGTTGTACTATTTATTGTATAGTGCATCAGAAAAGTAATCTATACTACAACATGTAAAATAGTATTTATAAAGCACGAGCGACTGAAAAGAGCAAGAATACCACTTTTCCTTTGATGCTAGCACCATCCTTCTTTTCACACCAATTCTTGAACGTTTTATAGGATTTTTCATTTATCTCACATATTTTTTATTTTACTATTATTTTTGGAATCTCTTATTGTATAATTCATAACCATAAGTCAAAGAAAGAAAATCAATTTTAAATGACATGCGTTTATTTGTAAATAATACAAGATAATGACATGGAAACACGTAGCGTAGATATTCAATTATATAACAAAATATAAATGTCATATTGATAAGTAGGACTTGCCGCGATATGTAAGTCACGTCTTACCTTTCGTGTATTTGGTATAAATATCGACCGGAAGAATTAAAATACATAACAATAAAATTAAACTAATTACTTAATATCTAAGGATGTATAACAATCGATAGTAAAATCCTATTATATGAAGGCCACTTATAAAATGAATATTATAAATAAAGTTTTTAAATATTACTCTTCTATATCTATTTTTATCTAATACTATTCTGTTTGTTAGGCAAACATTGTTGATAAATTTATATTATTTGGATGACAATTATAACAAACGTCAAAAGGTAATTATGACAAATGTCAAAAAGTGTATAAATATTAGTACTATCATGACAATCTTGATATGGCTTTTGTAGGTTATATTATTTGACAGATAAAATTTCGCAACATCACAAATTTGACGCAATTTTACTTTTTTGGCACATTTCGGTTGTGAAAGCGATTCAATCATATTATTATTACTAATGATGGTGCTGGTTATCAACAATTACGCAAACATAAATCTGTGATAAATTATGAAAATCAATTACAAGTTCGTATAGCAACAACAGAAAATCTTTACGCCCGCAATTGTAAGATATTGCATTGCATGGGCTTGTAAAATTAATTCTAAAACTAATACATAGCCTCTATAGCATTTTAAAATCATTACAATTCTATCATTGAATAATGACGATTAATTAAATGACATTCGATGTCGACATTTGTAAAAGTAGGGTTAGGATTTATTGTCAATTACTCAGTGTTGCCACACTAAATTTTTGCTTCGATTTTTTATAGTCACCCGATAAAACATATGCCAAATTAATTCATACTGACACGTTTGACAATTGACACTTAGCCATACGAAACGACTGCACCAATCTGATACGAAAGTTGGATGAAAAAGAAATAACAGAAGAAAAGTATAACCTCGAGATTTTTGCATATGTCCAAGTTTTGAAGCCCCTGATACCGATAAAGTGATTTTTGCAAATACATCTCTCTCCCTCTCTGTCTGTGTGTGCATGCGTGACACGATAGCAGCCAAACACCTAAAGCTATCGCTACCAAACTTTATATTTACAATCATATTCTTCCTCTAGAAAAAAAAAGAATAGAATTAAACATCAAATAGAAAAAGCTGTACTGTTTAGTTGGAAGAAGGTTACGGCTATCAATACATGATAGCGGACAAACGGCTAAAGCTATCAAACTCAATGAATGACTATAATCGTCCTCTCAAGATATGAATATATTTTCAGTGAAACTGCAGGTTGAGCGTAAGTAGTAGTTTACGTCAAGGAAAAAAATCTACTTTTACCAACATCTCGACTATTAAGTCTGAAGAAATTTCTAAGAATACTCTTATCGCAAAATAACTTTTTGATTTTCAATAATTTTTGTATAAAAAGAATTTCAAAATGTGCATCATAAGTAACACTTTTACTCTTATCTGATAGCAGTTTTTTGCAAATATTTCGCAAATTATGCATTCTGTGCAGATTTATTAGGAGTACAAAAGTGTTTAAAACACGATTTGGAACAATTTTGTATAAAAAGAATGCAACACTTTTATTCTCATCTTTGTTCTATAGAATCTTAAAAAAAAGTTCAAAACTGACCGCGATAATCGGAAAAAGCGACTTTTCTCCTGCTCCCTTTCTTTTGAAAATTGTAATTCTGTAGATTGGTTTGCTCTAAATTGTTCCAAAGTATTTTAAAGAAAAAGCATGTTCTTGCAAATTTTCAAATTTTGACGGTTTTTGATAGGTTTGCTCTAAATATCATTCCAATCAAAAAAACCGTATCTCTTGCTTATTATCAAAATAAATTGAAAAATAAATAAATTTAGAAGTGAGAGAATCTACATTCTGACGCTTGTTCCAGATTGTTCTAGATTTGTTCTAAATTGTTCCAAAGTATTTCAAAAAGAATCATAATTATCCAAGAAAATGGCGAAAGACAATTTCTTGACACCTCTTTTTGAAAAAATCAAAATTCTGATAGTTGTTCCAGGTTTGCTCTAAATTATCCAAAGTATTTCAAAGAAAAAATCATAATTGACCGAGATAATAGAAAAAAAACTCCTTTTTCACAACCCCCCTTTTTGCCAAAATTGAAATTCTAACGGTTGTTCCAAAGTATTTCAAAACAAAAACCAAAGTATTTAATTTGCACAACTTTTTATACGAAAATTCGGAACGTACGTATAATAAAGTTGTGTGCTGTCCACACTTCATAGCAGTTTTTTGCAAATATTTCGTAAATTATGCATTCTATACAGATTTATGAGGAGTACAAAAGCGTTTAAAATACGATTTGGAAAAATTTTTGTATAAAAAAATAATTCAACACTTTTATTCTCATCTTTGTTCCATAGAAACTCGAAAAGAAATTCAAAATTGACCCCGATAACCGTAAAAAACGAATTTCTTCCAGCCCCCTTTCTTTTGAAAATTGTAATTCTGACGATTATTCTTGGTTTGTTCTAAATTGTTCCAAAGTATTTTAACGAAAAAATCAAAACCAAAAAATGAGGAAAAACTAACGCCGAAATTATGAAATCAGACTCCGTTTTTGCAAAAATTAAAATATTGACCGTTTTTGATAGGTTCGCTCTAAACATTGTTCTAATACAAAAACTGTATCTCTTACATATTATCAAAATATATTGAAAAAAATTAATCCAGAATTGAGAAAATCTAAATTCTGCAATGACGCGTATTCCAGGTTGTTCAGAATTTGTTCTAAATTGTTCCAAGTTATTTCAAAAAAATATCATAATGAGCTACGAAAATGGCGAAAATTTTTTTTGCCAAACTCCTTTTTTGAGAAAATCAACTTTCTGACGCTTTGCTCTAAATTTTTCCAAAGTATTTCAAAGAAAAAATCATAATTGAGCGAGATAATAGAAAAGCGAACTCTTTTTTCACAACCCCCCTTTTTGCAAAAATTGAAATTCTGACGGCGGTTCCAAAGTATTTCAAGGCAAAAATCAAAGTATAAGAACACACTCATATATTCTAATTCTAGCAGTAAATTTAAAAAGGAATTCAACAAGCTTTTAACAATGACTTCACGCAAACAATAATTATACGTGATTATTACGCGGTATCAACAGATATCACAAAACCAGCTCGTTAAAACCATATCCACCCGACACATTTATCGACCTCTATTCAAGAAACCCCATCAACAGGTGTCGGCACATTTGAATAGGAAACAACATAACAAGACGTCACAGACCGGCAGGAAAATCTAAAGAAATTCCCCTCAGTGCGAACAGAGACGACCCCTCACCCCCAGTTAATGCCCGTCTAGTTCTCTCCGAGCCAAGATATCTGTGTGTAAGACCTGTTCCTTCCGAAACGGTAATTCTTGCGGACACGGATGTTAAGCGCTCAATGGTCGGTGAAGGATATTCGTATACGTCTGCGAGGGTAGAATAAAGGAACGGCAAAGAAAAGATTCAGGGGCTGACTGGTGCGTAAGACACACAATCAGGTTGTATTGAAGGATCTCCCTTACTTGAATGGATTAGAAGCAAGTGAATTCCATTGTTGTTTTCGAAATAAGATTACTGGAAAGTGTGGATTGATAGAATAACTTGCCGGATAAGAAATCTTATTTAAGTAGCTAAGCGGTTGGATCTTATTGAGCAAGTTTTTGTTTTAATTTTTTGAGTAAAGTAATGTTTGACTATTATTCAAATGAATAAAATTTTGTTATTAATCTATTTTTTAAATGGAAAAATGTATTTTTAATGTACACTGCATAACGCGAACAACATATTATTTCCAGAGCATCTCTCTCACTTGGTGAATTTATCGATTAGATCAGGCGAATTTCCTATAACTTTGAAAGCGTCTGCTGTAATATTTATTCATAAGAGGAATGATCCTTCAAATATTGAGAAATGTAGACCTATTGCGCTGTTCAGTGTCTTCTCTAAAATTATCGAAAAAAATATTGCTAACAAAATATTCCATTTTCTAAACAAAAATAATCTTATTTCCTCATTTCAATCCCGTTGGAGTGGCTTTTCTACTGAAACCGGTGCTCTCATGAGACGGATACGGGACGATACACCGTGTTGGTTTTGTTGGATATGTCTATACACCCTTGGCTACTTTCAGAGCATTAAACAAATGATTGTCTCATTTTTAAAAGATCGTTTTTAGAGTGCGTGATGTCAGAATATGATATGGACGTTGGGCATTGTCCTGGGTCCCTTAATATTTTTATTGTTTCCCAGACGTGTTGCAAATGAAGTGTAGGCACCACACGACTTTCATGGGTTCGTATAACCACGTACGTCCCGAATTTTCGTATAAAAAAGTTGTTCCAAATTAAATACTTTGATTTTTACTTTGAAATATATTTGGAACTATCGCAAAAGAGGGGGCTGCAAAAGAAGAGTTTTTTTTTTCTATTATTTGGGTCAATTAATATTTTTTCTTTGAAATGCTTTGGCAAAATTTAGAGCAAACCTTGAACAACCGTCAGAATTTTCTCAAAAACGGGACTGTCAAAAAATTGTTTTTCGCCATTTTCTTGCCGATTATGATTTTGTTTTTAAATACTTTGGAACAACTTAGAACAAATCTAAAACAACCTGGAACAAGCGTCAGAATTTAGATTTTCAATTTTGGATTTATTTTTTTTCAATATCTTTCGATAATATGTAAGAGATACGGTTTCTACGTATTAGAACAATGTTTAGAGCAAACATATCAAAAACGGTCAAAATTTTAATTTTTCATACTTTCAGCTTTCGTTCTTCCCCATTTTTTGATTTTAATATTTCTTTAAAATGCTTTGAAGCAATTTAGAGCAAACCTGGGACAATCATCGGAATTACAATTTTCAAAAGAAAGGGGGCTGGAACAAACTTGTTTTTACGCCGTCAATTTTGATTTTTTTTTTCGAAATTCTTTGGAACAAAGATGAGAGCAAAAGTGTTGTAATTTTTTTTGTACAAAAATTTTTCCAAATCGTGTTTTATAAACACTTTTGTACTACTAATAAATCTGTACAGAATGCATAATTTGCGAAATTGAGATTCAAAATTCTACCGATGAGTTTCATCAATTATGGCGAAATATTTCTGTATGATATGGACGTTGGACTTCAACAGGGCATTGTCCTGGGTCCCTAATATTTTTATTGTTTCCCAAACGTGTTGGAAATGAAGTGTAGGCACCACACGACTTTCTTATACGTACCCACGTGCGTCCCGAATTTTTGTATAAAAAAAGTTGTTCCAAATTAAATACTTCGATTTTTACTTTGAAATATTTTGGAACAACCGCAAAAGAGGGGGCTGCAAAAGATGAAGAAGGCTATTATTTGGGTCAATTAATATTTTTTCTTTGAAATGCTTTGGAAAAATTTAAAGCAAACCTTTGAACAACTGTCAGAATTTTTTCAAAAACGGTGCTGTCAAAAAATTGTTTTTCGCCATTTTCTTGCCGATTATGATTTTGTTTTTAAATACTTTGGAACAACTTAGAACAAATCTAAAACAACCTGGAACAAGCGTCAGAATTTAGATTTTCAATTTTGAATTTATTTTTTTTTCAATATCTTTTGATAATATGTAAGAGATATGGTTTTTATGTATTAGAACAATGTTTAGAGCAAACATATCAAAAACCGTCAAAATTTAAATTTTTCATACTTCTGGCTTTCGTTCTTCCCCATTTTTTGGTTTTGATTTTTTCTTTAAAATGCTTTGGAACAATTTAGAACAAACATAGAAAAATCGTCGGAATTACAATTTTCAAAAGAAAGGGGGCTGGAAAGAACTTATTTTTACGATTATCGCCGTCAATTTTGAATTTTTTTCCGAGATTCTAAGGAACAAATATGAGAGTAAAAGGGTTGAATTTTTTTTATACAAAAATTTTTCCAAATCGTGTTTATAAACACTTTTGTACTCGTAATAAATCTGAACGGAATGCATAATTTGCGAAATTGAGATTCAAAATTCTACCGATGAGTTTCATCAATTATGGCGAAATATTTCTGTATGTTGACGATACAACAATAGTAGTTTGCACCCGTTTTTACGACAGCTCAAGAAGAGAATTAGCATATCTAGGTACAAAATTTTAAGAACTGGTGTTATGCCAGCAAATTAATGATCAAGCAGTTGATCTTGACAGTTGAAAAGAAGTTATGATGACACCATCAAATTGATTATGTATGCGATAAGCTTCGGAGAGCATATTATATGTTCCACACTTTAAAAAGCATCTTCAATGCTTGACGTTTATGCAGCGTATATTATGCTTATGTCTAGTTGTATAATTTCTTTTAATATTATTGTTTGGGGCCAAGCAAGGGATCTACAAAAGTTGTTTATTATGCAGAAGAGTATTATCAGACTGATATTTGATTTGCCGAATCGTGAGTCTTGTAGAAGCTACGTACCAAGGGAATATTTACCGTTTCTTTAATTTATACTAAATTATGTTATTTAGAATAAGCATAAATTTTCTCTGCCATGATCCGTGAAGGGTTTTCTGATCAAGCACAGTTTCTACAGTGCGGCTGGGCTCTATTCACGGTGACAACAGATATATTTAATCTGCATGTTTATTAGTTACATTATTTTGTATTTTGTGAACACCTGTATATATAATCTTATATACGTCGAAGTCTGCATCCTATGTGGATGCAATTGAACAATAAATTATACCACTGTTTACCGTGAACAAACTGTACCTGCCATCATGCAAACGAATTTTATTTGCAAAATCCACATGCATTTCGCTGTTGTGCTAATTTAAAAATAAGACGATAATTTGTAATTGAAAATTAAAATGTTTCATTTACTTTATCTTAGCGAGAGAGAGCGCAGTAGATATCATTGGTTGAGCAAGTCCGGCATCTACCGCACTCTTTCTCACTAATATAAAGTAAATAGAACATTTTAATTTTTAATTACAAATTACCGTTTTGGCACAATGAAATCAAATAATCCTCATTTCAAGACGCTCGATTGATATAAAAATATCCACATTTCAGTGGTCTTTGGAAACACATAAGCAGTGTACGTAGTCCTTAAATGCATTTCCGGTAAAACCGGAAGCGTTGAAAAGTGTTATTGTAATATTGAAAAAAATCCGTATATATTACCTGTATCTATTGCTATTACTCAAATTTCATACAGCTTGATGAAGAAAATAAGAAATACCTGTACCTATTGCATAACACACCCAGTATATAATTATTTCTATCTCATAAATTGTATCAAGTACCCATACCTAAATTATATCCACAATATCTTGAAAAATAAACATTTTGTAATAGTTATTTACGGGCCAAGTACGAGAAGACTATTTTCCCGCATTTTTAAAGTACGAGCGACTGAAAGGAGGAAATGCCTTTAATTGCGCGAATGCGTGGAAGACATTTTTACGCAATATTTTTCGTACGAACATTAAATTAAAAATATTATTGATTAACGTGATTAATACATATCATTAGATTACCTAATTAATTTAAGCAGTTCATGTACGTACCAATTACTCATCTTCGCATTAAATTATATTCTTGTACATGACATATTTATTCTTATATTTCTAGTGAATTTATCACGTTTTTGCTTTGATTACAATTATTTGACAATCTTACATTTGTTGGCAGAATTCCTAGCAATTACTTCTATATGTCCTTAACTGTTAAATAAAGTATAATTCAGGGAAGTAGTATAAACTCCTGGACAAAATTAACGCATCACTTGTTACTTCTACTACTACTTGTAATTTTCACAGTTTTAATTCATGTAATATAGTATGCAGGTAGCTTAGAATGTCGTCTCTTATTATTGAAAAAAAATCCAGTGATTTGGCGTTTTTAAGGTTATACTTAAGTTTGCAAGTACAGCTCGCAGACTGAGACCTGGCCGGTGAGATGCCCTTCCCACAAGATGCGCAGTGGATTCTTATAATATTAGATAAGCACGAGCAGTGCAATATATTTCCTATATATGTGTCTCTTTTCAGTATATTACAATTTCTTATCTGCATTTACTCTTTCGTCCGGCTAATGTATGCGATGATGAACAAATGTTATCATTTCTTTTTTCCGAATACTTTCTCTGTCACACAGTGATCTGTAAATCTGCGCGACTTATAGATTGAGGCTCCTCCCATCGGCCAGGACTCAGTCTGTGTACTGTAAGTGTATGTGGTGTTGATTTCCTAAAAAGCTGTTAAACAAAAATTGGTCAGTTCAATTTTGTTGATCATTAGTTTGATTTTAATTTGTTTAAAATAATAAAATACACTATCTGTATTGCTAGAGTTGAACATATGATTTGTCAACGCAATATAAGTGAAATTGAAGCAGCGCAAGCAATAGCTCTGGTTAATGATGGTCGAAGCGAGCGTTATGTGGCTAATTTGTTGGGCGTTAAACAGTCAACATTAAGTCCAACGATTAAACGTTTTAATGAACTTGGAACTTTCTCTAGAGCGAGAGGACAAAATTGCAAAAGGTCTACAAAATAGATGAACGATTTCTTAGACAACTTGCTTTAAGGACGAGACTATCGACCGGTTCCGAGTTACGCAGAGCTCTAGCAGAAGTCCGAAACGTTGAGTTTATTGGAAGAACAGTCAGAAGAAGGTTTAGTAGAAGACCAGAAATTGCACCACTGCTCAACAGACGACATAGAGTTGCTAGATTGCGTTTTGCTAGAGCTCATGCAAATTGGACAATTGACGACTGGAAACAAGTTTTGTTTTCGGATGAAACACGAGTTAGTCACCAGATGGACGTGAACGTGTTTGGAGAAGACCACATGAGAGGTTGCTGACTGCAATATCTCTCCAAGAGTTTTATTTCGTGGTGGGTCAGTAATGCTCTGGAGACCGTTTTGACGCTAGCGCGGCGTTGGTACCTATTCACAGGAGACCAATGACTGCAAATTTTTATATCGAGAATATTGTAGAAGAGCATGTTGTGCCATTTGCCCCATTTATTGGGCCAACTTCCTCTTTATGCAAGATAAGGCTAGGTTCACACGGCATTGTACTGCACGTTTTTAGCAATATTCGATTTTAACCGTACACGGTGCGGTCTGTTCACATGATACGGCTTTTATTCGTTTAAAAAACGTATAGCCCCAGTTTTCATACAGCGATCTCCATGTAGCAGACCGAATACGTTTTAAGTTTATTCGGTTTGCTTGACAAGTCCGTTGAGTATTCGATAAACGTATAAACGTATATACGTTTTTTTGCAGGACAAGCGACGTGTGAACGGTTCTATACTCAATGTATGCGCCACTACTTATTCGGTAAAACTCATCCTGCACAAAAACGTGCAGTACAATGCCGTGTGAACCTAGCTCGATCACACGTTGCTGTAGACGTAATGGACTACCTTCGAGAGGTCAATATTCACGTTATGGAGTGGCCACCTATAAAAGCCCAGACATAAATCCCATAGAGCATCTGTAGGATGCACTAAACGTGTAGTTAGACGCCACATACCTGCTCCTTTAACTGAAGGGCTTAGAGAACTTGAAGAAGCTGTGGTTGCAGAATAGGAGAATATTCCTCAAACCACCATTTGCAACTTAATTAGAAGTATGCTTAGACGAATGGAAGCAGTTATAAGAGCAAGAGGAGGCAATACCCGATATTAATTTTATAATTCTTAAGGGTCCTATATAATGGAGCGGAAATGTAATATTGGTTGCATAGCACATAATTTAATAAGTCAAGGATGTCCGAGTACTTATTACACATAGGGAATATACAATAAATATTTGAAATAATAACTCAATATGTAAGCGAATAAAAATTCATTTATGACCAAATATTTACACATTTGTAACCGCGGGAAAGATTTTCACCAGAATAACAATTCATTGTAATGTGGGTTGCCTAATTTTAATTTATTTTATATTCATTTAAAACAAAGAAAAGAATAGTTGAACGAAAAATAAGTGCAGAGTGGGGTAGCTTTTTAATCAATTTATAACGTGAACCCAAGCAAACAAATCTCCTCCAATGGATTTTTGAGAAAACTTGTTTTTAATATTTTGACATATTAATTAATTTTCTTTAATCCGATAATTTTTTTTTTAATTTGATTATTCAGCGGGGTAGATTACTAGATTCTTGATAAGTTGACGTTGAAAGTTTTCCTCCAAATTTAAAATCAACAAAAATATCTTGCATCAAAAATCTGCTATTTTTTCATTATTCACAGATCCACTATACATATAGGACCCTTAAGTTAAATTTAATTTTAGAATCACGTCGAAAATATTGTTAGAAGTTATTTACAGTGGTGTTTGTTTCATGCGTTATAATTAGAGACTGGATTTTATGCAAAATGCATATTTGTTGTTTTTTGGTATATCCCTTCTATACTGTGTACTTATTCATTTTCCACCCTCATAATACGTTTTTTACCATTTTTTTAGTGCATATAATGCATATTTGGACACTTTACCATAACTGCATATGCACGTACATATTTCATAATTATTTTGCATATTTATGCATATATTCGCCATTTTCATAAGAACCATAATAAAATCTGATATTTAAAGATATTTAATTTGTTTGTGTAAACGTGAAGGGATTGCATTCCTTCAACTTTGCATTAATGACTCATTAAAAGTCCATCTCATTAATAATGAGATGGACTTTCCCAAAAATAGGATTTAACTCTACTGATAATCGGTTTACAGGGCAATTAGAACTTACGTAAGAAATCCTTTTCAGAAATGTAGGTATTAATGCAGGTATATTATACCGTACGACTAATATCAATATAAGAAAAACAAATAATTTCCTTCATAGTTTGTTCATTCGTAAACGTGTTAAGGTCTGTGCTATTTGGTGAAACAAAAGTGAATTAAAAAGTTTTGAAAATGCCGAAGATAGCTAAAGCGAAGGTCATCTCTAATAAAAAATTGGATAAGTGATTGCAGTGCACCAAAAATTATTGACGAAGAAAGTGTTTTGTGCACACTCTGCGACAAAAGGGTAAGTTGAATTTTGAAATATTTTGTCAATAACAAGTTCTACAATTATGAGAATTTTTTTTTGTGTTCATAAATATAATGAAACAATTTCATAATAAATTATTATTAGACATGTTTAATTTTATGTTCTTTAAAACTTATATATCTTTGTAGTATTTCTTTGTCATAAACACCAAAATAACCATAATCAATCAAATTTAAACAACTGGAGAACTTTACAAAACCAGACAATTTATTTTTCTAGTTTTTGTAGAAATATAGTAATTAATAATAATTATTATAACTGAATGTTAAAAATATATATTTGTTACACAGATTACCTGCCAGAAGAAATTTCAAGTAGTGGAACATTTGAACACAACATTTCATCAGAACAGGGTTTCTGAAAATTTGAATAAACCGCGGCAGCAACTTTTGGAGGAAAGTTTTCTCAATAATTCGAAGAATCCACAATAAGCATTTTCCAAAGATTTGTGTAATCTTTTTGTGGGTTGTAATATTCCTTTACATAAATTGGACAATCCGATATTTCAAGAATTCCTGAAAACTTATTGCAAAGTCGATGATAAACCTATTTATGTACCCAGTTCCTCAGCTCTACGCAAGAAATACATCAACGAAATTTATGAAGATGTTACCGATGGTATTAGAAAGGAGTTGAAAAACCAAAATCTTTGACCCTCTGTTGATGAAACTACCAACACGAGGAGCCGTCAGGTTGCTAATTTGATTATTGGAACCTTAAATGGTTCAACTCAATCTAAAAGACATTTAATTAAGGTAGGTAATTTAGACAAAACAAATCATGTTACCATAGCCATGTTTATTAATGAGTTCTTAGCGAATTTCTTTTTACCCGACAAAGTACCTTTTGAAAAATTTATGTTAATGGTAACTGACGCCGCTTCGTATATGTTAAAATCAGCTCAAAGTCTGAATTTTTTTTCCCCAATTTAATCCATTGTACTTGTTTGGCTCATGGTTTAAATAGGGTTGCTGAAAAAGTTAGATTAGAGTCTCCAGATGTAAATAATTTAATTAGTAATATCAAAAAAGTATTTTTGAAAGCGCCCTTACGAGTGCAATTATATAACGAAATGCTTCCCGGCATTCCATTGCCACCAGAACCTATCTTAACAAGATGGGGAACATGGCTTAAATGTGCTGTGTTTCTTGCCGATAATTACGAAGACATCAAAAATGTTGTAACTCAATTTGATTCAGCAACCAGTCTTGCCATAGAAAAGTGTAACGTAATTTTCAATAATTCGACAATACAAAATCACCTATCATATATTAAATCTAATTTTGCGATAATTGAGCAGGCAATTACTAGATTAGAAGATAGAAATTTATCTTTAAATGATGGTGTTGGCATTGTAAATGATATTGAAGAGAAAATTGGAAAAGTCAACGGATTGACTGGAAAAAGAATTAAAGAAAAATTAGCCGCAATTCTAAGCAAAAATGGAGGTTTTGTTACGTTAAAATCTATAAATAATATAATTAATGGCAATTTTAATGAAGACATTAATATAAGCCCCTCATTAATACCTAGTTTTAAGAATGCACCGATCACATCTTGCGATGTTGAAAGAACATTTTCCCAATATAAACATATAGGTACTTACAGATCGTAGACATAATTTAACTATGGAAAATTTAAAGAAATATATGGTTATCTATTGAAATAAATAAATATATAATTTGTAAATACGACAATTTATTGTAATAAATAAATATACAATTTGTAAATACGACAAATGAATTTTAATTTCCTAAAACATAATAAAGAAATGCACATCATAAGTGCATATTGCATATTGTAAGTGCATATTTAGGGATTTTTTAAGTGCATATTGCATGCATATTTGGCAAACTTTTTAGTGCATATTTTCCAGTCTCTAGTTATAATTTCAATAATAAAGGTTTTTGGTAAATTTTGTCACTTGCTATAAGTGATGCGTTAATTTTGTCCTGCAGTTTATTTTATAAATTAAATTTTATTACTATCAAGATCAATTTATTTTTTTAAATATTCCAAAGAACTAGTGTTTTTTGCAATTTTTATAATCGAGTCGACTGGGAAGCACTCGTTGCTGGTTATAAATAAAATTTTCATTAGTAAATTTATTGTGCAAAACTGCAAAATTTAATATTTTAAGATTTGAAGTTCATGCATATTAAATTGTACGTTTTTATATATTTTTCTAATTTCCCTAGTCAGGGCACCATTTATAATAACTAATACTTTACTATTTTAAGTTATAATGCAAAAAATTAGGTAGGTAGAGATAGAGGAAAGGTGCCTAATATGAGATAGGTTCCTAATTTGAGATACCTGAATATTTTCAATAATACGTGTTTCCATCTAGCGGTAATCACGGAAACAGTTAAGCATGGATGCGAACCATATTCTATATAACATATTTCTATATTTGATGACAAGCGACAACGTGTGCAGTTAGTTTTGTGCGATTGCCGGTAACGAAAATTTTTTTAGTGTTGTCTATTTTGTGTATCTGTAATTCAAAAGGTAAACTAATGACATTTTAATTGTACTCAGTTTACTGTTTACGTGTACGACATTCTTTTAGGCTATATTTCTTTAGTTAACTTTACTTTTTTAAATTAAAATTAATATTTTTTTGAATAAACGGTTGGGATCCTATTATCAGATACCTGAAGGCTCCTAATATGAGATATCTCATATTGGGAACCCTAATATTTTCAATTTTAAATTCCAAATTATTACTTTAACATTTTTTTTTTTTTGATAATTAGATGCCTAAGCAAGGAAAAAAACGTAAAAATTGGGACAAGGAAGCCATGGTTAGGGCTGTTCAAGCGGTTAAAAACAAAGGAATGGGATACCAGAAGGCCTCTCAAGTATTTCAAGATCCAAAAGGTAAATAGAGTTTTATTTTTTAAAGTATCCTTTATTAATTTCAGTTTTTTGTTTTTTTCAGGGATTATTGAAAGGTGAAGGACAGAAGAAGTGTACATGAGTTGGTATCTACCAGTTTGGGTAGAAAACCAGCTCTGAATCGTGAAATGGAGAAAATGTTGGCGAAATATTGTATTGAAGTGGAGCAGAAGTATTATGGATATGGAGAAGACAAGACGTTAAACGTATGGCGTTTCAGTTAGCCATTCGAAATGGGATTCGTCATCCTTTTAGTCAAAAAACAGGAAGTGCGTGGAAAAAGTGGCTAAGGGGATTTTTGGCAAGACATCATGAATTATCTGTCCGTACTCCACAAGCAATATCTGCAGCAAGAGTAAAAGGATTTAACCCTGAAAGTGTTACGCAATCTTTTAACATTTATGAAAAAGAACTGGAAAAAATTAATTATTCACCACACAGATTATTTAATGTGGACGAAACTGCCATGACAGTAGCCCAACACAAACAAAGTAAGGTTGTGGAATTAAAAGGGAAAAAGCAAGTTTGTGCAATAACGTCCATGGAAAGGGGAAAATTAATTACAGTCGTCACAGTTATGAATGCTGCTGGAACATATGTTCCTCCACTAATAGTATTCCCCCGAAAAAATATGTCTGAACACTTAATGGAGGGTGCACCTGTTGGGTCCATTTGGGCATGCCATCCATCTAGGTGGATCCAAACGCACACTTTTAGGCAGTGGTTTGCCCACTTTATCAACTTTACTAAACCAACAAAGGAGGATCCTGTTTTGCTGTATTGGATGGTCACTACTCGCACACAAGGAATATTGAAATAATAGAAATAGCCAGGCAAAACCATGTATCTATTGTCTGCGTACCTCCTCATGCAACACGCAAAATGCAGCCTCTTGACGTAGGCTTCATGGCACCTTTAAAGACATATTAGCGTAAGAAATTCAGACCTTTCTTAGAAACAATCCTGGAAAATTAGTGACAAATAATAATATTTGTTCATTATTCGGGAAAGCTTATAACAGGACCGCTTCTATGGATGTGTCAGTAAATGCATTTAGAAAAACAGGTGCGTTTCCATCAAATAAAAATGTTTTTACAGAAGTTGATTTCATTGGAAACGAGGTTAATATTAGTATGAAATCTGAGGTAAATGAACAAAGAAATGATTATTCTGCTCCAAAGGTCGCCATTACTTTAACTCCTCCCGATAAGCCACTGGCGGTGACTCCCAAAGATATTCAGCCGATACCATCAACTTCTGGGATTTCCAATAATTTACTTCCTCCCACTAAGCCACTGGTGGTGACTCCTCATGATATTCAGCCGGTACCATCAACTTCGGGGACTTCCAATAATTCTAATAAAAGAAAGGGTTCAGCAAGTCATATTACGTCAACCCCATATAAAACCCATTTAGAAGAATCTATTGAGAAGAAGAACAAAAAAACAACTGCCGTTCAAAAAAAAAACTTAATATTAAGACAGGAATTAGGAAAGGAAAAAACATCTAAGAAGAAGGTACCAGTGTCAAGTAGCTCAGAGTCGGAGGAATCCGAAATTGAGTAAAATGAATCTAGCGAAGAAGATTACGATGATGCAGAGTGTGTTTTGTCATGGACGATATTCGGAAGACACACACGAAGAAAAATGGGTTCAGTGTACCGTTTGCTTTCGCTGGACTCATGAAGAGTGTGGTGAAGTCAGAATACATTCACTTGTCCGCTTTGCGAAAAAAAAGGGAAAAGGAAAAAAAAGGCTCTTATTTGAGTAAAGCAATATCTTTTAATTTGTTTTCTTAGGGGAGGTCGTGTACAATTGTAACGCGGTACGAATGTAACAACAGTTCTAAAATGTGTTAGCGCAGTCTCTAAATTTGACAACCCGGCGCATGAGCAGACCAGGTGACATACTCCATTACATGTTAGTTTGAGCGAGAAGTATATTATTATTAAGAAGTTACTACAGATTGTTTATTTTGAAGTCAGGTAAGTAAATTTTAAATCTTTTTTTGTATTTAGGATAACCTCTGCATGTTACTATTTCTTCGAATGAGTTCGTAGTGAATGTTTAGCGTAGATATACCTTTAAAATATTCTGCCGGTATTTTGTGGTTAGGTATTGTCTAGCTTTTGTATTGAAGCCAAATATATAAAAATGTCACGGAGGTACAAATGTAACATTAGTAGCTGGTACAATTGTAACATGTTACATTTGTACCCATGAAACTTTTGATATTGAATTAATTATACATTATTGTGTAGGAGACAATGCCGCGTCAAAGAATCAGAAAAACCAATAAAGGACCCTCAAATGAACTTATGAAAAGGGCGGCTAATCTAATTATAGAGGGAAATAAATCTCAACGACAAGTAGCCAAAGATCTGAATATATGCCATGTAACACTTAACCCTTACATGAAAAAATTAAATAATGGAGGTTCGCCAGAAATGGGTTACAATCCACATACCAAAATTCTATCAGAAGAACAAGAGCAAGCGTTTTTGAGATATATACGGATTTCCTCACTTATTTATTTTGGGTTAACGCCAAAGGAAATACGCAAATTGGTTAGTAGATCAACGAACAATCAGAATAAGAAAAAATGTTATATAATTTAAAAATTGTCCACAGGTTTTTCAATTCGCTATACAAAATGAAACAACCGTTCCTCCCAAATGGTCAGAAAACGGGCTAGCTGGTAAGGACTGGTTTACGAATTTCATGAGGAGACACCCCAGTCTCTCTATAAGAACCCCAGAGGCGACAAGTTATGCACGAGCGATTAATTTTAACAAAACAAATGTCGGAAATTTTTTTGATAAACTTTCCCTCCTTTTTGAGAGATACAAATTTGAAGCCTCTGATATATAGGTACAATGTCGACGAAACAGGGGTCACAACCGTGCAAAAGCCGAACAAGGTCGTCGCTATAAAAGGTTCGAAACAAATAGGTGCCATTACCTCTGGAGAGCGAGGCACTTTGGTGACTGTTTGCACAGCTGTAAGTGCTGTTGGAAATACCGTGCCACCATTATTTCTCTTTCCTCGAAAAAAAATTCAAGCCCATTTTATACGAGGCGGACCTCCTGGATGCATTGGCGAGGCAAATGGCTCAGGCTGGATGAATGAAGAAACTTTTCAGATTTTCATAAATCACTTTGTAAAGCATGTAAGACCTTCGCCCGAAAAAAAAGTTTTGCTATTATTGGACAACCATAATTCCCATATATATGTTCCAACCTTTGTAAGGCAAATGGAATAGTGCTTTTATCTTTTCCCCCACATACGTCGCACAAGTTGCAGCCCCTAGATCGTGGCGTGTACGGCCCTTTTAAACATTATGTGAATGGCGCTATGGATAATTGGATGAAATCACATCCTGGTCAAACAATGACCATCTACGACATGCGGGCTGTAGTTGCTGAGGCTTTTCCAAAAGCTACAACTCCAATGAATATTATGGGAGGATTTAGGGTGTCTGGAATTTGGCCATATAACAAGGACATTTTCGGCGACGACGAATTTGCCCCGTCATTAGTAACCGACAGGGATCTACCAATGAACACCCAAACAGAAGCTGTATACACTGACAACGCCCGAGTGGAAAATAACAAAGGTATCGCAGAGATGGCAACAGCAGGTTCCAGCACAAAGCCGGTTACTACAGGAGATGCAGATGCATCCTTTGAAGATCTTGAAAGCATTCGGCCACTTCCAAAGGCGTCACGTCCCCAAAAACAATTGCCAAAAAGAAGAAAAAACACAGCGCTATATTGACAGATACGCCAGAGAAACTGGTACTAGAACTAGAACAGAAAATAAGAAAACAAAAAGCATCCAAAATGAAAAGAAAATTAGTTAAAATTGATGAAGAACGAACAAAAAAAATTAATGAATGTACAAACACAAAAATCTCCTGAGAGAGTTAAAAAACACATAGCAGTAGATGAAATGCTCTCTGAAGACGAAAGGGAAGATTCATTTTGTTTGTATTGTTTAGAACCATTTAGCAATAAACCTGGAGCAACGTGGATTCAGTGCTATACTAATGTAAAGGATGGGCGCACGAAAATTGTGTTCATAAACTACGACCGGATTTTTTCTTCTGCTTAAACTGCGATGATGATAACGATGTTGGAAGTGATTAGTTTAATTACCCTCTAAATGTTACATAAGCATGTTTTATTCACTAATAATAAAAAATAATATCTGAAACATTAAAACATTGTTACAATTGACCCTCATGGGTGTTACATTTGTCCAGCCACGGGTACATATGTAACATTCTGCGTTCAAGCATTCATATTTTTTTTCTTCTGTTATTAAAGTGATAAACATCAATATTATAATTTTTACTTATAGCTGTATTGTAACAAATATCGAATTATATTTTTGAATTTGGAAAATTTATAACATAGCTTAAAAAAAAAAATCTGTACAAATTGTTACAACTGTACCCGACCTCCCCTACTTTTATTTTGTACAACTTTAAAGAATAACCTTTATTTTAATAAAACATACTTAAATAAAAACATGTTTTTACACTGTTAGAAATATTGCCTTGATCTAAGAAAATATAATTTTCTTGCGTAGGGTAAATTGAGGAGAGATGACGCATGTTTTGAAAATTAGGTACTGTGCTATTTGTATGGCACCAAAAATAATAGAAATAAGTCCCAGAGACTAAAAACCACTGCATTAAGTTGTCATGTATTGTAAATAAGCGTAAACATATTAATATCAATAAAATTAATTGTTTTTGTTTTTGCACATCTTGCGCTGTCTCACCTAAGTGTATAGGAGAGATGACGCAGTGTGTTAGGTGAGACGGCGCATTCTTTCTTATGAGTTTTATGATATAATAAACTACAAATATGGTGCTTAAAAAAATAATTTATTTCTGTTCAAAAAAAAAAGAAAAAACCAAATACATTTTGAACTAAAAACTACTTATTTTTATGATCTGTTTTCTTCTTGCCACAAAAATCACAAAAATCTTTAAACTTGGTGCAGCCTTCGTGTAACCACCGGTGACAAATGATGCACTGAATCCAGTCCTCTGTCTTTTTGGTTTTGCTATACTCTTCTCTACATCCTACACAAAGGTCTGATTCATCTTCGTAGGTTGAAGAATCATCATAAATAATTTCAGATTCATCCTCTGCATCGTCTGAAGATTCATAAATGCGTTCTTGTTTTTTCTTTTCAATATGCTTTCCAGCTCTTGACTTCCTTTCAACATCTTTTGATGGCTTCGCCTGCTTCCCTTTTTTTTCTTGTTTCTTTTTCTTTTCTGATATATGCTCATAGCTCGATAAAATAGCAGCAAGCTGTTTACTACGTTTCCTTGTAGTTTGTACAGCACGTGCAACTGGCACTGGAGATATCTGGTCCAACAGCTTTCCAGGAGTACGTTTTTTTTCAGTCGAATAACTAGGCTGCGGTGAGATTGACCGACTCCTGACCGTGGGATCATCTGAGGTTTTGTTCATAATGATATTGGACAAAGAATTTTGACGACATTGTAACTCTGCCTGTGATGCCTCCTCTGTTAGGTAAGCATAATCAGGAATAATAGATGGATCAAACGGGATTATGCCTGTTGCCTTGAATGAGGACACTGCGTTTTTTATTGTGGCAGATTTTTCCCATGCAGTACTAAGTAATTTCCCAAACTGAAGCCTGGTAATGCGTCTTCCTGGATTTGCCCTTAAAAACAAATCGCAAGCTTCATAATAAAACCCCTTCAAGGACCTAAAGAATCCTCTATCCAAAGGCTGTAAAAACTGAGTACTATGACTCGGCAAGCAAAATAAAATAACGCCATTTTGAGATGCATATTCAAGCATTTCAATGTTGCTACAATGGGAAGAGTGTCCATCTAACAACAACAGTACTTTTCCTGCTGGTTTCCGAGGTACAAATTGCTCCTTCAGCCAAGTAAAGAAAATCTCACTGTTTACATAGGCAGATTTTTTTGACATATAAACTGTTGATCCAGGAGGCATTCCATCTTGATACTCAGGTTTTTTGTTTTTTCCTTTAA
Source organism: Amphimallon solstitiale (assembly GCA_963170755.1). NCBI lineage: Eukaryota > Metazoa > Arthropoda > Insecta > Coleoptera > Scarabaeidae > Amphimallon > Amphimallon solstitiale. The sequence continues at coordinate 175,801,483 of OY720676.1, forward strand.
AAATACATGTTGGCGGAATATAAACTCCTTCACCATTGCAGCAAACAATAACGGAAATAGTCTCTCCTTTTTCAGAAGAAGTAACTGACGCGACGTTTTTAGACCCCTTGATAGCTACAACATGTTCTGGACGATTGTTTAATTGGAGCCCCGTCTCGTCCATATTGAAAATGCAGCCAGGCTCACTCATCAGCTCGTTTTCAATCAACGTACGCTCTAGGAGTGAAAAATAAGATGCAACATTTTCCTTGGTCATCGCTAAAGAACGTGCGGCAGAAATTCCTTCAGATTTTCGTATGGAGAGTTCCTTATTTCGTCTTAAAAAAGAATCTAGCCATGGATAGCCAGCCTTACGAGATTCTTTATTAAACTTGTGTGATATTGTCAAAGTTTCCGCTAGCTCAAAAGCCATTGACCTTACAGAAGTCCGTGTGGGTGCAAACCCGTGCTTTTGTAATTTTTTTATGTGTGCCACAATTTTAGCCTCGTTTTCTGTTCCTAATGTAGATGACGGCCCAAGCTTTTTAGTCTGGAGGTCTCTGCTTTTTCTTCGACGTCGTAAAGTGCCTTCGGATATACCAAATTCTCGACCTGCTTCGCGGATTCCCATATCGCCCCTATCTATAGCAGCAACTGCTGCAGACAACTGTTCTATTGTCCATTCACCTCTTTTAGTACTTCCTTTTCTTTTATACTCTGTTGGCATGCCTAAAGAAGATACATTATTTAATATCTAACACAACCTATACCAAATGCAATTTTATATGTAGGTACCTATCTGTGCGTCAACTCTCCTTATATATCAATGCGTCAACTCACCTTATTTCATGAGGAGAGATGACGCACCAGCTTTCTAACAACCTACCTGCATCAACGCTGTGAAATGAGGTTAGAAAGTACTACACATTAATAACGAAGAAACTGAATAACATAATACAATTATTCTCTAACATACCTGTATTCTCTTCACTTCCCGTTGATGCAAAAAATGTTCAATATCTTTAAAATAAATTTTTAAAAATACGCCCACTAGAACAACTTAAAGTAAATTGCCAAAACATGCAACTTGCCGGTAATACCTACCTAATCATACGGGACAGTGATGCCAGGTTTGTTGCATAAACATCAGTTATAGAGGAACAGTCACTGCGTCATCTCACCTAACGCGTCATCTCTCCTCGATTTACCCTATATATAAAGCCTTAATTTACTTGATTTAAAACGGTTTGGAAATATTTACTTATAATAAAACGGACCGTTTCAAATCAAGTAAATTAAAGCTTTGTATATACATACGCAAGAAAATATACTTTCTTAGATCAAGACAATATTTCTAACAGTGTAGGAACCCCTACTGTCTCATACCTATTAGGAGCCGCAAAATTGAAAATGTAAAAAATACATTTTTTAACTTATTGCAAAATTATTAAAATTCTGATATATTTTTTTATTAAGCGCTAGGTAAAGGATGTTACCAACACAACGAATGTGTTTCACATTGCTTTCATAATAATATTAGGAATCACGTCTTAATATTGTAATAAAACCAAAATGTGTCTTATATTAGGCACCTTTCCTCTATATTTCCTTTTAAAACTCTCAGTATTAGATTACCTATATACTATATGTATATAAGGTATATATAGGTAGCTAAATAACTCATTTTATTTTAAAATACCCAGTCATTTATACAAATTAAATAACGGAAAATTGACCATTATCACACTACACGGATATTAGGGCGACAAACCAATTAATTGCATTAAAAAATGTGGACCGTTAGATTCGGTAAGGTTTCATTTAAAACGAAACAAAAAAAATAACAAAACAAATCGAGGGTGGTTCGATGCTTGTCCAACTGCTACGGAATCCCCATCAATAAAACCGAACACCCGGCTTCTACTTTGTCCGTTACCGAATCTATTATCTCGCATGTACTCTTTTACTACTTCTTCGGCAAAACAAACCACACGAAATCCGTTACGCTACCGTTCGAGTTCAGCGCGTTTCAGCGCTGATTTGCCACGTGCCAATGAGTCGACAATCGTACGGAACGGCCAATGAAAACGTCGATTGTCGCCCCACCTCGCGCAAACTCTATCCAGTCCTCAGGCGTGGTTACAAACACTATTGGAGCTTATATTCGGGTTAGCGGGTTCATCACCTCTCCTAACTGTCCAACAATGTGAGTTCAGTTCGCCGGTGAATTCCGAGGCGTTGGCATGCCTCGTGTCTTGTATCACCATGAGATGGAATTCGCTTACAGACCATATCATTATCCCACGCAGCCTTCCGTTTTCCAGAGACTCGGCATCGAACCGCCCCTATTTTCTGCTACCGCCGTCCTGCAACAACATCTACAATATTTACGCTATACAGAACCGTTGGAATTAACGGCATGTCCTCTGGATTTATCTACGAAATCGCAAGCACCGATTACGCCACCATGTACACCGTCGCCCGGTCAAAAAAGACCACCGTTACCGAGCTCTGTTCCGGAAGTGCCCTCGAAGAAAGTTAAAAATCCATCGCCGGCGAATAAAAAGACTAAAGCGACGAGAAAATTAAATTTCGACGAGGATAACAGCTCACCCGTTTCGGGAACCATCATCAGGCAACTCGGTCCCGACGAGACATTGGTGGTAAGGAAAGGTGATATCGACCCGGCGTTTAACGTAGTCGAAGTCACCGAAGAAGCTAAAGCTGAACTGGCAAAAATTGAAAACCACATTGGAGATTACGTTTGCCGCTTGTGCCGCGAACTGTACGAGGATGCTTTCGGTTTGGCGCAACACCGCTGCTCCCGGATCGTGCACGTCGAATATAAATGTCCGGAATGTGATAAAATATTTAACTGTCCCGCCAATTTGGCTTCGCATCGTAGATGGCACAAACCCAGGCCGAACAAGGAAGTCAAAAATGAAGAAACTGCTGACAACGATAGTGCAGAACAATTTCCATGCGATCAATGCGGCAAGAAGTTCAGGAGAATAGCGTATCTCAGGAAGCATCAGGCAACGCATCAAAGTGACTGACAACGGCTGGTTCCAGTTCGTCCTATACCAAGAATGGCACCTCGTTTATGGAGACCACCACCACTGCCTCAACTGACTAGCAGTCAAAGTGGACTTCCCGTGAATGGTCTAGAAAGGTACGTTCCAAACGTCACATGGATATCTCCATATTAAAATTTATCACACTAGTCATTTACTAGTCATTATATTTTTACTAGTCACCTTCTAGTCACTAAGTTTAAATAATTAAAATTTATTTATTAAAAGCAAAATAAATATTTTATAATAAATAATTTACAAATATATATTATTATAAATAGAATTTATTTGTAGTCATCGAAAAGAATTCTAGTCACTCTAGTCACTATAATGTATATAGTACACACATACTTTACTAGTCATTTTTCTGTACTACTTACACATATGAATTATTTATAATTATCAGCTCGTATTGTTAAATAATAATTCTATACTAAAATTATTTCTTTTTACTAGTCACGTTCTAGTCATTGCCAAATATACATTTAATGTTTATTTAATATTCGAAATAGTATTTCCGTACCTAGTCATTTTTAACCTGAGTACTTTCCTTGTCGGACATTTCTGTATTCATTAGCAACTACATATATACTAGTCATTATCCGAATAAATGGTGCGCAAATCAATTAATAAATGTTAATCGATGATTGTACATATTTGTAATTATTATACATACATATATAATGTTAGGAATGAACAATTTCGAAAATAGTCTTAAGGAAAGGTTACATGTTGCTTGTCATTTTACTAGTCAGTCTATTCGTAATGTTAGATTTTAAAAATTCTCTATTATACTATTCCATAGGTACCTAAATGTATTTTGACCGCTGGATGAAATATATTTATAGTTCGGCTGTTATCTAAATATATTTTTTTCAAAATTTTTAGAGAAACTATTCGGCTCTGTAAATATAAAGAAATAAAAATAATATCAAATAAAAGTATATCTACTATTATTGATCACACAGTATAATTCTTGTATTAAAACAACGTGCTAATTTTACAAAATAATTTGCTAATTATCTTTTTAACATATGCAATTGATTTTGTACAGTCTTTCAAATTATTTACTATTAGTAGATATTACAAATAATTATTGTGGTTTTTCTAAAGTTATATTTTACAACAAAAAGACTAGCACAAAATAAATACTAGCGTTATATTTCGTTTACACATTAAATGAAAAGAAATTTTTTGAACCTCAGATGCATATTAAAAACATAGACGTAAAGGCATATACATATGTAGATGTTTTTAATTAAAAAGTTTTATTAATTTTAATAATTTTTTTGTTATACAGAGTGATCCACTTAAGATGCATTTTTTCATACCTTTGTTATTGTATGTATCAAAAAATTATTCCACTAACGTTCACACGTTAAATCACATTCGAAAATTATTTATTAATTATACAGAGTGTTCCATTTTGTTTGCGCCGTAACTCTGTTAGAAGGTATATTATTGATTTTTTTAATATCTCGTCGTATTTGAAAAGTTAGTTTGTTTACTAAATTTGGTTTTGGAATTTTGCAATATTCCAATTAACATATAGGCAAAATAAAGAAAGGTGTGGGCACCACAGGACTTTCTACGACATATGTGCGTTATGAATTTTTTATACAAAAGTTATTTCAACTTAAGTATTAATTACTTTCATCCTCTTAATAAACGTGTGGGTAGAAATGTAAATTCTGTACCAAATTTTTAAATTTTTTATATACAAAAATTATTCCAAAGCGAACTTTAAATACATACTTTTGTACCATTAAATCTATATAGAATGCATAATTTGCGAAATATTTGTATAAAACTGCTCATAGATAAGAGTAAAAGTGTTATTTCAGGCGCGGATATTTAAATTCTTTTATAAAAAAAAATATTCCAAATGTAACTCTAAATACTTTTTTATTTTTAATAAATCTGTATAGAATGCAGATTACCACTAGAATTTTGACAATTTCGACTGATACAAATTAATGTATAATATTGGATAATTCCGTTTTTCAAAAAAATCGTAACTTCTGCTATTTTCAAAACATAGTTTCAGCTAATTTTTAACAATAACTCCAGTACGTGCTGTTAACATATTTATTATCAAAACAGGTTTGGTATTAAAATAAAATTAAAAGTGAATGGTGGTGCATTTAATCCACAGTGCCTGGGTTGGATGGCCACGAATGAGTTGGACCACTCATTTTATGCACTTTTGTTTACAAAAAAATTAAACAATATTTTTTTCTTTGAACTTGTCCGTATTCATAACACATATTTGCGAATTTGGAGCATCCAAGGTATAAACCCATCGTTCACAATTTACGCATTTAAGCCAGTCTATTGTTTGGGTATTGTTTTCTCCACATTTTGAACAGTCGTTTTCATGCCACTCAACAATATTACAAATCTGTTCGATCGTAATCCAAATTAGATACTAATTTCCAAATTACTCTATCCAATATATCCAAAATTTCATATTTTCTAAATTTCTTAAATATATTTGGAAAGCATCTTCAATATTATCCTCTACAACACCGAAAACCCAACAAATAGTTAATGGAATAAAACACAGTCTTTGAAAATTTCGTTTGCGTTGCTGAAATTACAGTCTACATACTTTTTCAAAATATTTAGGTTTGATAACTATTTTCTGTATTATTTTTAATAATATGTATTTTCAAAAAACCAATCATTTTTTTTCTTTAACTCAGGGATTATTCAATAAACGATTGCAAATTTTGGAGGAAAAAGGATAACTGAAATCAAATATTTTGAAATTTTTGTTTTCATTTTATTACTAGCAATGCCATCAAAACTTACATGACAGGTCTGGTACAAATAGTGTAAAGAACAAATTCTTTTAGAGAATTACGAAATAATAATATAACAAACAACATAAATACACATACAAATAAATAGATAAAATCAGTTGTGTATGATATGGTGATTAAATGAATGATTAAACAGAGCGAGAAAAGATTATTTGATGTCGAAATATGTAAATAGTGGCTTTACATATTTCGACCTCAAATAATCTTTTAGTATTTTGCAGTTCCTTGTCATTACTGAGTTCATTGTAAAACTGTTTCACTGTTTTATATCTATTTGGGTAATTTACACACAGCGCTTAGGATTTAGCTAAATTATTTTTGGCGCGAAAGTCCGCCTTACCGTCGCCTACATTTCTCGCGGTAGGTGAACTACTTTTGTACATACATATCGTAACTTGTAAATATCGTTATTGAACAAATCACTTGATAAATCGTTATAAGGGTATGTGAAAGAAATTCGATTTGATATCGTCAAAAAATATTATAAAATGTACAAATAATATCTTGTGTCGTAATGCCATGCAGTAGTCTTCAAAGAGCTTGTAAAGATGATTTATCAACTGAATTTTCTTATCAAATTCTATAAATCAAAGCCGTTTCTACCGACGACAGACTGAGTTCTAAAAAAGAATTGGACGATTTTTTAATAACAAAGAATAAATTTTAGTGCAAACTTGTCCGACGACGTACCTATGTAATGTTATTTTGCTATTTTTCTACAATCGCTCTGGCAGAAAGATAATTTTCCAAATTAAAACTAATAAAGAATTATTTACGTACCTTACAATGTTTGACAGCGCCTTTCTGATTTATGTTTCATAAGTACTGAACACCAAGAGGTATTCAAATGAATTGACAATTCATTTTGCCAAAAAGAACGTACACACGTCGTCAATACAGATTTTTATAACTCAATTTCAATACTTCTTTGAATATCCAGTGAGTGGGTATTATTAGTGCTTTATTTTCTTGTACCTATAGGTTTTATTGAATTAGGTAAGTCCACTTTAATAAACGTTCGATGTAATAGGGAAGTTAATCATCAGTTGATGTTTGAAGTTTTAAGATTAAGTAATAAGATAATTTAAAAATAATTTACATTTTACAAATCGTACATCATAAAATATATGTTATGATAAGGGCCTAAAATTAATTTAGCGCGGAAAGAGGGAGGGGGGGTGGAATTTGCGTTAAAAGTATAATTTTCCTTTCAAGATATTTTAGATGTTCAGTGAAATCGGTAGACCGGAAGTACTAGTTAACTTCAGACAATAAATTAAATTTTCAATAAATTTTTAAAGAATTCAAAACTACTCAAAAGTGAATTTAAGAACAAAAAATGAGGTGTGGCCACCACACGACTTTCTTATACGTATGAAAGTATTACTTCCGGTCCGAATTTTGAAATTTCATTTATACAAAAAATATTCCAAATCCAACTCTAAATACTTTTGTACTCTTCATAAATGTATATAGAATGCATAATTAACGACATATTTGCAAAAAATCGATATTCGGTAAGAGTAAAAGGGATACTTCCGGTCCGAATTTTGAAATTTCTTTTATATAAAAGATATTGGAAATTAAGTTCTAAATACTAATGAATTCTTTATAAATTAGTCTAAACTTAGTAATTGACGAAATATTTGCAAATTTCGATTTTTTCACTGAAGTAAACTACTACTTCCGGTCTGCCGATTTTGCTCAAAATCTAATCAGTACTCAAGAGGGAGATTATATTCGTAAATACAAAATTTGGAATTGATATGTCCAGCGGTTTGACCGCTATCGTGGTCACACACACACAGAAACACACACACAGCCAGACACACAGATTTTTTTTTAAAAACCACTTTTTCGGTATCAGGGGACTTCAAAACGTGGACATCTGCAAAAATCTCGAGGTCGAAAATTTTCATCATCACAATACTTCCTTATACTACGTATAAGAAAGTAAAAAATAATTTTTAAAATTTCTACCGGAAGCAGTCTTTTGACTTTTATCGAAAAACAGTTTTTTGGGGATATCTCACATATTAAAGTATTTAGTGGCGGATTTCAAACAATTTTAGTATAAAAACTTAAAATTTGAAGCGAAACTTTTACTCTTGTCGAGAGGCAGCAAAAATGCCCACACCTTAGTGTTTATGTGTACAAAGAGAGAAATCCTATTTTCCCCAAAATATTAAAAAAGAACCTTCTGCTTCACTAACCAGGTTTAGAGATTTTCTGTAGTATTGTAGCGAGCCCTGAGAATAAAAACCTAACATACTAAGTCACCTTTGATAATAATCAATTGTTTGAGCCAATGAGCTATTTTGCACATGCGCCATGCAAAGAGTGCATGATTTTCTTTTTATTGCGCATGCGTATGATATATCTTTTATCAAGGTGTTAGAACAAACTTAATACTATGCTAGTTACATTGCTGCTAACTTAGAGGAAGTTAATAATAATAGGTTATGAACTTCTAATTCAATAGTAAGATTTTAATTCAGCAAATTTTCTGATCCATGTGCATATGAAAAAAAGATATTTAGAAAATACTTGTATTGCCAGACATCATTAAATAGTTGTTTGTAAATATGTATATTTAAAATAAAATTAAACTTATTTCCTACCTATATAAATCACTGTAAATATGTTATTTATTGCCTCACTGTATATATGTATAAATTATAAATTTAATATAAATTAATAGATACATAAATTAATTAACTATTATGCATATAAAATAAGATTTATCGAGAAAATAAATGATAAAAACCATGTATGTACTTCAAAATAGAAATAGATATGAAAATGAAAATATGTGATATTTAATTATAGTTTCCGGAAATCAAAATTATTTTTTAGTTTCTATTTTATGTGATTGTATTTTATTTCTATTTTATTTAATGTCCTATTTTTTGTTTGAGAAGGTGCATAACATTTGGAGTTTCTCCTGTATAGTTGTATTTAGTATTGAGGGGTGCATTTTAAATGACGAAAAATTCCAAAATTTTTCAAAATATCACGAAAAAGGTGCGGGCTTGGGAGGAAGTTTGCAATACGCTCAAAGCGGCAACTTGTGACGCACTCAAAAAAAAATCAATTTAAAATTTCGCTTGTTTTTTTTTGCTTTAAGTACAAATTAATATTAAAAGAATTTTTCCCCAGGGATATTTGCCAGTATGAATGTACATATCTAATATAATTTTAATTACATAATATATTTTTAATTTTCCCATAATTTAATTTTAATATTTTGTATGTATTTGATTATTTAATATTATGCATTTTTTATATTAATAATAGAATATTGTAAAATTATTCATTACGTATATTAATTGCACAAGATTTTATGAAATTTACCAACACCTAAGCTTTTGCAAATCTTTCTCTGCTTCATCAGACTCAAATATTTGTGTGAATTTTTTTTTATTTATATTTTGGTGACTATTTAGTTATCAAAACTGAACTAACGATATTCTAATATATCATAGAGCATAAAATATTAAAATATATTAATATATAAAATATAATGAAAACTTTCAGCTTGATATTTAACTGTCTAAATTAACTAAAAATTATTATCATTACAACATTAATTTAAAAAAAAAAACAACATTTCAATGGTTATTCATTTGCTAATTAATAAAATAAAATTTGTCAATGTTGTTTGAAATTCCATAAATTATATTTACAATGATATCAATAAATGTATTTCTATAGTCCAGGAATCTCCTGTATATACCGTTTGACTGAAATAAAAGTAGATATAGGGAAACACAGACACGCACACATGTGCATGCAAACATGAAATGGAGGGGTACGATAGTAGGGGAGTACATATGAGTTCATATCGGGACACCGGGGTACCGAGGCTTTAGTGCAAACGTTGAAAGCTAGTATGCAGACGTTTGCTTTAAGGAATTGCTACGCTATGTACGGCTTTTGTATAATATTTTGGTAACTGATGTATAATGTATTAACATTGAACTGAAACAAAACTCAACTCAACTAAAATTTGTAACTAAAATAAAATTCTTATAAAAAATTAAATAAAATTCTCACATTTAAAACGAAACAAAATATTATACTTAATGAACTATACAAAATTTAATGTTGAAGATGTTCAAATGTCTGTCCCTCTTGCATCAAGCAGTACCCTAAACGATTATAAAACCCATTTCGTACATTCGATAGCATTTCAGGAGTAATCATTTGTATGGCGTTAAGAATTTGTTCTCTTAAGCCATCCAAATCAATCGCTCTATTTCCTTCAGCGGTATTAATATTTGCGAGTTTGCTCAGATACAATGTATTACGTTCACGCTCTAAAGTTACGGAACGAATGTGTTGTCCGCGCTCTCGATCTCCCCACTATCTCCCCACACCACCGGTCTTATACATAGGTACATGTTTATGTGTGTGTATTTGAAGATGCATATTAACTTTTAAATACGACAATCTGTATACCACTTAATAATGTAACACTGCAAAATACCAACGTTTCGCCGAAATAGAACCCATTATGGCCAAAAAACAACACCAAAATTAAATGTCAAAAATCAAAAAAGTATTTCTTTCATTTAAAAATATAACTAATACGAATTCATCAGAATAGTGCAAAAACTTTAAATTTAAGTAAAATATCTAAATTTTATTAAAAGCCACACGTACTTATACTAAATCCAAACAGTTTAATTGGTTTTCATTTGATAATTACTTTTTACTTGTCCTAAGCTTGACAGCTTGCTTCTGCCTTTTCAATGCTAGTTCTTCCATAGTGTGATGTTAGGTGACCTTGAAAATCATCATATTGTAGATTCGGGTACTGGCATACATAAGTTTAACTATAAGATTTGTATAAAACGAGTCAAAATTTCAATTTCGTTTGAAAATCCATTTATTTAAAAAATTAGATAAATGTCCCCATTTAAATTTCCCTCCAAGAAAACAAAGGACAATAAAATTCTCAAACCATTCGACTGTTTATAACCCTATATGGATTGTCAGCAAATCACATGTGGTTACTTTTTGCAATGTATTACATGAGTTGTGAGGATGTCCTTACAATAAAGAAAGATGCAAAAAAAATCGATGCCAATTATTGAATTCTATAGCAGTTTCCTGACATTATTATACATAAATCTTATTTATTTCTACCTTATCAACTATTGAAATCTTTACAAGAAATTTAATAATCAACTTTAATTTACTTTGACAGCTTAAGTTTTATATCAATCAAAATGTGCACAGCTTCTTTTCTATTGTTTAAACGTCTTTAATTTTTATAAAACCAAGGTTTTTGGATTATTCTGAGGAACTGTTGTTAGTAAAATAGTCTAATAAAAGATGTCTATTATAATTTTAGATTAATTCCGCTTATTTTGATATTGCAAATTTTGATATTTTTTGCTTCATTTCGGCGAAAAACTAATAATGATACTAAGACGTTTTACTTTTAAGGTACAATACATGTTACAAATCGCACACAGTGGCGTGATTTCATAGGTCCATAGACAAATTCAAATTTTTATTGTGTGTATAGTGTGGTACTTAGATATAGAAATTTTTAGGGGGTTCCCAAACACGGTGCCAATTCAAATTTCGATATTTTTACTAACAAATTTATAAAATACTATTTTTTGTGTCTATTCAAAAAGACCACGGGTGCCAAATTTAAGTTTTGAGATTTTTACTATACAGGCTGTCCCAGAAATAAAAAGACGGAGTAGCAGGTATGTAAAGTCCGAACAGAAACAGGCCCAAATATACCGCAATAACGAAGAAATTAAAAATTTAATTTTCTATGTTGTTTTTTTAGATAAAAAAATTACATTACGGACCTGGCACAGAATGTATGTTTGTAAATACACGTAAGAATGCTCATTTGTAAATAGAAACGAACACGCATTCATAGAAAAATACGCTTTTATTTGTATAAAACGGGAAAAAAACGTTAAATCGTACTCACTCATATAAAACATATTTTTTGCCCGATGCGTCGAAATAACGCAGCTATGTAGTCGGTTGTTCAGATGGGCGACGCACTTTATTGCAGACAATAAAAGATTGTTTTTATTTTTAAAATAGGAAGGTTATTGCTCTTTAATGTGTTTGTAGTCGAAAACAGCTGATTATTATTATTTTAGAATATACAATAAATCGTAGTAAATATCAAGAATGTAATTATTTTTTTCTAGCAGGTGTAAAATTAAAGTAATTAATGGTTTGATATTTATTATGAACTATCTATTCCTCCTCCTTTTTTTTAACACAAGTAATATGGTGGTCCTGTAAAGGACCAATTGTGAAAGTGAAGCAGGTGGATATTTAGTCCAGGGTCACATAAGGCCAATTGAATTCTTTATTATTATTTTTCTGCCGTCTGCGCACGAATAAAGACTTGATATTTTGAGGGTACGTTTTTACACAATCTAGCTTCCGATTTCTGCTACTCCGTCTTTTTATTTCTGGGACAACCTGTACAATAATATTTTCATAGCGAACCTGTTACTTAGTGGAACCCTTTTCAGCCGTAGGATGGCGCCACTGATGATATTTTCTTGGAAATAACACTAACGCATTTAATGACATTTTTTTCATGAATAAGATAAGTTTAATTATAAGGAATTGTGATATTAATGTTAATCGTGATTTATTTCATATAAAATCAACACTAGTCTTAAATATGTACAAATGAAATGTACGAGTGTCTCTAGTCAAAGAGTAGAAATAACCACTAACCAAGCATGGGTGCTTCAATAAGTGCTATCTTGACGATCTCTTTGTGGTTATATTAGAGTGTAAGTTCGGGATTTAACGATCATTTTAATGTATGTACATAAAATTGTAAAAAAATATTGGTATGTTACGTATTTATTTTATTTTTAAGCTTTAAGAATAATGTATTTTTTTTATTATTTGGACGATGTAATTATGTACTGAATTTCATTAAATAAATGATTTCCTATAACATGTGGCAGTTTTTATTTTATATTGTATCTAGATTTCCTCCCTAATACTCTTTATATGTATAATATCAATCTCCAAACAAGAGAGACAATGGAAAAAAAGTATATGGACGTTTAATAATGTGTGCATTAGATTTAAATATAATGAGATAGATTTAGTTGAATTGTTTTGCTAACTGACACGCCCAAATTACGAATTAAAGATGATGATTCAGTGCCACTACAAATTTCCATCGACTGGAACAACTTCAGAACACTAAAGTTAAATTAATTAATTAATATTTCAGGATATATACCTTCAATATACTCCATCAAATGCCAAATTGTGAAGCTATATACTGCCCTGTTAAGCAAAAGTGCTGTTCAAAAATGGCCAAAATGATATATAAGGTGATTGTTATACTACGAGCATTCGCGCCATTTTTACCAACCAAAAACACCGAATATGTCATATATTGGGTGTTCATATGACATATTCGGTAGTTTTGCTTGGTAAAAAGGGGGCAGAATGTTCGTAGTATATCAATTATCCCAACATCTGATTTTGGACATTTTTGCACATAGGACTTTTGTTTAGCATGGCAGTATATACAGTGTGTAAATAAGGTAAGGAATAATATTCATATTTTGTTTATTATCGCTGTTTGGGAGAAAAGCTCGGACAGGTCGATTTTATTTTGTTCCTCCGGATTTTATGGATGCCAATTTTTTTTCTTTGGTTTACTACTCTGGGACCTATGACGTCTTCGACTTCTTTTGCAAACGGAACCTCCTTATTTTTTTGCTAGAAATAAGAAGTATATTTTTTTCTGAATTCAGCAATACCGCATATGTGGTATTTAAAATTAGTAGTTTTAGAGTATTAAGCGTGCTAATAATGACATTTGACATGTCAGAGTGCAGAAATATCGACCAAGAAATGAGAGATAATGTTTTGGAAAATGGGTGGCAATTTGAACATTTATTAATGTAAAATTTCTATTGTTTTAATCGTCCCAAGAATAAATTATTATTATTTGCTCTTTTGATTTTCAAGTTTAATTATTGTTGTCATTTACCTATGATCCTCCGTATCTACTACTACTAATTTTAAATACCACATATGGGGTATTGCTGAATTCAGAAAAAAATATACTTCTTATTTCTAGCAAAAAAATAAGGAGGTTCCATTTGAAAAAGAAGTCAATGACATCATAGGTCCCAGAGTAACAAACCGAAGAAAAAAAAATACGTACATAATATCCCATCTTTAAAGTTATCTTATTAAATAAATTATTAATCCAATTGTAGTTGTTATTAATTCATCACCATATGCTCGTTGATAAATTTTGACAGTGACAGGTGGATAACATTTATACTATTTAAATTGCACTGGATGGAGCTGATCTAGAAATATTACAAGTAAGTTGATAACTTATTTACTAATTCTATCTAGTAATATTAAATGAACAGTCCATATTTTGATTAAAAGGTAATTTTAAAAAATTGTGAATTTTAAACGAGATTAACAGTTGCCGCGGCATCTTTTGTTAAGTAGTTGCATACATCAAAGACAACGCAAATGCGAAAAAGAATCGGTACTACAGTTTCCTTTTACATAATAAAAACCGGGAACACTTGTTTTCAACCAGAGATAAGGGAGATTAGAAATATCCCATGTAATGACTATTATTGGCAAAATATTTTGGAAACAACCGCTAGGCATTCGGCGTTAGTTTGGAGACAAGGCACAATGATAGAGGGCGCTACTATAAGTTTTGTTACAATATTCGGGGCGCTCTCACGAATTGTAGTTAAATGTAGCAAAATCTAGGTTACTTTTTTAATTTTAGCGCATTTACAAGCAAGAAGTTTTAACAAATACATTTTATTATATATTATTTGTGGCCCCAGGTTATATTTATATGTCTTTATTGAATTTAAAATATCTTTCAAATATTCTAAAATCTGATTATGATTAAATTTTGTTTAATATTTATATGTAATAGATAATAACGAAACCCTCTTTACTGTTGTTTTTAATTTTGAATACTATATGATGTAATACTTTTGAATAAAATTTATAATACGTAATTCATTGTCAAAGCTGTATGCATTATGCAATATGTCTTGTTATGTCTTGGTAATATATTTACCTGTCAATACAGGCTGATTCATACTGAATAGAAGGTATTTAAATTTGACAATGCTTTCATTCAGCAGACACAACAGTTGCGCAACTGTTCAGTGATCAAGTTCGGTAGACGACCGCTCACTCTGAACATGTTTAGGAGCGGCCGCCATTTTTGTGAGCGGAAAAATTCTATGCTCATTTACTGAGCGTATTCTGTACGCATGCGCCATTGATGCATTCCAAGGCCAACCTAATACATAATTTTAAAGAAAGTTACTAGAAAAGTACGATACAACAAATTATAGGTATTGTGCAGAAATAATTGTATTATAATATTGGAGTACACCCCGTATTTTAGTCGGGGTTGGAAAAGCCAGCCCTTACACTAAAAACTACGCCAAAACTTAATGCAGAAAAACAATTTATTATTATTGTTTATTCCGTTTAATTTATGTAATTTTAACACATGGCAGCAATGAAAAATACCAGATGACAAGACGATAACATAAAGGTGAGCGGTCCTGTCCAGCGAATACTCAACTGTTGTGAAGTGAACGGTTGCAGTGGGATCGGTTCCCGATCCGTCTACTGAATGAAAGCAATGTTGACAGATTTTGTGCTCGAGGAAAAATGGAAAATTTAATTGTGATCTAAGACATACGTTAAGCCTACAGTAGTGCCATCTTTTATCCAATAAATTTATTCTGCAAATTATCTGCAAGTGTCGCTAAAGTAAATACCTTGGAAAAATAACCTGTGAAAAAGAATCACTCTATAAGAGCTCAACATTCATACGCCATCTTTTGGAATGAATTAAGGTTTTTTTTTTGTGTTGCCAATTTCTCCATATACACCGGCTATCTTTAGTCTCCCTATCTGTGGTCAAATAAATAAAATTCAGTATAAAAAGAAAAATTGTATAATTAAAATTACCAAACATACACTAACATGCACATTTAAAACATGTAAAATATATAAAATATCAGGTCAGATTTATATGAATATGGACAATTTTTTTTTACTAAAATTATGGAAGTATAAAAACAACACAAAAAATAATAAGTCAAAAATATAACTACAATTTTCCTAATAAAGCACTATCTTGTAAAATTACAGAAAGTAATTTTTTATCCTTCAGCACTGCAGTAACTTCTTCTTGGTCCCATTCTATATGCACTTTATGTAATCTACATTCTTTTTTACCAGCTACCCGAATTATACCCCTAGTTTCTATCAACATACACAATCCCACAAACTCTGCTTGGTCCACAGCTAATATGTTTTGTTTCGAACACACTTTTTTATACACGTCATGTAATTTACCTATAGTAATGTCTTTATTTTTTGCATTTTTCAACAATAAGAGCAAAGTGCATAAAATAACTTTTTGTTGAAGTGGTAACGAATCATCTTCTTCATTATGTAAGTTATCCGTTGTACCATAGACGTTATTTAAGATATCAACAACTTGACCTAATTCTACAACTTTTTGTTCTAGGGGTTTTATACCATCCATATCAATATCAATGTTTTCTAAGGATCGTAAAACATCGTGTTTGTTATTTTGCTCAACCAGTTCGATAACTCTTCTACCGATATCAAGGGCTCGTCTAACATCACCGGATATCGCAGCCACTTTTCCGGCGAGCATTTGTAAAGCTCCAGGCTTGAATATTTGAGAAACACCTGTTTCTTTTAGACGTGACATGAAAATTGTTACGATTTGTTGCTTGGTATATGGTGCAAAATGCATTAATTTTGGCTTTAATTCACATCTAGCTTGTAACCGTGGCAATATACGGTCCGTCAAGTCCAATGCATTTGCTATTCCAATCAAAATTATTTGTGAATTCGGTCTTGATGGCCATTCGAATATTGTATATAATATTGACTGCTTTTTGCTTTCTAATTGATCGATTTCATCCAAAACAAATAAACTGAAACAAAATAATAATTGCAAGGTATTTTTCATCAAGTTTATTTATTATAAGTAGTATTATAAACAATTAATTATATTAAATTTTCAAAACAAAAGTACTTACAGCATTTTGTGACTTTTTATAAAGTACTTTTCAATAGCATTTAAATAATCTTTTTCTGACTTTCCAGCAGATTTTATATTTAACTCTTTGACTATTCGAGAAAATATTGTCCCTGAAGATTTTATGCTTGTACAGTTGACATACACCTTCTCAAATGCTGTGTTAATCTGAAAAAAATATTTTTTTAGTCTAATCGAAAATGTGTGAATTTGAATATAAAACCTTAGAATCATTCAATATGATTGATAATGAAGCAGTTTTCCCAGTACCAGGTGGACCACTAATATATAAAGTACCAGACTTTCTCTCATTTAAATGTTCCATTATGAAACTTCTAAGTTCTAGTAGTTGACTTTCACGTTCTGGCATACAGGTTGGTAATGTACTGTGTAAAGCTCGTCTAGCATTTTGATAAATATTTTTTTCTTCAAATAAATTTTTAGGTCTCAAGTCTTCTGCTACATTCCCTTTTGATTCTGGTGTTGTAATGTTCAGTTTTATAAAAAGGGTCGATGGTGTCCTTGTTACATTTTCATCAATTTCTTTTCTTTGTTTTGGTGGGGTGACACCGTTGCATTCAGTTTGGCTTGAGGTTTTGTTTTTTCGTGGAGTTCGCAATTTATTCCCATTACTATTTGAACTTCGATTCTCAACAGTTCCATCTTTCATTATTTTTTTATTATTACTACTATTAATTTCAACCTCTTCAGTGTTACTGGTTATATATTCTTCACTATCAGACTCTGTGAGTATGAATAACGTTAAATTTTATATTCTGTATGTTTTTGATATTTGCTTACCTTGCTTTTTCTCAGTTTTGGATTTAGAATTCCTAGTGTGTCTTAATTTATAAATTGATTGTCTCATAGGCATTTTGGTATTATGAACTTGATTATATAGGTAAGTAGAGTCCGTACACAAAGTAATATAATATCTGCACACTAAACAAACACTGAAGCTGAAGTACACTTTAAAATT
This sequence comes from Amphimallon solstitiale, assembly GCA_963170755.1. NCBI lineage: Eukaryota > Metazoa > Arthropoda > Insecta > Coleoptera > Scarabaeidae > Amphimallon > Amphimallon solstitiale. The sequence goes on from OY720676.1 coordinate 175,819,456, forward strand.
CCGCGCATTTATCAAACATTATTTCGACATAAAAAACAATACCATGCACCATAAGCACTAATATGTTTAATTTATTTTGCAGTTAGTTTGTTTGCATCAGCTGTCTAGGTTTTGCCGCCAAATAATTGGATCTTTTAAATCACTAACTCTATTCTTGTCTTACAATCGTAATGCGCAATCTCTTGTCCTTTTTAATGCAATAGTGATGGGTCGATATGTGACATATTATGATTTATAGAATGAGGTTGTAGTGAAACGTTAACAACCCAATTGGCAAAATCATAATTTAAGAGAAGGATGAAAATACGTATTTGCTAATGTAGAACAAGTGAGCATATAGTGACTTTGCTTCGTGGAACAAGGTAAATTATAAATAATTACTTTTTTCTGTTTTTGAAAATTATAATTATAACTTAATTCTGTTTAACCCTGATACTTTAATTAGGTAAATTTAATTATAAAAATTTACCCACGCGTGAGATTCGAACTAACGGCCCCCCGATCGCTAGTCAGGTCAATCAGGTGCCGTATCTATCCAGGCACCGAGGATGATGACTTCGAAGCTTAAATCACACTGAATCATATCAAGTAGCAGATGAGAGAAGTCCGTAGCCGGATATATTTACTAATTTTAAAATTGTTTTTCTGTCTTGAAAATTGTAATTATAATCCTATGCTTAACACTGATAGATAATATAATTATAAAAATTTACCCACGGAAATTAAAAAAAAAATGCTGTGCCTGCAGGTACGACTTAGGGCCATCTGTCTTTGAATTTTTTGAGAAAAAACTGCATATTCAGTTAAGTTTTGGAAGAAGAGATGACAAAAGTAATTTCTGGAAACTGGTATTTCCATATTGGCAATATTATGAGAGAAATGTGCAGCCTACCATTTAAAAAAAAATTATGTCCATGGACTTTCCTAGTAGAAAAATGAAGGAATGAAAGAACTCGTTGGGAAACTCTCACAATTCACTCTAAATTGATCATTTTTGGAAAATTTTTATTGTGATAATTGAGTAAATAATAATTAATTTCAATATTTATGTTTAAAAACGATAAAAATGAAACTGAGATCATTGAACTGCTAGCACTACCAAGCTACCAACCCATTTTACATTTTCGAATTTTCTGGCTGTTTTAAGTTGGCGCAGTAGTTTGGACCTTTGGACACTTTCGTTAGTGGTTTGACGAATTTGAAAATTTATCGGTAATAGGAATAAACTATTTACCTATACTTATTAAGTCAGATTTAGTTATTAACTATATTATATATAATAAAAGCGCACAGGCCTCTTTTGTATCTTGAATAAAAACAGAATAAATGCGAGTCCTACAAAACAAGATCAAACAAATGATGGTGGATTTTCTTAGGTTAGATTAGTAGTTTACAATTAATTTTAAGTCTAGCATCTATGTATGCATTTTCGTTATTATTTACATACATTTAGGTATCTTATGTTTATATATATATATATAAACAGAGATGGACTGCGGTATAATTGAGGATTATTATTATTAACTAAATATAAACAAATATTTCTTTTATAGAATCAATATCATGCAACTTCACAAGTGTTTCACAACGGTCCAAAAATAATTTAAATAATATCAATTTAAAATTATCTCCATATATAAACATTCCTTCAGTGAGTATTAAATATAAATTAACTAAATAATATTTTTGTTGCACGATTGATCTTCTTTTGTAAATTTACAGATTTTCTTGGAATGATAATCTAAGTCTTACTAATTGCTAAGGAAAACTTATAATTTTTTCATTGTTTAGTTTTCCTTATTACAAAGTAATCTTGATTGGTAACTTACCATTTCTGATGCTTAATTATTAATTATATACTACTATATAATATGCACATTTTAAGTGTAAGGTGTATGTTTATAATTCATATATAAATTTTAGGAATCACCAACTTCTAAATGTCTGCGATTTTTAAATCACTTTCGAGGTAACAATATCATGAGTGGTAAATCAGACTTTTCCAAAGTTAGTGATGATACAAAAAACACAGCTACCTTAGATAATAGAACTGATGTTAAAAATAAAATGTCAAACAATTATTTTGAAAAAGTTAACAGTGTTGTTTCTGATAGTGAATCTTTATTTGATGAAAATATTCATCTGAAGCATCTAAATAAGTTATATTCACATTGTGCAACTTCTACTCCTAAAAACCAAAACAAAAGCAGTGCACAAAGTGTTGAACTAAAGCGAGTGAATGAAATATTTATAGCATTCAATCATTTTAAATGTCTTAACCCACCTATTACCGAAGATGATATTTTTAACTCGAATCAGAAAAATCAACCTTCGATTGAAGATAAAAAACAGTTTCTATATAACAAACTTGATAACGCTCTTAAAAGTGAAGAAAGTGGTGAGTAAGCTTTTTAAATGACCCCTTTTATGTAAACGAATATGTTCTAAACTGGAAATTATCTATATATTAAAATAGCATAATTTAATAGTTGATATAGATTATAGAATGCATGATAATTTATTAGAGCTTATATATACCATCAGGTTATATAAAATAATTAATCAACAAATACAGATTGATTTAAATATGAACATGATCTTCTGTTATTTATATTTATACTAAAAAATTTAAATTTACATTTGATTTTTAATTTATTTCAGAAGATAGACAAAGGAGTCTCCTAAATAAACTCTTGACTGTGATAGATGACTATGAAAAAGAAAAAGGTACCTTCATCATTTCCGTTCAGATTTCTTAATTAATTTATTATTGTTAAAACAGAATATAGGGATTCTGGTAATATGACAGCCTCCATAGACCTAAATGTAGGGAATACTCCCAAACAATATGAAAGTACTGAAGATCAAGCTGCGAGTGTATCTGGAAATAGTAGTCAAAAGAGGAGACGTAAAAAGAAGTCGAAACTTTTAACGTTTGATTTAAAATTTAAAAACAACATAAAAAAGAAGAAAGGTATTTATATATACTGTTTCATAAAATATGTATTTTTTATTGCTATTATTTGGTTTACAAACATAATGAACCCCTTTGTTTTGCAGGCTCAAGTGATAATAAAGAAAATGAAAGTAACACAACAATGGATCAAACACAAAAACGAGTATCAAATGGTAAGATTATACACACATATATACATTTATGTTAAATTAATCTACAAGCACTAAATTAATTGAAAAGAGTTGTGTTACATGCACGTGAAAAAATGGTTAAATTTAAACCTTACATCGTAAATTTATATGTAATATAGCAAATCGATGGATTTTTGACAAAACATCGTAAGCGACAAATTTGCCGAAAATGGAACTTGGCTACCAAACTGTTGCTTACGATGTTTTACATGTGATTCCGCATAAGATTTACACCTATCTTTGTTCTAAAAGTGGTCGAAATCGTTATCGTAAGCGCCGATTGTAACCCCATCAAAAGCCCAGTTACTGTTATTTTATCGTAAACGCCGTTCTGTTACTTACAAATAATCGTAAACGCCAAAAAATTTTGCCGGTTACGATACTGTTTCTGTCGTTTACGATAATATTTTGTTCCCATTATGACTGAATAGCAACTCAAAAACAAAGAGTGCAGTGCAGTCGTGAACTTGTCTGCGAGGGAAAATGATTATTAGTTAACCTAAAAAGTGCATGGTGTCACGCTGCGAATTGTTTAGGCAATTTCTTGACTTTTAAACAAATCGGGTGATTATTTTCATTTATAATTGTTGTGATTCGTTGCAAATAATCAAGCTTCTGGTAAGTTATGCACTTCAGTTTTTACTTTTGTTCTATTATTGTTGTTTCATCTTTACAGATGGATGTTTCAAGGGGACAACGTATAGCTTTAATGGCAATTAATAAGCAAAATGAAAGTTTACCGGAGAGTAATAAGATAGATAATATTTTGGTTTTACAGACAGTAAGTAATTCGGTAAACTGTTCCGAAATACTTACAAATACACAAGATGAATATAGTTTTCAAAATACGTCTACTATTTCAAAAACGGAAAAGCAATGTGGAGTACCACAAAGTTCATTAGACGCTTCATTGTTTGATATTAATAATATTCCAGTAATAATTGTTGAAGAAAATAAAGAACATGATCTAGGAGCAGTAATTCTTACTGAAACACTAGATCAATCATATTTGGATAACAGTGATATAAGGGAAGTAACCTCGGAAGAAAATCTAAATGCGACTAAAAGTACCATTGTTGAAAATGATATAATACATAACAAACTCGTTAATTATTCATCTAGTTCAGAATCTGAAAATCATAATGACAGAGAAAACAGTCTTCTTAAAAAGAAGAAATTGAAAAGATTTGATTCCGATTATTCGTTTTACGAGGAAAAAGATTCTGACTTTTTTTATTCGAGTTCAGACTCAGAGCAAATGATCGAAAATAGTACAAATACAGTAGGAGAGTCTGGTTTGAAAAAAACTAAAAAAGTGTCAAAGAAGAAAATTAAGAAAAGTGAAAAAACATTGGGTATTTTAAAAACAGTTCAAGAAAATCCATGCAAAAGCAAGCGTTGTCAAAATGCTTGTGCAAAAAAATTCACAGAGCAAGAGCGACACGATATTTTTGATTACTATTGGGGACTAGGCACTCATCAGAGACAGAGAGATTGGCTTTTGTCGTGTATTAAAGAAATAGACGTAAAACGAAGACGAATAAATACGGAAAACAGCAGAAGGAACCGAACTTTTAAATACTTTATTACATGGAATGGTAAAGAAAATGAAGTTTGTCAGCAATTTATTCTAAAAACACTTTGCATCTCACAAATGACTTTGAGGTATACAAAGAATAATGCAGGAGACAACATTTTTGCTAAATTAGATCAAAGAGGCAAACATGATCCTCCACACAAAACAAGCATTGAAGATAAAAACCGTGTTCATCAGTTTATCAAAAAACTACCTGCTGTTCCATCCCACTACTGCAGAGCGAGCACGACAAAAAAATACTTACCGAGTGAATTACGAAATGTATCGTTCTTATATAGAATTTTTGTGAGAGATCAATTAGAGTTCCATAAAATAAAGACCAAGGTATCCCTGAAAGTTTTCCGGCACATTTTTAATAACGATTTCAATATTGGCTTTCACCTTCCAAAAAAGGACAAATGTACTATTTGTGAATCTAGAAAGGATGAAGAAATAAAGTTCACTCAAATAGAAGAAATTACATATCAAAACCATATGAGAGACAAAGAAGAATGCAAACGGCTATTCCTCTCCGATCAAAATATTGCAAAAGAAGATAACAGTTTTGTATGCGCGAGTTTTGATCTCCAAAAGGTGCTCAACACTCCTCATGGAGACAACATGCTCCTCTATTATTCCCGCAAATACGCTTTCTATAATGAAACAGTTTACGAAAGTGGGACAAGAAATGTATATTGCTACCTGTGGGGTGAGACAGACGGCAATCGTGGCACAAATGAGATCTCTACCATTATTTATAAGTATTTAGAGGAAGTGGATGACCGTGTAAATGTAAAAACTGTATCACTGTATTGTGACAGCTGCGCTGGACAGAACAAAAACAGAGCAATGCTGGCAATGCTACACACATTTTTGAAGAAATCTAAAAATATTCACAATATTAAAATAACGTTTCTTCTTTCTGGTCACACATATATGCCCGTGGACGCAGTCCACGCTACAATTGAAAGATTTATTCGAAAAAGAGTGGTTTGGGCGCCATCGGAGTGGTCAACAATAATACGCAATGCTAGGATAAATCCTAAACCTTTTCACGTTGTAAATATGAAATATTCAGACTTCCTGTCTTGGAAAACGATGACACAAAGTGTGTTACCTAGCACTGTTAATAAAACTAAAGAGGGAAGAACTTTTCAAATAAGTAAACTGAGAACTGCCTTTTTAAAAAAAGGCGAGGACATGATAAAGATTAGATATTCCTATTCTAACTCAGCCGAGGAACTGATGTTGCCCGTGTTTTGTGGATTGGCAAAAGGTTTGTAAACTAAATTTTAATTTTTAATGCTTTATAAAGAAATTTACCTAACTGTAACTGTTTTGGTTGCAGGTAGGAGATCGAAAACTGTTGTAACAAGAGAGCCAGAAATTCTATATCCAAGCCCTTTGGAAATTTCCTCTTTGAAATTTGCAGATCTTATGGAACTATGCAATAAACATGTCATACCACAACAATTTGTTAATGAATATAGAAAGTTTGAAGGGAATAGTAACGTTCAGGATACATTAGCTGAAACAGATGCGGAAGACCAACAGAGTGATAGAGAACTTTCTTAATTATTTTATTGTGGTTCAATTAATGACAATTCTGAGTAAAAATTTTGTTTCGAATAAAGTCGGTTAAGCTTTGTTTTTGTTGCAATACCAGACCTGTTACTCACAAAATATCGTATGTATATCTTAAGCGACAGATCCAGAAAAAATAAAATTTCAACTGGTTTTGACAAACTATCGTATGCAACAATATTCAATGAAAATATAAAATTTTACTCAATTTTATTTTCATTAACGATTTTTTGACAAATAAATTTGCGTCCTACAAATTTTCACTGTTCTCGAGTTGAAAATAAAATTGCTGTAAGAAAAAAACGCATCCTGTAAAATTTGACTTTTGTTGCTTACGATGTTTTGTCAAAAATCCATCGAAATATGCACTTGATATTTATATTTGATAGGTAAAAGTAGTATAAGTAAGGGTGTTTTTATTAGTGTTTTTTTTTTAAACTGGTTGACAAATAAATTTGTTTATTCAGAAAATAATTGATATTAAGCTAAGACATATGGGTTTCTTACTAAGACTTCTATGACCAAGATAATTTTTTATATATGTAGTACATAATTCAAATTTTATTTGAACATTATTTGAAATGGAGGCTGTTTGTGTGTCAATGTCACTTCCTTAATATTTATTTTCAAAATTTGCAGATGCAAGCACCAGCTTTAACATGAATAAAAGAGCTTCCGGACGAGTGCAAAAGAAAATTCCACAGTTAGGTTCAGATCCACAAGTTAGCAAAGAAAATAGTAACAAAAGCGAATGTCTTCCAGTACTCGATAAAGTATTGCATGGTAAAAAGGATTTTTTATACACTCTTCGTATTTTTTAGCGTTTTCTAACCAATTAATTCATCATTTCCTTTCACTAAGATTTCTTTATTAATTCATTATTGCTAAAACAGAAAATATGGATTCTGGTAATATGACAGCCTCCATAGACCTAAATGTAGGGAATACTCCCAAACAATATGAAAGTACTAAAGATCAAGCTGCGAGTGTATCTATAAATAGTAGAAAAAACAGGAGATGTAAAAAGAAGTCGGAACTTTTAACGTTTGATTTACAATTTAAAAACAACATAAGAAAGAAGAAAGGTATTTGTATATACTGTTTCATAAAATATGTATTTTTTATTGCTATTATTTGGTTTACAAACATAATAAACCCCTTTGTTTTGCAGGCTCAAGTGATAATAAAGAAAATGAAAGTAAAACAACAATGGATCAAACACAAAAACGAGTATCAAATGGTAAGATTATACACACATATATACATTTATGTTAAATCAATCTACAAGCACTAAATTAATTGAAAAGAGTTGTGTTACATGCACGTGAAAAAATAGTTAAATTTAAACCTTACATCGTAAATTTATATGTAATATAGCAAGTGCACTTGATATTTATATTTGGTAGGTAAAAATAGTATAAGTAAGGGTGTTTTTATTAGTGTTTTTATTTAAACTGGTTGACAAATAAATTTGATTATTCAGAAAATAATTGATATTAAGCTAAGACATATGGGTTTCTTACTAAAGAGGGATTCACACTGATGCAATTAGTAGCAGCGATTTATCGCATGTGAAAAGTTGCATGAACGGTGCAATTTTTCAGAGTTGCACGGTTGGTTCACACCATAGAAAATGTAAGGGCGCGTTAAGTATACGGTTCGCCCAATCTCGTTTGACCACATTGGTCAACATGAATTTTAACGGGTACTGCCCAATTCATTCTGACCAATCAGCTGATTGGTGTTTATTTGTGACATTTCACCATTTCACGTATTCTGTCAGTTATGTTGGTATCGTTATAACTCTTGAGATAATTTTTTATATTTATATCAAATAAAACAATAAAAGCACTTAACAGATTTATTTATTAAATAAGTATTTACGAATAAAACAAAATAAATATAGAATTTCTAAATTTTCAAATAAAACCCCTTAACATATTTATATATTTAAGAATAAAACAAAATAAATATAGAATTTATGAATTTTCAACATAACATTCACTAGTATGGCCTTCCATATGCTCTGACTAGGCTACTATTTGTTTGCTAATTTTTCGAGGCTAGCTGCAACTCTATTAAAAATACTGTTTGTTTCCCTTTGGATATTAACAAATTCAGCCATTGTTTCTTTGACTCCAGATAAATTTTTGTTTATGTCAGAATCTGAAATATTCAATTTTATTGCATATAAAACTAAAATATGTTTTCTTTATTCTCTTCACTGCCTCTATCAGGAAATGAACAGGAAGTAATAGAATTGTTTATCTCACTTGTATTTAATTTTTGACCATACATTATTCCATTGTTATGTAATTTATAATATTTCTCTATTAATTTGTTCTTAAAATCCTCATCTAAATAAAATTAATTTATACAGAAACTATTCTACACAAGTGTATTTATTCCATAGCTGTGGTAGCTTTATCCAATTCATAATCTGTTAAAAACAAATAAAACGCATTCCATTCTGATGTTCTAATGTAACTTTTTTGGTATTTGAAGTAGATGCTTCCATAATTAATGTTAACGATTGTATGATGACGCAAACTAGGATGTTTTAGAAGAGACAAGAGGTTATGTTTTTAAATTGTAAACAAATCTAAGTTGGTAGTGCACGTAAATAACACACTTAACGATTTCGCCCAACTCAGGCAACCAGCGGGCGCGATTTAAAACATGACCGGTTTTCCCAAACAGCTGATCGGGAATTTGACTGGTCTGCCCTCATACTTAACGAAATGAACTAGTCCGACCGTATACTTAACGCGGCATAACTAATATAGAAGAGTAACTATTGGTACGTTTGTCTAAATGAGCAAATACATTCCCAATTGTGCGCATGTGCCACATAATTGTCATATAAGGAGCTTCAAAATATCCCGCGCTCATTTTATAAAATCTGCTGCATAAAACTCAAATAACCAAATAGAAGTAGGCCAAAGTTTTAAAGGCACCATGGATGCTGCCCATGGTAAAAGTAGGCCCCTCGGTTTTATACCGTTCACCTGGAACATTATTTAGTTCATGTGGCCCTTCATACCTCAATCTTGATAGCTATAAAGGCTTTTTGATTCCTTTAAATTGCCGTTAAAAAAAATTGTTTCCTTTATATTCTATTTTTTTAATAACTGATACAAATTTTTAAAATTGTAAGCAGAAGAGTTTTACCCTTACCATTTTAGCAGGTACGCCTACTATTTGTTAATAACATAGGCAACAGACAATAATTAAGACGAGTAATAAAAGCTTTCACAGTATGTTTTCCTGTAAATTACAATAGATGGATATATTAAGGAATGGGAATAAAACACTTTAAAATAATACAAGTAAGGTAACAATTTATTTAATACATGTGGTCATTCAAAGCAGAATCAGAAATAAACAATTGTGGAACATTTAACAAAAGATTTTTAATGGTAGTTGATTCACATTTTGTGGCTCTCTGAAACTTCGTAGATTTGCAAGATGCAGATTTTTTTTTAGTTGTAGAAAACCGTAATTGGGGCTCGATATATTTTTTCATTGATGGAGCCACTTTTGAGTTACTAGATAATTCTTTAATAATGTCTAGTGATTTGTTCAGATTGCTTAAACTATGAATAATATTTACATGGTATGAAATTTGCTGAATTACATTATCGTTTAGCTTCTCTAAATCTAGCTGTTTCAATTTCGAAAATGTGGACATTATCAGACTGTTCAACTCAGAATATCTATTATCTACCCCGAGATCACTTTTAGCCACTGTTGAAACATAATTATCATTTGACATTTTTACATCCCCGTCATCTTTTACATCTATAATATTCAAGTGGTTGGTTGTTACACGAGTTGTATTATGAATGACATAATGTATATGTTTACAAATGAGTGCATTTTTTTCATAATCAATACAAGTACAAGAATACATATGCATACAGATCTTACAACTTGAGCAATAACGTTGACAGCATACCTTATCTACCAATAATTTTCTAATCTCATATACATTATTATTTTCAGATGATTCTTTACTAATTTGCCAATATTCACCACAGTACTGTATATTATAGTTTGAAGTAATTGCTGTATTATGTCTATTAAAAATGGCTCTGGTGAGAGAAGTATTTTTTCCCTTAGTTATTTTTATAATACGTTCAACACTTTTATCCCAGATGTATTTCAGAACAGCATGAAGACCTTTATCAAGACGTTTTACGGTTTTTCTGTTTAAATAAAAATACTTTATGACTTTATGCATTGCCTCCAAGTGCATATTAGTGTTGATTTCTAATTTATCACGAAAACAGTATGCCCACTTTTTATAATTATGTGAGTAATTGTTTCTAAAATAATGTCCAAACACTTCAGTTTCTTTGTCATTTGTCATATATTCAATGGCATTTTGTAAACTAATTTCAAAATCACTGGCACTTGTTTCTTGTTGTAAAACTTTAAGAATTTTATAGGCTTGACGTCGCTTTTCAATATTCCCTATCTTGTTCAGATTTGACTGCCACGCTCTGTCAACATGCCATGAACAGAACAGCTGATTCTGAGCCGGACCCATCACCTGCAGCCAAGCACTATAAAACGTTTCGGCTAGATCTGACATGAATGCTTTTGGTACAATTGTGCCTACAATTGATTTCACTTTCTCAAAGAGTATTGTGTAAATAAGCCTGTCTTTTTTATTGCTGAACATAATCACAACTGGGAAACCTTGATTATATTCATCTATGACCATAATTGTAGTAAGTTCGAAATCATACCCATTGAGACCATGGGTACCATCAATTGTTATGATGTTACTCCCAAATTTTTCAAGCATTACTTTTTGACTCTTGGTCATAATTATTAAACAAAAATCATCATTCTGAAGAGTTTCATCCATTTCTCCCTGCTTTTTATAATAAAGAACTGAATTGTCTTCATGATTCACTGATTGCCGTTGTTCTTCCACCCATAAGTCTACGGAAACTGCGTCATTTGTATGTCTTAATCCATCAGCAACTTCAATATTATAACTTGTTTTAATATTGTGGATATCTTTTGATGTTAATAAATCCAGTCTTTTTAAATGTATATCAATTTTATCTCGAATATTGTTAAGAATCCTGTTGACAAAACAGTCAAGATTAAAAACTATATATATGTATACATAAACAAATAAATTTTACCTCACTGGTGGTACACCATCAATTAATCTTGATGCAACAATCTGTCGATCTTCTTTAGGTATTCTTATATGCTTCAGATCAGCAGTATGTCCATAATGAGTTTTTACCCATTTAATAGTAAGGCCATCTTTTTTGTTAATTAATTTGATTTGGCTGGTGCAATAAAAACCCAGTTTGCCAGATCCCTGACTTTTTAATAATCTCTTATACTGTTTATTCCTATTTCTGGTATTTTGACCAGATCTATTACAGTAGTAATAGGATGTTTCTTCTCCACTGGGATGTTTGAAATTAGCACGACAAATGTAATAACACCTATTGTCTCGCTCCACATTTTTCTTCCACAAAAAAAAATCTAAAATAAGGACAAAAGTTAACAGAAATGTAAAAGGATACGTACATACTTATCACTTACCATTCATATCTTTCACTGAACATTCCAAATACTCAATATGTATGTTATGTTGTTCTTGAAGGTGACGAACAAGTTCTTTGTTATGATGAAATGAACAATTACAGTTATTTTCAAAGCATTTATACAACCACACACTTTTGTCGTATGAAACAGAAGGCTCTCTCTTGTGAATGTTCCGTAGGTGCCTGTTGAGATTTGTTTGCATTGAAAAAATCTTTTCACACAACAAACACATAACCGCCATTTTAATAAGTTATTATTAAAGGCCGTTATTCAATTTCTTGGACAAGATTTGGTTCAATTTCTTGAACTTTGCGATGGTGCTGGTAAATTTAAAACGGCCTTAACGGAATAATTTCAAGTTGACACTTTGACAATGCACATGCGCATTAGAAGGAATGAATTTGCTCATTTAGACAAACGTACTATTGGTAATCGTGTCGATATCTAAAAGAGCCCTCTTTTGTTTTGGTAGCAAACTAAATATAGTAGCGGTATATTTAAACCATTTTTGTATGAAATTGTTGTTCGAATTATTTTTATTTTTTAATTGTAATAAAACATTTTCGATACTTTAAAAGATCACAAATGGATATAAAGATTAAGTGTAGGGAAGTATGGCATAAAAGCATATATGTTAATTAATATTCTCATTTATTTCATGATCGCCTTTTCTTACATCTTCTTGTAAAAATATCATTTGCTTGCTGGTGGAGTGGATCTGTAAAAAATTCTACATTCATCGAAGAAGTTATTTCTTCTAAGAATTCATCTTCTGAAAAATGCCTCTGTGTGCGAAGCTTCCTTCGGAAAGTCTCACATTTTGTTTTGTATTTTTTTTGCAATACATTTTAAATGTTTAGCTTCTTGATGTGGTTTTTTCGCTTTAGGGGAAAGATCACTTGTTCGTGTTACTCCAACTTTTTGTAATAATGTATCTACAATGAAAGAAGATTATAAAATATGTACCAAAATCAGCATATCAAATGTTATAACTTGTAAAAGTATATAGTTTATTACAGTATGATTTATATGATTTGTTAACTAAATAGTATTTTAGTTTTATAAGAAGAATATATATATGAAATTATTAATTTGTTGTTACATAACAAAATGAAATACAAATTTAAGAAAAGACAAAGGTAATATAAAATTCAATTAATATGGCATTCTTACAAAACTTAGACTTACGAGAATCTTTTTTCAAATTTGTTTCTGGTACTGGTACTTCTTTTATTGCAGTATCTGGGTTCCAGAATGGTGTAGATGTTTCATATTTATATTTACCGGAATCACAACTTGTACTTGGTGCAACCCCCGATTCTACTATCTGATCTACAAAAAGACATTAATTTCCTTCTCATTAATATATTTGTTATATTTACATTTCTCAATTGTACTTGATGTCGATGGTATGCCAATACAATAATAATTATGATAACTGGTTGCTGTAGATGGTGAAGTAATACAATAATCATGATCAGTATTTTGTAGTGATATAAAATAGCGTGCTATTTATTTTTTTGATATTTATCGTGATATTTAGCAAGATATTTATCAACAGTAAATGCTATAAATAAAAAAATTTAGTTTTTTGTTTTGGTATTCTACGTGTTTAATTTTTCAAATTAATACGGTACATACCATGGACATGTAAACAAGAAATTGCTTAATTATTAAAATTGATAAAATTTTAGACATTTTAGGTGTAATTTCATTTATTTAAAGTTTAGTATGAAGTCAAAAACAGAAAAATAAACATTCATAAAATAAAAATAACAATAATAAAAATATAATATCAATATCTATAAATTTTAATTTTATAAAATAAAAATAAAAAATAAATTCAAACAAAACAATTTTTTTTACTTCATAATTAGAAAATTTGGTACAAAAAGTATTTTTTTGTTGCATTTTCATTTTTCTCATTTTCGGCATTATCAATTTCTTCATAATCAGTCTCTTGATTATTATTAATATTAATAGAAAAATATTCATCTTCTTCATCTTCGAGATGGGGTTCTGAGGCATCTAAACCGTGACATGATTCCTCGTCTTCACTATGCATTTCCACATCTACTAAAGATCCTGCGTCAGAACGACTGTATTCTGTATCTTCTTCCTCTTCATCATACTCAAGAAGAGTAGTACTATGACTAGAAAACCTTTCAGTCTTCACGTTTTTTTTTAAACTCATACCACTTGGACCTGCAACTCCATCATCTGTTTCCATGTGTTCAGAGATATCATTCAGGTTATTAGTTGACTCTTTTGGCAAAGGATTTGCATTAGGAGGGGCACTCTGAACCGTAAAAAAATCTTCTGGTTCCAAAAGATCTAAATTAAACTTTATAAATACAAGTTTATGAGTTCGGTCAATAGTCAGTCTGTTCCTCTTTTTTGTCTTAATTAAAGAATAATCTTTCCAGTTCCTCTCACAGCTTGCGGCAGTTGCTAGAAAGTTGAGAATTTTCACAGCTACTTTTGTCAGTTCCTTCTTTTCAAAAAATGCTTTCCACCACTGTGTGGGCTCAGTGTTATCAGCTGTTTTCCAAACAGTTTGATTCCTCCATGTATTCGTTTTTAATTTATATTCGGAATATTCACCAAATATTTTTACTGAATCCAAATTTCTAAGTTCAGCAAACTCAGAAATAAAATTCAAAGCTTCATAAACCTCATCTTCACTTAGAGCTGCTCCCATTTCTTTAGGGTCTAATAAATTTGCTGCTAAATGAAGAGGATGCTTCATGAATTGTTTTCTGTGTTCAAATGCTTCCTGGACTTTCTGTATTTCTGCCTGTGGGAGAAAATCTATTTTATCAGAATAAAAATGCTCTTGCAGATCGTGTAGGTAACGGTGTACTTTTGACAATAACGGCTTGTCCCCTTCGAGATTCGTTATCATGTCAGCTATGGGACTTGTAAGCTCTATTATATCCATAATCTTTGGCCAGAAATCATCATCATCTAGTATATAACGTCGAAGGCGTGCGTTTATTAGAGGTTTAACCGACTTATGTAAAACGGTTTCTTGCAGAAAGTCTTTATTTTTTGAGAGGCTTTTAAGTGAAGCAACTACAGAACCCCATCTTGTGTCAACACATGTTATGAGTGCAATTTCTTTATTGATTTCTTTCAGTTGGACTTCCTTCAGCACTTGTTTTGGGATATGCTTATTTTTGTAGAATTTAATTATATCTTTTGCCATTGCTGCATACTTTGACAAACTATTCAAACGAAACAAGTCTTTAAGTAGTAGGTTTAAGCCATGAGCTATGCAACCATATGAGACAAGTTTTGGATATTTGTTTTTCAGTAAATTCCACGCAGAGACCATATTCCTAGCATTATCTGTTACGATTCCTTCAACTTTGTCTGCTCCGATGTCTTCTATACATTCCTCTATTATTTTTGACATATATTCTCCCGTGTGGCTGACGGTTTTGCTGTCTATTGTTTTATAGAAAATGGGTACGTGACTAAATAATATGATATTGATAAGCGATATCCCATTTACATCAGTCCATCCATCAGTCAAAATTACGATTGATGAAGCCTTTGCAATCTTGGTTCGTACTACACTTTCCACTAACTGATACTCCTTCTCTAGAAGACCATGAGACATTTTGTAACGTGATGGGAGCTTGTATGACGGTCTAATTCTCAACATAAACTGTTTAAAAAATTTATTTTCCACCAATGCAAATGGGGATGCACTAGAATAAATTGCTCGTACTAACAGAGTATCAAATTCCTCTTGTTCAGTATCTGTTATTCGATCAAGAAAATTGTCCAAAAATGATGAGATTTGAGTGATCTGACTGATCTGAGTGACGTTGCTGCCATCAGGATCACTTGATGTAGCTGCTTCACACTTTACCTGTAAATATACTTGGTATGTGGAGACTTGGAACAGCTGTTTTTACTAATCTCATATTAGTAGCAATATCACTTGTTCTAAAATGGACGTGGCATACTCTATATTTGTCATATACTACATGTGGATGTAATTTCGCAATTGCTAAGTTTTGGCATACGCCAATCCACTTTTTGAATATGGCCAATCTTTTTGTTTGCAAAGGAAACCGATGTTGCGGTTGACTTATATTGTTACAACCGAACACGGCACACTCTCTAGACCGACCCTTAACTACAACTTGCGATTAGTATTTACTACTACGGCTAATACTATTACCACAACTGTTATCTCGATATGTCTTTATAACCTACAAAACTAACAAATTGCAAATTATATTACTGATAATGTAGATGTACTTCCTTAACGTACAGCGCGAAGCTCCTCTTACGATTTGGCCGCTAACTAATTATAATCTGTCTCTTTCTTACAAAACCTGGACACTTTGTTCCATTTAAGTTTCTAACCCTTCACACTGATCAGGAAGTATAAGCAATTTTTCACAATTGCAATTTTTTTTTGTGATACTACCAACACGAAATAATTATATGTCATCATTACTTTCAATGTATAGTGATAAAAATAATACACGTACTTTGGTACATTTCATAAGACAGGTTGGTAGCGTAAAAGTTACTAAAAAATTGCATTCAATTTCTTCAGAAAATAGAACACGCTCTAATACGTGCAACTTTTCACATGTGATAAATTGCTGCAACAAATTGCAGAGTGTGAACGCGAATTTTCGTGCAACTTTTCATAAAACTGGAATTGCTGCAACTAATTGCATCAGTGTGAGCCCCTCTTAAGACTTCTATGACCAAGATAATTTTTTATATATGTAGTACATACATATATCAAATTTTATTTGAACACTATTTGAAATGGAGGCTGACTGTGTGTCAATGTCACTTCCTTAATATTTATTTTCAAAATTTGCAGACGCAAGCACCAGCTTCAACATGAATAAAAGAGCTTCCGATCGGCTACAAAAGAAAATTTCAAAATCAGTTTCAGATCAACAAGTTACCAAAGAAAATAGTAACAAAAGGGAATGTCTTCCAGTACTCGATAGAGTATTGAAAGGTAAAAAGGATTTTTTATACACTCTTCGTAGTTTTTAGCGTTTTCTAACCAATTAATATTTTTTTGTAGAGGTTAACAAAAATGACAGGAATTCTTATCCAACATACAGTGGAAGATCAAAAGGTAAAGTGATATTTTTATAAATTCTATAGTTTTTGGCGCTTTAAAGTATACACTTTTATTTATATTTTACTTTTTTATATGTAGTATAAGGAAATATTGTGATGACGAAAATTTTCGACCCCGAGATTTTTGCAAATGTCCACGTTTTGAAGTATCCTGATACCAAAGAAGTGGTTAAACGGTAAAATATATGAATACCAAACTTTTCATTTGGTAATAGAATCTTCCTCGGGATATCCGATTAGATTTCAGTAAAATTGGTAGACAGGAAGTAATTGTTTCTCCCACTTAAATATAATCAATATCTCGCTATCTGCTAAGTTTAGACAAATATTTAAAGAATAAAAAAAAAACACTCAGAAGTGAATTGTAGAACAATTTTATAAAAAAAGTTTTTTAAAATTAGTAGTGGAAGTAGGTTTTTTTTTACTGTAATCGAAAACCAGACTTAAAAATATCTCACTTATAATAAAATTAACAGAGATTTACTAAGAATACAGAAATATTTAAAATTTCATTTGGAAAAACTTCTGTAGAAGAGTATTTTCAAAATTCGAACCGGAAGCAAAGCTTTTAGTTTGATCAAAAATCTGTTTTTTTGGCAAATATCTCGCAAATTATACAATCTACGAGATTGTTCGGAAACTACGTGGTCTGATACAGACATAGCGCGAATTCGCAGGATTCTTCTTTACCATTCTGTAGAATCATCCTTTAATAGGTTAAATATAAAAGTACAGAGCGATCTGTCAATTAGTCTGTCTTTGGTAGTATGCCAAAGTGAACGTCTTGTGTGATTTTGTAATAATGGAAAAAACTTAGTTGAAAACAGTGATAGAGTACTTTTATTAGAAAGGCTAACACCAGCCGAAATCAAAGCAGAGTTTTATTCAACACTGTTAGAATCGTAGATAAAGGCATGGTACAATGAAACAAGGTATGCTCTCCTAAAACCAAAACTCGTCCACGCCGCGCAGGTCAAATTGCCGCGTCATAGTTGATAGAGGTGCCATTTATGTTTATGTTTGTGTTCACGTTATACCGCGCGATCATTTTCTAAATTAGAGCAGTTTGTGAAATTTAAATTAAGTTGGTATATAAGTACTAATTTACAATTTGAATTGTCAAAGTGACGTTTCAAAATGTTTGATTTAGAACATAAGATTTTTCTTACTGAAAGTTATTTTAAAAACGCTGAACGACAAGAGAATGGTGAATGGACATATTCAGTACCGCACTGCATCAATGATTTTCAAAATGCCTTCCCTAATTTTCCTGCGGATTATCAAAAATTAGTCCAAGAAATTTACACATGTGCGGCGAAATTTCGTAATGTTGGAACTGTAGGTAGGAAAGCTGGTAGTGGCGCGCCCAAAACAAGGACTCCTGAGATTGTGGCAGATGTTGCAGAAAGAATGGAACAGTCTCCCAAAAAATCTCTTCGCAGATTAGCCCAAGAAATAAACCTTTCATATGGAACTTGTCAAAAAATTTCAAAAGAAAATTTAAATCTTTATCCCTATAAGATTAACGTCGTTCAAGAGCTATTCCCTCGAGATTTTCCTGTACGAATAGAATACTGTCAGTGGTTTTTGAATAATTTAAATAACAACAACACTTTGGATTTAACATTTTTTTCTGACGAAGCATGGTTTCACCTATCCGGCTATATAAACAAACAAAATATGCGTATTTGGTCTTCGGAGAATCCTCATGAGTTTATCCAATCGCCTCTCCATCCGCAGAAAATTGGTGTTTGGCTAGCGGTTTCTAGAAGGCGTATATTTGGACCTGTGTTTTTTGAAGGAACGATAAATGCTGAGAGATATCGAAATAATTTACTTGAACCGTTTTTACAAAATTTTCATGATGACGAACTTTTACATGGGTATTTCCAACAGGACAATGCAACTGCTCACAAAACATGGGAAAGTATGCCTCGAATTCGCGAGTTTTATGATAATCGAGTCATTGAATTTCCGCCTCGCAGTCCGGACTTAACGATTCTTGATTATTTCATTTATCCGTATCTGAAAAACACAGTTTACAAAAATAACCCACAAAATCTTGAAGAACTACAAGAGGCAATTTCTAATGCATGTAACGCTATAACCGTTCAGATGTTGGCAAATGCTTTTGAAAATATGAAACGGAGGGTTAACAGTTGCATTGCAACAGGGGGAGAACACTTTGAACACCTTTTGTAATTCACAATAAAACTAATTTATCTTGTAATGCTTTCATTTCCATTAAATTTAAATCGATTACACATAAGATTCACAAATGTCACAAAGTATAACATAACCGCAAATTTCAATTAATCAATAATTGACATTCTGGACAACCTAATAAAAAAAATCCCGCCTGCTATAATTTAGAATTTAAATGATCGCGTGGTACACGGGTGAGATAGGGAATACGTATTAGTTTCACTTAGACTAGATCGACTCGTGTTTTGTCGGCTCTCGGGCAGCGTATTACCTACCGGTCTCCCCGAGAGGCGACAAACCACGAGTCGGTTTTTATTTTAGTGTAGGACATTGTTTTAGTTCGTATTTATTAAGTTTTTTTAGTGCATTTCGAAAGAAGTGATTTTAGCTTTTGTTCGAATCCTAACGTATATTAGATTGAACACTATTGATTGAAAAATTAAGTTTAACAAGTTTGAAAATGAAAACAAGAAAAATAAAACATTTTTTAAGCTAGTAAAAAACTGTATTTTAGTCCTTCTGAACTCACCCTTATTTTCCAAATAATTTTACGGTTTGTTTATTATACCCTACAGATAAAATGATTCAAACCTAAGTATAACCATAAGGAAACATTTTCACATATTATTATTATATTGCAAATGATATGAAGAACTTATTATTATATTGAAAATTAAAAATAATTAAGTCCTCTAGTTAAAGATTAATAATTAAAGTATTTAACATTTTTTGGCTACAATAAAATGTAACGCATTTATTTTTAAATTAAATTATTTTTCTAAAGCATAATTAAAAGCAGGTAAGTTTTATTTAAAAAATTAATATACAAATTTATATAATTTATAATCAATTTTATTACCATCCCTACACCCCGCAGCCTTCAATTTATTTGTCAACAAACTAACATTATGCTCTCTATATATTTCATACTTTTACGATTATTCCTATCATTATTTTTTACATTACAAAATTTCCATTTCTGTTAAAAAGGATTTTATTGAAATAGTGTCCTGTGAATTCACAACTCTATTGAACTGGCAGTACTAGAGGTCGAATGCGCATCATCCAGAGATGCGCAAGAGCATACCTTGTTTTCTTGTATAGTCCGTGCCAACTTTCATGAGCTAAAATTCGTGGAAGACCGCTGCGTCATTTCTTGGAATAAAGCTGACAGAAGGCTCTACCTCGACTAGATATTTGCAAGCAGTGGCGTGCCTTGTTTTATAACATTGGTAAAGGAATACTACAGTTGGGAAACATATTGTATAAAAATGGAGTAGTTAGGAAACTGCCCTCTTGCGGGCCTAGTCACGTATTATTTTCATATACCTATTCATATTTTTATCATTTTGTAATTATTGTTTTCGGATGCGAACAAATTAAATATGTTCATTTTCACTTCGCTTTAATGCACATCTTAAAGCCGGATGAAAATTAATACATTCAGTGTGTTTGCAAGAAAAGAATACAGTAGAGTCCCGCTAGAGTGAACGTTATTAGCCAAGCCCCTGTTCACTAAATCGGATTGTTCACTAAATAGAGGTTTACTAAAAAATCAAATACAAATACATAAATGCAATCAAACTTACTTTATTTAGATAATCTTACTTTTACTATAATAAGTAATAATATAATTTGGCAATAATAATACGCGACATTTTTATATTAAAAACTTATTAACTTATAATTTTGGTTTATAATACGCAGTTATTTTTGATTCTTCTAACTTTTTCTTTAGTTTAATTTCAATTAATTTACTTCTTAAACCATGCAGAGTTAGTAAATGTGAAAATTCAACATTCTCCTCATTTTCTTCCACCCACTGAATAAGATCATTAACAGATTTAAGGCTGCGTTTGATAAGGTTTTGGCGGGAGAGAAATGTACCCAAAAAATACCATTTTTATTTCCATTTTTTCGGGCGTAAGAAATCAAAGCATGTACATTTTATGCATTAAGCATGAAGATAAAGGTTAAACGAAGTGAACGGTCGTATTTTTTTTTAAATTAAGTTAATATATAAGCCGTAAATAAAATGGGAAGTTAGTGGTTTTGCAAGTACTAGAAAAAATGGCTACATTTAAAAATTACACCGTAAATTTATATGTAATATAGCAAGTACACTCGGTATTTATATTTGGAAGGTAAAAATAGTAACAGTAGCTAAATATATGTGTAACGCCCGGTTTCATAATACATGTGTCAAAGTTCCTTTAACCAAAGTCTACTTTGAGTTAAAGCTGACTTCAAGCTGGAGTTAAAGTAAATGCGTTTCATAATGGTGTTGGGATGTCACTTTAGCTAAAGTTAATTTCCTTGTAATGTTTCTGTGTTGGTTGCAATGTATTATAGTTTCTTTTTCAATTTTACGAGTTTCTATTGGCTTTCCTGATAGTTTTACGCGCCTTTTATGTTTGACAATATTGTGTAACTATAGCTTGAATTCGCTTTGGATATTGATAGTGACAGTTTATTATTAAATATATTGTGCAAAATGTGTGACCACAAAGAAAAGGGAAAAAAGAAAAATAGAACTAATTTTAGCAAGGAGGAATTGTTGCTCGTGCAGGAAGTGGAAAAAGAAAAACTTTATATAGAGTGCAAAACAATAAACAAGATTTCAAGTGCCGAAAGCTTTGAAAAATAATTAAGAGACTATAATTATTATATCCTATAAAATGTCGTTGACTTTGTAGGAAAAAGCATGGGAGAGGAGGATAACTGCGAAGTACAACAATAAAACTTTCCAATGCACGAAGCTGTGACCAGCTTAAGCCAAAGTATAGCACTTTGATATATAACTTTGGTATATATGGAATAACTCCTTAAGAAAACAGTGAATTATAATTGTGTTCAATTTTTTGTCAGTTGTTTAAGAAATTTGTTTTGTTTGATACAACTATCAGATATACAAAAATAAAGCAATGAAAACATTTAAATTTACTTTTATTAAATAAATATAAGGCTAGAAAGCAGAAATAAATAATTTACAATATTAATATATGTCTGTACTTGCACTCGTAAAAAATACAGTTATAGATGAAATAAATTTCATTTCAAAAAATTTAGTATGGCGTATCATTATATTACTTATACATACTTTCAATATAAAGTTTTATGCTATGGATTTAGCAAACAACCTTTTGAAGTATTCCGGTGAGACAGAAATTTCAATTTCATATAACTTATGAATAGTATGAAGAAGAAAATATATGTAGGTACATATTACAAGTTATTAAAATGTTTACGATTAACAAACGCTCATTCCTAGCCTTCCGTTAAAATTATTAACTGCCTCTATGTTATCTGCTTCATGCACATTTAAATCAGCTTCCCATTCATCTGGTATTTCCTTTTGCATCTCAATTGCAATATTGTGTAGTATGACTATATGCATTCTCCACTAAAATATATCATTTATTAGTAGTGATACAATAACTTCATGATAATACCTACCAATTTGTAGGAAGTGAAATTAAATGTTCGATTCTTGGTTAGTCTGAATCTATTGAAAAATTCATTGTCATTGAATTTATTCAAACCGTTCTCCCTATTTCTATAAAGTTTACGTCGGTCGTCTTACGACTACATCAACCTCATCTTCTGATGAGGAACTAGAACTCGTTTGCAATATGTTTTGGTTCATTTTATTAGATAGTATTCGAAATAAATACCAGTGTATATCTATTTCCAAATTTAACAAGGTATTCGTCAACAACACAAGTATATTATAATTATTATGTGAGGTTATACCGTACTTGTCGTTAAAGTAAATAGTTAAAGTTGGTTAAAGCTGGAAAATCCTGACTTTGGCTTAAAGTGACTTTGTCGTTCACTTTAAAGTTAAAGTGGAATTATGAAACCGAAATTGAGATCTAAAGTCAACTTTGAAATTTAAAGTTACTTTAACTTGATTATGAAACCGGCCGTAATTTTTTAAGTGATCCATGAAATAAAATTTGTTTACATTTTTGGAGGGTCTTTACATACATTACAGATATCTGTTACATTTAAGTCGCCTTATAGTGTAGCACATATAGTATAGATGGCGCTATTATCTTGCAATTATTTAGAGGTTAGTTGTGTGTTATACGATACTTTTATTATTTATTATAATTTAAAATTATAATTAACAGCAATTTTTGCGGTTACTAATTATAAAATTTAGTATGTTACGAGTTATTTGAAAGTACGTAATAGACAATGAGCAGTTGGCATCACAGGTTGGCACCACAAATCATAAAAAGTAACTACATAGTTTAATTTGTCAATTTAATCAAATTACATATATCATTTTAAAACATGGAGTTTTCTGTTATCTTTAATTGAAAGATGCCTACGGATTTTTTTACGCCGATAAAAGCCTAGTAGCCGTTTTATATTTACGAAGTGGAGAAGAAATTGTTAGCAAGAACCTTCTATATTTTTTTTCAAAATTTTTTTAAGGTTGTTGCTAATTACTTAAAATGTAAATATAGGTACATTTTATTTGATAGCAATTTTCAAAACTTTGAAATGCCGGAGGTCAGTTCGCCGGGTTTTTAGTTTTTAATAATAACAATAATCTTATAATAGCCTCATTATTTATAATATATTAATATTAAAGTAATACCTTTACCTTACTTAATGTTTTGAAGATTTTACTACAATTGCTGTTTCCATAGCACAATGCCCCTAGCAGCATTTTTCGAATTTCGCGGTTGTTTTAAGTTGGTTAGGAAGACAATCGAGTAGAATACAGGTAGGCTAATTCACTTTTTATTGCGAAATTACTAGACACACCGTGTACTCAAACAAAAGATTGGTCAAAAAATAGATGTAGAAACATTTAATGACAAAATTATATTTCTATTAACTAATTTTGTAGTGAAATATAACGAGTACACCTCTATATGTTATTCAATTGCGCCCAGTGCAAACATAAAACACTGGCGAAATTCGAAAAATGCTGCTAGGCTATTCAATTTTGGTTGTTGTTTTTGAGTTAAAATTTTGTACATATTTAAAACTGTTTTTATCGTTTTTATTGTGCTAATACTTGACGCTGTTTGGGTGGTGAATTTCACGGTGTGGTTGGAAGCGCCTTATCTAATGTTCGTGACGTACTTACACTTACAGATAGTGTTTAATAACACACTAAAATATAATAAATCAAAACAAAAATGCAAGAGAATGTTCATAGGTTACGGCTTGGTTATGTTATAAAATATAACAGATATCCCATATACTTATATCTCCTTGTTAAATTTGCTTACCCAGGAACCAATACAATCTGTTAAAAATAGTAGCGTTTCGGCGCGATATTTGAATTGAAAAGTTAAAATATGAACTAAAAAAAAAGACTGAAAATTCAGACTATATAAATCAAACGAACGGGCAAATTGACATTTAGGATTTGCAAATACTAACTTTACCCGTATTTTTATCGGGTAAGACATATTTAATAGAATGTTGAACTAATGATAGTACGTGAAGATGACTATATTTCTGTTTTGCATATTATTATTCTATATGATCAACAAAGATATGTTACCGCACAGATACAGTAGCCTGTAATAATTACAAATGTATCAAGTAAAAGAAAATGTTTTATTTGGCACCACACAAACACAATGCTGTTTATTTATTGTATAATTTTGTATGAAATAAGAAAGTCGAATGGATGAGTATCACGTACCTTCAGCGTTTAAGAATTTGTTAAAAAATAACTAAATCTATAAATAAAATAAATGTAACTGACTGTAAATGTATAAAAAGTAATTTAATTTAAATTATGTATTTAATAATGCAATCAACATTTTATTGAGGATATGTCAAACTATATTATATATATATATATTAAGTTTTTCAATTTACAAATAAATTCAAATGAATGCTTAAAGTTCGCGCGTCTTTCTCCCTAATACTGCATGAAAGTTGACAAGTACCGATTTCATCCATACGCATAAAATAAAATTGCAAAGAAAGTCGCACAGACCAAATTTACAAATCGTATGTAGAGGTAGAAATTTAACAGGTAAAATGACGGTTTGGAGGTAATTGCCATTTAATTTTAGAATGCATACCGTGGCGACATCCTATTATTACTAGTAGTATTTAAGATACAGGAAAATCTTAGTTCCGAACCGAAATGGATTTGCCAATATTGAAACGCACCCTTAAGCACATGATTTGTCGAAATTAATTTGTCGTCATTGGTGATATTACAGATTAACAAATGACTATTATTGTCCTCTTCCAAACCACTTTTATCAATAACATCTACCTCAGTGGCTTCTTGTTATATATCCTTATTCCATTTATCAATGTCAGCATCATTAAAATGAGTAAAAAAAATATCAATTTTATAATTAAAATTTACTTAGCAACTTTTTACTTGCATTTGGAGTGATATTTTATAGAAATATGTCCTATATCTTGATTTGCTTTAAAGGCTTCGTCGTTAATTAAACGAGAGCGTAAAACGCTTAGTGGAATATTTTCCTGATCATCATCATCAATGTCTAAAATAGTATTCCAGCGCTTCTTTATAACTGCAGTATTTACATTATTCCAAGCCATAGCTATATTTAAAACATCATCTCTCAGAGAATAGTTTTTCAATGTTTCACTAAACTCTTTGTCTTTCTGATAACAAATCGGTCAATAAATTTTTGCGATAAAATAATTTTGTAATTCTGGTGGCATTTTGATCCATGGGTTGGATTAAGGGTGTCACATTTGGTGGCATATACATAATGGATATCAATCCATTGGAACTTCTTAAGTCTGACTCAGGTGGATGGCTAGGGGCGTTATCTAATAATAATAAGGCCTTAATCAGTAATTGTTGGTTTTGTAACAATTTTGTAACCTAAAAAGTAAAACGAAGTGTTATGATCTAATTATAAATAAGTAAATCTGTTTACCTTTGGAACGAACATTTCATGAAACCATTCTTTAAAAATGGTGGTGGTTATCCATGCTTAAGGCCAAAAAACTTAATCTTTATTTTTATTATTTACTTCTTATCGGGTAGTAGTTTCCAATAAAGACCTGATTTGTCCGCATTATAAATTTGTTCCGGTAACAGGTCCAAGATCTTTAATTGTATTCTTCAATGTTTCCTTGAATGGATCAACTAATTCTGGTTGTGATGATAATTTCTCCTGAAATCTTTAAAAACCTTACGTTGTGCCGTCTTTTGAATCTATTAAGCCATCCATTACTTGCAATAAATGTTGACGATTCATCGATGGTTTTTTGCAAATTTATAGCTTTTTGTTTTAACATTAATCCACTAACGGGAAAATTTCTCTCTCGCAATGAAATAAACCTCTTGTACAGTGCCTTTTCCATTTTTGAATATGTAGATTTTTTTAATGAGCTTCTTAATAGAAATCTGTTAGTTTTCGATTATAATCTGTGTACATTTGAGTTTTTTAATCCTTTTTTCTACACCGTGAAAAAATGCCACCTTTATATTCCACATGTTACTTTGACAATGATAATATTTCATCTAATACGTTCAGTTGATCTAAAGACGAGCGAATTTAGTATGAATTAATTTTTTTATCCTTCGTAGGCATTAGAATATTGGTTACTTGGAAAAGAGGTAGCAATAATGCGAACTATCCAAATAAATTTCTCATCTCCCCTCTATAACTTATAGTGGGAATTAAGTTATGAACTGATCTTAGTTTTATGTAAATTTAAATGTTAGCATTTTTCCTGTGCTTTCCTGTTCCTACAATGTATTCTTAATTTTATATTATCTATTTTGAGATTTTATTAATTAATTGATATTTACGATTTATTGTAATTGTTATTATAATAAATATTTTTTATTGTTATAAAAGAAAATTGATTCTTGATTTTGTTTTTTTTACAGATGTGCACAGTGAAAATACAAATAGAAGACGTTCACTACGAATACAAAATCAGGGTCCACAAGGTAATTTATTACAGTTCGTTTCAAGTAATATGGCAAATCCCATACAATTATAATACGGATAATCATTAACCCATTAGTGCATAAGGTTTACCAAAAAAAAAATGTTGTGGTTTTTGTATTTATTGCGTATTTAATAGAGAATAAAGATCATTGTAACACAAAATTAATTTTTTCTATTAAAATAAAGAAAATTTTTGGCATCCGATATATCGGATTCTGTGCGGAAAGCTCATTTAAAATGTGTGAAAACTTTTGAAACATATTTTTGGGTGAAGGCCTAATTTGCATTTAGTGCAAATAAATTTGCTTTTCCCTCCACAGAATCGACACAAGCGTTCGGTATTTACATACTCCGGCCAATGATCGCGTCCATCATAACGTATTTCAATTCTAGGATCGGGCACAGTCTTTCCTTTGTTAGATGGTTTTCCGTATGTTGTGAGTAGTGTAACGGCTATATATCGTCTAAAATTTAAAAGTGAGTAACAATCCTTATCATTCGGTATTAACTGCTTCATCAGGAGCCACGCATTTACAGTTGATACGTCTAGTAAATAACAAAAGATCGGCCACCACCATTTCTTTTGCCGCATTCTGGTGCGATAGCACGCCACCAATTGATCCATCTTATCGACACCTCCCATGCCATTGTTATATTTTGCAAAAAGTTGCGGTTGAGGTACGGCGATTTTACCTTTTTTTACTTTTGACCATCTGGAACATCTACCTTCTGTAACAGTGTCAAAATTTGTGGCACAAGTAACCACTTTGTTATCTCTCCATCTGACTAAACAAACCGTGTTGTCTTTGTCACTTCGATAATCATATGAACCTCTTTCCAGTTTTTGCATTTCTGCTTTACTTTTTAGAGGGCATTTGGCAATTCTGCGGTCCTGTATTGTACCAGAAGCACAATAACCCTTTTCTGTCAAATGCTGAAAAAGTGCTACAGAAGAAAAATAGTTGTCAAAATATATTTTATATCCCTCATTTGGAGGAATATTTGCTGATGCAAGCAGGGATACCACAACGTCTCCTCCAATTCCAAATTTATTTTCTTTATCGCTTTTTCCGGTATAAATTTCAAATGAAATCATGTATCCGGTATTAGTACAAAGAGCCCAATTTTTAAATCCAAATCCAATTTGGTTTCCTTTTATGTACTGTTTAGCGTAATGACGACCATAGTAAGGAATCATAGACTCGTCGATTGAAATGTTTTCCTGTAAACCACCATGCATCTGAAACCGTTCATTCAGTTCTTTTATGAGCGGTCTCAATTTGTATAGACGATCTTGTGGATCTATTTTGCTATTATCATTGATATGAAAATTTCTTATAATTTGTTCAAATCTGTTGACTCTCATGCTGTTTTTCAAAATTGTAGGTACGTCACTACTTTCAGACCAAAACATCCTTTTGTTGGGATATTTAGCATATCCAGAAAGTAATAATCCACCAATAATGACTTTTATTTCATCTTTCACCACATTGAGAACATTGTTTTTTTGAGACGAATATAAATTTGTTTGCTCTAATATTTTGTCAAGAAGTTGGTCGGTAAAAAAAAGTTCAAAGAAGTCTAGTGGAGTTTTAGCTGAAACTGCTTCTTGTGAAGGCGGTTTTTCAATGCAGTTGGTGTTTATGGTAAAAGATGGTTCAGCCTTTTTCCATTTTAGGTAACTACATTTTTGTTTTTTTTGATGCACGTTTAGCTGCATCATTTGTACGACAATATTTAGATAAAGGTTCTTCATCACTAGAGTCGAACTGCTCATCATCATTATTGTTGCTGTGTGTTACATACTCGCATTTAGTTCTCAACATCCTTGGACCCAGATGATTGAGATTTCCTTCATGCTCATCATCACTTCCGTCAGTGTCACACTCAGTATCTTGACCATCATCTGGTGGTTCACCATAAATATCTATTGTCTGATGTATGTCATCCTTTTCAATTTCATCAAGGAGTTCAGCCAAAGTCAACCTAAAGTATAAAAAAAACAATGAATAAATCACTTCTAATCAGAATCCAAATATTCAAAAATATTGAGTCCACTTCACTTTGTGCACAGAATCCGATATATCGGATCTAAAAAATAAGTGCTCATATTTCTGCATTTTGCATAATTATATGAAATCAATTAATGTTAACATATCTGATGAACTTTATTAAGTAATTATATATGCATAATTCGGTAAGAAATAAGATATGTAAAAAATAACAAAATAATTACTTACCCTCCGTGCCGAGTGGAATACAAAGAAGGATCCATAGCTACCAAAGTTTACTATGAGCGACAAAATGTTGTTCAAATAAGGCAAGATTCAATTTAGGACACAAGAACAACCTTGTAGATGTATGGTTAGACACCTCAAAATAGTGAGGTTGGGTTTATATTTGTTTGGCGCCTGAAAATATGCTCATCCGATATATCGGATCTTATGCACTAATGGGTTAAGACAGGTACTTATGTGTCATAAACGTGCCGAGTAAAGAGAACGTAGTAAGGGCCGGTCTAAAAATATTTATTTGAGAGAAAAACTCACTTAATTGTATTTACATTACGTTTGGATATTATAACGATATATGTATAAAGTAGTGTGACAATATAATATATCTATAGATAATAAAAAATATAAGAATTTACATAGCATCTGAAGATCTGAGATAAATATATGTGTAACGCATGAAACAATATAAAACTAAAGTAATAGGTGTTATTCAGAAGTATCTGTATCGTCGTCAAAATTTGTTTCACTAGAATCTTGTTCATTGTTGTTTACATGGATTACGAAATCCGGAACTGTTTCTATGTATGATTTTTCAATTTTCATAACATGGCGAATTGCATTGCACCATGCATTTATAGACGGCCCTTCTAGTTCTTTTTTTATTAATTTAATAACAGTTTCACAAATTTTTGGAGAGTTATTTCCTTTTCGTATATTACCCTTAACTTGTGCCCATATCAATTCTATAGAATAGAATAGAATAGAATAGCTTTATTGTACCAACTAATATAAAATACAAAAGCATGTAAAATACAGCGGTAACGTCGAAACAAGTGGTGTGTGTGTGAGCGTGTGTGTGTGAATGTGTGTAGGCGTGTGCTATATAACAATGTATGTGTGTACTAATGGTAGATATAATTCAATGTAAATGAAACTTCTTGATATCTTGTAAAAACTCAGTAACCGAGTAGAAGCTGTTTTCTAATAAGTATTTCTTAATGGATGTTTTGAATTGTGGCACTGGCTTTTCAATCCAAGTGTTCGGTAATTTATTAAATAGTTCTAGATGTCTATGTTTGGCACTCGTGGTCTGCAACCTGTGATTCGGAAGTAGAACCTGTGATTGAGATCTTAGTCGCAACTGCGTCACATCTCCTTTTCTATTTAACGTGGGTAGCTCCAATTTAGCTCGAAGAAGCTGTCTGTAGATGTATGCTGATGGCAAAGGCATGATTTTGTTTCTAACAAAGAGAGGCCTGCACGATGTCATTCTATTGACCTGCTCTATTGCTCGAATTGCTTTTTTTTGTAGAATGAATATGTCTACAGCATGTGTTGATTCGCCCCACAGTTGAATACCATAGCTCATACGGGAATGAAAAAGTGCATGGTATGCCGTTATTGCTGCATCCTTATTTAATAAAGTTATTAACCTCCGTATGGCGTAAAGAGCACTGGACAGTCTTGTGTGAAGTTCATCAATGTGAGACCGCCAGGTCAGCCGAGTATCCAGGGTAATTCCTAAAAGCTTTGCAGACCCGGCATTTGCAGGTGTTTTGCTACGTTTACAGGTGAATGGTAATTGAACATTCTTTGATTCATTGACAGTAAGACTATTGGATGTAAACCAAGTGGCAGCCCTGGACAATGTCGTTTCAGCTTTCGTTTTAAGTTGTTTTTCATCTGTACCTCTGAATAAAAAAGTAGTGTCATCTGCGTACAATACCACATGGCTTGAAATATTGTATGGCAAGTCATTTATATAAATACAGAACAGAAGAGGACCAATAAGCGACCCCTGAGCTACTCCGTGCTCAACATGTCGCGATTCACTCATTTCATTGTTTGCATACACAACTTGTCTTCTGTTCTCGAAGTACGATTGTAAAAGCTTAGATGTTAAACCACGAACGCCGTAGCGATCTAGTTTTTCCAAGAGAATCTCATGTCTTACGCAGTCGAAGGCCTTGGACAAATCACACATCACCACCAAACCATCGTCCCCATCCTCCATAGCATCCCAAACGAAGTTTAAAACCGATAATACAGCATCCACTGTCGATTTTCCCGGACAGAATCCAAATTGTTGCCCGGTTAGAATGGAGTGGTTTCCCAGGAATGATGTGAGGCGCAGTAAGAGGGCGGTTTCGAGGATTTTTGACAGTGTAGGTAACACGGAAATAGGTCTGTAGTTCTTTGGATTATTGGGGTCACCGGATTTGTAAATAGGAGTCACTTTTGCAATTTTCATGTTGTCAGGCACAATTCCTTGCTCAAAACACGCATTCACCAAATCAGCAAGTGGTTCCAGTAGGCAATTCGAACATTTTTTTAGCATTTTCGTATTCATGCCATATACGTCCAAAGCATCTTTCGCTTTAATGTTTTGAATGATAGTCTGTACTTCCAAAGGTGTCACTGGTACTAGAAAACATGAACGTTCATTATACTGAATATTTCCTATAAAATTTATTGATTCATTGTTGTCTTTATGCAATGCAGAAAACTCATTTGCCGTATTACAGAATATATTATTTAATTCACTAGCAGATGGTGTCCGATGTTGTAAGTTGTTAGATGTGCCTGTTTCCCTTTTGATGATGTTCCAAAACTCTTTCTGGATGTTATCAGATTGGTATACAGAGCGTAAGTACTTATTTCGTTTCTCTTCTCTCAATTTCGTGATGTGATAGGGTTAAATATACAATGATATGGCGGCAAGCGTAACACAATGTGATTATATTTTTGGGCAATAGTATCTACTGCATACTCCTTGGAGAATTCAAACGATTTGATACATTCAAGTAGCTGCTTCTTTGTGTAGAAATCTTCGAAATATATATTACTGGCAATTAGAAATTGCTGAATGGTTTCCTTTGTTGAGCTGCTATTGGGAATTTTATTTTCTAGCCGGGAATGATACGGAGCATTATCAAGAAAAATTACACTATTTGCTTCTAACTTTGGTATAAACGTATTTTCGAACCAATTTTCAAATAATGTTGTCGAGATGTCCTGATGATAATCTAATGAACAAGTTTTTATGTTTTTGGCTGATAATAACGCGGTTCCTTCGACCCACCCATTTACAGACCCACAGTGTAATATTGCTTTCATTCAGCAGGCGGATCGGGAACCGATCCCGCTCCAACCGTTCACTTCACAACAGTTGAGTATTCGCTGGACAGGACCGCTCACCTTTATGTCATCGTCTGTCATCTGGTACTTTTCATTGCTGCCATATGTTAAAATTATAGAGATTAAACCGAATAAACAATAATAATAAATTGTTATTCTGCATTAAGGTTTGACGTAGTTTTTAGTGGAAGGGCTGGTTTTTCCAACCCCGAATAAAATACTGAGTGAACTCCAATATTATAATACATTTATTACTGCACAATACCTTTAATTTGCTGTATCTTACTCTTCTAGTAACTTTTTTCAGAAGTATGTATTAGGTTGGTCTTGGAATGAATCAATGGCGCATGCGTACAGAATACGCTCACCAAGTGAGCATAGAATTATTCCGCTCACAAAAATGGCGACCGCTCCTGAACATGTTCAGAGTGAGCGCTCGTCTACTGGCCATGATCACTGAACAGTTGCGCAACTGTTGCGTCTGCTGAATGAAAGCATTATTACCCTTTTTCCTCTGGATGGAGGAACGTCTAATTTGCATCGATCGGAGTTGTCATTCCAGCCTTTTCTAACTATGTCATGTGTATCGTACCATGTTTCGTCTAGATAGTATATATTTCTTTATTCTTGCCTGTACTTTTCTATAGCCATTAAATAATCATACCGCCATTTACATATTCTTGAACTCTCCATTATAACTTGCCTTTTGTTAATGTCCTTGTATTTAAATCCATTATTTTTTAAAATTCTCCATAATGTTGACCTAGAGCAGTGAATATCTTCGCTTATTAAAGCAACCCGCAAACTGTCAATAGTAGGTACTTCATTTTTTTTGTAGGCCGAATACATAGTCTGACGGATTATGTGCACCTCTCTCGATGTTATTTTCTGGAAGGTACCACTATCACATCTTTTTTTCCTTTCTAAAACACCGGTATTCACAATTCTTCTAATGGTTGTTTGCGGTACTAGAGTCAGTTGCGAAACCTTTGCCTCAGCTGCTGAATTTGATAATTTATCTACTTTCACCAAAGAATTATAAACATTTAACACAATTTGTTTAGCATCCGTCGATAAATATTGTCGTTTCTTTACATTTTCATTATCACTATTATTTACTTGCATAGGCACTACTTCGTTTGCAGAAACTGCGGAAGTATCATCCCACGGTCTGAACATTATAAATTTTTCAATATACGTTAAATAAGCTAATTTTAACGTGATAAGTGTACTTTAAATAACATTTTCAATAAAGTGGGGGTAAATTGTTTTCATTGGGCGATGATAGTTACGTATTTAAGAAATATGTATTAATCATAATGTGATTTTAACTACGAACTAGTTTGGAGACCGTACCTGATATTTTTCAAGTGTTTCTTAATTACCCGCTGCAGCTCGAGGAAAGGGTTTCTCTTTAATCCGGATTATCACCTTCTACAAGTCGCTCATATTGCTTGAAACGAACTATATGTGTAATCTCTTTTGTTTCAAATTATAAGAATATAACTTTGAACGGCTCTAATGCTTTTATTGCACCACCTTCTGCGACGATAATTATTATACCTGGTCTCCTTATCGAACGGGCACGGTTTACCTATTTGCAACGTATGAATCTAGGGGCCGTATTGACTATAAATTGGGGCCCTATAAGATAATAATAAAACGCTGTTAATTTCAAGTATATAATAAAAAATATCTGGAATTGATAGCTATAACGGTTTCAGTTTTTTGCCAATATTTTGCATGTCATGCTTTTTAGACAGGCACGTTACGAGTATAAAAGTATTTAGAACATAATTTTCAATACCTTTTCTATAAAAAAAAATTTCAAAATTCGGACCGGCAGTAACACTTTTACTCTTTGCGAGTAGTAA
The DNA here is from genome assembly GCA_963170755.1 of Amphimallon solstitiale. NCBI lineage: Eukaryota > Metazoa > Arthropoda > Insecta > Coleoptera > Scarabaeidae > Amphimallon > Amphimallon solstitiale. The sequence goes on from OY720676.1 coordinate 175,853,858, forward strand.
TTTTGAATATCTCGCAAAGTAGACATTCTATAGAGATTTATTAAGAGAATAGAAATACTGAGGAGAGGATATTGAATAATTTGTATATAAAAAGAAATCTTAAAATTTGGCATATTTTTCTAAAAAAATAAAACAATTTAGAACAATTTGAAACGCCCATATGTATAAGAAAGTCGTGTGATGGCCACACCTATTTTTTTTTAGTACTGAACTGGACTGAAATTGACAATAAAAGTTAACAGAAAATCTCTTACTGTTGTTGGCGCTTACGATATTCAACATAATTTATTGTAAAAAATATTTACTAAGGACTCGCCAAACACTTCCCCAAGTTGAATATTTATGGAAAACGTTCGTATTTATGGCCTAATAAAAACTTTATTATCAGTTAGATGCGGCTCGAAATAGTAGTTTATACAACGAGTCAATAATGACAGTTATTATTCCCGAGAGCCGAATTTACGAACCGTGCCGTGAAGCTGAAGCGGCGAGGGAGTAACTCGGCTCGAGGGTATAATAGTCATTATTGCGAGTTAGTATACACTACTTTATCTACGACTATCTGAAGATTACTAAAAAAAAATCAAAAAAATTTCAGATTACTATATCGATATGACGTTTGACGGTTAGACAGTTAGTAAAATGGCCGAACTTGTCTATTGTTACTACGACAACGTTGGCAAAGTTATGTTCTTATTGGCGAAATGCAGGGAATAATGGTAACGTTATGTCTCATTATTCCCCGTTCGCATTTCATTATTCCCTCTGGTTATTATGAGACCTATTATTAATCAATAGTGATTAATATAATACCTACTTTATTGTTTAGTTGTCGATAATAGTATATTACATACCAAGGTTGAGAAGATGACTATTATTGCCCGAGTGGCGAGATTAAATTCCGAGGCGCGCAGCGCCACTCTGATAATAATAGTCTTCTCAACCGTAGTATGTATACTATTTTTTGTACCAGTAGTCTAATTGGACCTTGAAACCTTCATAATTATGAATAAATTTACTCATATATAGTCGGATTCAAGAATGATGATCCCTGCGTCATTTTTTAATATCGTATGATTCAAATCAATACTTCGCCATCATGATAAGTACTGTAAACTATAAAATGAACATGGAAATTATAATGATGACATCCTACGTTTTCCGGTTAGATTGATCGACCTAATTTTAGGTTATGTATAATTAGATAACTAAGTTAGATAATCGCCTTTATCGTTTATTAAAAACATGTAATATAAACTCAATAGTCTTTTAATGTACTAAATTTAACATATGCCAAAATACAAATAATAATAGAACTTTATTGAGAAATAACGTGGGTAGGTACAAAACAAACAATAAATACAATTTATTTACATCAAATAAATGTGATCGAAATTGTATACATGTTTTACATGAAATGAAGTTACATCCTGTAAATATAAGAGGTGGATTTTACTCCTACCTTCAATGCATCTGCTACTCGCTAAAAGATATTCATTAGAATTTGTAAAATGTTAAATCTCACAATGTTTACCTGTTGTACAGATGTAAGGGATATTAGAGGACCACCATTAACCTTCTCTTGCTCGAAATATTCTAATAAATTTAAAACGAGTCCTTGAGCTTGTGACCGTAATGTTTTACCGCGTCGTGACATTCTGGTTTAGTAAAGATTGAAACAACAAACAAATTGTGAAACGAAATCAAACGATCAAACTACTAGAAATGTCAAAGCCAAAACGCTAAATGGAAGTGTATGAAATAATACAGCGCATGCAATCACTCCGTCTTTGTCTTGCTCAAATAAATTCTATGAAACGTATGTCGTGCTTGCATCGCACTGAAAACACATGCATTCGCTTATGCTATCCTTGTTGTACAAGTTGATACTATTTCTTATTCGGATATAGACATAATTCTTTGATAGAATTATATAGTAGTGACGCAGGGATCATCTTTCTTGAATCGGAGTGTATGTAAAAATGCCCATGTAATAAAACTTCATACAAACAAATAAGTAGGCTATATTTTGATGTTGACAAATTTGACAAATAAGCTTTGACATAAATGCTGAAACTAAAAGTCAAGTATTTAATAGATTATTTTTCATTCCATTTATAATGTCTGAAGAGTTTAGATGTACACCACCTGAAATGTACGAGACTGCAGAACAGGCAGTTGAGAACTTGCTTCCGCATAAATCTAAACACTTATATATAAAACATATACAGAATTTAAAAAATGGTGTAATTTCAAAAATACAGTAGTAACTTCTGAAAACGTACTTCTGGCTTATTTTCAAGAATATTCAAAAAATAAAAAAGCCTCGACTTTATAGGCGCATTATTCAATGTTGAAAGCTACACTTGGCCTAAAAGAGGATATTAACATATCAAAATGTCTTAAATTAGTTGCCTTTTTAAAAAGAAAAATGAAAATTATAATCCTAAAAAATCATTAGTATTTACTCGAGGAAATTATAAAATTCCTTACTGAGGCTCCTGACACATGTTAAATTGCAACTAAGGTAGTATGTTTATATATTAATACTTTGAAATTATTGTTAATTTATAACCCTGTAGACTGCTCTTATAATTGGTGTTGCTGGTGCATGCCGAAGAGATGAGCTGTGTAATTTATTAATTTCTGATGTCATCATGAAAGATGATTTAATTATTATTCACATCCACAATACCAAAAATGGTTCGTCTCAAAACTTTGTATTAATGGAGCCACTTTGTAGCTGAAGGTTATATCGAAGATTCCCTAGTAAATAAAAAAATATAGCATGTATGTTACAAGGTCTACCTACATCTACTTACGCAACCACACCTGCAATAAATACAGGAATTTTCAGTATGAATTAAATTCCATCAACATCAGCAGTACAATCTATTTCGACTGAAGATATCGTAAATACTTATGGAATTAACTCAATTAATAATACTGTCATTAATGTGCCTACAGATCTGTACAATCCTGGTTTTTCAAATAGAATTGAACCATCAATAAATTTTACATACCATAATTGCACTATCAATTTTTATAAATAAATTAAATAATTCTTTACATCTGTAATAGTTACGTGTTATATTGTTTCTATATTATACATATTTTTGTTACATAACCTAAAATACAGTTAATTATTTTACCTTAGAAGTCGAGGATTTATAAGTTTTAGATTTTTGGTATGATTTGTGGTATACTAATCTAAATAAAAATAAACTACTATGAATTTTGACGGTTGACAACTTGACATACCTACATACTACTGCGATTGCATGGTTGCAGCATTGGTTTTATTTGTTTTCATTATTTACCTAGGTGAATAATATGCCCATTATTTACCTAGGTGAATAATATGCCCATTATTTACCTGTTATTAATTCCAGGTCGAGAAATGACATTTCGTGGCGCTTTATTATGTGTAAAAATGCTATGATTTTTTACTACTGGTACAAAAAATAAATTGTTTGTACACAAACTAATAAATTGTGCCACCTCTCAAAAATATCAACTGTATTTGTAATATTTTAATAAGAAATAGCTTTCTTTCTCCTTTCTACATTATTTTCTATTTCAAGGCCAAATGTATCTGCTATCCCGCAGCGAAAGCTGATACTATCGGCCTTGTTATTATAGTTATAGATATAAATATAGTTATTAGCTTCTAAGTAATATATTTGTGTATTTTAATAGCTATTGCTAAAAAAATTATTATTACATTAGTTGCAAATATCATAGTGATGAGTGGACACAATTTTTATGTAATTCAACAGTCACATAGCAAGTGTTACTTTCCATTGCAAGATCACCCAATATTGCCGACATTTCCAGGCTAAGGAAACAAGAAGAATGAGTGTGCTTAAAACCACACGGCGGAAGTGTAAACTTCATCAAGGCGAGGTTAATAATACCGTAGATAATACGAAATACACGCATATAATATTCAGTAACGTATTAAATAAAACATATTCGCACATTTATTACATTTACACGAGCGTCCGTTTTGTTTGGTCAGTTCGGACGTCTGTGTACGTATAAATAGACGATATATACAGGGTGTCCAGAAACTGTCCTGACAAACGAAGACCGGAGATTCCTCAGATAATTTTAAGACAATTTAACCCAATTCACCCTAGTCCGAAAATGGTTCCTAAGGAAGCTAGAGCTCTTTGAAGATGGCGCCTTGTAATTAGTTTTTTTTTTTAATATCTCCCGAACGCTTCTATTTAGAAAAACAAAAACTGGTATGCTTATTTATCCTCCAGAGATGAATCGATTGCGAATTTCTAGTACCGGTCATAGGCGTCCGTTTTGGGTAGGTAAACGGTTATTTTATGGCATAACTTTTTTGTCTTTAACTTTTAAGCATTTGTGACACCAGATTATTAAATTTTCAGGTATTCTAGTACTAAAAGGTACTCTTACTTTAAGTCGGTAGGATACACCGTTTTTTAGAAAAATCGATTTGAAAATTTTTCGTTTTTTCGTCATTTTATCTTTCGTCATTTCAACTTCGCGAACTGACAACAATTTGACAATTAAAAACGTAGGTTTTATTTCTGTTGGCAGTTCAGAGCGAACTAGTGCAAAAAATAATAAATTGAATTTTAATGACGAAAAAACGAAAAATTGTCAAATCGATTTTTCTAGAAAACGGTGTATCATACCGACTTAAAGTAAGAAGAGTACCTTTTAGTACTAAAATATCTGAAAATTTAATAATCTAGTGTCACAAATGCTTAAAAGTTAAAGACAAAAAAGTTATGCGTTAAAATAACCGTTTACCTACACAAAACGGACGCCTATGACCTTAGGAAGCATTTTCGGACTAGGGTGAATTGGGTTAAATTGTCTTAAAATTATCTGAGGAATCTTCGGTCTTCGTTTGTCAGGAGAGTTTCTGGACACCCTGTATATTTGCTTACTGTCCCGGTCTTGGTCTAATGGTAACGTATTGGCTTCATAACCCTGCGGTCTCGGGATCGAACCTATTCTGGGACATGTATTTATTTATTCATTTAAATTTCAATATAATTGAAATTAAATAATAATAAAATTGTTCCCTTAGTCGACTCGAGCCGACATTACCCGAACGAGCGTTACATATCCAAGCATTTCATATTCGAGCATTTCATATTCGAGCGTGACGGGTCGGTCTTGTTCACTGCCTACAATCAGCGCAACGCGCCTAAAGAAGTTTACACTTCAAAAATACATTTTCTTACCGTTTACTTGACTGATGTATATATTTTTCTTGCAGTAAGATTGAATAAATACGATTTATACCTACAACAATTTTTGAGAGACGACGTATCCAAGAAAGCGTCACCTAAAACTAAGACGCCGAAATCCAAGAGGAAACAAAGTTCGAATAGTTTTGATAGTATGTCTTCTATTTTATTATCTAATATTTGAGAAATAACTTTATCGTTAATTTCAGAGATAAATTTAACTGACACTTCGAAAAAGAGGAGACTATATTGCTCAGAAACATGGCTATCGAGTCTGCATAACTGTAGTTGAAATACCTGAAATAAAGATATAGTTTTTATAAGAGACAGGAGTATTTATTTACTTACCTGAACAACTATAAGAATTTACTGTACCTGTTATTTGTATTATGTACTACATTGTTAAATTAACTAAACTACTTAATATATTATGTCATAAGTAATTAATAATAAAACGTAAATTTTGTTATTCCTTATTTTTTTATACACTGCCCTCTGTCAACAGTGGGTTGCTAATCGTATAGCTATTGATCGGGGCAAAGTTAATTTGAATTTATTTATGCAATTCCCACACCTATTCGATACTTGTTTCCGTTGCTGTCATCAGGTGGTGATAATAACAAATCGAAATCATTATGTTTCTCATTACTTTTCTTTTTCAAAGTTCGATTGCAACAGTATTATAACTATTTATAACATTAAATTCCTAGGTACCCCCCGACTACCGATTCCTAGTTATTACTGTTTTAATGCAATACAAAAGACAAATAGGAGAAAAGTTAAGAAGAAAGGGAAAGGAAATACTTACCAAGTGCTTGGCTGCAAGTTGCGGATGTATTTTACTGTGTGATAAAACGACGACACCGAGAGTTTCTATGAGTTAGTACGAGAAAGCAATATACAAACTGCTTTTTGGTCGAGTGCAGTGTTGGACTGTTGAGGCTAGACTGACTCGCGTTTTGTCGACTCTCTGGGAAGGAAGGAAAGCAAGTTAATCAGTGCAACAAGGATAGCAGCTGTACTTGCGCATTTCATTTGAATTTTGTTTTTGAGTTATCCGGAAAGATCCATTCCTAGCGCAAATACAATTCGTAACATGGTTCGATAAACTTAATGTTTACTTTCAGAATTTCAGTTTAGTTTCTTTTCTATTTTATAATACTACGGAATTATTTACTTTTTTTTAATATGAGTTTTACTATTGTTACGTTTTTGAATTTTATATCAACTATATTTCTTATCTTTGATATTTTAAGAAAAAAATTATTATTTTTAAGTATTTAGAATTGATGATCATTTCTTTTATTTACTCACACAATTTGGGAAGCTGTGATGAAATTAGTTACTAAAATTATTTAGTGCGAATATCTGAGGCTTTAACAAGTTTCTACTTATAAATTATCTAGACAGTGTTTTTTATTGTTTAATATCATTTCCATCTTCTCTAAAGCATTACAGTAAATGACTTTATTCTTGGTTAAAGAATTTGTTATTAACAGTAACAGTAGCAATTTTCACGGACTAACGCAGTAACGATGTCTGCGGAGTCGGCTATAACGTAGCTCTAATGTTAGTAACAGAGGCTACCCCCTTATTCTCCCACTTATAGTCGACCAGCTTGTCTAGTATATTCATCCGCAGGTAGATCGCGTGCGCACTGTATATGTTTATAGATTTAAAAAAGACTATAATATAAGAAGAAACGACATATGATTGCTAAATCGGAAGACAAATTACAACAAAACCTAGATTCTTATCAAAAAGAACTCAGGAAAATAAACATGGAAAAAAGTAAAACCAAGTTAATGTCCTCAAAGAAAAACCGGCATGAAATTAAAATCGGAGGACAAGAGCTAGAGCAGGTCACAAGTTTTAAATATTTAGGTACAGTCATAGAAGAGACGGGAAAAATTGATGAAATAAAACAGAGTTGGAAAAGCAGGGAGACTATAACACTCTGAAAAGATTTTTTTGGTAAGAAAGAGACCACGAAATACGGGTAATACAAACAGGTATACCAGAAAGTGGTCAGGCCATTAATAATATATGGCAGTGAATCCTGGACCTTAACAAAACCGAACAAAAGTGAAGTAATAGCTACTGAGATGAGATCCCCGAGAAGAATAAAAGGAATCACAGGACGAGGTCGAGTAAGAAATGAGTCAGTATTGATCGAATTCAAGATAAAACCCATAGATTTGGTGATTGGAGAAAGGCGATTAGGTTAGCTGGGTCACATACATAGAATGAATGGAAATAGGTTAGCAAAAAAGACTATGAAACCAGAGTACAAGGATAGAACAAGCTAGGACGACAGTGACTAAAATGGGAGGAACAAGTACTACAGAGATATCAACAATTCCTGTAGACCACGTGACTACCAAATTAGGCAACCCAATTAACAGCAGTTGGTAGTATTGAATGTTTTATGTAAAATATGGTTAAAAGTGTCAACAATGACAGCAGTATTTGTGAATAAAATGTACGCTACTGTCAAATACTAGCGATACGCGAATCTCATAAACGTATGAACACGAAAATCACCAGATTTTAGAAAATTACTGATCACGTGGTCTACAATCTTTCTCGATAGCACTGTACAAGAAGCTCAGAAGCGAAGGATTCTTTGGAGTGAGACTAGACGATTGGCGCAAGATAGAAATGATTGGAGAAACAGGATACGAGAAAGAACATGAGTATTAAATATATGTGTTATTACTGTTTTAATACAATATAAAAGACAAATAGGAGAAAAGTTAAGAAGAAAGGGAAAGGAAATACATACCAAGTGCTTGCCTGCAAGTACTGCAAGTTGCGGATGTATTTTACTGTGTGATAAAACGACGACACCGAGAGTTTCTATGAGTTAGTACGAGAAAGCAATATACAAACTGCTTTTTGGTCAAACACAGGTATACCAGAAAGTGGTCAGGCCATTAATAATATATGGCAGTGAATCCTGGACCTTAACAAAACCGAACAAAAGTAAAGTAATAGCTACTGAGATGAGATTCCTGAGAAGAATAAAAGGAATCACAAATGTTATATAAAATATAGGTGTAGAAAAAATAATATTTAATAGCTTTACTTATAATATTTAATTTGCAACTGGCTTTTATGTTCCGGTAGGTATTTTACTATGGAAGGTATATATCCTGAAATATTAATTGATTAGATTGATTTTATTGTTTTGAAATTGTTCCGGCCGATCGAAATTTGTAGTGGTATTTAATCGTCATCTTTAGGTCGTACTTTGGCCGTGTCGGTTGCTAAAACAACTCGACTATAAAATAATTGCACCACTAAACTGAAATGACAAAATATCTTTGGTAAAATAAAGAAAGTGCAACAGTCCTTATTAATTTAAAAGCACTTCATTTTAAGGTGTATTTGGTACAATTTATGTGACGGCTAGTCATCGGGGAAACCGAAACCGGTAGGCAACACGATGTTGCTCGAAAGGCGACAAAACACGAGCCTGTCTAGTCAAAACTATCTATTACAGTTACATTCAAGTCTTTATTTGTCTGACATTACTGACTCACAACAATTGACATTAATATTTAATACAAATCATAGACTTAAGTTATGACGGTTTTTTGTTCAACACCTACTAGACTTCGAATTTTTCTGAACATCCGATATAAAAAAAGTACTATTTCTTGCTCTACTACAGCGACATCTTCTTTGAAAAAGTAGAAACTCCACTAAAACCACCGACATCTATTATGAATGTGCACAACTTTAAGCTTCATCTTTATATAAATAGAGGTTATTAGTATCCAAAACAGGCTTCTAATAGAGATTGGAACTTTAATTGTTTTTATAGCGACATCTAGCCTGATGGAATATAACTTTAGCAACTTTTGGGTTTCGGTTATATATAGCAGAGGTCGCTAGTATCTAGAATACAATTTCTAAATACATATTTTCAAATATGAATTGTATGTTGATTGAGGTACGTAAACACATGCATAAAGTATTTGATAGAAATAATATTCACAATTCATCAGCAGCAATTTTGCAATATCTCTAGGAAGCTATATATATTTATTCTTATGAAAGAGATCAGAAGCTAGGGATACATTGCAGGACATGAATAAGGTATTTCGAATATGGCACGATAATAGTGTTGATATCAATGTTACTGTGCCCAATTTCGAATTACGTTAATCATTCAAGTCCTGTCCTGCTCATGATGAATCTTCACTCACAATGATTATTTTCCCAGACTGCACCACACCGAAGGGTGGGCGGGTTTAGCTAGTAATTCATAAAAGTGAAAGAAAGGAGATATTCCTGGATATAAAAATCACAAATGCTTTTGAAACAGAAAAGTTATTTCAACACCCACTCTCATCAATTTTGATGACATTTCTTGAACTGAACTCGTAATATTAATTTTCCTTCAAACATGTATTTTATTACCTCGTTTCAATTTCATTCCTTAAATTTACACACAATACCAAGTTAAATTAGGGCTGTGGATTAATATGCTGGTTAGCTTAATTCTTGAGTAAAATACTGGTTAGTACAAACTTGTGTTTTTTTTATCATTACTGACAGCCATTGTGTTTTCATATGCGTTTCTTTGCTGTATGAAAGTATTTTGGGAATTAATAAATAATTATAATAATTGTGAATTAGTGATTTAGTAAATGTATTGCTTGTTGTATTTTATAAATGAAATGAATAGTATAATTAAAAACTATTTAATTTCCAAAAGAAAAGAAAATGCCTCTTATTTTTAGTTTACTACGTACAGCAGCAGTAAGTAATTCATTGATCCCTACAAAGACATTATGTTTTTTTTTATGAGGGCCATAAAGTTTTGGATGTCTTTAATTCCACTACATTTCTGGGAATTGGCCAATTAATAACATATCTTGGAGTCACCCTAGAGATATGTCATTAATATACTAAAACTAGGATTAAAAAATTACAAATGAATCATCTTATTTTTGTTGAACTTTTGGAACAACCTAGTTATTTATATTTATTACTACGTCACCGGGTAGCAGGCCGTATTTGTATTTAACTAGCTACATCTTGCTTTGGCCATATTTATTACGTAATTTCGTCAGATCTTTATTGTATTTCCCATCTTAAGTTTGTAAAACATTAATGTTGTAACACTAAATTGTACACGTATTGAGGACAATTTGGAAAAAGAGACAAGAAGTTATTTAAACGAGCCAAAACGTTGCCAATATTATTAGAACATTTTACCGAAATATATAATTTATATCAAATACAATAGAATATATTTGTTGTGAAGTTTATACGGTAAATTTACATACTCTGTTAACTTAAGCTTTGTCTTTCTTCGTATTAAAAAACTCCTCTTAATGTTAAATAATGACTACTTTGAAAACCGAGCCTTCAATTACACCAGAGAATGTTATTATTTAACAGTTAAAACTTCTTTTCTAGTCCAGTAACCAACACTTTTTTGCAAATAGAAAATACAAAGATTTAATTTATACAAACTTGTGTGAATAAATTCTGCATAAATTCAATTATTTCTTCTTGTTTAGTAACCATAATATTTTATAGTAGTTACAATACAATCGTACCTATTCGATTTATGTATGGTAGGTACCCCAGGTCGTGCAATCCATAATAATTATTTTTTACAAATAAATGACATACGTAGAAGGCATGACCTGGTGTTTATGGGGCAATAAAATGAGGCACTAACCTTCAATGTTCAGCGTGCATTGAAATGATTTAGCAAAGCTGGGATTATTATCCAGACACATACGGACATATTTATAGTTTAAATGATTTATCATAGGTGTACGGTTTGACAGGTTGTTTAAAAAAAATACTTTTAAATACAATTTCCTAGTAAACATACATAGTGCCACAAATAAGTTTCGAGACTGGGCGTGGGAAAAATCATTCAAACAACAAATCTGAATATTTTTAAATTTTTTTATTCAAAATATTCTCCTCCAGGTCCAATACCTTTCAATTTTTTCAATTCTTGCCGCGGACTGGGTGTTTCTCGATGTACCTAGGCTTTATTATGTCCAGTAGGAATCTTGAACAATATAAATAGTATATGACAGAATGAAAATAACTGTTTAGACGATTTGTATATGTATATATTGTTATAATATAGAACTTATGCCTGTATATTATAGAATATTAATTATGAAAACTAATAGTTAACATTAAGAGGGGCGTTTACCTATCGAAAATTAAGGCATCGCCGTTTCGCGTTTTTTAAACTCATTTTGTAATTTTAGAATCTGAAATTTGGGTTAGTGATGCAAAAGGCATCAATTTATAATGGCAAGGTCCGTTTTTGTACTAATTTATTTTCTTAAAAAAGTTATGTGTCTTAGAAATAACCCCAAAAATGCATGAATTTTATGAATGTCTACTAACTAAGGCTGATACAAAAAAAGAAAAAAACGACCTCCCCGCGCCAGCTGCACATTTGATGCACAACATAAAAGAAGAAAAAACTTTCTGTAATTATTTTTGAAGATAAAAAACATTAAACAGTAAACATCGTCACACACATTTTACACGTCGTTTTTCCAAGCTTTTGCGTCGTCTATCCCCACATTACGGTATCTCTGCTAGTCCTAGCGAAGACGAAAATCTATCGGAATCGGTCGGCTATTCCAAGTCAGAGTGACAGTTTGTAATTAAAAAGAAATGTCATATAATATTCGAGTGTAATGTCACGAAATGCGAATGGGTGTCATGGAGACAAGGTTTGTCAATAAAACTAAAATTGACATGACTGACAGTATAGAGAAATTGTAGAAATAAATGTATGTGTCTATTTAATGAATTGGATATAAATATACGTAAATAACATTAATTAGTGATATTAAATAGTTACTCCTATAATTGCGTGTTCTGTTTTTTTAAATTAACGAACGAATCACGCTACAATAATATAAGTTATGGGCAAGCGAAAATTGGATTATCATAAAAAATCAACCATCCAAAGAAGTAAGCATGCAAATCGTATGAAAAATCAAAATACGAGGTAAGTAATTTTTGGTCTACAATTTTATTTACATTATTTTGATATTTGTTAATTCGATTTAATTTAACTAAGTACATAATACCAATATGCGAGTAGATTTCAGAATTTAAATATTTGACGATTCATTTTATGTGTATATTAAAATTTTCAACCCACGGTAGCTTTGGATTGCCTTTCTTACAGTCCGCGTCTAATACATACGCTTTTGCTGTTAGGTCTGATGCAACTTCCATTGATTTGTCATCCCCTGAAGGGGTTAATGTTGGAAACGCTGAACACATCTATTTAGGCAACTCACAAGGTAATGGGAAGTACGTATTACAATCGAAACTGTAGACTTTGGACATTATTTACAAATTTACAAATTATTACAGTTACAAGCTTCCAACTGAAAATGAACCCGAGGAAGGTAATTTTCTTGTAAAAAAAGAAACCAGGAACGATAATGACGAAACGAATATAGAAGGACGTAGAATATTTGACATTTTGTATTTAATTCAGCAGTTAAAAAGTTTTGGCGGCCATGTATCGTCATATGGATGCAATTCAACTAACATGACTTTTTTAAAAGAATTGAGAAATGGATTAAATTGTAAATTTGTATTTAAATGTAACATATGTGGTGCAATTGAAAAACTTTTTTCTAACATTGAACGTGATAGCTCAAAAGATATGGGCATAAATGAAGCTGTGGTAAGAGATTTAAAAATTTGTAATCACCTGGAAGTCGTTATGATTACGGTGTCTATGTGTTATTGTAGTATTTGCTCTTTATATGTTTTAATGTACATAGAAATTAGACTCAAAATAATGTTAGGTGTCCCCCGAGAAAACTATAATCTGATTTTGTTATGGTAATCTAAGCTATTTATGTCTATATTAGTGTAAAAGTCAAAATTTTCAAGGAGATGCTTATATTATTTTGAGTATGGCTAAATAGCTACCGCAAACGCTTGTCTTCAAAATGTGCATTGTAGGTTTTTGGAAACTTGTGCACGGGACAAAGTTTTACTCAAATGGAAGAGCGTTTTTCAATTATGAATATGCCTACCATGTCTTCGCGAACGTATTATGATATACAAAAGCACGTTCATGAAGTAATAAAAGAAAATGCCGTGGAAGAAATGGCGGAAGCTGCAGAAGCAGAGAAGGCTGAAGCTATATCTAAAGGAGAGCTAGATAGTGATGGGTTTCCACTTCTAACTGTAGTTGTTGATGGTACTTGGGCTAAAAAATCATATAAGTCTAAATAATATATTAAACACAAGAAGTTCTTCATAAAAATTAAGAATACTTGATTATGTACATAATTTATTATATATTATTATTTGTTATACACATGTATGTATTTGTATATCGATCAATTATTTGTAATAAAGTAACTTCATCATTTCTGAAATTGTTTTTTTATAAGAATTTCTTTTTTATTATTTTTTTCTAGATCTATTTATCATTACAATTGTACATTATAATGAGAAATAATGTTGTACTATTGTGATGGCTGAAAATAAATTAAAAAGAGAGTATTCTTTTATTCTAAACAAATTGAATGTATTAATTTTCATCCGACTTTAAGATGTGCATTAAAGCGAAGTGAAAAGGAACCCATTTAATTTGTTCACATCCAAAAATAATAATTAAATATTTCGAAATATGAATAAGTATATGAAAGTAATACGTGACTAGACCCGCAAGAGGGCAGTTGCGTAAGTTTTTCATTCTTTATACATAATAATATGTTTCCCATCTATAGTATTCCTTTATCTATGAATAAAACCGAAGCGTTCGGATCGGAACCTCATAACGTGTAGCTCCACCCACTCACACCCCCTTGCGTCGACTCGTCCCGCGAGTAATATAAGTTGCATACGTTTCTATTTGTAGGTAAAGGCCCCTCTTAAACATAAATAATAGGGTCCAATACCTTTCAATTTTTTCAATTGTTGCCGCGGACTGGGTGTTTCTCGATGTAGGCTTTATTATGTCCAGTAGGAATCTTGAACAATATAAATATTATATGACAGAATGAAAATAAATGTTTAGCAGATTTGTATATATATATTGTTATAATATAGAACTTATGCCTGTATATTATAGAATATTAATTATGAAAACTAATACTTAGTTAACATTAAACATAAATAATATTTTGCGCACTAGAAAATTTTGTTGAAATTCATACATGAATTAATCCTGAAAATAAGTTTGAAAATTGTAATCTACCTTAGAAATATTTATGTACTAATTTAAAGTTATTTATTGATTATTATTTACATTTCTATTTGTGAAGGAATTATTATAACTAATAATTAAATAGAATCTCAAATTAATAATTATCAGGTATATAACTAAATATACAAACATGCACATATAGTTGCATATCATTAATTTAATATTGTAAAACGTAAACAAACACAATGAAAAGACATCAATGGAAAATAAAAATTCGATAGTATATTATTTTAAAAAGTGACACTTCATCGTCAATACAGCTTGAGCAGCAATTTTACCAGCGTCCTGAAGAATTTAAATTAAAAAGTGGAAAATTACCACAAGTTTAAAAGTATTGTGAAAAAATGCGCTTTTTTTCTCGACGTCGTTTGAAGTTATTTTAGTGAGTATCCGTCTTAGATTGACACTGAAAAAAGGCGAATAAAGAAAATCTCCAATTAACATTAAAAACAAGCATCAGTGCAATTTAAAATTATCCACAAAATAAATACCTTTTCCATAAGCTGACAGTTAAATTAAAAAATCCAGGAGATTTTTTAAAAATTTGAATAAATAAATTAGAAGAATTTGAATAGTAACAACGACCGCCACCAATCCAGTATCAAGTGAGTGCCGGCGTCATTACTCGAACATTGGAGCCATTTCATCGGAGACAGCCAAGTTATCACAAAGTCCCTTCACCTAAAGGTAGTCCGAATTTTATTTATAACAGCATTTTTAAAGAAGTTAGTTATGTGAATATTTCAAGTCAGAAGCCAGAAATTTGAGAAAAAACTATATTAAAAACATAATCTATTAATATTTCATGTTAATTTAACAATTTAATAAACAAGTAACGTTGTAATTTGTAAATAAAAGCATAATTCATTGTTAAATACATTTTAAAACATAAACCGAGCAGTAATACAATTAATTAAGGAGACGCAAATATAATACAGAAATCGATATCGATATCTCGATAAGAAGACAATATCAACTAGAGGGCATCACCAGAAGATGGTGCGATAGGTTCAAAAAGTAAATGAATAATAAATTAAAAATATAATGCAAAATTCTTCAAATTAGGATTCTAAATTCAAATTAATGTGGACGAGAATTGCATTGGAGCCATTTGGAGCCAAGATATCGGATCACAGCGTCCATTCTTCTAATGTTAGTCAGAACCTTTATTTATAACAGCATTTCTAACGAACTTAATTATGTGAATGTTTCAAGTCAGAAGTCTGAAATTTGAGAAAAACTATGTATATTGAAAACAAGATCTACGTATTAATATTCCATGTTAATTTATCCATTTAATGAACAGGAAACATCATAATTTGTAAATAAAAGCGTAATTTTTGTTAAATAAATGTTAAAGCAATAACCGAGCAATAATACAATTAATTAAGAAACTACAAATACCTATAATACAAAAATCGACCTTACGTCGATATGAAGAAAATATCAACTAAAGGGAGATGGTGCGATAAGTTCAAAAAGGAAATAAATAATAAATTAAAAATATAACCCGAAATCCTTCAAATTAGGATTCTAAATTCAAATTAATGCGACGGGCTTCAAAAAATAAAAGGACAAGAAATTACGCCCTAAAAATAAATCAAAACTTAAAATCTAACAGAGTTTGAAATATATACACAATTTATCAAAATCCAAACAAACCTTTTATTAGAATAATTATTTCTATGTTTTCTAGAAAAATTAATATATTTCATTCCATGGCATGAATCATAATAACCTATTTTATTTTTAGTGATTGGATGCTTGATGTATTAAATACAATATCTGTAGATAATACTCAAAGTTTAATTCATTCACTTCTATGCCATAGCAATATGTGTATTTAAATTAGTTCATTGATAAAAACAAATAAAGGATTTAAATTATAGCGTGCGTATAAAATAGGAGAATGTGTTAGCACACACAGATTACGGACCACGGGCCGCGTGTAGGAGTGGGAAGCTGCGCCTGATAGAAACATCCTCCTTTATTTCCGCTTTTCCGAATCTGTTAAAACATCGAGCTCGTTGTAAAGTCCTGAAATCATTCTCGCTTTATACAAAATTAAATGTATTCACCGTATTCATGAATATTTTGACAGGCTATGTGGGAAGTTCTTTTTGACCACTATAAAAAAAGTAAGTTACACAACTACGCAAAAACCACGACTTAATATGACGGAATCTTTTTAAATGTCGTAGTAATTAATAATATTGCTTCGGTGCAAAATGCAAATTAGTATACATAATTTCTAAAGGTAAATGAACTTCGGAAATATATCGCAGAGAAAATAAACATTAAGGGCAGTGGCGTAACTACAAATTTTAGCCCCCCCCCCCCCCACAATATCCAGCCCAACCTAACCAATTTATTACCTTGGTGTATCCTACAAATATGTGTATCTGGGCTCGCCCCCCCCCTCCGCACAGCGGGGGCATGCGGGGGTATAGTTACGCCACTGATTAAGGGGCAAAAACCTTAACAAAAATATAGCCGACATTCTTTTTGCATCACAGTTTAAAGGTTCTTCGTTGTATCAACATTGTGAGGTAGGCGCCATTTCGATAATATAATTAGTGGTGTTGCAAATGTAACTATCCGTTACTAAAGTATTCGTTACTCGATAAGATCCGAAGTAACGAATACTGGTTTCAAACAATATTCGTTACCTTTTCAAACAGTTACTCTCATAATATATAACTTTTAGAATACATTCTTGTCTGAAATATTTTATTAAAAAATATAATTTAGAGTAAATAACTTTGTACAAAATATTTGAGTCTAACCAATTATTAGTATTACTTGTATTTGCGTCGGCCGATTTCATTATAAAAGTTTTGTTTGAACTTATTGTATTGATGCAATGTAAAATAAATTTTGTGTCATGGACTACATTCTACATTTATTTGTGTGATTTAATATCGGAGTCTGGTATTTTTATGGTTTTATGATAGAATATCTCGCCTATCGTAAATAAAATGGGGGCTCCTTAAAACATACTTTAGACTTTGGCATTTTACTTTTAATTTTGAGTTGGAATGTTTTGTCTGATACTTTTAACGGATTTTATTTATTTAAGGTGATATACAGGATGAGTTATTAGTAGCCGCTTCTTTGATTGCTCTTTTGTGTTTTAAATAAAAGAAAAAATAATTAGTGGAAGATTCATGGTTGCTTGGGGCCCATATTCTAAAAATACTTTAAGCTCTGACGCACTTCCGGTTTCAACGGAAATGTATGAAATTATTTTTTTTTAAGTGACGCACTCTATATATTTTCTAGTACTGTTTTAAATTGTCTATTTAACTATTTTTTCTTTTTCAAAATTGAGCCACTAGTTTTTGAGTTATTAATTTTTTTGGAAATTTTTGACAAAAACACGTTTCAGAAAAAAATAATTTTTTCATTGTTTTTAAAAGGTGGTGCTTGTAGCCAAGAAATTTCTGCATCATTTGGTATAAGTTGCTTTTGTAGCGTTGAAGTATTTCGATATTAGAATTGCTTGCTGTTGTCCAAAGTTGTATACTGTACGTTCATGTAGACTTTAGTACACTAAGAGTTTGTTACTAATTGATAACTTTGATTTTCCACCTAACATCCAGAAATACTTACCGAGTTGTATTCCAAATTGTTTTCTTCTTGTAAATATATGCTTCCATCAGTTTAACTTCCTGTCCAATTGCATGCCAAGGTATTTGACAGAGGCAGCATGTTTTAATTGTTGGCCATTTAATGTGACTGCAGGACAGTCTTTCTTTTTTGCTGTGAATGTTATGTGGATTGATTTATTTCCATTAGCATTTATTTCGAGGCTGGTTGTTGGTTCTGCGAGCTCCTTATCGCTTTTTATCTTAGGTAGGATGGTAACCCCGCCTGACAACCTTCCTCCTTTATGCGGGCTTGGGATCTGCAACAAAGATGCTGAGCTACTTAATCCCCCCCAGCACCTATGCAGGCAGAGTTAGAATAGGAAGGATTGTGCAAAACGATCCTTCCTATTCTGGGCAGACCTCCGAAACTGGGCCACTCCTAAACGCTGAAAGATTCGTCGGTATGGACATCAAACAAAAATTAAGCTTCTTCCTCTTGATGTAGGTAAAACACCCACATTAAGAGGAGGAAGAAGAAGCTTTTATTCTCCAATCTTCCAACCATTTTTGGATTGCATTAATATATCGTTGTAAATGTATTGAGGCGGTATCTGGGTTTCGACGGGAAGATAATACCACTGTATCATCAGCAAAAGTAGCAAAAATTTGTCATTTTGGTCTTAGGCATATCAGCTGTATATATCGAATATAAAGTGAGTATGAGGACGCTACCTTGGGGCACCCCAGACAATATTGGATGTAACTCAGAAATTTCGTTGCGATGTTCGACAAAGTAGAATCTACTGGTTAAGTAAGACTTTAAAACATCGTCTGGTGCGGAAATACTTTATTAAGTTTGTAACACAACATGTTATCGAAAACGTAAGGCAACTCAGAGAACAAAATGCGAGAAGCAAAAGGATAACGTACAGACATTCTTAAAATCATACGGTGATGCTTCCATTTCAAGAGATTTTGTCATATTTCGGCAAGTCAAGAAGAATGAGTTGAAGTTCAAAAAGCCGAGTTTACAACAGAATATGATGAGGTTTTTAATGTCCCTGTACCACAACTTAGTACCAGTAGTATCTTCTATGGAGCATCTTGAAACAACCTTGATGATCCGTGAACTTGGCCTGAAATAATCCATAAAATCGGAATACTCTTAATAGAAATTGGACTGGTAAAGAAAATAGATATAATTTATCCAATTTGATGCCACAGTTGCATCTCACGTACAAAGAGCATTACAAAACAAATATATATGTTCGTTATTGGCGTACCGATACACATAATGAAATTATTGCTTTATTAGTCAATAATATTAAAGAAAACATGTTTCATTCGAAAAGCAAATTATTTTTCCGTTATATTGGCTCGCATAAAAGATATTAGCAAAATTGAGCAAATGAGCGTACTTATAAAATGGGAATGTGTCAACTAAAAATACAAAAGTAGAGGTGCAGGAAAGTTTTCTAGGGTTTATTAACACATGTGTGCGATGTGTATGTAATTGAGGATTTTTCGAATTTAAAAAATATTTTCTATTCTGCAAATAATAGTATATTATGACACCAAAGAACAAAAATGTCCTCCATAGATTTCTTATATCTTCGGATCCTTTCATTTTAAGTCTATAGAATTATAAATCGAAAGATGGCAGATCATTTTCGCCGATATTTACGTCCGTCAATAGTTGATGCTGATAAAGAAAATGACTGCGCAGCCACCGAAGACGACGAAAACTTGGGCGACTATGATTACTGACAATTTTATTTTCTGATTCACCGATCTCAAAATTAAAACATGCTAACTCCAATAAAAATCAGATTGTTTTCACATTAATGGTCCGTTATTTAAAATCCGCAATTTTTGTTGTATAATTTATGGTGTGATCCGTAATCAGTGACTTTCGAAACCCTCGAACATTGAATTTGAGTAGTTCGCCAATTAAAATCTGAAATTTTGTGTTTATAAAGTTTTACATTATTTTCTTAATTAGCAACCTCAAAAACCCCCATATACAAAAATTCTTTCAAAACCTATTAGTTTTTATTTAAGTGTTTTGGATCCGGAACATTGTTTTTTGAGAATATGACGTAACTTTTGAAATGAAAGACCTCAAAAACTTCAGTATCTAAAATTTCATCAATTCAATAACACCTTCATAGTTTGGCCAGGTTTTTGAACTTTGTACAACTGTGCAACGTTTCAAAGGTCTGCATGCATCTTCATAATTAGAGACAAACGTATCAGACTCACGAAGGCGTTGATCTAATCTTCGGAATGTGTTGATAAATGGGTGCCACCGATGTGGATACCAGGTTTCGTATTCGGGATTTGTCATATTTGCATTCCCCGTACAAAATCCGTATATCTATAAATATCAGGGTATTCAGTAAAAGAATACATCTTACACGAAACGAAAAAGTTGAACGTCAATCTTACTAACGTCAAAATTTGACAAGGAGCTTTTTATTGCATCCGAACGTCTTTCTTGTAAAAGGTTGCTATATGTACTTTGTAGTGTTAGAGTTGCACTTTCGTTATTAAAAATGTTGTACATAGGTTCCAGCCAATTAATATAATTAGTAACATGTTACTCGGATGGAAAACTGAATTAGAGGATTTAATTTTATTGAAGAATACACATAACACTTTAGTGTCACGCATAAAAGTTAATATTTTAAATTGTATATATTTTGGCGCCAAACGTGGGGCGTAAAAAATTGTTGTTTTATTATGTTTGAAGTAAAGTCACAGTAGCGATGAAGGTAGAGCAAGAAAGTATTTAAAAAACTTGTTGTAATCCCTAAAATCCTACAAACAGTTTCGTTGAACAATTTAAATTTTTCCATAATCCCAATGATTTTTTTTAAATACAGAATTAATTGTATATATTTTGGCGCCAAACGTGGGGCGTAAAAAATTGTTTTATTATGTTTCAAGTAAAGTCACAGTAGCGATGAAGATAGAGCAAGAAAGTATTTAAAAAACTTGTTGTAATCCCTAAAATCCTACAAACAGTTTCGTTGAACAATTTAAATTTTTCCATAATCCCAATGGTTTTTTTTTTAAATACAGAATTAATTGTATACATTTTGGCGCCAAACGTGGGGCGTAAAAAATTGTTGTTTTATTATGTTTCAAGTAAAGTCACAGTAGCGATGAAGATAGAGCAAGAAAGTATATATTTAAAAAACTTGTTGTAATCCCTAAAATCCTACAAACAGTTTCGTTGAACAATTTAAATTTTTCCATAATCCCAATGGTTTTTTTTTTAAATACAGAATTAATTGTATACATTTTGGCGCCAAACGTGGGGCGTAAAAAATTGTTGTTTTATTATGTTTCAAGTAAAGTCACAGTAGCGATGAAGATAGAGCAAGAACGTATTTAAAAAAACTTGTTGTAATCCCTAAGATCCTACAAACAGTTTCATTGAACAATTTAAATTTTGCCATAATCCCAATGATTTTTTTTTAAATACAGAATTAATGCTTGACTAGTCACTCATTACGAGGCAAGAACTTAGCTTAGTGGAACCTCAGTTCTTAACCCAGGTATGATACACTTACGCTTGGACTTTATGATGGATAGGTCGTAATAGTCCTTTTATCAAATGGCCACTGAAATTGTCAGATATTCCACCACTGAACTTTGTATTTTCTTATACGCAGTGTAAGGAATTATTGTGATGACGAACGTTTTCGACTTTGAGATTTTTGCAGGTGTCCACGTTTTGAAATCCCCTGATTTTTTTTTGAAAAATGCCTGTCTGTCTAATCCGTGTGCCTGTAACCATGATAGCCGAACAGCTAAAATTATCAATACCAAATTTCATATTGACGAATATAACCTTCTTCTTCAGAACTGATTAGATTTTCAGTGAAGCTGATAGACCGTGACCTACTTGAGTGAAAAGCTTAAATTTCAATAATATTTCGTGAATTACTAAGTTTAAACAACAGAAGTACTCGATACTGAATTTGAAACAATACAAAAAAGTTTATTGAAATTCCTATCGGAAGTAGGTCTTCGAGTTGGAGAATTTTAGTGATTAGCAATAGCTCTTTACTTTCTTATACGTAGTATAAGGAAGTATTGTGATGATGAAAATCTTCGACCACGTTTTGAAGGCCCCTGATACCGAAAAAGTGCTTTTTCAAAAATGTGTGTCTGTGTGTGCCTGTCTGTCTGTCAGTGTGGGTGTGACCACGACAGCAGTCAAATGGCTCTAGATATCAATTCCAAATTTCTTTTCACTGAAGTAAACTACTACCGGAAGTAGCAGTTTACTTCGGTGAAAAAATCGAATTTTGCCAATATTTCGTTAACTATTTAGTTTAAGCAAATTTATAAAAAATTCGAATGTACTCAAAATTAAGTTTGAGAAAAATGTTATTAAAAAAGTTTTCGAAATCCCTACTGGAAGTAGGTCTTTTACTCTTATCGAAAATCAGTCATGCTTTTTAAAAAGGTTCGTTGCGGATATAAAAGTATTTAAAACTTAATTTTCAATACCCTTGTATAAACAAAATTTCAAAATTCGGACCGGAAGCAACATTTTTACTCTTATCGAATAACGATTTTTTACAAATATGTCGTAAATTATACATTCTATATATATTTATCAAGAGCAGAAAAGAATTTAGAGCTGGATGTGCAATATTTTTTGTATACATGAAATGTCAAAATTGGGATCTGAAATAAGACTTTTGCTCTTAGCGAGTAGCACTTTTTTCGAATATCTTGCAAAGTATGCATTGTAAGAGATTTATTAGGAGAATAGAAGTACATACTTAGAATAATTTTTGTATAATTTTTTTTTAAATTGTATAATTTGAAACACTCATACGTATAAGAATGTCGTGCGGTCGCCACACCTCATTATTTAAATACTTTTTTGGTCTATTTTTTAGATACTATGTCTTTACGTGCAACACTAGTTCTTATTTTAATCATAGTTGGCGAAAGAAAAGCAATCTTTCCCACAAAAATATTAATGATAAGAGGCTATAGCTTTAATAATTCGTTCTATGAACAACGGGCTCATGGCAAATAATATTGGAGAGCAATTTGGAATTTTACCCAATACAGTAAGAAAAATTTATTCTACATACCGGAGAACCGCTAATATTCATAAAAGAAGTGCTGGTCACCGACTACAAAAATTATCTGTGTTACAGATAAATGAAATTTGCAATTGGATTGATGAAGATTGCAGTTTATCACTTCGTCAGTTAAAAGAAAGATGTTTGACGCAGTGGCCACTTCATCAAATATCGCTATCGACGATTAACAGAGCACTTAAAACTTTCCATTATTCGTTTAAGAGAATCTCTTTCGTTCCCGAAAGAAGAAATACACCACAAATCATACAGACTCGCTTTGAATTATTATGTTATCCGGTACAATAGAATCATGTTCGAAAGGGAAAAGATTTTTTTCATTAATGAATATGGAATTCAAGTTAATTCTCGAACTTCATATGGAAGATCAGTTAAAAATACTCGAGCAACGAAAATAAAAGCTCAACTAAGAGGGCGTAATTATTAGGGAGCGGAATCGAGCGAGTCATGACTCATCGCGCATGGGCGCGCTATTGAAATGTTGTATTTTTAAAGAGGTTTTAATTTTATTTATATAATTGAATAACAAGTGGCTGGTGATTATAAAATACAAAATACCCTACTATTTGTTCATTTTCTCTTCTGTAAGACTTGTTCTCTTTGAATTAAGTACATCCTTGTAGATAGAAAACGTCTTTTCTACATCGCAACTGGTTATATTTACGTAATGGAAATATTCTTTTATTTCAGCGTATTTAGCATACACAATTGCCGCAATGTTATTAAACCTGGATTTCTATTAAAAACTGCGTCTAAGTCACTTGGAATTATTAATAGCCACATCTAATGTGGTTAATCCATTTTTACTTTCTTATACGTAGTATAAGGAAGTAATGTGAAATTTTCGACTTCGAGATTTTTGCAGATGTCCACGTTTTGAAGTCCCCTGATACCGAAAAAGATGTTTTTAAAAAATGTCTGTGTGTCTCTATGTGACCACGATAACCGCTGTAGATATCAATTCCAAATTTTGTATTTACGTGTCTAATCTCCCTCTTGAGATCTGAGTAGTTTTTCAGTAAAATCGGTAGACCGGATGTAGCAGTTTACTTCAGTGAAAAAATTAAATTTTGCCAATATTTCGTCAACTACTAAATTTAAACAAATTTATAAAGAATTCATATGTACTTGAAATTAAAATTGAGAACAATTTTATTTAAAAAGTTTTTCGAAGCTGCTACCGGAAGTAGGTCTTTTACTCCTATCGAAAATCAGTTTTTTGCGAATATTTCGCATGTCATGCTTTTTAGACAGGTACGTTACGGGTATAAAAGTATTTAAAACGTAATTTTCCATATCTTTTGCATAAAAACAATTTCAAAATTCAGACCGGAATTACCACTTTTACTCTTATCGAATAGCGATTTTTTGCGAATATGTCGTAAATTATGCATTCTATATGTATTTATCAAGAATACAAAAGTATTTAGTGCTAGATTTGCAATATGTTTTGAATATATGAAATTTCAAAATTCGGACCGGAAATAACACTTTTACTCTACTCTTAGGGAGTAGTCCTTTTTTCGAATATCTTGCTAAGTATGCATTCTATAGCGATTTATTAAGAGAACAGAAGTACTTAGAATAGGATTTTGAATAATTTTTGTGTAAAAAATATAGTATAGTTTGAAACGCTCATACGTATAAGAAAGTCGTGTGGTGGCCACACCTCATTTTTAATTTGAGATTCGATTTTCAAAATATGTCATTAGTTTAGGCAAATTTCCAAAGTGTTCCTGAAGGAATAACAACTGATTTTTTAAATTTGGGATTTGTGTTAGTTCCTTGCACTCAGAAATACTTCGAGCATCGTCATTTAAACATGTAACGAAATTTTGTAAACTATCGAAATTCTCTGCATGAAAATTATTTCTGTGTATGTTTTAGCAAAGCTAAGTGACGATATTTTACAGACTTTGCAATAAATTTCGGAATCACTGACAATTAATTTTTATCTCAGAAAAAGTAACATAAACAACGTTCTAGATCTAAATAAATGATAACTAAAAATGTACGCGTATGTTATTGAAACATACATATTATATTGCGAAATATAAGGTAAATATAATAAATTTTAAAAACTCGTCACTCTTGTACCTACGCCGATGAAGAAAGGATTTTATTCATAAAATTCCTTATTTTATGGCAGTTTTTTCTCTGATTCTCGGGCGTAAACAGATGTTGCAGTTCGCCCTCTGAATTAGTGCTATTCAGATATAATGTAAACAACACGCAGTTATTTACATTATTTCTTTTCACGGTTGTGGCTCCGTGGTAGTTTAGCTCGCTCGATTCCGCTCCCTAGTAATTATTCTGTGGCTGCAGCAATGAATATAAATTCACTATATTTGTTCCAAATCCAAGATAGACCATTCAATACAGCTCATTTCTGTGAATTTATTACAACTCTAATTAATCATTTACATAATGATAACATGCAAGGCGCCTTTTTTGTTATGGATAATGTTAGATTTCATACAAATGAAGAAGTTGTCAATCTCATTAGAAGTCATGAGCATTTTGAAGTTTTTTTACCTGCTTACAGTCCATTTTTAAATCCTATAGAGGAATTATTTAATCAATGGAAACAAATAATAAAGAGAACTCAGCCGACAAATGAGGATGAATTATATGCAGCAATACACAATGCTTCTGAACAAATAACTGCAGATAATTGTCTTCATTATGTTCAGCATATGGAAACATATCTGGGTGATTGTTTAGAACAAAATGAAATATTAAATTAATTGTTTCTTCATTTATATATTTCGATAGTTTGTACTGTGCATATTTGTGATATTTGAAAATGTTTTGCATACATGTATGTTTTTATCAATTTCTATGTACATTACACAAGAATAAATTAGATAACTTAAAATTTCAAATGTATACTTTATTTTCAAGAGTACGTCAATAACTAAATGAAAATGATGCACAGCTTGGTAAGTAGTTATTAAGCAAAACATATAACTTACATACATGGGAAAAGTAATTGATATAAAGTGAAAGAGATTTGACAAAAAAAGAATTTAATTTGACATATATGTCAATATGACAGGAATTGGGAAAGTCATTTGACAAATTGTGAAACACAATTGACAAAAGGGGAAAACCAAAAGAAAAAGACTGTAATACCTACAACATTTATTTAGATGTCTTCATTTATTTAGATGTAAAGTGAAACACACATATATACAGGTTGCCCCACCGAAAACGAAACAGATTGAATATCTCGAAGGAGAAAACTTTTTTGAAAAAAACGCAAAAACAGGTCGATTTTTGATCCAAGGGGGACACCCTTCCATCATATCTTCAACTGTGATACGTCATTCCCCTCCCCTCCATCACTCTAACCATTACAATTTAAATAGGGAAAGTACTAAATACGATACATAATTGAAAAGGTAATTGTACGGAGAATTCAGCAATGTGATTGTTGGTTGGGCTATTTTTGATTTTAGCGCCCTCTAGCGAAAAAAAAAAAACGGTTACGTATTTCACAATGTGACACATCATTTCAAAGCTAATTTTATTAGCAATTTAATGCACAATAATTGAAAAATAAATAAATAATCGAAACACCTTGCAGAGCTCTAATATTAGAAACTACGAACTTATTAGTTTACAAAAGACGCTGACAGTCTGTACTTGAGAATGATGACAAATAAATGTCAAAAATATTACGTATTTAGTTGCTAATAAAATTAGCTTTGAATTGATGTGTCACATTGTGGAATACGTAACCGCTTTTTTTCCCGCTAGAGGGCGCTAAAATCAAAAATAGCGCAACCAACAATCACTTTGCTGAATTTTCCGTACAATTACCTTTTCAATGATGTATCGTATATACTACTTTCCCTATTTAAATTGTAATGGTTAGAGTGATGGAGGGGAGGGGAATGACGTATCACAGTTGAAGATATGATGGAAGGGTGTCCCCCTTGGATCAAAAATCGACCTGTTTTTGCGTTTTTTCAAAAAAGTTTTCTCCTTCGAGATATTTAATCTGTTCGTTTTCGGTGGGGCACCCTGTATATTTAAAGATTATGCTGAAAGCTGAATATAAATGAAATTGTGTTTAGAACATCGTGCTTTGTTTCAAAACAATAAGAAAAGGATGCAATTCAACGTAATCTACCGAAATTTCACGAGAAATCTTCCGTCTCGAGTTGCATTTGACGAAACAATCGCTTTTATAATCACATATGTGAGCTACAATACAATCATCAAGCTGACTCAAACACTTCCACTTTGATATTATTTGTGTATGCATGTCTGCCGTTTCAGTTAAGATAGTGATAGTGAATATAAAATGTCCGTTGTCTTTGGAATATTGGTGCTTTTCATTTGTTCATCGGTGTATGCAAATACATTAGATGAGTGTTTAAGTCAAACGATACCGAAGCCGAAATACCAATGTGCTTGCCTCTATGGTAATTGTGTGGCTGGTTGTTGCGATTGCGACGCAGGATGGCACGGCCTTTATTGTACCATACCTTGCACAATAGGAACATATGGTAAAAACTGCAAGCTAACATGTGTGTATTCTGGAGAAAATTGGACCTGCGATCGTACTACTGGCAAAATAAGTTATGTAAAATATAAATGGAATTTCGACCCAACACCGGTCAATTTCATTATATTGCTGGTTGGATGTGTAATTGGTGTCATCATAATAGTAGCTATACGTGAGTGTATATGTGTATGCATATATAGATTGATAGACTATCTTTTTTGCTATCTTTGCTGTAACAATCAACGTCAACAGGAACTTCGACCAGGGGAATTCCCAGTTTAAAGAATACTGAAAAAGAGCAGATAGAGAGATGTTTCTTTTGTCCTATGTATAAGCGCTAGTGATTGTTTTATTTTTGTCTTTTATGGACCTGATGGTAATGATGACTATGATGATGATTTTAACACCTCTCGTAAAAGCTGTTTTTTTATGTTTATATTTGTAACGTTTGAAAAACGCCATCGCAGAACAATGTGAATTGATTATCTTTTATACTTAGTGCTTTAATATTGTATTAAAATGATCAAATCTACTTTATGTTTGATATTTTCTATTGTATCGTTTGTATCGATGAATTAATAAACAGTACAATTTATAAAAAATTTGTTGTTCAGCTTTGTACATACAGGCAAAACTATAGAGACAAAGCGTATTTATGCATCATAAGGCAGCAGCATATATGGCAGCAGTTAAAAGAATGCAATCGTCGTTAGATGTCGCCACAGTATTTAGCCATTAGATGGCACTGTTTAAGAGGATGTACTGGCTTATTACTTTCTACCGAAAGATGTCAGATTGTCTAAGTATAAACAAGGCCAACTGTATCTGTTATCGCTGCGCAATATAAGGCCGTCACATAACTTCGCTTTATATTGTGAATTTGATTCTGGTTACCTCAAAATATTGATCCTTATGTAACGCCATCTAGTAATACCCAAAAGAAATAATTTCTGAATTTTTATTGAAACAAACTTTAAAATAAGACTTTAAACATTAACTTTACAATAGGTAATTAATATCAATAATTTTAAAATAATTAAACAAGTGTTGCTGATAATAAAGTTGTTGGGTAGTGTCAAGAATTACAATTTTACTTACCTTACTAATTTTTTATAACAATTCAAAGGGAAATACTAATTAAGGTTCAATTACGTTGTAAAGTGTTTGTTTAACATAATCACCGCTTTCATTTGTATTGAAAGATTTTGAAGCTTTACTACACATCGCAATATTTGCCTTATAAAATATTCAACCACTCTGGTAGTATAATTTGCACCTCCTTTAAGCCTAATATGTGGTCTATGGAATCGCAACTAACCGATCTTATTAGGACAAAATAACTTTGTTGTATAGTATACTCAGATATTACAATAAACATGTATGTCCACTTATTAAAAGAAATATAGAATATTTCCGAATGAGACTGGTTAAAAAAGTAATATTCACTAAAATTACTATATTATCTTTATTTATCCAACAGGCGCAAGTCTAATTATGGAACAAAAGAAAACAAACTCGTTTCACAAAAATATATGATTTACTTCATACACATCATATATTTTTGTAAAACGTGTTTGTTTTCTTTCTAATTAATTGTTTAAAATTCACAAGTGCTCAATTTATCAAGATTAATTTATAGAATAAAAATTGACAATGTCCAAAAATTCATAATAAATCCACTTGTATCCTTTTTAAGATTGTTGTAAATCAGCCCTAAAATACCTTAGAGTTCACATATTCAGACTTATTGTTAATATTAGGGCCCAAATAACGTCTAGCAAAGCTGCTTCACTTCAGCCCGGCAATTAGAATTTTATATACCTACAAATATTAAGATATAAATTTAACCTAAAATGCAAAAAATTATATATTTGATGTAATCCAGTCATTTTGCATATTTTTATCACGTGATTTTAAAAATGCTCAGCGATTACCAAGCAGTTTATTGTGCTTTGGATAGATGGTGCCACATAAGGATCGATATTTTGAGGTTACCAGAATCATAAACACCTCGTTATTTGACGGTCTTATATCGCGCAGCGATAGCAGATACAGTTCGCCTTGAACCATGGCCAACTGCATCTCATTATCCCTGCGCGATGTAAGGCCGTCACATAACTTCGGTTTACATTGATGAAATTGATTCTGCAAACCTAAAATATCGATCTTTCAGTAACGCTATCTTGTAATAGAATAATAAACACAATTTTTATTAAAATAAACTTTAAAATAACACTTCGACCGTTAACTGTACAATAATTAAAATTAAAAATTTAAAAAAATCAAATAAAACGAAATAGAATTAAAAAAATGTACCCACAGGCATAAGAATTTTAATTCACGCACTAGCTATACTTTATTTTTAATGGTAAATGTCGTAAACTAAAAAACAATTATCTACACAAACAAAAAGTGAAACTAAAATATTATTATAATATCGAGCAAATGCTTATTAGAACGTCAACATTTTTACTGATTTACTTACGTTATAAAAATGGAATTTAATTACTATTTTTGTATAAGAAATCCAAAATTTGGACCGGAATTTTACTTTTATTGATAAGTAATTTTTGCAAATATTTCGCAAAATTATGCATTTTATATAGATTATAAAACTATTTCTACTTTAATTTAGACAAACTTTTGAATAAAAATGTGGTGCCCATACATATTTTGTCTACTATACCCTGTCTCAGAATAAGAAGGAGTGATTCAAATATCCCGCCAAAACATGGAACACATAGCTTAAAATTTAGTAGACAATTTGATATGACATCATGACAATTGAGGTTAGAAGAACTGTATTAATTCTAACTAAGGATTTAGCTGTTTTGTGTTTCATTTACTACTTTCGTTAAAATAGATGAAATGAATGTGCCGCTTTTCATTCTACCAATCGAAGCAGCAATACGAGTGCACGGCAATTGGAAACAGGAGAGTAAAGTTATAAACACAAGT
Source organism: Amphimallon solstitiale (assembly GCA_963170755.1). Lineage (NCBI taxonomy): Eukaryota > Metazoa > Arthropoda > Insecta > Coleoptera > Scarabaeidae > Amphimallon > Amphimallon solstitiale. The sequence goes on from OY720676.1 coordinate 175,884,535, forward strand.
AGGTGCATACATCTATAATTTGATGAATACAAACCTCTTAACATTCAAATCTGTTCACTCTAGTTTTGCAAAAAAAATTACAAGAATCTATGGATAAAGATATAGGCCTAATTTACAAATGAAAGCATAGACTTTGTTCTGAGCGTTTTGAGGTGGATTGCCGTTATAAATATATAATTACTGCACTAGTGAATGTGCTATATCAACATGAAAATTGTGAATCAAGTCTACTTATTATTAAATATTTTGTATCAGCAAGAATGAATCAAACCTTTTAATCTTTTATCAAAATGTCCTTAAGAACTTGCAAAAAAGGTTTTGTTTATTAGTTTCTATTTTAAATACCAATAAAGAACTTACAGGTAAATCATTCGTATTACTGCTACAAACCTTGAGGAGGTAAATTCAAGCAACTAGTCTTGGAAATTTGAATCTTACATACAACAGTAATAAATAGAAAAATTTACATCGGCTGAAGTTGTTTACACGAACTGCAAAGATAATTACATATACCTACACATTACTAATTATTATTCCTTATTAAAATTTATTTATTATAAAAATATATAAAGTATAACAAATATTTATTTCTAATATATATTGGAAATTAACAATAATTTAGTGTTCACATCATGTTAAAAAGATTAAAAATTTACATGATCGACACAATTTTTCCAAATACTTATTGTGACATTTGTAATTGCTTCTGACAAACGTTCTCATATAAGTGATATTCTGAAAGGGGATTTTTTTGAAGCAACTTCATCTTATGTATCAATTCAGATCCTATATGAAGTATTCTTAATTGCCTATCTTTATCGGTATGGCTATTTAATCCTACAGGTTTTCAACAAAGCTTGTCGTGCACTCATTATACTTGTGGCAATCCAAACTTTTTCCCATATTCTCCACCAGGTATTTTCACCTTTTTCTATTAGTACAGGATTCTTTACGTTTGATATATCTGAAATATAACATGTATATGAACATATGGTAATATAATTAGTATTTAATTAACACTTACTTGAAATTAATGAGTCAAATCTAGAATATGTGTGAGTTGCCCAGTTCATTTATGGTATCAACTCATCTATAATTATTTTTGCAATGATATTAATTGTTGAATGTTTGATTTTTGCACTGACGTACAGTATTTTTGACATATTCATCAAATTCAGTTTCAAATGCATGATCACTTGTTCCTTAGCTTAGGTCTTAAGCTGGCTGATCAACGCATGCGCATGTTGTACATAAAAGTATGGATTTTATTTAATAACACAATAAAGTATAATAAACCAAAGTAAAAATGTAAGATTCTAGGTTATGGTTTGGCTATAAACATAAAATGATGTTTTGTCAAACTTATTTTCCCATGTTAAACTTGCTTACGCAAGAACCAATGAAATACTTTAAAAACATAAGCCATTTTGGCGCGATATTTGAATCACTCCTTCTTATTCTGAGACAAGGTATAGACACTTTGTTAGAACAGCGCTTCACTTTTTTACATTGTAGAAATTTACATATTATCAGGCAATGTTACCAACTGTCACATTTAACTTTAGTATTGTTTTTATTTTGAATAATTTTCAGACCAAATTTATATCTTCAATGCGCGTAAAATAGTCTATCAAAACATTCGATAGGTGGCGCTGTAGTGCAGTTATTAACAAATTTTTTATGTATGGACCTAAATGACTCATATTCACAATATGTTGGCATAATGCCAAAAAAGAAAATCATAAAATCTGGACCTGATAGATGGCGCTGTAGTCGAGTTATTAACATCATCATCATTAAAAAGTTATTGTTATTCGATAACTTTTTAATGACTCAACCAATCTTCTTGATATTTTCAAACCATATTTATATCGTCAATGTGCGTAAAATAGCCTATCAAAACATTCGATATGTAACGCTGAAGTCAAGTTACTAATAAATTTTGTATTTATGGAGCAAAATAGCTCATATTCACATTACATGTTGGCGTAATACCAAAAAAGAAAATCAAAAGATCTGCACCTGATAGGTGGTGCTGTGATCGAGTTATTAATATCATCGCGCCATCTACCGGAAAGGGCAGAACAACGTCTACCGGGCCAGCTAGTTACTAAATAAAATTTGATTTAGAGGAAATATTGTTGAGAGTTTATTGTTTTATATTATGCAATGGATGATTGAAAACAAAAGTTTTAATTTAGTAGAGTGCAATTTTACTTTACATAAACAGCAAAGATTAATAGTTTTTAAGAATATTATACTCGCCTCTCCTTAAGCAATTTCGATTACTGATGGCATACTAAATGTTGTACGACACAACACACACGCATTTACAGTACCATAAACACGAATGTGCTACATCATTGCCACTTCAAGACAAAACGAAAACGATGGCATTGCATTATTTACCGGTTAGACGTTGGAAAAATCGTGCTTTCAAAATGCATACCTATATGTATAGGCACTCGATCTCAGGAAAATTTCAATGAAGTCTTAATGACAATGACCGTGAAACACAGGTACGTTGATGTTAGAATTTTATTGTTATTAATATTAGATTGAATCATGAGAAATCTAAATTTAAGTGTCCATAGTTTGAAGAAAAACACTAAAGAACAATTGTTCCGAAAATTAGAAGCACTTTTGTAGATATACATATACGAGCGAATAGTAGGATATGATAATAATTGTTGTTGTGTCTAAATATAGGTGGCGTAAATATTCAAAATAAAAACAATACTAAAGTTAAATGTGATAGTTAATAACATTGATTGATAATATGTCAATTTCTAGAAGGTAAAAAGTGAAACGCTGTTCTAAAAAAGTGTCTACTGTAGAGAAAATAGGAATGGGCCCCACATTTTTATACCGTAGTCGTCAAATTTTAATTTTGGTTTATACTTCTATCCCATGCTGAAGATGACATTATAATATGCAGCGATGCCTGCTTGCTAACAGTGGTGGGAGAGCAACGCAGTGTCGGGGGACCCTCACGCCTTACATTTCATAGGAAACGCTTGTCGAGTGTGCTGTCTTGGCAGCTTCGCTTATGTTTATCTTTAGTTTATTTCGTCGCGCTCTTTTCCTCTTTTTACTTTCGTATCAGAAATTAAAATATGTCGACTACGTTATAAAAGTTTGTCCCCTGGGCCGAATACGGCCCACGAGACATTTAAAAATTGTAAATTATGCGCCAGAAAACTAAACATTTGGCACACATCATTTATTTTTTTTTCACCTTCCACTACTCCTAATAGATACAGTGGCAAGCAATAAATTCTGGTCGTCAATGTCATTCTTAATACAGTTGACAGCGCTCTAGTGTATATCTGGTTTTGGTATTAGTTTTTTAAAGCTTTGTCTTTGTTTACCATTTATCAGATACTTGTCAAATATAATAAATGCAACACAGTTTATTAGACTAAATATACGTATACATAAACAAGATGTTAATATTTGATCATTTTGCCGTTTACTTGAATAATTTTATTTAAGCCGTTGGGCATAGACGAGCATAAATGCCTGATATATGCTTGTGGAAGATCATTCCAAGCTGTACGTATAGCGACCAAAAGTTCCTATTTGTTTTGAAAATGTAAACGTTGGTTTTGTATACTTTTGACCAACTTTCCCCACATGTTTTCTATAGAGTTCAAATCTGGACTTAAACTTGGCCACTCAAGCACATTTATATTGTGGTTTTGGAACCATTATGTTACCATGTGAGGAGCAGGTATGGACTGAGCAATTGTCTTGTTGAAATATAAAGTCGCCTTCTGGAAATACTTGCATCAGTGATGGCAATATCACATCTTCTAAAACCTTAATATAAAAGTCACTTATAACACGTTCCTATAAATGAAATAATACCCTAGAACTTTTTGCAGAAATCCATGCTCATATATTTACAGAAAATCGGCGACTGGTTTCAACTCTACCGCTGACTCCTTGGTCTGTATACTCTAACTTGGTCAAAGTTAGAGTATACGTTTTTCCAAAAGTTCACGAAAAGGATTTATCGGAATTTTGAAAGAAAGACCAACCGCTATGAATATGCAAAATGATAATTTAATAATTCCACATTGCATTATTTACCAACAACACTTGTGCTCTAAGTCCATTCGACTGAAGAACGTTATAGATGTAGTAGTAAACGCTAACAATTTCATATAATCCCCCGGACCTAACCATCGCCAGATTAAAGCATTTTTGGATGAATTTCCTTCAGATCATGATGATGTGACAGTAAGGTGGCTAAGAAAGGGTAAAATGCTAAATAGGTTTTATGACTTTAGAAAAGAAATAGCCGATTTTATGGAAATTAAGGAAAACCATTGCTGGAAATACTCGATCCGACATGCAAAGGTTGTCTGAACATGGTCTAAATTAAAGTCGAAATAGTGTTATAATCTTATTATTAAATGCATTATTTTGGGAAATATTTGCAAAAGTTGTTTCTCAATAAAAGTAAACTTCCTGTCAGAATTTTGAATATTTTATACAAAGATAGTTAATAATTAAAGTCTAAGTATTTTTATAATGTAAGTGAATCAATAAAAATATTGACATTCTGATGTTATAATAGTATTTTAATTTCACTTCTTGTTTGTGTAGATAGTTGTTGTTTAGTTTACGACATTTATCGTTAAAATAAAGTATAGCTTGTGCGTGGGTTAAAATTCTTATGCCGGTGGGTACTTCTCTATTCTTTCAAATTCAATGACACTTCATTATTAACGATGACAGGAGAATATGTGCTGAATAAATATGTCGTATGCATACTATATATAATAATACATAACGCATTATACATTTTTGCGCACCCAAATGACAACACCTTGAATTATTATGTCATTTGAAAGTGTGCAGAATCAGTAATGCAATCTGTTATGATATGATATATATTTATATACCTAAACTTGCGGACAGAAAACATCCACAATATTGGACATTGTAGTCCTATCCAGTAAAGATTGAATGTGTTTTAGACTAGAGAGAATAACCTATCTTCAACTTACAACTTAAATGGTCCAACGATTACTAATACTTAGGGTGCGAACACGTACGGTTGATGACTCATCGCCCATGGGCGCACTATTGAAATGTTGTATTTTTAAAGAGGTTTTAATTTTATTTATATAATTCGATAACAAGTGACTGGTTTAAATTACAAAATACCTTATTATTTGTTCATTTTCTCTTCTGTAAGACTTGTTCTCTTTGAATTAAGTACATCCTTGTAGATAGAAAACGTGCTTTCTACATCGCAACTGGTTATAGGTGCGTACTGGAAAAATATTTTTTTATTTCAGCGTATTTAGCATACACAATTGCCGCAATGTTATTAAATCTGGATTTCAATTCAAAACTACGTCTATCGAAATTCTCTGCATAAAAACTATTTCTGTGGATGATTTAGCAAAGCTAAGTGACGAACGTGCGATATTTTGGCATTCTGTAACGATATTTTACAGACTTTGTAATAAATTTCGGAATCACTGACAATTCATTTTCATATCAGAAAAAGTAACATAAGCAACGTTCTAGATCTAAATAAATAATAACTAAAAATGTACGCGTATGTTATTGAAACTAAACGACTTCCAGTGCTCACTTACGTCTAGATAATTGGGAGAAGTCGATTCAATAAACCGGTATTAAACAGACTATTACAAAAAATACGAAGTACGGAATTAACAGTCAAAACAATGAAAAAACCAAACTAACGTAAGTATGAATGAAAATTTTATTTCTCTTGCTAAATATAAGATAAATATAATAAATTTTAAAAACCTCTCACTCTCCTATCTACGCCGATGAAGAAAGGATTTTACTCATAAATTCCTTATTTTATGGGCATTTTTTGCTCTCATTCTCGGGCACTTCTCGGGCATGAACAGATGTTGCAGTCCACCATATGAATTAGTGCTATTCAGTAAGCGTGTGTTGTTTACATTATTTCTTTGCTCCGTTGTAACTTCGTCGTAGTTTAAACCGGTCATGTCCACGCCCTACTAATAATATACACAGCAAGTTATATACCGCAACTACGAAGTTCAAATTCATAGTAACAATCGACGATAGCGGAAAAGAAAAAGAAACCGTGCTGCAAGTGTTGTAATTATTTCGTAAATGCGTCGTGTGACTCTCTGTCTTGTACTGTCGGTCCGGGATAGCCGAACAGTATGATTTCTTTCTGTGTCTTGTCAGAAGAAATGCTTGGAGGCAATCTATAAGCTACAAGGTACTACATAAGCAGGCTTCCATGATGTCTAGGTGCTCGCAGATAAGCGTGTTGCTGCTCTAGTGTCTTTCTTTGGCTCGGGTTTTCAATACATCGGTTTCACTGGGTAAATCCTTCGTGATCTCAAACTGGCTGGCGTTATACCGATATACAAGAAGTTGAGCCATACAAAAGTTAATAACAGTTTTCGGGGAATCCTTGGTCATTTAAACAAATATAATATTCTTTCCGATTCACAATAGGTTATCGGAAGGACCGCTCCACTGCATCCGCATCAGTTCAGTTATTAATATGTGCAAAAATAAAAGCACTAATTTGTTCATAAGGAAACGGGATTATATTATAACAAGAAGACGTAAGAAAAAGTTAAATATGACCATGACTAAATATGAATTTATGTCTGGTGACCTAGCAGGCTAAGTGTTTGGAAAATGCCTACTAATTACTCGATCACCAAATGTTTTCAATATCATGATTCTGTAATGCTGGTATTATAAAGTCTTGTAACATTCGCAAATATCCCTGTCCGTTTACCGTTACTGTTTTCATTAGCCCATTTTCTATTTCTTCATAGAAATATTGTCCTATTATAAAATGTGACCGAAAACCACACCAGACAGCTTATATGGAGGGGTTAGTACCCGGGTGTTAGAAAACTCCCTGCTGTTCCGAATGTCAAGTCCCAGTACTTACTCTTTAGCCTGCCTAGCTATGCAATGAACATGTGCGTTAAAGGAAAGTTTAGCATCGAAACTAACCTCCAAGTCTTAGACCATCTGAACTCTTTCCAGCTCTACATGACCCAGTAAATAGCAATAGTGAGCAGGAGGCTCCTGCCTTCTGGAGAAAGTAACAACTTAGATTTGGTAGGATTAAGAGGTAAGTTGTTTATTAAGCACCAATTACGTACTCTCCCCAAGTTATTCTGCAACTGATGGCCATCACCAACGTCGGTAATACACTGAAACAGTTACAAATCGTCAGCAAACAGAAGTATATTGGACTCAATGTTGACTACAATATCATTAATGAAAATATTAAAGATCAGCGGTCCCAAATTAGAGCCCTGATGAACTCCAGAAGTGGTTGTTTGCGGTGTGGAACCATATTCACGACAAAAAACTCTCTGAGGCCTATCGCGTAGATAAGAAGCAAACAGCTGAATTAACTGGTCGCTAAATCCAAAACTTTTTAACTTAGAAGGCAAGATAGCGTGGTCCACTCTGTCGAATGCCTAAGCAAAGTCGGTGTAGATGGTATCCACCTGTAGTCTGCCATCCAGCGCTTTAATCACATATTCAGTAAAGGTTGCTAGATTGGAAACTGTAGATCTTCTCTCCATAAAACCATGCTGGCGAGACGAAATTTGATTTTTGATTAAGAGAAAAATTCGTGCATGCAAAGCAATTTCGAATATCTTAGAAAAGTTATTCAAAATGGCAATAGGACGATAGTTACCAATATCCGAAGAATCCTGGTCTTTAGGACCGGGATACATCTCGTTTGCTTCCAAATAGCAGGAAACGATGACATGGAAAGGGCCAAATTAAATATTTTTGTCAAAGTGGCAGCAAGTACATTTGCACTGTCTAACCATAAAAGCCGGAATCTGATCCTCGCCGGAGGGAAAATCGGCCCTCAGTCTTCTAATGCTGTTAAACACCTTCTTCGGGCACCCGATTAACGTGTACGCCTAGGGCGTTATCAGGTATAATTTCATTAACCACGGTTTTGAAGTAGTCAGCAAACACGTTGACAATGGTTTGGGGATCCTCCATATTGATCCCTGAGTATTGCATTTTACCAGGAATACAACTTCTTTTTTTCTCTCTCTCCAAATAACGTCCAAAATTGTCTTGGGTCAATTAAAATTTGATTTTCGATTTTAGTAAGGTAGTAGATGTTTGTTTTTTTACCAGTGTACTTAGTTGCTTGAACAACGACAATGAACTAACTGATTTGGTGCGCTTATATTGCTCAAAATATTTATGCTTTAATTTTAGATTGGAAATAATTTCGGGGTAAAGCCATTTGGGATAACTACGGGAACGGTAGGTATAGCTACGGGGGCGTATTTTTATGTTATCTACAGTACCATGAAACAAAAGAGTGACAAATTATTGAAAAATTGATGTCACTGTTAGAAGTACATCTGCTAAGGTTGTGTTTAGTTTATGCTGTGTATAGAGATTTGAGACGGTCCATTTCTTGATAAACTGAGTGAAACTAAAGTTGAACATCGCAGCGTAATAAATTTCCTGACAAAGGAAGGCAATGGTCCAAAAGCAATTCATGAAAGAATGGTTGCTGTATATGGGGAAGATACACCATCTTATTTCCAAGTAAAATATTGGTTTAAACTCTTTCGATGGGGGCGAGAGTCAATCAATGATGACCTAAAGTCCGGACGACCCGTTGAAGCTTGAGCTGAAAACATTGTGCGAAAAGTCGAAAATTTGGTACTGAAAGATCGGCATGTAAAGATCTCTGTCATTGCCAATGAAGTCTGTATATCCGAAACAAGTGTTCTCAAAATTTTGCATGACGATTGGGTATGAAGAAGGTGTCTGCACGGTGGATACCCAGATTGCTTACACCTGAACAAAAACTGTGTAGAAAAGAAGTTTCTCAAGAAAATTTGGTCAAGTTGGAGAGGGACAAAACATTTTTATCTCGAATTATTACCGGGTATGAGACTTGGGTATATTACTGGGACCCTCTTACTAAACAAGAATCTATGCGCAGTGGGTTCATAAGGGCTCTCCACCACCAAAAAAGGCCAAGACACAATTTTCTAGAAAAAAACTGATGTCAACTGTTTTCTGGGATGCTGAAGGAGTTTTGCTTATTGAATATATGCCGAGAGGGTCTACCATAAATGGAGAGGCCTACGGCAACACAATTAAAAATTTAAAAACTGCTCTGGAGGAAAAACGCCCGCATTCTTATCCACAAAAAAACTTGTTGCTGCACGACAATTGTCGGGTTCATAAGGCAAACAATGTTCAGCAGATAATCAATGACTGTGGGTTTATAGAGTTAAGGCATCCACCTTATAGCCCCGACCTAGCTCCGTCAGACTTCTTCTTATTCAAAAATTTAAAAAAGCGTCTCAGAGGAAAGCGTTTTGCTTCTGATGAAGAACTCAAAGAAGCTGTTGATGAATATTTTGCGGGGTTACCGAAGCAATTTTTTTCTGAGGGTATGGGGCAACTGAAAAAAAGATGGAATAAGTGTATTAGTGTTGAAGGGAGTTGTGTAGAAAAATAAAAAAAAAATGTTCTCTTATGTGCTTTTTTTCATGGCTAGGTAGATAGCATAAAAATACGCCCTCGTAGGAACGGAATTTTTGTAAGAGTAAATCCCCAGTTCTGTCTAAAACGCAAGATGACTGCGGACGAGGTTTATTTTTAAGAGACAATTCTCGTACTTCTATGTTACTATTAAATTTTATATGTCGCCGTAGTATATATTGTATTTTCATAAAAATGATTATAGGAATACTTCCCAATAGTAATTTTTGCTTCAATTTTATTAATAATTTACGAGTCCAACTTTATAGTTCATATCTATAACATAAGTAATAATATACAGGGTGTAACAAAATAAGTGTAAAACATTTCAGGGGGTGATTCCTTAGCGAAAAAGAGATAGAGTCTTTCATATAAAAAAATTTCAATGGAGTATCCCTTGTTAAGATACAGCCTCATAAAGGGGGTACATAAACTTTGTTTTACAATTTTTCTCACAAACACTAAAAATGTAATTTATTTCCAATGTAACTTTTTGTCTGATTATTTGTTTACCATTTAAAAATCTATTTCAAATACCTTGTTTCATTCGAAACAAGAAATGTCTCTTGAATTTTTTGCCCAAAAGTAATCAGTTCGCAGCAAAAAATTATTTTACGAACAACTACAGAGATACATCGTCATAAATGCGAACTGGATTAGTATTGTTATTTTGTAGTTACTACCTGCATCAAAATACATATGATTAAAGATGAATAAACAAAACTAAGTTATTAATAACAAAACATAAAACATGTAGAAATCATAGTAAATGTTCAATATGTCCACCTTCAGTCATTACACATGCGTCTAGACGTCGGCGCATTGAGCCACGTATTCGCTCAAATATTCCTGGATTCTCTCTAATTACCCTGCACGCATCGATGATGCGGTTTCTTAAGTCCTCTACATCGCGAACAGGAGTAGGATAAACCAAAGTCTGTAAATGGCGCCAAGTAGAGAAATCGATAGGAGTGAGATCCGGGGATCGAGCGGGCCAATTCTGTGGTCCTCCTCGACCTATCCAATGATTTGGATATGTTTGGGTTAAATGCTGACGTGCTGCTTGACTAAAATGGCCGGGAGCCCCATCATCCATAAAAAACACATCCCTTCTGACGCCCAAAGGAACTTCCTCCAGCAGTACTGGATGCACTTCTCTTAAAAATTGAGTGTATGCCTCACCATTTAATCCAGGAGGTAGAAAATGAGGGCCAATTAAATAATCCCCAATAACTCCGAGCCACACGTTAAGAGAAAAGTGTTCTTGATGGTTAGCTTGTACAATAGCGTGAGGGTTTTCATCAGCCCATATGTGGTTATTATGAAAATTAATTATCTTGTCCCGAGAAAAAGTACATTCGTCTGTGAATTCGATCGTCTTCAGAAAGTCAGGATTTCTTCTAATCATTTCCAGCATTCAATTGGAAAATTCAAGACGGTTCGGAAAATCTCGCTGTAACAGTGCCTGTACTCGTTGCAGATGGTAAGGGTATAAGAGTTGTTCCTTTAAAATTCGAAATACCGTCATATGATCAACATTTAACTCGAAAGAAATCTTTCTAGTACTGCTAGTAGGTTGTTCTTCAACCAAATTAAGTACTGCTTCTTCAAGATGTGTTGTTTTAATTCCTCGATGGCGACCACAATCCTGCGTACTTTTGTCGAATGAATTATATTCTCGTAATCGTTGATGAAGTCGGGCAAATATTCTATGCGAAGGAAGCTGCCGTTGAGGATACATTTCAGCTTATCTTCTAGAAGCTTCTAACCCATTCCCCTGCGACAGACCGTAAACGTAATGCATATCAGCCATTTCCTCATTTGTGTATGCCATTTTAATAACAAGTGAAGTTTTAAACTAACAAATTACGAACAAAACAACGACACACAATTAAGTATTAATTCAATTTCAAAAATTTACAAACTGACAGCGTGATACCACTACTAGCGGCCTACTAAATAAATTAGTTTTACATTTTCGTTTTATGACGATGTATCTCTGTAGTTGTTCGTAAAATAATTTTTTGCTGCGAACTGATTACTTTTGGGCAAAAAATTCAAGAGACATTTTTTGTTTCGAATGAAACAGCTATTGGGAATGAATTTTTAAATGGTAAACAAATAATCAGACAAAAACTTACATTGGAAATAAATTACATTTTTAGTGTTTGTGAGAAAAATTGTAAAACAAATTTTATGAACCCCCTTCATGGGGTTTTTTTTTATATGAAAGACCCTATCTCTTTTTCGCTAAGGAATCACCCCCTGAAATGTTTTACACTTATTTTGTTACACCCTGTATAATCGATAATATAATGTATTACACCTTTCCGTTCCAACTTATATCGCCGGTACTTCAGTGTCCTGGCGTTGCATATTAAATCTAAAATAAGGCGACATATTAAAATTCAATACTTAATAATAAGAGAGCTATTAAACACAATAACACCATATCCTGACCGGTGATAACCGCAAAGCGACAGGTAAAAATGCGGAATAAAATTCACTGTAAACACTGGAGGAATTGTTTAGACACAATCTCGAAGAGATAGTCGTTGCGGCAGTTGTGACAGTTAGGAGCCCTTGAAAGAAAGCGAGTCTAGACCTACGGTACAGAATACGTGAGGGCCATCCATCCGTATTGGGTACGTAACAAAATTTCAATTCTGTAAACTCGACTTGAAGGCATATAAGCTCCGGCGATTCCAAGGGAAGCGTTTACTCTTCGTAAGTGTTGTGCAGAGTGAGGATCGGACAGAGAGTATAGAGTGTCGGGAATCATTGAAGGACTGCTCGCGCGTGTTATACACACTCCTTTTGTTAATAAAAGACTTTTCTCCGGATCAATTAAATAGATTGCTTGCTGACCTGTAATAAGTTTTACGTGTTTTTTATTATAATTATTAAATAGTTGCTTAAGGAGGATGGAGTTTTTCAACAGGCGGCATTTATTGTGAGTAGTTTATTCTTCCTTTAAATTACTAATTAACTATGAAATTTTCTAATTATATTATTGAAAAAATATATTAGTGATGGTAATTGAAAATGATTAAAATCAACTGTGATTATTGTTTCGCAATTATGAAGGTAAAAAATGAATGAAATTAAATATTTTAATATATTAAGAACTAAAAAATATTTTATGGTAGATTACCAGGCATTATTACACATTTTTTTTCGATGTACATGGATACATATTATTGGTACTAAAATATGTGATGCAACAGAAGTTGTATTAGCTAATATATTCGCTTCTGAGTAATATGTACTTAGAGCATTACGCTGCATGTTTAGCCTGTAAATTAGCGTTCATTTAAGTTTTGAAATTTGTATAGATATGTATGTACTAGTTTCTTCTAATATTGCCAGCATTATATTGTACTTTAAAGAAGACATATTTTGTAGGTATATATCGTTCGGTTAGATTTAGCAATTACTCTAATCTGTTTCCTAACATTTGAAATTTTTGTTTTTATAGCTGGCCTTATTTAGTTTATACCAGGTACAAATTTAATCAGTGAGTTTATCGGTAAATTGTAGATTAAGAACACTTGAACACTTCTATAATAAATATAAGTACAAAATTTTTTTAGAAAATATCATTACGATTTAATAAAACCCTTGGAAAAGCTTTTCTTCAAATTTAAGTAAATTTTGAAGACATTTTATTGAAGACTGACATATTGGTACTTATTTTATATAACTAATATCGGTTTACGTCCTCTAAGTGGTTGTTTCTTCTAATACTGACAGCATTTCGTACTTTATGGAAGGTATATTTTGGAAAATATCGTTTCGTTAAATTTTTACGCAAATCTTTTTCTTAACATTTCGGATCCTTTGTCTTCATAATTGGCTTTATTTAGTTTATACCGAAATAAATTTAAATAATGAGTTTATCGGTAAATGGTAGATAAGAAAACTTGAACACTTCTGCAATAAATATGAGTACAACATTTTATTTTCCAAAATATCATTACGTGTTAACAGCTACATATTGCACTTTAAGGAAGGCATATTTTGGGTAATATCGTTCTGTGAAATTTTGCAATTTTTTCACTAATCAGTTTCCTAACATTTGAATCTTGTCATTATAACTGGCTTTATTTAGTTTATACCAGGAGCAAATTTAATTTACGAGTTTATCTGTCAATGGTAGATTAAGAAAACTTGAGCACTTCTACAATAAATATAAGAACAAAATTTGTTAATAAAACTCTTCGAAAAGCTTTTATTCAAATGTAAGTAAATTTTGAAAGAAAATTTTATTAAATGTTGATATACGTTTTTTTATTTGATATAACTAATATCGGTTTATGTTTTCTAAGGAGTTCTTCTTCTAATATTGTTAGCATTATATAGTACTTTAAAGTAGACATATTTTGTATATATCCTTCGGTGAAACTTTGCAATTTTTACTCTAATCTATTTTCTAACATTTGAAATTTGCGTTTTTATAATTGGCTTTATTTATTTTGTACCAGAAACAAATTTAAATAATGAGTTTATTGGTAAATGGTAGATTAAGAAAATTTGAAAGCTCCTACAATAAAGATAACTCTAAAATTGTTTTCAAAAATATCATTACGAGTTAATAAAACCATTCGAAAAGGTAAATTTTTAAAATAAATTTTATTGAAGATTGACATAAGGGTTCTTATTTTATATAACTAATATCGGTTTATGTCATCTAAGAGATTGTTTCTTCTAATATTGACAGTTATATATTTCATTTTAAAGAAGGCATATTTTGGATAATATTGTTCGGCTAAATTTTGCAATTTTCGCACTAACCTTTTTCTTAACATTTCGATTTTTTTGTCTTCATAATTGGTTTTATTTAGTTTATACCGAAATAAATTTAAACAATGAGTTTATCGGTAAATGGTAGATTAGGAAAACTTGAACACTTCCACAATAAATATAAGTACAATATTTCTTCAAAAATATCAGTACTTGTTAATAAAACCCTTCGAAAAGCTTTTCTTCAAATTTAAGAAAACTTTAAAAAGAAATTTTATTGTAGACTGACTATTGTTTCTTCTAATATTGACAGCTATATTGCATTTTAAAGAAGGCATATTTTGGATAATATCGTTCTGTGAAATTTTGTAATTTTTTCACTAATCTCTTTCCTAACATTTGAAGTTTGTCATTACAACTGTTTTTATTTAGTTTATACAAGGAACAAATTTAATTTACGAGTTTATCTCTAAATGGTAGATTAAGAAAACTTGAGCACTTCTACAATAAATATAAAAACAACATTTGTTTCAAAAATATCATCAGGAGTTAATAAAACTCTTCGAAAAGTTTTTATTCAAATTTAAGCAAATTTTGAAAGAAAATTTTATTAAAGGTTGATATACGTTTTCTTATTTGATATAACTAATATCGGTTTATGTTCTTTAAGGAGTTGTTCTTCTAATATTGTTAGCATTATATAGTACTTTAAAATAGACATATTTTGTATATATCCTTCGGTGAAACTTTGCAATTTTTACTCTAATCTATTTTCTAACATTTGAAATTTTCGTTTTTATAATTGGCTTTTTTTTATTTTGTACCAGAAACAAATTTAAATAATGAGTTTATTGGTAAATGGTAGATTAAGAAAATTTGAAAGCTCCTACAATAAAGATAACTGTAAAATTGTTTTCAAAAATATCATTACGAGTTAATAAAACCATTCGAAAAGGTAAATTTTGAAAATAAATTTTATTGAAGATTGACATAAGGGTTCTTATTTTATATAACTAATATCGGTTTATGTCATCTAAGCGATTGTTTCTTCTAATATTGACAGTTATATATTTCATTTTAAAGAAGGCATATTTTGGATAATATTGTTCGGCTAAATTTTGCAATTTTCGCACTAACCTTTTTCTTAACATTTCGATTTTTTTGTCTTCATAATTGGTTTTATTTAGTTTATACCGAAATAAATTTAAATAATGAGTTTATCGGTAAATGGTATATTAAGAAAACTTAAACACTTCCACAATAAATATAAGTACAATATTTTTTCAAAAATATCAATGTTAATATAACCCTTCGAAAAGCTTTTCTTCAAATTTAAGAAAACTTTGAAAAGAAATTTTATTGTAGACTGACTATTGTTTCTTCTAATATTGACAGCTATATTGCACTTTAAAGAAGGCATATTTTGGATAATATCGTTCTGTGAAATTTTGCAATTTTTTCACTAATCTGTTTCCTAACATTAGAATTTTGTCATTACAACTGGCTTTATTTAGTTTATACAAGGAACAAATTTAATTTACGAGTTTATCTCTAAATGGTAGATTAAGAAAACTTGAGCACTTCTACAATAAATATAAAAACAAATTTTTTTTTCCAAAAATATCATCAGGAGTTAATAAAACTCTTCGAAAAGTTTTTATTCAAATTTAAGCAAATTTTGAAAGAAAATTTTATTAAAGGTTGATATCCGTTTTCTTATTTGATATAATTAATATCGGTTTATGTTCTCTAAGGAGTTGTTCTTCTAATATTGTTAGCATTATATAGTACTTTAAAATAGACATATTTTGTATATATCCTTCGGTGAAACTTTGCAATTTTTACTCTAATCTATTTTCTAACATTTGAAATTTTCGTTTTTATAATTGGCTTTTTTTTATTTTGTACCAGAAACAAATTTAAATAATGAGTTTATTGGTAAATGGTAGATTAAGAAAATTTGAAAGCTCCTACAATAAAGATAACTGTAAAATTGTTTTCAAAAATATCATTACGAGTTAATAAAACCATTCGAAAAGGTAAATTTTGAAAATAAATTTTATTGAAGATTGACATAAGGGTTCTTATTTTATATAACTAATATCGGTTTATGTCATCTAAGCGATTGTTTCTTCTAATATTGACAGTTATATATTTCATTTTAAAGAAGGCATATTTTGGATAATATTGTTCGGCTAAATTTTGCAATTTTCGCACTAACCTTTTTCTTAACATTTCGATTTTTTTGTCTTCATAATTGGTTTTATTTAGTTTATACCGAAATAAATTTAAATAATGAGTTTATCGGTAAATGGTATATTAAGAAAACTTAAACACTTCCACAATAAATATAAGTACAATATTTTTTCAAAAATATCAATGTTAATATAACCCTTCGAAAAGCTTTTCTTCAAATTTAAGAAAACTTTGAAAAGAAATTTTATTGTAGACTGACTATTGTTTCTTCTAATATTGACAGCTATATTGCACTTTAAAGAAGGCATATTTTGGATAATATCGTTCTGTGAAATTTTGCAATTTTTTCACTAATCTGTTTCCTAACATTAGAATTTTGTCATTACAACTGGCTTTATTTAGTTTATACAAGGAACAAATTTAATTTACGAGTTTATCTCTAAATGGTAGATTAAGAAAACTTGAGCACTTCTACAATAAATATAAAAACAAATTTTTTTTTCCAAAAATATCATCAGGAGTTAATAAAACTCTTCGAAAAGTTTTTATTCAAATTTAAGCAAATTTTGAAAGAAAATTTTATTAAAGGTTGATATCCGTTTTCTTATTTGATATAATTAATATCGGTTTATGTTCTCTAAGGAGTTGTTCTTCTAATATTGTTAGCATTATATAGTACTTTAAAATAGACATATTTTGTATATATCCTTCGGTGAAACTTTGCAATTTTTACTCTAATCTATTTTCTAACATTTGAAATTTTCGTTTTTATAATTGGCTTTTTTTTATTTTGTACCAGGAACAAATTTAAATAATGAGTTTATTGGTAAATGGTAGATTAAGAAAATTTGAAAGCTCCTACAATAAAGATAACTGTAAAATTGTTTTCAAAAATATCATTACGAGTTAATAAAACCATTCGAAAATGTAAATTTTGAAAATAAATTTTATTGAAGATTGACATAAGGGTTCTTATTTTATATAACTAATATCGGTTTATGTCATCTAAGCAATTGTTTCTTCTAATATTGACAGCTATATATTGCATTTTAAAGAAGGCATATTTTGGATAATATTGTTCGGCTAAATTTTGCAATTTTCGCACTATTCTTTTTCTTAACATTTCGATTTTTTTGTCTTCATAATTGGCTTTATTTAGTTTATACCGGAATAAATTTAAATAATGAGTTTATGGGTAAATGGTAGATCAGGAAAACTTGAACACTTCCACAATAAATATAAGTACAATATTTTTTCAAAAATATCATTACGTGTTAATATAACCCTTCGAAAAGCTTTTCTTCAAATTTAAGAAAACTTTGAAAAGACATTTTATTGTAGACTGACTATTGTTTCTTCTAATATTGACAGCTATAATGCACTTTAAAGAAGGCATATTTTGGATAATATCGTTCTCTGAAATTTTGTAATTTTTTCACTAATCTCTTTCCTAACATTTGAATTTTGTCATTACAACTGGTTTTATTTAGTTTATACAAGGAACAAATTTAATTTACGAGTTTATCTCTAAATGGTAAATTAAGAAAACTTGAGCACTTCTACAATAAATATAAAAACAACATTTGTTTCAAATATATCATCAGGAATTAATAAAACTCTTCGAAAAGCTTTTATTCAAATTTAAGCAAATTTTGAAAGAAAATTTTATTCAAGGTTGATATACGTTTTCTTATTCGATATAACTAATATCGGTTTATGTTCTCTAAGGAGTTGTTTCTTCTAATATTGTTAGCATTATATAGTACTTTAAAGTAGACATATTTTGTATATATCATTCAGTGAAACTTTTCAATTTTTACTCTAATCTGTTTTCTAACATTTGAAATTTTCGTTTTTATAATTGGCTTTATTTATTTTGTACCAGAAATAAATTTAAATAATGAGTTTATTGGTAAATGGTAGATTAAGAAAATTTGAAAGCTCCTACAATAAAGATAACTGTAAAATTGTTTTCAAAAATATCATTACGAGTTAATAAAACCATTCGAAAAGGTAAATTTTGAAAATAAATTTTATTGAAGATTGACAAAAGGGTTCTTATTTTATATAACTAATATCGGTTTACGTTCTCTAAAGAGTTGTTTCTTCTAATATTTACAGCTATATATTGTAAAGAAGCCATATTTTGTATAATATCTTCAGTTTAATGTTGCTATTTTTACACTAATCTGTTTCCTAAAATTTGATTTTTTTGTTTTTATAACTGGCTTTATTTAGTTCATACAGGAATAAATTTAAATAATGAGTTTATTAGTAAATGGTAGATCAAAAAACTTGAAGCTTCTAATATAATAAGTGTAATATTTTTTTCAAAAATATTATTTCGAGTTAATAAAACCCTTAGTAAAGCTTTTCTTTAAATTTAAGTAAATGCTGAAATGCCATTTTATAGAATATTCACGTTAGTGTTATTATTTTATTTTATAAGTAGGTAATATCGGTTTGTGTTCTCTAACAAGTTGTGATGCTACATATATATGTAGATCTGATAAACGTTAATTTTTCAAATCCTATCCAATTCTAGCTATCTTTACGACAGCTGAAATATATGGTAAACTTATGGTGCTATTTCGTAATATTTGAATACTTCATGATTGATTTAATCTTCCTGCTTTTATAACTGGTCTTGATTGTTTTATACCAGAAACAGATTTAAGTAATGAGTTTATCGGAAAATGTTAAATTAAGAAAGCATCTAATATTATATTACACTTCGACGCGCTTTTTTTTAAATAAATTCAAGTAAATACTGAAAAAGGATGTTATTGAATATTGTCTTAAATGTTCTTAATTTATACCGGGTATCCCAGCAAAGAAGTAAAGTAAATATTTTTATTATTTTAACAACGACGAACCAACACAAATATAATGTTTTTGAAAGTAGACTGCCACATATTTTTTACTTTTTGTTGTAGCCCTTTAAGGACTGATTAAACTGACAATTACACAACTGTTTCTGAGATTTGGCGATTTTTCGTCATAAATTGTACAACTTTTGAATTATTCACATGAAATGACGATTAATCTTAGAAGAGCTATTATGGGCTCAATTAGTAGATATATCATTTCAGTACATAGGTAAATTTTATATTTATTTCGACATTTCAATATATGTTTTTTTAGAATGATATACAATTTCTCAATTTAAATATATTAAAAAAATACTAAAAATTTACTATTTAATTTTATGTATTAGTAATACATTGAAAATATCGCAGTTGCTGTATATCAAGAAATTCAAACTTATATGTATTTATAATTTTAGCTGGAAGAGGAAATGTGCATTACAAAAATTGAAAACAGGAATTAATAAAAATGTTTTACGTTTGGCATAAAGAATATTCAGTCATATACAGCTTCAACTGTTACTCAAAAAATTGTAACAAATGTTTATAGGCCATCATAGTCGAGTTTCAGACGTCAAATATATATATACAGAAGAAAACCGCGATACTTTTGTACATTCGCTTTGCTAATCATTAATTACGTTATATGTATTTGTTTTGGTGTTTTATATATTTCATATATTAAATTATGGTGACAAACTAACTAATATTATTTATACCTTTTATCTTTTACGAAATTTTCAATTTGTTAACGGTTGACTTGTAATAACTATGATGTTTGAAAAGAGTAACCTATACTTTGCATTTCAAGATTGTAGAAGTATTTTTTTTTTATGTGGATGACACAAGTTTATTAAAATGTAGCCCATCTATAAAATCAATAACCTACCATAGCTTCTACTTGCCCATATAATGATACGAGAAGTGTTTTTAAGCTTGCGGAATGGAGGTGTTAGATGGTAGCAGGAGAGCTCTTTCCTGTCTTAATGTGTTCAGTGAATCATTATTAGTCTCAATGTAAAGTTTTAGCACAAGTATGCAGTTCTCTTTTAACTATCGTTGATAAGCAATTAATTAATTAGGACGAAAGAGTTAAATATGAAAAAAGTCTTGTATGGCGCCGTTATCGAGTTCTTTAGAAAAGAAAAAAAGTCTGTTCATACCATACTGGAAGAGATGCTCGGGAAAAACTATGGTTTTTAAGTGGCACAATCACATTAAGCAATATAGGGAATCACCTATTCCAGAACTTGCTAAAGAAGTAGAAATATTAATAATGGGCAATGTTTGGCTAAAGGAGAAAGACTCGCAGGAATGACATGAGTATCTAATACAACAATTTTTAAAATTCTCAAAGATCATCTTGGCATGGTTCAGGTCAGCAGAAGATGGGTGCCGAAAATGATCAGGCGCCATCATAAAAAACAACAGCGCGTAGAATGTTGCCGTGCGTTTTTGGACCTCTGTAATGAAGGCAGAGATGGCGTATTGAGTCGAAAAAACTACATGCAGTAGCATA
The DNA here is from genome assembly GCA_963170755.1 of Amphimallon solstitiale. Lineage (NCBI taxonomy): Eukaryota > Metazoa > Arthropoda > Insecta > Coleoptera > Scarabaeidae > Amphimallon > Amphimallon solstitiale. The sequence goes on from OY720676.1 coordinate 175,905,397, forward strand.
AAAAAGGCACTTTACGATCCAATACATTGAAGATGACACACTCGGCCGAAAAACTCATGACTACTGTTTTTTGGAACCCAGAACGAATTCTATTAATTGATTAGTAAAATAAGGGCGATTCCATAACAGGAGAATACATGCTTTAATCCTGGAATGGTTAAATAAATCATTAAATAAAAAAGAAGAGGAAAATTTACAAAAGGTGTCCTGCTTCTGCACACCTCCCGGCCAGAAGAGTAGTGTTGTTGCAAGGTAGCCAGTTGCATAAAGTGGGCTTCGATATTTTCAATCATCCACCCTAAAGTCCAGACCTGGTTCCTAGCGAATTTTGCCTGTTACCTAAAGTATTTACGAACGATGAAGACAGTGGCGGCGCATGGTTGAATACTTTGAGGGTGTACAACCTTAGAATAAAAGAGAGCGTTGTTGGCAAACATTTTTTGGGGGCCACGCCCAAAAATACTTTTTTGGGTTATCAAATAGTAGAAATTAAAGGAACTTATTAAGAAATTAGAAATTAAGTAACTTACCTCACCTTGCCAAACAAATGTTTTTATAGATAAATGTATAATAGTTTTTATATTTCACAAACACGTTTTGTATTGAAAATCAATTCGTCTTTTCTTTTTTGAGATAAATTCTTCAATGACCAATTCATTAAAATTTAGAATTTCTTGAATTCTTTGTTTCTCAATATATAACATTGCAAGGGCAGTTAGTCTATTCTCTCTCATTGTACTTCTAAGGAAAGTTTTTATTTGGTTTAATGTGGAGAAACAACGTTCCGCTTCTGCGGTTGTCATAGGCAACGTAACAATTGCTTGTAGCACTGCAAATGTTTCTGATAAATATGTTTGCACATTATTTTCAATTAAAAATTTAAGAATATTTATATTTGCTTAAAAAAAGTTTCGTATCTAAATGTAACATAGGAAAATTTGATGAATATGTGTAACAATTTTCCATCGAAATAAGCGTGCTATTATCAAATGGCCTGTGAACTAAAACCTTCACGTCCGTGGTCCGTGTGCACTGATTACATGTGCCCACGGAGCAGCTTAAAACATCGAACGTTGCAGGACTGTTGCGGCGAACAAAGAGTGCGGGCGGCAAAGGTTCCACCAATTAGATTTAATATTCACATGTGCAGTGAACGAAGCGATTAGGCGAGGCCGATGAAAGACTCGCTTGGATATTAGTTGGAACAATTTACATCCCGTGCCTCAATATCTGATCTTTGCGTCTTTGACGAATTGTTTTTGGAATTAATAGGCATGTTATACTGTTATTATAAAATTATCTAAAGAATGATAAAATTTAAATATGTTGTTTTAGTAAGAATACACATTAAATTTGGGAGTGCACGTGTTCATGTGGCTCTGGGTTTTTTTATTGATCATGGGATACTACTGCATAAGCTAGATAGGTATGGTATAAGAGGATCACCGTTAAGTTGGTTTACTTCATATCTAACAAATCGTAGCTAGCAGGTGAAGATTGGGGATTGTGTTTCTGAGCCCAGAAGTATTAATACCGATGTACCACAGGGGTCAATTTTGGGACCAATTCTTTTTCTTATTTACATAAATGACATACTTCTCCATCTTCAGGATGAAAATGGGCAATCAGTGGTTGTATCATATGCAGATGATACTAATATTTTAATAACAAGTAATAGTTTAACAGACGCGAAACAACATGCTCGGAGCTTGTACAAGAAGACATGTGTGTGGTCAAAAGCGAATAAACTGTGTCTTAATAACGACAAACCTATTTGCGTTCTTTTTAAAACATCTAGATCCAAAGTAACAACTCATGATCAACTACACCTAAATAACGGTAGCTGTGTAGAGTATAACGACACAACAAAAATATTAGGACTAATCGTTGATAGCAGCTTACAATGGCAAAAGCACGTCGCTTATGTCTGCGAAAAGTTGTCGAGAATATGCTATGCTCTAGCGCAGTGATTCTCAACCTTTTTTTTTTGTTGCGGCACACTTTTAACGATTTCAAAATTTGGCGGCACACAAAGAAAAAGATAAGTTAAAAATTTATTTACGTACCTATAACAAACTGCGTAAAATAGTTTATGTATTACAAAAATAACAGTACGTTTATTAAGGGATTAATTACAAGTTAATAATAAGAATACTTTTAATGCGAAATTTGAGCTTGATGTTTTTTGATAATTTCATTTATATTTGGTCGTAAAAATGACAATGCTACTCTCATATTGTCTTCTACATTTAACAATCTTGATCTTTTTTTAGTTTTAATGTTGGTTAATGCTGAAAATCCGAATTCACACAAATAAGATGTGGAAAATTGTAATAATATCTTTAAAGCCTTTTTGGCTATCATTGGATAATCGCATCTAATGTTAATCCAAAATGAATTAATTGATTCTTCTGAATGTTTTAAAACTAAACCCCGATTATTGGAAAGCAAAATGACTTCTTCCTCTTCATTCAAAGTTAAGTCAAATACAGAAGTAGCCGTTATGAAAAATTGATTACGAACCCAATCAAATTTCTTTATATCTAATTTTGGGAAATAATGAATAATTCTCTCCCCTAATGTTGTCAAATGGTCAATAACAATTAATTCAATAGTTTTATAACAGTCTTTTGGGACTGACTCAAACTTTTCTAAATTGCTTTTCTGAGCTTTATTCTTCCATAAAGTTATTTGTTTTTGGAATCCCACCAGCTTATCGGTTGAGTTTAAGATATTTTCATTAGGCCCTTGTATATTTGAATTTATGTTATTACAAATAACGAAAATATCTGATAAGTAAGCCAATTTAGTACACCATATTTTATCTTCCATGGACAATATTTTGCAACAACTGCTTCTCGATGCAAAAAACAATGGGTAACTAATATATCCCCATTCAGTTCTTTAACATGTGCTACAAATCCTTTTAGATGTCCAGCTGGAGCACCATCTGTACAAATGCCAATACATGACTTCCATGAAACTTTAATTTCTTCTAAATATGAACTAATTACATCAAAAATATGTTTGCCAGTTGTAAAATCAGGGAACTCGAGACAACATAAAAATTGATAATTACATCATTTTCGTGAATAAATCTAACGAATGCAATTAATTGAGCTGTTCCTGTAATATCTGTTGTTTCGTCGATTTGTAGAGCAAAATTTGAATTTGCACGAGTTTTTACAGTATTTTGCTCAATATTTTGCGACATATCTTTAATTCTGCGATGGATTGTGTCATTTGAAAGTGATACTTGACAAATATCAATATCTGCTGATCCACCAATCATTATTTTTACAATTTTGCGACACGCTGGTAATATAATTTCTTCAGCCAAATTGTGAGGTTTTAAGTTGGCAGCAATCAATTCAGCTATTTCGTAAGAAGCTACTTGAGCCTTTTCAGACACCCTTTCAGCCGATTTGTTTTTCAAAAACTTTTAGTTGCTTGGATTTTGAAGATAGATACTTTTGAAAGTATAGCTTTTATCTTTTGTTGAAAGCGAAGCATGATTAGTCACCAAGTGACGTTGGAGTTTACTCGGAACCATAACACTATTTGATAATTTACAACCACCTATCACACACTTGGGAACAACTTTGTCATTTTCCATTGTAGAGGTAAATCCAAATATCAAAAAATCATCATTGTATTTCCGATGAACAATGTATTTTTTGGAGCAAGAAGTATCTTTACTTGTACCGTGTGTGGGCTCATTAACTTTGTCGCTAACGTTATCATTATCACTATTATATAAAAATGTGCAGTAACTATTATGCAAGGTGTTGGGAATCCCCACTGTCATTAAAACAACCTGTTTTTGTACGTACTAGTGACAAGTGTGAGCCCACTTGAGACACATATAAAACACACAACACAACTCTCGTAACGGATGCCTTTTTTAGGTACAATGCGTTCGAAAATGCGTAACCAAAAAGTTACAGAATAGGGTGTTGCAAAACAAATAATGAAATGATTTAAATTTTTTTTATGGATTTAAATATCTATTCCTGTTAAAAGGATTTTTCTTTTTAAATCATATTATTTATTAATATTGCGGCACACTTTAGAATTACGCGGCACACAAAAGTGCCGCGGCACAGTGGTTGAGAATCACTGCTCTAGCGATATCATCAAATCAGTGTGGCCGCTCAATCATGCGTCAGTTATACTTTGGCTGTTTTCATACCGTTTTGAAGTATGGTATTATGCACTTGGGTAAGTCATCGAATTTCAACAGAGTTTTTCTGATACGAAAACGTACTGTGCGCATTGTCGCAAATCTTAGGAGAATGGGTTCATGTGTACCAGCCTTTAAAGAACTTGGTTTTTTGCCCCTGCCATGCATTTATATATACGAGCTGTTTCGTTTTCTTCATAAAAATAGAAATTTTTTTCAGCAGCAAATTGTTGACCATGGTCATGATACCAGAAATAAAACATTAATGATGCCAACGCTCGATGGTCTCGTGGTAAGATGACCGATACTGTCTGTGGGAGAGATAGTAGCGAGGGTTCGAGCCCCGCCTGGAACAATGAAAAATTTTTCTGGCGGGTCCGGTACACCTCTCAAGTCACCATTCTCTGTTGGGATATAATTAACAGTGCTTCACCCTTTACGGCGAGGGGGTGTAAGTAACAAAGCCATGAAACACTTTACACACATAAAATACACACCAAAAAGGCTCCTGCGGTTATGACAAGCTTAAAGCTTATAACCCCGTTGAGCCGCTCACCACAAACAAACAAACAAACAAAAAAAAATACAACATAGCACAACGTTATATCAAAAGGGGATCTATTATAATGGCTGCAGATTTTACAACAAACTGCCAGAGTGCCTCAAGGAAGAAACAAATTTTCAAAAATTTCGTCTTCAGGTTAAAAGGATTTTATTGGATAAGTGCTACTACAGTACGGATGAGTGCCTACAAGACATGTCTATAAAATGATTGTCGTATATATTTCTTTATTTTTTTTGATTTAGTGTAGCTATGCTTGACGAGATTTCATTAACTCATACTGCATATTTAGTTCTCTGTTTTTCTGAATCAATAAATATTATTATTATTATTATTATTATTATTATTATTATTGAAGAACCGCCATTGGATGAAGAAGTGAGAAATGCAGTTTTGGCGTATATTACAGACAAAGAAAAAACATTTTTTTACGAAGGTCTTTACAAGCTAACTGAAAGACCTGAAAAATATATTTAGGGTTGTTCGTGAACGCATTGAAAAAGAAAAATAATTTTGTAACTTTATTTTCTCTCCGTTCCCCTCATTCCGAGAATTTAAAAAACGCTACCTCCTATAACAATGTTTCTTGAATAATACGGCCTTTAAAGGTAAAGATTTTAAATCGTTTTTAATTTCTTTCGGTCCTCCATAAAGGCACACCATTTGCATAAGCATTCGAATATTTATTCATCAGCCTTGCCAAAATTATAGGCCCGCATCAACGTAACAAATTTATCATACTCAATAATTTAATTATATATTTGCGAAGGTTAGTCTGTTTTGTAGTCCTTAAAAGCTTACACCGTATATAATTTGATCAAGTCGTTTATTGCGCACGTCTTCTTGTGTGGCTTTTTAACATACTTGTCTACGTTCTCCAGCGACAAAATCGAAACGCGTAATAAATTCACTTGTACCGAAAGAATTTCGAAGAAATAGGCGCAAATCCATCAGCGCGTGTTCATGTAGGAAAATACGTTCCCTTGTTGGATTCTTTTTAATGAGAACCTGGGCTCTGTGCTACCCCCGTAAAGAAAACATTAACCGTTTAAAACACAAGGCGGCGTTTGTCTTGTGTCACGGTGCGTGTAGTTAATTTGAAAGTACATTATTTTTTATGTTTCCGTCAAATGGTTCTAAAAATACTCGGTGCTATTTAGAATTTAAAATTTTTCTTTGGAATTGTTTCGTGCTGACAGGATTGATTGTAGCCAATTAAGTGTATGCGTCTCGGATAAGTTATGGCATGTAGAAATTTAGGAGAATTATTTGATGGCTGTATTTAATTCATTATCTTTGGTAAAGATAGAAACAAAACCTGAAATAACTTCGTTATTCGTCGTGTGATTATAATCAATTATGTGTAGTATTTTTTTTTGAATAGAAATTTTGTTAAAATCCGTATAGACAAGATTTTTCAATTAACGTAAATTTATATATAAATGTTTTCTGTTATTATTTGATGATGTATCTCTATCCTTAATTGTCAAACTAAAAATGTTTTTAGACATGAGTCTAAAAACATTTTTAGTTTGACAATTAAGGATAGAGATACATCATCAAATAATAACAGAAAACATTATGTACCTAGAACACATTATAATAATACCTTAATTATATTTGCAAGTTGAGCTATTCAAAAAGCAATGTTATATCTCAACCTCTGTTTCTACGAAAAAATCCATACCATAGTTTAAACTCAATAACTTTACTGAAGGCTATGTATACTTCATAGGACTAATTAATTTAGCAAACATTTGAAGTATTTGGTTTTAAATTAAGAAGTTAATAAACCCTACGCGGATTTGCTTGTATATAACTGAATTGCTCTGAGGATGCTCATAATCACAAAGACATTATATACACAAATTTGAAATGTTACAGGAGAGCCAAAAGAATGTGTTATTTGTTATGTTTTTTATTGTTAATTTAAAACAAATGCACAAAAAATACTACTTTGTTAGCTTCCATTTACTGACACATTTTCATGCAATTTATGTTTATTAGACAATAAGTAAGTTATGTTTTTTTTAATTATCGGAGTTACAATATTTTTCTAACAAGTAAAAAAAAATGAGGTATGGTCACCCCACGACTTTACGTATGCGCTTTTCAAATTATACAAAAGTTGTTCTAAATTAAATAATTCAGGTCTGAATTTTGAAAATTTTTTTTGATACAAAAATTATTCAAAATCCTATTCTAAGTACTCCTGATGTCTTAATAAATTTCTACAGAATGCATATTTTGCGAGATATTTGCAAAAAAAGTGCTACTCGATAAGAGTAAAAATGTTACCTTCGGTCCGAATTTTGAAATTTCTTTTATACCAAAAATTATTCCGAATTCTAGCTCTAAATACTTTTGTACTATTGACAAATCTATATAGACTGCATAATTTACAACATATTTGCAAAAAATCGTTATTCGATAAAAGCAAATGTTACTTCCGGTCGGAATTTTGAAAATTTTTTTCTACAAAAAGTATTGAAAATCAAATTTAAATGCTTTTTATACTCGTAATGTATTTGCTTAGAAAGCATGACTTGCGAAATATTCGGAAAGCATTGATTTTCTATAAGAGTCAACGACCTACGGTAGGAATTTCGAATAGATAATATTGTTACGTTTTCGGGTTCCAATAAACAACTCGTGCAATTATTTATTTAAAACAGCTGTATATTTATATACTTAAAATTATATAACAATATAAAAATATAAAAACTAACTTATCACACTTAAACTACTATTAATAAATTAAAATTAACACTTATATTTATTTACTACCAATATGTCCGTATTTATTTAACAGTTCTATTTATATAAGACGGCACTACTATATTTATTTATTTGGCTACCACTATTTATTTCCACTGTTCCCACGAGACCACTCGAGACTACCGAATTACTCCGCGATTACTTTTCCCCAATGAATGAATCCCGTAATGAATGAATCCCGGTGACCCAGTCGCCTTATATACCTGCATGAAATGTTCTCGAACAGTACCAGTAAATTCTGCAATATACCAGTGGAAATCTAGACTTTTTCTTGCTTACGTCGCACATCTGTGAGATGACTCACTGCATTTACGATATTTACCAGCAGCGAGAGAGATGATTTATGGCAGTGTGTAAATAAGAGCGTTTTTATACGTTGCCCGGTCTGCCTCTTTTTTTGCGTGTGACAATTTCGTTTTCATCGCGCCGAGAGATCTGATTCTTTTATTTAATGTAAACACATTTCGTTACAATATGTTATACAATAGTAAACTAAAATACGTATTCTTAGTCTATTTAAATACCTATTAGCATATTATTTTAAAAAATTAGACTTACAATAAGTAAAAATATTTTACAATTTTTAGTCATTTCCTGTAAGATAAATTGTTGCCTCTTCTAAATTGGTTGTTAGAAATTGTAGGTGATCGTATTTACTTTTTTTTTTTAAAGGAAACTAAGTTTTGTGCAATTGTGGGAATTCTACATACAAACATGTTTTCTGTCTTTGTACGTCATCATCATGTATCTTTTCTTAGTCTAATTTATAAGGGAAAGATTCATAAGGTTTTTATTTTATATCATAAATGTCTGCTCCAAAGGGATCATCAATTTTACGCCCAGGTCTTAATAAAGCTAAAAATTGAAGTTGCTTGAAGTTTATAAAAAAACACAAATCTAAGTATTTTACACGATAGGGTAGCGATGTCTTTCTAGCTTGAAAGTAAATACCAACATAATTTATGGAAACATTAATATCCTCTTCCATAATGCTCGTTCGATGATGCATGTGTGGAGTCTGCCTTCATTTGAGTATGCTCTTTCTCCTAGTATTTTTGTTCAATAAGACGGTTGCATTTCATGGTCATGTTAACTAAAGTATTTGAATGATTTTGATTCGCCTATAACTGGAACGTTTATTTCACCACTACTAGATGAAGCGTGGTATCAAACTCCATTAACACTATGCTTTTTCGCGAAGTTGCAAGATTAACACATTGCTTTTGCACATAATTGGACTTACTATACACGTTCTATTCTTATGTTTTTGTACAAATTAAATTTTTTTCTTCATATATCAATTTGCTGACATGATTGATTATGACAATGCACACTAGATGGAGTCAAAATCAAATTTTTAAGTGAAAGTGGACTTTTTTGCAATTTTTTTCTTGCTCTTCTAACTTCTTTTAATCTATTCCATTCCTCGAAAGACTGTCCCACCTACACTTTATTTTACTGTCCGCAAGTTAAAATGCCTGAGTATATAACAGTTAATTTTGAAGAGAGAACATACATATCTCTAATTTTAAATCTAAGTATGTGAATATATTATAAATTAAAATGTCTTCTTCTCAGTAATAAATGTGTATTTTAATAAGTACCTTTTATACTAATTACATTAATTATTATTATAGGTACTCATAATTATTTAGACGGAATTTTATCAGTGAAATATAATTACACTGACAACTAGATGAAATTTTATCAATGGAATTAGTATAAAACGTTTTATTAAAATAGCCTAGCGGTCAAGATACTTACCTTTTGCGAATTGGAAATCGTGGGTTCGAAGCCCACGTGCGTGCGGCTGAATTCCTTCTCTGCTAAAAGTCCGCCTGAAAAAGCAAACACAGGCAATATTATTTTTAGTACCTATTCCTTTCTAAATTAATTCTAAATGATTTTAGGTGGATTTTCCCACGTTAATTCTTCTTTTGAGTAATTTCATCAGTAACCGTTTGCGTATAATTTAATTTATGTAAGTTAATATGTAGCTTTTATATGTCAAATAGGCAAATGCATTAATCAACAAAATTATCACATTTTTAAATTTTTCTCCCCAGGAAACCCGCTTTAATTAATCGTGTTATGTTAATTTCAAAGTAAATTTCTATATGTTACTTGTTCTGGTAGTTTTATTAGCAAAGCGTAATTTTTGGTATACTACAATTTATAATTTATTAACACGTGTTGTGTATGGATAATAAAACATTTACGATTTCTAAAAAAAGATCATAGGTGACATCATTATTCACATTGGAAAATTCATGTTTTATAGAAATATGATTGTGATAATTAAATATATACTCTAGTGTTATTTTTAAATAATTACATATATATGAAATTTTTTAGAAGAAAAATTATTAATTTTACGGTATTTTACACTTTATACCTTGCAATTCAAATTATTTATAATTCAATCTTTCCTTAAAAAGGAGCAGTGTTTGTGTAAATAAGTCTTCCGCCATGCGTCTTTCTTCCTGCCCTTTTATTCTTGGCATCCATTGGTCAAGACTCTCCCTCTTTAATTTGAAACTTATTTATGCTTCTTTTTTGCATAAACATAAATATATATTTGTTGTTAAACTAATCCACTGTATTCTGTTACTTTTAAATTGAGATTGTTTTGTATTTACATATCAATTTAGAGGAGCGTTTACCTATCCAAAACTAAGGCATCGCCGTTTCGCGTTCTTTGAATTTATTTTGTAATTTTAGAATCTCAAATTTGGGTTAGTGATGCAAAAGGCATCAATTTATAATGTCAAGGTCAGTTTTTGTACTAATTCATGTCCTTAAAAAAGTTATGTGTCAGAAAAAACGACAAAAATGCATGAATTTAATTAATGTCTACTAACTAAGGCTGATACAAAAAAAAACCTCCACGCGCCAGCTGCACATTTGATGAACGATATAAAAAAAAAATTCTGTAATTATTTTTAAAGATAAAAAACATTAAATAGTAAACATTTCACACGAGGTTTTTCCAAGCTATTGCGTCGTCTATCCCCACTCTCTACCAGTCCTAGCGAAGATGAAAATCCATCGGAATCGGTCGGCTATTCTAGACTTAAATTCGAGTGACAGTTTGTAATTAAAAACAAATGTCATATATACCTATAATATTCCAACGCATAATAATATAACAGTTATGGCCAAGAGAAAATTGGCTTATTATAAAACATCTACAACATCAACAGTTCCGTAAGTACTCATTCTTTATACATTATGTTTCCCATCTATAGTATTCCTTTATCTATGACAGAATCTGTGAATAAAACCGAAGCGCTGTGATCGAAACCGAATATCGCCTAGCTCCACCTACTCACACCCCCTTGCGTCTACCCGTCCCGCGAGTAATATAAGTTGCATAAGGTTCTATTTGTTAGTAAACGCCTCTCTTAAGTGATAAATATTTTGATTCTGGACCATCTCTATGGTTACGATTCATTTCCATTGCAAATTTAAGTTCTATAAATTTTAACTTATATACTTAATTTTTTTCTTAATTTTCTTAATTGTTCCGCTACATTTTTAATTAACTTGGGTTGAATTGGAAATCCATCAATCGCACAATTCGCCTCCTCATTGTTGGTAAATGTTTTACCACCGAGCCACTTTTTTCAAGAAAAGAGAAAATAATCCGATGGGGCCAAATTTGGAGAAGAGGTTGCTTGCGGATGATTTGAAAGTTAACTTATTAATTTTGACCACCGCAGTAACAGATGAATGAATTCCGCATTGTCTTTCTTGCCAAGTTTCTCCGTTTTTTCTCTATTTCATCACTTAAACGCTACAATAGATCGCATAATACTCTTCGTTGATTTCTTTTTTGAAGATATCAATGAGAATTATCTGACGCGAATCCCAAAAAGAATGACGCCAATACTTTTCCTGAAGATGAAACTCTTTTTCATTTTTTTAGAGTCGATTCTTCCCTTTCGGTTCATTGTTTTGACTTTTCCTTCGTCTCGGGTGTGAGTGATTAACCCATGTTTTATCCATGGTTATAAATCGATGTCCAATTCAGCTTTATTATTGTGAAAATCGCCAAACACTCGATTAAAACATCCTCACTAAGCTGTTTTTGTTCCATTGTAAGCATCTTGCACATAGCTTCCTCATTTCTAAATGTTTAGTCAATATGCCATGTACAGAACTTTTTGAAATGTCTACTATGTCGCGCTAGTTGGCGCACTTTCAGTCGACATTCATCCAATACCATTTTGTGGATTTTTTCACAATTTCTGGCGGGGTCACCACATTTGATCAACCACTACTAAGTTCATCTTGGCAGGTTGTACCGCTTCGTCAAGCAATATTTTACTGTAGTAAACGATGTAGCAGACTTCCTCGGGGTAGCTCGGCTTTTATATTGATTGAACTGAGGCCTTTCAAGTGAAAGTATGGCATCACATAACGATGACCAATTTTTTCCATGTTACCAAACTCGCTGACAGCGTTTACTAATGATGTCTGCCAAACAAATACTAAAGAAGGTAGCGTTTCAAAGATCAAACTTAAGATTTCTGAGGTAGGTACTTTCTACCATAGTAATTTATTTTAAACAACAATTGCCGTCTATCCACCAGGTCGGGTACTTATAAGACCATCCTCGTATTTTATTAGTTATTTTATTAGTAAATTCGTTCAATCATCGGTCACCTATAAGGGTCACTGGTGCTTTTTACAAAAATCAACTGCCCCAGTATGCTTAACTTTATCCGTAAGCTCGCGAAAACAAAGATCTATAAGACATGCTGGGACAGGCACCAAGAAAATCAAATCTTTACTAAGAACAACTTAATACCATATTAGGAAGAATAGAGGCAGGCATTTATATTGAGAGGTATATGCAAAGTAAAGAATTTTGTAAAGTGTGGATGTGAAAGATGAGGAGAATGACCACATAGAAAGAATGTCTGATAACGAAGTCGTAAAAAAAGTTCGTAATTAAAAACCTCAGGCACGATAGCACACCACTAGACCACCTAAACGCTGGATATCAACATTGCATGAGAATTAGTTGTAAAAAGTAGGTCATTCGACCTTAAATAAGAGAAGACTTTAATAAGGGTAATGATATTAAACGACATAGATTGCAACACTATCAACTAGGCGACCTAATTACACTTAATAAATGAGTGCACAATAAAGAACACACACAGATGTATTTGTATACTTCAACTGTAAGTTAGTGATCTAAAAAGAGTTTCAATCATTATATTGAATCCTCCATATGTTATTGCCTTGATGATGCAGATCAATTCACCTGAAGTTATTAAATAAAAAGTAGTTTATTAGGGTGGGCTGAAAAAACTCTTTTTGTGGTACGCTGTAGTGCGAAAAACTTGCCTCTAGGGTAATAGATAAGTATAATACAAAAAAGATATTTGGTTACATCTGGCGATAGCTCATCGAACCTAAACTTTTAAAAACTGTATCATTTTCATAATTTTTCTAATAAATGGTAAAACAACAAATGCAAGCAGCTATAGAAATGTTTTAGAAGAACAAACTAGAAGAAAGATAAATAGAGTACTATACATAAAAAACACATTTTTTTACAAAAATTGACAAAAGCTTATTGAAAAAAAAAATCTGTGATGTAAAATTTAATTTTTTCAAAAATTTTTTGTTACGCTATACTGTGGAAAACTTACCTCTAAGGCAGCTTAGTACAATTTAAAAAAAAAGTGGTGTAGACACCACACAACTTTATTATACGTACGTGCGTTCCGAATTGTGTATACAGAAATTTTTCCAAATTAAACTTTAAATTCTCTATTCCTTAACTAAATAAACCACTGAGTAAAAGTGTTACTTCCGGTCCGAATTTTGAAATTTTTTTTATGCAGAGATTATTCCAAATCCAGCTCAAAGTATTTTCATTCTTTTAATAAATCTCTATAGAAATATAATTTGAGAAATATTTACTTCCGGGACAAATTTTGAATTTTTTTATATATAAAAATTCCAACTTTAAATACTTTTGGGTTCTAATAAATCTGTATAGAATGCAAAATTTGCGAAATAATTGCAAAGAGTAGAAGTATTATTTACGGTGCGAATTTTAAAATTCCTTTTATACAAAAATTGTTCCAAATCTAGCTCTAAATACTTTCGCACTTATAATAAATCTGTATAGAATGCATAATTTGGGAGATATTAGCAAAAAAGCTGCTATTCGATAAGAGTAAAAGTGTTACTTTCTGTGCGAATTTTAAAATTTTTTATATACAAAAATTGTTCCAACTCGAGCTCTAAATACTTTTGTAGAGAGTAAAAATCTGGCGGTAGCGTATTGCATTGTTTCGTAAAAAATGAATTTATTCCATACTTTACGGACAGACTGTATATAGAAACGTTACTATTCAAATTTTTACACAAAATTCTGGAGTAATTTCTAAAATATTTGCAAAAATCTGGGTAAAATATGCGTATGTAACTAAAAATAAAAACAAACTCTTCATTAACCGGTAAAATTAATAATACGCAGTCCTAATATGCCGGGATTTACCTACTTGCAGAATTTTCCCTCTATCAGTGGAAATTAATCTAAACATGAATATTTGGTCACACAGTTACAAGCTGTATTAGTTGCTAACTATATAAACGGGATATTTTTAACACAGGTATATAATATTCTTGTGTATATTTTTAATAAATAAAAATCTATCTAATTTCATTAGCAATACTTTATCATATTATAACAAGGTCATCATGCGTAAAGTAAACTGTATTGACAGAGTAAGAACCGAAAATTCTTTTGTATTCTGTCAGTCATTTCTCGATTGCTTCGTGACGTAATACTCGAACAATATTTATTGTAAAATTATTAATGTTAAGAATGTCGTAATTACTACAAAAGATATTGTACGAATGATATTTGTAAATATCTTTTGAATAAGTTGGACAATAATAATGTTGTTAGATTCATTCTGTCTGCCTCGATCTCTTGCAGCTAATTTTGTAACCAACCTCTCTCAATTTACGTAGATATAAAATAAAACTCAATCGATAAATGCCCTATGGATTTTGTTCGTAAATAGCCTTAGTATTATTTAATTTCAAAAGGAATTTTAAGAACTTCTAATTGTAGCTCTGGCTGAAACATATTTTCAAAGATATCAAAAAAGAAAGATGGATTCTTCGATCATACATTATCCGAAATATATGTACATGCTTAAACAAAGTGTTTCTTTGTTTATGCAAGTATGAAAAGTCTCAAAATTTGCTTTTTAAATAAATTTGACGATAATTTATAAAATGTGGCAATTAAATAAGGTTATTCGTTGAGCTAAGATTTGTTTGACGATGGATAATTTTCGTGAAGACTTAATATTTGTTACTGACATGATTCAAAACGATTTAAAAGACTGGGTCTTGCAACCCGTCGTGGCCCGGTGGTAACAGCACCTGACTGGCAATTGGGAGGTTGTGGGTTCACCCGTGGGCAAATTTTTATAATTAAATTTACCTTTGCCGAGTGCATAGTAGAAAAATAATTATTATAATTTTCATATACTGAGAAAAACTAATTTTAAAATTATTTAAAACTAATAATGATCTGTTTCTATAGTGATATGTGAAGCTAGCAACATATATTCATAAATCAAACAGAGCATTCATATATAGAAATGTATTAAAATTCTATCCAAATCATATGAAAAAAATTTATAACATTACATGTGTAAAAGTAGAAGATAATCTTATCATATAATAGAATATTGTGCATTAAGTTTTACAAATTTTATTTTAGTCACGAGTTTTATTAATCACGAGCGAAGCGTAGCGGAGCGAGTATTTATTAAAACGAGTAATTAACATGTTTATGAAGCGAGTTACTATTTCTACGACATCAAATAATTAAAATACTACCAAATTACTTATTTGTTGTCGTGCGTCTTTGTGTTATTTTGACAAATTGATGACAAGTGTCAACCAGCTTGATTGAGTTTCGATTGGTTTTTTGCAATTAAGAAACCTAGAGCTAACTTGAGCCCGTGTCACTTTGCTAAGTTCACCATGTGACTAAAGCGCACAAAGTAACAGCTTGTCAACGTGGATTTAAAAGATTACTTGGCGTCATAGAAACATACACGACAAATGGCTTTTAAAGATGAGAGTAGAGAAATAAATTTAAAGAAACATCATATTATGTCAGGCAAATTATAATTATTTTTAGAATATGAAATTTTGCAAAAATTTTTGAGCAGGAAATGGCTTTTGCAAAATATTACACAAGCTTAGACAGTTCAAACATTGAAATAATTTCCGAAAATATTTTTTGACCTAAAGTGTCAAATTACTATTACTTTAGTAATTTGACCATAGGTCATAGAAGAAATGGCAAATGTTTGAAGAGCAAGGCGCATGAAGAATCGATAATTCTAAAAGGCAATTATTATGATGTATGATAAAACAATATACAGGTGTACACTCATGCAGAGTAGGAGCCGCCCCTCTGGACTCTCTAATCATTTTTTTTGTGGTATATTACTCCATATTTCAACTACTATAATTCTTGGGTGTCCTCTTGTTTCCTTACCCACTGGTGTCCACTGGATAATGCTGTGCATCATTGCTCATGTGTCTGGTCTGTTGATGTGTCCATACCATGTTATTCTTTGGGCTTTTTTATGTCTTACTATATCTTTCCCTTTCACTAGATGGTCGATTTTGTGGATCATTAGTCTTCGCATTCCATCTGGTCCTTGTTATGGACTACACATTGTTTTTACTACATTCCTTTCAAATATTCTTAGATTTCCACGTCTCTTTTTGTGAGTACCGTAGTCTCTGTCACTATTGACCTTATAGTTGCCCTGTATAGATTTTATTTTTTCTATCAAATCTAATGTTTCTGTTTTCCAATAGCTTCCACTACCTATAATATGCTTTATTCCCAGCTTGTATTCGGTATGTCGTTTAGGCAGATCTATTCAATATTCAGACCTACTTTCTCGAATTCAAAGTTGCCCATTTCTTTGCTTTTCCATCTGGGGTAAGTTCTTCCATTTCTCACCATTTACTTTGTTTTCTAATCGTTAATACGTAGGCTCTATCTGCCGCCATTTCTACAATTTATCTGAATGTGTATTTCAAGCTTCTTTTCTCTCTGGATGTTATGACCAAATCGTTAGCACACGCTGCAATCTGCACTAAATTATCTTTAATATTCCCTGTTATCTCCGCTCGTTTGATTATTCGTTCTAAGGCTATGTTAAATAGAGTTTTTAATCTTTTGTCATGATCGTTGATGGTGAATGAGTCAATATTTTCATGGCTTCTGCATTTTTCAGTATCACTTCTTTGTTTAGGCACTCATATTATGCTTGCTGAATAAAATAATATTAATAACCTTAAATGATTATGGGAGAAAATAATACGACAGTACAGATTGGTTTTGACCATAACATTTATATAAGGGGATTTTTTTTTATTTTACTTTTCAACATATGCACCATTAACGTTTAGATACTTATTCCAATGTTTTACCAATACGGCTATGCGTTCAAAAAGAAATTCTTTTAATAAGTTCATAAAAAAATTCTTTCGCCTCTTTATTCAGGCAAATTACTGAGACCTTATTTATACCTAAATTTTTTTGCGAAATTTTTATTACTATAACATTCCACATCACCACTTCATCGGCAATTATTGAAGCTCTTATACTTCCATCTGCTACGATCAAAACTTTCTGAATATTTTCTTTGGTTATTGCTTCAAGACTCTTTCGGCACGTTCCATCTTCTTCTATTGTTTCTTAACCCCATCAGAATCGTTTGGACCAAAATTTTATCGTAAGATATGACTGCTCATATATCTCATGAACATTAATCATCCTCTGGTAAATATTTTTAGAACCATTTTCTTCCCTCGTCAAGAATTTTGTTAACGCTTCTATATTCTGCCTGAATTTTACTCGTTTTTACTTTCTTATACGTAGTATAAGGAAGTATTGTGATGATGAAAATTTTCGACCTCGAGATTTTTGCAGATGTCCACGTTTTGATGTCCCCTGATACCGAAAAAGTGGTTTTCAAAAAATGTCTGTGTGTCTGTGTGTCTGTATGTGTGTGTGTGTCTGTGTGTGTGTGTGTGTGTGTGTGACCACGATAGCGGTCAAACCGCTATAGGTATCAATTCCAAATTTTATATTTACAAATATAGTCTCCCTTTTGAGATCTGATTAGATTTTAAGTAAAATCGGCAGACCGGAAGTAGTAGTTTACTTCAGTGAAAAAATCGAATTTCGCCAATTATTCGTCAACTACTAAGTTTAAACAAATTTATAAAGAATTCATATGTACTTAAAATTAGGTTTGAGACAAATTGTCTTAAAAAAGTTTTTCGAAATTCCAACCGGAAGTAGGTCTTTTACTCTTATCGAAAATCAGTTTTTTGCGAATATCTCGCAAGTCATGCTTTTTAGAGAAGTATGTTCCGAGTATAAAAGTATTTAGAATATAATTTTCAATATCTTTTGTATAAAAAAAATTTCAAAATTCAGACCGGAAGTACCACTTTTACTCTTATCGAATAGCGATTTTTTGCAAATATGTCGTAAATTATGCATTCTATATATATTTATCAAGAGTACAAAAGTATTTAGAACTGGATTTTCAATATTTTTTGTATATGTGAAATTTCAAAATTCGGACCGGAAGTAGCACTTTTACTCTTAGCGAGTAGCACTTTCTTGATAATATCTTGCAAAGTATGCATTCTATAGCGATTTATTAAGAGAATGAAAGTACTTAGAATAGGATTTTGAATAAGTTTTATATAAAAAAAATCTTAAAATTGTATAGTTTCAAACGCTCATACTTATAAGAAAGTCGTGTGGTGGCCACACCTCATTTTTTTTTATAAGATTCACATAAACAAAAAAAAACTATTTGAATGTCAACCAAATTTTGGTCAGTAAAAATCAAAATGTCACAGCAACTTAAGAGCTAAAATTTACAATCGTGCTTTGTTTCCGTCATGATTAGACACACAATATAAAAATTAGCCTTCGTAGTATGCACGTTTCCCCCCAAACATATTTTACTTAATAAGAGCGCCTCGTATATCATACGTACGTAACATGGCATCCAGCATCAACAAACTTTTTATTTTCTAGCCTGATATTGCATGTTATCAGTGACATATTTACATCTACGCGTAGGTGTTTGTCTTCCGTTTCCTGACGCCACAGTGCTCCTCCTAGAGTTTCTACAAGTCGCGCACAGACCAACGGAGTTCACACAATAAAAATTAACGATTCATATATCTAGTCTTTTATCTTTCGGACGTTTTTATTGTTGATAAATGAGTATAATTATACCGATTCAAATTTTATTGTTTAATAGTTAGATAAATATTTTGAAAAGTAACTTATACACATGTAATTATATTGGAGTGACATTTATATGTACAAGCTTTATCAAAAAGTACTACATATTTCATATGAAAACAATTATAAGACGTCCAGTGGAGAATGTTGCATTTTATTTCCACTTCGTGATTACTACAATCAAGCATAGGTATATAAAAATTATTATATGCTTTTAGTTTCCAAATCCATTATTTTGCATAACGATCCCTATATTTTTTATTATTAATTCATTTTTATTGCTTACTAAGAAAAAAAAACACCTGAAGAACTTGTTAATCTACATCTTCGCGTGCGTCTATAAAATTTCTGCAATTCATTTTACGTGATGCGTAACGATTTTTTGCCAGGAATATGCGAGTGTCATGAGTGTCATGCGCCGCCTGAGCGATAAGTGTGCTCAAACAGGTCTAAATAAAAAATTAGGTACGCAGATAATAAAAAAAAATGGATAATAGAGGTAGGTAGCTTATACCTAGTGTATGTGCTACTATTATCTTGACAAGTATTATAATAAAGGAAAAACAGAAAAGAATGCGATGGTAGAGGTTATAATCTTGGCAACATAACCAAAAATAAAATCTTTTGTTTTGCATGTGTTTTACCACCACCCAATGAGAAAGCTTTTTTCGTTTTTAGCATTGGTGCATTTTTAAAACTGGTTCTTTTATAAGATTCAAGCATAAAATCATCTGTGTTCAAGTACGTCGTTTATCACTGCGATAATTACACTTTGTTCATGTACGCAAGCATCAATGTTTCGTCTACAGTGTGGTAATTCTTCTTTGTCATCCAAGCCAATAATGTGTCACATATTCTTTATAATATGCAGTTTTCGATTTTTGTGGAATTAATTTCAATTCGGCTTGCTCAGCTAGTCGTTCAATTTCCGATGAAATCTCTTCACTCATTTAATGATAATTAGTAAAAATTAGATCCACACGCTACCTTGTAAAATGAACCAATTTTTCTATTCTATTTCTGATTTTCGCATTGTTGTGCAGGTATAATAAGAAACAACGTATGATATGCGTGCATAAGAGCCTCTAAAGCACTTGCTTCATTGCGTCGTGCTCTTAAATGTGTCGCGCGTGTTTAAAGGGGAGTGCTCACTACCTCAATCAGTTTCTTCCAAATCCTGACTTTATTTTTTGAAATAGTTAGACAATTATTTTTTCGAATTACTTTAAAAAATAAAAGAAATATCATAGCATAGTCCTTTTTCCGAAAATATATGTAGAAAAAAATAAAGATTGAAATTAGACAAATATCCGAAAATTAACGATACGACAATAATTTAAAAAATATTCTGACCACGTCCTTGAAAGAGTTGAAAAAATATTTTCTTAATTAAACTTATGATTTGTAAAAAAGAATACATTCTGCAAGACTAATTGTTGGAGAAATGTTAAAGTGTAACATGGTACGGTTTCGGCTAGCAGGCGGAGTTTCGCCAGACGAGATTTATCGGTTCTGAGTATTCTAACAGAGGCATAAAGATAAGGGTTTTACGATCCCCATTCATTGGGTGTTTAGAGACCAGATTTTGTGAGTGAGTGAAAGAGAAAGAAACTAACTAATACTAAACAGTATTCGACTGAGAACGAAACGGTAGTTAAAACTTTTCATAAATTTGAAGTTTTATTTACAATGTTATCGACTGATTTGCATTCTGAAAAGCAGCAATTCTTTTATAAATGTATTCGTTACGTTTTGTTGATCAGCAACAGAGATTTAAATGTTGCTGACTAAAAGCAATTACTTTGACGTCCAGGATTAGAAATTAACAAAAGAAAATTACAAGATGTAAGTCAAGATCTAATGGAAATTCCCTCTACATCTAAATGTTATGAATTATTACATTTTGAATATGAGAATTCTACCGATGAGAGCTTCGAGGAAACAAAAATTTTGAAATTTTGTTTTTACAAAAAATATTCCAAATCCAGTTCTAAATACGTTTGTACTCTTGATAAATATATATAATTTACGACATATTTGCAAAAAAATCGCTATTCGATAAGAGTAAAAGTGTTACGTCAGGTCCGAATTTTGAATTTTTTTTTATACAAAAGGTATTGAAAATTAAATTCTAAATACTTTTGTACTCGTAGCGTACCTGTCTAAACAGCATGACTTGCGAAATATAGGCAAAAAACTACATACTTCTGACAGGAATATCAAAAAACTTACATAATAAAATTCTTCTCAAATTTAATATTGAGTACATATGGATTCCTTATAAATTTGTTTAAACTTGGTAGTTGGCGAAATATTGGCAAAATTCGATTTTTTCACTGAAGTAAACTACTACTTCCGGTCAGCCGATTTTGTTGAAAATCTAATCAGATCTCAAGAGGGAAATTGTATTCGCTATCGTGGTCACACACAGACACAGGTATTTTTTAAAAACCACTTTTTGGTATCGGAGGACTTCAAAAAGTGGATATCTGCAAAAATCTCGAGGTCAAAAATTTCGTACTTCAAATTATCACAATACTTCCTTATACTACGTATAAGAAAGTAAAAGAAATTATCTGGTAGATAAATATGTAATGTCGAGAATTAAAATAATCAAAATTAAATTTGATTAAAAAAGTTTTTTGAAATTCCTATCGGAAGTAGGTCTTTTACTTTTTCGAAAATCAGTTTTTGGCCAATATTTCGCAAGTCATGATTTTTAGACAGGTACCTTACGGATATAAAAGGATTTAAGATAAATAAGTATATAAATAAATAAATAAACTTAATTTTCAATACCTCTTGTATAAAAAAAATTTCAAAATTCGTACCGGAAGTAACACTCTTATCCAATAGCGATTTTTTGCAAATATATACCTATTATGCATTCTATAGAGATTTATTAAGTGAATAGAAGTACTAAGAATAGAATTTTGAATAATTTTTGTATAAAAAAATTCTTAAATTGTATAATTTGAAAAACTCATATGTATAAGTAGTGTGGTGGCCACACCTCTTTATTTTTGTTAATTTTTTATATAATAATTTACATACTAAAAGGACAAGAAATACTTGTTGCAATATTTTGGGTGAAGAATAATAATTTTATGTCCTACCTGAAATAGCCTGTATTGTATTCTGTCCCATTTTTATTGTTACAAGTCCACGTGGATTTGAGTGACACATATCTAGCAGGGGGGGAAATGTTGAATTGAGATTGCGTAGACATCGTTTTACTTCTGCCTGCAGTTGGTAGGTGGCGCATGTGTTGACAAAATTTTGGGATCACATGTGATACTTCAGGGCTTAGCTGCTTGTAGGCTGTTGACTGTGTTAGGTAACTATGGCAACTACATGTAGTATAGTTTTCAAATATGTTTGTTGACAGTTTTTAATTAATATTTATATATATATATGCTAATTATTAATCAGAGTTATAAAATATTAACTTATTTCTTAAAATTGCATGTACGTAAGTATTTATTCTGCATAATTCGAGTAATTTATTTATTTATTAGCACTTTTTTCTAGACTTCCTAGTAATTATGCCGACAAGAAAATGTTATGTGTCAAATTGTGACCAAAGTGTAAAAATTTTCCACATCCAAAATCAATTCGTTTTCATGAGTGGTAGGAAGCTACATGAGATCCTAATTTATTCAATGTCATAAGAGAAGATCGACGATTTCCATTTAAGGAATAAATAAGTTCAAATGTAAGAATAATTTAGAATGCTTTCTCCTTAATATTTTGAAATAGAAATAAATTTTCATATAAAAATAAAGCGTTACTAAAAAGATATGTTTCTAATTTATTACTAAGTTATTATAGCAATAAGTGTAGTTTATTTTTCTTTAAAATACATCTACTATTTTACTTCCGAACATTTAAAGTGAAGAATAAAAACTATTAAGGTAAATACAAAATGGAATAGAAATATATATTTAAATTTCCCGGTTCATCGGTTTGATCCATTTTAGTACTGCCTGCAGTTGGCAGGCGGCGCTAAACATTGGCTAAACTTTTTACTATTAAGTTATACTATCTTTTAGTATAGTGATCTGTGATGTCTAGTATCGATTCAACAAATCAAACGAGCGGTACACTCATAAATCAGAGGGCCAAACGGCTGCAACTGAACATAAATATTACATCTCATTCGCACCACTTGCGATTAGCACGACGCGCGACGGTCGAAAACGTACGTCGGTATACAACAATCGGAGAAATACAGGACGCGCCTCTTTGAAATTGGAAATTCTACAATCTGGGAACACAGCCTCAGCCTTACTTATACAATTTATTATACGTCTTATATTGACAGCTGTGTTATACTATTGTTAACACGAAGCTGAAAATAAAAAATACCAAGGTTAGATTGATGGGTCTTACTGCGCCTGCGCATATCTAAGTGATTAGTAAGCAAATGGCAACAGGCTCTAATTTTAGGCAATAAACTTTTAGAGGAAAATTTAAAAGGTTTTACATTATACTATAAAATAATATCCAATTTTTTTGGTATAATTTTATATGATAGAGCTTAATTAATATTCATATTCAGTTATTGTCTGTTCGGTATTTATTCTCTTTCTCTTGTTTTATTCAACAACACGGTTTGTATTTCTTAAACATATTATTCACATTTACATTTTTCTTCTTATGATCTATTCACAATTTTCCTTACTATCGCTTCTTTTTCATTACGACCAGTTTTGTCCCGGCAATATACAAAGAACAATAATCCAATACAATTAAATTACAACACAGTAGACACCTATATAATAAAAATAAGGTAAATTGAACGCTATAATTTTAATACAAGTTAAAATTAATATTCACTACCAGTATATGACATGTCCATGTGAAATTTCCGTCAAATTCAGAAAATATGATTAATTTTTACATATAGTATAATAATATTATGCATGTACAGTTTTCTTTAATGACAACTTACTTCTTGACAATGATAAATGATCAGACTTTAGACATGCACATTCATCTCAAGAACAACAAAAAAAGATTATAATAAATTATGTATGCTGTCCTATTTATGTAACAATTCGCTTGAATAACAAATGTGGCAGTTTTTTTTCCCCGTCTTGCATACAAAATATGACATTTGTATCGTATGATAAGACGACGGAAGTGAGGTCTATATTTACTCTCCCTCTTGGTGTTTGTAGCGGAATAAAGTGAGAAAAAAGTGTCGTATATACATGTAATTATATGACATAATTTATTTCAGTCGTTTTTATTATTGTAATTATCTCATGAAGTAATTGTGTGCAGTTAATGAATGAACGCAAATTCCTACTCAATTATATGACAATGTATAATATGGTAACTGCATAACAACTAAAAAACAAATCCAAATAACCTGAAGAGAAAAACTATCTTAATAAACTACCTATTTTGTCTAAACTTAGAGTTATTCTTGTCCAGAAAGATAATTTAAAGTAAGATATGGAAAACTGTAATACATATTAATAAATATTTTACTAGATTACCATGCTTACAGATAAATAGAAAAAAAAGTTATAAAAACAATTTTACAACAAATTGCCTGGAATTATAATATGTATTATGTATCAAGAAAAGTATAAACATTTTATAACCTCCGTTGGTACTTACGTAAAACTGAGGTGTGGTCACCACGCAACTTTCTTATAGATATGTGCGTTCCAAACTGTTAATACAAAAATGATTCCAAATTCAGCTCTAACTACTCTTATATTACTAAATCGGTATAGAATGTATAATTTGCTAGATATATCCGAAAACGCTGCTACTCAATAAGAGTAAAAGAGTTATTTCCAATCCCAAATCTGGATTTTTGTTTATACAAAAGTACTTAGTTTCAAATCGAGCTCTAAATATTTTCATATTCTTGATCAATATGTATACAATGCATAATTTGTAAGATATTTGCAAAAAAAGCTATTAGCTAAGAGTAAAAGTGTTGACTTTCGGTCCAAATTTTGAAGTTTTCTTTATACAAAAATTATTCAAGATTAAACTTTATATACGATAATTTTAAATACCTGCCTAGAAAGCATGACTTGTGAAAAATTCGCAAAAGGCTATTTTTCGATGTCTAATTTTTTAAATTTTTTTTTTTCAAATTTTCTTTTGCCTAATTGTATTCTTCAGAAATTTATTTAAACTTAGTAGTTGACGAGATATTGGTAGAAATTGATTTTTTCACTTAATTAAATTACTATTTCTGGTTTACCGATTTCATTGAAAATCTAACCAAATCTTTCAAGAAAAATTATATTCCTAAACGTAAAGTTAAGTTATTGATATCTTAATCCTTTGGCTGCTATCGTTGTCATACACATAGACACACAGCCAAGCATTTTTAAAACATTTTTTTCCGGTAATTTCAAAAGGTGGACATTTGGTAAAAATCCCAAGGTCGAAATCTCAATACATCCTTATTCTACGCACAAGAAAGGAAATAGATTATAAAAACGAATTTCACAATTCTGAGGTTATGAAGCTAACAGAAGCATATAAGCCGTGCATGTGATTCAACAGGAAGTGGCCAGTTAGGCGAATTTTCTAAAATACCTACCTAGAATTTGGCGGCCGGGTTGGAACCACGTTAGGTTTCGTTCACTGTCCAGGTGTCACTGCATTTTGAAGAAAATTTTTAATCAACAGCGACTTGATCAATGTTTTCAAGCTAACCTACACAGGTATACCTTGCGACAGGTTTTGAAATTGAAATTATTTTTAGTTACGTTTTTGCTTTTTCTTCGTCTTTCCTTCCTCTCGCGGAGGGGGCGGGGAAAGGAAGGGTTTTATGTAATTTCCAGATAAATATTAACAAACCAGTTTAAAAATAATTAGCACATATAATTTTAATTGCCACTACTAAATATTATACTTCTATTGTCAAATAAATGTACAGCAAAATAGGTTGACTTTAGGGGTGGGTTATATCTTGTTATAGAATTTTCAAGTTTAAATGTTGCTAAAGTTTAAAAAACGGACGTACAAATTGAAGTGAAATATTGTATAATTAACAAAAGTTAACATCAATTATTATGATTTCTATAATTCCAATGGTGTTTGTGAGAGATATTATTAAGCTGGTAAATTTATTTTCAAAGTAGATATTTTATTAATAATACTACCTGGCCCGGCGGATATTGTTCTGCCCTTTACGGTAGGCGGCGCCAAGAATTTGATTTGATGTTGATATGATGATGAGTTGATGAACGCAATAACACAGACTAATGATGCTTGTATGTTGAAATCCAAAGAGAAATGGTGTTCATATGTCAAAATTCAATTCTACCAAAAAAAGCGCCATCTATTGGACGACAGGATATACCAAATACAATTCTGTTCACCACACGAACATATTGCCTACATATAAGTCATTTCGGTTTATAAATATAAAATTTATTAATAACTCGACCACAGCGCGCCACCTATCGGGTCCAGATTTTGTAATTTTCTTTTTCGGCACTAAACGAACATATATTGTGAAAATGAGTCATTTTTGTCCATAAATATAAAATTTGTTAATAGCTTGACTACAGTGAAATTTTTCAATTTTCGGGACAACTTTTTAAATTTTTCTTTCCCTAAAAACATTATTCGGACTATTAAAACATTTTTAAAAAAATAGTCAAACCGGTCCCGCGCTTACTAACGAACAGCGTTTAATTTTTATTTATATAGATTTACATTTCTGTAGTTGGGCGCCAATAATTTTCTGAGTTAAACTTTTTCAATTATAGGCCATCCATAAGGGCACTAGTGTGTTCAGCAAAAATCAAAAATACCCGTTTACTATACCCACATTTTTATACTTTATTACATTCTTCGCAAGTTAAGTTATACACACTTGCGTTTAACATTTTCTTTATTTTATCATTATTGTCTTTGATAATTTTTTGTAGCAAGGCGTAAATGATTCTCTTTTATAAATTACAGCACTTATAGCTTGAATCCAATATCTGAACGGAAGAGCTTTCACAATTAGAAATGTGCAAATTCGTGACTCTTTTCCGCGACCCGAAGTCGCAACCCACTTGAATGTGATTTATTATCTCTCTAAATTGGTGTGCATATTACAAGCAATTAAAAAGTGACGCTCTGCCGTTCATTTAATTCGATGTATTTTTATTTATGTTCGTTTAAGCATGCCTCTATGCCTGTGTATTGTATATATACATATATTATTACGTATAGTAAAGTAGAGTGTCATTGTACGGTAATAAGTTTAAGTGTTTTTTTCTCTCTTTGAGTCAGTTTAATTTTTTAGGCGTGTGGGTTTATACATCTATTTAAATAGTGTGTTTTCGTAAATGTTTATGATATTTTATACCGCAACTCCCACATAGGACATCTGTAACGGATTATTTAGCAAATAAATGACTAAATGTTTTAATATAAACGATGTAGATCTTGCCTAAATTACCGTTCATGTGCGTGACATTCTTCTAAAGCTCTAATTTATATATATGTACTGTAATAAAAATGAACGGTATTTGAAGTTTCAGCAAGTGATGTATATACTGGTTGTCATAAATAAATAAATACCATTAACCAAAAATAGATTGAAATTGATTAATTCGAAAATTGGCCATATTTCATTTTCTTGTTAGAAGTATGAACAACTACTTCTACTTTTCGACGTCTTTATTCGGAATCTAATAGATAACTATTTGTTTTACATTCCACCCTAAATTGGTACTACATATATATAATATAATATTTATTGTTTTTTGTTTATTCTTGAAATGAGGCTTCAATAATCGTAATTATAGGTGGTAAATGATTATTACTACATTGACGTTTCGACAACTTTATTGTCTTCATCAGAAAACCAATTATATTATTATGCTAAACATGTGAAAATTACAAAAACGCTGTGTTCTAACATATTAAAAAAGTTAAATAACTTGTAATTAACAACATACTTAAAATTTTATTTAAAAGTAACATTTGTTTTATTTGTGTTTCTACATTGGTTTCTTTCATAGTCGTGTCTATCGTATGTATAATATAATATATCTATTACTGTATAAAACAGAATTATGGGTTGAGTATATAAATTACACTTTGCTTCGTTGTACAGTGGCGTTTCGATTTTAATACAAACCTTTTTCAGAACTGTTTGACGAACAATTAGGAGAAGCAAAAAAGGTATTAATATACAGAATATCAACAATAAAATTGGTCAATGGTGGTCATGGATTTTAAAATTATTGTCGTAGCGTGCATCGTACATTTAGGTATGTCATAATTTTTTGATTGTCAAAATCTGTCAAGTTACTGTGTTGAAGTTTTCTAATCCTGCACGGTTTTTGAATCATGGTTCTCACCACAGAGCACAAGATTTACATGATTGAAGCCTATTTTCGAACGGGTGTGCTAGTTAATGGAACTTGGGAATACAGTCAACGTTTGTGTTTGGACAATTTTCGAGAGCACTTCCCAGCCGTAGCAGTATTACCGGACAATTTTTATGCATGCCTTACAAATTGTGTTGAAATGTTTCGCGAAACTGGTTCTGTGACGCATAAAAAAAGGTGCTGATAGACCAAGAGTTCGTACAGAAGAAGTTATTAATGACGTTCGTCAACGTATGGAAGAAGAGCCTACAAAACCTTTAAAACGTCTCTCTCAAGAAATTTGGCTTTCTTATGGAACATGCCAAACGATTGTAAAGAAGGACCTGAACATGCATCCATATAAGATGCAATCATATCCTCTTCTGCCTGCAGACCACCCCAGACGCCTTGCGTACTGCCATTGGTTCGTTAATAATTTAATGAATGACGATCTGCTGAACTTAACTTTTTTTTCTGACGAAGCTTGGTTCCATCTTTTCACATTTCCAACAATTATTGTAATTTAGTTTTTCTGGTTAATAAAAACGTTATTTATTTCATAACTTGTAGTTCATTATTATTTTACAGCTGAACTAAGTAGGTTATTGATAATGTCAGTGTAGCTTGACAATGATTGAATTACTTCAAAAGGATGACTTAAACTAAGACAAGCGTTTTACATTCCATGACCAACATTGACCAATTTAATTGCTTTTTTACAAGTTCTTAGCTTTATAAGTGCACTTTAAAAAAACAGGGGACAGCACATTTTAATTTTTTTAAATTTAACTATGACAAATGTCATGTCAGTGTTGCTAATGTCAATATATTAAAAGAAAAAGCAAAACGCAGGTTTGAAATCACAAGGTAGATGTGTCGTATTCTTTTTGGATTTCATAAATCAAGCCGAAACATTATTTACTTTAAAACTACTAGCGGGGTGTGCCCACTACCTCAATCAGTTTTTTCCAAACTCTGATTTTATATTTTAAAATAATTAAACAAATATTTTTTTACATTATTAAGAAAATAAAAGAAATATGATACAATAGTCCTTTTCCCAAAAATATATGTAGTAAAAAAAATTAAATTAGCAAAATATCTAAATTAACGACAGTATCATAATTTAAAATATATTCTACAACGTCCGTGAAAGAGTAAAAAAACTATTTTCACAATTAAACCTGTGATTTGGAAAATGAATAGAGCAAGACTAATTGTTGGAGAAATTTTAAAGTGAAAGTTTCGGCTGGCAGGTGGAGTTTCGTCATACGAGATTTATCGGTTCTGAAAACTAACAGAGACACGTAGATAAGAGTTTTATGAACTAGTGTCGTTTGAACAAATCAAATGTACGGTGCACGCATAAATCAGGTGCCTTACCTCTGCAACTTAACATGAATATTCCACCTTCCACGTATGTCGGTGTACAAAAATAGGAGAAATACGCGCCCACTTAAAACCGGGGTTCTTTCAACCTGGGAACACAGCCTTAAAGACGATGTTATTACTATAATAAGTTCTGTGAAAACAATGTGTTGATGATCTTTTTTGTAGAAAATCTGGCTCTGAAATTAATTCCACGTTACAATTATTTAACTATTTCAGTCATCAGTTGTAATTTACATGCGAAATAGAAGAAAAGAATAATGTACCTTTCTTTGATTCATTGGTGATACGTGAGAGTCACACAATAAAACATTAGTGGTGCGACACCACTTAATCATCTAATTCTAATAGATTTATGGAAGTAACTATCAGTTCAAAACATAGAAAATAAATCTTCTAAGATGTTTAAAAACAGAGTCTTCGTAATAACTGACACACACTACATATAAAAAGACCTGGAAATCTTAAAAAAACGTTTTATTACTCAACAATTACCCCACTAGTACAGACAATAAAATTTTGTGTTCCAATGACATCAAAATATATAAAAAAAAGTTATGTATTTTTTTTCTATATTTTGATAAAGATTCTATTTAAGAGTTGAAACAATATGTTTTTTATTATTTAAAGTGTATAAATAATAGATATGCTTATATCTATCTCTGATTTATGTACAGTGTATTCGGCCATCAAAAGAAATTTAACGTCATTTCTGATAATAACTCGAACATTGTTAAGTCTTAAATTTGTTTAAAACACTCCCAGGACATCGAATCAAGTTTCAATAAAAGGGGTCTTTAGCCGCGATTTTCAAAATAATCGACATAAACTAATCAACTTTAATAGAATTTGAATTCCTAATTGCAGTGTGATTAGTGATATTTCATGAAATTGGCAATGCTATAATGTGAAAATATAATTATAAAATGATATTTATTTTGTCAATTAAAAAACAAGAGAAGAAAGACGTTTCCATGTTGCCGATTTAATAACATGAAAATTTCTAAATCACAATGCGTAAATCAATTACAGACATCCAATTTTTATGTATAACCTATGGGCCAATTAATTATTCTAAACTATTCGCGAAAGATAATATGTGCAGTCTTAGCCTTCGTTGAAAAGTGCTTGTAGATCTCATGGATATTGCTTATCAGAACTTAAATATGAGATATGTGAAAAACGAAATTTTCAATTCGAGATTAAGATGAAAATTCTTATAACTGATTGTTATTAAAAAAAAACATACAAACACGCAAAGAAGTATCTACAAGCAATAATACCGGACACACGCTTGTCGTATGATTATATAGAATGAATGATGCGATAAGAGAAATTATAATGGGCTTTTTTTTAATTGCTGTTCCGACTTGTTAGTGTCAGATACTTGTTTCAGCGGTTACAGGAATAATAAATAATGGATACATCCACATCAGCAGCACTCGTTCGAAGAATCCTAATCAGTAAAAGAAAGTGACGTTGATTTACTCTTCATTCATGCCAACACATTATTATCTAAAGCTATAACACTCACATATCATATATATACACTTGTTTGTAATATTATGTTTAAGTTACATACAGGTTTTACAATTGACATATATATGTACACACGTTAGAAGTTTCGGACATAAATTAGCTTAGTATTTTCACGTATATATGTCCATAATGTGTGCCAGTAAGTAAACAATGCTTAATGTCAATTCACATTACACTTCCCATTCGTAATACCGCCGTCTCTCTTTAATAAATATCAGCGCGATTTATTGGCGAACAATTAATGACTTTGTTTGACGATAGATGGAGACTCGACAAAAAAAAACCGTTCATTAATGTTTCACCGAATGTCAATTGACAGAATCGTAAGAATGGTCGTCTTGCGTATGTGTTGTGTGCTAAGACAAACAGTGATTGTTTAATAATTATACCGTATATGGAAATGTAATTTCCTGTTTGCTTGCTGGTATATTTGTAAAAACGTGAATAATTACGTTCAAGTTTTAATGTATTTGTTTTAATATTTATAATTGCCAATCAAATAATGACTCGGCAGTGTATATTGTGAGTTTCTGTCTCTGCTGCGATTACTGATTTGTTATGGTTTGGAATTTAAAATTCTCAATTTTGAATATATGTATGTGCATGTATAACATGTATAATATACATATATACATAAGATACCACCACGAAGAAAGCAAGATGATTTCTTTTTTGTCCTTATCAAATATTTTTTTTTATAAGATAATGACCTTGGTACGTACTTCCATGGTACCTAAATACTGCCACTTTATTGTGCCAACAAATAAACATTATTATTAATTTAATTCTTAATATATAGATGTAATTAATATATTTTTGTAGTTGTTATTTGTATGAAAAACATTTGTAAGTCGCAGTTTCAAAGCAATTTTTTATTTAAATATTCCAAACTTTTGGTCTTTCCCATGATTTGCATACTTATATATTGCTATAAAATTTCAATAATGTCATTAAATAAGCTATTAAATGTCCCACCACGTTGGGCGTCAATAAAAATGAACTGAATATTTATTTGAATATTCAATGTTTTAAATAATTGTTTAAATCTTTCCTTCCCATCTATAAAATCAAGCCCTATTATAAGTTTTGGGATATAAGTATAATCTTGTAAAACACTAAAATAGAATCTTTACATTTAGTTGTTTAAAATTTTCATAAATCAACAGAAGTATTAATTTATATCAATTATTATTAGAAGTAAATGTTTTATAAAATAAATATTATGAATTTTATGAAAATATATCTTATAAATAAATTATATCAAAATCAATTATTCATAATGTTTCTTCAAAAGTTGAGTTATCCACACCAACGATTTAAATCCGCATAACATAGAAAGCACATTAAAACACATTTAGTATGGGTTGTTGACACCATCGGTTGAACATACCTTAAAGACAACATATAAGCTCTTCTTGGATAACTGTGTTCAAAACCTATACACAGTATATTTCTATCAAAGAAAAATGATGGTAATAACGAGTGGTTCAAAACGGTTATCTATACCGCCTTGTTAACACATTTTAGGTATCTGCTGCATGTTTAGAATAATATTTATCAATTTTTAATGGTAAATAAGATGTCTAGAAATTTCATTTTCTTACGCATTGGTCATAACATGGGCGTGTTTCTTCTTATATTTTGGTATAAGAGATAACGAAAGTAAATTATACTGCTAGGCGTGAGATAATTCCTTTTTGTTTCATTGATTTTTAATATTTACATGTCCCAAATGATAATAACAAAGTAAATAAATAATAAGTAATTG
The DNA here is from genome assembly GCA_963170755.1 of Amphimallon solstitiale. NCBI lineage: Eukaryota > Metazoa > Arthropoda > Insecta > Coleoptera > Scarabaeidae > Amphimallon > Amphimallon solstitiale. The sequence goes on from OY720676.1 coordinate 175,938,316, forward strand.
CTAGAAAACTACAAGAGAAATTCATATTACAATAGTTGTAATAATTTGCTTAGATGAGAGTATCTTACATTTTTACTTTTTGAAACGGGATAGATTAATTTCTTGATTCTCTCTGCATGTCCTTGTCGTCTATAAATTAATCATTCAAAAAACCACATAGATTGAAATGAGTTATTCACTCCATGATCAATCACATTGAGCAAATGAATTTCCTTAATTACTCAGAACAAATCGCTACTGTTGCAATTTCGCAACTAGTGCAAAAGACTTTACTAACCTCCTAATTTTCCCCACGCAGGCTTTCAGAATATGCTCATTCATCTCTTGTATTGAATAAGCTACGTCATTCTTAATCAACTGCCGACACATCTGCCTTCTATGAGCAACTGGTTTTCCTCTTCTGCGTTTATAGTAAACGTTCTGTTCATACCGACAGAGTTCTTCTCAAAAATACCATATATTTCTTTTTTCCATCGATACAATTGAAGTGAACAACTGTTTATCTCGATTGCCCCACGCGCCAAACCTTGAAATATGAAAAGACATATATTTTTTGACTATATTGGTAAATATTTTTATATATAATTAGTGAATATCTATTTCAATGTGTGTTCATTTCATAATATATTTTCAAATTGTTAAAATTGCTACACATACTATTTCAAATTGATTTTATGTGTTGACACATTATGGCGTGAATTTGTCGGTAATGGAACTCAAAATGCGGAATACAGTATATCAAGAAAAGTAAATTATTAAATGAATTAAGGAAATTAATTCATTATTTAGGCTCAAAAATATATTTTCGTAATTAATTTCATTTGTATTTAGTTCTGTGTATGTAGTTATATTGAACTTTTTATGTAAAAATTGTGTTCAGTTAGAAAAAACACAATACAATATTTTAAAATATTTCTGTAAATATAATAGATAATAAATATTCCTATAAATAGTCCTATTTTCCCAAATGTATAAGCCGAATAAAAAAATTGCAGTGTTTAAATATTTAGCTGTTTTGAACGCTGATGATGACAACTTAGTTGTCGAAATAGGTAAATTCAATATACGTTGTGGTAATGTTTCTTGAAACAATATTTTGTACACCAACTGATTCACAATTTTATACTGTAAGGAATCATATTTGCTTATACACCTAACTGTTCACACTAACTAGATGTTGTAAGTTAATATTAATCACATGCGATTAATTTCATATTTACATACATAAAAGTAATCGCGTAATTAATAATGTAATTACGTCTGAGTGTAATTACCATTGCTTATAACGCAGAAATATATGTGTATCTGTGTTGTTCCCGAAAAAAAGTATTAGAAATATGCAGGGAATTTATATCGGTTTATTAGATCCGCTACTGCTACTGAATAAAAATCATGGACGCCGCAAATTATAACGTTCCAACTGAGCTGTAATTCCTAATGTTTTACTCAAACTCCAATTACCTCCGGGCAAATTGTTCGGCAATTTTTTTTTACTCCCAGCTCAACAATTCAACGATGATTATTCTGCGAGAAGAAATTATGATCATTAATAACATAATTTGTATCAGCTTTAAGTTGCCGCAGTGAAGCGAGGTATAATAAAATAATCTTAGGATTTGCAAGGTAATAAGAGCTTCTAATAAATACCATGGAATTTGATGTGATGATATTATTATTATATGGATTGCAACTATTGCGAAAAAATCAATGTTAATATTGGCGCCCAACGTGGGGCTTCATTAAAAAGAAATGGTTTTCGAACAGGAAACTTTTAAAATTTGAATAAGTCCAAGAAAAATACTTTTTGAAAATTGGTATAGTTTTGATTGCTGACATTATTTTTAGTGTTTGTAATAAAAATCATTCATATCTCCATAACGCTTTTTCATGAAAGTATTGCATATTTTAGAAGAAACGATTCTAATCATGACATTTTTATTGCCATTTTATGACTTCTAGTCATGATTACAATGAAAACAAACATGATTTTATGGAAAAAGTTTATTTATCGTTTTTATTTTTTTCAGAACTCTAGCCTTTTTTTCTCTTGTGAAGGTTTTGGGGATCGTCGCTTCCAGCAGTAGTCAAATATAACGCTGATAACACCTCTTTAGTGTTATTTTTTTAAAAATTTTATTAGCTCTTTCTATATCCCTTGTTTTATTGTTGCTTTGAATTGTTAGTTTAGGAGTTTAGAGAAAATCCTACTTGTTTCCTTCTTGGATAGGATTTATATCCAATAAACTATTATTTAAAATTTATAAATATTAATTTAATACGACCATACAGATGTTTGACCAATTCTATTGTTTATGTTATTTACTATTGTGCCCAAATATCTAAAGTTTCCAACTTCCCCAGTCTTGGATGCTCCTATCTGTTATTCTTATAGACCACTTGTATGACACTTAGTTATTCTTATATATTCTCCCTTGCCTTACTTAATCACTAATCTACTTTACTAGCTTCATCATCAGCATATGTAATTATCTGTATTGACTTTTCTATTACACCTTCTTCAACATGACAATCTATCAAAATTCCTTCGATTACTATATTAAATATGTTGTTGACAGATCAGCAGCCTGCCCAATCCTGCATTAAATTTAAATTCATCGGAAATTCGTGTTCAGTATTCAATACTGGAACTTTTAATCCTTTAATCGTCACTTGGATTAATCTAAATAATTTATGTGGTATTCCAATTTTTTGAGCTCGTGTCAAATGCTTTACTGAAATCTATATATGTTATGTATAGTTCAATGCTATTTCCATATAGGCTCTTTTCAATTCTGATTTGTGGTTTAAAAAGGACCTATTGATGGTCTACTTTCTCGAAAATTTTGCTAATAATCTCCAAATACCTCTTCTGTAAACATCTTCTTTGTGAATTAATGACGTCATAATTTTGTATATAGCATCAAGTAGCAAGATTCCATGTGCTTAATGCAGCTCATCAATTCTTCTTTGAAATCTTGGTACTATTAGTTCACGATTCCATTCTTTGATCATTTTTATTATTACCACAATTGTTCAATTAAGTCAAACATTCTATTTATAAATCCTCTTCACCATTCTGTATGTCTGCATGTCACTAATGATATTATCAGTCCTTGTAGTCTCTCAAGCTGTCAATTGCTTCAAAGCATTCCCGTCTTTTAAGCCTGAATTCTTACTTTGTTTCATAACAAATGAGCATATTATTTCTCATATTACTCACTTCTTCCATCTCTTGGTTTAACAATGTCTTTAAGTGATTCTCACATTTCTCATTTTCGATGTATGCTGCCACACTTTTTGCATTCCGCTTTCTTACTCTTTGACATAACTATTTATTATTATTATTATCCATCATTTCTACTATCGATTACTCTAATTTTCATTTTATTTAGTGTTCTACTTTATTTCCTTACCTTGTAAATGTTATAATCTGCAGGTCTTCCTGCTTTTAGGCATTTAAATCTGGCATCTCTTTTTCTGTTCAATACTACGTGACAATATTTGTCAACCCATTCATTCTATATATAAAATTTAAGTGTCCTAACAATATAAACAGGTTCAGACTTTTATATATACACTAGCTGGTCTGGTAGACATTGTTCTGTCCTCTCAGGTAGATGGCGCGGTAAGTTTGCTTTGGTTAATGTTTCTAACGTTGAAATCCATAATAGGAAAATGATGTCCACATCTTAAAATTCAATACTACAAAAAAATAGCGCCATCTATTGGACGGCAACATATACCAAAACAATTTAGTTGACCACGCGAACATTATGTGTACATATAAATCATTTCGGTCCATAAATATAGAATTGGTTAATAACTTTACTACAGCGCCATCTATTGGATTCTAGCATAGATGAGAACCATCGTTTCGACAAAACAAATACATTGTTTAAATATTACCTCAGTCATTTAGAAGTTACACGATTACTAACAGACGCACCAAAGATTATACATATATAAAAATTATAAATAAAAAAATTATTAATAAATTGACCATAGCGTCACCTATCGGGTCCCGAGTTGTGATTTCTTCTTGCACTAAACTAACCAATGTGAATATAAGCCATTTTGTTTCTTAAATATATAATTTGTTAATAAATTGACTACAGCGTCACCTATCGGATCCTAGCATAGCTATATACCATCGTCTCGAAAAAAAAATATATTTTGTGAATATAATCTTAATCGGTCAAGCCGTTCAGAAGTTACACGATCACTAACAGACGTCACCAACGATTATGTAAATTAATAACTAGACAACAGCGCCACCTGTCGGTTCCAGATTTTGTGAGCTTCCTTTTTTTGGCACGAAGGCAACATACATTGTGAATATCAGTCATTTTGGTCCATAAATAGAGAATTTGTTAATAACTTGACTACAGCGCCATCTTTCGGATCCTAGCATAGTTATGAACAATCGTCTCGACAAAACAAATATATTGTGTGAATGTGATCTCATCTCAATCGGTCAAGTCGTTCAGAAATTCTACGATCACAAACAGACGCACTAACCATTATGTATGAAGTACATATTTACTTGTTACTGCTGATTGGGATAATTAGATTGGCAATAATGCCTTTTGAAGAATTTTATGTACGGTTAAAAATGATACTAAACATAACACCTGCGCTTGTTTAAATGATACTTGTTAGCTCAATTTCCCAGTAAATCGCAAATATGCAGAGGCACGCGCACTCTCTGGGTTGGGCTGGGTCGGTTATAGGGTAGCTTGGGCTTGCAATAAATATCTAATACCTTTAATTATTAGGTATATTAGTTCTTTCGTACGATAGTCGTTTTTCACTTACGTTTAGCATATCTTTGTTCTTTCAGGATGAACGGAATTACATGTAAACTTGTATCGAGGTATTTCCAATTACAAAAAACAAACTCAGCACCATGTTTTCACCTCATGACTGACCAGACAGTAGTCGATTACGGCTGCTATACTTTTCAATACATTGTTGTTTCAGTAATCACGATTTACATTTTGTTCCTTCTTAATTGACGTACAAAAACTCTAATATTGATTCTTCATTGAAATCACTTCGAGTCAGAGTAATTTTTCGTGTTTTCTTTAGATATGAAATTAATCGTCAATTTTCTAAGAATTACTGCTTTTTTGCCGCCTTCGTTTTACACTAGGTCGCATCGTATCGCCTATCCAACAAACATTTGTCGCGGTTCACTTGTCCACGACGATTCCGACTTCAAACGAAAAAAAACCCGTCTTTATCGAGGCAAAACACTTATGGCAATAAATTTATATTACTTCCTTCTGTACTAAATACATAACTAACCAGACAATATACGTATATTTCTAGTTCATGATCTTGGTGAGGAGAATTGGCATAAAACTGAGTAATAACTATACACTTATCTAGATAAGATTCTATTGCAGCCTATTAAAACCACATACATTCCTAGAATGAAAACATGTCTAGCAGTTATAAGTAATATATTTTTCCTTTTTAGTCATTGATATATGTAATTATTTGGACAATATTAAAAAACTCTTCTTTTTATGCCGTAGAGGAATATCTCGAGGCTTTTCTCGCGGGAAATAATGTTAATAATTAATTAAATTTGTTATCAAATTTTATCATATTATCTATGACGACCAACTGAATTTGTCTATTTATACGTTAATTGCTTGTTATTATATTGTTTAGAAATTCTCGAAAAGAATTTTGTTCTTTACACTTTTTATACCTGACATGTCATGTAAGTTTTGATGGATATTCAACTACTACTACTACTACTAGAAGGTTAGGAGTGCCACACATTTATTCCATTGCTTTTCCGATAAAACTCTGCTTTCAGCAAAAAGTTCTTTCAATAAACCCTCAAAAATGTTCCACAACTCTTCTTTCAGGTATTCATAGAAGAAAAACGATGACCCCTAAATTGCCTTTTTGATTTTTAGGAAGACATAATAGTCACTTGATCCCAAATCTTGGCTGGATGTTTTATCCTTACAAAGCCGCACGCCTCGATTAATTTACGATTTTGACGAGCTTTGTGAATTTTGCAATTGTCATGAAGCAGCATAATATTTTGATCACAGTTGAGGGGCTTCTTCAGCTGTGTGGCAGTTTTAAATTTTCTCTTTGTTCCCTTAAATACTTCTCTTATTATGTAGAGCCATTTTTATATGTATTCAATCACCAAGATTTCTTTTATATCCCAAAATACCGTCATCAGTTTTCTAGATGAATACTGTGTCTCATGGACGTATATAAGGGGGGGGGGTTTAGGGGGTTCAAACCCCCCCCCCCCTTTCCCCAATCGAACCGCCCAGAATTATCATCATTCTTCTGCGGTATTAGAATTACATTGAATACAATTATTATTAGATCTAAAAAACTTAAAATAAATATACTGAATTTCAATGTACTTTTGCAGCAGTGCCCACCAAGTGCGTATAAATTCTGTATGTAATACCGGCAAGTCGGCAACATTACATTTAGAGAAGAATTTCTACGTTGTCGAGCGACGGTTGACAATAGTTGACATTCCTTAGTGTGTCTTAGCTAGTCTAGAGTTTGTTATAAAGGAAGATGAGTACGATATTGGCAAATATTTGTCAAAAAAACCAATAAATGATTAAGAAAAATTAAAAGCTTTGAAAGAAACTTGGACCCCTTCAGAGACTTTTAAGTATTCCATCAGTGGTAAAAGAAATCTTTGTTTTCAACGTCATTGGACCCAAAAGAACCCATGGTTAGTTTATTCAAATATATCACAAGGATCACTTTGCAAAATGCGCGTTTTGTTTGGACAGACCGAAGGTGGTCAAGGTGATCAAAAACTTGAAGGTTTTGTCACAAAGCCATTTCATAACTGGAAAAAAGCTCTCGAAAAGATCGAACATCATCGAAATAGAAAGTATCATAAATATGCTGTTGAACGGGCAAGAAATTTCATAACCGTTATGGAAGGTCAATCGCGTGATGTTACAGAGTCATTTAATGTGCAAAATAAAAAAATTGCCGAAGAAAATAGACAGAGGCTGTGTGCTACAGTAGACACAATCTTATTTTGCGGACGACAGGAGTTGCCTCTGAGGGGAAATCAAGACTCTGGTGAAATCGGCATTATAGATCCTCAACTTAATGATGGAAATTTTCGTGCACTACTTCGTTTTCGTGTGCGATCAGGTGACGAAGTACTTAAAACTCACTTACTTTCTCAAAGTAGTCATACTCGGGGTATGTACACATCCTCCATCATTCAAAATGAAATCATTGAATTGTGTGGAAGTGCTATTCAAGAGCAACTAATAAACAGAGTTAAACAGTCAGGTTTCTTTGCTGTACTTGCCGACCAAACTCAAGACGTATCGCGTCATGAACAGCTATCACTTTGTCTTCGTTATGTCGACTGCTCTATTGGAAAGGCTCTTATTCGAGAAGATGTCCTTGAATTTGTCCACGTTAATGATGTTACAGCATCAGTTTTAGCTTCGACGATCATGGAAAGGCTTAAGTCGTTTGGATTAGACTTAGAGAATTTAGTTGGTCAGGGCTATGATGGAGCGGCTGTGATGAGCGGACGATTTAAAGGCGTAAGAAAAATAATTATGGACAAATATCCCAGAGCACAGTTCGTACACTGTGCAGCTCATACCTTAAACTTAGTTTTGGCTCATTCATGCGAGATCTCTGCAATTCGAAACTGCATCGGAACTATTAAGAGTATTATTAACTTCTTTCGACAATCGGCACTTCGAGATGGCCTTCTAAAAAAACTGCGGACGAGATTGGAGCGCCTCATTCAACGCTTATATCGCTTTGTGAAACACGTTGGACGGAAAAACACACAGCCGTCGAAAGGTTTGCTGAGATGTTTTCTATAGTACTTGCAGCACTTCAAGCTTTTCAAGAGTCTGGAAGGGCGGAACTTGCAACACAAGCTTACCATTTGCAAGTTGCAATGGAAAATAGTCACTTCATAGTTTCAATGATAATTTTAAGGAAAATTTTCTCGTATACATCAAACTTAAACCGAACCCTGCAAAAAGTCAATGTGGATTTAACTAACACTTGCAGATATGTAAAAACAATAAAAACCACCTTGCAGAACTTACGTGATGAACGGGAATTCTCAAAACTTTTTGAGGAAGCAAAAATGTTAAGTTCAACTGGTATAAGTGTTCCAAGAGTAAGTGGAAGACAAATGAACCGCAGTAATGTATTAGGGGACACAGCCGAAGTTTACTATAGGCGAAATGTATTTTACCCATTTATCGAACATGTAGTCAGTGAGCTTGATGCCTGCTTTAAGCCTCACGAAGAAAGAATTTCAGGAATTCAGTTGCTCCTACCTGACCGGACCCAAAACACTGAAAGAGCAAAGAAATCTATAGCAAGAATAGCAGAAATATTTCTTAGTGAAGTTGAAATAAAACTTTTGGTGAGCGAGTATGAGCTTTGGCACAACCAGTGGTGTAATCAGGAAAAGCCCCTTAGTGTATTAGAAGCTATGGATCAATGTGATGAACTTTTTTTTCCCAACGATTAAGAAGCTTCTTCAAATCTTAGCAACACTCCCAGTATCCAGCCACGTTTCATCACCGATAATAATTTTTGAAAAAATTCTCAGCCACACCAATCGAGTTTTCTGCGTAAATGATTGTTGACACAGTTTTTGGTTGTAAGCCTTATCGGAATTTAACATGCTGGAACCTTATTTATTCCTAAATCTTCGTGCAAAATTTTGAACAATGCAGCTTCCGATATCTCTACTTAATTGGCAATTTTTGAAACTCCCATTGATCGATCTGCTAAAACCAAAATCTCAACTGGGTTGATGTTATTGTTGATTCTTGCTTAACGAGCATTCTGTATCTTGGATAATTGATTCCTTACCAGATCGCAGTTGTTTGGACCAAAAATAAAATCTTTTGTTTTACTTTTAAGTACTATAACACTGCGTTAATGAGCATTTTCTTGTGAGATCTTAACCTAAAGCTTTTGTTCTTGAGATATATTTTCATTGATTACAAATTTAGATTTTCGCCCAACAATAATTTATTTGTGAAACTACGTTCAGTATTTATGTAAATTTTACATTACGTCAGTCATTTTGAGATGTTTGCGCCACTTTTATATGTTAACAAGAAATAATTTGTTTAGCACATTGTTCAAGAGTTGTATAATTACGTAGTAGAATAGTCATTCGCCGCACTAAATTAAGATTGACTGAACACGTCTACCAGATTAATTAACTGCAAAAGTAATTAGCTGTAACTCTAAGACGAAATGATACATTAATAGCAAATTAAATTTCTTGCCTTATTTAGTTTCTTGAACTACAACGATAACGACCGTACAATGAAATAAAAACAGGATCACTATTAAATGCAATTTGAAAAGTATGTCAACCGAACACACTGTAAAAATGTCTTTCCTTTCACACACGCAAGAAAAAAGTTTATTAGTAACCTCTCTTAACGAACCGCTCATAAAATTAGCAAGTCAAAAATGTGCAAGGCAGTAAAAACAATTCGCATATTCGATAATATGGTGATGCAATGTTTTGTTTGTTATATGTATATACATACTTGCGGTTATTGAAACATAAAAGACGACTTGCAATGAGCGTTCAATTCACGGCTCATTAGTGATTTTAATGCTTCGGCAAATTGGTGTGTGACTATTTGTTACGTGTCGTTTTGTAATCAGAAAATACTTTGAATTCCGAGAAATGATATTTAAATTTTTCTTATTGTCGTGTAATAGTTATGGCTTGTATTTTTTAAAGTTGAATTCATTTTGTTGTAAAGTTTCCATTGTATGTAATACTATTTACTATTCTGAATTAGATTGAGGAGTAGAGAGTTTTTTGGGGTAATTCAAAGACCGTTATAAGTCATTCAAAATACATATTATTAAGAGCAGAGAAAAACTCAAGACAGAAAAAGAAATGGCGTAAAATTTCATCAATAACCCAAATTGTTCTATAGGGTATTGGAGATGGGAAATAGAAAAATAAGAAAGAAATCGATTACCTATATATACAGGGTATTCCACGAGAGCCGTTCGTTAGAAGTTTTCGTGGTTAGAAAAAACTTAGAATTATGAAATTTTGGGTTCCAGGGTTATTCAAGATTCTCTTTCATTTTAAAATATTTTCAAGATCATACTACTTCCGGTTATACCGGAAGTCGCCATTAACTTCCTTATTGTAAATGGAACACCCGGTATATTATTTCATTTTTGGATTCCTGAGAAAATTTCGTAGTGGGTTTTCATCAGGTTTCCCTATACCTATTTTCAATTTTTTCTTAGATATCTTGATTTTTTTGAAAATTTTGACAGATGTAGCCCTGTTTTGAGCATTGCGCCCTTTAACCAATTTCGATTGGTGGAAAGCGCTTCTGGGGTAGACGGAAGCACAGGAATGATACTTTCGAATACCATATTGACAACTGATTTATCGCATACAGGGTATCCAAAATTGAATGACCAATTACATCATTTTAAAAGTTGAAAAAGTTCGTTTTTTCAAATGGGACACCCTGTATTTTATTGGACGGTCGGATGCAGAATTTGATTCTGCATCGATTTGCTATACCCTATACCTATTTCCAGTGGTTTTCTTGTTAGTCCATATTTTTATCAAAAGGTGATTAAACTCCAAAAGTTCTACCTAGTAAGCCTTGATTTTGACAGGAATTGAAACAATGTTGATTTAATGTCAAAGCAATATCATCGTACAGATTCGTGAGGTATCTACTTACAGTTCTAGGGATTTTGTTAACTTGCTTAAGTACAGTTTATAATGGAGAATGTTGAAGAATATTCCAATAATGATTTATTAAATTTGTTTTACACGCACGGTGAATGTGGACGAATTGTTATACGAACATGCAGACTATTTAATGAACTATATCTGGACCTACCAACAATGACTCCCGGAAAATTCGCAAGAATCGAAACTCGCTTTATAGCTACTGGAAACGTAAGGGCAACTCAAAATAACCTAAAGCCCGTAACTGATAATGAAGATAACGTGGTGAATGTGTTGGCGTTTTTTCAAGCTTATCCGCGGAGTTCAATTTCAACAGCAGCGCTGGATTTGGGTATTTCAAAAACATCAATACACAGAATATTAAAAAAACATGGAATGCATCCTTTTTGTGAGATAACTGTTCACGGATTACGTCTTGGTGATGAGGCAAGACGTGTCAACTTTTGCGAATTTATGATTTTGAAAATGACCGAAGATCCGAGATTTCTTCATTAGATTATGTGGACTGATGAATCGAAATTCAGCAGGCAAGGAATTACAAATTGCCGAAATACTCACTACTGGTCACAAGATAATCCACATGTTATTAGGGAACATAATCACCAAGACCGCTTTAGTTTCAATGTTTTTTTTTTTTAATTATGGACAACAGAGTGTCTTATCAAGTGTACGATGAAAATTTAAATGTGGCTAGATATCTGGAGATACTGAGAGGGTTTGTTAGTGATTTTCTAAATGCCCTACCTCCACGTGATAGAGCAAACAGTTGGTTTCAGCTTGATGGTGCTCCAGCACATTCAACTATAGCTGTACATCGGCAATTGTCAATGATGTTCGAGGATCGGTGGATTGGCCCGCGGGGACCTTGGAACTGGCCACCCAGATCACTCGATTTGACCCCCTTGGATTTTTACCTCTGGGGTCGTATAAAAGAACTAGTGTACTTTAGGCCGGTACAAACTAGAGAGGAAAATTATTGAACCGTGTTCACCATGCGTTTACTAATATAAGTCCAGACGAACTTCGGAGATCTGTTTCGCGAGGAGTATATGACAGAGTTATTCAGTGTTTGAACCAAAATGGAGGTCATATAGAACAATTATTGTAATTTTACATTCTCTTATTATTTTTTGTCATTATGTTCCAATTTTTTGTTTTTATTTTATATTTCGTTCTAAATGTTATGTACTAATGTTATGTTCTAATTAAAGTAATTTTTTTACCGTTTCAATGATGTTTATTTGGCTTCGAAAGGCAAGCGATGTTTCGGTTTCTGCCAAAAAACCACATTAAAATAAAAAAATTGGATTAACAAGAAAACCATTGGACATAGGTATAGGGAATGTTATAGCAAATCGATGCAGAATCAAATTCTGCATCCGACCATCCAATAAAATACAGGGCGTCCCATTTGAAAAAACGAGCTTTTTCAACTTTTAAAATGATGTAATTGGTCATTAAATTTTGGAACTCTGTATGCGATAAATCAGTTGTCAATATGGCATTCGAAAGTATCATTCCTGTGCTTCCGTCTACCCCAGAAGCGCTTTCCACCAAACGAAATTGGTTATAGGGCGCAATGCTCAAAACAGGGCTACATCTGTCAAAATTTTCAAAAAAATCAAGATATCTAAGACAAAATTGAAAATAGGTATAGGGAAACCTGATGAAAACCCACTATGAAATTTTCTCAGGAATCCATAAATTAAATAATATACCGGGTGTTCCATTTAAAATAAGGAAGTTAATGGCGACTTCCGGTATAACCGTAAGCAGTATGATCTTGAAAATATTTTAAAATGAAAGAGAATCTTGAATAACCCTGGAACCCAAAATGTCAGAATTTTCTGACCACGAAAACTTCTAACGAACGACTCTCGTGGAATACCCTGTTATATAAGAGGCAAGAAATTATGGATGAAGATGTAGGATATCACGGGAAAGTGGACAAAATGATTGGAGAAAGTTATACCAAAACCATTGTGTATGCAAAAGATGTCCTGATTTATATTATGTCAAATTAAGAGACTTGATTAAGAAATAAGTGAAATTTCTGAATTTCGCAGAGGGTGTGTAAGTCTACTATCATTTTTTGCGTGTGCAGTGTTGGTACACGTACTTCTGGGGTATCTTGATTTTCGATTTATTGTTGGTGTCCAAAATGTAACATGTGTTCTAGTGTGCTAGGTAAAACTTATGAAATAATAGTGTGTGGACGACATTCCCAGACTTTAAAATAAAAAAAAGAGGCAATCCAATTAATACTACAAAAGATTGAGCTTGAGGGAAGGTTGGAATTGGAATGTAATTGTTGGAGCGTTATAGAAACTTCTGTGTAACGAATCGGAAACACATGTCTGCGGTTGCCCTCTTCCAGAAGTTTTGTTTTGTAACTCCTGGATCGATTAACGCATAGGTTGGCCTTATCGTAGTGGATTTGGTTGATGTCCCCAGTAAAATGGGGATCTTCTGACAGAAACTACAAATAGTAACTTGTCTTCATACTCTTTTTTTATTAATTGACTATGTTTCTCAATAGTACCACTAGGTCAAGATTAAATTTTAAACTAGTTTTGTTTTTTTAATGAATACCTACGAAAGAAAGAAAAACACGAACAATCATAAAAGAGTATTGGAAAAACCAAAAAATAATATTCATGTGATTGAAACAGTTGTAGGCACAAATTTAAAAAACACTTCAATGAAAAACAGAAAAAGGCGTGTTATACAAACAACACCAATACAAAAAACAACCAAACAAGCATGAAACATGGAAGAGAGGAAATAACTGGGAAGACTAAGGAGATAGAGGTTGTGGTGTCAATCAATGGAGGAACGAACTACGAAGGGGCTCTGGAAGGGAAAAAATATTGGCCAAAGAAAATTTGAGAACTGAAATAATGGCAGTAACGGGAATGGCAAGCAAGGGACTGACATACTAGGGGCCACGAGGCTGTATGTCTTACCTCGTTGGCTTCTTCACGGAGGGCCGGGCGGACGGGGGGACGGATGACGGGGGAGGGGTGCGCGATAACCAATTATTTCAGTGTGCTAGGACGATTTTTTATACTTGTGGACGGAAAAAAGGATTTGTATTAAATTTTGCTTTTAATCTTGTATATAAAATTGGATGTACCTATGTGGTGGGCGGTGTTTGTATGTTCCCTAAAGACTCCGAAACCGCTGAACCGATTTTGATGAAATTTTTAGTCTGGAGCGTGTTCCTGTGAAGTTTGGTGCCGATCGGACAAAAAATAAAAACATTTTCCATCATTTAATCTTATAGATATCGGATCACCTGTGATTATTCCGCGATTAGATTAGTACTAACCCGTGAAGTTGCACAAATGATCTTGTTCACAGTGAATCACCTGTAGTTATTCAGTGGTTAGATTATAAGTGGATGTATGTGAGTGGGTGGGTGTGTATATTCCCTATAATCTTCGAATCCTCTGAACAGATTTTGATGAAATTTTCAGGAAACCTTTAGCATAGTTTGGAGAGTGTTCCTGTGAAGTATGGCGCCGATAAAAATTGTTTTTTTTTGGGGGCGTAGCAACGCGCTGGGTATCGCTAGTATGGAATAAAGGCCAAGAACGATATTGGAAGTATTAAATTCTGCTTATGGTGAGTTGTCTATTCATCAAACAAGCATTTACTAGTAATGCAAGTATTTCCAAGAAGGCGGTGAAAGAGGTGATGGTTACGAAAGCCCTGGCGCTGCAATAAAAGACGACGGCATCAATAAAGTGAAGAATGTGATTATGAGCAATCAGAGATATGGCTTATGGTATTAATTTTATCATTTAACCCATGTCAAGATATTTGTTTTGTAGTGCCGAATGGATAATGGTTAGGAGTTGCTGAATGAAGTTAACGACGATATAAAAGCTGAAACATGTGATGGAACATTATTGAAGAGCCCATATCGAAGAAAACTCGTCATGTTTGAACGTATATGAACAAGGATCTGTTTTCTTAGATTTCAATAGCGTTTACCAATGAACAAAATATGAAAGAAAACGTTTCTGTGACATTGAGGTTATGAAGACAGTCTCACTAAGGTATTTAAAGGTCCTATCAGTGGCGGCTGGTGATTATGTTTCGGTGAAGCAACTACATAGATAAGATTGATTCGTTTATTATCGGTGATATGCTCGGCATCTGGGAGTATATCACACATAATAAACGAATCTGTCTTGTCCATGCAATTACTTGACCTAAGTGAACTCACCAGCCGCGACTGGATCATATCAAAAATTGCGTTTCATAACACAGTACAACATTTTTCAGCTCAATGATTTGGGACTCAATTCTGAGAATTGCACCTGAAAGTAGCACCAAAAATAAGAACTTCTGCATCATTCGTTTTGTCAAGTTGGCTGCATTAATAATTTAATGGCCATACGAAATTTTTTGCGCAAGGTGGATTTTTATCACTTTTTCTATATCTTAACACGGTTATATCTGGGTATACCGTACGGAATATCTCTTTTGTGTCTGAAGCAAAGTTGTAGATATTGAATAGGAGAAAAAAAAGCGGAACAAACCTACCCGAAAAAAGTGCATCCAGTGCCTTAAAAATCGCAAAAATGCCAATTTCCCCCCATTTTTCACATTTTTTGCTCAATAACTGGATTACAAAGCCACAAATATGCTGTTTTTTCCCTTATAAACTCTATGTTGCATGCTAATAAAAATTCCGATTCATATTACAGCTATTCTTACACAGAAAATATGAGATTTTTATTTTTTATCTATGCATGGAAACAAAATTTAGAACATTTTCAATATTCATCCTCGTTAAAGTAGACGCTTGTGGTTCTGATGATCTTGTTTTCTTCGTAGATTGTTCATATTCATGTTCTGAGTCTGCATCATCATCCGAGTTAGACATAATTTCAAGGGCATGTTTTCTTCAGTGTGTCCACCAATTTGTGTCATCTTCATCTTCGGTTCTTTCATCTTCAAACTGCATAATTTTAGAACTCCACCAACAAACCTCCGCAAGCAATGCATCTAATTTTTTGCGTTTGAATCGCTTTTCCATTGGCATGGTCACCTGGTGGAACCTCTATCCTTGTTCGTCCGATTCCTGAGGTAATTTTGCCAAAAAGGTATCAAGGTGGAAATACATGAAATGTAATTTTAACGTCATGGATGCATTGAGTTTTTCAAAATAATACAGCAACTTGTCCACTCGTGTCTGTATGTCATCTCGCTGTCCACGGTTCTTTCCTAAAACGCCTTCAATGACTTGTTTCAGTGCGTCCCATGCACATAGGTGGTTATAATGGTTCGAAAGCATATTTGTGAAAGATTCTCTTTTCATTAATTTTCCTATATCCGGTCCATTCAGAATACCTGTTTGAAAAAGAAAAAAAGCATTTGCGAAAAAATTATTGGTAATGCGAATATATCGAAGAGAACAAATTTAGATATGACAATATTGAAATACAGACAACGATACGCACCTTTTCTAATTTTAGCTCCACCGAGTTTTGGAAAGATGGATTCCAAACAGTCATAGGCGTCCTCAATATCTTTGACTACCGCTTCTTCCACCCAAATTACTGGCTTCATAAAAGAAAATTGTACACCTTTACACATTATAAGGGTATTATAACAACTTTTGCACACTGTGTTCGGCGTAAAATTTCCACCACTTAAATCTGTTTCATCAAAATAATGACAATACGCTGTTTTGAATTCCTCAGTAAACAAGTTTTTTCGATCCTGTTTGCCTATTTTTGGGACGATATGACCACAAATGTAACAAAAATCATCCAATTTTGGGCATTTGTTATATTCCATATTGAAATATATATTCAATGTTCTTCTGGTTTTAAAACAGTAATGCGCAAGAAGAGAAAGAGAGCCAATTTTAGTTTTCTTACAAATATTTAAAAAATGAAATCATCCGCTATACCCCCGCTCTGTTTGAAAGCTAACAAGCTACTGAACAAGGCATCTGTATCCCAAGTACTATCACTAGCACATATGTTTGTAATAATATTCACGAAGAGAATAAAAATATACCCGAACAAGATCTTGCGCTGGCTAAAGGGATGCGCACCTCTGTTTTTATGAATCGGAATTTTTATCTTTAAGCAAAATAAAGTTAATAAAGAAAAAAAAACAGCATATTTGTGGATTTGTAATCCAATTATTGAGCAAAAAATGTGAATAATGGGGGAAAATGGGCATTTTTTCGACTTTTAAGGCACTGGATGCACTTTTTTCGGGTAGGTTTGTTCCACTTTTTTTTTCTCCTATTCAATATCTACAACTTTGCTTCAGGCACAACAGAGATATTCCGTACGGTATACCGAGATATAACCGTGTTAAAATATAGGAAAAGTGATAAAAATCCACCTTGAACAAAAAATTTCGTATGGCCATTAAATTATTAATGCAGCCAACTTGACAAAATGAATGATGCAGAAGTTCTTATTTTAGGGGCTACTTTCACGTGCAATTCTCAGAATTTAGTCCCAAAATCATGTGTTGTACTGTGTAATTCATCTGAAGATTGGAAAAACTATAGGACATCAATACTATATCTGGCGGTAATTATTATGCAGGTGACAGCATTAACATTGCTGAATAAATAAAGATTTTTGACAAAAATCTATATTCGGAGTATTATTTAAGGAAGCCTTGGATATCTGCATACTTCATAAACTTAATTTTATTTCAAGAGATTGGTGCATTTTATTTATTGTGTACTGTTATTTTTAGAATAACGAAATTATAAAATATACAAATATTAAAAATGATAATTCAAGATATGTGTAAATGTTGTGTAAATTAAATTTTCATCCGAGGCTCAGTTTTTTCTTTTATATTCTTAAATAATGAATTTGCTTATGAAAATGCGCATCTCTATTGTTGTTTGTTTAAAATTTACGGTTTTACACTTTTTTCTTACTTCAACTTACTTTTCAGTTACTTTCAATTATGCTTAAAAATCAGAAACGTATACATCCATATTCATTGAATAATTTGCCCAAAACAATTTTTGGTTAGGATAATT
The DNA here is from genome assembly GCA_963170755.1 of Amphimallon solstitiale. Taxonomy (NCBI): domain Eukaryota; kingdom Metazoa; phylum Arthropoda; class Insecta; order Coleoptera; family Scarabaeidae; genus Amphimallon; species Amphimallon solstitiale. The sequence goes on from OY720676.1 coordinate 175,956,114, forward strand.
TTGTGGTTATGTTAATGATCTATTGCCAAATTTTCTTCTAATAAATTCTCTCGTACCTGATTTTTAGTATTCTAATTTTCTTGGTTATATAAAATTCAGTGTATTATATGCGACATATAGTATATATTTGTATTTGTATATTGTACACAATACAAAGATATGTATAAAATTTGATTTTAAATAAATATTATAAATTTGTTTGCTGATTCAGAATGCTGTCATAAAATTTTATTGTCTTAGTTCTGTATATTAATTGAAGTAGGTTAGTAGTTTTATTATATATACATTTAGCATTCGCTGAAGTATTTAATATTTGTTAAGTGAGGCGGTTAATAACAAAGAAGACTTATTTCATGAAGGAAGAAAGACAAGTTGACATAGTTAATAAAGCGACAGCTGTCATAAATACTCATTCATTTATTCTATCTTGCCTATTAATTTTAGACTCGTTAAAACGACTATAAACTGTTAAATTGTTGCCCTATATGTATGTAAGCCGAATATGTTGTGTGCAGCAATTTTTATGTTCTGTTAATATTTTCGTCAAAAATACACAGAGTGATGAGATGCAAAATAAGAAAAAGTACTGTCCAGATCCTCCTAGGGACATCTATAGTCATGTGAAGCATACTGCACATTGAAATAATGCGAGATTAATATTACATACTGTTAAGAATATTGTTTGTTGTCCAACGAGATATCTTGAGATAGCGGAGAGGAGTGCGTTTGACGTTTTGTCTGCCATATACGGTTATTTAAAAAAATTATCGAAGCTTTACTGAAAAAAAAATTAGCAAATGGAAGGTATAAATAAATAAAAAAGGTAAAATCAATAGCAATCGATTGTAAGTTGTGGTTATAAATGATTAGTTCGGAGTCCGCAAAGTTCGTATCTTACCCACGGTGAAATTTTTATATTTGATTTCGCTAACTAACAATACCAGTGTCGACTGTGAAGAATATAATTTTCAATAATTTAAAACATGCACTACTTAGAGAATATAAATTTTTACATTTTGTAAGAAAGACCGGCACTGTTTTTTTATCAGATTTTAGTTTTCTCTAAAACATTACTCATATTATTACAAAGCTTCAACATGTAAAGTAAATACAAATCATGGCGAGAAATAATAAGAAGTACAACTTAAATAATTGATACTCATAAATAATAATAATAAAGTTATATATTTATTGCAGAATAAAACTTAATATCTAATTAATTTCGGCAAATATCATTAAAATAATTACAATTTACATAAAACGGGAGTCTTAATAAAACTAAATAAATACAAGCCAGGAGAATATTCAGAAAGAGCAAAAACAAATTTCGAATAAAGGCACCAATATTTCCATACAATAAATGCAGGAGACAAATATCCCAAATTTATTTGCTTTCCAATTGACCAGGCATCCCTTTATATTGCTGGCCGGTACCTGCATCGTGTAAAAGACACAGGCATTTTAAACTCGGTAAATATATTCAATATATTTCAGGCAACCCGACATACGCCGTTCGAGAATTTTTCTTAATTAAAGCCCACCCTTAAAGGTTTCTTTTGCGATTTTGTAACATATAATCCACAAACATAACAAACACTGTCCGGAGTATTTTTACAGCCTCTCGCACGGTTTTCCATTTATGAGAATCACACGCAACACAGTTTGTGGAACGCTGTTTCTAACTTTCTTAACTAAGTGACAATTCAGTGACATTTTGTTTGTCTATTACCAGACCACGTCAACAACTAAACAATAAATGAATCATTACACCGGCTGCAACCTTCATATATGCACGTGTATCGATTCTATATGTTTGCATTTTAGTATATTACGCGATGGCTAATATATTAGAATACCCTACTTGTCTTTGGAATGCGTGACGTCGCATCCTTTGTAGTTGTCGCTGCCCTTCACGGTATAGCCGCGAACATGCTGGAGCTTGTTACAATAATTTTTTGATTGTAAATTTTATGTGAAAATAGATAAAACATTTATTTTGAAAATGAGACGTGATACCCTATATTAAAATACAGTTTTTATGTTTAAAACAATACAAAATACTTAAATTGTAGACTGTTAAGTCAGTTATAAAAATCGTGCCGGTTAGTGTTATTATTATTCTCAAAACCAGCGTTCGTTAACCACCGGTGTGGTGTGACTGTCCTCTATGCCTCTATCAAATCACCCGTAAAGTCCGTATAACTATTGATAAAGCGCTCGCAGCCCGAGCCAATGCAGCCGACGAACGTCGACAATGGAAGGTGCGAGATGTACTCTCGCGATCTACTTATTATCGAAATGGAGAACAGCCGACGGCGACGGCCGGAGAGTTCCTTACCCTGAAGGCATTTCGCGTGCTGTGCAGTTCGTTCGGACCGGATCGTACCGGCATGAAATCGAATCTGTTCGGCGGCCCCAGACAGACAGTCAAGGACTGATATTATTCAATATTTAACGCGCGAATGCTTCTTCTGCAAGCCATCTCGGTAGACGGATGGGGTCATTGTGATGAATGTTATTGTGGATTAGTAGATCGCATGTATTCAAAAAAAAAAAAAAACAAAGCAAAAAAGAAAATGTGTATATATGAGAACTATAGTGGCGAGTAGATATGTTTTTAATGTTCGTAAACACCAGCTTTTAACAAAATAAATATAATATTCATTATTCCATGTAAATACGAAATATTTAAAATTACCCCAGCTATTTGAAATCAACAAAAAAAAGTCATGAACAAGAAATGGCATGACTTGTAAGTATTTATTTTAGTAAATTTTAGTATTCTTGGTGAACTTTTAGTACTGTTTTATTGAAATATTCTTCAGTACCAATAGTTACCCGTAAGTTCCTTCTCTATCGCGTCTATTTTTTGTCTTCTCGTCGTAGCATTTTATCATTTCAAATATGATAAAGTTAAGTAAAGTAGAAATCAAAATATGAAGAAATTATTGCGTAAGAAAAGAAAATCTATTAATACAAAAAATGATGATCTTACAAAACCCTTTTCTATGGAGGAATTGGATATAGAGATAAAATTATTAAAGCTTCGCAAGGCTGCTGGTTTTGATGGAATTTATCCTGAATTTATTAAACATCTAGGTCCTTTAGGACGTAATTGGCTTTTATGTTTCTATAATAATATTTTAAATAATGCTATTGTTCCTACCGAATTTAAAAAGGCAAAAGTTGTAGCTGATTTGAAGCCAGGAAAGGCAGCAGATGTTGCTTCTAGTTATAGACCAATTTCATTATTATCAGTATGTTACAAGATGTTAGAGAAATTATTATATCACAGAATTTCTCCAATTATGGACAAAATATCTTTCCCATAGAGCAAGCTGGTTTTAGACCAAATCGTAATTGCTGTGATCAAGTTTTAGCTTTAACAAATGATATAGAGAATGGTTTTCAAAAGAATTTGAAAACAGGAATTAGTTTCATTTATTTAACTGCTGCTTATGATACAGTTTGGTTAGATGGATTATTTTTAAAATTACATAATGTGTTGCCTAATGGTAATTTAATTACACTTATGGAAAATATGTTTACAAATCGTAAATTTAGAGTTTTTATCAATGGAGAGAGTAGTAGATTTAAAATATTACATAATGGTTTACCTCAAGGCTCGGTATTATCTCCTCTTCTCTTTAATCTATATACAAGTGATTTACCAGACACGACCCCTAGAAAATTTATATACGCTGATGACATTGCTTATCAACACAATAATTTCGATCAAATTGAAGTTAATTTAATCGAAGATCTATTGATCTTCAGAACTTACCACCTTATAGAATGAAATCACGTAGTCCAATTTGGAAGGAAGATTTCCTAAATCAACAATTTTCGATTAATGACCTCTGGAAATCTCTTTGGTTAGAATGTGAAGTGTTTAATAAACAATTAATAGATGATTCTTTGATTGAAGTGCCTGGTTTTACACAAACAAGAAAAATTTGGTGTATGTTGAATCGTCTTATATAGGGACGGGTCATGGAAGGTGCAATAGTATGTTATTCAAGTGGAATGTGAATGCGAGTCCAGCTTGTGATTGCGGAGCTGAGATTGAAACAGTTAAACATATTGTTGAAGAATGTCCGCTAGCTAAGTTTGAATTTGGATACACAGATTTACATAATTTAACTTCAGAGGCTGTTGCTTGGATCTTAACAACTAAAGACCTCTAGTATTGTGACGCTGTGATGGAGGTTTCTTATTCTGCAAATAAATATAAATATAAATATAAACCAGCATATGAATGCATTGGTTACAAACTTTGTATAAATCAAATAAAATCGTCTATAACATATAAACAAACCAAAAAATGATGAAAGTTTATAAGCATTAAACATTATAAACATATATTAAACAATATAAACAACTCAAATATTTCAGACAATCTGCGGCTGATTAGGTAGATATTCCTGGACACTATAACATTCCATGCTGATCAGCATACTTCTAATTTTCTTCTTAAAGAACGTAATGTTGCTTGCAGGAAGTTTCCTTAGTTCTTCTGGTAACCTGTTATACAGTCTACTTTCCCAATAATTTTTGTGAGCATGTTAGCCTGTGGTACGGTGCTCTAATTTCATTTCGTTTGCGTGTGGAATATTGGTGATGATCTCCATTTATGAGAAACGTCTTTTGTTCTGATGGATGTATGTGAGGATGGCATAGATAAACAGTGAAGGCATATATTTTAATTCTTGAAGTGAGTTTTACAAATTTCGTTATGCTTCCAATTACATAGCGATCATATGGCCTTTTTCGTAGGGTAAAGATTCTATGCATCTCAGCCCCCCTCCGAAGAGTATTCCGTAGCACAGAAGTGAGTGGAAGTATGAAAAATATGCTAGTTTAGTTGTATTGAGGATCGCTGTATTTATATATCTTATAGCGAACAGGGCCGAAATTATCTTCCTTGCTAGGTCATCGATGTGTTGGTCTCATCTTATACACGGATTCACAGTCACTACCAGGATCTGTGTTCCAAGTTCAGAATTGCTAGAATTTCTTGTGGAAAATAATACACTTTGCGTTTTATTCTTAACTACCTTATGTTTATTGGCAGCGAACCGTGTTTCTGCATCTTGAACGGCTTTCTCAGATTTTCTTCTACTTGTTTCTAAAGCTGCTCCTTGGACTGGTAGAGACGTGTCGTTTGCATATAGACATATGTTAGCCTCTTGAATGTTTAATGTTTAGTTAATGAAACAATTACAAAATAATCAACTAAAGGGTCTTTTATTAAGCGCTTCCTATCTTTAAATTTAAATAAAACAAAGTAGGTGTGAGATATCATTGAAATTTTTTATTTGTTTGAAAGCCCTATCGATGCCATTATTTATGGAATATAATATCGGACAAATGTCCGCCGTGACTTCGCTGAGTGGCGCGCATTCGGGATGTCCAATTTTCCATGACTCTGGCGCATAAATCAGGCTGAATTTGACCGATGGCTTGGGTTATGTTGGCTTGGAGGGCCGCTGTGGTTTGTGGATTATTCGCATAGACCTGCGACTTAAGAAAACCCCACAAGAAACAGTCCAACGGGGTCAAATCGTACGATCTCGGTGGCCAGTTCACATCACCTCCACGTGAGATGATCCTCCCCTCAAATCGCTCGTGCAGAATTTCCAATGTGGCATGAACTGTGTGACACGTAGCGCCGTCCTGTTGAAACCACATCTCATTGATGTCCATATCATCCAATTCAAGCCAAAAGAAGTTGGTAATCATCGCCCTATAGCGTTCGCCGTTGACGGTGATGGCCTGGCCAACATCGCTCTGAAAGAAATATGGACCGATGACGCCGCCAGCCCAAAATCCACACCAAACAGTGACTTTTTCGGGATGCATTGGACGCTCTTGAATCTCACGTGGATTGGTATTGTCCCAAATTCGACAATTTTGTTTGTTGACATACCCATTCATCCAGAAATGCGCCTCATCGCTGAAGATGATTTTTTGATGAAAATTAGGATCAGTTTCCAACTGCTCCAGGGCCCAATCAGCGAACACACGTTGTTGTCTATGGTCATTTACCTTCAGCTCCTGTGTCAGTTGCATTTTATACGGGTGCAGGTGCAAGTCAGGACGCAAAATTCGCCAAGTTGTGGTCTGCGAGAGGCCAAGTTCTTGTGAGCGACGCGAAATCGACCGCCTCGGATTCTCCTGCACGCTTTCACGGACAGCGGCGATGTTTTCGGCATATCTTGCGTTTCGTGTTCGTACGCATGCTGCTTCCTTGATTACTGAACCAGTAGCTTCAAATTTATCCACCACACTGCGAATAGTCCTCTCGGTAGGACGATTACGACGACCGTAAAATGGCCGAAGTGCGCGGAACGTTGCCCGAATAGAACATCCATTTTGATAAAACAATTTTATCATTTGCACGTGTTGTTGAGCGCTATATCCGTCCATGGTGATTTGGCAAAACAGACTGAATAAATGACAGCCAATCTGACAGATGTAGCTTCAACAATATGGCCACTACCAACTGTCAAAGTTCGGAAGTCCCTATTGGAAGACCCTTTATATGCTTACATAATTTTGAAAATACTCACTAATAATATGGCTATGTATTAGACAACGTGATTTGGTACTTCTGTATACAGCCTGTCCCAGAAATAAAAAGACGGAGTAGCAGAAATCGGTAGCTAGATTGTCTAAAATCGTACCCTTAAAATATCAAGTCTTTATTCGTGCGCAGACGGCAGAAAAAAAAATAAAGAATCCAATTGGCCTTACGCCCACCCTGGACTAAATATCCACCTGCTTCACTTTCACAATCGGTCCTTTTCAGGACCACCATATTACTTGTGTTAAAAAAAAGGAGGAGGAATAGATACTTCATAATAAATATCAAACCATTAATTACTTTAATTTTACACCTGCTAGAAGAAAATAATTACATTCTTGATATTTACTGTAATCTAGAAAAACTACGATTTATTAGTAGTGTAAGACTGCCGGTTCTGGCTCCACCTCCGGAGGTGGAGGTCAAAGGTCAAAGGTCAAGGGTCAAAGGTCAAAGGTCAAGGGTCAAAGGTCAAGGGTCAAAGGTCAAAGGTTAAGGGGCAAAGGTCAAGGGTCAAAGGTCAAGGGGCAAAGGTCAAAGGTCAAGGGTCAAAGGTCAAGGGTCAAAGGTCAAGGGTCAAAGGTCAAGGGTCAAAGGTCAAAGGTCAAGGGGTCAAAGGTCAAGGGGTCAAAGGTCAAGGGGTTAAAGGTCAAGGGGTCAAAGGTCACCGGAGGTGGAGGTCAAAGGTCATCGGATGCGGAGGTGGCGCCCTCTAACGCTCACTAACCCAACTAAGTGGCGCCCTCTGACGGACACTAACCCAACTAAGTGGCGCCCTCTAACGCTCACTAACCCAACTAAGTGGCGCCCTCTGACGGCCACTAACCCAACTAAGTGGCGCCCTCTAACGCTCACTAACCCAACTAAGTGGCGCCCTCTGACGGCCACTAACCCAACTAAGTGGCGCCCTCTAACGCTCACTAACCCAACTAAGTGGCGCCTCTGACGGCCACTAACCCAACTAAGTGGCGCCCTCTAACGGTCATTTGCCAAACTAAAAATTGCATCTATCATCATTACCAACCCAACTAAAGTAGCGCCCTCTGACGATCATTTGCCAAACTAAAAAATTGCAGCTCTCATCATTACCAACCCAACTAAAATGGCGCCCTCTGACGATCATTTGCCAAACTAAAAAATTGCATCTCTCATCATTACCAACACAACTAAAATGGCGCCCTCTGACGATCATTTGCCAAACTAAAAAATTGCATCTCTCATCATTACCAACCCAACTAAAATAGCGCTCTCTGACATTCACTAACCCAACTAATGTGACATCAGGCAAAATGGCCGACCATCAAGATGGTCAATAAAAATATAAACTTTGCTTCTAGAGAATTCCTGAATAAATTACACAACTTGCTATCGCGCTTCTCAATGTATTTCTAGCAGGTCTAAACATGTTTTCCAGCGGAAACCGCAACGTCTGCATGCTTCTGTGATAGCTGCAGGCTTGAAATGTATTTCTATATCTTATAAAATGAAAAAAGAAACAATGTATTTTTTAAGAAAAAACAATTTATTATTATAAATTAACAATATGACCAAGTTTCATAACTTCAAAGTCATAGTGAAGTGAATTATAACAAATATGTAGCACTTCCATCATAAGGAAAGCGTTAAACGAATTACAATGATCAACAAGCAATTCTGATACATTTGTATATAAATCTCCAGTTAATGTTATACAAGCGGTTAAGATCATCTTATAAAATGCTATAAAATCGCTGTTTACTAAAAATTCTAATTTACTCTTAATGAGCGGTTGTAAATTAAACAAATTGCTATAGGTATCCGAAGACAATACCAGCTGTTGATTACGACTACTTAATACAATGACAGTAGTATTCCTAAATGTTGACGTTCGAATTTGATGATTCGGACTGCAACCATCTGTCTTACAAAATTCCTCCCAGTCGTCCAATGTGAAGAATACACAGCTTGCAGGCGATCGAATCTGGATGATGGGCACGAATCCAGCCGCTGGACTAAGACCGATATTCACCCATTTCGAACCGCATTTGTTGAGGAAGTATGATGACTGCCCAATTAACTGTTTTTCCTTAACGATATTCTCATCTATCATTTTAAGCGAATCACCAATAAATTCATTATAAGTTTCTGAAAAAGAATTAAAAAAATATAGATATAAGTTTATGTATATAATAATTTTGTGTTCTTACTAGCTTCCATTTTAATCTTAGTGTGTTAAAATATGTGCGAACTCGAATGCAAACAAACTAATACTGATTTAGTGAGAGAAAATTACAGTGAGAACCATTGACGCCCTCTGACGGTTACCAAGCAAAGTAAATATTAAATATATAAGAGAAGAATTTCGAATATAATATCAGCAGTATCAATTGTAAAGCGGTGTAACACATTTTATATAGATAGTGATAATCAAGTACCTATAATGACAGTGAAACCATACAACGTGGAGAAGTATGAAAACTTTTTAGCAGTTAATGACATCGAAATACCTATTGGAGTTGGGAATTGGCTATTATCCTCGGAATTGAATCAAAGTGATTGTTTATTCATAGCAGCATTTGCATATCAGAACGATCAATATTTCGATATTGATCAATTAATCCACGTGTTAGAATATTGTAACCCCAATATAACCCAACTAAAAAAGTGTTGTATTTATTGTGAATATGAATATCTACGTGAACCTGATTTTGAACTTCGTGATGAAATTTGTGTGTTTGATATAGAAACGTCGAATGTGCTGACTTTAAATAAGAATATACCGGAGATGTTAATGACTTGGTATCCTTAATATGATCATCCAGAATTGGATTATAATGAAGAACTCGTCGTGAATGGTGGTGGATATGTTATATACGCTCATCAGAAGTGTTTCGCAAGTAGCTAACATGTACAGATCTGTATAATCTTGTCTGTACTTGTTTGGAAATACATCAGTCGACAATGTATGTTGAACGCAGGCATAGTGCACTAAGATTGAAGAAAGTAGTATTAAACAATAGAATTAAGAGGTTTATATCCGAATTAGAAAAAATTAAAACTGATATCGAAATATATAAATTAGTTGTAAATATCAGCAACATAAATATATAAAAAATGGATAATATTGAAAATAGAGTTGATCGGGCAATCAGACAAATCGATAAACATTTTTTGGATTATTGGATGGGATGGATAAGACGATGATTCAACATATTCCACTGTTTATTCTCCAAAATAAGGTGAAAAGCTGAATCTGTAAAGCAACACTAGCATTACATTCCTCAGGAGAAGCGATCAAGCCTAAGAGAGTATTTACCCTATGGCTCTCATTATAATCAACCTTGGCAAGACAATCATCTGGATGGTTGGACCCCAGCTCGAAGAAATTGTTATTTATGTAACTTTATAGAATAAATATACATATATGTAATGTACAATATAGTATACAATATTTTAAATAAAAGAACAAACAAAATTATTGTTTTTTTTATTTATAGATAGTCATATAAATATATATACATATTTTAGAGGTTGAATGAATATACGATTCTACATATGTTCTATACATATTTATTAGGTATATTATATACATTTCCAAATCAAAATTTATGGCATTATAATGTAAGTATAATACTTCAAGCCTATATAAGACATTTAAGAATTTATCATGACAAGAGATTTAATATTTTAATGTAAAGCACCTTACAATGAAAGCAGACTTGTAGCATACTTTTATGAAATCGAATAAAATCAGTACTCTTGAGCACACTTACCTTTTTCATTAGCTAAGACTGGAGATCTCTATTTGACATAAATTTTAAAATACATGTTCACGTATCATGGATTTTTTTTAAATAGTCATATAAATATATATACATATTTTAGAGGTTGAATGAATATACGATTCTACATATGTTTTATACATATTTATTAAGCATATATTATTATATTACATCTCCAAATCAAAATTTATGAGTGATACATAAAACGAAAATAAATACATATAAACTCAAGTACTGAGTGACGTAGTAACAAAATTTTAATATACAGGATGTTTCAAAAGTAAGAGGCGGATACATACAGAATGTTTCAAAGGTAAGGGGTGGGTGGATACATACAAGGTTTTCAAGTACACCGAGTTTTTATTACCAGTTTTAAAATTCACAGGGTTTTTATCATCGGTTTTAAAATACCAGGGTTCTCAGAAATTAATTGTTCATATCTTTGTAGATGTTAAATTCATCGCTATATTAGTAGTATTATACTTGTATGTATGATTATAACATTATTCATTATATATATATAAATATATATTTGTGACGAATAGAAAGAGTTAAATAGATAATGCGAGCTATTTCTTCAATTATTTTGTTAGAAAGCGCATTTTTTTATATTGTCGTCAGAAATATCTTTGAAAGCATTACCTCGATATAATTTAAAAAATTCCACAGCACTAATTAGACGACTTGAGATAATTGTATAGTTAGAAAGCGCATTTTTAAAGTTGACGTCATACTGATGTCATGTAGTTTGACCAGGAATTTAATATCCTTTAAGTTATATATTATATAATCTATAATATTTTTACTTAATATTGTAAGAACATTAAATAAAAAAATTGAGGTTGCAGTTGGATTAGTAAACAATGGGCGTGGTCAAGATCTCTTTATTGCATGTGAATATCAATAAAGTAAATTTATAGTTGACGTCAGAGCTAGTATAATTTTTATATATGTATATAATACCTTGATATAATTAAAAAAATCCGCTCATACATAAATTCCTTATTGATCAATACATTTTAACGAACATAAAATTACATTGAAGTTCAGAAGTATTTCCATATGATAATATTAATGCAGACTTCAATAAGAAACAATGAACGATTCTGTTTTAAATGTATACACAATTTCAACGTTCATATTACTATAAAAATGATGTGGAACCGTGTCTTTCACCTATAAATTATGAACATTTAGCACCGATTGTTATTATAGACTCCAGTCATCAAAGTGAGTTGGTGAAGAACGAAGCAGTTGATATTCGATTAGACTTCAGTAAACGTGACAGAAAAAACTACAACATTTTGTCTGATTTTACACGATCGGATTGTTAAATATAACCCATTAACAAGTGTTGTAAAATTATTCTAAAGAGAGAAAATGTTTATAATAGATATTCAGGGATATCAGTATGAAGATAGCGAATATTTCATTAAAGAAATCGCAATCTACGATTTAACTACGCATCACGTTAACCATACTTTCGTTCAAATGCCTAACAAGTTGTCATGGTTTTGTCCAACAATTAAAAAACATATGGAATGGTTATGTAATAATATACATGGATTACATTGGGATAACATGGACAAACAACAATCAATATCGATGAATCATATAGAAAACTACATTCAGAGTATCGTTGGTGATGCTATCATAATGGTAAAAGGATTGAATAAGAAGAACATTTTGGAAAATTTTCTGTCCAATACAATTATCGATATGGAGAGATTCACTTGTCCAAATCTAAGTACTTTAAGACAAAATGAATGGAGTCGACATTGTAATTTCCATAAGAACAATAATTTAAAATGTGCAAAAGAAAATGTATATTTGTTATATCACTGGTTTATAAAATAATAAAACACAATATTTATTTAAAACCTTTAACCTATTTACATTATATTCTATAACTGTGCAATGTCTTGACTAACATTAATAATAATCTTCTTGTAATCATTACAAAAGCCGAACTTATACATTATTAAGCGCGAAAACCTACCTTTTCCTGTTACCTATAAATGTATAAAGTTTACATTACTAATTACTTAATATTGTGACGAATAGAAAGAGTTAATTAGATATGTGAACTATTTCAATTATCTTGTTAGAAAGTATATTAACAAGCTGACGTCAAGTATTTGTAGGCGTTAATGATTGTACAACAGTGTTATTTATTACATGTCTTACAATATTAATTGTTTTATGAAACAGTTGATTGAATTTTATATCTATCAACGTCACAACCGCATATTTTTATTTAAAGACTTGTCTATACAAGTAAAATTGTTAAATATCATGTATTAAGTCTCCTAATAGATTATTTCGAGAAAACATACATTAACAAGCTTTTAGAAAAACTCTCTAATTATGTAGCCAAAAATATTTTACCTCAATCCATAAAATATGACATTTTTGTTTCAGTTTATATGATCAGTAACACGATGGTTGGTATATCTTCTTATAATGTAAATGTTTCTTTATGCAATTAGGGATTTACTTTTTTTCATTGTACCATATTTCAAGTTAATATCTATTATATTTTCTGTATTATTACATAATACGGAATTTGAAATTAGACAGCGAACAACATTAACAAATAATGAAAAGCGAACATTTTGATTAACACGCAAAAGAGATTTAATAATTTATTGCCATATACTACGAAAATAATATTTTTTACTTAATATTGTAAAAATATTAAATAAACAAAAAAAATTGAGTTGAAGTTCGATTAGTAAACAATGGGTGTAACCAAGATATCTTTATTACATGCAAATATCAATAAAGCTAATGATATAAATCTAGAATAGATGATGTAGGATATTTTCACATACATAGTTAACAATATGTAAAGTATATATTATCAAATGTTGACATCAGAACTCTAGAGTATAATTGATATATTAGTCAGATAAATTGTGAAAGTATATAGAAAGAATGATAATCATTCTTCATAATACCTCAACTAAATTTTAAAATGTATCTGATCCTCATCCCAGCAAGTCGAACATAATTTAGCATTTTCTCGATGTATTATCATCTAAAATTACAAAAACATTCAAATATAACAACATGAACCGTTATACATATGTAGAAAGAAACCAACCTTGTCATAGTTATACCAACAGTATTATTTATTCCTAGTCTTACTGTGCTAATTATTCTGAATTCAATCAATCGGAATGTTGTTTTCTGAAACAGTCCAATAAAAAACTAAAAAAATCACTAATTTCTTTAAATAATAAAACTGAATCATGGAGATATATTTAAACCATAAGCAGAATTAATCATTCATATCTTTGTAAATATTAAAATCAGAATTATTATACACTAGTTGACAAAAATTTCCATTCATTAATATATAAATGAAAGCGTATATCAAGAAATTCCAAAAATTTTAATGATCGAGTTAATAGGTATCGTCTAATAATTTCTCTCAATGTATACCAGTATAACGCTTGTTCTGTATATGTTTCTTCTTTACATATATAATATATGTATATATTTGTTTTAATTTTTATACAATATTCTTACAATATTAAATAAAATATAATATTTGTACAATCCTGAGATATATAAAATATATATAATTAGTTATAATTGTATAAAAGAACAACAATAATAACAACTTTTTCCTAATGCTTTGCAGAACGTAACTATTTATTCGAGTAATTTGATTAAATTTCTTTATAATATTTATCTATATACTATTGCGGCGGTGCTTGATACATTATTTTTTTCGGCAAGACTCTAAAAAGAAATCCCACGGTGTGAGATCACAATATTATGTTTATTATTCAAACTAATTAAAAGATTTTTAAATACTTCTCGTAATATATTCATTTCTCACCCATTCTAGCAGAGGTTTATAACTCAAGTAACTCAAAGCTGTATCATCATTGACTAAGCTGATAAAGAAGGGCAGGATTATTTTGAATTGGATCAATAATTCTTCATCTACTTATGGTGGATCAAAACACCAACTTTTGTGCATATAGAGGAACTTCTACACAAAAATCAGCGAGTGTATAAATAAGAAATCAAATGTTTTTGATTTTTATATACAGGGTGAGTCATTAGTAGCCGCTCTTTTGTGTTTTAAATAAAAGAAAAAACAATTAGTGGAAGATTCATGATTGTTTGGGGAGTATATTATCAAAATACTTTAGCCCTAACACACTTCCGGTTTCACCGGAAATACACTCAACACAAGAACAACAATGTTTATTCTTAGACATATATCTTCAACTATACATTTCCTACCACTTAATGTAAAAACGTATCAAATAATTTCTAAAATTTTAACGATCATTGTTTTTCAACTACATATTTTTCCGCACTTAGAGAGCACAATCAATGGATTTATAAAATCTTAATGACCGAGTTTATAGACATCGACTAAAAAAATTTTCTATTATATAATATATTATATATATTAATGAATAGAAATTTTTAGGTGATGTCTATTAGCTTGGTTATTAAGATTTTATAAATCCCTTGATTGTGCTCTCTAAGTGCTGAAAAATATGTAGTTGAAAACAATGATCGTTAAAATTTTAGAAATTATTTGATACGTTTTTACATTAAGTGGTAGGAAATGTATAGTTGAAGATATATGTCTAAGAATAAACATTGTTGTTCTTGTGTTGAGTGTATTTCCGGTGAAACCGGAAGTGTGTTAGGGCTAAAGTATTTTGATAATATACTCCCCAAACAATCATGAATCTTCCACTAATTGTTTTTTCTTTTATTTAAAACACAAAAGAGCGGCTACTAATGACTCACCCTGTATATAAAAATCAAAAACATTTGATTTCTTATTTATACACTCGCTGATTTTTGTGTAGAAGTTCCTCTATATGCACAAAAGTTGGTGTTTTGATCCACCATAAGTAGATGAAGAATTATTGATCCAATTCAAAATAATCCTGCCCTTCTTTATCAGCTTAGTCAATGATGATACAGCTTTGAGTTACTTGAGTTATAAACCTCTGCTAGAATGGGTGAGAAATGAATATATTACGAGAAGTATTTAAAAATCTTTTAATTAGTTTGAATAATAAACATAATATTGTGATCTCACACCGTGGGATTTCTTTTTAGAGTCTTGCCGAAAAAAATAATGTATCAAGCACCGCCGCAATAGTATATAGATAAATATTATAAAGAAATTTAATCAAATTACTCGAATAAATAGTTCCGTTCTGCAAAGCATTAGGAAAAAGTTGTTATTATTGTTGTTCTTTTATACAATTATAACTAATTATATATATTTTATATATCTCAGGATTGTACAAATATTATATTTTATTTAATATTGTAAGAATATTGTATAAAAATTAAAACAAATATATACATATATTATATATGTAAAGAAGAAACATATACAGAACAAGCGTTATACTGGTATACATTGAGAGAAATTATTAGACGATACCTATTAACTCGATCATTAAAATTTTTGGAATTTCTTGATATACGCTTTCATTTATATATTAATGAATGGAAATTTTTGTCAACTAGTGTATAATAATTCTGATTTTAATATTTACAAAGATATGAATGATTAATTCTGCTTATGGTTTAAATATATCTCCATGATTCAGTTTTATTATTTAAAGAAATTAGTGATTTTTTTAGTTTTTTATTGGACTGTTTCAGAAAACAACATTCCGATTGATTGAATTCAGAATAATTAGCACAGTAAGACTAGGAATAAATAATACTGTTGGTATAACTATGACAAGGTTGGTTTCTTTCTACATATGTATAACGGTTCATGTTGTTATATTTGAATGTTTTTGTAATTTTAGATGATAATACATCGAGAAAATGCTAAATTATGTTCGACTTGCTGGGATGAGGATCAGATACATTTTAAAATTTAGTTGAGGTATTATGAAGAATGATTATCATTCTTTCTATATACTTTCACAATTTATCTGACTAATATATCAATTATACTCTAGAGTTCTGATGTCAACATTTGATAATATATACTTTACATATTGTTAACTATGTATGTGAAAATATCCTACATCATCTATTCTAGATTTATATCATTAGCTTTATTGATATTTGCATGTAATAAAGATATCTTGGTTACACCCATTGTTTACTAATCGAACTTCAACTCAATTTTTTTTGTTTATTTAATATTTTTACAATATTAAGTAAAAAATATTATTTTCGTAGTATATGGCAATAAATTATTAAATCTCTTTTGCGTGTTAATCAAAATGTTCGCTTTTCATTATTTGTTAATGTTGTTCGCTGTCTAATTTCAAATTCCGTATTATGTAATAATACAGAAAATATAATAGATATTAACTTGAAATATGGTACAATGAAAAAAAGTAAATCCCTAATTGCATAAAGAAACATTTACATTATAAGAAGATATACCAACCATCGTGTTACTGATCATATAAACTGAAACAAAAATGTCATATTTTATGGATTGAGGTAAAATATTTTTGGCTACATAATTAGAGAGTTTTTCTAAAAGCTTGTTAATGTATGTTTTCTCGAAATAATCTATTAGGAGACTTAATACATGATATTTAACAATTTTACTTGTATAGACAAGTCTTTAAATAAAAATATGCGGTTGTGACGTTGATAGATATAAAATTCAATCAACTGTTTCATAAAACAATTAATATTGTAAGACATGTAATAAATAACACTGTTGTACAATCATTAACGCCTACAAATACTTGACGTCAGCTTGTTAATATACTTTCTAACAAGATAATTGAAATAGTTCACATATCTAATTAACTCTTTCTATTCGTCACAATATTAAGTAATTAGTAATGTAAACTTTATACATTTATAGGTAACAGGAAAAGGTAGGTTTTCGCGCTTAATAATGTATAAGTTCGGCTTTTGTAATGATTACAAGAAGATTATTATTAATGTTAGTCAAGACATTGCACAGTTATAGAATATAATGTAAATAGGTTAAAGGTTTTAAATAAATATTGTGTTTTATTATTTTATAAACCAGTGATATAACAAATATACATTTTCTTTTGCACATTTTAAATTATTGTTCTTATGGAAATTACAATGTCGACTCCATTCATTTTGTCTTAAAGTACTTAGATTTGGACAAGTGAATCTCTCCATATCGATAATTGTATTGGACAGAAAATTTTCCAAAATGTTCTTCTTATTCAATCCTTTTACCATTATGATAGCATCACCAACGATACTCTGAATGTAGTTTTCTATATGATTCATCGATATTGATTGTTGTTTGTCCATGTTATCCCAATGTAATCCATGTATATTATTACATAACCATTCCATATGTTTTTTAATTGTTGGACAAAACCATGACAACTTGTTAGGCATTTGAACGAAAGTATGGTTAACGTGATGCGTAGTTAAATCGTAGATTGCGATTTCTTTAATGAAATATTCGCTATCTTCATACTGATATCCCTGAATATCTATTATAAACATTTTCTCTCTTTAGAATAATTTTACAACACTTGTTAATGGGTTATATTTAACAATCCGATCGTGTAAAATCAGACAAAATGTTGTAGTTTTTTCTGTCACGTTTACTGAAGTCTAATCGAATATCAACTGCTTCGTTCTTCACCAACTCACTTTGATGACTGGAGTCTATAATAACAATCGGTGCTAAATGTTCATAATTTATAGGTGAAAGACACGGTTCCACATCATTTTTATAGTAATATGAACGTTGAAATTGTGTATACATTTAAAACAGAATCGTTCATTGTTTCTTATTGAAGTCTGCATTAATATTATCATATGGAAATACTTCTGAACTTCAATGTAATTTTATGTTCGTTAAAATGTATTGATCAATAAGGAATTTATGTATGAGCGGATTTTTTTAATTATATCAAGGTATTATATACATATATAAAAATTATACTAGCTCTGACGTCAACTATAAATTTACTTTATTGATATTCACATGCAATAAAGAGATCTTGACCACGCCCATTGTTTACTAATCCAACTGCAACCTCAATTTTTTTATTTAATGTTCTTACAATATTAAGTAAAAATATTATAGATTATATAATATATAACTTAAAGGATATTAAATTCCTGGTCAAACTACATGACATCAGTATGACGTCAACTTTAAAAATGCGCTTTCTAACTATACAATTATCTCAAGTCGTCTAATTAGTGCTGTGGAATTTTTTAAATTATATCGAGGTAATGCTTTCAAAGATATTTCTGACGACAATATAAAAAAATGCGCTTTCTAACAAAATAATTGAAGAAATAGCTCGCATTATCTATTTAACTCTTTCTATTCGTCACAAATATATATTTATATATATATAATGAATAATGTTATAATCATACATACAAGTATAATACTACTAATATAGCGATGAATTTAACATCTACAAAGATATGAACAATTAATTTCTGAGAACCCTGGTATTTTAAAACCGATGATAAAAACCCTGTGAATTTTAAAACTGGTAATAAAAACTCGGTGTACTTGAAAACCTTGTATGTATCCACCCACCCCTTACCTTTGAAACATTCTGTATGTATCCGCCTCTTACTTTTGAAACATCCTGTATATTAAAATTTTGTTACTACGTCACTCAGTACTTGAGTTTATATGTATTTATTTTCGTTTTATGTATCACTCATAAATTTTGATTTGGAGATGTAATATAATAATATATGCTTAATAAATATGTATAAAACATATGTAGAATCGTATATTCATTCAACCTCTAAAATATGTATATATATTTATATGACTATTTAAAAAAAATCCATGATACGTGAACATGTATTTTAAAATTTATGTCAAATAGAGATCTCCAGTCTTAGCTAATGAAAAAGGTAAGTGTGCTCAAGAGTACTGATTTTATTCGATTTCATAAAAGTATGCTACAAGTCTGCTTTCATTGTAAGGTGCTTTACATTAAAATATTAAATCTCTTGTCATGATAAATTCTTAAATGTCTTATATAGGCTTGAAGTATTATACTTACATTATAATGCCATAAATTTTGATTTGGAAATGTATATAATATACCTAATAAATATGTATAGAACATATGTAGAATCGTATATTCATTCAACCTCTAAAATATGTATATATATTTATATGACTATCTATAAATAAAAAAAACAATAATTTTGTTTGTTCTTTTATTTAAAATATTGTATACTATATTGTACATTACATATATGTATATTTATTCTATAAAGTTACATAAATAACAATTTCTTCGAGCTGGGGTCCAACCATCCAGATGATTGTCTTGCCAAGGTTGATTATAATGAGAGCCATAGGGTAAATACTCTCTTAGGCTTGATCGCTTCTCCTGAGGAATGTAATGCTAGTGTTGCTTTACAGATTCAGCTTTTCACCTTATTTTGGAGAATAAACAGTGGAATATGTTGAATCATCGTCTTATCCATCCCATCCAATAATCCAAAAAATGTTTATCGATTTGTTTGATTGCCCGATCAACTCTATTTTCAATATTATCCATTTTTTATATATTTATGTTGCTGATATTTACAACTAATTTATATATTTCGATATCAGTTTTAATTTTTTCTAATTCGGATATAAACCTCTTAATTCTATTGTTTAATACTACTTTCTTCAATCTTAGTGCACTATGCCTGCGTTCAACATACATTGTCGACTGATGTATTTCCAAACAAGTACAGACAAGATTATACAGATCTGTACATGTTAGCTACTTGCGAAACACTTCTGATGAGCGTATATAACATATCCACCACCATTCACGACGAGTTCTTCATTATAATCCAATTCTGGATGATCATATTAAGGATACCAAGTCATTAACATCTCCGGTATATTCTTATTTAAAGTCAGCACATTCGACGTTTCTATATCAAACACACAAATTTCATCACGAAGTTCAAAATCAGGTTCACGTAGATATTCATATTCACAATAAATACAACACTTTTTTAGTTGGGTTATATTGGGGTTACAATATTCTAACACGTGGATTAATTGATCAATATCGAAATATTGATCGTTCTGATATGCAAATGCTGCTATGAATAAACAATCACTTTGATTCAATTCCGAGGATAATAGCCAATTCCCAACTCCAATAGGTATTTCGATGTCATTAACTGCTAAAAAGTTTTCATACTTCTCCACGTTGTATGGTTTCACTGTCATTATAGGTACTTGATTATCACTATCTATATAAAATGTGTTACACCGCTTTACAATTGATACTGCTGATATTATATTCGAAATTCTTCTCTTATATATTTAATATTTACTTTGCTTGGTAACCGTCAGAGGGCGTCAATGGTTCTCACTGTAATTTTCTCTCACTAAATCAGTATTAGTTTGTTTGCATTCGAGTTCGCACATATTTTAACACACTAAGATTAAAATGGAAGCTAGTAAGAACACAAAATTATTATATACATAAACTTATATCTATATTTTTTTAATTCTTTTTCAGAAACTTATAATGAATTTATTGGTGATTCGCTTAAAATGATAGATGAGAATATCGTTAAGGAAAAACAGTTAATTGGGCAGTCATCATACTTCCTCAACAAATGCGGTTCGAAATGGGTGAATATCGGTCTTAGTCCAGCGGCTGGATTCGTGCCCATCATCCAGATTCGATCGCCTGCAAGCTGTGTATTCTTCACATTGGACGACTGGGAGGAATTTTGTAAGACAGATGGTTGCAGTCCGAATCATCAAATTCGAACGTCAACATTTAGGAATACTACTGTCATTGTATTAAGTAGTCGTAATCAACAGCTGGTATTGTCTTCGGATACCTATAGCAATTTGTTTAATTTACAACCGCTCATTAAGAGTAAATTAGAATTTTTAGTAAACAGCGATTTTATAGCATTTTATAAGATGATCTTAACCGCTTGTATAACATTAACTGGAGATTTATATACAAATGTATCAGAATTGCTTGTTGATCATTGTAATTCGTTTAACGCTTTCCTTATGATGGAAGTGCTACATATTTGTTATAATTCACTTCACTATGACTTTGAAGTTATGAAACTTGGTCATATTGTTAATTTATAATAATAAATTGTTTTTTCTTAAAAAATACATTGTTTCTTTTTTCATTTTATAAGATATAGAAATACATTTCAAGCCTGCAGCTATCACAGAAGCATGCAGACGTTGCGGTTTCCGCTGGAAAACATGTTTAGACCTGCTAGAAATACATTGAGAAGCGCGATAGCAAGTTGTGTAATTTATTCAGGAATTCTCTAGAAGCAAAGTTTATATTTTTATTGACCATCTTGATGGTCGGCCATTTTGCCTGATGTCACATTAGTTGGGTTAGTGAATGTCAGAGAGCGCTATTTTAGTTGGGTTGGTAATGATGAGAGATGCAATTTTTTAGTTTGGCAAATGATCGTCAGAGGGCGCCATTTTAGTTGTGTTGGTAATGATGAGAGATGCAATTTTTTAGTTTGGCAAATGATCGTCAGAGGGCGCCATTTTAGTTGGGTTGGTAATGATGAGAGCTGCAATTTTTTAGTTTGGCAAATGATCGTCAGAGGGCGCTACTTTAGTTGGGTTGGTAATGATGATAGATGCAATTTTTAGTTTGGCAAATGACCGTTAGAGGGCGCCACTTAGTTGGGTTAGTGGCCGTCAGAGGCGCCACTTAGTTGGGTTAGTGAGCGTTAGAGGGCGCCACTTAGTTGGGTTAGTGGCCGTCAGAGGGCGCCACTTAGTTGGGTTAGTGAGCGTTAGAGGGCGCCACTTAGTTGGGTTAGTGGCCGTCAGAGGGCGCCACTTAGTTGGGTTAGTGAGCGTTAGAGGGCGCCACTTAGTTGGGTTAGTGTCCGTCAGAGGGCGCCACTTAGTTGGGTTAGTGAGCGTTAGAGGGCGCCACCTCCGCATCCGATGACCTTTGACCTCCACCTCCGGTGACCTTTGACCCCTTGACCTTTAACCCCTTGACCTTTGACCCCTTGACCTTTGACCCCTTGACCTTTGACCCCTTGACCTTTGACCTTTGACCCTTGACCTTTGACCCTTGACCTTTGACCCTTGACCTTTGACCCTTGACCTTTGACCTTTGCCCCTTGACCTTTGACCCTTGACCTTTGCCCCTTAACCTTTGACCTTTGACCCTTGACCTTTGACCCTTGACCTTTGACCTTTGACCCTTGACCTTTGACCTTTGACCTCCACCTCCGGAGGTGGAGCCAGAACCGGCAGTCTTACACTACTTTTATTGAATATTCTAAAATAATAATAATCAGCTGATTCCGACTACAAACACATTAAAGAGCAACAACCTTCCTATTTTAAAAATAAAAACAATCTTTTGTTGTCTGCAATAAAGTGGGTCGCCCATCTGGCAAAAAATATGTTTTATATAAATGAGTACCATTTAACGTTTTTTTCCCGTTTTATACAAATAAAAGCGTATTTTTCTATGAATGCGTGTTCGTTTCTATTTACAAATTTATTTATGGGACACTCTGTATAAATATAACGGTTTATTATACATTAAATGTGAATAATGAATCCTATCCCTTGTATAACAGAAACGAAACAACCTTGTCTCGTCCAAGACTACAGAAAATTCGTTCTGAGAATGCAGTCATTTAAATGATAATCAACTTTTGCTCCTTCAGCATCGCAGAATATGCCGAAATTAAAAGGCGACTACTGGAGAATTTACAAAAATCAACGGGCGCTTGAGCATCTCTCGATGTATTTGCGTCGAAATTTGTATAAATTATGATGTCGGAAAGACGAAAGGAAAACCACTCTTTCCAAGCTGACATCCGTCCGCATACCCAACGTTTATGATTTTAATTATACAGGCCGGTCGTAATTTCGGACAATAGGAGGGGCTGGGTACAGAGGAGGATTCGGGCTTCACGGTGGCATTTAACTTGCTGCCACTTTAACAGTGCGTGCATGCCGAAGAACCCGACGGAATGCAGAAAGAATTCCGATTCGATGTTGTTTCATTTCGTTTATTTTTTCACGTGTCGTTGCTTCGGGGATTGCGTGAAGTTTTTCGGAACCAAGTCGTAATCCGACAAATTAAGGGATGAACGTTTCGCTTAATTATCCCTAATTATGGCAAGTCTCAATGTAAGGACTTTATTATTGTATTGTTGGATTGGTATATGTCAAAAATTTATTGCTACCGTTTTGAAGCATTTGGTACTAAAAAAAATTGTCTATTCTAGTTCTCTTTCATGTTTTTAAATATACGTAGGCCAGACTGTTAAGGGATCATCACAGTGTGACGGGTCGACAAATAACTGATTTTTGCGATTTTATTTTTGACGATTAAAATATTCTAATCAATCTGATTTTTTTGTGTCGTATCAAAACACTCACGAAGAATAGGAAAATAAAGTTTCAAACGTTTATTCTCATTTTTGATAACATTTTTTCAACGGACGAAAATGTCTTCGAAAAAAAGGAGTCCTCACGGTGTACACGATTGTAGCCGCAAATCTCATCCGAAACGAAATCTGGAAAAAGCTTATTAATCAGTATGAAAACCGTTATCTTGCTATGGAGGTCTTTTCTTTTATAATCAAAAGTGACAAAATGGCAGCGATTTGAAAAAAAAAAGTATCGAATTCAACCTATTTTTCTGACAGTTTTTTCGTTATGAGTTGTTTGCGGAGGACGAAGATGGATTGCAGTGGTTACTACAAACATTCAACATAGAAGCGAAGAAGTGTAATATGGAAATATCGACATCCAAAACGAAAAGCATGGTAATAGCCAGGGAACCGCGACGATGCAAGCTTCAAGTGAACGAGAGGAACATCCAACAAGTGTTCGAATTCAACTATCTGGGCACCATGATCTCGCCATACGGGAGCTTGAAAGAGAGCGTAACACACCAAATGAACAAAGCTACGAGAATAGCGGGCGGACTGAGGGACATCATTTGGAAAAATAAAAGTATGTCAACAGCGAGCAAAGTAAGGATTTACAAAACATGCGTCAGGCCTGTGACGACATACACAGCCGAAACAAGAGCGGACACGGCGGAAACAAAAAGAATGGCACGTGCAAGTGAAATGAGGGTAATAAGGGCAATAACGGGGAACACACTTAGAGACCAGAGAAGGAGTGAGGAGATTAGAGAGGAGTGTCAAGTGGAGGATGTAGTGAGATGGAGTCGCGAGAGGAGGAGATTTTGGAATGAACATGTGTCGCGCATGACTAGTGATAGAATAGCAAGGATTGCAAGGGATGGAAAACCAGCGTCCACACGACCCCCAGGAAGACCACCAAAGAGATGGAGGGATAGTTGGACATCAATATCGCAAGAACGGGAAGAGAGGAACGGGAATGGGTGAAACAAGCTGTTAGCTTTCGTGAAGAAGAAGAAGAAGAAGAAAAATAGAAAGATTTCGAAAAATAGAAAAAGCTTCCATAGCAAGATAAAGAGTAGCGTTAAGAATGTTGAGTTAAAATTTGAGATCGATAGCTTGAGAACTCTTCCTTTGAGAGTGTACACCGTTTTGAAAAACTACATTTCGAGAAAA
The DNA here is from genome assembly GCA_963170755.1 of Amphimallon solstitiale. Classification (NCBI taxonomy): domain Eukaryota; kingdom Metazoa; phylum Arthropoda; class Insecta; order Coleoptera; family Scarabaeidae; genus Amphimallon; species Amphimallon solstitiale. The sequence continues at coordinate 175,981,014 of OY720676.1, forward strand.
ACGCGTTCAAAGTTTCCAGTGCAGAATTTAGCTGCTTGATAAGAAAGGCTGTAGTGACCAAAATAATTCAAATTTCACCCCAAAATTTGAACAGCATGTTTATAACCATCTATACTATCTGATAATACAAATAAAGAAATTTGAAAATTTGAAAATTTTACACTGTGATGATCCCTTAACTCTTTCAGGTTGCTATAATTGACGAGCGTTTAGTAAAAACCGCACTTGTCCAAAAATTAGTTTTTTGAGGAGTTAAAAAAAACTTTCTGCAGCCTATTGTATGCTAGTAATTTTTGCCTTAATTTGTTGATAAGTAACCATAAATTTATTAAAAAATTATATAAATTTTGCAAAAAATAAAAACGTGGGACACGTATCAATTTACAAAAATAAATCGAAAAAATAAAACTAATGTCACCAATAATACATACTAGAAATACTCATGGCATGCCATGGACTCTTGTTTGCATATGATGCCAAGCTTTTCCTGAAAACACGTACTACTACGGATTATTTGACGACCTGTAAATATAAATGTACACGCTTGTCCAATACATTGGTTCATCCAGCCTCTAAGGTCTATAGTTTTAGAAACCCAGATTATTTTGGCATGAATGATTCTTTGCTAAACATTAAGTGGGCTTATCTGTATTCTTTCACTAATATCAATATGGCGTGTGCCGCATTAAGTATATCAGTTATACTGGTCGTCAATCACATTACTTTACTGCCACCTCAGGAGTTTCACAGGGTAACAATCTGGGTCCATATTATTATTTTCAATATTTATCAATGATATCTGTTCTGGATTGAGCTACTACGGACTCTTGTTTGCAAATGATACCAAGCTTTTCCTTTTCTTTTACGAATTGTTTGTTTCTGCAGATATGTCTTGAAGGCGTGGTGTACTGCAAATAAATTCAGTGGTCAAGGATTTATGCGTACTTCTTGATTCTAAATTAACATTTTCAGACCACATCAATAGCATTATTTCATCAGCATTTAGAAACACTACACAATTCGCATAATATTAATTAAAAAATAATTATAAATTTTGTAAAAATAAAGAGATTAAAGTAATTAAAATGAATTTTAATTGTATGTAACATTTATCAAAATAAAAAAAAAATGAAAAACAAAGCTAATTTCACCAATAATACTAGAAATACCTCAAATATTCTGTGCAAGCCTGGAACCAGTACTATTTAGATACACTAACAAGAGATAAAAATAAGTTATTATAAAACTATAAAACTATTGCTTTCTTGGATTATGTATATAATCCTATAGCTTCCTCATGTTTTTCTCTTCACTCTTTTAAATAGGTAGGTAGGTTTTGAACGTACTAAAGGCTTCCGATAAGTCCAATGGAAGTATCCCGCAGGATAACGCAGTTATTTTTTCCCAATTTTGAATTTTTTTGCATTTTTTTGTTTTTATGGCAGGCAGCAGATTTTAGAAAATATTTATTTGTCGCTTTTTTAATGTCGAAAATATAATTGAGGATTTAACATTGCCAACTTTAAATGGTGACAACTTTTGGAACTTTATTCGCTCAACTTTTCATTTTTTTTCAACTGATAAAAAGTCGTGGTTATTCGGTAGATACGAATTGCCCCTTACTTCCGTCATTGATTAATACAACATTTCTGCACACATCATGGATATTAATATAATTAAGAGGGATGGATATCACTTTGTTGTTACCTTTTTTGGGCCATAGATTCATTGAAGAAGACAAAATACGAATCCAAAAGCAAATAAATCAAATGCATTATGAATGCGTTGAATATAACACATAATTATTTTTGGCTTCCAAAGTCATAGGCGCAACTTCAAAGATATGCCATGATCGTCCATTTTTCGAACCCGTTTTTCTTTTGCATTTGTCTGTACTGGTAGTGTTTCTATTTCTTTCCATCAGAGTGTGTTAAAATAATACATTTGTCAAGACTTAAAATTGACAAGTACTTAATGACCCAATTTCTCTTTTCTTTTTTTTTACAATGGGGGGGGGGTTCTAACCCCCAAAACCCCACCTGGTTACGCCACTGTCCAAAGTTTCAGTGGAAACTTACTGGAGCTTGTACGAAATACTGAAAACTCCATTAAAGATTAAAATTGATATTATATTAGGAAGCAGAGGCATAATACGCTGATTATTATTAATTAGTAACATACTGAAAAAAGAAAATTATAAAATATATTACGAGTATATTTGCCTAAGCATATGTAGGTACAACATGATACATATTCTTGTTAAAAATCATTTATGCAAAGTATAGGCATTCCCAATGTATCATATTTCTCAAATAAGCAATTACATGAACAACTAATTAACACCTGCTCAATATACAATGCATTAGATTTGTAAGCATGAGCGATACAGCCAACTAGACAACGTACCTATTAATTTTAGACAATTCCGCGCCTCCTTTAACACCGCGTGAATTTAACTTATGAATTATTTTACCATTAGCATTAATCTCGAACAAATTAAACGATCTCTGTCTATCTCTTTCTACCAATTAGAGAATTATTTAGTTCACGAACTAGTAACTAGCGTGTAATTTAGTCGAAAGAAAGCGACCGTGGAATATCGAATGTCATTATCTCGCCTGTTAAAGTTACACACACATACATACACCAGGGATCGGACCGGAAAAGATGCAAAACGAACAAGGAAAACGTAGATAAAAGACTGTAGCATCTATAAATACCAATATACTTTTGAACATGGACTCTTTTTCGCAATATGCACACGAATATGGATGGCATTCTATAATTGTATATTAAAATAAGAGTTTATCTAAAGAACAAGTGCATAAAATGTCTTATGAAAAGTGTATTTTATACTATTTTTTCTATTTCATGTATTAAAAGTTCAAAAAGATTTAAAAATGAGACTTGTTTTGATAGAATATTTTGGAAATTTTGTTTTTTTGAAGTTGGTTACTCTGATTTTTAAGTAGAACATTTTAAATATTTGAATATCGGCGGTGTTACATTTTTTTTTAAATTAGACTGATTTATGATAATAAATTATTTGAAATTATCAACAAAATGGACGAAACAAATAATTGCACGTGTCCAGAGGTTCGCAAAATCACAGAAGACAATTTACAAAATCTTTTGCCAACAAAGTGGACATATCTATCAAAAACAATACCAGCTCTTTTTAAGTTGGTGTAAACAAAATAATATCGCGAATATTACCGAAAATGTATTGCTTATTTTGATGAAGAGAGCAAGATAACACAGACATCGTCCTTGTGATTTATAAAAGTATCGATATCTCAAAATTTTCTAAGCTTCTTGCATATTTAAAAAGAATATCTGAAGGCTACGAGCCTAAGAAATCCTAGATTTTAGAAATAGATTATATTAAATTAACCGTTTTATCATAGAAGCTGACGATGAAACATAATAATAATAATAATAATAATAATAGTAATAAAAACATCATTAACATCTACTAATTTTGTACATTATTTTGTTGTTTGTCATTAATACTCTGTTCTGATAAAAAATTTCATATTCTAGATTATCTGGTTGGAAAAATGCTACCAAATAAAAATTGCAAATGTGTTGTGGCAGCAGTGACACTTTAATTCACGTCCATAGATTTCACGTCTACGTTTACAAAATGGTGTCAACTCTTTGAAATTAATGTTTATGTATTTTAAAAATTGATTTTAAGACAAAATTAAAACAAAGTTACAAAGATAATATTAACTTATTATACTCTACAAAGTAAGTAATAACTATACACATTAATATTTGAACATATAATACAATTTATCCTTTCTGCATGTATAGTATAGATAACCAATAAACAAAGTGGAATGTTAATATAAAATTATTACTTTCAATATGATATACATTATTAAATGAATAAAGGTGATTATATAAATAGTAGATTCCTTTTTAAAAGCTAAAATATAAATGTTGACTCATGTGAATAGTATACATAAATATGCCTTTTTATAGAGCAACTAATATGTGTGTAAATTGCGCCTGTAAGATAAGCAATGGTATATTACATACCTAGGTGGAAAGTGTTTCATTACTGTCGAGAGATTAAGCAGTTTATTTCGAGACAGTAATGAAACTTTTCACCGAGGTTTTATAATATTTTATTTCCTCTTGTCTTGTTAGATACCAATTACAGTCGTCTAGACTACCTAAGTAGACGACTCTTTACAGGAACGGTTCCTGTAAAGGGTTGCCATGGCGTCTTTACAGGCCCTTTCTGTCTGTCAAGACCTTTCAAAAAAAAAAAAAACATTTATAATAAATACTTCCTTTAATATTGTACAATTTTTAACGTTCACAATTCTTATCTATTTATAATAATTTATAATTTAATTAATAAAATATGTTATTAATGTTTACAAGAATAAAAGTTAACAGTACACTTCGATTCGGGATGAAAATTAAATGTTGCGCCAGGAACAGTCAAGTGGCTAGTACTTTGCAGCTGATCGTTATAATTATTCGAATTATGTATATCTAAAGTTTCAGATGCAGATGCACTCTTAACTGTTCTGTCTCCTTGTATCATTTTAGCAATTTTAATTTTGTTTGTAACAGACTCTGCCATGTAACTTTCAGCGACAGACGATGACTTCCAAGAGCCATGGCGTTTTAAGGTTAACACATCAGCACCTGCATCTGCTAAAATGGTCGCTGAAGACCGGCGAAAACAATGGCCAGTGTAGCTTTCAGGATTTTCCAATCCCAAGAACGATGCTATGACACTCGGGAACTTGCCAAAACTTTTAATTCCTACCGGTTGTACGGTACATTTTCCATGACGGTAGGAGATAAAAAAGCGATTGTGATCAACATGGCACGGTCTTAATGATGCATATTGACGGTAGAGTTCCAAACAATTCAAACCTTCTCCATCGGCAACAATAGTGAACTTTCTGGGCACATGGGTTTTCGAATCAGGAATTTCAATAACAATATACTCTCCTTTGTCCTTAATATCGTTAACTCGCATCTTATACAATTCCTCACGACGGTACCCTCCATTTACACCAAATACTGTTGCCACCTGTGTGTAGAGTAAGATATTTTTAGATAACTACGCCGATAAGTTATCGAAACATACCTTTATCATTAAATATCTGTCATTTGGTGCTTCTGTCAAAAACCTATCAATATCTTGTCTGCTCAAATTTCTAGACTTTTTCGGTTGATAACCCAATGACTTCTTTTTTAAAAAGCTGGTTACTTTAGTAAATTTTCCAATATCAACGTTCTCGTACACTAACAACGTGGTCTTCAGCATAGACATAAAAGCCCACAGTGACGATGGTTTGTACTTAAGTGACTAATAAAAGGAATATAATCAGATGTGTTGGCATACAAACGTAATTTTTATTTACCTTTTCATAAATAAAGCTCATAATTAAATTTTCATTAACACCTTTGATTCCTTTCTCTTTTCGCCATTCACTGAAAACCCTAAATTGCTTCTCATACCGTTCTTTGGATTTTTTAGGTATTAGGCAGGCATTGGCTGCGTTTACCGTATCTTCAATTTCTTTGCAAACAGCAGTAAAATCTCCCCGAAAGTCTTCATCCGCGATTAAGTCCATTACAATAACACTTTTTTACAAAGAGCGACAAAGGGTTTTATTTTTGTAATTTTAATTACAAAACATACGAATCTCCTTGGTTACCATCACAGCAAACTAATTTTTCTACAGTGCAGAGACTGGCTTCGTATTACTGTATCATTTATTTATTTTTATCTATTTCTACAAGAGGAAATAAAACGTTGTACGCAGCTCGCTTGCAATTAGTCTTTACTGGGCTCACCGGGTTATGGGACTCGCTCCTTCGTCGCTCGCCCCACAATCTTCCCGGCTCACCCGTAAAGACTAATTTACTAAGCTTGCCACGTAAATAACTATTATTTACAACTATAATTATTATATTTATTTGTGATAAAAATTCCGATAAAAGTTTTGACATATCGAGTTATCAGATTTGTGATGTTCTAGCGTAAACGTCACATAAATAAACGTCAGTTTTTTCGGTGAATAGATTATAAAAGAAATGTTGAGTAGGAAAGCCTTCAAAGACTGCAGTCCACTGGAACAGTCCTCCCATAGCAATCCAGATATATTAGCTCGAATGGAGAACGACAAGAAATCATTATTTTATCAGATCAGTAATAGCAGGGCGGCCTGTCTATATAAATTCAAGCATCCAATAATTCTAATGTAACAAGTAATTTTAATAAACAAGTTTTTGTTCGTTTTGTTAATTAAAATGAGGTTGGAAGCGTTTTTTATGTATTATCAAAAATAAAGATAAACTAATATTTGATTTGAAATGGAGTTTGGGAAATGAAGGCAGGAAGTGAGGGCGGGAAGTAAACGTGAATAAAGTCACACTTCCAAACTTTTAAAAAATCAGAAATGCCAACATTACGCGTATGATTGTAAATAATAGTATATTACATACCGAGGTGGAAAGTGTTTCATTACTGTCGAGAGATTAAGTAGTTAACTTTATCTCGAGACAGGAATGAAACTTTTCACCGAGGTTTGTATACTATTTTATTTACAACCATAATTAATATATTTATTTGTGATAAAAATTCCGGTAAAAGTTTTAACATATTGAGTTATCAGATTTGTGTTGTTCTAGCGTAAACGTCAATATACGTCAGTTTTTTTCGGTGAATAGATTATAAAAGAAATGTTGAGTAGTAAAGCCTTCAAGGACTGCACTCCACTTGAACTGAGGGAAACTGTCCTACCGTAGCAATCCAGATATCTTGGCTCGAATGTAGGACAAGAAATCACTATTTCATAATATCAGCAATAGCAGGGCGGCCTATCTACATGGATTCAAGCTTCCAATAATTCTAGTGTAACAATTAATTTTTTGCACGACCCTTGCATAATAGGCACGTTCACTCCCTTAAATGAGGGAGTGAAGTGACTCTTTTGCTCCCTTGGTATAAAAAACATAGCCAACTCAATTTATGAATTTAATCGTTTATTTAATATTAATATTGACATTAATGTTAGTACCACCATTAATAGTGAACAAAGATGTTAATGGACTAATCACACGTTGCTTAAAGCCGCTAGAATTGGACAGTCGATTTTCTTTTACATTAATATCCACTTGATTTGACCCACTGGAAGTTGACGGTCGATTTTCCTTTTCCGAGTCTTTTCCGATTAGAATTTTTTCGGAAATCAAATTCTTATTAACTAATGAATTTTCAATATATCCCTCTGCGACAGTATCAGATTTCCATCCGCCATGACGTTTTATAACTCCAATTTCAACACCTGAATCGGCCAGAAAAGATGTTGATGAGCGCCGAAAGCAGTGGCCGGTGTAGGAAGATGGATTGGGTAAATTGAGGTATGAAGCTATTTGCTTAGGCAATCCTCCAAAAGTATTCTTACCTACGGGTTGTGTGGAACATTTGTTATTTCTGTAACATACAAAAAACCGTCTATGATCTGTGTTTTCTTTCCGCAGAACCATATATTTTTTACAAATAACAACAAAATCAATTGCACAGTTTTCTTTGGAGACTATCGTAAATGCTCTATTTACATGATTTTTGGTATTGTTTACAGATACCAAAATAGTTGATCCCAAGTCTTGGACATCATCTACTGTCAATTTTACCAGTTCATCCGATCTTAAAGCCCCAGCAATTCCCATAATCATTGCTACCTGAAATCATAGTGTATAATTATCTTAAATTAGAAACATTAACTTTTTTAGTTTACCTTAACCATCAAGTACTTTTCTTCTGGAGCGTCTATTAGAAATTGATGAACTTGCTCCTTAGTAAGAATTTTTGATTTTTTTGCCTGGTATCCAGTATTTTGTCTTTTAAGGAATGCTACTAATCGTGAGTACTTGCTGATGTCGACATTATTTTTCACGCTAAGAGTAGCTTTTATCATTGAATAATGTGACCACAGTGTTGAAGCCTTAAAATGCTTCGCCTTTTCGGCAAAATATACCAGGAGCACACTCTCGCTATGAATTTCATCTACTTCTTTTACCAGACACCAATCACAAAATTCCTTGAAGCACTTTTCGTAGATCTTCCTAGATTTTTCTGGCAATAAATTCACAACTATTTTTGAAGCCGTTTCTTCAATAGTTTCGTCACACATTTTTCCAATGCTTATTTAACGAAGCGAAGAAAATACGGGCAGTTTCTCGATATTCACAAAAAACCAATATGGCTACCCTTATTTATCGGTCGTCAAGGGTTTCCATCAGAACCAGCATGATTTTTGCGTTCGACAACTGGAAACGTCATGTTGACAATTTTTAAAAAAAGTTAGATTTCTTCAATTAAAATCGTTTGGGTCGTGCAAAAAATAGTATATACACCTCGGGAGTGAATGAATTTCTCCTCGGTGCTTTGTAGAGCCCTCGGGCTTCGCCCTCGGGCTACAAACTGCACCTCGGAAAAAAACATCATTTCACTCCCTAGGTGTATAATATACTATTATTTACAACCATACAATTAATAATTATTTGTGATAAAAATTTCGATAAGGTTTTGACATATCGAATTGACAGTTTTGTGATTGACATTGAGGTTAAGAAACGAGGGCAGTAATAGAGGGCGGGAAGTAAATGAGGGCAGTAATAAGAGGGCGGGAAGTAAACGTGAACAAAGTCACACTTCCCAACTTTTAAAAAGTCAGAAATGCCAACATTACGCGTATGGTTGTAAATAAAATTTATTACACGATACTATATTATTATATTAATTTGAAAATTACAAATTATTATATTACATAATGAGTTAGACTATATCGAACGTTATTTATGAAGTATACTAGGTGATCAATTTCAACGTCCCAACACAAATAATGATTTATACAGAGTATGATGCATATGTAAATTTAAAGAAATAAAATTTCAAAATTCTAAAACATGTTTAGTAGTGTACCTGAATGAATACAAAATTAAACTAACAAATTCCTGACATTTCAGTAAGAAAATATTAATTTTACAAATCTTATATTTATATATAGTTTTTCATGAGATTGCGTACCACAGAAATATATGTAGAATAAACAACACCTTATCATTGACTTTGGGTGTTGGTAGTAAGTTCAGAAGTAAATTGGTGTGGCTAGAGACTAGTACAAATATCGTTTTGGCAGTGCGGTTTGCCGATGGGATGCACTAGGGTCTGTAATCTCACCGACAACGAGCCAAACCCTTCCGAGAACTAGCTAGTTAGTCGGTTGCTTTTATCGAACGTATATCATCCTAGTTTGTCTATGTGTATGTAACTTTATACGTCGATGCACAATTGGGCGCGTTGCTTTTGTTTCGTGCGACGATAATTGTAATTAAGATAGAGAGAGAGAGAGGAAAGTGGGAACGGTGTCGTCCGTTTAAGGTGAACGTATGGTATAGGAGAGATAGGAATTGTATTCACGATTTATTCCGCTTAATCACATTGATTTGAAAAACAGACTTTGTTTGTTTTCTTTCCTCTGTTCCTAAATACTGTTCTTCTTTATCCATAATAAAGAAAGCCATCTGCGTTCTATTATACTTGTTGGAAACAATTTTTCTAATTGCTTTGATCAGAGACCATAGAAGAATTCGATAATGCAACTAGCAACTTGATATCATGTCTCAATATCGAAATCTATTGTTTTTTTCTCGTGTATAACTTTAATTAAAGAATTACTAATTAGATTAAATTACGTACATATTTGTTAGGTACACTAGATAAGAAAAAATAGAAAGTATAATATCACATATAGATTTTGATCTATAAAAGATCAATTATTTTGTTATCTTAAAAATAATCATTTAAATTTCCTAGAACAACAGGAAATATCACTCAAGACATACACGCACGAATTAATTTGTATATGCACGAATGAATGAATGCTCATAACCAAGCTGGTAATGAGAACGGCAACGTACAGACACGTGTTACGATCTTACATAAATTTCGTCATATTAAGAAGAGAATTTCATGAATATCGCATTCAATCCTAATTTTGGGTAAATTTTACATATTAATCATTTTATTGATATATAAATTCTTTATATGTATTAGACTAAATAATCAAATTTGAAATTGTTGACAAAACACTACATTTTCAGCTGTTTAATATGTCACTGCAAATTGTTTACTACACTTTAAAATATCTGTTCGAGGTTTTAGCGGGATATTTGAATCACTCGTTATTCTGAGACATGTATATATAAAAGCAGGGAGTTTTGTTTTAAATGTTATCTCTACCTAGCTATGAATGAAACGAGTTAGAAAACGAATAAATTTCTATTTTCCAACGTAAGAATCATTAACACTAACTTATTAACTCACTTCTTCCAACGTTTCTTTAATTACGCAATGCCTTCGGAAAGGAATTCTTTGGGTAATTCCGTAAAATGCAATCGTTTTCTACGCCTTCATTCCATAAAAATCGACGCCCTCTTAAGTGTTTTTTAAGTTTTGGTCGAGACTATGGGATGGATGTTGTACTTCCCTAAAGCCGTATTCATTGATTACTGCTTGAACAATTTGTGCCTTACGCACCATGCAGTTGTAGTGCAGAGTTTTCTGAGCAAAATTGTGTTTTTTTCGCGTACAGCCGTGATCAATTTTTTAATTGTCTTGGTAGACATTACCCGTTATTGCAGTCTCTTTTGGCATATACTCAATTAAGAGAATCCTCGCCACGTCCCAGAAAACTGTTGCCGTCACTTTTCTCGTAGAAAATTGCGTTCTTGCCTTCTTGGGCGATGGAGAGCCCTTATGAACCCATTGCATGGACTCTTGTTTCGTGGAAGGGTTCCAGTGGTGCACCCAAGTTCCATCCTCAGTTACAATTATATTTACGAAGTCTTCATTTTGATAAAATCTTCACATATTTGTCGTCTACATCATTTTAGTTTTGGGCTGAGCAGCCTGGAAATCCATCTTGCCGACACTTTGTCCATTCCCAAATCTTCGTGCAGAATTTTAAAAACACTGGTTCCTGATACTCCTATTTATAGCAATAACAAACTTTTACTCGGCTGTCAGTGAATACCAAATCCTCAACTTTGTTGATGATTTCTTCAGTTCGTGCTTCTATGTTTTCCATACTTTGGGTCATTAGGAATGGATTATCTGCCCCATTTGAACAGCTTACACCAAAATTTGACTTTGAAATAAGACGGGCTATTTTCCTCATACACTCTCATCATTTTCGCATGGATATTCTACTGCCTTCTTTTAATAGAAATTTCATGACACTTCTGTGTTCAAATTTCAATTCATTTTCTTTTCTCGAAACCAATGTAAAAGCAATCGAAACTAACTTCGAGATGACACTATAAGATGTCACAGAAACATAATGCAAGTAATAAAATTGTCGTAATAGCATATTGTATTCATAGCTAGGTGGATAACATAAAAAACTCCCCTCGTACTTACAAGTACTCCGCTATACTAGAGTATGGAAGTTCAATGTTCGAGCTGTATGTATGCTTGACATATGGCATCAAACTTAAGCTTTACATGTTAAACAGCATTACTCAACTACGTTATTACTTTTTTTCTTTAATACTCAAAGATTAATCGAATTGTTATGGCTTCAAGTAATAAAAATAATACATATGTACAACAATTTGAAAACGCTTTATTATATATCCGCACACATATGTTAAAATTGCGTCCTGATGTAATTTATGGGTTTTAAATAAGGAATAAGATTTCATATGGTAGACTTATTTATCGGGGTCGATAAATCAAGTGGACATTTATTGTTGTCAGGCCCAGATGATTTATTCATACTCCTACTCCGTACTTTTCCAGTAATGTTGGAACATGGGATATTTTCTGGAATGTATATTTAGTCAGGTTATATTTCTTTGAAGAAGCTTACGGAATGGTGTTTATAATTAGAAAAACACGTAAGTAAATACGAAAGATATACCTCGTAATTTGTGGATGTTAGTTGTTAGATATACCTAATTACCTATATTTATTTTAAATTTAAATATCTATGTTGACGTATTCGTAGTATGATTCTTATACGCAAAATATATACGTACTTAAACATTAAGAAACCGCTATTTTATTGACTTTTATCGCCATTTAAAGATTTAATAAATGTATGTTTCAGTAACATGTTGGCACGTGGCCGAAAGAATACACTTGAATTTTACCTGCTTTCTAGTAACATATTTGCTTTATACAAGGTGTCTCTAAAAGGTCTTTAAACAACTCTACCACGTATTTTTCGGACCAAAATAAACCGATTTAGCAAAACTTGGCTTAGTCAAAGTTGCTTAGTTTGTGCGCAATACGGTCCTGAAGTTGCAGTTGGAAAATTGTTTTTTTGTTATAAATTTGAAACGGCTGGAGCGATTGTGCTAAATTTTGTCACGTTTACATAGTTTTATGAGTCAAGAAATTCTGTATCAAAATTGTGATAGTAATCAATCCATAGGCGGAGAACCTGCGTTTATAAATATTAAAACATTTCCATTTTCTACGACAATGGATAAAAAAGAGTTTGTCTATAAAATTTAGATTAAGTGTCTTAAGTACAAGAAAAAAGGTACTCTTGGTAAGACTCGAAAAATTGCATCGTTTTCTCAAAAATCGCATTTTATGATTTGAGAACATTAAGTAGAGGACGGCAGCGCATACTGTGTGCTCCATGTACATGTATCTTTAAGCCGTGTACACGTGTCTTAGGTCGTTTAGACGTCTCTTTAAACTATGTACACGTCTTTTGACGTCGTTTTTGAATTGATAATTTTTTTTTGTAAAATGTTTTCTTTTTTAAAAAATACAGAACGGCCAATACCAGATAGGTTAAAACAAAAAGGCACTGGTTTACAAAAAAGATATTCTATTTATCTCGACAATTGATGCAAAAAATGCAATTTTTTTGATGTTTTTTTTTTGTTTTAAGAACTCCACTTGTGCCCTGCGTTTTGTAAAATACATATGTTTGTATTATATGGTTTACAAAAAAGATATTCTATTTATCTCGACAATTGATGCAAAAAATGCTATTTTTTTGATGTTTTTTTTTGTTTTAAGAATTCCACTTGTGCCCTGCGTTTTGTAAAATACTTCAAGATCTTACTTCAAGATCCTGAAAGGCGCCTAAATTTTTGCCGGTTTATTGAACATAAAAGAGCAAGAAATTTAAACTTTTGCAAAACAATCTTATTTACCGACGAAGCTTGTTTTACAAGAAGAGGGATAACGAACTTTCATAATGAACATGTTTATGCAGAGGAAAATCCACATGCCATTAAAATTAACCATTTTCAACATGAATTTAAAATTAATGTATGGGCTGGAATAATCGGAAATTTTATTATTGGACCTGTCAGACTACCGCAAAGATTAACTGGAGAAGCCTATTTGATTTTTTTACAACATACTCTTCCGGACTTGTTAGATGATATACCGCTAGATATTCGACGGAATATGTGGTTTATGCACGATGGTGCACCACCACATTTTTCGATGAACGTACGACACTACTTAAACCATCACTTTCCAAATAGATGGATCGGTAGAGGTAATGACGATGGATTATTTTTTTTGGGGACACCAGAAAGCCATTGTTTACAATACACCTGTAAATAATGAAGAAGAATTGTGGCAACGTATTCAAGAAGCAACCAATAATCTCAGAGGTGATGTAGAAGTTTTGCAAAGAGTTCAATTTAATTTCCTCCGGCGAATAGACCTTTGTATTCACGAAAATGGTAGACATTTTGAACACCTTTTATAATATCTTTTTTTTTTTTTTTTAAAAATCATTGTTTCATTTTCATTATTTCATTGTTTAATTGTTAATAATTCTGTTGTCCACCAACCAGAACACAATTGGAATTTATATGAAAAAACATTATTAAAAAAATAGCATCTTCGTATTAATTGACGAAATAAACAGAATATCTTTTTTATTAACTAGTGCCTATTTGTTTTGACCTATTTGGTATTGGTCGTTCCGTATTTATTAAAAAAGAAAACATATAAAAAAATTGTTAACAATTCTTAAAATGCGATTTTTGAGAAAACGATGCAATTTTTCGAGTCTTACCAAGAGTACCTTTTTTCTTGTACTTAAGACACTTAATCTAAAATTTTATAGACAAACTCTTTTTTATCCATTGGCGTAGAAAATGGAAATGTTTTAATATTTATAAACGCAGGTTCTCCGCCTATGGATTGATTACTATCACAATTTTGATACAGAATTTCTTGACTCATAAAACTATGTAAACGTGACAAAATTTAGCGCAATCGCTCCAGCCGTTTCAAATTTATAACAAAAAAACAATTTTCCAACTGCAACTTCAGGACCGTATTGCGCACAAACTAAGCAACTTTCACTAAGCCAAGTTTTGCTAAATCGGTTTATTTTGGTCCGAAAAATACGTGGTAGAGTTGTTTAAAGACCTTTTAGAGACACCCTGTATAACACTGAGATAATAATGTTATAATATGGTGTAGGTATATAGGTATATGAAGAGAAAATGAATGCGGATCTTAGGATGATATAATATATGATAAAGAATTTTATGGGTCAATTCCGCTGAAAATGCAACTGCAGGCACGTGTTTCGAACTGGACGATTCTCGTCAGTGCAGTATAGCCAAGGAATAAGATGAGAAACCTTGGATATGAAAAGCATCAATCAGAGACGCATACAGGAGACCGACTACCAAATGAAGCCTCAGCCAGAATCTCCTCGGTTTTGAGGATTCATCTAAACGTCGCCGCGAGGTAGACATTGTCCACCTGCGTTCCATCTGTACCCCTAGGATATGAAATGAAGAGAAAATAAATGTGTCTCTGATTGATGCTTTTCATCTCCAAGGTTATCCCATCTTATTTCTTGGCTACACTGTACTGACGAGAACCAACCAGTTCGAAACACCTGTCTGCAGTTGCATTTTCAGCGGAATTGCCCCATAAAAATCTTTATTATATATATATTCTTTGTTGCCGTATTTATATATTATTTAAACTCTTGACGAACATCATTGGGAATTTTCGACAGTTATTAAAGAAACACACTTTAGTTTATCATAATGTTTGATTTATTTTGACGATTCGACTTCTTGTTTTGGTCTTCATCAGAATAATATATACAGTCGAGAAACAATTTTTTTGAAAGATGGTGTATGTTGTTGAAAAATTGTTTCTCGACTGTGTATATTATTCTGATGAAGACCAAAAAAGAAAAGAGGTCGAAACGTCAAAATAAATCAAACATTATGATAAACTAAAGTGTATTTGTTTAATAACTACCGAAAATTCCCAATGATGCACGTCAAGAGTTTAAATAATGTAATATATACAGTGTGTCAATAAAGTAAGGAACACCCTAAATATCAGCTTTAAAACATATCTCTAGCAAAAACGCTCGGACACGTATTTTTTTATTTTTGAAGGCGCATTTTCTTAGATTAAATTGAAGTAAACAGGGTTATCAAAAAAGAAGATATGACGTTATCATGTGTTTTTTTAAATGGAATACCCTGTATATTTTTAATATGACAGTAGCCTAGGCGAGAAATAAACTCATTCTGAACATTGCTGATTACATCTGGCGTGATTCTTCGGATCTCTTGGCGTATGCGTTCTTTTAAATCATTAATATTTTGAGGTCTATTTACATAAACTTTGCTTTTTAGGTAACCCCACAGGAAGAAATCTAGTGCTGTTAAGTCAGGGGAGCGAGCTGGCCACTCAACAACCTCACGTCTGCCAATCCATCGGTTATTAAAAATCAAATTTCGGTAGTCACGCAGAGGTCGAGAATAATGAGGAGGTGCTCCATCTTGTTGGAACCAGATTTCATTACTAGGACTGTCAGGGGTATTTGGATCAGGATAAAGTTCCACAAGCGCAGGAAGAAGCTCTAACTGTAAAAAATCCAAATAGATATCCCCATTTAAATTTCCATCAAAAAAGAAAGGTCCTAAAATCCTATTTTTTAGTATTCCAGCCCAGACGTTCACCTTCTGAGGGTGTTGACTTCGAGCTTCCTGCATCCAGTGAGGATTATGTTCTGTCCAGTATCTACAATTTTTTCGGTTAACTGTTCCGTTTAAAGAAAAAGTTGCCTCATCTGAAAATAAAATGTTTCTAGCAAACATTTCATCACGTTCACAAAGTATTTGCAAGTTTTCTGAAAACTCCAAACGGCGATCAAAATCATCTTCCGACAATTCATGGACAAGATGCACTTTATAAGGATGATATTTCTGCTTATGCCAAATTTTTCTAACAGTCTCATGGCTGCAATTAAAGTTTAAAGCTGCTTGACGAGTAGCACAATTCGGATTATCTTGCACTGTCAGAAGAACATTTAACTTAGTTTCATCATCCACTTTTGGTCGCCCAGTTTTAGGTAGATCCCTAACATTTCCGTACTCCTCATACTTTAGAAGTATTTTACTTACAGTTGAGCGAGTTATTGGTTGCCGATTAGGATGCGCTGCATTAAATAGGTCGCAAACTTCCACTGTACTCCTTCTTCGGTCACCATAACCAATCATCATAAGAATCTCAATCCGTTCTCTCTCACTTAGACCCATTTTTATCAAAAGAAATGGCAATTATAAAACAAGCAAGGCCAAACACACTAACGATGGTTAGTCACTGTCTAATTAGATAAGACGTCACCTTCCATACTGACAATTCTGTCATGACAACGTTCAAAGATTAAAATTACCAAAAATTATCATGTAGTTCCACCAAAAGTGTTTTTTCAATTTCTACAAGTAAATATTAAAGATATCCCCAACAACTCATATATCGTTGAAATCTTCATGAGAAGCTCTTTTGATTTTCTTAAAAATATACAGGATATTCCATTTAAAAAAACATATAATAACGTCATATCTTCTTTTTTGATAACCCTGTATACTTCAATTTAATCTAAGAAAATGCGCCTTCAAAAATAAAAAAATACGTGTCTGAGCGTTTTTGCTAGAGATATGTTTTAAAGCTGATATTTAGGGTGTTCCTTACTTTATTGACACACTGTATATACAAGAAATGTAGGTATAAAAGTAATTAGTTATATTGGCTTAGCGGCAATGTAATGACAATTAATAACAGTTTGACAACAAGATGCCATCTAAAAAGTTTCAATAACTAATAAGATATAATGCAAACGAGAAATGTGTAAAAGTGATAATGTGAACAATCAAGCATAGAACTATCACTACTATCTATGCAATTTTATCAAACGGTCTTGATCAATCATAGACATGCATTTAATTCCCCTACACAAATAATATCGACGCAAATTTTACAATTAAAAGAGTAATGTAAAAATTAGGAGTAGAGCTATTTTATTACCTTCATATTATACAAGTGCTTTTTTTTATAAAAAATGTCTTTGAAAATCGGTCAGACCATTGACTTCTAGCAGAAAACGTCTTTTTTGCGATAATTTTTGTATAAAATAAAATTAAAATTCGGACTGGAAGTAGAACACTTACTCTTTTTGCGAATATCTTGTAAATTATGCATTCTATAGAGATTTATTAGTACAAAAGGATTTAGAACTGGATTTGGAAGAATTTTTATACGTAAAAAAATTCAAAATCACTTACTTCTAGGTTTATGAAATTGATAATAGTATTTTTTGAATTAAGTTTTATAAACCTCATTTTAGTCACGAGTTTTATTAATTACGTCCGAATCGCAGCAGAGTGAGTGTTTAGTAAAACGAGTAACATAAAGTAAAATACCTTAGTACTAAAGAGCAATTCTTCCATTATTCTTTTAATTTTTGCATTCAATACAGTAAAGTTGGCATATGTAAATAATGATAAAATTGCATGTAAAAATAAAAATAAATAATATAGAAAAGTGTGTAGGTATTCTTAATTCATTTTTAATTAGACTATTAAGAATTATAAGACAAATAATTAATCAAATTATATTCAATGGTTATAGGCAACTCCTTATGCATCAGAGCAACCATAAGATTAATGTGAGTAAAACAATTAAATAAACAATAATGCATAATACAACATATTGTTGCAAGTCAACGAGATAAAAGCCTATACTAGTGGAAAAACATAAAAGATACATAACAACATGGAAATGAATATCAAACATTAAAATTCGTATTAATTATATTTAAAAATATCATTTAATTAAGTAGAATTTGTTTATTTATAGTAAGTATACACATTTTTTTTTCTCAGAGTATTCAATTATACATAGGTGGAATATGAGCTTAATTGATTTAGGTAAACAGAAACCGTATAGCAAGTAAATTTTAATTGAATTATGGAAATTATATTAATGGGAATTTGCTAGCGCGGGCGTAACATACCTAAGTACGTATATCATGCTAAAACACCAGCAGATGTCCTTGTAAACGATAAGTCTTTCTACTCACTAAAGAAAAGCATAATTCGCGTTTGCGTATTTTATGTATAAGTTATTAAAGCTTTAAATTGTCAAGCAATAAAATAAAACAGCAGCCAAGAAATAGGAAGAAAATGACGAAACTACTCGGTCATAAATTTTACGCTTCTTATGTCATACTTATTCATTAATTTTGTATATTGCGGTTATTGACGCGATGACACATTCCCAGACATTGAACTAATAAAAACACGCCTCTGTTTAATTTTACATTGTTTATTAATAGTGGTGCCAACTTTATTTTAATTTCACCAATAAATCTCTAAAATCTTGAAAAGACCGATATTGCCATTCTGTATTATTGAGTTAAATCTTTCTAAAACTAGAGCTCAAAAATATAATGTTATCTTTTGAGTATTGCAAATATTTTATGACAATTGTTGTGGGATTTCTGTTTTGTGTGAGATTGCGAAAGTTATGCAATAATATAATTTTAATGCCTTACCATTCTTGTTAAACCTCGTCTCAGAATAAGAAGGAGTGATTCAAATATTGCGCTAAAATGGTCCATATTTTTTTATTAAGTATGTTTTAATATATTTTAAGTATATTTTATTGCGTCATTAAATACAATCTGTGCTTTTATTAGAAATCTTAACGCAACGTTTTCTTTCTGGTTTTTGGAGATATGATCAGTTAATTAACACTATAAAAATTAATTTATGACATTTTTCATATATCAATTGCATGCAATTTTTTGTTTTGAGCCTGTAGTATACATACCTAGCACATTTTGATATCTGAAAAATTAAAACTTCCGATTCGTTACGCCATTTTGTTTTTTTGGAAAAAGTCAAGGACTTGGGCAACACAAAATTTGCCAATTTTCTAATTTTAACATAAAGAAGACATAAAAATAAAACTATTTTATCTATTGTACTTTTTCGGGAAACGCACTGGAACGCCACAATTTTAAAAGAATGAACATACCTTTTAAGTTAGTGGCATAGGAAATCCAAAAATTAAAAGAAAATATTTATATTACCCTTTACGGCATTACATAATTCTTAGCGTATTAACCGCCGCGCCGATCTATACTAAGAAAATGATTAATGTTTAATATTCAAATTAATTTAATTTTGTATATTGTTCCGTATTTTCATTAGCGCAAAATTCTATAACAAAACAAAAAGAATTTCTATAGAAAAATAGACTATAAAAAACACATTTTGTCCAGAAATTCTGAAAGAAATTTAAATGATTTTCTTGTCCTTTATCGCATTACCTTCCTAATTCAATTAGTGTGGGTTTTCGTCTATTATAACAGAATTATTAAATTTTTTTAAAATTAAATTACCCTTCATACATACCACAAAACATACTATTTAAAATTTTACGAATTTTATGTATCGACTACTAATTTTTATACTACTGGTTTCGTAATTTCCTCAGAAACAATCCGACACAAAATCGCTGCCGACGGCAGAACCGACAAAAAGTTGGTTTTAAGAAAAAGTGAATATTGCTATGTATTTGTAACAAATACTTAATTAAATAATCAAACTTTATAGTATTTTATATAAAAATTATTATAATACGCTTAGGAGAATGTTGCATTTCATTACTACTTTTTGATTACTGCAATAAAACGCATATAAAATTCGCATAAGCTATTAATATTCATTAGCAGGTAACTATAAGTTCATATTTTGTTTATATGATCCCTATAATCTCTACTTTTAACTTTACAAATTTCAACTGCTCCTTTTTGCTCCTGTCTGAGAAAATGACATCTAAAGAAGTTGGTAACATATTATGTCTTTTGCATGGGTAGATAAACTTATTGCAATTCATTTCACATGATGCGCATAGTATTTTGCCGCAGTTATGCGTGTATTATTTCCATGAAAATATATTGTAAAGAATGTAATAAAATCTAAATTAACATTGAGTAATTAAATGTAATATTCTAGGTTAATTTACATTTTGTTAAGTCAAGTGTATTAGAGACGTACCATAAATTATTATTAATATTGGTTTAAAACAATCATTCACGATCTAATACATATCTTGAACAATTACGGACGGATATGTGTTTCGGCCTCTATAGGTGCTCTTAAAAACTCAGACCGTCCGTATATCTGTCAACTTGCATATAATTGTCTATGAAAGAAATCAGCGACATCTGTTAAGTAAACATCATACCCAGGCATACATATACAATCAATCATATCTTATACGCACGCATTGTTTTGAATTAAAAGCTCTTAAAACATCAAGTATTACTTTTTAAATTTGGCAATTAAGTTTCCCCGTCTAGCAGCTTACGTATCTTGACGTTAAAGTATGGGAATATATGTCGTGACTTTGTTCACTTTTCTTTGTAAACGTTTTGAACTTATTTGTTTGGGAGCTTTCATTTATTTGTATACTATTACGAACTTAGATATTTAAAGAACAATATAAATAAATACCAGTTAATTTTCATTTGTATTGCAATCAATTTTATTAATGATTATGTAGAGCTTTATGGTGTAGATTTCTGACATAGTATTGTTGTAAATCATTTCACCTTTCCTTTGCGCCGACTGAAATTTTACCGCAACCGAGAGTGTGAATCAGTTAAGTCGCCCACGATGAGCTTTTGAATAGCGGTATTGTGTTTACAATTTACCAAGGTTACGGTGTATTGTAATTAAAACGAAGTCGATTGACGGAATTAGATTTATACTTTCCAAGTTAATTACACGGTACTCACTATAAACACGCACACATCTATCTGCAATACCTTACTATTCTTAGAATGTTAGGTGGGGATTGTGCAATGTATGTACAACATATGTAATTGACTCAGATGCGTTTGTGGTTAGAGAGGAATGATTTATTTTAGGTTTATTAAAGAGTAGCTATGATTTATGTGATTGTAAAAATGAGTGAATGAAATTATCTAATCAAAATTAGTTTAATTGGTCAATTATGTTATAATAAATATGTACACTGTAATTGAAATGAGTAAGAATTACAGCATTGCTAATATTAAATCTTATAAACTAGCATAATGTTTTTTTTTAGATCTCAGCTTTACAAATTTGATTAATTATAATTAACAATTAGTAACATTAATAATTGAAAGAATGTTAGAGTAAATACTTATATATTTATATATTGTTTCTAAAGTAGGTGACGTTGTAAAAAGTTATTTATATTTTATAAACAAAATTTTGATGATTGTCATAAAATAGGAATTGCATGTTTGACATCAGATGGAAAATTGATCTTCAAAATCGATAGCGATTGTCATAAGAAGTTCAGTTGTCAGTTGGAGAAAAATCCTAAACTTATATTTATATATCAGAAAAAGAAATATATTGGGTATAATCCGCTGTAGAGCAACCGTAGACACGTGTTTCTGACTAATTGGTCGTCATCAGTACGGTGTAGCCAAGGATATTAATATATTTTACAAATGAATGTATTAAGCTCCTAAACAACAATTTCAAAACGTTTACAAAGAAAATTGAATAAACTCATGATATATATTTCCATACCTTAGCTTCAAGATTCATAGGCTACTAGACGAAGAACCGTAATTGCAAAATTTTACAGGTAATACTTGATATAATCTTAAGGGTTTTTAATTTAATATTCATACACAGTACTGATGACGACCAATTAGTCAGAATCACGTGTCTACGGTTGCTCTACAGCGGATTATACCCAATATTTTTCTTTTTCTGATATTTTATGTATCCGCGATAATTCCTTATTCTTTGACTTATATTTACATATACCGTTTGACTGAAATAAAAGTAGATATAGGGAAACACAGACACGCACACATGTGCATGCAAACATGAAATGGAGGGGTACGATAGTAGGGGAGTACAGATGAGTTCATATCGGGACACCGGGGTATCGAGGCTTTAGTGCAAAACGTTGAAAGCTAGTATGCAGACGTTTGCTTTAAGGAATTGCTACGCTATGTACGGCTTTTGTATAATATTTTGGTAACTGATGTATAATGTATTAACATTGAACTGAAACAAAACTCTATAAAATTTGTAACTAAAATAAAATTCTTATAAAAAATTAAATAAAATTCTCACATTTAAAACGAAACAAAATATTATACTTAATGAACTATACAAAATTTAATGTTGAAGATGTTCAAATGTCTGTCCCTCTTGCATCAAGCAGTACCCTAAACGATTATAAAACCCATTTCGTACATTCGATAGCATTTCAGGAGTAATCATTTGTATGGCGTATGTACGTTCACGCTATAAAGTTACGGAACGAATGCCATGTCCGCGCTCTCGATCTCCCCACTATCTCCCCACACCACCGGTCTTAGGTAAACCGAAAGCCACTCTTGAACTGTTGTATACATACATACATAGGTACATGTTTATGTGTGTGTATTTGAAGATGCATATTAACTTTTAAATACGACAATCTGTATAAAATTTAATCAATCCATAAACTAAGTTCCGTTGGTTATTATAGAAGAACTAAGCAGCTTCAGTCATTCTTGGATTATTTAAATAATGACGATATTCTTGACAGGTATTTCTTTTCTGGGGTCTGATTTCATCTTTCGGCATATACAAACAAAATAATAGAATATGACAAGGGGAAAATACTAACAATTTCTTCATTATTTACCCAAAAATTTCTTTTTGACGAAGAAGTTAAGCTGCAACAAATAAGGCCCAACAAATACCTAGTAATTTGGAGAAGTTGCATAAGTTTCAGATGTCGTAGTTATGGATTACATCAATTTTCCCCACAGAAAGAAGAAGATTTTTAGAAGTTGTTTCAATATAATAACATAACAAACCCGTTTGAAAATATTAAACTGAGATTTCGTGTCTACATCAAAACGACCAAAAATTTTACCACAAGGATTTCATTAAAAAAAATAGGCGACTCCAAGTAAGTATTTCGTTGAAAGTCCTACACTTACCATCCATTAGCGTTTGGGAACCTCATAATATAATAAAAATTCTTTCTCTGTCTGCATCATAAAAACAAAATAAGTTGCCAAAAAATAATAGTTTAATTGTCACAAAATTATTTGGTGTATTATTCAATATTTGGACACTTGTATTAGCATCATTATTAAGACACCAGCGCTTAAAATACATTCATCAATCATCGACGTGAAGAAGAGAATGAAAAAGTAGAACAGCATATTTTTATAACAGCTGCGAACGAGTTTTTAGACTTTTCTTCTTTCTTGACCTTGACCAAGTGTTACATGTTTTCCCAATATTATAGAGATACCTTCGGCAACAATTACTAGGTGATGGTTTCCTTTGATAAATTGAACCGTTGAATATGTTTTATGATGTTACTGTCGTGGTATAAGATAATGAGCTTTTTTTATTCAATAACAAACTCGATATACATAATTTGTGTGTTCTGTATTTTGATAATTCTCTACTTCATTTGAATTATAAAAAGGAGTTACTCTATTTTAACATATCTATCCTATAACACAAAATTTTGATCTGTCGTAATTGCAAAAAATTGCAAGTAGTATGAACATGAAAACGTATTGATAACTACTCCATTAGCAGTAATAGCAGCCCTTACATTAACAGAGAAACGTGCCGACTTCATATCTAGTATTTCTCGGTCTATAAACCTGAATGTGCCGCGCCCGTTGTTAGTCGATCGAAACGTCTTTTCGTCAGAAAAATTACATTATTCCAGAATTCAATATCGTTGCACAAATAATTTAGTGCAAAGATTATTCTATATTGTTTATGGCGTTTCGATAAATTTTTTTGGCTGCAATACAATTTTTATGTCTGGACATTTGAATTCTACCGCACGCTGTTGACCGAGAACCGGAGCAACAGCATCTAATGCACAAGAAAACGGATGCTTTCTTAAGAAACCACTAGAGCGGTATTATGATCTTCTAAAGAAATCTATCTGATACCGCTTCCTTGTTTTCTATTAATTGTTTGTTGTTACACCCGCATCAACGTCGCACTAAGATAATAGTCTAAGATAAATTACGGTATTAGGAGATCACTGTAGTGAGGTGGATGAAATTGGAAAACGCAGGGCCGAGCTAACTCGAGTCGCAGACGGCGTGACGGTTCAGGTAATATGAACAAAGAATAGAGCGTCGGTCGGCGACGACGCGAGCGACGTTGTCCGGGCACCAGGACACTATACTACCTTAAACGGAAACCTACCTGCGCTTCCTATGAACAGCCACTGGCTGTGTCCCTCCAGCGGGTTTCCTACGGATCACCCTGTATAGGTCGGCTGCGCGAAGCCTTATTCATGTGCTTGTCACAAAATTAATCAGAATATGTTGAGGTAAAATAAAAGAGAGGTTACGATGTGTAGTATGATATATATTAAATTGTTTGTTCTTTTTTTTTAAAAAATGTTGAAGGTATTAACAAGACAGTTTGAATTTAGTAAATGTTAAACAAGATAAAATTTTGAAAATATAATAACTAGTCGGTTTGAAAATTTTAGAAAATGTTAAACTAGATTAAATCTTTAGTGAATCTTAACTATATATTTGACATAACCTCTGCACATCGGCAGGGAATGGTCGGCAGCAGAAACGTTTCGTCGCCTCACAGGCTTTTCTACATTTGATAGTATATAAAGTGCCACCAACGGCAATGTTTTACGATATGTGGTTTTATTTGTTACACAAATATAAAGAAAGTTGTTTTAAGATTAGCACTTAAGAAAAATAAAGAGAAGGGAAATCATTAAATTTATAATAACATGTTTTATTAATGTTTTAACGGCAATGAGTTATCTAGAATTTTTTTTTATAAAAATAAAAATTAAACACATCAACGAGAGCCCCAATCAACACCTACTTAGGGTCACTCTGTGTACGGCAAAAACAATTTACAATTTAACAGTAATTTAATTAGGAATAAATGTGACTACGCATATGATAAAGTGGTGCAATAGGTATCTTATAACCACCCAAATAGTCTTAGAACATAAAAAAAAGTAAGGTAAAATGTCCAGCTCACTGGCACAAAATATCGATAAATTAGTCGAATTACACGTCGAAAACTATGTATATAGTTGTACTTATCTGGCCACGGTGCGGAGGAAGACTCCCTAGCTGGTCGGAGAAAATCCACCAGAAGCCACTGAGAAGGATGGAAAGGTACAACTAATAGAGCGACGATGGCTGTCACTATGTTCCTCAACGGGAATGTACGGCGGCCATGACAGTGTATAACTAGTGTAGGCTTAGCCTAGTACCCACAATTAAAATCCTATTAAATTAGAAAAAGAAAAAAAACAGAGATAAAACCCCGAAGATTAACACAAGATTTACTCAACTTACCCCAAATTACTGGAGATCCGCGAAATCGACTTCACAAGTCACACAAAAGCACAAAATTAAATCCAGGAGCCCAACAGCATGGATCTTCGCAAATTCGATAAGCGATAAATACGGTAAGACTTGCGATAATTCACCTATACTAAGGTATCGACATTCACTACTTATCTCAACAAAGCCGTCTAAGCGTAATATCTACTAGACATAGTAATAAAATTACTAAAAGAAAATAAGCAGTTCTGTACTATTGCTCTTTAGGCAAGATGGACTTGGAAAGTGAAGTTGAGAACGTGTTTCCCCTTGGATAATGCGCTACAGCCAATCACGCACGCCTCAAATATAACGTAACACGGAAATGGCTCAGAATAGAAAGCGGGAGAAATTCAAATAAAATTAACGAACACAAAACTTAATTACAAAAGAGAGCGTCAATAACGTGACCTATATAATTAAACACAGGCATACTCGGAACTTAAGATGATGATAAAATTTACTGAAATACACCTACAATGCACGTAAAATTTATAACGTTAGGTAATATGAAAGGAAAAGTTCGCGCCTAAAAGTTGGTATTGCGGCGAACCGTCCGTTACACCAGCGCACGCATGACATCTAACCAAATAGATTTGTAAACAAACGCTAATCAGCCCCATCACACATTATAAATATCCGGAACTCAGGTAAATAGACTAGATCTGACCAAATTACGCACGCACAAGAACAGACGGGCTTAGCCCCGATCTATTCGTGCTTTACAGGCATAAAATAATGAACGTGGATGCGTCGATTACATCCCAAAGGTTATGTGCATCGGATGACACGGAACAACGAAATCACTATGGACGGCCCCGCTGTTAACATCAAGTGCATGACCGTGAGGAAAGAAAACAAGTATGCACGAAGTCTAAAGCTATTCTCATGCCACAATATACCTTTTCTTTTTAAGCGAAGAACAGTCTATAAAACCAAAAGAGGTTATCCGATTTCATAGTACTTGATTCAGGTGTAGTAAAATAAACAAGGTGCTAGAAGAACAAACTAACACAATATTTCCCTCCATAATTATGGTGACAGGAAAGCAGTAAGACAATCAAGTTTACCCAGATGACGAAGCCCGAAACATAAAATGTCGATGAAAATAACAATGTTACAACCGAAAAAATTAGGACTACGTACACAATGCAGGTAGGTCAGAACGGCAATATAAATGGCCTCGGAAAATAGTTATTTTAAACGTAGGTTTAAGTACATTTACACAAGTAATTAACTTTATCGTGCGAATGACCCAAAATTAGATTTCAATAAATTTAACCTAAGAAACAGAAATGTGTTTACACAATAGATATAAGCATGTCAAACTAGTTCACCAGAAATATATCAGGCACGCTCGTAAAGTTGCGATTTAGAATATCAAACAGTGCGAAAAGCATAAGAAATGCGAAACATTAGCAAAACGTAAAAATAAAGTATAACATTGTTCTTGCTCCCAACGGTTTTTGACATTTTGTACGGTGCTTTTACTAACTCCGAAAATAAACCCTACTTCTCTAATTGTTCGCTGTTTTTGCAGCTCGGAAATAGTTTGAATTTTTTCTTGATTACACAATTTTCTTGGCATTACAAAAAAAATTTTCACTTTGACAACCCAATTTGTTATTTAAATGACAAGTCAAATTAAAGTTGTCGACAAAATTTAAAGGCATTGACATGTACGATTCACATAGAAAAAATAGCTTGTCCTACTTTTTTTAAAGAATCGCCAATAAAAGAAAAGGTGAACCTAAGCAATGGTTGAGCATGTAAAAGTAATGGATTAATTAAACCAAATCATTCTGGCATTTGACAGTCAAAGTTAAGCGGCTGTTAAATATATCAGTGTAAACGGCTATAAAATATTAAAGTAACTTTAGTATGAAAATTTTACAAGAATAGATCTAACTATGTTTTGTTGTTCAACCACTAACGTCATGAGAAAATATTAGAGCGGAAATATTTTTTTATTAAACCATTATTTCGCTAGCTTTTTATAGCTTCATCATGTATGTTAACCACACACAATATAATTATTGTTAAACAATTCCCTAATAAAGTGACACACGACAAAACCAGTAATAAGATAGTGCTAATAGTTACATCATTTGTGAAAACCCACGCATTTCAACTCCATAAACCGTATACATTGTTGATTGACGCTAAAAGTTTCAAATTGACGTTAATAACTAACGGATTGATGGCTTAATGTTAATTATAAATAACGCGAATGAATTAATAATAACTTTTACTTACTTGAGGAGGCTACTTGTAGAAAAAGAAATTATTTACGTCATTAGTAAACAGACATGTTTTCGTATACAAACATATGCAATATGTCTATACATTATGCATATGTGTTTAAGTGTTACCGAATAAAATGCAAACAGTGGATTGTATCAGGAGAAATTTTTACATGCACCGATGCCCTCATACAAGGAAACCTTGACATTTAATTAATTAAGCGTGTCTTTGCCTACCGCACATTGCGAGAACAAACATTTTGATGTTGATTTTGTAATTTGATTAGAAACAACAGAACGATTCATTAGCACCCGCGCTTATGTAGAAGAGTTCTGTCGTGAGGCACACGATTCTTCTTTGTTAATTAATTATATATACGCAGCTGGAGGTATTTCCTTTATAGACACTAACATATTTAAATTCCAGGTGTCAGATTTCTTTATGGATACCTGTAGGAATGTGGCGGATATATAATAATTAATTTAAACATATTGACATTAGGTGTAATTTTATCTCATATTTTGAAAGCCAGCCAGGGGACTGATTTGAGGTTGATTGGTATAGTAACTCTTTGATTTCATAACGACTAGTAGTTATTTACATTGACTTTGATAAATAAATTTTGCAATAATATGAGTGTAGTTTATCCCGATCCAAATCTTTTGACTGCTCTCACCATACTATTTTAATAAATAAATTAGAGATATGTTCGCATTATCGACTTATTCACGTTAACAAAGGTTTTATACAGCGTTCGGCAGCTGGTATGACACATATTTATGAAGCTGAAAAATGACGAAGTTAAACCAATTTGCGATATACACTGTGTATCAGCCAAATGGAATAAATTCGATAATAAGTTAATGGGTGTTCGAAAAAACGCTCGGACACGTCGATTGGTATTTTTAGTTGTGCATTTCTTTATTCAACAGAAACTTTTTATACATGGTGTAATCAGTAATCAGTCTTTATTAGACATAACTAGTTGAATTTTCACTCTCTTCGAGCTTGAATCGGTTAAAACGCGAGGATCGCCTTGATGCTCTTTATAGTGTCCTGTATATAGGTACGTCTAATTTAAGTTTTTGCGCAAACTGTCATTGCGTCTAAAATTAGTTGACGTTTAACCGTCATTGTTGACATAAGTAAATGTGGCTATTGCGTGTAATTTTTTTGGTATTAAGAGCGTTTTTATAATATTAAAAAGTCGTTATTGTTTTTGCTGTACTTACATGTGATAGCTGAAATCCAATTTTCGTAAGACTATCGTCGAAAATTAAACTTTAGTTGGATGTTTGAACTTTCTTGTTACTTTAAAGAATATTACGCATTACATACTCAACATTAGCACTTTAGTAACTGTTTTTCTTCGGTGTATTCTATTCGGTTACGTTTGCACACAGAAGAATTAAAAATGCGCATATCTTCGCTATAATTTTTGTATGTTTAGTTTACGTTTTGTCGTATAAATACTATAATCGTTTTCACTGAAGTTAATGCTCTTTAACGCGTTCGTATTTGATTTTCTCGATCTGTATACTCGCCTGTCTTTGACAGTTCGAGTTTTTAATTAACGACACCTGCAAACGTTTAAGACTGTAATTTTTAAATGATATACCAACAATATATTCACCTTATGACGTTAATTCTTTCAACCTTACTTTAGGATAGGATTCGTGTTCTGTCTTCTAAATGTCAATTCTTTGCGTTCATCGTCCTGATAATTATGAATCTTGATACGTGTGTCCATCGTTATAAGAAAATTTCGAAACATCAAACTCTATCACAAAAATGAAATTTCTTCGTGCAGCTGTCAAAATCATACGTCCGTTTGAATTCATGACACGTTATCGCCAACTCGTCATTGCAATTTCTTTTTACCGCATCCCCCTACAGAAAGGCTTTAAATGAGTCGTACCTTCGACAGCGAAAGACTTGGCACGTGGACAGTGCACTCAATCGTCGCGGAAAAGTCCACTCTTTTGGTTTCCAACCCTCTTTCGGCACTCTAAACCTCGACGGCGTGAAATTTCTTCGTAAAAGTGAAACTTCTGCAATTCTTCCATGTGCCTGTCATACCTGACATTTTTACGATCTTTATCGGGTGTCAAATAGAATTCGTCATAACGTAAGCCATTTTTCTGTTACAACATCGACTGCACGCTCCCCTTTAAAAGCCCATATCTCTGCACACGCTCCACTAAAAAGGAAAATCTCTCCGTCGAGGAACCCTTTAAAGTCGTCCGTACAACCACCCAAAAGGACAGCTTTCAATTTCGCGTATCCAGAGAGGAGTTCTTTGCGTAAATTCGCTGATTTTTGTCGATTTTAACGGTTCGGTTAGTAACCAAGGCGATTCGGTTAAGCTATTTTAACCAAGGCGATTAGAAATGGTCACTCGAACAGCTTTTAGTATGTATATAATGTAATAGTGGCCAATTCAAACATTAGATATTATTATAAATATAACACCCTATATATTATTCAATTTTTGGATTCTACAGAAAATTCTAGACATATTACATGTACATTTTCCTATACCTATCTTCAACTGTTTCAGAAATATTAAGTGTTTTCAGATTCATTGCAAAAATTAACATTGCAGAAAGAAAATTATTTGATTACAGAAATTCGCCACAACAAACTCAAAAAGTAATAAGTAATCCGTATATTTCTTGATAATGTAAAAAAGCGAAAAAAAAAACATTCTTTTTTTACCGATATGAAATAAACAAAAACTGTAAATACTTGTTTGTTTAAAACGCCTGGGCCTCAGCAAATTGTTATCTGCCTGCATGACAGTTTAGTTGTCAGTGTTATAGTCGTCAGAATTTTGTTAACTGCATACCAGAAAAATGGTTCATTTAACAGAAATGCGCAAAATGACAATTCTACAGATGATTGGTTATGGAGATAACACACGGACACAAATGGAAGTTGCTCGCTTATTTCATGAAAAAATTCCAAATTTGCCGCCTATATCCCAAGGGACAATTAGTAAAATAGAAAAGCAGTTTTGCTAGCTTGGACATGTAAGGCAGATAAAAAAGCAGCTACCAATGCAATAAGTGATGATAACAACCTGGATATTATACGTAAGTTTAAGGAAAACCCACATACTTCTAGTCGACAAGCAGCCACAATGTTTGATGTTAGCCATTCATGGATTATTCGAACATGAAAAGACATGCATCCCTATAAAATGATACTAACTCAGGAGATCGTGGAAGATGATTTTGATAGGAGAACGTATTTTTGTGAACAAATGATGGCAATGTTAGATAACAATGTGATCCAATTAGAGCATGTTTTGTTTTCTGATGAGTGCACCTTTACACTTCACGGTCATGCTAATCGTCAAAATTGCCGCTATTGGTCGAGGAAAAATCGTCACTGGACGAGAGAAAAACATACGCAATACTCTGTAAAGGTTAATGCTTGGGCAGGAATTTATGGAGATCATATCATAGGTCCCTTTTTCATTGATGTCAATTTGAATGGCGATAATTATTTAGCACTACTCCAAAATCATGTCGTGCCAACTATGACAAGTTCCGCCCCATTACCAAATCAATGTCCGGCAGTACCCCAACCGAATATTTCCAAATCATTGGATAGGGGGGGGGGCGAAGATTGATTGAATGGCCAGCGCATTTCCCTGATCTGACGTCATTAGACTTCTTCTTACGGGGATATGTCAAAAGCAAAACTAAACTCGTCGACTTAGCCGACGAAGAAGACGAATAACGATTGTGAGTAGACAGGTCACGTCTAGATGTCGAGTAGCGTTAGAAGACATTTCTATTTAAGATTAGGATGTTGCCAAGACCTTCGCGGCGAGCATATTGAACATCTACATTGACATTAATGTTTTTCTTTTTTTTTTTACATTATCAAGAAATAAACAGATTACTTATTAGTATTTGAGTTTGTTGTAACGAATTTCTGTAATCAAATAATTATCTTTCTTTAATGTTAATTTTTGGCATAAATCTGAAAATACTCAATATTTCCGACACAGTTGAGGATAGGTATAGGAAATTGTACATGAAATATGTCTAGAATTTTTTGAAGAATCCGAAAATTGAATAATATAGAGGGTGTTGCATTTAAAATAAAAGAGTTAGTATTGGCCACTCATGACACATCATGTATAAGAAGTTTCTGCTGAACCGACTTAAAGATCAAGGTATACGTGCCAGAATACTGGAAAACGGCCCCATACTAACTAGAGAATACTGAGTTCGCAGACTACAATTTGCGAGAGATCATGCTAAAGATTGGGCTAACATTCTGTTCACAGACGAGTCTAGGTATTGCCTGTTCTAATTAGATAGACGCCTGCTAGTATATAGACGAGATAGTGAGCGCTTCAGTCAGTGCAACTTCCAGAAAACAATAAATTTTGGAGGTGTTTGATTATGATACGAGGAAGTGTATCTTCCGAGGCTAAGACGGAGTTGGAGGTTATTCATAATGGCTTTATGACCGCAGACAGGTAGATTAGGATGATCTTAGAGCCACTTGTGGTTCCATTTGCACCTTATATAGGCCTGAATTTCAGTTTAATGCATGATAACGCTCGCCCCCTTATCGCCAACATTGTAGCAAATTACCTAAGTAAGGTTGACATACGTGTTTTGGAGTGGTCAGCTAAAAGTGACATGAATCTAATAGAGCATGTCTGGGACCATATTGGGTGAGCATTACGAACCAGACAAATTCCACCAAGAACGCTAGAAGAGTTAGAAGCAACGGTCACTGAAGAATGGAACTAGGTGGGTCAAGACTACATCAGAGGTCTTATTGAGTCTTTGCCTAGGCGGATGGCTGCCGTAATACGAGCCCGAGGCAAAAATACTCATTATTAGTTCAAGTTTCCGTTAATTAAATTCTTTACATGTCTGTTATTTTTTCAATTGTTATGTTTATAAAGTGGCGGTCTTTGGTTTTTTCTTTGCATTTTGTTTTCTTTTTAATACGGTTACTACTTAGTTAAGAACATAAAATTTTGAAGAAAATAAAAAATTATCAAAAAAATGAGTGATTCCATATTTTTTTTTTGAGAAGTGTATTTAATATTTAATGCAAATCATAGACTAAAGTTAGGACATACGATTTTTTGTTCAACATCTACTTGACTTCGACTTTTTCTGAACGCCCGATATATGTTAGTTAAATAATTATACTTTTCGAAGAACGTGGATCCGGGAGGCGGCCCTAGAGTCGAGATACTTACGAAACTGTGTATTTATGGCGTGCTTTGACTCATATTGTGAATATTTGTACAAAATATTAAATATCATTATAATTATTTTTGGGCAGAATATTTGCCGGGTCAGCTAGTAAAACTATAAAAATTTAGAGATTGATAAAACGACAGGCCTTGCTTTTGCAAAGACAGACATATTTTAAATAAAATTTGATTTAGAAGAATATAAGAATAATAATATAAATGCTCGAGTATATCTATTCGTCCATTAAAATACATTTTCTTCAAATTACAATCAAAAAATAACACGCGGTACACTCTTTACAACATGCTGAAATGATGGATACGCATTAGTTCGAGCGAGTATCTTTTTTTAATGAAACCCGTTCTCTTTGTATAAACATATATCTTCTCTCCTACAAGAAGAAAGACCCGAAAGGAAAAAAGAACAAATCCCTCGAAGGTTGAAGAAATATACCTCTAAGCGAAACCGCAAAAGCAATATTCGTTTGGTTCTTTTAACTATGGCAATTTCAGACTTGCACTTTTGCACGCTTGTATATACATACAGGATCACCTGCGTGAGATTTTAATCTTACAAGTTACCATAGGAATGGAGTTGTACCATCGTTTATACAATAAGAATTTATATACCGACTTCTTGTAATCTTACAACTTCATGTACATAAATATATATCTATGTATGTCACAAATTGCAGATAAATATTAACAATATCACTCGTCACAGCAACAGAAAAAAGCTTTCTCTTGATATTTATTTAGGTTTTTCTTATCTCCAATTTTATTTCGTACTTTCTTTGTTATATGTAAATGACTGATCAAAAATGACACGGTTAATTGAATTGTATGTTTGAATATCTAGATTTAAGCATGGTTTAACAAATTATTCAGAAGGCTTTTAATCCTTTAAATACATCGGCGTTGAGTAGACTTTAATGGCAGGTGAGACTAGGTATAGAAAAGAACTGTAGATACCAACCGAATGTAGTTACAAGAGAAATTAAATTCCGTACCGAAAGATTTTAAGAGCACTTTCTTATGAGCGCCTCTTTATATGATAAATTTACCACGTTTCAGATCTCAGTTAAAGATAAGATATATGAAATCTGTTGGTTCACATACGAGGTACACATTAAAAGTTCTTTTATTTGAAAAACGTGTTTCTCAATGGTCCGTATGTCAGGATTGAAAAATATCCTTTAAATAACTTCGTGTAAAGGAATTACCAATTCTTTAAAAGATTGCAATTTTATAAATAATGAGGTGTGGCCACCACACGACTTTCTTATACGTATGAGTTTCAAATTATAGAATTTTAAGAATTTTTTTATATAAAAATTATTTTAGCTCCTACTAGAAATACTTCTATTCTCTTAATAAATCTCTATAGAATGCATACTTTGCGAGATATTCGTAAGAAAGTGCTACTCGCAGAGAAAAAAAGTGTTACTTCCGATCCGAATTTTGAAATTTTATTTATATAAAAAATATTCCAAATATAGCTCTAAATACTTTTGTACTCTTGATAAATATATATAGAATGCATAATTTACGACATATTTGCAAAAAACTAATTTTCGATAAGAGTAAAAGACCTACTTCCGGTAGGAATTTCGAAAAACTTTTTTAATAAAATTGTTCTCAATTTTAATTTTAAGTACATATGAATTATTTATAAATTTGTTGGAACTTAGTAGTTGTCGAAATATTGGCAAAATTCGATTTTTTCACTGAAGTAAACGACTATAAGAAAGTAAAAATCAAAAAAATACCCAACAGGATGGAATTCTTTTGCCACGTCCTTTTCCGTGAGAAAACTAGATATATCTTTCTACTGGTACTCGACGTAACTTCCAAAGTATATTATAGTAAATATGTAGCACACATTAAATGAAACAATTGAATATTTGTAGTATTAGAATAATTTAAGTAGAAAAGAATATGGAATAGACTAACTAAATGTCTAATTAGTCAAATGTCAATAATAGTAGGTTTTATATAATCCAATCGTATTGCATATTTTCAGCACGTGATTTTAAAAATGCTTAGCTATTATTAAGTAGTTTATACTACTTTGGATAGATGGCGCCACTTAAGGATGGATACAAGGCCAACTGTGTCTAATATCGCTGCGCGATATAAGGCCGTCACATAACGCGATTTTTCTGATTCTTATAACCTCAAAATATTGATCCTTATGTGGCGCATCTATCCAAAGCACAATAAAATGCTTGGTCATCGCTGAACATTTTTAAAATCACGTGATAAAAATATGCAATATGATTGGGTATTGGACAACTTTATTATCAGCAACACTTTTATAATTATTTTACAATTATTGATGTTAATTACCCACTGTAAAATTAATGTTTAAAGTGTTATTTTAAGGTTTATTTCAATGAAAATTCATAAATTATTTCTTTCGGGTACTACTAGATGGCGCCACAATAGGATCAATATTTTGAGGTTACAAGAATCAAAATCATCAATGTAAATCGAAGTTATGTGACGGCCTTATATCGCGCAGCGATAGCAAAATCCAGTTAGCCTTGCTATATGTTGGAAGAATTTTAAGCAATGACTTCTATTTCCCTAACTTATAAGAAAAGCAAAAGCCAGGGAAGTGTTGTCTTATAAAGTAAATTTTATTACTATCGAGATCGATTCTTTTTTAATGCCCCATAGAGCCAGTTTTTTTTTTGCACTTTTTACATTCATGTCGATCGGGAAGCACTCGTTGCTGGTCGAGCGATGCATGCGCGAAATGTGTACAAAAGAAAATATATTTGCAACATAAATTTAATCATGTAACCTGATATTAAAAATTTTGGAACGCATGACAATATTACAAAGAATACATTTAAAATAAATTAAAAATTGACCTGACTTCCGGCCAAACCAGACATGAAGAATATTCCGACAATTTGCGCAATTGTATACCATGCCTGAATATTAAATTCCAAATTATAGTAGAAAAGTTACAACTTTTTACTCCATTGCGTTGTTATATGTATATAAATATTTTATAATTATTATTAATAATAATCATCCTTATTAAATCTAAGTTGGTACGCATAAATCAGTTTAAATAATAAATATTACGACGTTAAAATATCATGCTGAACACTCATTAAAATGTATTCGATGAGCATAAAGAAATTTCGTGTTCACGTAATTGAATTTACAATGAAAATAATGGTGCGCTACCGGTAAATACAAGAGAAACTATGTGAATTATGTTGCATTGTATGCACTTTATCTACGTTTTCTTCACATGATTTATATTTTAAGTGCTTTAAGCTTTCACTACCTGTTGCACAGTGCCGGTATTATCTACACGATCATCAGCATTTACGGGGAATTTGAGAACAAGCGTATTATTACTTCCTAAATGGCGTTTTAATGTTTAACAGGATATAATTTAACGTTGTTTAATTAAGGCATCGTCAATGATATCTTGATATTATGGGTGCGTGAATGTTTATACCTCAATTAAGGTCTTTCAAAATTTCCCAGAGTAAACTGAAACTAAAAACTTCTGATTGATCACTGTAAGAGTTTCAATTTTATTAAATATTGCTCTGCGAATTATTATACAGGGTGAGTCATCTCCGTGGGGAAGGCCGATTGTGACTTTATGAGAAAAGATATTTTGAGGCGGTTTTCTTCCTAAGATAGCTACTCATTAAAAGCACATTTGAAATTTATTTTGTATAATAATAATAATAATCTTTATTTCAAAAGCCATATACATTTCAAAATAGACAAGTACACGCCAGAAATACGTCAAGTGTGATAACTAGAGTTTTAAAAAGTCTTCCAAACAATAGCAGGAGAACTGAAGGATAGACTCCCGCAAAGACTTCTTAAAAATAGTAAAATTAGAAATATTTCTAATAGAATCTAATAAAACTTACAACCTACGAAGTAAGTTCCTTTCTGGAAAATTTGTTTAGAATGCGCAATTGGCAGAATATACTTATTGAGACGTGTATTATGATCATGAGTTACATTGCCGCTTGCAAAAAAATCGTTTGTTAACTTCTTCAGAGAATACTTTCGGATACGAAACCTTAAAGTAGGAATATCTATCCGGATATCTACTTCTTTCAAATTATACTATAAATAAAAAAGAAAACATTCCAAATCAAATTCTTTCAAATGTTTTGATTTTGTACGTATTTTTTTTTGTAGTTTGTTCTAAATTCGCATGAGTCTCATTTAAAATCAATTTTTTTCAAATGCTTTGATTTGATGTTATTATCTAAATTAGACTTGAGGTTTGTCTTAAATTAAAATGATCAACAGAATCAAACGCTTTAGATAAGTATGTTAGTATACTAAAGGAAGATTGTGGTCAATCATAGAACGAACTTTCGGTCGAAAATCCCGTTTCCGTTTTCTAATTATTTGTAACATGCACACACGGTTACATGTAATTAATTCCGTACCCGTTTACCGTAATTATCTACGAAGACCACGCGTCATTGTATACATAATTCCCGTACCCCCGAACAAAAGGTCTATGCATTCACGAGAGCATTTGTCACATTTGTCTCTAACCTAAATACAATTTTTTTCATTTCCGCAAAGTCTGTTATTTTTACGTATATGAAATATAATTTTTTTCCTTAGAAGTCAACATTAACACTCCGCGAAATCATTTTACCGAACATACATACATACATATATCGATCGAAAGCCGTCAGAGATTTATTGCATGTCACACTTCGGTATGATGTCTATTCATATTAAAACTGCTGTAATTTCTTTCTTTTTTCTATACTAAAGGAAGATTGTGGTCAATCATAGAACGAACTTTCGGTCGAAAATCCCGTTTCCGTTTTCTAATTATTTGTAACATGCACACATGGTTACATGTAATTAATTCCGTACCCGTTTATCGTAATTATCTACGAAGACCACGCGTCATTGTATACATAATTCCCGTACCCCGAACAAAAGGTCTATGCATTCACGAGATCATTTGTCACATTTGTCTCTAACCTATATACAATTTTTTTCATTTCCGCAAAGTCTGTTATTTTTACGTATATGAAATATAATTTTTTTCCTTAGAAGTCAACATTAACACTCCGCGAAATCATTTTACCGAACATACATACATACATATATCGATCGAAAGCCGTCAGAGATTTATTGCATGTCACACTTCGGTATGATGTCTATTCATATTAAAACT
Organism: Amphimallon solstitiale; assembly: GCA_963170755.1. Classification (NCBI taxonomy): domain Eukaryota; kingdom Metazoa; phylum Arthropoda; class Insecta; order Coleoptera; family Scarabaeidae; genus Amphimallon; species Amphimallon solstitiale. The sequence goes on from OY720676.1 coordinate 176,019,469, forward strand.
GCTGTAATTTTTTTTGTTTACTTTGTAATATAATAAATGTAAATTCTAAATATACATCATAAATTACGATTTTTAGAAATTATTTAATTTCATTTTTATATGTAAATATGTATATCAAATGTTAATCTTGTTGATTTTTATTCTGTCTATATAAAACCCCGTAGATATTAATAAATAAGAAGCTATTGGATCTACCGTCTTCTTTTTCTCTGACAAGAAGCACCTGCAGAGCAAGACGTCTATTCTTCTTTCTCACACAAAGCATTGAAATTAATTAAGAGCTTTTGTAATAAGTCACTACAGTATTTTGAGGCACATTACTATAAAAGTGTAAAACACTGCTTAAGAAATGAAATATAGCAATATGTGTCAATCTACCACGGAAAAGACCATGTTGATTTTGGGACATAAGTTAAAAGGAAGAAAATAATTAATTCATTAGTCTTTTATTTACAATAAATTCATACGCCTTAGAGAAATAATTCGAATAATATATTACTTAAATAGTTAGCAGTGCTCTTTCTTACTGTCCTATTTGCGCATTTCTCTTATTATATAAATAGTAACAAAGAAATGTAAATTTCATTTTACTATGTACATATGTCGTTATCCTTCCTCAATTATTTTTTTTTTATTTCGCATGTCGGACACACTTAAAACGCACATTAAATTATTACATACCGCATGCGTGTATATATATTTCAATTATTATATAAATTAAGATGCTCCATGCAGATATTAGAATACAAGCTCGAGGTAATGCATATAAAGTATACTAGATACGTAAGTACAAACAAGTATAAAGAAAACGACCGCAACATAAGACCAGACAAAAATCATGTAACCGCACATTATCCCTAATTAGAATCGGTTTGCTGTAGTTTCTAGATATGCATATTCTCGTGTTTATGTGAATATTTACATAGATTCGTGCTGGTTAAATTGCATGTATATGTGAGCGTTTATTGATCCCTGATCTAGATTGGTTATTTTGTAATTAGATACTTTGTTCCAATTAAATCGGTTATCAAGTTAAAGGATTAGGTTCAAACTAAGCAAAACGAATAGAAAAGCGAATGCACACACAAGCTACATCATATCTGGGGAATATATCGCGAACGTTTTCTTTAGCGGCGAATGTAAGGAAGAAGTTAGGGATTGTTTCCAAAGATATATCTTCAGCGCATGTAAATGTATACGTATGTAGTAGGTTGTAGAGCACAGAAACAGAAAGAAAAATTAAGCGATAACAATAAAGATATGATTTTCTATGGAATTACGATATTTTCTGTTCGTCTGTGGGCTTTTATTTTTGTTATAATCGCGTAAAATAGGTATAGTTTGATATTAATTTATAACATTGTTTTATGCATTTGGTAGAAAATAAAATTGAGATGATATGATTAGTTTACAATGATTGGCAATGAAACCACTAAGTACACCCAAATATAAATAAAACTAATTAATAACATAAATCAAAAGAAGTTAAAACAAAGTTAGTAACTGACATAACTAACTATATTGTTATAGTATAGATATATACTATAAAAATAAAATATCGTATCATATATTATTTTCATGAAAATTAATTTGCTTATTGAAAATTGAATAATTATTATAATGTGGAATAAATGATTTAGATTATTTGTAGAGAATTTTATTGATTATATAAATATATTTATTTGATTAGTAAACATTTATAATGTGAACATCCTGTATACGGAGAGGTCGATCAGTTTCATTTTGCATTGAATTTCATCATAATCTGGAAAGAAGAGATATAGAATATTAATTGTTGTATTTTGATGTGTATTTTAATATTGTAAAAACTTGTTTAATTGACGTTAATGATGTGAAAATGAAATAAGTATTTAATTTTAAAAGATGTATCAAATAGATTGATTAAAAGCGCGTAGAATTCAAATTATGGAACTAACATTTGATAAGAAATTGAATAGAAATAATTTTTGATACATTAAAATACATGAAATTGTACTAAAATTATGGAGAGAATTAATATGATAAAGTTACATAATATTAGTGAGTATATTAGGTATTCAAATAGATTTAAAATCTATGTTGTTTAAGGCAATCTGGTGAAATATGTTCATTGGTCAAATTTGAAAAACAATAAGTATCGTCAAGGCGATAAAAAATAAATAAGAGAGAATGTTTCTAATTCTAAAAAGAAGTGGTTGTGTTTTTCCGGAATTTGAATATTTTCTCCGATATTAACACAATAATAATACAAAAATAGTTAGTAAGTGCTAGAATTAAATATTCATACATAATTTTACGTATATAATTAAAATAAAAGTGGTTGAAAAAGTTTAAAGAAATATTAGCTACAATATTATATTAAAAAGTTAAATTACTCACCATATTTGATTAGAAGACCAGAAAATTTCGGATACATTCCAGAAACTGACAAGGTCCTGAATTCTAGAGAGGGCTTTTATATTCCTGAAGTGATGCTGAATTCCAGAATGGCTACTATTTTCCTGAAGAGGTCCTGTATTCCAAAGAGGGCTGCTATATTCCTGAAGAGGTTCTGAATTCCAAAAAGGCTGTTATATTCCTGAAGCGGTCCTGTATAACAAAGAGGGCTGATATATTCCTGAAGTGGTTCTGTATTACAAAGAGGGCTGCAATTATCCTGAAAAGGTAACAGACGAGATCCAGAGCTTATAATTTTGCTGTTATTATCAAGATTTCAAAACCAGAAACATCAAAAAGGATTTCAAGTATCATCAGAATCATCCGGAACGAATTTAAGAAAAGGTCGTATAAAATATTAATTATATTATAGTTAAAATCTCAACTATATAATATCATATATTACTTTGAAAATTCTTAAAAGGTAATTTAATTTACCTGATGTACTATATAAACAACTTAAAATTTAAATCTCAACTTTTCAGATATTATAAATGTCATTTAACCTCACAATTCTAAGAAAATAATATTTAATGCACAAATATAGTCAAAAATATCAATTATGGTAATTAATAAGAGTTATATTTACTACTAGATAACTTTAATAAATGAAATTGCATTATAATATAAATATTATATAAAGAAATAGAGAAAGGTTACGTTGTTTTAGTAGAACGGTCATTATTTTAAATTCCACATCATAAGAATATATCATGACGTCGGTTATATTGGTTTATTTTATATGTCAATCAGTGTTTAATTGTCATCCTCGATAAATTTCTACCCCAACTATTATATTTATTATATTTATTAAAACGGATAATAAGTATATTGACTCTTTGTGTTTTTTGGTTATATCAGGAAGAAATAAGATTGACTTTGTAGTTTGTAAATAGATGCAATCCATAACCTTAAATAAAAATAAACAGAAACATAATTAATTTCAAATATAAATGGTTTATGTTTAAGATACCGCGCGATCATTTAAATTCTAAATTAGAGCAGGCTGTTACGTTGTAAAATTTACTTTTGTATTTCGTTCTCGAAAGATTATGTGTCTTTGTTTAAGTGCGTAGAATTTATTGGTCACGAGACTTTTGAGTGAACCCTGTACATCGTTCGTTTCACCGGCTGAAAGACCGTCTGCCATATATCTATGTGTGTGCTAAATCGACTATTGTACTCTTAGAGCCCTAGGTCGCGAACCGTGAGATTGATCGATATGTAATATGTATTATCGAGCAAATACACTCTTTATGTGAAGGAAACTCTGTATCTTGTGAACTAATTCTAATTATCTTATCTCTAGCTTATTTTACCCTACCTGTAGATGCGAATAATTTGCATTTGCAGTTACTTTTTACGCCTTGCTTCAGTTTGTTTTATATCTACTTATTTATTACGTCCGATCTCTACGTAGTGCATTTATTTGTGTCTTTAAAATTCTCCGACACATTGGGCAGCCTCGTTGTATTTAATGTCGCCTGTGCTTAGGTGTATCCCAAGACATAGACCTTCGTGTACGACTGACTAATATTTTCCCTCGTATTTATGTCACTAAAAATGTAAGGAGTATTAAATGAGGGAATCTTGTGTATTAACGGGCATACGTGTTTTGTTTCCGTGGACTGATTTGTTCATAGCAAGCGTTCATCTTCCCTGACTGCCTTGTTGCGCTATTATTAACATCTTCCTTGGAAGGTTATGGCATTGCGGATTTAACTGTAAAATATGTTATGGTCGGTTTTTTTTTAACCGCCGTTGTAGCGTGATTTAAGATTTTGGATATGTCCATAGTTACCTGCAGTGTCCGCTTTCTTCCGTAATAAAATTGTATCTACGTTGGAAGATTGTTTTGTTTATTTCTGTCAGACACTTGGTTATGTCGCTCAGCTGACCGTGCGCGTCACGTTTACCAACTGTTTAGTATGTGAGTTCCCTCTCGAACTGCCGACTTTTGATTTCTACGTACATTTGTAAGAGTGTGTCCCTTATTTTCTTTTCGTCTAAGTTATGTGTAGGGTTGCGTTTAATTATATTTAAGTCACGGTGTCGACTCCCTTTATTGTCAATTTAGTTGTGTGCCTATGATGTTTATTTGAAATCTCCCGCCTTTCGTTCAGTGATATTTCCGGGCTTGTTACTTTGCGTGTAATTGACGCGCATGAGATATGGAAGAGGTTCCCGCTTTTTGACGGCACTTGATAGTCATATCTTGTGTAAGAACAGTGTGTGCAAATTGCTTATCTCCCTTAGTAATTTGATTACATTATCTATGTAGATATTTTCGCGAATGCGGCTTAAATTGGAATAAGCAGTAATTACCGTTATCTTAATTTTGGTTTCTTTCGTGAATTTTTACCGATATACCGTTACCTCAAATTCACGTATGGCCACGTGCTGGTCTTTCTTAATCTAAATTTTGCACCCTTGAGTGACTTGTGAAGTCGTTTATCGCGGAATCTCCATTTTCATATTGGGGTAAGTGTTTGAAACTTTGTGTTAATTTTCGGGATTTTATCTTTGTTTCTTTTCTTCTCTAATTTAATAGGATTCTTTTGACGGGCACAAAAGCCCACAGTAGCCATATTCCTGGCATTATCACCCCGCTTTATCGCTGAAGAGCGCGGTGGTTTCTATCGTTGTTGCAGTAGTTGCATCTCTACGACTATCCTGACTGTTGAAATGGAATTTTCATCAAGGGGGCCTACGCCATTTTGATTATCGTTGCGGCCATCCGACGTCCATTTTGTCAGATAAGTGCAACTAATGTTGTAATTTACATCTTAATTTACGTCTGATTTTCGACGACTTTATGCCAGAGTGCAGGACTTTATCTTGCCTAAATTTTGACCTAAGAATCTTTGAGTGGCTTCAATAACTATCGCACCACTTAGTTTACTGCAAGGTCACATATTATTCCTAATTAAATTACCGTTATCTTTCTTGTTATTTTTATGTAATATTCAGTTTAATTAAAATTTTGGTTATGTCATTACCGTAATTGTGTAACTCTTTGTTGAGTCGAATATTTAATTAAAAACTTATTTTAGTACATTCATTATCGTATCCCTATCTCTTTTGGGGAGACAGTATTTAAATTTGTAATATTTCTAGTATTTTCATACCTTTAGAATAATTGTATGTCTCTTTGATGTGTTGAATTTTAATCTAATTTTGATAATAATTTTTGCACGTTTTTTTTTGCCGTAAGTTAGAAAATTTGTCTTTCCCGTTGTTCATTTGAATTTTCCTGAGCTAGTTAAAGTCATTTCTGTAAGAGCAAATTTTTGTTCGGGAAGCTCAGTGTAATTTGTATATTATGAAATTTCCTTTCTAATTTTATCTTTAATTATTTGACCCTTTGTTAATAAGTAACCTTCATTTAAATTAATCATGTACATGTAATCAAACCCTGTGTTTGGTATTTAACGAATTTTTCACTTTATTAGACTAAGTCTTATGTACTGGTTGATATTGATTATCGTGCGTACATAATGAATTACATTTTGTATTAACATTGCCGTAGTGGCGTTTTCATGATTTTTTTTTGTTTGTATTTTTATTCTGTGAGGTAATGAAACGTTTCTGCTACCAACCATCTCCTGCTGAAGCGCAGAGATTATGAATTAGTACTAAGACTTGATATTTCCTTTTATATTTCATTATTGTTACCTAACGTTTTGTTTGCTAAATTATCAAACTGTCTAGTTTTCATTATTTTTCTTTGTATATCAATTTTATTCAACGCTTGCTAATTTTTTTTTTATATAATTAAAACTGTTCAGACAGATTCGTGACATTTTGTAAATTTGCTTTGATACTTAACTGCTCCTCTTCTTTATAAAAAAAAAAAACCTTAAACAACTTTAAAAAAAAAAAGAACAACATTTCAATTTAATTAAATCTTGCTACTTTCCGTAATATCTTTTCTTTTATTTTACCTCTACATTTCTCATATAATATTGTGACAAGCACGTACATAAGGTTAGGTGCATTATATTAAATTATACAGGGTGATCAATAGGAAACCCGCTGGAGGGACACAGCCAGTGGTAGCTCATAGGAGGCGCAGGTAGGTTATCATAAGGTAACACAGTGTCCTGGTGCCCGGACAACGTCGCTAGCGTCGTTGCCGACCGACGCTCTACTTTTAGGTGTTCTAGTTTTCTGAACCGTCACGCCGTCTGCGACAGAGTTAGCTCGGCCCTGCGTCTCTCAGTTTCAAACATCGCCTATTGTGAATCTTCGTTATCTTAACTAACTTTCGTCTGATATCTTAGTGCGACGTAGTTCCGGTAGCAAGGCTGTGAAATTTAAATTAAGTTGGTATATAAGTACTAATTTACAATTTGAATTGTCAATGTGACGTTTCAAAATGTTAATTAATCAATAATTGACATTCTGGACAACCTAATAAAAGAAATCCCGCCTGCTATAATTTAGAATTTAAATGATCCCGTAGTATTAGTTTCTTTATATTAAAAACAGTATTGAAGAGTAAAACGGACTACTTCACATGACCCGAAGAGATATAATTAAATTATTAAATTAAGCCTAATGTAAATATGATTTATCAACGTATTCGAGATTGGACATATTAGTGCCAACTTCATATAAATAAAATTCTGAAATTAAGGTACTCTTAAAATTAGAAAAGGCAGGATTGTACTAAGTACATAAACCTTTATGTACTTAGTACAATAGTAGTAGTAATAGTATTTTTTGTACGAACATTAAATTAGAAAAAATATTATTGATTAATGTCATTAGTATCATAGCTAACCTAAAATAGATTACCTAATTAATTTAAGCATTTCATGTACGTAACTATCACTCATCTTTCCCTAAAATTAAGTTATTATATTCTTACACATGGCAAACATGAGGTATTTATTCTTATATTTATAAATTTATAGTACATTTATTGCGTTTTTTGGTTTAATTACAATTACTTATGAACTGCGATGGCGCTTGAATGTCGCTTAAGATGTCGTCAAATAGATGGCGCCACAAATTTATTGGAAGAATTTTTAATTATTACTCCTATTTCCCCAACTTTTAGTGAAGAATAGTCGAGGGAAGTACTATTTTATAGACTAAATTTTATTACTATCAAGTTAGATTTTTTTTAAATGTCCCAAAGAGTCAGTGTTTTTTTCAATTTCTACAGTCGCTTCGACCGGGAAATACTCTTTCCTGGTCCAGCGACACATGCGCCAAATGTTATAGGCGGTGAGTACAAATTATATATTAAAATTCTTTGCCGAATATACAAGAAATTTATGAAAAGTGAATATTTATCTTGGTGTAGCGGCACTATAAAATGACAATTTGAAAGCAAGCTGTCATCTAAAAAGTTTCAATGACTAATAAGTTGTCTGTGATCACTAAGATATATTTAATATTATCATATTTTAAAACACAATTATATCTTTGACGTATAGTATTATTTGTGTGAGAATGTTAGATGATCGTCTTTGGTGAACCAGGGCACCAGGACCATCTAATTGACCCACATGTTGGTTAGCCATGCGCTATTCCTATTTTTACATTACCTATTCTTTTAATTGTGCAATTTGCATCGATATTATTTGTGTGGTGTTACTGAATGCCCGTATTTGATAAATCAATACCATTTGATGATATTACATGGATAATAGCCTTGGTTCTATGCTTAGCTGTTCACATTTTCACTTTTATACATTTCCCTTTTTGCCTTACATCTTTCACTAAAAGTTTTTAGATGACAGCTTGCTGTCAAATTGCATTTTATAGTTTTCTCTACACCAAGATATTCACTTTCAATACATATTTTCACATACATAAATACATATATTCTATAATTGCGTATACTCGAATGATTACGAATATTTTGTAATGCGACATTATTATTAACAATATTGATGACCATTTTTACTTTCTTATACGTAGTATAAGGAAGTATTGTGATGATGAAAATTTTCGACCTCGAGATTTTTGCAGATGTCCACGTTTTGAGGTCCCCTGATACCAAAAAAGTGGTTTTTAAAAAAATGTCTGTGTCTGTGTCTGTGTGTCTGTCTGTCTGTCTGTCTGTCTGTCTGTCTGTGACCACGATAGCGGTCAAACCGCTGGAGATATCAATTCCAAATTTTGTATTTACATGTATAATCTCCCTCTTGAGATCTGATTAGTTTTTCAGTAAAATCGGTAGACCGGAAGTAGCAGTTTACTTCAGTATAAAAATCGAATTTTGCCAATATTTCGTCAAATACTAAGTTTATACAAATTTATAAAGAATTCATATGTACTTAAAATTAAAATTGAGAACAATTTTATTTAAAAAGTTTTTCGAAATTCCTACCGGAAGTAGGTCTTTTACTCTTATCGAAAATCGGTTTTTTGCAAATATCTCGCAAGTCATGCTTTCTAGGCAGGTACATTACGAGTATAAAAGTATTTACATGAAAATTTTAAATATCTTTTGTATAAAAAAAATTTCAAAATTCGGACCGGAAGTACCACTTTTACTCTTACCGAATAGCGGTTTTTTGCAAATATGTCGTAAATTATGCATTCTATATATATTTATTAAGAGTACAAAAGTACTTAGAGTTGAATTTCCAATATTTTTTGTATATATGAAAAAAAAATTAAATGCGAGATTATAAGAAAGTCTAACTAAAATTATAGGCAATACATGAAATGCTATCCGAAGCACCCTTTCTTTACATTGTCGGAGTAGTAGTTTATATATTTTATAAATATTGCATTTGAAACCGCCTGTTTTGCAAATAGGAGTAGTTTGTTCCTGCTGAGATATGAAATTGTTAATTCGATATTTTACAATTTTAAAGCATCAACATCCTATCAAATTTTACTTGTACTTCCATGTCGACACGAGGTCTTAAAGAAAATATTGACGTGTATTAAGTTTCTTGCGTAAATATAACAAATTGTAATTTGTCCTTCTAATACTAGTTGTTTTAGTTTATCAAAGATCGAATTTTAGCGATGTTATTTATACAATGAACTGGAATACAACAAAGATATGCGCTCTTGAGTAGCATATTTACTCGTTCTTCTTAATTGAATAAAATGAAATTCATGACTATTCCTGTCCGAGCGCCAAACGATTGTTGACTGTCTTGCATTTTTCATTTCTTTTCTTTGTTTCTTTTTTTGTGCTACAGTCTGCGTGATCATTAAAATTCCTCTGTTATCCCTGACTGGGCACATAGAGGAAGTTTTTGGATTTGTAACAATATATCAGTGGCGGCCCGTGATTTTTTGGGACGGGAGAGTCTGAGTGTTCAATATCAAAAATTAAGTACAGACAAAAAAATTAACTCAATATGTTATTTAATTAACTTGTTTGAAAATAAAATCCATTCGCCGTTCCTTACGATTAGCAAAATGATTAATAACTAATTCATTAAAGTTTGGTGTTGATGTCAGTAATTATTTTTCAATGGAACACATTGGTAAGGCACAGAGTCTGCTTTTTTTTCATGGTATTTCTAGAAAATGTTTTCATTCTCTTCAAAGTAGAAAAACACCGTTCACTTTCATCTGTTGTCATCGGTAAAGTGCAAAATATTTTCAATAGCTTCATGGATTCAGTAATGTAGTTGTTAAATTATTTTCATAGAAACATTGCAGTAATTTTAGAGCAGATGAAGCAGTTCCAAAATCTGGTCTATTATACAATACTACCAATTCATCCTCAAAAGCAATTGATTCCAAATTAAAAGTCTTCACGATCATATGGAAATTCAGTTTCGAGGGAAGAATTTTGATATGTTGAAAATAAATGTGGTTGAAAAAAAAGAGCTATATAGGGTAAGTCCGGGAGAGATCGACCACCGGGACAGTCCGACCAGTACGGATAACTCAAGAAAAAAGCAAGAGAGAGCCCTGTGTCTCGCATATTCGATTGAATTAGTTGAGCTTGTTACAACCAACGTGTAAACACTGACCGTGACATCAGTGTGAATTTATAAATTAAGATTTAAACTTTTTACGAACTTGAAAGTTTTTTGACTTATTTACTGTGTTAGTGATATATTAAAGACGGGCAAGTTTATTTAAACTATTTCGATACTGGATGATAAAATATGCATGAATCTGTAACATAACCCCAAAAATGTAGTCGTTCTTCGTTTTTGCTCCAGTTAATAAGGTGGTCTATCTCTCCCGTGACTTTGGTAGAGTTCGACCACATTAATCCGGGAAAGATAGACCACCGAAAAAAAAATTAAAAATTTGATTTGAAGGAAATTAGAGATTTAATGAAGCTCAATTTAAACAGTTAAATATATTGTAAAATAATATTCTTACAGATTAACAAAAATGCCCACAATTTACAAAAAAAAATGAAGAAAGAGCTAAATGGTGTGCCTATTCTTTAAGAAATGCAATTGAATGTGTACAAAATCGTACAATGGGTGTAAATTAAGCCGCCCGCGAGTTTGGGATTCCTAAAACAACTCTAAAAGATTATATTAAGAAGTCTGGCGCAATAAAACGAAAGAGACTGGGCCCGTCATCGGTGTTGGGAGATGATGCAGAACTGAAATTGGTGCGACATATTAAAAAAATGCAAACATTTGGATTTGCACCAGATCGGCAGTCCGTCAGAATACGGGCCTTTCAACTTGCCGAACAACTGGAATTGAAGCACACGTTCAATAAAGAAAACGGCAAAGCCGGCTATGATTGGCTTAACTCTTTTTTGCGACGACATCCAGATATATCAATTAGAAAAGCCGAAAGAATTTCGATTGCTCGAGCGATTGGAATGAACCGTGACAATGTGACACACTATTTTACCCTATTAGACAATATTCTCACTGATAATCAACTCCATGACAAACCTTCTAATATTTTTAACATGGACGAAAGCGGTTTGCAGTTGAACAATAAACCAACTGAAGTGTTAGCTGCAAAATGCTCAAAAAATGTTTCTTCGTTGACATCAGGCGAGAAGGGCGAAACCATTTCCGTCATAACTTGCTGCAATGCAGAGGGAATGTTTCTCCCACCTTACGCAATATTTAATGGAAAAAATAGAAAGGATGAATTTTTAGACGGAATGCCACCTTGGCTCTCAAATTGCTATGGCGCAGTTAAATCAGCGTATGTCAACGCTACCATTTTCAAGGATTGGTTGGAATCCCATTTTCTGTCACGAAAACCAGCTGGAAAATTGTTGTTAATTGTCGATGGCCATACTTCTCACACAAATTCTGTAGAAGTACTGGAATTTTGCGAAAATTATTTTGAAATAGTGGATCAAATGTGCGAATTGCAGTCGTTGGCTTCATAATTCATGCTCGAAATTTGAGAATTTCTGCGATTTATGCGAAAAAATGAAAAAGAAAAGTCGTAAAAACTAATTATGTTTATATTTTTCTATTATACTATTATTTTTATGCTGTTCGAAGATATACGTTTGTTATTTTTTGTAGTCGATCTCACCCGTAGTTGGTGATCGGTCTAACCCAGATATACGGGTGAGATCGCCCAGTTGCAATGTTTGTACTTTTTATTCAAAATAAATATTTATTTTCCTATGATATCATAAATTATATTTTGTATAGTCTCTAAACACTTTGGGCAATGCTTTGACGGTTTAAAATTTTTTTATCTCAGAACACAAGCAAGTTATAATTTTTCCCCCAAAAAGTGGTCGAACTCTCCCGGACTTACCCTATAGGTGATCACTAAACAAAAAACGGTCATCAATATTGTTAATAATAATGTCGCACACTTCTTTAGCAACCATTTTGTGTTTTTCTTCATAACGGGGTCTTCTGTTCCATTGCCGGGAATGTTCCTCTTCTTTTTCATCGTTATGACTATTTTCATTGTAATAATCGTAACCAGTTGAGTTCCTCACAAGCTGAATTGACGATTTGAATGATAACATACAAGATTGTATTTTAATACTGTCAATTTGACGATGTTGTAATTGGTTGTAGAGAATTTCGCAATACGAAAACATTTTATTAAAAAAATATAACCAGTAATTGACATCATAATCATTTAAAATGTTTTTCAAGCCTACAGCTTTCCTTATTGTCGACTGGTCAGTAGATTCATCATCTATGATCCGCGTCAGACATGTGATAAGATCTTTTTGATATCTGAAGACACTCACAACACATCTTGATTTAAAGGTGCAGCCCGCGGAAGTCGATTTTTCACAACCTCATCCAGTATACCAGTACGCTTTGAGGATCTTGTAAAACAAGTAGAAAACCATCTAGGTTGCAAAAGAAAACTTTCACTTGTTTGTTATCTGCGGCAGCCCGTTCAATTGTCAGATTTAATTAACTGGTGCTCGTAACAGTGAATATAATTTGCATTTTTATAAATATCTTTAATTTTTGCCTGAACAAATTTTTGGGATATTAATTTTGCAGGCCTTTGGTCTAATTTAATTTTTCTAAATTCTTTCAATAAACATTTGCTAATACCATCAGCAGTATGATTCTCTGGTTGCAGAAAAGACAGAAATCGTTCTTGTATATTTCCGTTCAATTCGTATCGAACTATAAAAGCTAACTGGGAAAATGTAGCCGAATCTGACGTCTCGTCTGCTTGTATCGTGATATAGTGGGCTTTGTTTATTTCGTCTAGAATCAAAGTGCGAGAAACTTCGTAGATAGTGTCCAGAAATTAATTTTGAACGGTTTTTGACAAACCCATAAAGACTCTATTATTAGACTTGTTGATGTGGTCCTTGAGGGTGGTGTCACTTCTTGCCAATAAATTTACCAATCCACGAAAAATCCCCGGATTCGTGTTTCGTCATGGCTTATTAAAGCAATTTCAAACATGCCACAAAACTTAATGCAGTTTATTAATTTTCTAAGAATATGTCTGTTTTTACTGATTTGTTGTGCTGAATTATATTTAATCTATATGCAGTGTTCAGCTGGCATATTATATTTTTACCTTCCCCAAAACTGAATATTCTATCATGTTACTAAGATGTTTTTCACTTACTTTATCTCTTTTTACTTTTCCACCAAAGTGTTTTATATCCCTAATACCTTTAGAAGTCCAGGCAGGGTCGCTTTGTGGAGAATTCCTAATTAAGCACACATAACAAAAAAAAAGCCTATTTTGCACATTACACCCACACAACCAGTCTGATAAACTGTAAGAGCTTCTGTTGAATGATCTCGTCACGGTTTTATTAGTTTTCGAATTGTAATCTTCTAATTTAATCAATAAATCTGGTCTAGGGGGACCTAGATTTTTTAATTCTATTTTAATAGCATACCTCAGTATGTTATTTTCTATCATTTTGATTTTGTTACTAACGCAATTCATAGTTGTATTTGCACCGATGGAAATTACAACATACATATATTACATATTGGCTTTGCGTCACCGGCACCGCAGAGAAGTGCCCTCTCGCTGACATATACCCGCTCTTTACCCTCCCCTCCCCACTTTCATCGCTCGATTCCTAATACAGAAGGTGCAGTCGAGCGAGATGCCCCGAAGCCTACGTCAGACTGCGATTTTTATACTCAGCGCCAAGGAGACGGACTGTTACTTCCGAAAACATATTATTTATTATCAAACAAATCAGAAAAATTACATACGAATTAGATATTTATAATTAATTTATCTGATAAAAGAAATTTGTCACGGGGGGGGGGGTCAGTGCCCCGTTGCCCTCCCTTCAGCAGCCGCCACTGGAATTTATATTAAATAATTGACTGTAGGTGGCGTATTAAAAGAGGGTAAATTTAAAATTTTGCAAATTACAATTTATCTCAATAAATACAACAAAATGTTAATACACTCACCGGCAAAATAATCGATCCACTCAAAAAATTGATGAAGTTTGTTCGTTAATAAGTTTGTTATTTTAAATTCGGTTTGATTCATTTTTTTGCATATTGTAGGTAAATTTAAATGTAATCTATCACATCTTTGGAATTTTAAGAAAATTTGGCGTACATCATTTTATACAGGGTGACACAAAGTGTGTTTTTTTAAATCAACTTTAAAACCACATATGGATTGTCAAAGTTGCTCCACCTTGTATTTTCTTATTTTGTTAACAAGACACATCATTTCTTTACATTTTTTTTTATTTATTACAATAGCTTAATTTTTGTAAAAGATACAAGAGTTTAAGAAAAATCTTACATTTTTACATTTTTCCTATGGTACTAACAATAAGTTTACGAATTTATCGTTTTTGCGTAGAGGGCTATTGAAATACTGTCAGTTGTGAAATCTAAAACTTGTCAATTACGTTTTTGAACGTGTTTCTTGTTGAATAGTAATTTAAAATGTGGATCTTTCTGTAACCGACGCAGTGAGAGCTGTTTCTTTGATTCAGGATGGTAGGTCACAGTATTATGTGGCCAGAGTGTTGGGAGTTTCAAGATGTAAAGTTCAAAGAGCTGTTAAACGGTTTAATGAATTTGGTGTATACACAAGAAGAAATCATTGTGGTCGAAAGAAATCTACTAGTGAGCGAGATAATCGCTTTATAACGTTAAATGTTTTGAGGGACAGAAAAGTTACTTCTGTGCAAATGAAGAACAGATTAGAGGACGTAAGGCAAGTTCAACTAAGTGATAGAACAATAAGAAGACGGCTGTTTGATATTGGACTGCGTTCTAGGAGACCTGCAACTGATCTAGAGTTATTGAGACACCATCGAGTTGAACGCCTTAGATTTGCTAGGGAACATGTAAATTGGGGTAACGAAGAATGGAGCAACATCCTATTCACGGATGAGTCAAGATTTTGTCTTAGAACACCAGATGGACGTGAAAGAATTTACCGGAGAACTGGTGAACGTTTCTTTCAAAACCATTTTTTTCCTAGAGTAAGTTATGGAGGCGGTTCGGTAATGGTGTGGGGTGGCATAAATTTTGAAGCTCGGACGGACTTGGTTATAATGAACAGGGGAGCCATGACAGCCGATAGATACATAAGAGAAGTTTTGGAGCCACATATTGTTCCTTTTGCACCGTTCATCGGAGATGATTTCATGCTGATGCATGATAATGCCCGACCGCATGTTGCCAGAATTGTACGCGAGTATTTAGCCGAGGTTGAAATCCCAGTAGTAAATTGGCCTGCTCTAAGCCCAGAGCTAAACCCAATTGAGCATGTTTGGGATGCACTTGGGAGAAAAATACGATCTCGTGTACCAACGCCTGCAAATTTACAGCAGCTTAGTGACGTTCTAACTGAAAAATGGAATCAAATCAACCAGGCTTACAATCAAAACTTAATTGAGAGCATGCCAAGACGAATTGCAGCTGTTATCCGTGCACGTGGAGGAAACACTTCGTATTAAGTCTTTTATGTTTTTCATTTTCTTTTCATTTCCTTTTCATTATATTCGGTGTTAAGTTAAATTCGTAAACTTATTGTTAGTACCATAGGAAAAATGTAAAAATGTAAGATTTTTCTTAAACCCTTGTATCTTTTACAAAAATCAAGCTATTGTAATAAATAAAAAAAGAAATTGTAAAGAAATGATGTGTCTTGTTAACAAAATAAGAAAATACAAGGTGCAGCAACTTTGACAATCCATATGTGGTTTTAAAGTTGATTTAAAAAAACAGACTTTCTGTCACCCTGTATAAAATGATGTACGTCAAATTTTTTTAAAATTCCAAAGATGTGATAGATTACATTTAAATTTACCTACAATATGCAAAAAAAAATGAATCAAATCGAATTTAAAATAACAAACTTATTAACGAACAAAGTTCATCAATTTTTTGAGTGGATCGATTATTTTGCCGGTGAGTATAGAAATTAATATTTACAATAGTTTTATTCTTTTATATGCCGATATTTTACTGTTTCAAACATATATATTTTTATTAAAACTAAATGGAAAAAACTTATTAGGAGCGGCATTAAGATCAAGATTATAATCATCTATCATATAATCCATTTTTGAATAATATTTAAATATGGTCTATACATTGTTTAGCTTGAAAAAATGTACCTGTACAACGTTTTTAAAGTTAAAACTGAACGAATATAACTTCTGCAATAAAGCAAGATCTAAGGAAACTATAAATAGTATATCAACCTGCATTGGTGGCTACTCATTGAAACGGTAAAAATACTATTTGCAAAATCAATTAAAGCAAGAATTAATTCTACATTTTAACTCTGACACGAGTATTGTATATCAGCATCAATTTCCAATTAACCGTTTACCTTAAGTAAAGTATAATTTTTAACGATAATATCGTCTATTTAACGCGATTCGTTCCATACCATATACATGCATATTGAAAATGGCCCCGACAATATTACCAACTATTATTATAATTAGAATATTATTTGATTTGTATAAATCTGGCGTCGACGGTCCAGTTATCTATTATTGTCTGCGCGGATTGTGGCGGGTCGAAAGACTAGCACAAAACCACCAAATCACTATAGCGGAGAGAACAACAGACGGACTTTTATAGTTCGCAGATGTACCGTTTCAAAAGCGCACAGACCTGATACAATTCGATCCGATTTGGCTAGGGAATTTCACGAAACGGATCATAAAACAGGTGGAATAAATAATACAAAGGAAAAAGAAGAAAGACGCGAAAAAAACGGACGACACGGCGATCGAATAAGAAATAGTGGAAGAAGAAAAAGAGGATTGATCGCGGTCATGTCCGCGAACTTGGCCAACAGACAATAATCAACAAGTCGGATAAATCCGCCCGCACCGGCCTGTTCTAACAATAGAGGTAAATATGCCGTAAAGCAGAGAACCACATCGCATAAATCTGTGCATCGTTTGAGGCATATTTAAAATTTAAAGTATACAAAAGGTTTGTTATAGTATTGTTATTGAAAATCAACAATGCGCAGTAAAATTTAGTAACAAGAACTGTATGGAATGTTCAATATCTATAGCCAAGAGACATTTCTTTTTTTTTTTGAAATCACATTTAGCTATGAGGACGCGCTGTTTGGAACAAATTCATTTAAAATTTTTGGTTTTGTTTTATGGAAAAACGCTCGGATCCGTCGATTTTTATTTTTAGCTGCGGTTTTACTGATGGTAAATTGATGGTCCAAAAATAAGTTACGACCATCAAATTTTTGTTTTCAAATGGAAACATATTGCTGTGACTCTTGCAAATTAACGATTATATAACAATGATTTAAATTATTTAAATAATAAATGAAAACAGAATCAAGCATATATTGTGATGGTTTGCCGTTTGCCATTACTAGCCAACAATATGGTATATAAATAAATTTGGAGAATTTAATTTGAATTGATTATTTATTATATAGCAGAATTTTATATTGATAGAATATTTGAGGTATACCAAAAGTATAAAGATGTTAATGTTATCTAATGATTAGTTTATTTTGTTTTCTTCATGCATTTGCATAGGTGGATGTGTTTCAGGATACTTTGCTGCATTGTTTTTTCTTCAGTCTGAAAGTAGAGATTTAAATATTACTTGATTTGTTTGTATATGTAATATTATTTTTGTGAAAGCTTGTTTAATTAACAAAGTAGATGAGAATAGTAATTAGTAATGAAATTTGAAATATAAATGCAATAAAATGATGAATAGCTAGCGCGCTTAAATTCAAATTCTGGAACTGTCAAATTTTGACATTTAAAAATAATAAAGTAATAGAAATGGGTATTAATTTGCAGAAGCATAGAAAATGAATTCAAATATTAAGTTGATATTTAATATAGTAAGATATCGGAGTTTTTAATAAGTATTCAAAGCATTCAAATATAATTTGGAATCTTTGTTGGATTAATATAATGTGTGGAAAAATGTAATTGGATAACTGATCGTCAAGGAAATGTGGAGTAAAAAAATAACAATTCTAAAATTTTTAGAAGATAGCAGACGTATTTATCGAGTGGATAAAGTTTTTCCTCGATGAATACCGGGTATTGTTCTCAATTTTAGCTTCAAAGTGAAATAGAAGTGATTAAAGTTAAGCAGAGAAGAAAGTGATATTTTTTTTTAGGAATAATAATTAATTCCTACGAATTTTCAAATGATAATTTATGGTATAAATTAAAAAGAAGAAAGAAGAAAGGATAATAATTAAAATAAACTAAATAAAAGAAGAGAGATATATAAAAACTTACCTAATTGTTGTACATCCACGAAGAATAGTCCAAAACCGACAGAGAAGCATTTCTATAGGAAAGTTGTTTGAATTCCTGCATTAGACCCATTGTTCCAGTTCAGGCTAAGAAGTATTCGAGTTCGTGCGATTGCATTTGGAATCCAAGTTTTCCAACACAGGAGTGAAATATTCCGAGACATATTAATTACAAGCAGTCCTAGGATCAAGCATTCCAGGAGAAAGAAAATCTGAGGTGCAACAGGATAGTGGTTTTATTCCAGGTATTCCAGCAGAGAAGAGTTTTAATCCAGGATACATCAGTATTGCAGTCCAAGATCTGAGTATTCCAGTCAGTTATATATAAAAAGGAAGTAGAAATACTATCATCATCGCCAGAATATGAAGATGGAAAGCTAAAAAGGAAAATATATTGAAGACTAAGAAAGAAAACCAATTATTTTTTTTTGCATCAGGTTGTATAATTATTTGAAGTAATTTCTGAATTCAAATTATTTCTTTTACATAATTTCTGGTTAGAAATATAAAAAAAAACTTTTATATAATTGTATGTATTACTGTATATGATTATCCATAACAGTAAATTTGAATCTCTACTTGACTATATAAAATTATGATCTCAATTTAATGATTTTTAAAAAAATAAGTTGCTCTTAAATTATTACTAAGTAAAACAACATTTATCATTTCTTGAAATATAAAATTTCTGCTTTTAAATACTTTATAAATTTTTGAGAATGTCGGTTACAAACAGGTTTCATACATTGTAATTATTAATAGTAAAATTTATTACTTACTTTATTGCATTTGTATCTATTATTGACATTAGATAATTTTGAACTGGATATATCTCATATTGTTGGTTAGACGGGCTGTGTACAACTTCAAGAGTGTTCTTTTGATAGATTTTAAGAATTTCCATCGTCATATTTATATTTTTCGAACGTATTAAACAAATTTGTATCTGATATAATTCTTTTATTTGGCATATTAGTAAAGTTCTTGAGATGAGTTGAAGAATAATCAGTGACGCTTATGACAATAACCCAAGAAGGGTAAAATAAATGACAGTAAATGTTTACAGTATAAATAGATTATTGGAATACATACCTTGTCATAGTATTGCTAAAAATTGACTTATTCAGGTAGAATAGGTTCTTGAACAATTCAATATTTGTGTATTATTATTTTATTGACATATCTTATTATTTTTAAAGATCGGTAAAGACGCGATCGTATAAGCTTACATTTGATACTGAATTATTAAGATATAGGAATCTGTATGATCTATACGAGTAACTGGAAGTCAGCAACCCGTTTAGCACAAATAGAATATTTATTTAATTAAAATAAAATATTGTTAATAATAATAACTGAGTTAGTTTTGGGCAAAATAATATAAAAGAATATAATTTAAACAGATTAGGATATAATTTGCAATCATATAATTGTTTTTTTTTATTAACTATTATAAAAAATAGGAAGAATGTACAAGGAACAGTCATAAGATTATCTAAAAGTTATGAATTTTTAAAGTAAAATAAAAGTAAATCTGAATGACTATATAAGTAGGGAGAAAGAGAGTGTTAAGACAGAGATAGGTATTCTAGTATTCTTCTTACATTAGTACAATATTTTGGTTGTTCCAGCGGGAGGCATTTATATCCTAATGAGTAAATGTGAATATTAAAGTTGAATTTTACCTGAATGTAATAATACTCTTATAAACAAGGAGTATTGTCACAATATCTTAGTACTAGGTCTTATGCTGGACTAGGATCTCATAAATTTCTGCAGAAAAGTAGGTTTAGCAATTTCACACTTCACTAGCTCAGCTTTAAGGTTACTAATGATATTTTTTCTCAGGGGCAGAAAATAATAATAATGATCTTTCTCCAAAAACGAATGCTCTGAAGTTGTCTCCAGGTCAGATAAATAAAATAAAAATACAGGAAAAACCTTATAACATAATTTATTAACGTAACTTAAATATCAAAATAAAACAGGTATATTTACAAATAAATAGATCTTAAATACTAAATTAAACCCACGCATGTTATGATAAAATAACAAAATAAAAAAAAAACTAGTTCAGTAATTATGAAAATTATAACGATAATAAATAAATCAGAAAATATTTCATTAAACGCATTCGTTATACACTAATTCATGAAGATTTAAGTTCGAAACAATCAACAAATCAAAGTTCTGTCTAATGTCGTGACTTATACTGGATAATAAATATAAATAAAATATATAATGAATTCCCACGGTCCAAATAATATACACATTAACACATAGACTCTGTGTTGACGTATATATTGGCCAGCGCCTTTTCTCGCTCCCAAACAATATCGCCAAAAACAAAATGCACGTAAATTTATAAACCAGGGCTCTGTTCTACGAGTACATCCTTAGACTCGTTGCACACATCCCTAATTTATACAATTACATCTCCAGCCCTAATGCAATATATATTAAATTATTGCTACGTGCTTAAATTGTGTTTTAAAATATTGACTTTGTTCCGATTAGTACTGCCTAGCGCCCTTTTTCGCTCCCAAACAGTACCACCAAAACCAATTCGTGTTTTTAAGATTAATCAAGGCTCCATACCATGAATTAATCACCTACTTAATTCATTGTACACATCCCTGACCGATTACCCAACACGTCAAATTCTAATACACAAGCACAAATAAATAAAAAAAAACTAAAATATAAATTGTGAAAGTACATAATTAATAAAAATAAAATTACCAACCTCGTTCAAAACTCCAGCACAAATCACCACATAAAATTTTGTTTAACACCATATACAAAACGAACAATTAAACACAATTGCAATTACCTTAATTCCTCATACAATTGTTCAAATTCATCTATTTTAAAAATATATCTATATATGTCTTTATACAGTAAAAATATTCTACAAAAAAAAATAAACTTAATACTTTTGACCTTCCATAGACTTGCAAGCGTAAAGTGTCTATACTTATATTCAAAAAATTTTATAATAAATTTTCTCACTAAATATAAAACTAAACTATTACAATTACTAAAATGTTTCACCATAACGCATAGTGTAAAACCATCGTGTGTTAAAAAAAAAAAAAAAACATCCTAGTTTCCAAAACTTATTAATCTCGCTAAAAATATCAAAGTTTTATTTAGGCAAAATTATTCTAAGTTCAAAATAAATTAATTTATAAAATATTACAAGTTCCAATTTATTGAAAAATTTTCTAAGTTGTTACTGGATATTTCGGAAATATAAGTCCCGATTTATCAAAATTATTCCAAGTTAAGAATAAAATCAATTCATAAAAATATTACAAGTCCCAATTTATAGAAAAATTTTCTAAGTTGTTATTAAATATCTCTGAAAATATTTTAAGTTCCGATTTAAGTTCTAATTATCAATAATTTATAAGTATAGGCACCTCTGTTTTTATTTTTAAGAGCGGTTCGCACCTGCATCAAAATCGTTTTATTTTTGAGAGCGGTTTCCACCAGCAATCTCCTTGTTTTCTCATCATGTCTCGACTTATATTAACATTATCTCTCACAAAAAAACTACGGTCATACTCGGTACGATTCCGATTCCACTTTTAAAAATGCATAACTACAGTGCTGCATCTTTCGGTCAAGTGATGTATTACTCACTTTAAAAATGTAAACAAACATCTATTTTAATGTCAACTTGTTTACGTCAAATTGTAATGTACAAAATTTTATAAAGACATCAATATGTAAATGTTACAAATAATTATTATGTTATATACAATGTATAATTTAAGTATTTATTGCCGTTTATGTGTTACACGGTCGTAATCGTTGATAGCATATATCCGAAATACTTCGGGCCAATCCCTCGAATGATCTCCGATATCATATCTTTTCCCCGGTGAAGTTACGGAAAACATTTTGTCATGAATATTTACTTGATATATACGTCTTATTCTGATTTGAATTTCATCGATAAAAACTATAATGACATTCTTACACTATTTTAATTAATTTAATTGAGATTTTCTGAAATCTTAACTTACTAAATAAATATCTACATTCAAAGGAGATAGTTTGATTTTGTTTAGGACTTTTATAAATTAAATAAAACTAAATTTAATTCAAATTAAATCTAAAAGTGATCTGGAGAAAACTGTTCTCGAATAGTGTGTCCTATTGGAACCATATCGAATCTGTCGGTATATTTGGGTTCTCATTATTTGGGTTAAGTGCACTTACACTGGGTACTATGTAATTTTGTAGTAGGTCTAAATATTTCTCAGAATGCAACACTCTGTATAATTCAAAATGAATTTAAAAAATGCTCATCCTAATAAGCAGTTATCATAGGAGAAAAACCGCTTCGCAAAATCTTTATTCGTAAAAACATAATCTACCTTCCCCAACGGAGATGAATCACCCTGTATACAAAAGGAGTTGAATGTACTGATATAGAGGATTATTTTTAATTTAAATTGAAATAGTTTTAATCATTTGTTATGAAAATGTAAACACTGACCTAAACAGAAATATAATACACATCAGACGTACCGTGCCGCTATTTGTCCTACCTCAATCTGTTTTTATATCTTCTTGGTTTGTTTATATAAAAATGATTAAGTGCAGTAGTTGGAAACAGTAGCATTATAGCATGTATTAATGCATCTATGCTCCTCGCTAATGACTAACGAATGTGTTGCTTATGGTATTGTACATTTATGCATACTACGAATACTTATGTTGTATGTATGTACATTGTACATACAGGATGGTATGTAATAATAATAATAAGAGTAACACATGTTCTCCAATTGATTGACGTGCGAAAATAGGATAATATCACTATAAAGATAATATAATATGTAATTGGTGTATTTTGATTTACCAATTTTTTTTGTTAGTGAGATGGCAGCATCTTTTGAGACTTGTTAGCGTGTGCTTAAAATTAAAATCATAAGAAAAATACAACACATATCCATAATCAAGAAATCGTTAGATATATATACATTTAAATACATCCAAAATATATTTTCACCGATTCAGTTAAAAAAGATAAAGCCTTTTATAAATGAAAATGATTTGCAACAACTCACCTGAAGGCATATATCTTTCTGATATTTGCAAAACAGAAGGTTTTATTTGAAATAACTTGTTTATCTAGTGTATTCTGCATTTGACTAATATCAGTTTGTTTCACGTTAGTGTCTTGTTATCTTGATATACTAATAGAGAAAAATTAAATTCTTTAGGTGCTTTATATAAGTATTTTGAGTGTTATGTGTTATGTCATTTAGGTATAAAGGGAAATAATTGAAGTCATCACTACTTAGAATTAGACATTAATTAAAAAGAAAAAACATATAAGAAAGAACACTACACAAATACATAAAACATTACCAATGCAATCCAGTGAGAATTTAAATACGCACAATACACACACGAAGATTTAAGAAAAATCGAATACATGAAAATTTGAAGTAGTACAAGTTGGCAATGAAAATTTCTATCGTAACCATATATGCCGAGATACTTACACAAAAAACATACTGTAACTGTAAGTAATTTAATTTTAACATTGTTTAAAATTATGAAATCTTAGATATTTGTATCTGTGGCCACCACACGACTTTCTTATACGTATGAGCGTTTCAAGTTATAGAATTTTAAGAATTTTTTTATACAAAAATTATTCAAAATCCTATTTTAAGTACTTTTATTCTCTTAATAAATCTCTATAGAATGCATACTTTGCAAGATATTATAAAAAGAGTGATACTCGCTAAGAGTAAAAGTGCTACTTCCGGTCCAAATTTGGAAATTTCATTTATATAAAAAAACATTGCAAATCTAACTCTAAATACTTTTGTACTCTTGATAAATATATACAAAAAGCATAATTTACGACATATTTGCAAAAAGTCCCTATTCGGTAAGAGTAAAAGTGTTACTTCCGGTTCGAATTTTGAAATTTCTTTTATACAAAAGATATTTAAAATTAAGTTTTAAATACTTTTATACTCGTAATGTACCTGCCTAGAAAGCATGACTTGCGATATATTCGCAAAAAACTGATTTTCGATAAGAGTAAAAGACCTATTTCCGGTAGGAATTTCGAAAAACTTTTTTAACAAAATTCTTCTCAAATTTAATTTTGAGTACATATGAATTCTCTATAAATTTGTTTAAAATTAATAGTTGACGAAATATTGGCAAAATTCGATTTTTTCACTTCCGGTATGTGGATTTTACTGAAAATTTAGTCAGATCTCAAGAGGGAGATTATACATGTAAGCACAAAGTTTGGAATTGATACCTATAGCGGTTTGACCGCTATCGTGGTCAAACCCACACACAGAGACATTTTTTAAAAACCACTTTTTCGGTATCAGGGGACTTCAAAACGTGTACATCTGCAAAAATCTCAAGTATTTAGAACTTAATTTTCAATACCTTTTGTATAAAAAAAAATTCAAAATTCGGACCGGAAGTATCACTTTTATAGCGATTTTTGTCAATATGTCGTAAATAGTACATTCTATATATATTTGTCAAGAGTACAAGAGTATTTAGAGTTAGACTTGAAATATTTTTTGTATAAATGAAATTTCAAAATTCGGACCGGAAGTAACATTTTTACTCTTAGCGAGTAGCACTTGCTTTCGGATATCTCGCAAAGTATGCATTCTATAGAGATTTATTAAGAGAATAGAAGTACTTATAATAGGATTTTGAATAATTTTTATATAAAAGAAATTTAAAACTCTATAATTTGAAACGCGTGTACGTATAAGAAAGTCGTGTGGTGGCCACACCCCATTTTTCCATTCTACTATCACAATATTCAACTTTACACAAATGCTTTATTTATAAACACTAAATCCAAAAATAGGCGAATATATATATATTTTAAAAAACAGTATTTAAGGTATTTCTGTGTCTTCAACATTTAATTAAATTGAAATTTTCCATGACAAAAAAATTAAAATATATTCAGAACTTCTCCCATCTTCGATTTAAAAATAATGCTCCGTTCTTTAATTTCAGGAAATACAAAAATAACCAAATGCTTAAATTTATTTTGTACTCATAAGAATGTTTTAAATTAAATATTTTGTATTTTTGGTAAGAAATCATCCCACTGACACAGACACACAGTTCAGAACACGTACAGAACATTAGACGCAAGACTGAACAGATTATCTGTTTACTGGTAGAACAGTCAGTTTTTGCTATACGTGATTTTTAAAATTGCATTTCAGCCTTGTTGCGTGTTGTTGGGCACTTAAGAATCGTCTCTAATAATCATAGGAGGCGACAAATCGTTACTTTAAGTAGTCTGCGTTGAGATTTCATATCCTAATTAACTTCGATGGTTAAGAAAGTGGCGCTCTAGCAACATAAAGAAACAAACAGACATAAACGGTAATCACGTTATTAGACCACATTAAACCATGCCGTGGAAATTCCTTGCAATTTCTAAAAACGTTGTTGTATTATGTGTTTTGTTGAAATGTGTGTAGTTTATAATAAAGAAACCTTAAAATGACTATATATTCGGGATTAAATATTAATAAACCACTTGATAAATTAATACTAGTATACCAAGTGTTTCTGGGCAAGCTGCGGATGCATTTTACTGTGTGATAAAACGACGACACCGAGAGATTGTATGAGTTAGTACGAGAAAGCAATATACAAACTGTTCTATTGGTCGAGTGTAGTGAAGCTGACTGACTCGCGTTCAGGATATAGCAGCTGTACTTGCGCATTTTATTTGAATTTTGTTAACGGTCGGGTCGATGTCTAGCGCCTAGCAAACACATTTTTAAATCGCGTTTCGTCCATCTAATTTAGAAGAATTACGCGCCAAAATTATTGAATTTTCGAATAATGTTACCTCGGAAATGTTAACAAATGTCCGTCTTCTCTAAAGCAGTACAGTAAATGACTTTATTGTTGGTTAAAGAATTTGTTATTAACAGTAACAGTAGCAATTTTCACGGACTAACGCAGTAACGATTTCTGCGGTGTCGACTTTAACGTAGCTCTAATGCTAGTAACAGAAGCTACCATCTTATTCTCCCACTTATAGTCGACCAGCTTGTCTAGTATATTCATTCGCAGGTAGACTGCGAGCACACTGTATATTTCTTCTATTGCTCTTATTCTTCAGTTCATTTCATATGATTTCTGCTTCTTTCGCATATAAATTGAAATAATTAAAATATCAAAAGCCATATTGAAGTATTGCGATACAGGAACTGTTCAGTGTTAATGTTTCATTTCTGAGTGATACTAAGGTGTAATACTTGTAGCCAACATATTTGACTTTGTTCGAATTGTTGAAGAGGTCCTGAACATAGCGTTACAGCAGTCATTCTTAATAAAGGAAATGCGCCGCAAAGAAAAGAAATTAATTTTTAAATCCCTTATAAAATTCGTTACTTTGACGAAGCTCGTAATAAATAGTTTGAGAATACCTATATAAGAATAAAAGATTAAATATTAAACAACTTTTTTTTTATGGGATCTACTAAATTTTAGATGTATATATGGCTTCTCAAATCAAAAATATGTAGAAGTTGGTGTGCCACAGAACAGTTCTTTGTTTTTGATTCTTGCATATAACTTTTCTGTATATATAATCGTTACTTTATTTTACTTTATGGTATTTCCTCGAAAGCGGTATGTTCAATGCGAGTTTCTTGCTTGATACTTCATTGAAATTTGATCAAGTAGTATAAAGAATCATTATAGGATTTTCTGAAACTAAAGACTATATTCCCATATTATTCCACCTGCTAATCTATGACATTTCTCCCTTTCTTGTGTTCAGTTGTGTTGTACGTACAAGACAGTTACAAAATTAACATTGAATGAAATACTACAAATTGGGAGTTGCAAATATACCCAAATGTGTCTTTGGTTTCCTTGATGCTGGTATTTTTTCATTAAATCCTCCAATGAAGATTTCTCATTCATGACGAACTTGATGACAGTGATGGTTTTCCGCTTTGAATTACTCTCACTCTTGTGGAGGACGTATCAACTAGCGTTTCCAAGAATTTTGATGAGTCAAAGCCTAGCTGCTCTGGAACACAAACACCAGACGCTGATCACGTTCCTTCTTTCAATCCATCATAAAAAACCTTTTCTTCACTTTTGCTATGCAAAATAAGACAGCTCAAAAATCTCGCATGAAAACACAACACTTTGAAATACTTAAGTGGAAAGCCAATGAAATGAAAATGACTTGACGTCTTTGTATGTAAAATAAAAAAGAAAATGCACGACAGAAAAAGATTCTGAAATTTAACCAAAAATGCAACACCAAAACAAGAAGATTCAGCATGAAACATCACAACACTGACGAGTCCTAAATTTGCGACGATAATGATTTGGATAACATTGAAAATATATAAAATATTAAAACCGTTGGTTTTCTGATTCATCGTCTTATGAAAATTAAATGGTTTAGTGTAAAACGGAGATGCAGATGCTTTGGTAAAGGTGCACATGAAAAATATAGTGGAAGCGAAAAAGTAAAGAATTAGGTTTGTCTTTTCTGTCTACATCGAAACTAACTAGTTAATTTAGTTTAGTTAGTTGATGTTATTAAATGTGTATGTTCTAAGGCAAAGCGCGCATTGCATCGAACATCAATTTGGGTTTTTGTTAATAATAAGGAAAGTATTTTAATTTTCAAATAGCCGAAAGAAGAAACATAATATTTACTAGTTGTTCTATGTTTTTCAATTATGTTCCCCTATAGACATATTCTAAAGATAATTTATTTCAAACATATTTCATTGTTGGCTTTCCAATGCATCTCTACATACATATTTGATTGCATTTTAAGTTGCTCAATACTCGAATTATCCTCTTCTGTAGAACAAATACGTTTCGTCTTTCGCTTTAATATTATAAATAGAACTTGAAAGGTAAACCAAATTGTAAGCATATAGAGACAATACCAGAAATATTCTTTGTCATATGAAGATTAAACTGTATTTAAGAATTATTCAAAAGAGCTTTTAAAATTGTATGATGTATGTACTTCCTATGTTGTACATAAAATCTGCTTCCTTTTTCTTTGTCACTAAAATCGTTTACATGCCTATGACTTACTAAACACGTGCGAGGAAATTATACGTAACATTAACGGTTTCCTAGATGTGTACCGTTATCTTTCTAAGTATTTCAAAATTTCGGAGATTTAATTTCTTCATTTCCAATCATACGTCTACGCGTGTATTTGTATAACCGGCCATTAGCATTCACGAAACTGACCGTGTTAGAAAACGCTCAAAGCAAACTGCCCAACAGACTGCAGCGCCGACTGACCGAAACACCTGAGGCAACAAAGATTAGCGTGCGTGTCTAATGCGACCATTTGATTACTGTGATAAACAGGAATGTAAATAATAAATTTCACGTAATAAATTAACGTTCCTTTTTTCCTTTCGTTTATTTTTTGTTTCTCTTTGATTGCGTTTGTGTGAAAGGTGAATTGAATAAATAAATGTATTTTACCATACCATCTTCTGTGTTGCAGTTGTGACAGCGAGGAGCGTTTACCTATCGAAAACTAAGGCATCGCTATTTTGCGTTTTTTGAATTTATTTTGTAATTTTAGAATCTCAAATTTGGGTTAGTGATGCAAAAGGAATCAATTTATAACGTCAGAGCCAGTTTTTCTATTAATTTATTTTCTTAAAAAATGTGTTTTGGAAGTAACCACAAAAATGCATGAACTTGATTAATGTCTACTAACTAAGGCTGGTACACAAAAGAAAAAAACAACGTCTTCGCGCCACCTGCACATTTGATAAACGATATAAAAAAGAAAAAAACTTTATGTAATTATTTTTGAAGAAAAAAAACATAAAATAGTGAACATTGTCACACACATTTCACCGAGTGTTTTTCAAAGCTATTGCGTCGCCTTTCCCCACTTTACGGTATCTCTACCGGTTCTAGCGGAGACGCAAACCTATCGGAATCGGTCGGCTATTCCAGACTTAAATCCGAGTGACAGTTTGTCATTAAAAAGAAATGTCATATATACCTATAATTTCGAGTGTATAATAATATAGCAGTTATGGGCAAGTGAAAATTGGCTTATTATAAAACATCAACATCAACAGTTCCGTAAGTACTCATTCTTTATACATTATGTTTCCCATCTATAGTATTCCTTTATCTATGACAGAATCTGTGAATAAAACCGAAGCGCTGTGACAGAACCGAATATTGTCTACCTCCACCTACTCACACCCCCTTGCGTCTACCCGTCCCGCGAGTAATATAAGTTGCATAAGGTTCTATTTATTGGTAAACGCCCCTCTTAATTAAATATCACCTAGGCGTTATGTAACACAGTTTACATACCGTATGTGTCAATTTTCATTAGGTATAGGGATTCAATGTTTACGTGCGATTTATACGTATACAAGTAATACGTGGCAACGTGGCACCCCTACTGTCCATCACCACTCCCGGCAACAATCGACATCACAACGATTTTCTCCGATCTTCCCACTTCTCTCCACCAGATTTTACATTCAATGTTTAGCTGCGAACACGTTGCGATCTAGTCTGCAATAAAAGCCGTCTTATTACTGGAAGGGGAAACATCAAATGGCCGCCGCGATCTCCTGATCTAGTAGTTTATTATTATTTTCATAATCCTTTTTTATTTACCTTATTTTTAATTTTATTAGAATTACGCTTTTATTTGTGTCATGCAGCGTGAACGCAGCTTAATAATTCTCTGCATTTACTTAAAGGTAAAAGAAAAACAAATCCTTGCATCTTGTAAATATTATTTCTGAACGCATTACAAACACCCAAGCCGGTGGTCGAATAGTTACTGCTAACCACGCTAACTTGTATTTACATTGGAAAGGAAAGAAGGGGTACTATGTTGCCACGTACTGTATGGATTAATCGCCTATGGCTAATGAAAATTGACACATGCTGTATAGTATGTACCGTGTCTGCAATGTATGAAGCAAATTAATCGTTTTTATAAGCGTTTAGTATTAAAGAGACCGCAAATTACATAACTTACATAAATATTAATAAATGTAACGATAACCATACATCGGAGTACCGTACATTGCTTTGTGGTGTCCCCCAAGGTTGCATTTTTGTTCCTGTGCTTTTTACCTATATTTCTTCGTTCCATAATTATACAGGCTGTCTCTAAAAGGTGCGGAAAAAACGCTACCACACATTTCTGAGGGCGATCTAACCCAACTTACCTCAGTCCAAAAGTGGATGCACCATTGCATTGAATTGCCACAAGAATAACACCCAAATTACAGAAGCATATGTGTCCATATACGGAATGAATTTTTTATATCCAGATTACTCATAAACGGCTGCTCCAATCAACTCCTACCAGGTATACCTTTTCTAGGTAAAAAACATTGGAGAATAAGAATTTTTATTTAAAAGTTAAATACAGTGTGTCTCAAAAAAGTTATTACGTTTTAAATGGATACAATATGCCGCAGGTGGCGCCCTCTACATTTTGCAATGAAAATGAGAGCAGATTTAAATTTTTTACCCCACGAAACCCCCCCCCACCCAAATATTGTGACAATATACCAATTATTACAGAAATTATTTATAAAAAACTAAAACCAAATTGAACTTTTGACACTCTGTATCTCCGAAAGCATCCACTTTTGGACTGAGTTAAGTTGGGTTAGATCGTCATATTTTGCCCTCAGAAATGTGTGGTAGCGTTTTTTCCGCACCATTTAGAGCAGTATATAACAAAGATGAGCATGTCTCCTTTACTAAAAGTGTGGGAAAAACGCTTAAATCCTGCAATTTATTTCCTACGAAGATATGAGGTCTAGAACAGCCTTTTTTCGCTTCGTCTAAAACAGTATTGCCAGCCGATGTGGCATCAAACTCTTCGTGAATTCACACACGTTTACGAAAAACTGTCTTAAAAACCCAAAAACGCACAGCCGTCATTATATAAGAGACAGTCCCACTCTGTCATATTTAACCTATTCATGGATAATTCTAGATTATGGTAAAGATGATTTCTGAAATTTCTAAATGAATGCTATACTTGGTGCTATATGCCTCTAAACGTTATTAAATTAGTATTAAATTTTCATTGTTTTGAAACATTATAACTAACTTATGACAGTTATTATTCTCCATACATAAATTATGTTTATATAATCCCTTAAACATAAGTTTTCTTTTGTGAAAATTAGATCCGCAGATAAAATTTCAATAAACGCATTCCTTTTATGTTGTCATCTTAAAATACACCATAGAGAATATATTCATTAAGCAATATACACGTCTCAAGATTTAAGTTGTAAGGAACTGGTTTAGATATTTAACACTCAAGCACGGACATTGAATATTTTAATTACTATCTCACGTAATTCCGAAACAGAACGACATGTCTTGACTGATGAGAATCGAGGCTATGGAATCTCTTTGCGTTGTCGTTCGTCTGATTAAGTGTCGTTTAACGTTCAGTGAAATGTACTGCATACCACACGAGCTCACACAGCCGAGCACACCTTACTTGAACGGCAGTGAACAATGCCGTATTTATAGTTAAACAATGGTTACGTCTAATTAGCTCGGAGGGTATCTAAATGATGGATTTAACTGTGCGTATGTCACGTATTAAAGGTATTTATGCGTAATAAAGTCGCTTGCGACGCGATTATTGTCACTTGAGAAAGTGGCTTTTGTAAGCAGCATTGTCTTTGTTGTTAGAGCTTGTATTATTTAGTACCTACTTAAAAATTAATAATTTATGTGGAATGTAATACGGTTGTTAGTAAGTGAAATTTAATATTATTAATATTATTATTTCTAGTCATATTAAGAGGGAAAAATATTATATTTTATTTTGAGTTTATAAATTATAAACTAATTTTGAAAAGTAAATTATTAAAACATAAAAAATGCTTGATGATAGCTTTCTGGGTAATATCAGAAAATTCTTACTTCAATTTAAAAGCACTAAAAACGATTTTAAATTGGGACATGACACGTATGCATTTTCTGACATGAATTTTAGCACCCGCGCATGCGTATTGAGGTGATAAATGTAAATGAGTGACAGCGAAATAGTTGGCTGCTGTTGCATTAACGAATTTATTCACTGGTGTAAATTAAAAGGTTTAAATAAGAAAGAAGAGGGAGGTGGATAGAAGGTGGCTATAGAGAACAATACGAGGGTATGGTGAAAAATTCTCGGCCTGACACAGAGATGGCGTTCCAATCAGCAATAATTTATGATTCCTATGACAAGTTTCAAATTGTTCTGTGGAGTAGTTTGTTTATAACAATTTTCGTAGTAGATGTCCTCCGTGTTTTTCATTAAAATGGATAAACTTGAATATCGTGCGGTCATAAAATTCTTTGACGGAAAGGTCATGGCCAGTGTTTTTGGGATGAGAAAGGGATTCTGTTGATGACCTTGAAAAAGGCAGAATAATTACAGGCGAATATTACTCCAACCTTCTTGACCAGCTGGATGCCAAAATTCGCGAGAAGAGGCCTGGTTTGAAGAAGAAAAGAAACCATGTTTCACCAGGACGACGCACCTGATCACAAAAGTGCTTTGGCAATGGAAAAACTGCTGGATTTGAGGTATGATTTGCTCGACCATTCCCCCCTATCAAACTTGAAAAAATTTGTTTCTGGGAAGCGCTTCGCGTCCAATGAAGATGTTTAGTGCCGTAATAGTTATTTACGAACCAAGTGCGGGCAGACTGTTTCCCGCATGAGCGCACATTGTAAGCACGAGCGACCGCAGGAAGCGAGTGCTTTTAATTGCGCGAATGCGTGCAAGATGTCTTCACGCAAGTGGTTTGAACAATATTTTTTGTACGAACATTAAATTAAAGAAATATTTTTGATTAATGTCATTAGTATCATACTTAACCTAAAATAGATTACCTAATTAATTTAAGCATTTAATGTACGTAACTATTACTCACCTTTCCCTAAAATTAAGTTATTATATTCTTACACATGGCAAACATGTATTTATAACTTATATTTATAAATTTATAGTACATTTATTGCGTTTTTTGGTTTAAATACAAACAATTCCGAACTGCCAATATGAATGTCGATGTGGTTCAAATAGATGGCGCTTGAATTTTGCTTAAGATGTCGCTTAAAATATCGCCACATAGATGGCGCCACAATTTTTTTGGAAGAATTTTTAATTATTACTCCTATTTCCCCAACTTTTAGTGACGACTAGTGGAGGGAAGTAGTATTTCATAGACTAAATTTTATTACTACCAAGTTAGATTTTTTTTTAAATGTCCCATAGTGCCAGTGTTTTTTTCAATTTTTACAGTCGCCTCAACCGGGAATACGTATTTCCCAGTCGAGCTACACATGCGCCAAATGTGACTTTACAGGCGGTGAGTACAAAAATGAATATTTTAACAGTTTTCCAGATTCTCACTTCCGCGAAGGAATACTGATGTTGGAGAAACGCTGGGCCAAGTGTGTTTATTTCTTCTTTCAGGAATAAATGACACGTTTTTAACAGAATAATGAAAGTTCTTGTGCTCTTAGATAGTGATATTTGTTGAAGAATTGGCCATTGGTTTAAGCACTTTTCTTGCAACTGGCGGAGGGTTAAAGTACAATCCAGGTCAGCCCAGTCACAAATCTGTTCTTTTCGTTGCCGATGTCCTCCATTTGTCCAACATTCTTCATCGTAGCGCTGTTATTCAAAGAATTAATGATTAATTCGCGTACTTCATTACTTATCTTATTATTATTCTTTATCTGACGATTATTGTTATTATTTTCCATTGTAATAATGCAAATATTTGTGCATGTGAAACTAAATTGACAAATAAGAAAAACCATTTGACAGAAATGGAATTTATTTGATAAAGGAAGCCTCCTACTATATAAAACAATTGGAAAGTCATTTGCCAAATAGTGAAATGCAATTGACAAAAGCGGAAAAGCAAAAGAAAATGACTGTACCCTCGTCTGTACATAATTTAGCAGCTAAATTTATTATAAAACTTGGCACGCATTTTTTGAAATTGCTCATAACTTTTTTTGCAAATTCTTCTTAAATTTAGCACCCTGCCAGTCAAGCCTTAGAAAATTATTTAAAATTAACATCTTCTTTTCCTTCATTTTTAGTGATGATGACATTAGAAGTTATTTGTCACTTTATATTTTAGTTTTTGTCATTTTAGCATAATTTATGAGTTGTCCGAAAAGCTGTCAAATTGAAATCAATATGGCCGTCTGGGGGGCTATTTTTCAAACGTTTATATATGGTTGAGTCGCTCTTGCAACTGATATGCGCCACTAATTTAAAATAGTGTTATAATTGAGATGTTGCATAATTTTATCTGTCAAGTAATACATCCTACAAAAGCTTCAGGACTATCATAAATAATAATAATAATTATAATTTTTTTTCATATTTGTCATAATTATCTTTTGACGTTTGTTATAATTGTCATCTAAACAATTTAAATTTGTCAAGAATGCTTGCCTTCTAAAGGTATAGCCAAATATTATATAAAACATAGGTGTAGAAAAGTAATATTTAACAGTTTTATTTATAATAATTAACTAGCTGAAGGTATATACTATTAGATATTAATTAGCCAGTTTAATTTTATTGTTCTGAAGTTATTCATGTCGATCGAAATTTGTAGTGCCATTGAGTCGTAGTATTTAGTTTGTGCTTTGGCTGTGTCAGTGGCCAAAACGACAGCTATATTCAAGTATACTTACTGAACAAGTTTTCTTTGGGCAGGAATGTCTAAAACTTGCTGTGCTGTAAAATTTAAAAGTTCTCGTATTTTCGATGATATTAAATTATTAAAAATATGTTATGAAGTACATTTTCCATATAAAGTAAATTTATATGAACTTTCAAAAAGAAAAAATTTAGTCTTTACTGAGTGAAACTAATTTTTTACTATTAATTAACACAACTAATACGGAGATTTTCACTATTTATGTAATATAATAATTGCTTGGTCAATATAGTGGCTTCATCAAATAAGTACCATGTTCCATAATAGTGTAAAAAAATACAGCAACAATATGACGACAAACTTCAGAATAAGCTGCTAGTCAAGTCCAATGGGCCGAATGTATTGCACTTTTCTAGTAACGCTTTTCGGTATGGGGTTGTTTAAGAATTACTAATGTAGGAAAAATAAAGTGGAATGAGTAAATAAAATTGCATTTACATAAAACAACACAAAAGTTAGTAACATTTACAAAATATTCAGTCTTCTCTATCTATTTCCTGACACATCTATAATCCCCCATTTCTTCCATTAAATGGAAAAGATAAATTACAGCCAGTTATCTTATATTGTCGATTGTCTCTGCCAGTGGAAAATGTTTTACAGAATCAGCTTCGTTTCTTTCGAGGCTAAATTAAGAGGTACACTACTTTTAATTACCCTAATATTGTCTTCATATCGCGTTGCAATGTTTCTATTTTCACATATTTATATTTTTAAAACGACTTGATACCGCTTCTCTTCGATAAAATTCTGTTCAAAAGACAGTTACTAATGTAAATAAAAGCTGTTGTATAAGGAAACACTGCAGATGGTAGTAGTGAACGCGATAAAATGACTAATTTGTATGTCCTGTAATATGTACATACTACAATCGTGATAGTATTTAATTTATCATATTTTTCCACAAAATTGGATTCTGACCTCAAATATAATACTTCTAAGTAAATACCTGATTAATATTTATTTCTTACAGGAAAAAGTCTCTCTTGATCTTATAACATCACTTGCAGAGTTTCTGTATGATTTAATCACGCCTGCATTTTGCTATCTTCGACAATTTTTTATTTACGATTTAGGTTTTTGATTTTAATATTGGGCTATAAATAGAGAAGATATCAAAATTAATAAGTTCTCTAATTATAAATGTTAATATTTATCATCGACGTATTATTTCCGTATATGATTACGCATTCGCTTCCTGACAAATTGGTTTGACCCAAATATCTATTTTTGTGATATCGAAGTACTCAAATGATAACCGAACGGATGGTTATTTTGCAAGTACGAATGTACAAACATTAATTAGTACAGCAGGCTCTGAAATTGTTACAACACAAAAATAATTTCGGGAGATTAAGCATCATGACTGATAATATATCTAGGCACGAATCTGTACTATTAAAATTGTCAAGTCATATTGGGCGTATAATAAAATTTAACATGTTGTTTTATACACGTATTAGTGTTCTTTAGCAAGTGGGAGTATTATTAATCCTTTATTAAGACGCTTGCATTTAAAATACACATTTTAGATATTAGTATATGCAACAAACTTCATTTTAGTTACGAGCTTTATTAATCACGAGTGAAGCGTAGCGGAGCGAGTGTTTAGTAAAACAAGTTTACAAAATGAGTTTCATACTATACTTTTTCTGGAAGATATTATAAAAATACTAGAACATTTTTTCCCAATGTATTTATTTATGAAAGTGACAAATGTTAATAAGCTAACTTATCATATGTCCAAAAACGTAAATGTATCGTCTTTTGAAATATAACAAAGTCTGCTTTCTTCACATTTTAAAATTCTATTCATATATTCGACATAACAATAAGTAATTACTGATGGGCACAAGACTCATATTAAAAATATTGAGTTGATAGACCTGGCAAGGGAGAAAGGAATTATTCTTTTGTGTTTGCCTCCCCACTGCTCACATCGTTTGCAGCCACTTGACTTGTCTTTCATGAAGTCATTAAGTAAATACTATGAAGATGAATTTCGTAAATGACTCCGGACACATCCAGGAAAAGTTGTGATCCCCCATCAATTTGCATCACAGTTTGGCCATGCATATATTTCAGCAGCAACAATGAGCAATTCAGTAAACGGCTTTCGAAGAACTGGAATATGTCTGGTTGACAGGAACGTATTCACGGATATCGACTTTCTGCCTTCAAGAACAACTGACATTGGCCTAGAACTGCCTGTCGGTAATTCTGCAGAATCTTCAACCCCACTGCAGACACCAACTCCCAGATCATCTCCTACACAAATCCACAATCCTACTCCTTGTGGCAGTTCCAATGCTCCAAATAGGACTACTTTGCTTCCTTTTAATGCATCACCTTCCCAGGACACTGATCATCTGGTTTTTAAAAATATGCCATCGACATCTATTCTGTCCACTTTTAGGCCTGAAGCAAATTCACGAGTGTCTTCTTTCTCGTTAGCCCCGAAGTGATTTTACCTGTCCCTAAAGTGGATCAGAAAAACAAACGGAAGTATTTTTCATGTTGTGGAAAAACTGCCGTTTTGATTGAGTCCCCATATAAGGCAGAACTAACTGAAGCACAAAATAAGCCTTCGAGAAGATCTGTGCCAAAGAGAAAGCTGAATAAACAACAATCTTATCCCAGCACTTCTAGAAGCCGAACAACAAAGGCCCAGCCTAAGAAAATCATATTCCAAAATACTGCAAAAGTTTCTCACGACAAGTCACGGAAGAAAGTAGAAGAGTCCAGCGACATTAACGCTGAGTAAGATGAATGCGTTATTTTGCTGACTATTCACCAGAAGGTTGGATTCGGTGCTTAGGCTGTGGTAGGTGGGAACCAGTAGCGGCTGGTGAGTTCGTTTAAGGTGGGCAATTACATATACACGAGTTGACAAGACTGATTCGTTTATTATCGGTGCTATACTCGGCATCTGGCAATATAAGACCGATAATAAACGAATCAGTCTTGTCCACTCATGTATATGTAACTGCCCACCCTAAACGAACTCACCAGCCGCTACTGGTGGGAACACAATTCGTGCGTGGGCTTTGTACAATGACAAAGATGTCGTCCATGTTTGTGTCTTTTGCGAAAAATGAACAAAAACATTTACATTTAAGCAAGTTATTTTCAATTAGTTTCCTCTTATGACATTAATAAATACCATAAGTGTCATTTCTAATGAATAAAAATATGTGCGCCCAGCGTGGGGCCAGATGGGGTACATGCACTTGTTTTCGAAAAAAATATGTATATCTTAATACATATGAAAATGTTTACTTTTGACAATTTTATAATATAGAGAAATGTTCAATAAAAGTATTGCGACAAGCCAAATTATTTAAATATTTACCTGATTGTTTTAAAATTAGTTTATATGTTAAATACCCCGTTTTTCCCTTAGTTCCCCTAATAATATCCCTACAGCGTTTTGCATTTATCATAATTACCAATGGTTGCCTAGTAAACAGAATAGCTAAGTATTAAATAAAAAGTAGATATAGAAAAGTAATATTTAGTAGTTTTATCTTTAATATTCAATTTGTAACTAGTTTTCATATAATAGTATTTTACTCGCGGAAATTTATAGTTGCATTAAATCGTCGTCATTGGCCGTGTCGGTTGCCAATACGATTGAACTGCATACAGCTTGCGAGACAATCAACAACAATGTATTTTTGAGAAACACTGCTATAATTGGCTTATTTATTAAAAATTCCTAAATATTATTGGTTTCTTAGATATGAGTGATATAATCATACTTTTACTTTTACGTGCTTACAATATTGTAGTAGCAAATCAGTTTTTTTTTTGGACATTTTTGTGTACGTTGTTCACAATCTACAGTTTTTAGAATGTATTCTACTGTTAATAACTATTTTAAATAAAAATAAAAATAAAATAAAACTCTTGAAAACTTTCCACAATTTTTATTTAGTCTTTGCGACATATGTTTCGGTATTGTTCATACCATTATCGAGCCGGATCTAACAGGTCAGTTTGTGTAGGGTTGTTATATATGTCGTTGTGTTTATTGCCTCTTTGTACATAAGTGTCTATTATGGGTGTGTGTGTGTTTGAAAAATCTCTGTGTGTGTTCGTTACTTTCTCTTTTCTTTCAATTGATTTTTTAATTTCTGATATTTCTAACAGATTTAATTTCGGTCCTTTGTTTACATTATGTATAAGTTTAAAACTATCTATATCGGGAAAATGGAGATTATCTATACAATGTTCGGCAAGGCCTGTATTTCTAATATTATGCAATATTGATCATTTATGTTCTTTTAATCTAGTTTCGATCTGTCTGCCACTTTATCCGATGTAGATAGCTTTACAGTCTGTGCAACTAATTTTGTATACACCTGATTTGTCGGTAAGTTTAGTTCTTTCCTTGTTATTGACTAACATAGCACCTAAATTGTTTTTATTTATGTTGACTGTTTTGATACCTATTTTCTTAAATATTCTGTTAATTTTATAATTAATATGTGGAATGTATTGTATAATGTGCCATTTCGTGTTGTCTTTTTCTATTATTTTAGGATAAAAGTGTATTTTGAGTTTTTCTCTTTGTTTGTGTTTAATAATGTCATCTACTATTTTCTCTTTAAATCCATTATTTCTAGCTATGGTTTTAATTATGCATAATTCTGTATTGAAATCTTCTTCACTTTGCGGTATGTTAATTAGTCTGTAAGCGAAACTATGTAGAGCTGCTGTTTTTGTGCGCCAAGATTGTTTGGAATTAGCTGGTATGATTGTATCGGTGTATGTAGGTTTCCTGTATATGCTGAATTTTAACTTTTTGCCTTTTTTTTTGATAGTTAAATCTAGAAAGTTCAATTTTGTT
Organism: Amphimallon solstitiale; assembly: GCA_963170755.1. NCBI lineage: Eukaryota > Metazoa > Arthropoda > Insecta > Coleoptera > Scarabaeidae > Amphimallon > Amphimallon solstitiale. The sequence goes on from OY720676.1 coordinate 176,059,699, forward strand.
TCTTTTCTATTTCTATAGTAAATTGGATGTTTTTATGAATAGTGTTTAGATAAGTTAGGAAGTCGCGTGCCTGTCTTTCAGTACCTGACTATATACAGAAAATGTCATCTACCTGACCCAATGATTTATTTGTTTAATGTATTTAGTATTACTCTTAAACAGCTTTTCTTCATAGTCTGCCATAAATATTTCAGCTAGAAGAGGGCTTAGTGGACTCCCCATCGGTAAACCATTTATTTGTGTATAGGTCATTGAATTTAAAGTAATTTTGTTCTATGCATAAATTAAGAATTTCCAGAGTGTGTGTTTTTTCTTTATCTTCTAAATGGCTGTTATTAATGGGGTTTTCTAAGATTTCTTTTATTTCATTTGTTGGAATTGATGTGAATAAGTTTTTGATGTCAAAAGAAATTAGTTTTGTACTGCTATTGATTTCAATATTTTCTAATTGTTTGACCAATTCTATACTGTTTTTAATGGCTTTCTCAGATTTAAAATTAATGAATTGTGGTAGTTCTTTGCTGAAATATATACAAAGTTTGTATGTGGGTGCATTAATGTATGAAAGTATAGGTCTAATAGGGTTGTTTTCTTTATGTAATTTTGGTTGGCCATAAAGGACAGGTGTTCTTGGATTCATAATGAGCAGTTTTTTATCTTTCAGCATTACGTTATCTTTTACCATTTTGTTGACATTTTGTAAAATGTTCCACCAAGAACCGTCTGCTAACTCAATTAATAGAATATTCTACTGTTGTTTACTAAATTACAACAAAAACGCATGACAGTTAACATCTGCCGAAATAAACTACTTATGTGCAAAAACCATAACCCAACTACTTTACCTAACAGGCAGGCAACTATCAAGTCTATCAACAGGTTCAGTTGTAGTCGGGAATACCTAGTCTAAATATTTTAAATGAAGAAATTTAACCTGATTTATAAATAATTGACACGAAATTGACAGATGACATTTTAAGACTGACAGCGTAAATGTCAAAATATAATATAATGTTTGGTAAGCACTTTACTGTACTTCTGTAACCTTTGTATAATAATAATTGAAAGTATGCATGCGAGGAACAAAGAATAAAAAAATGAAGATATTAACTGCATGCATCTTTACATGTTATATCGCAACGCCGAATCTCTAGCACCAAAGTTCACGAATCTCACATTGTTAATGCTATTACTATACATTGCATAAACAATTGCTTGAGCGAGCATCGTTCGTCCTGATGATGAAGAAAATAAAAGATAACGACCGTGCATAGAGCATATACGGGTTGTGAATCGAAAGATGGTTTCGTTCTTTAGCAGCTCGTTCCATAGTTGGCTCGTGAGTGCGATGTGTACATGTAAAATGTGAAATATTCCCAACGACACGTGGGTGGTAGAAAACCGGGGCGAGAGAAAAACAAAGGAGAGGACAGTGTATCCAAGATGTGCGAGGATCATAGGAGGCGACCAGCTGCTTTCGCTTACTCGCAAACACGCACATGTTTTCCGCAATTTTTACAACTCGCCACACTCTCACGAATATTACTGCCCCCTCATTTGTTCTCGGCGTTCTCTTGCGGTCACTGTATACTGTTTCAACCCTGTTTTATTCACGTCCTCAATTGTCAAATCGGCTTCCGTCTAAGAACAAAAGAAAAACGTGTACTTATATCGAACTGAGTCTACATATGCAAATTTAATTAAACATATGCAAATCTACAAAAACTTTGCACGAAGGATATTACATACATGTGTACGAAAGTGGCACGTAGTGGGAAGTGTCATTTCAGTCATAATGTAGTTTCCATTTCACTTAAAATGTTTACAGACCTATTATACGAGGTGTGATATAAGAGGCGCTTTCTTTCGACCAAAGGATTACTAATCTAATGATCCGGATTTCAGTCAAACCGAACGAACGGTTGCGTTTATTTGAATTCTGAAACCGGATTCGTGAATCCGAGCGGAATCCCCTTACCCCTCAGAATCCGTCTTATTTTACGATTAGCAGATTTCGAATCCATGAATCGGTAAATTCTAACCTTAAATGTTGATTATTTTGAGTAAACATGTCTGAACAAATAGAAATTTTAGAACCCATTATAGAAGATCTACATAAAGTATGTATAACACATTCTACTGGAATAGAATTTAAAGTAAATTTGACGAAATATGAGATAAATCGAGCAAAAACAGGTAATATATAGTTAATTAATAGTTGTATTAGTTACTATAATGGAGATAGCGCTCTAAATTTGTTTTTTGATTTTCAGATTTCATTTTTTTGACGAAATTCTAGAAAAGTATTATACATTGTATGATATAAATAAATATAATAAACTATACATACAAATAAATAGCTAATCTGTGTAAACGTAAGCAGTATTTATTCACGATTGCGCATGAACGTTCTTTCGACTATGTTTGACTGATCGCGGATTTTGAATCCACGTTCAAGTCAGTTTTGTTGGATTAGGTCTAAAGAAAGCGCCTAAGGTTAGTGTTCTTCAATATCTCCATTCCTTTGCAAAATGAGTCTGAAATACACTGACCTGTTGGTATTATGACAATATAGAATGTAAAATCAGTCGTGTATAAATGAAAATGTAAGCAAATAAGCTCCACTCGTAATTCTTTTAATTACATAGTTGCATCGTTATTATTTATATAATTACATTAATTGAACAGTTTAAGGTAGACCTAAACCTTTTAATGGACCTGCATAAGTAATACCGATTGTCCTATGCTTATTGTTTACATTTTCATTCATACATATTTGATTTACATTCTACAATTGTCAATGTATTCTAAATTACAACCAGTTGTCATATTGTTATTACTATTGCTCATCATTTGCCACTACTACCAAGAAGATATTTATTTTTACTTTCTTATACGTAGTATAAGAAAGTATTGTGATGACGAAAATTTTCGACCTCGAGATTTTTGCAGTTGTCCACGTTTTGAAGTCCCCTGATACCAAAAAAGTGGTTTTTAAAAAATGTCTGTGTCGGTATGTCTGTCTGTGTGCCTGTGACCACGATAGCGGTCAAACCGCTGTAGATATATATTCCAAATTTTGTATTTACATGTATAATCACCCTCTTGAGATCTGATTAGTTTTTCAGTAAAATCGGTAGACCGGAAGTAGTAGTTTACTTTTGTGAAAAAATCGAATTTTGCAAATATTTCGTCAATTACTAAGTTTAAACAAATTTATAAAGAATTCAGACGTACTCAAAATTAAATTTCAGACAAATTGTCTTAAAAGAGTTTTTCAAAATTCCAACCGGAAGTAGGTCTTTTACTCTTATCGAAAATCAGTTTTTTGCGAATATCTCGCAAGTCAAGCTTTCTAGGCAGCTACATTACGAGTATAAAAGTATTTAAATTATAATTTTAAATACCTTTTGTGTAAGAAAAATTTCAAAATTCGGACCGGAAGTACCACTTTTACTCTTACCGAATAGCGATTTTTTGCAAATATGTCGTAAATTATGCATTCTATATATATTTATTAAGAGTACAAAAGTATTTAGAGTTGAATTTGCAATATATTTTATATATATGAAATTTCAAAAGTGCTACTCTTAGCGAGTAGCACTTTTTTTCGAATATCTTGCAAAGTATACATTCTATAGCGATTTATTAAGAGATTGAAAGTACTTAGAATAGGATTTTGAATAGATTTTGTAAAAAAAAAATGTTAAAATTGTGTAGTTTGAAACGCTCATACGTATAAGAAAGTCGTGTGGTGACCACGTAACAAGAAAAAGAGAATATTGGGTAAATTCCGCTGTAGTGCAACCGTAGACACGTGTTTCTGACTAATTGGTCGTCATCAGTACGGTGTGGCCAAGGAATAAGGTGGGATAACCTTGGACATGTAAGCAAAGACGGAAGATCATCAGGTGACAGACTGTAGCTTCAGTTAGTTAACTCATATAAAATTCGCTGTGAAATTGAACAAATAACCAAATTAACATCCTGGATTTTAAGTCTTAACAATAAATTTGAATTTAATATTCATATAATTTTTCCTTTGTTATTGGAATCGAACACAAAACAATATAGAAACTAAGACGTTCTGGTAATATAGACATTATATATTTATCACTTAATTAACAATATTATCAAATTAAAAAATTAAAATATTAATGAAACATTGATAAAACTGTAAAATATATTTATACTGTATGATATTTGCCCCCAAAATATTTGTGCAATATATTTTACATTTTCGAAAGCTACAAATGGCGTTCTGTCTTCCAGATGGTCTTCTGTTTGCTTCTTCTATTTCCTCCTCTATCTTGTTACTTGCCTATAATGTACTGATGATGACCAACAAATCTGAAACACGTGTCTACGGTTGCACTAAAGCGTAATTTCCCGGTAATTAGTCAATGTGTTTATTGTGTATTCGCGTTCCTCTTTTTCTTTGAATTGGTTTAAATATTTCAAGTCTAATATATACAAGGTGTGTATAAATTGGCGGACCCACTACACGTGGCGACATTCTTGGTCAAATTTTGAGTTAAAAGTCCTAATCCTAAAACGATGTATCAGGCTTCCTTTGTCTTCAGAATGAATTTGAAAGAAACATACATTTGGCAACATTGAACACGCATGTGCTAGTTATAATCTTCGGAACATTTTTACACGTTGTCATGTGAACCTTACATTTTAAATTTAAAAAAGAAACAAACGAAATAAAATTGGTTTCTTAGATTACATATTTATTACGAAAATATTACAAAGTTTAAAATTTTTTGATAATATTGACTAATTTTTGTACATCTTCTTGATAGAAATCAATGTAATTATTACCTACATAATTGTTCGAATTGAAATCCATCAGTTTGTAGACATAGCTGCAATCTTTGTGGTATCGTTTGTACTATTCGCTCAAGTCTTTCTGGTGTGATTTCTAATACTGCGGCTTCAATTCCGGCTCTAACTTCGTCAGCGTCCTGTGGAGGTGTAGCGTAAACTTTACCTTTAATGAAACCCCAAACAAAAAAATCTAATGGATTGAGATCGGGGGATCTCGCAGGCCACAAAAGGGGACCGCCAAGACCAATCCATCTGTCTGGGAAGTGTTCAGTCAACCAGTCTCTTATATTACGAGCAAAGTGCGCAGGAGCTCCATCATGCATGTAGATCATATTACGGCGTACGTTCAGCGGTATCTCATCAATAACTTGTTCTAAAACATTTAAATATTCACCGGCATCTAGGCGATTTGGTAAGTAAATTGGTCCAATTACCCTGTGGTTTATTATACCCAGCCAAACGTTAACAGAAAACCTTCTTTGGTGACCGTATTCGCGAAATTCATGTGGATTTTCATCTGCCCAATGATGAAAATTATTAAACACACCATCTCTGGTAAACATGCACTCATCACTCCAAAGAATACGTCTTAAAAAGTCACCTTCTTCCTGAATTCTATTTAAGATTGTATTGCAATAATTGTTTCGAAATAAGTTATCATTTCCGTAAAGAGACTGAACTTTAGAAAGATGGTATGGATGAAGCAAGTTTTCTCGTAGAACCAAGTGAACAGTCTTATTACTGGGAATATTTAGTGTAGAAGCTAATTGACGGGTACTCGCAGAGGGATCTTCCTGTATTGTGGCTAGAACTTGGCTCTTCTAGTTGCACGGTACGCCTTTGCCTTGGTCGACCTGCGTTCGCATTTCTTGGAATAAACGAACCTGTTTCACGAAGTCGTTGGTCCAGCCTTCGAAATACATTTTTACTTGGATGCCTCCCATTTGGAAAACGTACTAGATATTCTTGCCCTGCCATGCCTGCATTTCCACGACAGAAACCGTATATCATGTACATATCGGCATATTCGTTGAACGTAAAATTCATAATAAACAAGCAGAACAACTAGTAAACACGAAAACCCGAAAACTGATTAAAACTATACAAATAAACACGAAAAATAAGCAAGTCGAATGAAATAGGTACAATACAAAGTGTCAAAATTTGACTGTAGTAATGTATTTGACTAGAACAATATTAGGCTGCCTACTTATTGTTTTACAACGTTGTCAGATGTGTTTTTCGTCAAAATAAGTTAATAAACAAATATTAAAAACAAACTTTAAAATCAAAAAGAAAACTTTAACGAAAGGATAATAACAACAATTCTTCTTTCTTCTAAATTGTAGCTCTTTCTGTCAACAAATATCAAGTAATAATGCTTATTTCAAGACTGAAAGTCCGAACTTTAGGAACCTCGTGCAAAGATATGGAGCATGGTACAACATTTTCATATTAGGATTTTGGACTCCGAATTTAACGAAGAACATCGCCGCGTGTAGTGGGTCCGCCAATTTATACACACCTTGTATACAATCCATCCATCTTCTACTATTTAGTGTAGATGGTGCTACTGTTTCATTTTCTTTTCGCTTTTGTTTCACAATTCTTCACAATTTTTTTCTAACATATGCTAAGGCCTCTGCCTATTGACACGTTAAACCATTATCTTCCAGTAATTTTGACACCTCACCATTCCAAGTCATGCGAGGTCTATCTCTCCTTCATTTCTCGGTTTTCCATGCTTCTTATACTTTTCTAACTTGTTTTTCCGTACCCCGTCTTGTCAAGTGTCCCGACCACCGCATTTTAGCCCCTTCAAAACACCTTCTATCTCCAACAGTTCTGTTATTTTCACATCTAATATTAAATTCGTAATCTTTAATTCTAATGAAGGTAAATGAAACTTACATAATAATAATAATTAATTAATTAGACATCCGAAGAGTTTTGATGATCTTCTACGAAATAAAAATATGAAATTTTGACGATTTTGGAATGTCATTTAAATAGAATGGACTAAATTCCATTACCAGATTACAATAAATAAATAGAACCTAAAAAATAAAATAGCTATATCATTATAACCCGATCATGGTACGCATTATTAGAAAAATCTACAAATCGGCTACGCCATGTCAAATAATATATGTAACGTAACTTTGCATATGCCGCGCTGGGTTCATCAGTAAACTTATTTCTATAACTACCTTTTATAAAATTTATTACGGAAAATAACGACTCGCAAACATTAGTTGAGAAGAAAATAGATAGTAAGTACGGCAGTTGTTGGCTTTTTTAAACTATTACTGGTTTTGGGAATGACATTTCAAGTTTGTTTTATTTAATATTCTGCATTTCTTTTAATTGTGTTCAATAACCGATCATTTTCAATTGCTTCCAAGTCCTTAATCAAATCGACAAATTTGTGTTTTCATGCATATGGAACTAGACTGAAAATCAATTAATTTAATTTATAAGTCATCGAAGCTGAACCGCTCAAAAATCGCTATATTCCACCTTAATATGATCCCCAACAAAATCTGATCCATTTATATTAGTACTTTCATTAAGACAGAGAGACAGAAAGTCAGAAGAATTTATATCCATTTTTTGCTGGTGAGTTATATTTTCAACCATGTCAAGAATTCTGTCTTTCACCGTGTTCCTAGCTATTCTCTGAAGAATCTTTTCCTCCTTTTTAAAGTCTTCAAAAGGAACAGCATGTACACATGTTCTCTTTGAAGACCAACCATGATTCCTTCACTTATTCCTTGTCACGAATAGGTTTTCCGCGTTTTGCAATTACATTGAAGACAACAAAACTAGAAGCGGTTATATTTGAAGGACTACTAATAAATTTTATTAGTGATGCTGAATTTTAAAATCTATCGTTTCGACTTTGTGTATTTTTATTGTAAATACATGTTGTTTTCTTACGTGAAAACCTCGGTATATTACGTTGTAATTGATATGTCAAATAATAAAATACATCGTAAAGGAAAGTCAGGCGATAGAATTTCAAAACATATCAAGCTGTGCTGGTCGACTGTTGTGACACAAATCTATTTATCACTGCATAAATCCGGCAGAAATAGGTTACCCATGTTTATATAAAAGACCATTCCTTCTACCGGTTATATGTGCATAGATTTATTTGTGTTCTCTAATATTGCATATAATATCAACATAATAGGTATTGAACTATCGGATTACTGTGGCACGGGCTCTATTTTCGGAAGTCCTGTTTACATTAAATAGAAAATAAATAAAATGAAAATAAACAAATAAAGCAGATCCCAATAATATTAAATTTTATTACAAAATTCTTGTACGTGGTTATTAAAATATAATTGGTTTTCCGAATAAATATGTTTATAATAAATTGAGCATCAAATTTAATATTAGTAATTATTTATCTGATGGATATACATACTTGATGACGAACTTAAACACATAAAAATAAGTAGTATTGTTGAGATATCGTATGTACGTCATAATTACGTCACAAATGGCGGTAAAATTTTAAAATAATTGCTTCTTATTAAAATCAAAATTATTTAATCAAAAACTATGAAACGTTGTTAATTATTCCATAAGTTGCTTTTATAATAATTCTCTTATAAATTAAGAAAATATATCTTTACTTCGTGTGATGTTGAGCAAAAAGTGAAACTTGGCAACGTCTAAAAAAATCACGAACGAAGACGTGCGTTGCCAGATAAAAATTATATTAATTTTTTTTTAATTTTAAAATAAATATGTACCTACCAGTCTTCGTATTTTCTGTGGAACAAGGCAAAACTTTTTGAGTTTTGAGCATTTCAAATTATACCAAAGTTGTTCTAAATTGTTTTAAATACTACTTACTATCTTCTTAGAAAAATAAACCTGTGAGGGTGCTACTTCAAGTCTAAATTTTAGATTTTTTGGATACACAAATTACTCAAAATCCTATTCTAAGTATTTCTATTCTCTTAATAAATTTCTATAGAATGGATACTTTGCAAGATATTCGAAAAGAAGTGCTATTCGCTAGAGTAAAAGTGTTACTTCCGGTATGAATTTTGAAATTTCATTTATACACAAAATATTCGAAATTCAGCTCTAAATACTTTTATACTCTTGATAAATATACCGAGGTCGTCATATTTTAATTTCTGATAGGAAAGTAGTAAGTGGAAAAGAGCGCGACGAATTAAACTAAAGATAGACATAAGCGAGGCTGCCACACTGGACATTTGTAAGGCGTGGGGGTCCCCCGCCACTCCGTTGCTCTCCCTCCACTGTTAGCAAGCAGGCATCGCTGCATAGGATAAGATCATCTTTTGCATATGATAGAAGTGCAAACCGAAATTAAAATTTGACGCTTACGGTATATAGAGTGCATAATTTACGACATATTTGCAAAAACATCGCTATTCGATAAGAGTAAAAGACCTACCTCTTTTTTTCTAGGTCTTTTTTTTTGAAAACCTTTTTTTATTAAAAAGGTTGAATTTAATTTTGTGTACATTTGAATTCTTTATAAAAATGTTTAAACTTAGTATTTGACGAAATATGTACAGAATTAAATTCCTTTTTGTAAGATTTTCTATTAATACCAATTTAAATTTGTTTATGTTATTACATTTATAGTAAAATATTATATTTAAAGTGCTCTATTCGAACATTTTAAATCTCAAAACCTAAAAAGATCATTCTATGTCAGATACATTAAATGCCATTATAGAAACTAATTTGGACATCTCAGAATATAAATTTACGTGTTATTTAAAGTATATTTATTGGCCTCTATTTTCTATTAATATTAATATAAGAAGAATGTATTTCTTAAAAATATAATTATGCAATTATGCTTATTGAATAAAGAATCAATTTTTCAGCGGAGTCTATAAAGTAAATGTGGTATTGCATTTGGCAAATCTTATATTCAGCAGTATTTTTTTTAACCAACAACGTTAGCTAGTAACGCCCTACTTATTCCATCGCTTTTAAGATATGTATTCTTTAATCCAATTAAATGCAATTTTAGATTTATAAACTTTGCTTTTACCATTATGTACATCAAATTTATTAAACCCTGTTAGAAAACCATCGTCTTCCCAAAAATAATATCCGTGTTAAAATAAATTTATGACTGCCTACAATTTCTATTTATTTATTTTCTAATAACATATCTTTATTTGCATCTACTAAATGCTACAAATACATCTACCATACAATAGTCTCGTCTGCTAAATTTCGTTGACCTTTGCAACAAGAATTAATTTTAGCATAATATAATTTACGCGTTCACTTACTAATTTATTCCACAAATATGAATGCCGGCAGTATGTGTACATTAATTTCTAAAATTATACCTTTTTATTTACAAAATAATAGTTCTGCGTTACGTTAAATAATTCACACATCTTGGTGTATCACGCGGTCGTGATATTTTCAATAAATATTTAATTTCGTGTTGCTAGAATCGATGGCTTCTGTTTTTCTCCTTTCCGCTTGAGCGGGAATTTCTGTGGCAATTATTGTTTATACGTTCTGTATCTATATGCAAAAAAAAAACTATATATTACGTACATTCAAATCGAAGATTATCAGTATCCATAACTTTCATTCATTTAAAGCATTTTAGAAAGACTGATTCAAGTTACTGTGATTAGTTTCGCTGTATCGTTTAATTGAATTCTGTCTTCAATATTTTTAGTGTTGTCCATATGATTTGAACCTAATCCTGAAATATGGGGTTTCATCAAAATGGTTTTATATAAATTAAGGCGGTTGATAGGGGAATCTAGGAAACTTATTCAGTGTAGCACTAGAAGGAATAAAATAAAAAAAAAAATTAGATGAAATAGAAAACATTGTAAGTAAAACAGTAAAATAAATGTCGGGTATCTAGTAGGGCTGGGAATCGAGTACGATGTTACACTCGTTTCTCCTCAGGCTTGTCCTGGCAGAAAGCGAGGCATATATGGCGCTAACGGTAACTAGAATAATGTCATCCGATCGAAAATTAGAGATGTGCCCGTTTGTCGGAGTTTCACACCCGTAGCTTCGTCCAACTAAATTTATGAAAGTTTCGGAAATTTATTGTGTGTCACCTTCAACCTGCCTTACCTTACTTCCCTAGTGTGCGTTCGAAAAGATGGGTTGGAGCCTGTGCCTCTAACTTTCGGTTTTAGGGGATGGGTCACTCAGATTACTGAAGGTGAATGACGCTTAGGCGCCAGCTGTCATTCTATTTCAGGCCCACTCCAATAAGTTACTCCTCACTAGGTATAGTAATACATTCATACACGATATAAACAACAATAACAATTTATTATGTAAGATTGGAATTATAGAATGCCAAGATGCACCAAGAAAATTATAATAATTCCACAAATGGGTGGATCACCCTATAGGTATATAAAACAAATTAAATTAAATTTGAAAATATTCAACTGTCTAAAATTTTAAAGAGGCTATAAAACGCCAAAAGAGCATAAATGCGCTTGAAAATTAAATTAAATTTGAAAATAATCAACTGACTAAAATTTAAATAAGCTCTGAAATTATGATGATTAATGATTAATTAACTAACTTACAAAAGAAATTAATGCGGAACGGATCTCGCTTTACATTTAAGTCCTACAGTCATTACATGCTGTAGATGTGTATTTGCACCATTGCAGCAGAAAACTAATTAACTACCAAAAATGTTATTTATCACTGTTTAATCATCCACGATTTATCGTGTGAATTGTACGGTAAATAGACAAAACAGTCCATTAATTACAGCGAACACTGATTGAAGTAATTGGATCGCTTTTTTTAAATCAACTAAACGGTTCGATCGATATTGGAAGAATGAATTGACAAGGACACGAGGTTGCGGTGGAAGAAGCCACCCGCTCAATGTGGAGCGACATCTAGCAAGCTGAAAGTGAATTGTTACATAAAATATTTAAAAGATAAGGGACCGATTAATAAGAACCACACAAAGAAATAATTAAATAGAAATAATCGCAGATAATTATGCAGCGACGTAAGGAATATAACAACAATAAACAGAAGGACATTCCAAATGCTACTTATAGCATAATCAGTCGCACACACACGAGATGGCGCTACCGCTGCGAATTGAAGGAAAAATAATTTAAATTTAATTAAAAATGAAGGAAACCACTTAATTACACGAGGAAATTAAATATAAATAAATTAGATGAAAATTCCAACAGTAAAACAAAAGATTAATTCTAGGCGTGACCTAATACGCACGGAAGAGTTCTAGACAAATATACAGCGACACTCGCCGGAAATGTACCAAAATTATAAAGTCTAATATAAGGTATAGAATTCAAAAAAGAAAAAGGTGTATTTCAAATATTCGAATATTCAAATCTGAATAATTTCAAATACCTATTCAAATATTCGAACTATATTCGAAAGTAGTTGAAATTAAGGCAATTTCCAAGTGTAATAAATAGGTGTTACTTTCTTACACGTAGTATAAGAGAGTACTATGATGACAAAAATTTTTGACCTTGATATTTCTGCTGATTTCTACATTTTTATAAAATAAATTTTTCGAAATTTCTAAATAATTTTTCTGGAATATCTCGCAAGTCATGTCTTCTATACAGACATTTTAAGACCAATTAAGTGTATGAAAGTGTTTAAAGATAGATTTTGAATAATTTGTGGGAACATGTAGTAACATTATCACAACATTATTCAAAGGAGAACATTTTCACCGAATGGTATATAAGCAGAAAATATTTGGCTGTGGTACATGACAATGCAGAAAATATTGTGGGAGCAGTTCGGCAGCTGCTGTACAATTCAGTTTTTTTTTCATTGCTTATTCACTGGAATTGGTTTTGAACAAAACACTAGGGGAAAAGCCCTTTATTGACAAATGCAGCAATATTGTTGGCCATTTTAAGCACTCTAACATCGTGACGACTGCTTTAACTCACAAAAAACTCAATTAGATTTAGAAAAACACACACTCATTCAGTCAGTTAAGACCTGTTGGAATTCTACATTTTTTATATAATAATCACAAGAGCTCAGGCAGGACATTTAATGTTAACTGAAGATGATTGGACGATCATTGAAAATATTGTCAAAATATGGGAACCCTTTGAATTGGCTACAACTTTATTGTCATCAGAATCTCAACCTACGATTTCAATGAGGATGACCATTTTGCAATATTTGATGGAGAATTTCATTTCAAAGCTTGACAAGGATGACCAGAAGAGGTAAAAGAAATGAAATCTGTTTTGCAACGGGAATTTCAATCAAAGTTCACAAAAGTTTTTTTTAGTAATGTTCGGTTACCGGTGCTTCATTAATTGAAATATTTGACGTTAGTACATTTCTATATCTAATGTTTAAAAAGAAGGAAAGATTAACATGAACCAGAAAAAAAACCGCTTTGGATATTTTGTTCTTAAATGAACAAGTATGTAACTTGAATATGATTTTTTCGCTTTCGCTTTGTTGCAATTTTTTGCATAGCGACAATAAGCAGCCTTATTAAGTGATAACCAAAACATCGGATAGCAGAAACAGTAATGACTAATCAAATATCTGAAAAATAGAACGGGTGATAAAAATTCAAATTTTTGTGGTGGAATATTTTAATACCGAAGAACTTGCTGAAATATGCAAGTACAAGCTGGTCTGGCAGACGTTGTTCCCTCCTTTCCGGTAGGTGGCGCGGTATATATAATAACTTGGCTACAGCACCACCTATCGGGTCCAAATTTTCTGATTTACGACAGCACACAGAAAAAATAATTTTAAAATCATTTAAAATTCGGTAAAAACGTCGGACTGCCAACAATACAATATCCATCTGTTACTTGATATGATTTAGTAAGATTAAAAGAATCGAACTCATACACACCCGCGGTGGCGCAACGGTAAGCTCATCTGACTAGAGATCGGAAGGTAATGGGTTCGAATCTCACCCGTGGGTAAATTTTTAAAAAAAATTAAGATATTTATTTGTAACTATTCGAAGTTTTATTTATTAATAACGTGGGATTGTACCGGGCTGTAAGTTGTATTCTGGACTGCCTAAGAGTTAAATATGGAATTTCTATCTGCATTATTATTGGGGATCTAGATCTAAGTCTAAATCGTAATCTTAATTTTAATTTACAAGTTCAAAATTATTATAATTATTAATGAATTTTGTATCGTTGTATGGTCAAAAAATATGTATTATTATTATTAATAATAATTTCAATTTTATTACAATATCGGCAACAGTAATAAATATTATTAAGTTAGTGCTTTACATTAAAAACATTATAGTATATTATATTTTTGCACTGTCGCTATTTACAGACATCACATGTTCAAGAATTGTGTATGCGTATGACTATGACTATATGAGTAACAGAACCAGAGCTGCTTTTCGCGATTATTTGTTTTAATTCACACGTTTCCCTTGCTGTCACAATAAACTTTAAACCCGATCTTATTTATGTTTCAATTTTTTATATTTAGGGAATGGACTTGAAAGGAAACGTTTGATAAACAAATATAGAAATTTACGATGGCACAAAGACGTTGGATTAGTCACTGCCAAATATTTAAAGAACCGTATGAGGTGACTAAATTTTAAAATATAGACTTTGATCTCTGTTTATTTTATGTCGATATTAATTTCTAAAATAATATACCTAATAATCGATTTTTTATTACATTTTTTTCAAGAGGCTTCCGATAAAGTTTTAAATAATAGTTGTGGGAATCTTTTTTTTTTTTAGAAAAACACACTAACAATGTTGACCTTAGCATCACTCAGCACATAAAATGGCCATTATACACTGCTCAGCAAAATTAGTGGAACAAAAATTCAACATTAGTTAACCAGATTTTAACAATAAATAAGCCATAATTTAACAATTTTCGTAATTGGTCGTAAAATTTGCGGTGTGAATTCGGCAGTTATTCTGCTGGAAGATAAAACCATTACCAAAATAGGCAGTTACTTATTTATTGAAAAATGAAAGATATTTTAACTAAATGAATGACTCGAAGCAAAAGTATTTACATAGTAAAGTAAACGAACTTATGAGATATATGTAAATTATAGTAAAGGCATATTTCATTTCAAAGTATGCATGCATTGATGGACGATAATTATTTCCTCATTATTTTAGACCTATCTGTATTGTGACACTAAAGTGCGGCAAATATCTTGCATATCTCATTATCTCATGAGTATGTTTAGTTTATCATGTAAATACACTGAAGTTGTTAAATTTATATGGTAAATTTAATATTTTACCAAATACTTTTAACTGATTTTCAATATAATCTAAGATTTTGCAATAAATCTTTTACACAAGTTTCATTGTACATATCCTAATTCAAATAATATATTCAAGATGTACATTATTTTCATGCTTAGAGTTTGGTTTATAAGACAACCCATTTGCTTTAAATTAGTTGTAAACACCTTTATCCACATTAAAAATGCAAGTGCGGCGTACAGTCTCTTTGTGATGCACTACATTCTTCCAATTTCCAAATAATTATTTTTCTGGTTTTGAACTAAAAGAAGTATATATATTATAACGATATTTATATACTAAAGTCATGTATATAAGGAAAGATAGTATCAGTATTTATATACCTAATTTTATACTAACTCGAAACTAGGCAACTTAAGATACACAATTACTATAGAATAACTCAGTCTTAAGTAAGATATTTAAATGTCTAAGAAATTATTAAAGAAAATCAGAAGTTAATAAATTCCCAATTAAGGAAAAATTGAATAATAACAACATTTAAACAATATTAGAAAACAATTTTTATTATTTACTCAAAGTTAGACAACTTATTACACAAGTCAAATGTATAAAATTAAATCAACTTATCCATTAGTGGGCAAGAAAAGAAAATACAAATGGGATTATTAAACAATTTTTCACAAGTAGGAGATTCTTAAAAGGACGATCTCAGAAATTAAGTTAAATTTTATTATTAAAAGAAATATATTAAATACCTGTGAGTGCAGATCTTTTTATCACGATTTCAATAATAACATTATACTAAAATAGTAAAGAAATGTACCATCATAATGTTCCCGTAGATTAAACTGTATCTATTGATCTACAAGTAAACAATGCAAACTAAATAATTGTTAATATGTGTGCTAAATTAAATTATACCTGAAATTAAGAAGAAATACAACGTAAGGCTCGAGGAATAAGCAGCTCAATTGGAGGAATTCGTACCAACACAGTATCCAGGACGAAGAGGATCATCAGGGTATAGAAGATCTCAGATACAATTTCGAAGATATAGTCCGCTAAAACAATTCCACAAAATATTAAAAACTCGAGTTAAGTACTTAAAATTTTATTATGTTGATTTTAAAAGAGTCAGAAATTAGAGAAACATTACAATTGCAATACAATTACCTAAATAATTTAATCTTAAGAATGTACTTTAATTGTAAGAGTTATTCTATGCTAATCGTCATCACAAGTTAATACCTTTAAAGATGAGTATTAAAGTTTTCCATACATAAGAGATAAAAGAATTTTTAGATTAATGTTGATTTTTTTTCTAAACAGAGATGTATTTATTATAAAAACAAATTACATACATACCGTTCATGTTTAGTTGATCCCATTATTGCTGGATAGAAACAATTCCATAGTAACATTACACTAGCAGTTTTGTTTATTATATAAAATGTTTGATTCTAACCTTAATTTTTATAAGTTCATGTATCTACTTCAATATATTTTTTATTTATGATTTAACACTGTTCTTTTTATACGAAGGTAATCTTCTATACTATAAGAACTCTAACACCCTGAAATTACTACATGGAATCTCATAAATAAATTTAAACTGAGCTAGTAATTATATACGAAGAAATTTTAAGCCGGTAAAAGGTAATATACATAACCAAATTTTGTTGCATAGATGCATATTTCCCTCGTAATTTTTATTCAAATACTATGAATATAGTTATAATCTTATTCATGATAATTTGGATACAGTGAGTAAAAATAAATATTGTACAATTTTAAATTTATATTTGAAAATAAATTTTAAACTTGTTATAAAATTAAAATCATATTTTTAAAAATAAATAAAGTAATAATTAACTAACTATTATCCTATTGAAACACAGGGGTAGTATAATATATATACAAATAATAAAATATAGAATACAAGTCACAATTTTACCTGTAATATATTGTTCACCATTGTCTTATATAATTGAAAATTATTCTTTAGTACCATGATATATAATATACATCTGTAAATTATACTAGGCTACCTTTACAGGATGGTACATTAATGTGCGAAATCTGGAGAAACACCAGTAACTACTTTACAAAATAGCATTAGTCATTTCGATAATATTGCGCATAGATTTCAATTCAATATTAAGCACGCTTCTGAGGAATTATTAATTGGAGTGAATAATCATAGTTGCATGAGATAAGCAATGCAGGGGATCATTGAAATATGTAGATTATATTATTAGTCACTTCAAAAAATTCCTATTGATTAAATAGTACACTTTTAGTATCCCTTTTTTTGATAAAAATAAAACGAAGAATTACTTTTAGAATGTTTTCATACAACATAATTACCCTTGCATGACATTTTTTGATTCACAATTTGCTGGAAATTTTATCCACTCAGCAAATTTCCTCATCATGTGACAGATCTTATGAATTATGCGACTCACTGATATATGGCCAAATAGAACATTAGCACCAATATTATTTTACGTTTATTCAGTACCTGGATAGGGCTCTGAACGCTTAAAGTTTTGCTTAAAATGCCTGTTAGGGATTTACATGATGGATTAACTGTTTTCGTAAAATGCGTATATAATTTCTGGAATAAAGCGACTATATTACACTGTATAGGCACATATATTTTACATATACGAATCCCTACCTGCTGTAATCTACATCTAACAATAATGCTATAAAGTTATATCCGTATTTGCAAACAAGAACGATAATTTATATAATATATAACCTACAAAATCTTCATCGAAACGTCATCTCGTTGCTAGGTACTGTAAGCTTCCGATCAAGAATCGTACTCTAAATTACTCAGCGAGATTAAGTACTATATATATGTATTGTTGTCGTAATTTTGCCTAAGCAAATGTACACTACCATTATTAAATCTAGAGCTCTCTTATTACGTAAGACATAAACTGATAATGAATGCTGTAATTTCTTTACCACATATATGGTCTCGTTTCAACGAAAGAAACTCATTATATACGAAAAAAAACATATAATAAACATTGACTTCGTTTAAATCTCTTATGTAAATAAGAAGCATAGGTACATTAAGTATTTCTTAACGAAGCATTATTATGTTCATGTAATTTATTCTTAGGAAGAATGCGTACTTTAGGTACTTACGCATTATTATACACGAAACACCAATAAGAGTTCTACTTAACTTTCGAGTGCTTTCGATAATAATGAACTTCGGTTATTTCTCCTAATACATTCTGGATGACGAATATCTTGGTCATTTAATCTTGAGACTCAAAGTGTGAGTGTACGTATGTATGCGTACGTATTTACAATTTACATGCATATGATCTCACAACCCATTATTAGTTTGATGTATTTACTGTTCCTTTTCTTTACTGACAATCTCAAGCGATATATGCATTCATGTATTCTTCATAATTAAAATTACTGTTATCTTACGGGGGACCTTTCGAAAAAATATTAACATATAAATTGAATTGTACATGCTACAATAACCTCCTGCATGAGATATTGAGTTGTTTGTGAGATAAGGTGAATTTTTTGGGCGTAGGCACTCTATTAAACACGACACGGGGATATAATAAAGTGTAAAAGGTTAGAGTTCAATTTTATTATTTTGTAGAGTAATAATAACTAGTCTTTAGAACACATAGCCGTGACTGTTACCTTAATTAAGTTATAATAATATTTAGGGTATTACACTAATGAAGATTAATTGTGTGTTTAAGTGTTCAGTCTTTTCAGTTTGAATTTTTTACCTAAGAATCAAATCGGTACTTCCTGGTCAATTTGAATATTGAATTAGGGAAAAATACGCGCGCACTTTTCGTATTCATTTGAATTTATTTGTAAATAGTGAAAAATTCTTTATTTATCCCAACAGATTTTACAATCTACTCTTTTATACCTACCACAACTGTAACAATCTAATATATACATAAAAGAAAGTCGTGCGGCTGATACCGTGTTTGGTTAACCTTTCTACGTTGTAAAATTCTCAAAACCCAAAGGTTTTCTTCCCTCAACAGCCGCGGCGGCGCAAGGAGGGGGCAGCGGGCAGGCGGGGCAATCATGAATCATAAATCATGACGCCGTCGATTTGATTCGATTGCCCCGCCTGCCCGCTGCTCCCCGCCTTGCGCCGCCGCGGCTGTTGTGGGAGGAAAACCTATAGGACAATCACAAAAGAAACATAAGTATACATACATAAAATAAGAAATATTAAAAGAAACCAAAACATAAAATGGAAATGAAACCCCTTCCTACTAATATCGAATGATAATGCTTGAGCACACGTTCAACAGTGCGGATAATGAAGTGAAGATAATATTTATCGATGCGTATATCTATCATTTGCATTGCTAACTTTATTTAAATTAATTAAGATGAAAAGTACCTGAATTAAGCATTGAAGCAAACATAAGAAATAACTCAATTATATACAGCTCACAGATTGAGAGCTGACCGGTGAGATGCCCTTCCCACAAGATGCGCAGTGAATTCTTATAATATTAGGATAAGCAACAAATGTTATCATTTCCTTTTTCCGAATACTTTCTCTGTCTCACACTGACCTAAAAGACACCGCTCAGCGGCCAGGACTCGGTATGTGTACTGCAAGTGTGCACATTTAGAAAACAAATTAATAGGAGCGTTTACCTATCGAAAACTATTTGCGTTTTTTAAATTTATTTTGTAATTTTAGAATCTCAAATTTGGGTGAGCGATGCAAAAGGCATAAATGTATAATGTCAAGGACAGTTTTCGTATTAATTTGTTTTCTTAAAAAAGTTATGTGTTTTAGAAATAACCACAAAAATACATACATTTGATTAATGTCTACTAACTAAGGCTGGTACACAAAAGAAGAAAAACAACTTCTACGCACCAGCTGCACATTTTATGAACGATATAAAAAAAATCAAATTTATGTAATTATTAGGGGACGGACATGACCGGTTTAAACTACGACGAGGTTACAACGGAGCAAAGAAATAACATAAACAACACCCACTTACTGAATAGCACTAATTCATATGGTAAACTGCAACATCTGTTTACGCCCGAACAGTGCCCGAGAATGAGAGCAAAAAATGCCCATAAAATAAGGAATTTATGAGTAAAATCCTTTCTACATCAGCGTAGATGTGAACGTGAGGGGTTTTTAAAATTTATTACATTTACCTTATATTTCGCAAGAGAAATAATGTAAATATGTATATACTTACTGTTATTTAGTTTCAATAACATACGCGTACATTTTTAGTTATCATTCATTTAGATCCAAAACGTTGTTTATGTTACTTTTTCTTATACGAAAATGAATTGTTAGTGATTCCGAAATTTATTACAAAGTCTGTAAAATATCGTTACAGAATGGCAAAATATCGCACGTTCGTCACTTAGCTTTGCTAAAACATACACTGAGATAGTTTTTATGCAGAGAATTTCGATAGTTTACAAAATTTCGTTATATGTTTAAATGACGATGCTCAAAGTATTTCTGAGTGCAAGGAACTAACACAAATCCCAAATTTAAAAAATCAGTTGTTATTCCTTCAGGAATACTTTGGAAATTTGCCTAAACTAATCACATATTTTGAAAATCGAATCTCAAATTAAAAAATGGATTAAGCACATTAGATGTGGCTATTAATAATTTCAAAAGTATTCCAAGTGACTTCGGATGTGGCCTTGGCAAAAGTTAGACACAGTTTTTAATAGAAATCCAGATTTAATAACATTGCGGCAATTGTGTATGCTAAATACGCTGAAATAAAAGAATATTTCCAGTACGCACCTATAACCAGTTGCGATGTAGAAAGCACGTTATCTATCTACAAGGATGTACTTAATTCAAAGAGAACAAGTCTTACAGAAGAGAAAATGAACAAATAATAAGGTATTTTGCATTTTATAGATCACCAGCCACATGTTATCCAATTATATAAGTAAAATTAAAACCTCTTTAAAAACACAACACTTCAATAGTGCGCCCATGGGCGATGAGTCATCAACCGCTCGTGTCCGCCCCCTAGTAATTATATTTGAAGATAAAAAATTGGAAATAGTAAACATTGTCACACTCATTTCACGCAAGTGTTTTTCGAAGCGATTCCATCATCTATCCCTACTTTACGGTATCTCTACCGGGCCTAGTGAAGATGCAAATCTATCGAAATCGGTCGGCTATTGCAGACTTGAATCCGAACTACAGACAGTTTTTGCTATTAGAAAGAAATGCAATACTTATAATATTGGAGTGTATACCGATAGGTCCAGCTCGGAACGGGCCCTAGTCAGCAATGAATTGCAACACCGAAACCCCCACCGAAACCCCTCTACCCGCAGCAGCTTCAATTGCAGCACATTGCAGTTGAGAATTTAGTAAGACTTAAACCGCGCAAGGATATAGTCGTTTGCATATTCGTTCTATATACGTAATTTGCCCATTTGTTTCAGACATAATAAGGTCCAATTTATTATTATTATTGTATTCTTAGCTGCTACGGAAAAGTAATTTTAAGTAATAAAAAAACAATAACGTTTTCTAAAATATAAAAGTAAAAAAATCAATAATTCTGCAAAATAAATTCAAATTTTAAGAAAGTCACTCAAAATAGGATTCGAAAATACCGCCCTCTCTTGCCAAACAATAGCCGAGCCTATTGTAAAACTCCCGCCTCACTCCCTCGAGATTTCTAGGGGTTATTGTCTCGAAAAGGCGAAACAGTTTAACTTGTAACTATGTGAAATAAAACAAACAAATGTTTAAGATTTACACTGTATTTAATAACAACGACAGCTGTTTCGCTACACTGTAGCTTCGTCAGGTTGACATATACAATAATAACTATCTATTACCTAATTTCACACATAACATCTGTTTGCAATAGATTTAGTTCCACGTACTTTTTGTATAGACCCGACACTTTTAGACAAGAAATTGTTCTTTACATATCAGTTCTTAGAATTCCTAATATCCACACACTATATATAAGAGTCAAGTGTATGTAGATAGTTATTATTGTATATGTCAACCTGACGAAGCTACAGTGTAGCGAAACAGCTGTCGTTGTTATTAAATACAGTGTAAATCTTAAACATTTGTTTGTTTTATTTCACATTAAAAATGGATTTACATCAAGTAAAGACCAACTCAATCCAAGATTTAACTTGTAACTGTTGCAAGTTCGGGATTGTTAGAAGACCGTAAAGATTTTCTTTGACATAACCCCACAGAAAAAAATCGCAGGGATTGATGTCGGGTGATCGAGGTGGCCATATTATCGTACCCCTTCCGGAAATAACACGATTAGGAAAAGTGTTTTCTAAAAACTCTCTTACTAATATGCTGTTATGCGCGGGACAACCGTCTTGCATAAATCAAATTGCATCAGAATCGATGTTTAGTTGACGGACAGCAGGAATAATTCGTGTTCGCAGCATATCTAAATATTTTACTGCATTCAAATTGCCGTCGATAACAAATGGCCCTATAATGTTATCACCCAAGATACCTGCCCAAACGTTAAGTTTTTCGAGGTATTGAGTTTTAACATTACGAGTTAGATGTTTTTTTTCTCGAGACCAATATTGCACGACTGAGGGGTTATGCTTCCCATGACGTGGAAAAGAAGACTCGTCGGTAAACAGAATATTTTTTATAAAATATTCGTCCCTGTTAGCCTTTTCCATCACGGACTCACAAAACTCCATTCTTGCAAAATTGTCCTCGGGAAAAATCTCCTGGCACTTTCGAACTTTGTAACTTTTATATTTGTTGCGTTTTAGAATCCGCTTTACTGTACTTCTACTAACACCGATTTCGTCTGCAATTTGCCGTGTACACTTAAGGTCGCCCATTTCAACTAACGAACAAACCCTTACGTCTCTCTCCTCCCGATCGGCAGGTATTAGAGGGATATGAGGCTGTTCGTCAATTTGTTGGCATTTGCGGCAATTTCCGACTACACAGCCATACTTCCTAAACGCATTTACGATCCTTTCAATCGTCGAATGCGAAGGAATATGCCGATTTACATACTCTACAGCAAATAAATCAGCGGTTGTTCGACAGGAATTGCCTGCAAGATACCACGAAACTATTTGTACCTTCTCTGCGGTTGTATACACTGACATGATAACTACCTTTACGTATGCACAGCTAAATACGAATGACGGGACATCTGTTGCGCTCGACCATCGGAATTAGGTTGCGCACGCGGAGTGGTATCGTACACACGTTGCCACATAGCATTACGTTCCATACGTATATTGTTGCCTATGTATGGCCCGTCGCGGGCTGGACCTATCGGTATAACAGATAGGCAATTCGGGTCATGTTGCTGGATGGAACTATTACCCGTGTGTCGCAGATTTTAACTAGTT
Organism: Amphimallon solstitiale; assembly: GCA_963170755.1. NCBI lineage: Eukaryota > Metazoa > Arthropoda > Insecta > Coleoptera > Scarabaeidae > Amphimallon > Amphimallon solstitiale. The sequence continues at coordinate 176,083,209 of OY720676.1, forward strand.
TAACTGTCAATTGTTCATTTTATCTTTACAAATATTGTAAAGGAAATGTCTTATATATTTCCTTTATTGTATACATTCAACTAAACATGACTTATTAAGCCGAAACTAGTTCCGTAGTTTCGTTTATTTTAGATAATTATTAAGCAGCTTAGATGCTTTTTATTGTTTATTTTCATAATATGTAAAAACTAATATCTCGGTTATGAAAGGTTCAATTGGTTTACTGTTTTCTACTTCAATCAAAAGAACAAATGCCACCAACTTCCTAGTTTAACCAATTTCATAGCATATATAAGTAATAATAAAATAATTTTTTATTGGTTTTATATATCATTTCCATACAAAAACATATCTAAAGTAACAAAGATACACAGTAAATCAGATACGTGGTTATCAGGAATGCACTGGAACCAAAAGATGAGGCTGTAATCTTCCAGCTGTACCTATACAGGTGTTGATGGGAAGGGGCTCGGCGAAATGGTATTATACAAATTACAAAAATATCACATTTATAAGTATGAGTAAAGCTCGGTTAAATTAAATTAATTAGTGTCTTTTAATTGAATCATTTTAGCTTTATAAAACCCTTTACGAAGAATTTATGTCATTGTAAAATTCGATTAACTACTTTAAAATCCTTGCTTGAAATTTTTTAATAATGAAGATTACAAAAATAAAAATCCAAAAGTTAATCATGTCCACATCAGAAGTCAAGAGAGATGCACTCAAGATTTCATTTTTTTTCATATTTCCAGCCGATTCGTCTCTTATTTTAAGCGGATAACTCGAAGCAATCATTTTAAGGTAAGGCTGAGGCCTCGAGCGCTCTTCACTTTTTCTCTCCTCCATCGAACTCGCTGTATTCTGTACGTAAATCAGGCGAACGCATAAATTAAGTATGTAAATACGCTTTTGAAATATATCCTTCCGTCGAGTCTGGCTGCCGCATAACGAGCACTTGTATACCAAAAGGTCCCGAATAACAACGGTATATTATCGTTCCTAATGGTCTGTTCAAGTGTGAAAATGTGAAAAAATTGAATTTAAACGGTGCGCGGCGCTTGCTTACATTCCTCAATCAGTATTTATCATTTTAATACAGGTGTACGAAAGCTCCTTGGGGGAACAGATTTATTGGTAAACATCTAATACCGTGGATGAATCGTTAAGTTTTTTTTATAATGAAATTATGTACAACATGGAAAACGAATAATTTCAGGATATTTTTAGACGTCGTTAAAAACGATTGACTGGCAAAGAAAAAATAGAATGTAACTTATAAATACTAAGTAATTGCATCTGTGTGGTATATAAATTTACTCTTGTTTTGTTAAGTTCAAAAATGAAGGTACTTTGTAACTTTAATGTAAAATATGAGAAAATACTCTAACTACAAAAAATATATATTTTCAGAAATGTAAGAATTGAATAAGTATTGTATTTCTAAATGCATATTATGTAAACTGAACTTGAGTATGCACGAGAACAGTGCCACCTATAGAATTAAAAAAGCTTACCTTCTATTTGCTGCATATAATAAGAATAATAGTGATTTCTATTGATTTCAAGCATCGACAAGGAAAAATATAAAATAATAACTAGGGATTGGCGGTTAGGTTCATTGCAGAACTGGACTTAAATGCATAATATAATTCAAAATTGGGCAGTAATAGTGATTATATCACTATTAATGTGCCCATGTTTGAAATACATTATTCGTTTAAGTTCAACAATAAAAAAAACGTGGAATAAAGGTGGAAGCCAAAGAGTTCAGATTCAGTAGTGCTTGTTTACACCAATATTCCTCCATCTGAGCACCTTGACTAATTACAACTAAACTAAAACACTAAACTAAATAAAATGTTACGATTATTGATCAAAAAATGAGGTGTGGGCACTACATTACTTTCTTATACCCATGCCCAAATTTTTTATATAAAAATTTGTTTAAAATTAAGTTTCAATCATCACTATTACTGTGCTCAATTTCGAATGATGATATCACTCAGTACAAGTGATGAATGATCATCACTCATTACAAGTGATGATATGGATCATCAGTTGAAATTCGGCACAGTAATAGTGATTATATCACTATTAATGTGCCTATTTTTGAAATACATTATTAAATTAAGTCCAACAATAAAAAAAAAACATTTTACTAAAAGCAAAATACAAATTAATCGGTGATCATAAGTTAAGAAAAATGAGCGTGGGCACCACATGAAATTCTTATACCAATGATCGAATTTCTTATATAAAAATTGTTTCAAGTTAAGTATCAAATACTTTTCTTCTTGGAATTAATTCCGTTCAACATTTTTAATTTTTAAAATACAAAAATTATTCCAAACCCAACGTTAAGTATTTTTATACTCTGAATAAATCTGTATAGAATGCACAATTTGCGAGACGTGCAAAACACCGCTATTCGTTAAAAGTAAAAGTTTTACTTCCGGTCCTGATTTTGAAATTGTTATATTCAAAAATTCTTCCAAATTGAATTCTAAATACTTTTGTACTCTTAATAAATCTCTATAGAATGCATAATTTGCAAGATATTTGCAAAAAACTACTATTAGATAAAAGTGTTACTTCCGATCCAAATTTTGAATTCTTTTTATAAAAAAATTATTGAAAATCAAGTTCTAAATATTTTTATACTCTACATGTATCCAAATATTTACGAAAACTGTTTTTCGATAGGAGTAAAAGACCTACTTCCGGTTAATTTTTGAGTACTTTTGTATTTTTTAGAAATTTCTTTAGGCTTAGTAATTGACCAGATATTGGTAAGATGTTCTCTCGTGGCTGAATTAGCAAAATGCCTACTATTACTGAGAATAAAACCCAGTTAGCAGAAGCAGAAGTGCACACATTAGTAATATATTTGGCGAAAAATAAATGTCGATCATATAGCACTTGTCTCCCAATACTGTAATCGAAGTTAATAAGTTCCTTCCTTCTACATGACATTTATTGACACCATACGCTGATCGTATGTAAATCACCCTGTAGACGTAGAGCATCAGAAATAGTATCAATAAGAAGAGGATAAATTTTCAAGTCGTCAGCAGACCCCAGTGCATCACAAGCAGACGATTCTAAGAGATCGTTAAAAAATAGTATAAAAAGTGGAGGGCCCAAGTTAGACCCTGTGGAATACCTGACATGGCTAAAAATTCAGCATATTTACATCCATTGTAGTAAACATAATAATTTAATCTGCGCGTATGTTATTATAATGTCAAATTTGACAATTATGTTAAATTTAAGCAGGGATAGGGATAAAGATTTTAAACGTAAAATTTATTAAAATGCCAATGACCGATCAATAAATTAAATACAGACACATTAGTACTACTGCGCAAAGCTGGTACTCATACAGTAGGACATGTTTATAGAGCTTTTGACTAAACTTGCACCTCTAATTTAATATGCTTGATATGATAGATGAAAGCGTTTGATTGCATACAGTTAAATGCATTTAATAGAGTAAATTTATGCTAGGTCTCAACTCAGACGTGTAGAGTATCGTGTTCTGCAAGGTTCTATACTTAGCCCTTTACTCTTGACTATTTATATTTATAATAAACCTCTAAATGCAAAGACGATTTATATTTGTCTATTTTTTTTTTATGAATTCCGCTTAGTTTTATACGTGTATTTGTTATTGAATAAATTTATGATTATTATTAAATGTATATGCAATATTTCTATTCTGTGAAATAGCAGGTCTTCATTGTTGAATCAGCACTCTGCTACACCCTTCAGATACCAACATTTTTAATTTCTATCTATCTCTCAATAATGTTATACCTATATATATCCATTAACTTTCGCTGGATTACATTTAAACTCTCAGGCATAGAAGATATTTTTAAATTTCAAAGGAAAACAAAAAAGGTACATCGCCTCTGAATTATTAATTATAATAATACATTTCTGTTAAGACGAAAGTTGACGGTGCACGTGTTTCGACCAGAACACCAGTAATTTGCGATAAAGACGCATACCGGTCCCGTCTATTTTTAGATCGCGCGATCGAGAGAGAAATGTTTGAGCGAAAACGACCGGAAAGGAATGATCTCCTGCGTGAAGAAATGTATCGATGGCATCTCGAATCTTCTCACGTACACGCAATACAAGGCACACGAGAGTGCGAGAGATAATGTGTAAATCAAGGAAAAGACACCGGCAGACAGCAACGAGACCAGTTAAAGTCAGTGTGAATGACGATTTGTATGTCGCAATGCGCAATGTCAAGTAATACATTAATTGTGATGTAACGAGTAACCTATGCGCGTAACCAACCAGTAACGCAGCACAGCGGAGCGCCCAGCTGTCTGTTGACATCGAATGCGTTGTGAAAATGTTCACTGCATGCGTTGCATGGATATACGACCGAGCAAATGTTATGCGTATAGCAGTACCCGTATGTCAATAACATTTTCGGAAAATTTGGAACATTCGTCGAACTTGTTGGGCGCCAAATTGTTAAGTAGTATTGGCGCGCCAAATTGACATAAAAATTGGGTAATCGTTGAAAATAATTTGTTTAACCAGAAGTAATTCAATGAAAATGTTAATAAGAGGATAAGTTTGTCTTTATAAAGTTTTTATTTAACTAAATATATAACGAGCGACATAAAAGCACTGTACAACTCGCGTAAATTAATTAATGTTGCAAAATATTAAACCTTCCCATGACGTGTAATTATTAACGATGGAGTATAATTTATATGTTGCTTGTACTATATCCATTGTTTGGATTTTGAAAGAAAACCGACGTGTTCAGGGTAGTCCTGTAAAGGACTGTTTATTGCCAAAAAACTAAATTAAATTTGTGTCCTAAGTCATTTCACCTCACAAACATACGTTTAAATCAGTTTTTTGGCAAGAAACAGTCCCTTATAGGGCTACCCTGAAGATGGCAGACGAAATGTCCACTGAAACGTCGGTTTTCTTTCAAAATCCAAACGACGGAAATAGCATAAAATACTAAACATAACTACAAAACTATATTTATATAGTTTCAGTGTCTACCAAAACTTACTTTAAAGCCATGATACCGACAATTTGTAGTAAGTAATTATTATTAAATATTGTTGAAGAAAGGAGTGTATTTTCTTTTATTTTCACACAATCTGACTTAAATAATAATAAAAAAAACTTAAATAAAAATGCCTTGAAGTAAATGTCTTATAAGATTCTTCTTACATATTTAGTACGGAAAATTTTCAAATTGAAAGACTAATCTGATAGACAAAACATTTTATTACAATATTTTGTCATGTTGATGAGACTATGTTACATGTTTTTCTGTAATTTCTTATTTATTAATACTTTGATTACATGTTGTGTATGTCTATGCTGTAAGTTAAAAGTTCCATTTTATTGTTAAATGTAACATACAAAGTTACAATCCCATCTTTTTAAGTTGATGTTTGAAATTAAAAATAAGAAAAAATTCATGACACAATACCCAGTAAACATTACCACATAAGCGACTTCTTTTCAAGGAATTTTTTTTTATTTTATGTAAATTCTTGTCTAGTTATAAATTTAATCCTTTTATTGTTATTAATTACGTATAGCATTCACATTTATTATGTATTTATTGAATACAAATTATTATTAAAGGTGTTCATTTATATTACTTATATTTTAGTAAATTAGTTTTTTTTAATGCTCACATGAGATAATTTCCTAACGTTTAATATCAATTAATCTTCTACGCTTATAATTATCTATTACTACCGGCTTTAACACACCCTTAAGTAGCGATATACATATTTTTTTAAAATGCAAATTTCCTAATCAGCTTTAAAACGTTTCACGGTAGGAAAGGAACGTGGAATAGGTTTAAAGTGAGACGGATCGGCCGCATCCCGTGATATATCAAAAGTATATAAATGCGGTTGCATTCTACGCTTCCATTACACTTTAATAACGCCTAATACATAGTCTTAGAGCTAAGGTTATATTCATCCATCTATCTATATTTCCTACACATTACGGCTTTCGATTGGTAATTCAACTTTTCCTACATTAAAGAGCGTCTACCTGTTGTGAAGATGATTCTACTTTATATTGCCGTGCATAATTATGCAATACATAATATATTTAATGAGTTATAGGATATACGCATATTTAAGGATTGTTTTTAACTTGTGTAGTGTAGCGTGAGCGATATGGGATAATTTTTAGTAGAAAGAGAATATTATCTATGTATCGAAATTCACTTGCAGTTATTACTAATTTTATTTTTTAAAGACTAAAACGAATATCGAATTCGAGTAGATTTACGCTGAGGCTAGAACGGGCTAGGCTGACTCTCCGTTTAAGCAGGGCAACGAGGATAGATAGCGCAGCTGTACTGCAGTTTGTATATTGCTTTCTCGTACTAACTCATACAAACTCTCGGTGTCGTCGTTTTATCTTACAGTAAGCCCTATACGCAGGTCGCCTGCAAGCACATGGTATACGTATTTACATGGCAGTGAAAAGTAATAAAAATTTACTATTTAAAAATACCTGAAATCTTTCATTCGTTGACAATGTTATAAACTATAGTAAATCATCGAAGTTTCTAACCTACATAAATTATTGTAAATTTTATGCTTAAGCCGATGACACCCAAGTATATTATTTATTTCGTTATCAAATTGGCATTCCGGGATTAGAAATCATTAATCTTCAATGCTTATCCAGGTTCCTTTGATCACATTTCAATTACTGTTGTTCGGTTTGCCATGGTGTTTTGGACTAGATCAGCTCACTTCTTATTCAGAGAGTACAGAATGCTTGCCTCCGTTATATCTACAGTGTGAAGAAGTATGATCATATTTCTCAAAGGCTGAATGATACTGGTTCAACATGTATAACCGTAGAGAATATCTGACTCTATGCCTCTTCCACAAGATAATGCTTCACAGGGCACTATTATCTTTAATATAATAAGATTTAGGCCTGATGCTCATAATCTTGCGACGAGGTTTCGTGAATTAATGTCTCCTCCATCGCATGAAACAGCACTATATCGAAGGTCGTTTACTTACCTAATATGCTTAAAGTATAATCAAATTTTCTCCGAAGCAAAACTGATGATGATATCTAGGTTTAAGCGTACGCTCAAAACGTGACTCTTTCATTTTGCTCACATTTGATTCTTTCCAATAAATTAGGCAATTTTTTATACCTTTTTTGGTGTACCTAGTATGTAAGTATGTATAGGTTTCTCTGTTTTCACTTAGATGACGTAATGTATAGTTGCCCATAGTTGAATGTTTTAGGATGAACACCTTTATTTAATTAATTTTTTTTGTCTTGGGAAGGTTTGTGATAGCAGTTTTTACTGTCATTCGCTTTCAGTTTGTAATTTTTTTTAAAATATAATCTTTAATGTAACTCACTTTTATTTTATTTTATTTTATTATACTTATGTTATTATTGTTGTTGTTACTCTGTTTTTATGTATGCTATTATCAATTTTGTAATAAAGTAATAAAAAGTTAATATTAAATTTATTTTTGCAGTAAGATAAATTCATGTACTTCTAATTTTTCTTCCAAAACTGTCGAAAAACATTAAAATTCCAATTGTGAATTTGGAAGTTTTAACATTTTTTTGACACACAACTGCGATATTTTCAGTCTATCGCTAATTCATGAATGTTCAAATTTCTCTCTTAATACAATTTAAAATTTTATTAAAAATAATATATTTGCAAATAAAAAATATAATAAGAAATTTATTCAACTACTTAAAGGTATGCGATGTGTAATTCAAGTCATGGAAACTCATGCTTTTAAACTAACAAATCGTTATAAGATTTATTCAGATATCAGGTGCTATAACTATTACAACGTCGCTCACAGACGCATGAAAGTAAGTATTTTTAAATAGTAAATTTTTAGTACTTTTCTCTGGCATGTAAAAAAATTAAGAGTTTTTATGGTATGTATTTTAAAGAACAAGAATTGATTTGTCAAATCAAATGTGAAATTCAAGCACTAAGCTAACTGAGCCCATAACTTTCTACTACCGGAAGTAGTAAAAAAGTACTCAAAAGAGTAATCTAGTAAGAAAAAAAAAGTTTTTTACCAATATTTCACATTATGCAATTAACTGCTAAGAGCATAATTGTATATTATGCAATGAGCATTTAATGATAGCTATTAAGACACGAGTAAGAAAATTACAATACGAGGGGAGACCGAGTATTGTAATGAATACGAGTGTCTTAATAGCCATTAAATGCGAGTTGCATACACTATTTTTTCTACGACCCCATAATATAACATTATTTTTTGAACATTCCATTTCATAAATTGAGGTTAAAATTTTCCATGCACCTTTGCGAATTTAGCTGGTAATAAATTGTTCGTGGTTACTAAGGCTTGTTCCATAATTTCTGGTGGACTCAAATTTTACATTTCACTATCATTATCCCTCATTTTAACCGATTATATATTCAAAAGCACAAATTTTAAGTACTTACTTGTAAATTGCAGAGAACTGTCACATTTATTTAATTTGTATATCTGTCAGATATGCAGTCGCCATATTGAATATTGTTTGAATATTGGAATGTCGCATTCCTATTGGATACAAACTTGTATCGTAATGAAAAATTTGTATTCCTATTGGATATAAACTTGTATCATAATGAAAATCTGTATCGTAATGGACATCATTAAAGTACAGGTTCGGCATATCTAATAATACAATTAAAGTATGAGAGTAGAAAAACGTATTTAGAACTTGATTTGAGATAATTTTATTAGTACTATAACAGTATATAGACCTTAATTAGTAACTCGGTTTGTATACTAAATTTTTAAAATTTGGAATATATACTCACTGCTTCCTTTTAAACTGAGTTTTTACGACACACATTGGTTGGTTGTTGTTATAGTGTTTCCATGGCACAATGCAATTCATGTACGCATCTAGCTAAAGAATCATTGTTTTATCTTTAGCTAATGAATATGTTGATTACTAAATATACAAGTCGTGTCCTTGCGATTCGTTGTTGTTCTTACAGAGCAAGCAATATCCAAATAACCACCCGCGTTCAGTCGTAAAGTATTCGCTGAGCGATAAATCAACTACGGTCCGCAATAAAATAGCAAAGTTTTATTGCCCCTTGGTGGCGACCGCGAATGCATACGTGCACTACACTAAAACAGTTTAGAATTTCTCATTCCAATTGCTTCGTTCGATCTGCGTATACAGACGGTTTTCAATATTTCTTCTACACCACAAAAAAGAAGCAGGTATTAATGGCGGTCTTTCTCCATACCCCAGAGCGGTCGAAAAAATAGTGTTCAGCGCAGCAGGTAGGCCTTGTTCCTTTAAAGAAGTGTGTCATGAATGGCTTACAACTGCGTAAGTTCATAAAATTGCAATGGGTTCTCAAGTACTTAACTGCTTCTAGTGGACGTAAAAGGGTTCTTAGGCAAACTTTATGAGGCATAAAGAATGAAAGTTTCTTTTTTCAATTATAGTAAAGTCTATACACCCTGGCTATGAATGGTGATTGTTTGAGACCAAAAAAGCTAATGCAAATCTAAAACTAGTTTTTAATTCGTATAGTTGGATGGAAGTGTTCGGATTGTAGTCGGTAAGGAACGGATTAAAGAAATCTCTCATTATATATTACAAAGGTTTAGATTTTCGCATTAACAACTTTTAATTTTCCTGTTTTTATTATCTCATAATGATCAGGCCATTGATTGACTTGAACAGATTGTAACATTTTTGTCAAAACACTAATTACATAATAAATGAATGTTCAACCTTTTAACATATTATTGTGAATATATTTTTATTTATATCTATAATTAATTAAAAATATGGCCCCACGTTGGGCGCCATAAATATGCACTGATATTTTCATGTTTATTGATATTATATAATAAGCATAGCATTATGCTACGGCTTATTCCCACTTACAAAGTTGTCTCTTTCGTAGTGGTGTTGCAAATGTAACTATCCGTTACTAAAGCATTCGTTACTCGATAAGATCCGAAATAACGAGTAGGTACTGGTATAATTTTTAGAATACATTCTTGTCCGAAATATTTTATTAAAAAATATAATTTAGAGTAAATAACTTTGTACAAAATATTTGAATTTAACCAATTATTAGTGTTACTTGTATTTGCTTAGGTCTATTTAATTATAAAAGTTTTATGATACAATATCTCGCCTATCGTAAATAAAATGGCTCCTTAAAAAATACTTTAGGCTTTTGCATTTAACATTTAATTTTGAATTGGAATGCTTTGTGTGATACTTTTAACGAATTTTATTTATTTAACGTAGTATATATTAGAATTAGTATATAAGTAAACATTTTGTTTCTACTCTTTTGCTTATTATATTATACTCTATGTATTATTCATGGGTAGAAAGCCTTTTCATCAGGATTACTCTCTTATATGATTTACGATAGGTGGTTTATGACAAACAAATACAACAATTAAAATTAATTAATAAAATATTTAAATATAGGAATATATTTGTTAGAATAAAATAATCATTTAGTCTTGTATTCAAATTCACTTTAATATTGTAATTAAATATCATGTGTGAATCATTTTAATTCAGTCCATGTACAATACAATATTCTTTTTTATTTTATATAATTTATGAAACTAACCGAAATGTTTCTATACATTTTGCATAATTAGTAACCCTCATATTAACCTATTTATACAACTAAGTATAGTATGACTGAGTACACTTCAACCTCCACACTATCTAAACATTCTCACATCAAAGGTAATGTTTACACTGTCAATAAACAAACCTACGTAAGCCGAATTATAATTAAATTAATTAACTTATATTAACAAGTAACAATTAAAATAAGTGTATGTTTAAATAAATATTGAAATTCTATATAACACCTCATTACTTTAAAGAAATTGTTTGTGAACACTGGCACTATTTGACGTCGTTGACTTATTATGCCAAACGCGCATTGTCTGGACTCGCCACCCACACGTTGTAAGGCCGTTTAAGCTTTATTGGTTATTTAAATTTTAATTGTTAACATAAACTTAAATTGCACTAAAGAAAATAAAGAGTTGAAAGACTGTTCAGGAACTGATTTTAAATTTTAATCCTCTTGAAAGGAGAGCTTGCCTATTATTTATTATATATACAGGAAATAACAATTTATCACCATAAAACGAGTAAACTAAAAAAAGCAAAACTTTCAGTACTTATACTTACATAAAATGTACAGCGTACTGCGGGACACTTTTTCTTCAAAAAATATATAATGGTTAAAGGAATTTATGAGATGGCATAACATTTGTAATGAAGAAAAAGTTAAGTGAATTACGAAAATGAATCTTACAAATAACAGATGTCGAAGTTGTAAATCATCGAGCAAAAGATTTAGAGTTTCCATATTCGATTGTAATTTAAAGGATATATACAGAGTGTATAAAAAAATATGTTTAAAGTTTGCGCACGAGCAAATACAAATGGTATTGAATAATTTACATACATTTGCTGATTATATTTATCTTGAAATTCTTTTTCATAATACTTATCATTCTAAAAATAATTACGATAATACTTTAATAATTATTTGCGTAATTTTGCATTATTAATATTTAAATTCATAATACAATAATTTCTTTAAAAAAATTACTGCTATATAGGTACTAATAATAACAAAACAAACAAAATTTATAACAAATGAAAAAATGCAAACTAACATGGCGATATATGACCCGTTAGTTTATTCAATATTTAGAGAGCACACGAAAACTTCACAAGAGAGTCCTCTTTTAGTGCTCTATTAGCCCTTTTTCAATTTAGAATACATTGACAATTGAAAAGCGCGCTCTTAGAATGCCATATGTCTTGCTGTTTACTTCTGTTCATGCACCTATTTCAAGATTATGTTTTTTTCAGTGATAATTATTTTTTCTAATGGCTGCCCATGTTAATATGTAAATAAATGTCACGCATTGCTGTTAAGTACCTTCTCCTTCTATTTAACTGTTATCCTTCTCGTGTTTTTAGATACAGTAAACACTGGATTACTGGAGTACTTCTTTCTTGTTTTATTTCGTCAACGTTTGAAGCAATGACACACAACAACGTCGACAATATTACCGTGAGAATATAAAAAACATAACGTGTGCAGTGAAATGGTGCGAATATTAATGCCGGATAAGCGTGATTTTAGATTTACAAAATGTAAATAGTACCCGGCAGTAACAGATGCTTGTAATATTTTAGTTCAGTAGCCACAGTTGTTGATAGTAAGTAAAAGAATCTTAAATATTCCCAGTCATATGTCGATTGATGAAATTTAATGAAGATTAAATAACAGGTGTCTGTAGTTGCGATTTAGAAATTTCATGTTATTAAGTTGGCAACTTGGAAACATAGAACAAATGAAGGAAGATTTGTTCTACCACCAGAGTCGTGCCTAAATATTTAATTTACAAAAATATACATTATTTTATAATCATATGATCATGCTTACGTGCAACTATAACATTTCCAATATGATGAAATAGTATGATGACCTGTAATGTCGAATTTATATTCTGTTAAAGTTGATTAGTTTGTGCGAATAATTATCAGAATCACTACAGAGTTCCTAAAAACTCCTTTAAAATGCGCTTGTCGAATTCTAATATTAAATTTGTCAATTAATTCGAATTCAAGCAGGGGTGGAAATTATAAAAAGTAAAAATCACTAAAATGCAAATGGCGATGGCATACATCGATTACAAACACAATACAGGTTCTCATAGCTTCCAATATTTTTTCAGTAGAATGTACACACGTATATTACTTCGTTATTTGCATTGCGGTCAACAATAACTAATAAATCTCAAGATTGACCGGTAATCAAACCCGAGCGATTCTTACTGTGATGCTTGCTGTGTTCAAACGAAAATTACCCCGTCGTAGGTGCACGATTCGCGAGTGTTGTTAGTTAGCGTTTCGTATTTCGTAATTGTGTGTGCCGAGATGTACAACAAAGCGAACATCAATCATGCAATTTGATAAACGAACTCCGCGCAGATAAAAATGCAAGAACATCAACGAACTCGGCCACCGTCATTATCATCGTCGATAGAACAACGGCTTCACTAATGCACAATCTTTCTTTTGTTCGACTGAAAATATTGTACGATTCCTAGTGTTATAAGTTCATTAGGTATATTAAAGCAATTGAACCATGTATCTGGGAATACGTGTAGTGTAATTTTTATGTAATTTACATTTCATTTTGGATTAACAACGCAACAAGTTCTGCCGGGTCAATTTGTTACGTGTTCACTGGTGTAAGCTGCATCAGTAAGGCTAGATTGTACAGTTATTCAAAAAATTATTCACATACTTATTAACAATTTGCAATGAAATAGAACTTAGACGTGTTAATTTAACTTGTCAACGTTATTAAGTTTAGATTTTAACCTAAATGTGTTGAAGCTTAATATCCCGGGAAAAAATGCAAATTTAGGAATCAACAGCAAAAGGACTACCCATTTATTAAAAAAAGCTTTGTAGTGAGGATAGCAGAGTGAAAAAACAGCAATGTTTCTCCGAATTTTCTATTGGACACTGTGGGCGAGCGAATATTAAGAATCATTTGAAGTCCGCGAAACACAAATCTGGTAATACGGTGATTGCAAGCATTTCATATAAGTACTGTGTGTCCAAAAAGTCTGGAAACACCCAAATAAAATCGAAACGGATGATTTTTGAGAAAAACGCCAAAACAGGTCAATTAGTATTTTCAAAAAACTACTGACTGATGGTATCTGTTTGGAATTTTTGATGACCTTGAAAAAGTTATGTCAGCAAAAAAAATGTAAATGGCAACGTCGCATTTTTAATTTTATTTTTGATATATCTTTTAATTGTCTAAATGACTGTAAAAATTTTTTTCATTTTACTTAAGAAAATGACCGAGAAAAATTTAATTACTTCTTCGAAAATGGAAAAGTTTGTCTTTAAAAAAAAAACATAGTTGGCTTAAAAGTCGATTATTTTTCAAACACATTTTGTCTTATTTGTGACATTCTGTCAAATACGAATTGTGCGTAAGTTAAAAAAATCTGTTTAAAAATGGTTTTAAGTGAGAGGGAACGTATTCAAATATTGATGATGATTGGTTTTGGGGATAGGGCTCGTTCAGTTAGAGAAGTTTGCGACTTATTTAATACAGAACATCCGGAGCGTGCCCCAATTAGTATTTCTGCAGTGAGTAAGACTCACAAAAAATTTCAAGAAGAAGGCCATGTTCGAGATCGCCCTAGCACTGGTCGTCCAAAGATCGCAGAAGATACGCAACTCGACTTATTATTATCAGTAGAGGAAACTCCAAATTCTAGTACACGGCAGCTTGCTCGGGAGTTTAACGTGTCGAAGAGTACAAATGGTAATATTTTCCGGAAAACTAAGTATCATCCCTACAAAATCTGTTTGGTTCATGAGCTGTCTGAAGACGACTTCGACAGGCGTGTACAGTTTTGCGAACAACTGATGCCTATGTGTGATAATGATCCGTTTTTTTTATCAGAAATATCTTATTCTCAGATGAAGCGGGCACGCCAAAATCCACGCTGGATGAGAGAGGTACGAACTCAGTATCCTCAGAAATTAAATGTATGGGCTGGTTTAATTGGTAACAGAATTATAGGGCCTTTTTTCTTCAACGGTAACCTGACGGCGGAAATGTATTTGGATTTTTTACAAAATTATTTAATTCCGTCATTAGCAGAAATATTTCCGAACCATGAAGATCCTAATTTGCCCAGCCAAAGAATTTGGTTTCAACAAGATGGGGCTCCACCCCGCTATGCGGGAAATGTTCGGCATTATCTCGAGAATACCTTCCCAAACAGATGGATTGGCAGGAGGGGGGCTATCGAGTGACCGGCTAGGTCGCCAGATCTTTTCTTTTACCAAAAAAATAAGGTATACGCAACTAAACCTGAAAATTTGGAAGACTTGCGTCAACGGATTGAGATTGAAGTACGAAGGATCACTCCTGAAATGATAGAAAACGTTCAAAATGAATTTTATTATCGTTTAGGGTATTGCCAAGATGCTCAAGGACAACATTTTGAACATTTATTGTAAGAGTTTTTGCTGATTTCTACGATTAAAATTTTCTTTGTTTTCTATAATGATTTTTTTTTTCAAAATTTTTCTTAAGTAGAATGAAAAATTTTTTGACTGTCGTTTAGACAATTAAAAGATCTATCAAAAATAAAATTAAAAATGCGACGTTGCCATTTAAATTTTTTTTGATGACATCATAACTTTTTCAAGGTCATCAAAAATTCCAAACAGATACCATCAGCCAGTAGTTTTTTGAAAATACTAATTGACCTGTTTTTGCATTTTTCTCAAAAATCATCCGTTTCGATTTTATTCGGGTGTTTCCAGACTTTTTGGACACACAGTATAAATACATTTTTTGAGAACGACGATTTAGTTCAAGATGATTTATTTACAATTTTATTTAATGTTCCATTTTGCGATAAAAGTAATAATTGCCTGGAATTCATTTTACGTACACATATTTTCATTTTGTTGTAGTACGTTACTCTCGAGAACAACATTTAATGTAGTGTTTGAATATTTCAAATCCGTCTTTTAGAATATAGTAGTGGAGTGAATAACTCATTCTTCATGTTTAATTTAAGATTTGTGTAATTTAAAAAACATTTTCAAAAAGAATGGTATTAAGTATATTTATCTAAGAAAAATATCATTTTTAAGTTTAACATTCGAGAGAGTTACGGTATGTGTATAAATAGATAACAGTTTAAAATATAAAACTAAAGCTATCTTTACAGTGATACTTTCTTTATGAATAAACTGATCATTTACTTCCAGGCACTTGTATATATTTTATACTAATAATTTCTTTTGTTTTTTTTCAGGTAAGTACTCGGAAACTATGGCAACCTCCATTAGTAAGTTATGACTTTACTGTTTGATGAATTGATATATCTTTGAAAGTAAATACTTCTGAAAATAATGAAGAAGTTTTTTTTATTAATATACTCTGTAATCAATGATATTATTAAAATTCTGAATCGCCCAGTATATTGATAATGTCAGAAAATTCAATGTATAAATAATAAAATCACTTAAAGGATCACAAAACCCTGATAGCAGCTAACGTTGATTTACATTATTCCAAGATTCAGGTCTCTACAATAAACAAAATATTTGATGTGTTCCATACACGTATTACGTATTACATTTTCTGAGAAAGGTATATTACATATTAAATATAAGAGTAAATATGTAAATAACCTATATAAATATACTATCGATATAAAAATAAATACGAAAAAAATCATAAAATTTCAGGAAATGAATCGATTATATCATCAATTCTTAAAATTTCTTGCGAGCTACTAGAATGCATTCTGGGTATTCCTTCACAGGCACTGATTACTTGAAAAGTCATAATTTTTACCATTTCTTTAATTTGGTATATTAAGAGCATTGAAATTGTTTTATTTTGTAGAGGACGTTGAGGAAATTCCAACTTGTAGTACATAGATGCGATTTTAAAATATTGAGCTCTACATTTCTTTATTCATGCAATGTTTACTTTAAATAAATTCCAACATTCTCAGTACTGCCGCAATAAGCGAAAAGGGGGTATATGCAACTTTTTTAGAAAACAAGATATTGGTGTCTAGGACATCTGGGTCTCATGTTCTGTTTTATACTGAGTTAATTTTGCCGTATTGATACTGCAAAATTACACATAATAGATGTTTTAAAGTAAATGTTCTATACACTGATAAAAAAATCTATGTAAAATTTTTATAAAAAAAATTGGGACCAGTGTTTTCAACAGTAATTACATAAGTGGTGATAATTTTTTGATAATTTTAACTATACTCCATTCAGTCTAAGAATAAAGCATTGGGAAAGATAGGGCTTAAAATAAACGTTTGTGATTGGTTGAAATCGAGTGTGCATTTACACCGGCAAAATAATCGCATTTAGCTCGTTCTGTCAAAAATTTGTTTACTGACAGTTTTGTTCAAAGATTTTGTCGATTTCCGTATTTTACATAGTTATTTGTTGTTAATATTCTTAAAAAATAGTTCTTCTTAGAACTCGCAAGTGAAATATTCATTTGTTAAGGTATTTTATCAATTTCGTTAACTTTCTTTTCGTAATCGCTAATATTCTATAGTATGGCGGAAGCACTTTTACCAGGTCCTTCAAAAAATCGTAAAGGGAAACACATAAGATCTGGACAAAGGCAAATGGCTTATAATGTGTACATTAAGGATAAAAACAATATGTCTGAAACAGCTGCAGTCAATCAAACAGCAGAGGAAGTGGGTATTAATAGGAATACAATGTACTGCATTATTAAAGAAATGGAATTATATGGAGTTCCAATTTCTCCTCCAAGAAAAAGAAATTATCGTCATACTTACAATAAATTGGATGAAGCACAAAAAAGTACAATTAGACGACATGTGCATTCCTTTTTCTTGAGGAATGAGTTACCAACTTGTATAAAAATGTACGTAAATGTCAAAATATAATGATATCAGATATGTATATCCCTGCTATCCATCTGACAGTAAACATATGTTTTACTTGTTTTCAAAATACAAAGTTCATCGTGTGTAAACTGTGCTCATATTGTAGCGCCATCTACTTTATTCTTAGACTGAATGGAGTATAGATGCACGAACCTTTGTTGCTATAGAAATCTCACGAGTGGACGAAGTCCACGAGTGGGATTTCTTAATAGCAATAAAGGTGAGTGCTAATCTAGTTAAAATTATCAACAAAAAATTATTACCACGAATGTAATTCGGCGTGATTATTTTTTAAACTATGTCGGAAAATGTTAAATAAGTATGTGAGTATCTTTATTAAACAATTCGTAAAATTATATTTATCGCTTATGTCATCATAAAATGTCATACATCATTGTCATCGGAATAGACAATGATGTATGACATTTCATGATGACATAAGCGTTAGTTAAATGATGGTTTCATTGGTTAATTTGACACACATGATTAGAAATAGACCAATTTGATTGGATTTCTTTTTAATCAAAAAATTATCGCTGTAATTTGCTACTAGCAAATAGTCGGTGTAATTGTGATGTTATTGGTCGATTTCAAACTTTTTCTCATTACGATTGGCTGACATAACAGTTTAAAAAATAATCAACAGTAATTACATAAGTGGTGATAATTTTTTGATAATTTTAACTAGATGCACGAACCTTTGTTGCTATAGAAATCTCACGAGTGGACGAAGTCCACGAGTGGGATTTCTTAATAGCAATAAAGGTGAGTGCTAATCTAGTTAAAATTATCAACAAAAAATTATTACCACGAATGTAATTCGGCGTGATTATTTTTTAAACTATGTCGGAAAATGTTAAATAAGTATGTAAATATCTTTATTAATTATATTTATCGCTTATGTCATCATAAAATGTCATACATCATTGTCATCGGAATAGACAATGATGTCTGACATTTCATGATGACATAAGCGTTAGTTAAATTATGGTTTCATTGGTTAATTTGACACACATGATTAGAAATAGACCAATTTGATTGGATTTCTTTTTAATCAAAAAATTATCGCTGTAATTTGCTACTAGCAAATAGTCGGTGTAATTGTGATGTTATTGGTCGATTTCAAACTTTTTCTCATTACGATTGGCTGACATAACAGTTTCAAAAATAATCATGGTAATTTTCCGTTTTAAAGGTCACATACACGTCAAAATCTTGGAAATTTAGGTACACGGTAAATCCGTATTTTCCACTTCAATTTGTGATTAAACAACTTAATTATACAAATATATGTGTAATTTTAATTTGAATTCCTTAATAATACAAATAAATTGTGAATTTACTTTGATGCATTTGTACTTCAGTAACTTACAACCTAATCACTGTAAAATGTTACAAAAAAATTATGTTATTTCACATAAATTTTTTTTGAAGTGTAAACTTCTTTAGGCGCGTTGCGCTGATTGTAGGCAGTGAACAAAACTGACCCGTCACGCTCGAATATGAAATGCTTGGATATGTTACGCTCGTTCGGGTAATGTCGACTCGAATCGACTAAGGGAACAATTTTATTATTATTTAATTTCAAATAAATTGAAATTTAAATGAATAAATAAATTCATGTCTCAGAACAGGTTCGATCCCTAGACCGCACGGTTATGAAGCCGATACGTTACCATTAGACCAAGACCGGGACAATAAGTAAATATTTATATCGTCTATTTATACATACATATACGTCGGAACTGACCAGACAAAACGGACGCTCGCGTAAATGTAATAAATGTGCGAATATGTTTTATTTAATACGTTACTGAATATTATATGCGTGTATTTCGTATTATCTACGGTATTATTAACCTCGCCTTGATGAAGTTTTCACTTCCGCCGTGTGGTTTTAAGCACACTCATTCTTCTTTTTCTGTGTAGAATATGAGAATGGCACTAAACCTTATGAAACTCAAAATTTTAGAAAATGCAGATACCGTTCGTTTAGTGCAGCAGAGTAATAGTGAAGTTATTTTTATTATTTTATGTGTCCAATTACCTGTTTTAAATTATTCTTTTGCAATACAATTCATCATTTAATATTTTTCATTTTTTTTTTGACAATCTGCCATATTTTTTACATTAGATATACTAAAAGCTGCCGGCTTACCTTTAAAAACCCCATGGAATAGCACGGGATGGACTTATTTACGTAACATTGCCGCATATTTACGCTTCGTACGGGAAACTGGGCAAACGTAGACGTTCCGAATTGATTTAGCGGGAAAGCCGACACTCCAACCGATATGTCTACAAAATTTCAGCGTTTCCTTTCGACTCTGACGGAAAATACGGGCCCTCAAAGTTGAGGGTATTTTTTCGGTAGGTCCGGGTACGGTTCACGTATCTCCTAAAAATCTGGACCGCCGTCGTGCTTGCCGCGTGCATCATCGAAATCGGGAAAAATTCGTGCTCACCACAAACCGAATTTCGAAATTTAACTCGACGGCATTGCAGAGATATTAATTTGTTAAATTTTAAGTACTGACTCATGACGTGACGCATACGTAACCAAAAAAACAGGACTGGAAACAATATTGACATTACGCAAATCTGACAGGTACATCGAGAATTTTGCAAGTGTGACTTTTAAGCGTAAAATTCCGATTTCTGAAGGTTTCAAGGGCACAACAAGATTCATTATCGGAAAGTACAGATATTTCTAGACCATTCCCATTCCTATTGCGACTTCATCGTTATCCGATATCGATAGGACGAGTGATTGAAACTCTTGATGCACTCGGGGCATGGTGGAAAAATGTTGCAAATACGACTAGCGTTTGCGGCCATCTTTTTTTGATTAATGTCAGACGAGATCCGTACCAAATAAATACACATAATATATTTATTTTTTGGACAAGGAGAAGACACTAAATTAATTATCGGGACGCAATTAATACGATTTTTAATTTTCTTTTGAAGATTACACGTTTATTTCCCTAGAATTTAAAAAAAAAAATTCAGATTCTACCATAAGACAAACCTACATATAAATACGGCAACTTAACAAATCATTTACAATTATCTCGATAGCCTAATGACGAAATCGAAGCAATTGAATACGACGCCGTGGTTCGACCGGGTTCGAATCCCGGGCGAAGCAAAAATTTTTTATTTTCGAATAGAATATTGTGTATTTACTTCATATACATTTCATCGGTCGACCGACTAATCATTCTCATATACAGCATGACTTTTTTTTATTTATTATAAATTAGATTTAAAATAATAAATTTCCTTACGGGAAAAATATTGCTTTCAAGATTTATGTGCCCCTACGAAATAATTTTGTTTAAACGATTACGCAAACATGCACAGTGGGCGGAGCTGGCTGAAATCAATTTCTCTCTTCTGATTACAAGTAAAACTAGGCACTTGGGAGTTTTTGCGGTCGCCGATCGCTAATCCAAATGTCAAAAAAAAACAAAATGGAGGAAGAATTTTTTGAAAATTGACGTACGAATGTGAACTTTTAGATACGGGGGTGCCTTAGGTCGCCGATCACGATTCCAAAGTCAAAATGGCGGAAGATTTTCTGAAACTTGACGTATGAATGTGAAATTTTAGATACGTAGGTGTTTGCGATTGCCGATCTCAAATCCAAAGTCAAAATGTCAAAAAAAACAAAATGGTAGAAGAATTTTTTGAAAATTGACGTATGAATGTGAAATTTTAGATACGGGGGTGTCTTGGGTCGTCGATAACGAATCCATAGTCAAAATGTCAAAAAAAAACAAAATGGAAGAAGAATTTTTTGAAAATTGACGTATGAATGTGAAATTTTAGATACGGGGGTGTCTTAGGTCGCCGATAACGAATCCAAAATCAAAATGTCAAAAAAAAAATGGTGGCAGAATTTTTTGAAAATTGACGTATGAATGTGAAATTCTAGATACGGGGGTGTGTGCGGACGCCGATTACAAATCCAAAGTCAAAATGTCAAAAAACATAAAATGGCGGATGGGTTTTTTGAAAATTGACGTATGAATGTGAAAATTGATGTATGAACGTAAAATTTTAGATACGGGGGTGTGTGCGGACGCCGAATACAAATCCGAAGTCAAAATGTCAAAAAAAAACAAATGGCGGACGGGTTTTTTGAAAATTGACGTGTGAATGTGAAATTTTAGATACGGGAGTGTGTGCGGACGCCGATTACAAATTCAAAGTCAAAATGTCAAAAAAAAACAAATGGCGGACGGGTTTTTTGAAAATTGACGTATGAATGTGAAATTTTAGATACGGGGGTTTGTGCGGACGCCGATCATAAATCCAAAGTCAAAATGAACAAAAAAAATGGCGGAAGAGTTTTTTGAAAATTGACGTATAAATGCGAAATTTTAGATACGGGGGTGTATGCGGGCGCCGATCACCAATCCATAGTCAAAATGTCAAAAAAAAACAAAATGGCGGCAGAATTCTTTGAAAATTGACGTATGAATGTGAAATTTTAGATACGGGGTGTGTGCAAACGCCGATTATAAATCCAAAGTCAAAATGTCAAGAAAGACAAAATGGCGGACGGGTTTTTTGAAAATTGAAGTATGAATGTGAAATTTTAGATACGGGGGTGTGTACGCACGCCGATCATAAATCCAAATTCAAAATGTCAAAAAAAAAATGGCGGAAGGTTTTTTTTAAAATTGACGTATAAATGCGAAATTTTAGATACGGGGGTGTCTGTGGACGCCGATCACCAATCCATAGTCAAAATGTCAAAAAAAAAATTGCGGCAGATTTTTTTGAAAATTGACGTATGAATGTGAAATTTTAGATACGCGGGTGTGTGCGGACGCCGATCACAAATCCAAAGTCAAAATGTCAAAAAAAATAAAATGGCGGACGGTTTTTTTGGAAAATTGACGTATGAATGTGTAATTTTAGATACGGGGGTATGTGCGGACGCCGATCACAAATCCAAAGTCAAAATGTCAAAAAAAAACAAAATGGAGGGGATTTTTTTGAAAATTGACGTATGAATGTGAAATTTTAGATACGGGGATGTCTTAGGTCGCCCGTCACCAATCCATAGTCAAAATGTCAAAAAAAAACAAAATGGCGGACGGGCTTTTTGAAAATTGACGTATGAATGTGAAATTTTAGATACGGGGGTGTGTGCGGACGCCGATCATAAATACAAAGCCAAATGTCAAAAAAAAATGGCGGACGGTTTTTTTGAAAATTGATGTATGAATGTGAAAATTGACGTATGAATGTGAAATTGTAGATACGGGGGTGTGTGCGGACGCCGATCACAAATCCAAAGTCATAATGTCAAAAAAAATAAAATGGCGAACGGGTTCTTTTGAAAATTGACGTATGAATGTGTAATTTTAGATACGGGGGTATGTGCGGACGCCGATTACAGATCCAGTCAAAATGTCAAAAAAAAATGGCGGACGCGTTTTTTGAAAATTGACGTATGAATGTGAAATTTTAGATACGGGGTGTGTGCGGACGCCGATCACAAATCCAAAGTCAAAATGTCAAAAAAAACAAAATGTCCTAGGATTTTTTGAAAATTGACGTATAAATGCGAAATTTTAGATACGGGGGTGTCTGCGGACGCCGATCACCAATCCATAGTCAAAATGTAAAAAAAAACAAAATGGCGGCAGAATTTTTGGAAAATTTACGTATGAATGTGAAATTTTAGATACGGGAGTGTGTGCGGACGCCGATTACAAATTCAAAGTCAAAATGTCAAAAAAAAAAACAATGGCGGACGGGTTTTTTGAAAATTGACGTCTAAATGTGTAATTTTAGATACGAGGGTGTGCGGACGCCGATCATAAATCAAAATTCAAAATGTCAAGAAGAAAATGGCGGAAGGGTTTTTTGAAAATTGACGTATAAATGCGAAATTTTAGATACGGGGGTGTCTACGGACGCCCATCACCAATCCATAGTCAAAATGTAAAAAAAACAAAATGGCGGAAAAGTTTTTTGAAAACGTATAAATGCGAAATTTTAGATACGGGGGTGTCTGCGGGCGCCGATCACCAATCCATAGTCAAAATGTCAAAAACAAAGAAAATGGCGGCAGAATTTTTTGAAAATTGACGTATAAATGCGATATTTTAGATACCGGGGTATATGCGGACGCCGATCACAAATACAAAGTCAAAATGTCAAAAAAAACAAAATGGCGGAGGAATTTTTTGAAAATTGTCGTATGAATGTAAAATTTTAGATACGGGGGTGTGTGTGGACGCCGATTACAAATCCAAAGTAAAAATGTCAAAAAAAATAATATTGGCTTCACGAAATATATATGTATATACAGGGGTGCGTCAAAAGTTAATAAAACCATACATTCTAAAAGGCGTCATGACAGTGACTGCTCTTTACACGAAACTATGAAAAAGCTGTAGGCGGACGCGAAAAAGGCGATTTATACTAAAAGAGATTGACGGACCCGCTGTAAGCGGACGGACAGCTGTAAGCGGACGAACAGCTGTAAGCGGACGGACCCGCTGTAAGCGGACGTTATAGCTAGTTATATATACTAAAAGCGGAGTAGCCCATGGCAACCAAACGACCCGAAAATCGTCTAAAAACGGCAAAACTGTGCAAAGAACTCCTCTCTGGAGACGCGAAATTAAGGGCTGTCTTTTGGCATGTTGGTAGGGGCGACATTGAATTTCCGGTCGACGGGGAGTTTTTCTTCAAAAGTGGAGCGTGTGCAGAGATATCGCCCGTTGAAGAGGAGCGTGCACTCGGTGTTTTAACAGAAAAATGGCTTACGTCATCATGACGATTTACGTGACAAGCAAAATAAATCTCGGGAAACGTCAAACTAGCAAGTTGTAGCTACAGATTCACTTTTAAGACTGAAATACGAAATTTTGAAGGTTGCGAGGGTCCAACAAGACCCGAGGTGTTAAAGAACGGCCTTCTGGGCATCTCTCAAATGCTTATTTCGAATCGACAAACGCACGCAATGTAGGGCACGAGCACTTTCAAATTCGTTTGCAGACAGATTTCGTAAGAAAAATGGCCGAAATACGTCACAGATTCAATGTGCATGTGATTCAATGTACTACTATGGGGCGAAAAATATCAGATTAATCTATCCGGTCCGACAAGTTCCGCATCCCAATCTCGAAATAATACACCCGCTTGACTTAACATTTTTATAAATATACAGGTTGATTGTACTTTTAATGATTACATATTTGAATTATTAAAATACGTTAATTCCAGAACGCGTACGCCCAGTTTCCTTAATCGGGAAAAGGATTGCTTTTAACATTTATGTGCCCTTATGACAACGATTACGCATACATGCAGAGTGGGCGGAGCTATCTGAAATTAATTACTCTCTTCTGATTAAAGTAAAATTCGGCACCTGGGAGTCATTGTGGTGTCATTGATCACGTATCCAAATCGAAATGTCAAAAAAAAACAAAATGGCCGAAGGATTTTTTGAAAATTGACGTATAAATGTGAAATTTTAGACACGAGGGTGTCTTAAGTCGCCGATCACAAATTCAAAATCAAAATGTCATAAAAAACAAAATGGCGCATGATTTTTTTGAAAATTGACGTATGAGTGTGAAATTTTAGATACGGGGGCTTTGGGGGTCGCCGATCACGATTCCAAAGTCAAAATGTCAAAACAAACAAAATGGCGGAAGAGTTTTTTGAAAATTGACGTATGAATGTAAAATTTTAGATACGGGGGTTTTGGGGGTCGCCGATCACGATTCCAAAGTCAAAATGTCAAAAAAAGCAAAATGGCGAAAGATTTTTTTGAAAATTGACGTATGAGTGTGAAATTTTAGATGCGGGGTGTGTTAGGTCGCCAATCACAAATCCAAAATCAAAATGTCATAAAAAAACAAAATGGCGTAAGAATTTTTTGAAAATTGACATATGAATGTAAAATTTTAGATACGGGGGTTTTGGGGGTCGCCGATCACGATTCCAAAGTCAAAATGTCAAAAAAAAACAAAATGGCGGAAGATTTTTGAAAATTGACGTATGAATGTAAAATTTTAGATACGGGGGTTTTGATGGTCGTCGATCACGATTCCAAAGTCAAAATGTCAAAAAAAGCAAAATGGCGGAAGATTTTTTTGAAAATTGACGTATGAATGTAAAATTTTAGATACGGGGGTTTTGGGGGTGGCCGATCACGATTCCAAAGTCAAAATGTCAAAAAAAACAAAATGGCCGAAGGATTTTTTGAAAATTGACGTATAAATGTGAAATTTTAGATACGAGGGTGCCTTAAGTCGCCGATCACAAATCCAAAATCAAAATGTCATAAAAAACACAATGGCGGGTGAATTTTTTGAAAATTAATGTATGAATCTAAAATTTTAGATACGGGAGTTTTGGGGGTCGCCGATCACGATTCCAAAGTCAAAATGTCAAAAAAAACAAAATGGCGGAAGATTTTTTGAAAATTGACGTATGAATGTAAAATTTTAGATACGGGGGTTTTGGGGGTCGCCGATCACGATTCCAAAGTCAAAATGTCAAAAAAAAACAAAATGGCGGAAGATTTTTTGAAAATTGACGTATGAATGTAAAATTTTAGATACGGGGTTTTGGGGGTTGCCGATCACGATTCCAAAGTCAAAATGTCAAAATAAAACAAAATGGCGGAAGATTTTTTGAAAATTGACGTATGAATGTGAAATTTTAGATACGGGGGTTTTGGGGGTCGCCGATCACGATTCCAAAGTCAAAATGTCAAAAAAAACAAAATGGCGAAAGATTTTTTAGAAAATTGACGTATTAATGTAAAATTTTAGAAACGGGGTTTTGGGGGTCGCCGATCACGATTCCAAAGTCAAAATGTCAAAAAAAGCAAAACGGCGAATTTTTTTTTTTGAAAATTGACGTATGACTAAAATTTTAGATACGGGGGTGGGTTTTGGGCGTCGCCGATCACGATTCCAAAGGCAAAATGTCAAAAAAAACAAAAGGGCGGAAGATTTTTTTGAAAATTGACGTATGAATGTGAAATTTTAGATACGGGGGTTTTGGGGGTCGCCGATCACGATTCCAAAGCCAAAATGTCAAAAAAACAAAAGGGCGGAAGATTTTTTTGAAAATTGACGTATGAATGTGAAATATTAGATACGGGAGTTTTGGGGGTCGCCGATCACGTTTCCAAAGTCAAAATGTCAAAAAAAACAAAATGGCGAAAGATTTTTTTGAAAATTGACGTATGAATGTGAAATTTTAGATACGAGGTTTTGGGGGTCGGCGATCACGATTCCAAAGCCAAAATGTCAAAAAAATCAAAATGGCGGAAGATTTTTTGAAAATTGACGTATCAATGTAAAATTTTAGATACGGGGGTTTTGGGGGTCGCCGAACACGATTCCAAAGTCAAAATGTCAAAAAAAAAGCAAAACGGCGAAAGATTTTTTTGAAAATTGACGTGAGTGTGAAATTTTAGATACGGGGGTGTGTTAGGTCGCCGATCACAAATCCAAAATCAAAATGTCATAAAAAAACAAAATGGCGGAAGATTTTTTGAAAATTGACGTATGAATGTAAAATTTTAGATACGGGGGTTTTGGGGGTCGCCGATCACGATTCCAAAGTCAAAATGTCAAAAAAAGCAAAATGGCGGAAGATTTTTTTGAAAATTGAAGTATGAATGTAAAATTTTAGATACGGGGGTTTTGGGGGTCGTCGATCACGATTCCAAAGTCAAAATGTAAAAAAAAAAATGGCGGAAGATTTTTTGAAAATTGACGAATGAATGTAAAATTTTGGATACGGGGGTTTTGGGGGTCGCCGATCACGATTCCAAAGTCAAAATGTCAAAAAAAACAAAATGATGGAAGATTTTTTGAAAATTGACGTATTCATAGAAATTTCAGATACGGGGGTTTTGGTGGTCGCCGATCACGATTCCAAAGTCAAAATGTCAAAAAAAACAAAATGACGGTAGATTTTTTGAAAATTGACGTATGAATGTGAAATTTCAGATACGGGGGTTTTGTGGGGTCGCCAATCACGATTCCAAAGCCAAAATGTCAAAAAAAACAAAAGGGCGGAAGATTTTTTGAAAATTGACGTATGAATGTAAAATTTTAGATACGGGGGTTTTGGGGGTCGCCGATCACGATTCCAAAGTCAAAATGTCAAAGAAAACAAAATGGCGAAAGATTTTTTAGAAAATTGACGTATTAATGTAAAATTTTAGATACGGGGGTTTTGGGGGTCGCCGATCACGATTCCAAAGTCAAAATGTCAAAAAAAAACAAAATGGCGGAAGATTTTTTTGAAAATTGACGTATGAATGTGAAATTTTAGATACGGGGGTTTTGGGGTCGCCAATCACGATTCCAAAGCCAAAATGTCAAAAAAAACAAAAGGGCGGAAGATTTTTTGAAAATTGACGTGTGAATGTAAAATTTTAGATACGGGGGTTTTGGGGGTCGCAGATCACGATTCCAAAGCCAAAATGTCAAAAAAAAACAAAATGGCGGAAGATTTTTTGAAAATCGACTTATGAATGTAAAATTTTAGATACGGGGGTTTTGGGGGGTCGCCGATCACGATTCCAAAGTCAAAATGTCAAAAAAAACAAAATGGCGGAAGATTTTTTGAAAATTGACGTATGAATGTGAAATTTTAGATACGAGGTTTTGGGGGTCGGCGATCACGATTCCAAGCCAAAATGTCAAAAAAATCAAAATGGCGGAAGATTTTTTGAAAATTGACGTATGAATGTAAAATTTTAGATACGGGGGTTTTGGGGGTCGCCGAACACGATTCCAAAGTCAAAATGTCAAAAAAAAAGCAAAACGGCGAAAGATTTTTTTGAAAATTGACGTATGAGTGTGAAATTTTAGATACGGGGGTGTGTTAGGTCGCCGATCACAAATCCAAAATCAAAATGTCATAAAAAAACAAAATGGCGGAAGATTTTTTGAAAATTGACGTATGAATGTAAAATTTTAGATACGGGGGTTTTGGGGGTCGCCGATCACGATTCCAAAGTCAAAATGTCAAAAAAAGCAAAATGGCGGAAGATTTTTTTGAAAATTGAAGTATGAATGTAAAATTTTAGATACGGGGGTTTTGGGGGTCGTCGATCACGATTCCAAAGCCAAATGTAAAAAAAAAAATGGCGGAAGATTTTTTGAAAATTGACGTATGAATGTAAAATTTTGGATACGGGGGTTTTGGGGGTCGCCGATCACGATTCCAAAGTCAAAATGTCAAAAAAAACAAAATGACGGAAGATTTTTTGAAAATTGACGTATTCATAGAAATTTCAGATACGGGGTTTTGGTGGTCGCCGATCACGATTCCAAAGTCAAAATGTCAAAAAAAACAAAATGACGGTAGATTTTTTGAAAATTGACGTATGAATGTGAAATTTCAGATACGGGGGTTTTGTGGGGTCGCCAATCACGATTCCAAAGCCAAAATGTCAAAAAAAACAAAAGGGCGGAAGATTTTTTGAAAATTGACGTATGAATGTAAAATTTTAGATACGGGGGTTTTGGGGGTCGCCGATCACGATTCCAAAGTCAAAATGTCAAACAAAAAAAAAAATGGTGGAAGATTTTTTTTGATAATTGACGTATGAATGTGAAATTTTAGATACGGGGGCTTTGGGGATCGCCGATCACGATTCCAAAGTCAAAATGTCAAAACAAACAAAATGGCGGAAGATTTTTTGAAAATTGACATATGAATGTAAAATTTTAGATACGGGGGTTTTGGCGGTCGCCGATCACGATTCCAAAGTCAAAATGTCAAAAAAAGCAAAATGGCGGAAGATTTTTTTAAAAATTGACGTATGAATGTAAAATTTTATATAAGAGGGTTTTGGGGGTCGCCGATCACGATTCCAAAGTCAAAATGTCAAAAAAGAAACAAAATGGCGGAAGATTTTTTGAAAGTTAACGTATGAATGTAAAATTTTGGATACGGGGGTTTTGGGGGTCGCCGATCACGATTCCAAAGTCAAAATGTCAAAGAAAACAAAATGGCGAAAGATTTTTTAGAAAATTGACGTATTAATGTAAAATTTTAGATACGGGGGTTTTGGGGGTCGCCGATCACGATTCCAAAGTCAAAATGTCAAAAAAAAACAAAATGGCGGAAGATTTTTTTGAAAATTGACGTATGAATGTGAAATTTTAGATACGGGGGTTTTGGGGTCGCCAATCACGATTCCAAAGCCAAAATGTCAAAAAAAACAAAAGGGCGGAAGATTTTTTGAAAATTGACGTGTGAATGTAAAATTTTAGATACGGGGGTTTTGGTGGTCGCCGATCACGATTCCAAAGTCAAAATGTCAAAAAAAAGCAAAATGGCGAAAGAGTTTTTTGAAAATTGACGTATGAATGTGAAATTTTAGATACGGGGGTTTTGGGGGTCGCAGATCACGATTCCAAAGCCAAAATGTCAAAAAAAAACAAAATGGCGGAAGATTTTTTGAAAATCGACGTATGAATGTAAAATTTTAGATACGGGGGTTTTGGGGGGTCGCCGATCACGATTCCAAAGTCAAAATGTCAAAAAAAACAAAATGGCGGAAGAATTTTTGAAAATTGACGTATGAATGTAAAATTTTAGATACGGGGAGTGTTAGGTCGCCGATCACAAATCCTAAATCAAAATGTCATAAAAAAATAAAATCGTGGAAGAATTTTTTGAAAATTGACATATGAATGTATAATTTTGGATACGGGGGTTTTGGGGGTCGCCGATCACGATTCCAAAGTCAAAATGTCAAAAAAAACAAAATCGTGGAAGAATTTTTTGAAAATTGATATATGAATGTATAATTTTGGATACGGGGGTTTTGGGGGTCGCCGATCACGATTCCAAAGTCAAAATGTCAAAAAAAACAAAATGACGGTAGATTTTTTGAAAATTGACGTATGAATGTGAAATTTCAGATACGGGGGTTTTTGGGGTCGCCGATCACGATCCCAAAGTCAAAATGTCAAAAAAAACAAAATGACGATAGATTTTTTGAAAATTGACGTATGAATGTGAAATTTCAGATACGGGGGTTTTGGGGGTCGCCGATCACGATCCCAAAGTCAAAATGTCAAAAAAAGCAAAATGGCGAAAGATTTTTTTGAAGATTGACGTATGAGTGTGAAATTTTAGATACGGGGGTGTTAGGTCGCTGATCACAAATCCAAAATCAAAATGTCATAAAAAAACAAAATCGTGGAAGAATTTTTTGAAAATTGACGTATGAATGTAAAATTTTAGATACGGGGGTTTTGGGGGTCGCCGATCACGATTCCAAAGTCAAAATGTCAAAAAAACAAAATGGCGGAATATTTTTTGAAAATTGACGTATGAATGTAAAATTTTAGATACGGGGGTTTTGAGGGTCGCCGATCACGATTGCAAAGTCAAAATGTCAAAAAAAACAAAATGACGGAAGATTTTTTTGAAAATTGACGTATGAGTGTGAAATTTTGGATACGGGAGTTTTGGGGGTCGCCGATCACGATTCCAAAGTCAAAATGTCAAAAAAAACAAAATGGCGGAAGAGTTTTTTGAAAATTGACGTATGAATGTGAAATTTTAGATACGGGAATGTTTGTGGTCGCTTATTACGTCTTCAATTTGGTGATTCTTCGAAACGTGATTGAACAGGGTTTAAATTTAATACTTCATTTTTTCGTATCAATAGTAGATTCGCAAATATCAGAATCGTATTGTACACTGTCTCAATGAAAATGTTACGCTCACTGAGCTCATTGTTTCTTTCGATACTCTAACATGACTTATGTTTAACATTAAATCACCTTTCTCTCTCTGGAGTGTGAACCGGTTTGTGTAAAAAAACAGTTCGAGTAGAATTTCAAATAAAATATTGGCTTAAAAAATATATGTAGGGGTGCTTTAAAAGTTTATAAAAGTGGACATTCTAAAAAGCGTCATGCCAGTGATCGCTTTTTACAGGAAAGGCGCTTCAACAGGGCTTCAATTTAAAAGTTGGGCTTTTTACTTTTATTATTATTTCGTGCTCCTTTATTAACTATAGTGGATTTCAAAAAGGTTGACAGGATTTTACACTTTCACATCAAAATAGTATTGTACACAGTCTTAATAAAAATGTAGCGCTTTTTAATCTCATTGTGTCTTTGCATACTTTAACACGACTTATGTTTAACATTAGATTACAACAAAATATATGTATATACAGGAATGCTTCAAAAGTTTATAAAAGTGGACATTCTTAAAAGCGTTTTTTATAGGAAAGGCGCTTCAAAAGGGCTTAAATTTAAAACTTCTGCTTTTACTTTTATTATTATTTTGTGCTCCTTTATTAACGATAGTGGATTTCGAAAAGGTTGACAGGCTTTTACACTTTCACATCAAAATAGTATTGTACACTCTCTTAATAAAAATGTTGCGCTTCTTGATCACATTGTGTCTTTGCATACTTTAACACGACTTATGTTTAACATTAAATTACCTTTCTCGCTCTTGAGTATGTACCGGTTTGTGTAAAAAACAATTCCAGAAAAATTTTATTTAAAATATACAATTGGCTTCACAAAATTTATGTATATACCGGGATGCTTTAAAAGTTTATAAAACTGGACATTCTAAAAAGCGTTTTTTATAGGAAAGGCGCTTTAATTGAGCTTAAATTTAAAACTTGGGCTTTTTACTTTTATTATTATTTTGTGCTTTTTTCTTAACGAGAGTAGACTTCGAAAAGATTGACAGGCTCTTACACGTTCACATCAAAATAGTATTGAAAACTGTCTTAATGAACATGTTGGGCTTTTTGATCTCAATGTGTCTTTGGATACTTTAACACGACTTATGTTTAACATTAAATTATCTTTCTCACTCTTGAGTGTGTACCGATTTGTGTAAAAAACAATTCGAGAAAAATTTTAAATAAAATATACTATTGGCTTCACAAAATATATGTATATGCCGGGATGCTTTAAAAGTTTATAAAACCGGACATTATAAAAAGCGTCATGCCAGTGATCGCTTTTTACAGGAAAGGTGCTTCAATTTAAAACTTGGGCTTTTTACTTTTACTTTTATTTTGTGCTCCTTTATTAACGATAGTGGATTTCAAAAAGGTCACACTTTACATCAAAATAGTATTGTACACTGTCTTAATAAAAATATTACGCTTTTTGATCTCATTGTGTCTTTGCATACTTTAACACGACTTATGTTTAACATTAAATTACCTTTCTCGCTCTTGAGTGTGTATCGGTTTGTGTTAAAAACAGTTCGAGAAGAATTTTAAATAAGGCATCCTATTGGCTTAACAAAATATATGTATATACAGGGGTGCTTCAAAAATGTATAAAAATGGACATTCTAGAAAGCGCTGTTTACAGGAAAGGCGCTTGAAAAGGGCTTAAACTTAAAACTTGGGTTTCTTACTTTTATTATTATTTTGTGCTCCTTTATTAATGATAGTGGATTTCAAAAGGGTCACACTTTACATCAAAATAGTATTGTAAACTGTTTTAATAAAAATGTTGCGCTTTTTGAGCTCATTGTGTCTTTGGATACTTTAACATGGTTTATTATTAACATTAAATTACCTTTCTCGCTCTTGAGTGTGTACCGATTTGTGTCAAAAACAGAAGGAGAATAATTTTAGATAAAATATACTCTGCTCTTTTATTAACGATAGTGGAATTCGAAAAGGTAGTAAGAAAGTAATATACTTTATAAATTAAATTTACTTTACCTATTCGCATACATATGTTTGCGAGCTATATGTTCGAAGTTCATCAGCATTCATTAGCATTCTATAAGAATGTTTGAAAGCGACGCCCATTTGCCAAACAAAATTTGTTGTAAACATATTAAACACTATGGAGATACTACGTATATTTGAGTATGTCAATTAAAATGACGAGCCCGCGATAGCGGGCGAGTAGTATATATGTAATTCATTGAAAATTTAAAATGTTCGTCAATACAAGTCCTTCATTTTTAATTGACGTGCGAACTAATTTTTAATATGTGACAAACGAATATTTCAATTATGCTGACCAAAATTTCATAATGAAAGCGCTGTTCCACTTCAAATAATTTGGGTGAAAATATCTCAGTGTCAAACTGATTATTAGGTTCTTTTTTATTAATATTGTGCATGCCTGTCTTAAATTGTTTCTGAGCAATTGACATACTTTTTGTTAATATACTAAATTTTTCCACTGTTATTTCAATAGCGTATTATCCCGATTGTCTCAATGAAAATGATGCACTTATTGAGCATATTGTTTCATCGGATACTTTAACATCATTCTTATGTTTAACATTAAATTATCTTTCTCGCTCTTCATTGTGTAACAGTTTGTGTAAAAAAAAATTCTAGAAGAATTCTGAATGAAATATACAATTGGCTATTGGAAACTGTAAAAAGCTGTAAGCGGACGCGAAAAAGGCGAATTCAAGCTCGAAAAGATTGAAGCATTAGCTCACAAACATTCAACACAATAAATATATAATAATTGGTCCAATGATAATAGTGTATAGGTAAGAAATTTATAAATTCGATTCCTTATTTGTTTATAAATACTTTCTACTCATTTTTAGCAATTATCATTACATGACTGGAGTCATTTCGTCCATGAATTAAGTTGTAAAAATACTTCAACATATTATAAGATATTGTAAATAGAAAAAAGAAACCAAAATATATTCCTACCAGATTAAACAAGCACTTAATCATGTTGTTACTGTGTTTGGCAAATTGAGAAGTAATATCATACGTATTCAAAAAAGATTGTTTAATTATCATTGATGAAAATGAACTTCCCGCGACATCGTCAATTACAATAATTCAAAATAGAAATTCTATAAGGATGTTTTACAGTATTTTCGAATATAACAATAAGTAATCAATATTACCATAATACATATATTACATCTATATATTCCTTAAATTGTAGGTGTACAATGCAAAAGAAAATAATTATGTACAGTGTGAACAAGGCTTTAACAACATTATTAAGCATCATATATAACTGACAGTTGTAATACAATTTACCACAAAGAAACACTGCAAATTATAAAAGTATAGGAATGGAAATCATTATAAAAAATGCCAATAAAATAAATATTATTTGTTATAGAACAATGATTAAATGAATTATTTAAAAGTATACATTCGCGTCAACAAAACATAATTCTAATAAAGCTATCTACAAGTTTGTATAAAATAAAATGTTTTTTTTAAATTCTAATGAATTTTCATTTAAACCAAAAAGACCAATGGAATCGACATATGTATATAGACTGAAACACTATTAACAAAAACTATCAAACCACATTTTCCAACTGATGCAAAAAATACAGATTTCGAGATTATTCTAATTTTATACCCACAAACAAAATTCAAACTATAGATAAATTAGGCAAACGTGAAATAAATCATCGGCAAGTCAAGGCACAAAAGCCAATAATAGTAGAAAAATTATAAATAGAGTGAAAACTACCGTCTGTGAGGCTCAGGAAAAGTATGTGAAAAATGTCAACATAACTTTAAACGATAAAATACATCTTATTTCATGGACAGCCGTTAAACATTTTCGATTTAAAAACTGCTATTATCACTAAATCTATTATTAATCATTTTATCCAATAAGCATTCTGAATAAAATATTGCATAGTTGTAAACTATATACAGGGGTGTATAAAAACAACTAAGCGATATTGAACATCTAAAACACAATTATGTTTAGTTATTCGCTATATATCGGAATTATATGGTGTTTCAAAAACTGAAACGCAATAAAGACAAAATCCGCAATAAATTTAGAAGAATAAGGGGGTGCGGTACCTCAACTGTAAGCGGAATAAGAGGCGATAGCGGGCCTTCAAGGCCTGCCGTATTAGCTAGTTTCACTACTAAACACTAATTGAATTATACTGTACGTAGTAATTCAAATATGGTGATGACTGTGGATTAAAGTCTGAAACAGAAAACAAATAAAAGTTCGTGACCACAATAAAATTAAAATATACCATATGCGTATTTCGTCTATTAAGTTTCCATCACCACTAGAAAACCTGAAAGCAGTGTTGGAATATAATGTCAATTCGCCAAAGTACAAACCTTTAAAAATGAACTTTATGGAAAATCATTCAAAACTTCAATGTTTGGTTAAAAAATTTAATGCTTAAAAGATTTAAATTAAGAGTGGAAATCAATCAATAATTTTGGAAATCAGTAAGGTGAAGGTGCCTTACTGATTTCCAAAATTATTGATATTATCAACGTGCTTGACGTATACCAAAGCAAAAACCATATATATAATACGAAAACATCGCTCCAACATTGAGAAACAGAAAATATATTGCTATGCCGTTCTCGAGTCACGTTGTCAAAACTGCGCATCCGCTACAAATAATTTTTGTATTTTAGGTCTTGTTTGTTTATCACATAGGTTTATTACTATAAAAATATTTGATTAAAGTCTGTAAATTGTGAAACAAGCATACCTACATAGTTTAAAAATCGACAAACCTCTTTATAATTAATAACTGTGCATTGTTAAAAGTGGAAAAATAATTTAACCAATGAAGAAATATTATTGCGGTATCATATGCGAATAATGGACGAACAAACGATCAGACTGAAGGAACGTATTTGTCAAAAGTTGTACGAATTGTGGTTATGTTATACTAAATGTGGAAAATTAATTAAGTAAAACACACGGTCAGTTCGACTGCATTGCAACTGTGTTTCTTTGAATACATCATGGTGGGATATTTTGAATAGAAACAAAAACACCTCTATAGGCCATGTACAAAAGTTTTTTATATAATAACAACACCAAAATGTATCAACTTAGCATGCAAGAATTAATAATAATGAATTAGATAATCTGGTATTCTTGTATTCTAGAATGACTGTCATCTACATTAACGCAATGTACAGAAATAACACAGTAAATTTTACATAAATTAGGTAAGTGTATCACTACATATGTGACATATGTAGGTATAAAAATATTTGAATTGCGCATAATAAAAAGGCATATATTAAACTTCTTAGAAAGGACACATACCAATCGTTTTTGCCTTATGACCTACTAGAGTTGAGGAATTATGACATATCCACCACAGACCTAATATGATATAATTATTGGAATTCATGCCATGGTGCAAAAAATTGTGAAAATAACTTAAAAAGATGACTACGTTATTTATATGATAGTAAAGTGTTTATTGAAGTGAAAACTTCTATGGGCGAGTTGATGCATTGATTGTTGGCCACTGAACGAGACTGAGCCGTCACGCTCGGCTTGTAACGCTCGTTCGGGTAAAGTCGGCTCGAGTCGAGTCGACTAATGGAGCGAGAGACTAGCGGTATTTAATTTCAATTAAATTGAAATTTAGAATAAATATGTACGCG
Organism: Amphimallon solstitiale; assembly: GCA_963170755.1. Lineage (NCBI taxonomy): Eukaryota > Metazoa > Arthropoda > Insecta > Coleoptera > Scarabaeidae > Amphimallon > Amphimallon solstitiale. Next base: position 176,120,208 of record OY720676.1, read on the forward strand.
AAATATTGTATTTTTATTTTCTGAAAAATTGTTGTCCGCGTGCAGATGCGATCCCGAGCCGCCAGGGTGTACGGCCGGCACGTTACCATTAGACCAGCGCAGGTACTCGTATAAAAATTATCATATCGTCTATTTGTATATATACATGCGTACGTATGAATTTTTGAAGTGAAAACTTGATCAGACCGAGCGAAATGTACTAGAATAATGTATACACAATAATAATAAATATATATTTTTTAAATGTAATATAGAACAAAAATGGAAAATGGAAAATGTAAATGTAAATGAATATAGAACGAAAAAAAAGTTGTATTTCGTATTATTAACCTCGCCTTGATGAAGTTTTCACTTCTGCCGTGTGGTCTTAAGTACACCAATTTTTTTTTTTAATTTATACTTTGCTATATATGTTTTGTAATTTCTGTCACTAAATTTCATTGTAATCAAGCACATATAGACTTCTTACTTTATATTAAAATTTACAATGAAATATTTGTTTTGGATTTTGCCAAGACAATGTGGGTTTTTTTCTGGCCTTTTCCCAATATTGTGAAAGCAAACACGCAAACACATTGTGAGTGTTATGAATGGCAAGAAGACTGTAGGCACAGCATGTTGGATCTTTTGTTCTAATTTGATGAAAGTATACCGATAGGTCCAGCCCGCGACGGGCCATACATAGTCAACAATATACGTATGGAACGTGCTATGTGGCAACGTGTATACGATACCACTCCGCGTGCTCCTATTTTGAGTGACTTTCTTAAAACTTTAATTTATTTTGTAGAATTATTGATTTTTTTACTTTTATCTTTTAGAAAACGTTGTTGTTTTTTTATTACTTAAAATTACTTTTCCGTAGCAGCTAAGAATACAATAATAATAAATTGGACCTTATTATGTCTGAAACAAATGGGCAAATTACGTATACAGAACGAATATGCAAACGACTATATCCTTGGGCGGTTTAAGTCTTACTAAATTCTTAACTGCAATGTGCTGCTGCTGCGGGTAGAGAGTTTTCGGTGGGGGTTTCGGTGTTGCCACTCATTGCTGACTATGGCCCGTTCCGAGCTGGACCTATCGGTATATGTACCTACCAAATAAAATTCTGAACATATATAAAATAAAATTTAATTCTTACTTCGTAAGTGAACTTTGCTCATTGATTTAATTATTGAATTAAAACAACATCAACATACCTTCTTTCAAGAAATAATATAAATTACTTGCCAAGTTTCATTTCTACTCATCTTAGTTTTATCGGACACAAACATCAGGAATAAATAAATTCAAGTGTATCAGAGTAATTTTCTGTTTATATTCTTTGCTAACATATGGGCATTATTAAAGTTTTAACATGTTTTTATTTTCATGAATTGGTTAATCATTCTATGTAAAAAAGATGACAGTAGTGAAAATTATAAGACCATTAATCAATCAAAAAATTGTAAGGGTGATTAATTCCAACACTTTTGATAAAATATTTAATTTTATTTTAATTTTAATCACAGGGTTATGTTTTCTGTTTATCTGTCATTTCCTATTTACAAAATAGACATTTTGAGTTGACGCATGCGTAGAACAGACTATGTGGCCAATTCTATCTCTCATAGTTGGGATGAAAAATTACGGATTATCAAGATACAGCACACGCAATATAGTAGTATTATATATGGTAAAAACAAACTACCAAAAATATACTTAAAACATATTTTGTAAAAGAAAGAATAATAGGTCGTTGAAATGACAATACAGTATTATATACATATTAATATATGCTAATGTTTACCAATAAAAGAAGAATGTGGTATGATATAAACACTGTTTAATTTAATTTTATTGGTTTAAAAGTATAATATGTGGAGTCAAATACGTACTTTCTATTTCTCTCTGGTAAGGCTTAATAAAATACAATAACTCTGTAACTGCAAATGATCTTTTCAATAAGAAATAGTTATAGATATCTGAAGTCGTAAATTACTTTCAGTTGTTTAACCATCTTGAGGTTTCTTGAAAACACATTGCCATAAAATTTATTGCTTTCGTCTTTTCCGAAAAGCTATAAAATTACATACATACATATTATATGTGTTTCAAGTGTCACATAATTCACAAGAATCATCGGTTTTCTTTTAAACTAGAAGAAATCTATGGATGATTAGCATAATCATTATGTGCACAAGACCGTTGAACGGAAGAACTATTTAGTATGCACCTGGAACAAAATTGTATGTTTAATAACGGGAAAAATGTTAATGTAATATTATACTAGCGGGAAACGACAGTGGTTCAATATATAAAACTAATGATAATTTTGTATTATGTTAGACTAAAACTGACTGTTAAACTTCGATCGAAGGTATTTACGCTATTGTGGATATTTATTGTTTTTCTTATTACTGTTTATAGTGAGGTTGCTTTTTACGATACTTTGTATCCTGTTTTGGATCGCTTTGTCGGAAGAAAAGGGCGTCTAAGTACGTGTTTCTGCGTGATACAATGCAATATTAATAAACTCATAAAACATAAGCACTACTTCAAACAATGGAAGAGAACCACATCTCATAGATTAACATTCCTAGTGATTTTGTTAGTCTTTGAAAGTATTGAAAATTCCTGCTTGTTTCAAAACAATATCACTACAAAAACTAGTCTGAGAGAAATTACTTAATACTTTTGCGATCTTAAAGATGCGTGTACAAGTGAAGGTTATCTATATGGACTTCGCTACTCAATGGACCATATCGTACTTATGGTTAAAACGAATTCTTCTTCAGTGATCATTTTAACTTATGAATTCATATCTCAGCCACAGCTCTAATTGATCAATGAACTGATTCATAGAGGAGTAATCAATTGATTAATGACTATATATAACAGGTTACTTAAAATGTAAAATTAGTGTTGCACTTTTTATTGCACCCATAATGCATTAAAAAAGCATTACATTAATTGTTTATTATATTATTATATATTATACATTTGTGAATTCGTGACATTTTCTATTATTCACCAAAAATAATAATAGTGTGGCATATATGTACAATAAATATAAATGAATATATAAAAATTAAATTCAAATTATGTTTTTAAAATATAAATATAAGCAAAGCTTAATATTAACAATAGAATTTAATTTAGATTAATTAACATTAAATACATTTAAAATTAATTCATAAAATATTTTTACGTAATAATAAATACATCATAGAAGTTTCTATAATATCATTTTTAATTTACATATTTCCTCATTCATCTTTTTATATTTTATTATTGGGGTAATTTAACATATAGATCAAGTTTATCTGCTGCAATCCCATATAAATCCCAATAAATCGAGGATCCCCTGGCAGAAGCTACAAATGACACCGTGCTGAATTTCTATTTCTATTATATATATATGATATATAATTTTTTTATAAAAGTGTTGTTTATAAGTTTGTCTTGTTAATGAGTATTAACAATGTAAAATTTACATTAAACATTATGAAGTGAGGTTGTAACTAAAAGGGTAGCTTTGAAATATCGTCTATGGTGATTGTGTCATAGATTGTTTATCTGAGTCAATAAAATAAAATTTGAAGTGTCAAAGATAGAAATTTTGAAATGACTTTTATAAATTCAAATATTTACCTTACATTAAGTATACAATTAAAAATATTATACGTAGTAATAATATTAAAGGATGGACAAATTAAAGGAAATTGACGAAGGTGACTGATAACGAGAACATCTGGACGATAAACAGAACAGAATTTAAAATTCACTTCATGGGTGCGACAAAAAAGAATTTTATTAAGAAGCACACAAGATGACGTCAATGGTATATTTTTTAAATACAACACCCTGTATTTGGTGACACTTTTAGATTATTATTAATGAGCTGATTCCAAAAAGGTAGATACTTGGGGTCTAGCGGACAGAATTTGAAAGATACGTGTTAACGACTATTTCTTATCAATTGCAAAAAAGTAGGCGACTAATCTTATTTATCAATTTTATTCATAGCTAATGATAACAGATACATGACTTTATGTTAAATGTTCGAACTGTAACCCTGGCTGTATTTGACAGTAACCTAAACGATGAATAAATTTTTGTTGAACCTTGTTTGTGGTTTCCTGAGAAATATTGATTATTTCTGTTCGAATTCCCTCTTGTAATTCTTCAATATGTGCTGGTTTTGTTTTATAAACAACATTCTTCAGATGGCCCCACATAAAGAAATCCAAAGGATTAAGGTCTGGCGACTTCGCTAGCCATTCAATAAGTCCACGTCTACCAATCCACCTGTTCGGAAAAATTTCGTCTAGGTACCTTCGAACATCTACAGCATAATGCGGAGGCTCACCATCCTGTTGAAACCATAAACATTGATCAAAACTTCCAGGATTAATTCTACCGGGGAATAAATTAATTAAAGTAGGTACTAGAAGGCTCCTTAAAAACTAAAGATATGTTGGCCGGTCTAAATTATCTTCGAAAAAGTGTTGATATTATGTATCTTAACATTAACAATGAAAAGAGTCGCGCCATCTGTGGGTGGTTTTCTGACTGGCTAGAGTTGTCGCCCTTATGGAATAAACAGTCTATCACAGGTTAACGAACTGAGCGGTGTGTTTCATTTCTTTTCCCCGCCTCACAATTTACATCAACAGGTTATGTTGCCCAGTGCGTTCGGTAGTGAAAAGTTAAGTTGCTACATGTCGTAAAGACTCAGTAGTTGTTACGTGAAGTAGACTCGTTTATACTTTTCTTGAAGAGTATAGTGGTGCGTCAGTTAGCGCGTACAAAATGGCCGTCAACTATCTTTCTAACATTCCGAAACTGCGAGGCCGAGAAAATTATGAGGAATGGTCGTATGCCATGGAAAATTTTCTTGTATTGGAAGGCCTGGACAAATGTATAAGTAGTTCAGAAAGTGATAGTGCGGACATAGCCAAAGCAAAGGCAAAGATTGTGTTATCCCTTGATTCTTCTTTGTATGTACATGTCAAGGACTCTACAACAGCTAAAGAAGTTTGGGATAAGCTCAAAGATCTTTATGAAAACAAGGGCTTTTCTAGAAAGATTGGACTTCTCCGTACTTTAGTATCATTGCGACTAGAAAATTGTTCAACTATGGAGGAATATGTGAATCAAGTGATCGAAATATCGCAAAAGCTTGCTAGGGCCGATCTGAAACTTGATACAACGCTAGTGGGAAGTTTACTTTTGGCGGGACTGCCGGAAAGATTTACTCCGATGGTAATGGCGCTGGAGCATAGCGGGATTGATATTACCACCGACGCAATAAAAGCTAAATTGCTCGATATGCAAGTAGAGGGCAGCACTCATGCGAGTTCGACAGCTAGTGCGTTCGCCGGCAAAGTAGATCACCAGAAACATCATAACAAACACAAGCGATACCTAAATGACAGCTATAAGAAAAACAAAGACAAAAAGGAAATAATTTGTTTTAAGTGCAGGCAACCTGGACATTTTATGTCAAAATGCCCACAAACAAACTGTAAACAAAACAGTCAAGGTAAAAGTGCTCTTAATGTTGTGTTTCTTAGTACAAAATTCAACAAAAATGATTGGTATCTGGATTCCGGAGCGAGTATTCATTTGACTTGCAGGCAAGATTGGTTATTAAATAAAAGAGAATCAACTGTAAATGACATTATGATTGCTGATAATACCAAAATTCCAGTGCAAAGTTGTGGTGAAGTTGAGATAATTACTAGGGTGGATGATGCGAATTTTGAAATAGAAATTAGAAATGCACAGTATGTACCTAGTTTAACTACAAATTTATTATCAGTCAGCGAACTCTTAAAGAATGGCAATTCTGTTGAATTTGGCAAAGACGATTGCAGAATCTATAATACTCAGAAAGTTTTGGTGGCTAGGGCTTCTTTGAATGATGGAGTTTATAAAATTGATGCTTTTAAAAAGTGTTTGTTTGCTGGACAGGCAGTGGCTACAGGTGAAACCTGGCACAGGAGGTTAGGACACGTCAATTCAAACTATTTGAATATAATGAAGGATGGATTAGTGGACGGAGTCAGCTACAGTGGTCAATTAAAAATAAATAAAGAAAATTGTGAAATCTGTTGTGAAGAGAAACAATCAAGACAACCTTATAAACATTCAGGTACTAGAGCGACTGGTTTATTGGACTTGGTGCACAGCGATCTGGCAGGACCCATGGAGACAACTTCCATAGGCGAATCAAAGTACTTTGTGCAGTTCCAGGATGACTTCAGCCGCATGTCGTATGTTTATTTTATTAAAACGAAAGATGAAACCCTTGAAAAATTTAAAGAATTCCAGTGTTTGGTTGAAAAACAGGTTGAAAGGAAAATTAAAGTGCTACGTGCAGACAATGGTGGTGAATATGTTAGTGCAGAATTTGAAAGTTACTTGAGAAAACAGGGAATAGTTCATCAGACAACGAATCCCTATTCTCCTGAACAAAATGGGCTTGCAGAAAGACTAAACCGATCCTTGGTTGAGAAAGCTAGGTGTTTATTGTTTGAAGCAGGTTTAGAAAAATGCTTCTGGGCTGAAGCAGTAAATACGGCTTGCTATTTAAGAAATAGGTCAGCAACATCCAATATACCAAAGACACCTTATGAAATGTTCTTTAATAAAAAACCAGATTTGAGCCATTTAAGAATTTTTGGTAGCGAGGCAATGACTCATGTTCCCAAAGAAAAAGATCAAAATGGGACAAAAAGTCTGTAAAACTAATTTTAGTTAGATTTTCTGAAACCACGAAAGGCTATAGGCTGTATAATCCAAAAACAAATCGGGTATCTACAAGTAGAGATGTGCATATCATTGAAAAAGAGACAGACAGGTATGATGACATGGGTTTTCATGCAGAAGAAAGAGTGAGAAAGAAAAACACAGAAGATTCAGTGTTAGAATGTAGTAATTCAAATCAAGAGTTGGAGTTGAATTTAACAGACGAAAGTGTGATGTCTGAATACAGTGATACGGCAGAGCCAACATTTTCTGAAGAAGAACTAAGTGATGAATCATATGTTCCTGAAAATGCGGAAGGTATCACAATTCCAGATGTCAGAAGATCACAAAGAGAAAGAAAAACAAACACCTATGAAGATTTTGTTACCTACTTTACTACAGAAGAAATTCCAGTTTCAGTGGGAGATCCTAGTTCAGTGAAAGAAGCTCTTTCAGGACCAGATCGTCAGAAATGGATAAGTGCTATGGAAAGTGAAATGCAAAGTTTTAACGAAAACCGTGCATGGGATCTAGTGGACCTTCCAGAAGGTCAGTCACCAGTGAAGTGCAAGTGGGTTTTTAGAAAGAAATTGAATAATGGTAGTGTTACTCATAGAGCAAGACTAGTAGCTAAAGGTTTTAGTCAAAGACAGGGTATAGATTTTGATGAAACATTTTCCCCAGTAGTCAGACATTCGACCTTAAGGTTGCTTTTAGCTTTATCAGTTTAGATAGGTCTAGATATTTTTCATTTAGATGTTGTTACAGCTTCTTTGAATGGGAAACTGGAGGAAACTGTATTCATGGAAATACCTGAAGGGTATAGTAATAAGATATCTAAAAACCAAGAAAACAAAGTTTTAAAGCTCAATAGAGCAATCTATGGCTTGAAGCAGTCTTCACGCGTATGGTACAAGGAAGTAGAGATTGTATTAATCAGTTTAAACTATAAAAAATGTGACTATGAACCTTGTATTTTTGTCAAGCGTGAAAATGGTTTCATAACCATAATTGCATTGTGTGTTGATGATTTTTTTATCTTCTCTAACTGTATGCAAGAAGCAGAATTTTTGAAAAGGCAGTTAACTTTGAACTTTAAGATTAAAGATTTGGGTCAAATTAAGCAGTGCTTGGGTATGAGGGTTAGAACGACTAAAGATAAAAATATAATTCTATTAGATCAGGAGCAGTACATTAATCATATTTTAGAAAGGTTTAATATGAGTGATTGTAAACCTGTAAGTACGCCCATGGATAAAAATGTTTCTTTTGATCAGGCAAAATCCGATGTTTGTAATAAGGAGGTGCCTTATCAACAACTCTTGGGCAGTCTAATGTACTTATCGGTATTAACAAGGCCAGATATCACTTTTGCAGTAAACTTTTTAAGTCAATTTAACAATTGTTATACTAATCAACATTGGAAAAGTGCTAAAAGAATTTTAAGATATTTACAAGGTACTAAATCCTTTTGCTTAAAATATGAAAAGCACAATTCAGATCTGATGGGCTTTGTTGATGCTGATTTTGCGAGCAATGTAATTGATAGAAGGTCATATACTGGCTTCATTTTTAAATTGGCAGGTGGTGCCATCTCATGGGAATGTAATAAGCAAAAAACGGTAGCTCTAAGTAGTACCGAAGCCGAGTACATGGCTATTACTGAAGCTTCTAAAGAAGCTATTTATCTTAAGAATTTATTATCTGAATTGGTGGGCACTTCTGAATGTATCACTGTTTGGAATGACAATCAGAGCGCTCAGAAACTAGCTTCAAATCCTGTGTGTCACAAGAGGACTAAACACGTGGATGTGCATCATCATTTTATCCGAGAGGCTATAGCAAATAAATTGGTTAATCTTCAGTTTTTACCCACGGATGAAATGATAGCTGATGTATTAACAAAAGCACTGTGTTTGTCCAAACATTCAAAGTTCACCATGGAACTTGGTTTATTTAGGATTTAGTGTTGTTAATGTTAGATAAGTGGGAGTGTTGATATTATGTATCTTAGCATTAACAATGAAAAGAGTCGCGCCATCTGTGGGTGGTTTTCTGACTGGCTAGAATTGTCGCCCTTATGGAATAAACAGTCTATCACAGGTTAACGAACTGAGCGGTGTGTTTCATTTCTTTTCCCCGCCTCACAATTTACATCAACAAAAAGTAGGGTCCAATGATTCTATTTCTTACAATACCAGCCCATACATTTATCTTTTGCGGGTATTGTGTATGATGCTCACGCATCCATTTGGGATTTTCTTTTGCCCAGTACCTACAATTCTGACGATTGACCGCGCCATTTAATGTGAAAGTGGCTTCATCAGAGAAAATAATGTTTGATACGAAGAGAGGGTCTCGGTGGTAGTTATCAATAATTGCTTCACAAAATTCTATTCTTCTATCTGGATCATCATCGTTTCTATCAAAATTTACAGAGGGGCGACCTGATTTGCGTGCACTTTCAACCGTACCAGTTTCTCGAAATTTCGTTTCATCCTTACTTACCGTTGATTGCGTTATGGGTCTTTCTGGATATTTATCGTAAAATAAATCACAGACTTCCATTTGAGTTCGCGATCTGTCTCCATGCCCAATGATAATAAATATTTCAATTTTTTGCTGTACACTTACTTTCATTTTCACTTTAAATTAATTCGAAGCTATAATACGGAATAGAAATAAAACACAAACACTTGTTTCAGATTTACACTATATTTAAATTAAAAACACGACAGCTGTTTCGCTACACTGTAGCTTCTTCAGTTAGTAGGATACACAGGTACAGATAGACAATTAAATAGTCTTCTTAATTTTATTAATTCAGTTAATGAAAACATTACTTTTACTATTGAAAAAGAAGTTAATGGAGTTATAAATTTTTTTGACCTCACACTTAAACGAGTTAATGACAAAATAGATTTTTCAATTTGCCATAAAGAATCACACACCGACACTACTATTCATTATAAATCAAATCATCCTCATTCACACAAATTAGCCGCTTATCATAGTATGATCCATAGATTAATTAATATTCCAATGTCGATAGATGACTATAACAAAGAGTACTATATTATAAAAAAATTGCGAAAAACAATGGGTACGACCCAAATTTAATTGACAAATTAATAACCAAAAAATTGTTTAATAAAACGCTACTAGAGGTGTATCCGACTACCAAAGACAATACGATTAAGAAGTTTAAAGCATTTTCTTATTTAGGTAGGAACAAGATAAAGTTATGAAATTACTTAGAAAAAAACAACATTAATATTGCTTTTAGAACAAATAACAACCCAGCTAAATACATTAAAAACAACAAAGGAAAACGACACGAGGCAATAAATCTGGAGTTTGTAGGTTAAATTGTGGATCTTGTACTAAGAAATATATGCGTCAGACTGGGAGAGTTTTTAAAAAAAGGATAGTTAATGATTTTTCTGCGTACACTAATAAAAACAATGACTCAGCTTATGCGAATCATTTGATTGAATACGACCATTGTATTAATGATAAATTTGACATTCCTCATGTAAATCAAAGGTAGAAAATTAGATTTACTCGAATGTATGGAAATTAACAAATTGAAATATTCAGACAATTTATTAAACGAGAAAGTAAATCTGAATCAATCGCCTTTATTAAATCTATATCTTTCTAGTTCTTAGGTCTTAATATAATATAATAATAAACTTTATTCATCTTTAGATGTTTACAATCTTACACTATAATTTTAAACCCTTGTAAAAAAGACTATTCTGCGAAGCCGATTTTTTGTGAAAAGGTAACCTAATGGCTGCCATACACGTTACGGTCCACCGGAGAGGTTACCTGTGCAGGTACGCCTGCGCAGGTAGACCTGAGCGTGTGTGGGAATAGACCTGTGCAGTTTCTTGAACCTGTGCAGGCGACCTCTGCAAGGTCGAAAATGATGCCAGCCACACACGTTACGGTCTACCGGTGAGGTCTACCTGTGCAGGTACGCCCGCGCAGGTAGACCTGAGCGTGTGTGGGACATTTTTTGAACCTGCGCAGGCGACCGGTGAAAGAATCGAAAATCAATTCTTTCACCGGTCGCCTGTGCAGGTTCAAAAAATGCCCCACACACGCTCAGGTCTACCTGCGCGGGCGTACCTGCACAGGTAGACCTCTCCGATAGACCGTAACGTGTGTGGCTGCCTCGTCGCCTGCGCAGGTGGCGTCAGTCTTTAGACCCCTTTTTTCGCTTTCTTTTCACTGCTCTTGTATCTCTTTTATTCAAAATTAACGCAAGGCCTAACAATGCCAGTGCGTCAACGTCCTCAATCGATGCCATCGCATCACTGACTGCATATTGACCATAGATTAGGGAGATTAGGTAGATAGGCAACTCGTATTACAATAAAAAGAACACGAACGCTAGCGCCGCTGGTGACGTGACTCAATAATAAGACCCAAACAGCGGTTATTTCAAACCTTAAGTAATATTTAATTTTGGTCCTACTGCAACGGGTATTAATAAGTGATCCAAATGCACTATAATTGAAAATAAAAAACACAATCACATTGCATTAGTGTACACTTTATACAGAAAAACAGAAATAAATTACAGTAAAACAAATGATGTTTAAAAATTTATGTATTGAGTTGTTTCATTTTTACAATTCTCATATTTTTCAATTTTTTTTATATTTTTCATTTGCTTGCTTAATTAACTTATCGTTTACATTAAAAAAGAATTTTCCTCTTAGAACTAAATTCACATGTTTTATATAAGAAAACATAAAGAAATAAAAAAACTTTTCCAAAAATATTTGGTGCGTATCATGCTTCTTGCATAAAGGTGACATAAAGGGACTTATATTATTTGTAAATAGAACGCAGCACTTCACCATTGTGTATAGTACGTACTTTTAATAACTTGACTGCAATAATTGTTTTAGAAATCACTAGTAACAACAAGTAAATCGACACAATATAAACACGGAAACACAAAATAGAAATGAGGTTAATTCACTGCAGAATCACGTGGCATTGTCGAGTCTATTCTCGGAGATTTTCGGATATCTACGGCGACTAGCATGCCACGGGTGGTGTGACTACGAACTACATGGATGGAATTTATCTAGAGCATTATGTGCATATAGCATGATATTGACTGACTGACACGCTACCGACGTGCGGTTGACTTCCACAGGCAAACCTGCACAGGTAACCTCTCCGGTAGACCGTACATGGAGGTTACCTGCGCAGGCATACCTGCACAGGTAACCTCTCCGGTGGACCGTAACGTGTATGGCAGCCTTAAAGTTATCTATGTATCTTATTGTAGTCATGAATCTCATTACTACACGAAACATATTTGTTTAAATACTTTGGTAACCTATTATGTATTATTTTTTATAAATCAATATAAGAGTGTTGAACTGAATCCTTTGCTTAACACTAAGCCATTGTAATGTATCTAACATTAATGTAATTCGAGTATACCTATTGCAACTCAGTATAATTCTCATAGCCCTGTTTTGCAGTTTCTGTAGTCTATATACAGGCTGTCTCTAAAAGGTCTTTAAACAACTCTACCACGTATTTTTCGGACCAAAATAAACCGATTTAGCAAAACTTGGCTTAGTGAAAGTTGCTTAGTTTGTGCGCAATACGGTCCTGAAGTTGCAGTTGGAAAATTGTTTTTTGGTTATAAATTTGAAACGGCTGGAGCGACGTCAAAAGACGTGTACATAGTTTAAAGAGACGTCTAAACGGCCTAAGACACGTGTACACGGCTTAAAGATACATGTACATGGAGCACACAGTATGCGCTGCCGTCCTCTAGTTAATGTTCTCAAATCTTAAAATGCGATTTTTGAGAAAACGATGCAATTTTTCGAGTCTTACCAAGAGTACCTTTTTTCTTGTACTTAAGGCACTTAATCTAAATTTTATAGACAAACTCTTATTTATCCATTGGCGTAGAAAATGGAAATGTTTTAATATTTATAAACGCAGGTTCTCCGCCTATGGATTGATTACTATCACAATTTTGATACAGAATTTCTTGACTCATAAAACTATGTAAATGTGACAAAATTTAGCGCAATCGCTCCAGCCGTTTCAAATTTATAACAAAAAAACAATTTTCCAACTGCAACTTCAGGACCGTATTGCGCACAAACTAAGCAACTTTGACTAAGCCAAGTTTTGCTAAATCGGTTTATTTTGGTCCGAAAAATACGTGGTAGAGTTGTTTAAAGACCTTTTAGAGACACCTTGTATATCCCCATCTTTGGCTAGAAATAGAATTGTGGAACAATAATCAAAGTGTGGGGCAATGATTGTCTTATAAACATAGATTCTAGCCCATAAACTTAATTTAGCACTTATCCTACCCAAAAAACCTATTTTTTTTTGCAATTTTCTTTTCTATATAGTCAATATTTCTAGAGAATGTTAATTTATTGTCAATTATCACACCGAGGTATTTAATCTCATTTACCCATTCAATAATTTCATTATCAATTACCACTGATTCACTAGTGTCATTTATCACACTGCTGTAGATAAGCATAGCTTGTGTTTTCGACGTATTCAACTTTAGTTTATTAATTTTTAACCACTTGCTAACACCTTCTAGTTCACAGTTTATCTTTTTTATTGCTGAATAAACATCCCTATCTGCAACACTTATTAGCGTATCATCCGCAAACAGGTTAATCTTGCAGTCCTTAGTCGCACTTATCACGTCGTTTATGTAAAGGATGAAGAGAAGTGGTCCTAGAATTGATCCTTGAGGGACTCCTAGGGAGACCTCCTCAGCTGTTGACTCTTCATCGTCGTACCTAGTTTTTTGTTTCCTATCTGTTAAATAATCCTTTATCCATTCCAAAGCCATACATATTCCATATTTACTTAACTTTTGTATTAACTTCTTTCGGTCAAGTGTCTCAAAAGCCTTTTTCATTTTTTTGTACGACATGTATGATACCCTTTTGGATTCAGGCTGTTCCGTATATTGTAAAACTCGAACAATATACAGGTTGTTCCAATTCAAAAAGAATTGTCGATGACGTCATTTCCCAGATATGGTTCACTCTATATATATTTAATTATAAAGCTAAATTAAAGCAAATTAAAAGCAAAAATCGACCTGTTTCGGGAAATTTCGTTAAAATTGCTTGTTTTGCAAAAAATGAATTTATTCCATACTTCACGGACATACTGTATACATATTTGTTTTATTTACATTTAGTAATAACAATAAATTAAGATTGTATATGACTTGCCAGATATTTACCTATATTTTTATAAAAAAAAATGTCTGAACTAATAATACCTAAATTTAGATTTAATCTTGAGATACCTGCTATTAAAAAAACCCAGTTTCAATATTGTGGAAAAAGGTAAAGGTGTGGGTGGTAACAGTATATCCAGACCAGTCCCCGTTAATTTACTCTATCGTGTGTGGTCCGTTATTCCTTCCGGTACGATCAGAAGACACCCAGGATTCATCGGTTTAATCGACACATTCCCTCCATTATTCTTTCCTGCGTCTGTACGTATCATTAGCGCGTTGATTTTACCTCCTAAGAATCTATCTCAGCCGGTCTCTTCATATTCTATCTTGACAAATTCTCGTGAATAGAAGGTATTTCTTTTGTTTGTGGATAAAGGAAACAACTCTATTGCTTTTTTTTATATATATAATGCCTCTTTCAATATGACGTTCGAAAGATTTTTTTAATATACAGAACAATCTAGGCTCATTAATAAATGCTTATTCAATATTATGATAACCGAAGCTGAATTCTTCTTTGATTCTGATTGATTGATGTCGCCTATGAGTGATTTTGAAATGCAGCTTAAGGTAATTGCAAGTAAGTTTCGAGAGTTCATTCATGGACTGCGTTCGCAAAGGTTTTACAACAATAAAACTATAGAGTTGTTAAACTTATATATATGATTGTATAACTCATTTGAAATTTAGCCAATAGCAATTACAAATTTTACATAGTTACCATGTATTGATAAGTGTCTTGACGACGTGATATAACCGTTTTTGGTGTTTCGCTTCCTCCAACAATATGAATTTTGTCATGGTAACAAGTGTTTTGAAGTTTGTTGATAAACGTCAAAAATATATTCAGCAATTTTCATAATGTTTTTTTAAATTTTTCGACATGGAACGCTTTGGTATAAGCTCGGGGACCGAAATAGATAAAGAGATTGAAAATTTGACACAGCAAAATACCGTTAAAACACATAAATATGTTTGGAAACAGTTCAACAAATTTTGTAAACAGCGAAATTATAAACTTTGTGCTCAAACTTCTGACCAACAATTAGCAAGTATTTCGAAAGATTGGGCATTCAACATGAAACGTGCAGACGGCACCGAATACAAAGAAGGTACCGTGAAAACAATTTGGATTATTTCCGCTAAACTTGTCCAGAAAAAGTTTTATGAAGGGTTTAATCGAGAAACAAATCCATTCAGAGACGTGAGTTTTGAAGATGCAAGAAAGGCGCGGGCAGCCAAAAGTAAGAAGTTACAAGCAATTCCTGAAAAAAGAAAAACAAGTTCTGTCGCCCTTAAAACGGAAGAAATTAGCAAAATTGTGTCATTTTTTGACGAAAATACGCCAGACGGTTTACAAAAAAAATTCTATCAAATTTGTTCTGTGGAACTGGCGCGTGGCGTGGAAATGAAGCAGTCTTTTGCTTAATTGACTATTTCAAAGCAGAATGCGACCCACAGGACGTATTGAGTACAATACCATATTTTCAAAGACACCACAAGGTGGCGAAAAACATACAGATGAATCTAAATGGTTGACACCGAATAAAAATTGTGAAGATCAGTGTCCAGTACGTCTGTTGAAGAAAATGTTAAGCAAAAGAACACCAAATATTAATTATTATATTAACAAATCGTCTATTTTTAACACCTAATCCTGATTGGCAGAAAACTAAAATATGGTATAAAAACTGCCCTGTAGGCCTTAATCAATTAAGTAAATGAACACTTTCAGCGGCAGAAAGTATAGGACTTGATACAAAGAAGCAAAAAATATCTAATCATTCCAATCGCTCTTCCGCTGTTAGCATCTTGACACAATCTGGAGCAAACTTACAAGAAATTATTAAGATAACAGGCCACTCATTATCTGAATCTCTGAAGCCGTATCTAAAGCTTATTAATGAACATCATAGCAAGATACTTGAAAAAATGAGAAATAAACAAGATTCTGCCAACTCTACCATCACCAGCACCAACACCTCAAATTCAACTTCTAAAGATAATACAACAAATATTTATTATAATAATTGTACTTTTAATTTCAACTAATAAAAAAATTTCGGCAATTAATTCTTTATATAATCGTAACGAATACCACTCGAGCAAAAGAAAATAATCCGTTATATAACCTCTTCACTCGACGTATATCCTTAAAACACCACTCGAGCTAGCTACGCTCTCGTGGTGTTTCGCAGAATACGTCTCGCGACTCGGAAATATAATCGATTATTTTCTATGCTCTTGTGATATTATTACTGAATATATCTAAGAGCATAAAATGTTCAGTAATTGAATTTGAAAACTTTAGATTTTATGAGGAGATACTTTTGTCGCAGAAAACATGAAAATCATAATTAAAATAACATTGTGCTTATTTATATCAGTATACTTCAACCAATTCATTACCAACACAATCTACTAACACAACTGTTTCATCAAAGGTACAATAAAATCTATATGTTTATCAAGCAATTAAACATATCTTGGACGGAATAAACGAGGCGGCTATGCAGTAAGAATTTTCATGGCTCTGAAACCTTTGACAGTGAACACTGCCAAAAACTTTGTGTAAACTTAACTTTATTGGAATACGCGGAAAAGAGCTAATTCAATCATATCTGACGGGCCGCAAGCAAAGAGTATCTTCTGAAGATAGAAAAGGCCAAATTATTTATTCAGACTGGCAAGAAATTAAAAGTAGAATATCTCAGTGCTCAAGTCTAGGCTTGCTCTATATACTAACAAAATGCCAAATTTGGTACAGCATCGGGCTTTACAATATGCAGATGACACATCGGTAATAATAACGAAGAAGGAAAACATCAATTTACAAAATTGGATTTGTAAAACTCTGTTTTCGAAGACTGGTTTACAACAAACTTCCTAATCTTAAAGCACTTACAGACCTATTTAAAAGTGACGCATGATATATTGCGTGTTTGTTATTGACGGGGTTCATAGAATATACAGGGCAATCCAAATTAAGTGTTCACCATTGGTAACTTTGTTATTATTAAAGATACAAGATTGTTTAAATTAGCAAACTTGCACTTTTAACGCTCTTTAAGATGGAAGAATAAAAAGAACAAATGAGCAACGCGTTTTCGAGTTTTTCCGAAAAATATTTTTTTTTCAAATGAAAACCCCTGTATATTATATCATTTTCTGCTAGAACTTTAATTTTTAAACAAAAAATCTTATAAGAAATTTTTTAGTGGGATTAAAAATACTTGAGTTATAATGAATAAACGAAAACAGCTAAGTCAAGTGCATTTCTATGTATCTATGAAAACGACGATGAGTCTTTCTACCAAACGTCAAATATTAGTACAGTTTTATTAGTTTTTCACTCATAAGTTTCATTGTGCTAGTTATTAATTTGACAAAAAAATGATTTTTACCCATTCAGAAAAGTGTGATATGTTAGAATCTTATTTAGTGTGCAGAAAATCCTCTAGGAGGGCAAAAGAACACTACGCTGAATTATATCCACTCCGAACACAACCACATGAGCAATATTTTCTGAGACTTTACCGAAAATTTAGAGGCAATGAGAGTGTTTTTGCCAAAACAAGGACAAAAAGGACTTTTATAAAAAGCGAGGCCACGGAAATTGCAGTTATCGCATATTTTGAGGCCAACCGTGAGAATTCCATACTAGATATTGTCAATGAATCTGATTTGAGTCACGGTACTGTGCATAGGATTCTGAAGAAACACAAATTCATTCCTTATAAGTACAAACCAATTCAGGTTTTTTTGCCAGGGGATCCAGAGAGAAGAATGTTTTTTTGCCACTGGTATCTTAACTTTTGTCGCCAAAATGTAAACAACTTTCGTTATATTTTATGGACCGATGAATCGAATTTCTCAAATTCTGGAATGTACAATAAAAAAAATCATCATTACTGGTCAAAGGAAAATCTTCTTTTAGTAAATCCAAGACGTCCACAAGTCCGTTTCAGTTTTATTGTTTGGTGCGGTTTAATCGGTTCATGGATTGTTGGTCCTTTCTTTTATGAGGGCACTCTAACTGGTGAAAGGTACATAGAATTTTTGACTGAAATTTTGAATAATTTCTTAGACGATCTGGATCTCATAAGTAGACAGAATCTGCATTTTCAGCAGGATGGCGCACCTGCGCACAACTACAGAGGTACTCATCAACTTCTAAATACTATTTTTAACACTTCATGGATAGGAACAAATGGTCCTATTCAGTGGCCTCCCCGATCGCCAGATTTAACGCCGCTTGATTTTTTTTTTATGGGGCTATTTAAAGAACCAGATTTATAAGCAAAGGTACGAAAACGTAAACGCCCTAAAGCTTGCAGTTAGTGAAAAGATAAACCAAATAGATGGTAGGACCATACTGAAGGCAGTTCGAGAAGTTCGGAAGCGTGTACAAAAATGTATTGAACTACAAGGTGGTATTTTTGAACATCTTCTATGAAAAAATCAGTGATTTTTATTTTCTTTTAATGATAAGTTTATGTATAAAATAAAGTTTATAAAACTAATTTAGCTGTTTTCGTTTATTCATTATAACTCAAGTATTTTTAATCCCAGTAAAAAATTTCTTATAAGATTTTTTGTTTAAAAATTAAAGTTCTAGCAGAAAATGATATAATATATAGGGGTTTCTATTTGAAAAAAAAATATTTTTCGGCAAAACTCGAAAACGCGTTGCTCATTTGTTTTTTTTATTCTTCCATCTTAAAGAGCGTTAAAAGTACTACAAGTTTGCTAATTTAAACAATCTTGTATCTTTAATAATAACAAAGTTACCAATGGTGAACACTTAATTTGGATTGCCCTGTATACATTGTCAAAATACATAAAAGTGTCTTGCCTGAACTAGGTTCAGATTCTTCGCAACAATTTGCATCTATTAGATGAAATAATCTATATATTTTGCCAAATCAAATTTCTCATATTATTTTACATTAATATTGTATGAGCAAGTAGTCAAGATAGAATAGAATTAAAAGACAAAAAAAAAACATTATACATGAAAGATACAGAGTTATTGGATTTTTTCCCGATCTCAAACAGGTAAGGCTCACACCTGTCAAAAAATTCTTCAATAACAAATAACATTACGTACATGCAATTTTAAATATAGCCTTAGCTTATCTTTGAAGATACTTACGCACATCATTAGTTCTTTCTAGTATGTTAGATGCCAGTAGATGAGCACAGCAGTTACGATTTGACTAAAATACTTTTGGTGCAAAATATCACCCTTTCTTGTCCCCTTGCTACATTCGCCGCGATAGATGCAACTATTTTCATATGTACATATCGTAACTTGTAAACATCGTGACTGATGAACCCGATTTGGAAAAAATCTTATAATATCTACATTAGAACATTACATACATAACGTACAGCTTGTTACGTATTCTTGTATTACTGCTATTACTGTGTCCAATTACATTATTCATCTCAGCCCAGTCCTGGAATCTTGATCCTAGCTTCCGATCTCTAGTGATTACGCATATAAATGAGTATTTTATGTAGTTTCGTTATAAATACTGGTGCAAATTGAATATACGTTTAGACAAAACACATAATTATATATTATCATCATTATTATTAAGTAAATAACATATTTTACCTGAGAGATGCTTATAGGACTTTCAAAATTTCCTTCATGTCCGCAGAGCGCACCGCATATTAAAGTGTTGTAAGTGCAACAGCATTGAAAAAACCAACGACGAGTTTTTTTTTAAGAATAAGTTAAACATTTTGTGTGGGTTTTTGGTTACTGGAACTAATTGACTAGAAGTCCTCGTCTCAAAACATCGAATCACACAAATAAAAAGACATCGATCCCAACAAAAATACAAATTGAATAAGGTAAAGATAGCCTTTTATTTTCGTTGCAACTAATCACCTCTGACAGATAGGACATTCGTCTAATTAATGGCACTGGATAGATCGTTTCTTTCTGACGGTCAAACATCAACGATATCGATTGCACAATGGACTCCAAATGGAAAGAAATAACGACGTTCTGGCTGGTAAAGTCACGCGAGCTCTTTTACCGCAGCACAAGGACTTCGTTCAAGAACATGATTGTAGGTAATATAGACAGACGGTGAGAATTCGTAGATGGGCTTCTTTTTTCGACAGTAATAATCATTAAATGGATTAACGCCTTTTCGTCAGTTAAACGAATGCATAATGGAATAATGCATCTGCATTCTAACGCTTGATTAATGATTAAATGCTTTTTATTCATGGAAATGACGTGCGTGATTACATTGTTATTGAGGTAGATGTTACGTGTTTTCTTCTCGGAAGAGTGTATGCACATACTTATTTACTTGTGGGCATGGTGTGAACATGTGTGGTTAGAAAGGTAAATGTAGAAATTATATTTCTTGGAGTTTGTAAAATATACTTTGAGAAATTTAATTTAAAGTTGGAATAAGCAGACAATCAGGAAAATCCCAGAGCAAAATACAAGGTAATACACTAAACACATAATAAATGCTCGTCCATCTATATTAATTGAAATTATATAGAAAAAACATATTATTTAGTGAGGTTACGCAGTTTAAGTAATCAAAGGTTAAATATTCTTGGAAATGAAATTATTTGTTTTTATTCTATGTCATTATAGTTAAAGTAGCAAAGCATTTTCTCTAATTTATGTAGTTTTTCCTTTAAATTACGTATATTATTATCATTATTGCTATTATTCGTGTCTTATCTGCCTAAAACATTTCTAAGTATTTCACATGAACTTATGTATATCGTCTGTCCAATTTTTCCTTGTCATTCTTTCGTTACTTTATGTAAATATAATATACTTACCTTACAAATGCCGCTCAATTCATTTCATATAACTTAAATGCAAGAGAAAAGGATAAAAATGTATACATGCAAATTAAAAACTTTTGTCTATTTAGTGTATGAAATAAGAATCCAAATGCGATCTACATACTGTATAATAGTTAAAAAGAGATAGAAGATATTTAAACAATCGTAATTTGTTTAAGTTGACTAGCATCCATCATACTGCGGAAAGAATACGATAATCAACCAACGTTTGACAATTATCGCGTAAAATGTCAAAATTGACATTTGTGATTTGAAAATACTAAAATTTTATACGTATTTTTAGCCGAGAAAATATATTTAATAGGAAGCTGAGATGACGCGGAAACAATGTGACAACATTTCTGTAATACGTAATTGAACTTTGATACTATACTCCATTCAGTCTAAGAATAAAGCATTGGGAAAGATAGGGCTTAAAATAAACGTTTGTGATTGGTTGAAATCGAGTGTGCATTTACACCGGCAAAATAATCGCATTTAGCTCGTTCTGTCAAAAATTTGTTTACTGACAGTTTTGTTCAAAGATTTTGTCGATTTCCGTATTTTACATAGTTATTTGTTGTTAATATTCTTAAAAAATAGTTCTTCTTAGAACTCGCAAGTGAAATATTCATTTGTTAAGGTATTTTATCAATTTCGTTAACTTTCTTTTCGTAATCGCTAATATTCTATAGTATGGCGGAAGCAGTTTTACCAGGTCCTTCAAAAAATCGTAAAGGGAAACACATAAGATCTGGACAAAGGCAAATGGCTTATAATGTGTACATTAAGGATAAAAACAATATGTCTAAAACAGCTGCAGTCAATCAAACAGTAGAGGAAGTGGGTATTAATAGGAATACAATGTACTGCATTATTAAAGAAATGGAATTATATGGAGTTCCAATTTCTCCTCCAAGAAAAAGAAATTATCGTCATACTTACAATAAATTGGATGAAGCACAAAAAAGTACAATTAGACGACATGTGCATTCCTTTTTCTTGAGGAATGAGTTACCAACTTGTATAAAAATGTTCGTAAATGTCAAAATATAATGATATCAGATATGTATATCCCTGCTATCCATCTGACAGTAAACATATGTTTTACTTGTTTTCAAAATACAAAGTTCATCGTGTGTAAACTGTGCTCATATTGTAGCGCCATCTACTTTATTCTTAGACTGAATGGAGTATAGTAATATTGTAAGTGATAAAAAATTTACAAAATAATGTTTGGAATATTTTCGCATATTATTAGCAATACATTTTTGCCATTGCCCCATTACCGAATATACAAATGTTTCATCTAAAAATATTAAATGAAAATGTAAACAAATAAGCATACGACAGCCGGTAGTACTTATGCAATCCCACCAAAAGGTTTAGGTCTACCATAAACATGCATTTAATGCAAATACATAAATAATAACGACGCAACTATGTAATTAAAAATTACGAGTAGAGCTGTTGATATTCTTCATGTAACTCAATCAGGCAGCCAGGATAAATCTCTGGCGAATGACCAATCTCGTCACACAATAATACGAAATATGTATCTAAGATATAATATAGAACTGTGTAAGTAAATCAAAATTCGCAAGTGTTATTATGTGTTAGTAGCTAAAGACATATATGTTTTTACCTTGTTTGGTTTTGTCAGTGTAGCGTAACTAAGAAGGTGTATGTTAAAACTGTGTAGATTAAATAAAAATGTGTAATATTACCTTAAAATGTAAATCCAAAATGTCCAAGTGTAAGACAACAGTCTTTACAATTGCACTTAATAATGTGTATTGCTTGATCAACATTTAGTAAATATATTAAATTATTAATTAAAATTCTTTGCTGAATATACAAATGTATTGAAAAAATTAAGTAGTTTTCTTGGCAGTAGCGGCAAATGGCAAATAATAACAAATGACAACTAAAGAAGCCAGAAACATATATGTATGTAGCTACTACTACTACACATAGTTTGTATTATTGTGTGACGAGATTGGTCATTCGCCAGGTCATCCTGGCTGCCTGATTGACTCACATGAATAATATCAACAGCTCTACTCGTAATTTTTAACTACATAGTTGTGTCGTTATTATTTATGTATTTGCACTAAATGCATGTTTATGGTAGACCTAAACCTTTTTTTGGTGAGATTGCATAAGTAGTACCGGCTCTCCTATGCTTATTTGTCTACATTTTCATTTACACATATTTGATTTTACATTCTATATTTGTCATTCTAATATTTTTAGATGACAGCCAATTGTCATTTTGTTATTATTTGTTAATTATTGGCCGCTAGCGCCAAGAAAGCTAGTTTATATGTATACCTTCACTTTGCCTATGCTGTTAATGAGATGTGCGTGTCGGTGGATGATGTTTTGGTGTCTTTTGATGTCATCAGCTTTTTTACAAACATTCCCACAGGATTGGTTGTTGATTTGGTATCAGATAATTGGGCTCTCATGGCTGCCAACACCACAATTCCGAAAGACGAATTTCTTGCATTACTAAGGGGGATTTCTGAAAGCGCATACTTTGTTTTTAAGAATGCCTTTTTACAAACATTCCCACAGGATTGGTTGTTGAGTTGGTATCAGATAATTGGGATCTCATAGCTGCCAACACCGCAATCCCAAAAGATGAATTTCTTGCATTACTAAGGGAGATTTTTGAAAGCACATACTTTGTTTTTAAGAATGATAAATAAAGGGCACACATATGGGCTCTCCCTGCCTCCTAGTATAGCCGATATAATTGGGCTCTCATGGCTGCCAACACCACAATTCCGAAAGACGAATTTCTTGCATTACTAAGGGGGATTTCTGAAAGCGCATACTTTGTTTTTAAGAATGCCTTTTTACAAACATTCCCACAGGATTGGTTGTTGAGTTGGTATCAGATAATTGTGATCTCATAGCTGCCAACACCGCAATCCCAAAAGATGAATTTCTTGCATTACTAAGGGAGATTTTTGAAAGCACATACTTTGTTTTTAAGAATGATAAATAAAGGGCACACATATGGGCCTCTCCCTGCCTCCTAGTATAGCCGATATAGTCATGAACACAATTATAGATCATGTCATTCAGAATTTCAAATCGCCTCCTAAAGTAAAGGCTGTATTACACTTATCAATTTCTTGACCAAGTTATTGACCAAGAACTTGATCAAGTTAAAATTGACGACAAATCGTGATCAAGTCGACTTGATCAATTTCTTGACCAAGAACTTGGTGAATTAGAACATGTTCCATTTTTCTTCTCAACTTGATCAAGTTTTTAGTGATTTCTAGTAAAATTCATGTTATAAAATTTTTTGCCAACTGTGTAAAATGTAAACACAAATTCCATTTTAGAATATGGTTCAAAACGACATGCTAATTTGATACTTCTTGAAAGAATTGAGTGCGTTATTATTTATTTTATTTTGCATCTCTTGTGCAGTTATTTTTACAGTTAATATCAAACACAAATCTTCCGTACTTTTATAAAAAATTTTGTTTCGTGCTTTTGCACTATTGGCATTGCTATTTCACCTAAAAACATGGTGAAGAAATTGATAAGTGTAAAACAAGCAAGATCAACAATAACTTGTCCAAGAACTTGACGACAATTTCTTGATCAATAACTTGGTCAAGAAATTGATAAGCCTTAATACTACAATATGCAGACGATTTCTTTTTGCGTAATATCAAAAACTAAAATTGAAACTACCTTAAACCTCTTCAACTCTTTTAACAACCAATTACAGTTCACTTGTAAAATTTATGATAATTACTCTCTACCATTAGGTATTGGATAGATTCGTGATTCGGGATAGCAACACCATCAAATTGAAATGGTACCGCAAACCATCTAATTCTAATAGGTTTCTGAATTAATTGTTCAATTGTTAAGCCATATATAAAATAAACCTGGTGAAACGCTTAAAAAATCGAATAAGGAAAAATCACATCCCTACAGCAAGACCTAAAATGGTTGAAGAAATTTTCTTACATTGCAACTATCCCAATGGTATATTAAATAAGATTATTTTCTCTTCGGATACTCAACTCAATAAGTTTGTGCGTAATTTGATCCAAATTATGTATGTCAAAAATATAGCGCATACAAGCATTCTGTACATTTTGGATTAGCGCTATCTATATAGGGACCGTAGACTATGGGGAAGCAGGTATAAATAATTGTAACTTATTGTAAATGTTTAAAAAGTAACTTAATTTAAATTACATATTTAGTATATCAGCACATTGCAATCAACATTTTATTGAGGTTATGTCAAACTACTAATTTTGAAAATATACAAATAAATTCAATTGAATGCTGAGAGCTGTCCCGTCATTCTCAGTAATTCAATATGCAACAGGAATAGGAAGTACTGATTTGATTCGTACGATAAAATTCAAATTGAGAATTGCAAAACAAACTTGAATAGACAGTACTTTAATACATCTTGCAAATACATAACCTAACTTTTTATCTAATTTTTCCCAACTGCACGTAACAGAAAATTAACTCGTAAATCAACAGAAATTTCAATTAAATACTTTCTTGTGATGCACATCTTTCAATTGCATCTTCGTGAGGGAAAATGTATTCGCGAGGCATCCATGACATTCTTCCTCATGCCTTCTTCATGCGGTTGCTTTAAGCTAGCGAACGATATCGATAGTTGGTTGTTGTCGAGGGGACGGTCCGTGGCTTTTTCTTATGACGAGAGCGATTCGAGCGAGCCGCAGAGGCCGTAATCGTGAGAATACACCTTCAAACATAAATTCTAATCGAGATAAATGCACAACGGGCACCGAGGCGTGTCGATAAGTATGCACGTCGGAGTAAATTGGTTCGCGCATTCAAGGAACGAAAGAAGTTCGAAAGTTTTCATTCATCATTCGGTTCCTCTTCATCGAGGCATCGATTGTTTATGTGATATATGCATGCTAGAGTCAATATCGAATGAAATTATAATTGTTTTGGATTTTTGGTGAAATGGGAACTTACTAGAAATGTGTTTACACCAGAACTATTGTCAGTTTCAATCTGAATTTTATAAACAGACAGAGGGTTTAGCAATGGAAAACCCATTTAGTCCTTTACTTGTCGACGTATTTATGAATAATTTAGAAAATATAATAAGCAAACATCCTTTGTTCAAACAATGCATTTACTGGTTAAGATATGTGGATGACATATTTGTTTTAACGGTACAGATAGGCAATTAAAAACTTTACATAATTATATTAACACTATTCACCCAAACATCAAAATTACGATTGAAATAGAAGAAAATAAAACTATTAACTTTTTAATCTCGCTATAACTCATATAACTAAAACACATGGATTTTCAATGTAGCACAAACCTACACATACCGACACAATAATACACGCAAGTTCGTTTCATCCCATAAAACAAAAATTATCTGCTTATCAATAAATGCTATTCATAGACTAATTAACGTTCTTTGATTTAGAATTAAACAGAATATACATTATAGCATTAAGCACTTTTCAATAGATTTAATTAATAATATTTAAGCAAAACTACAGAAATCTAAAACGCTATCTCTAATTTACCCCACAGTAAAAAAACAATAGAACCACAGCTATAATTCCATCATATACATTGGTAACATTTCAAAAACAGCAGGAAACTTAATTAAAACAAGTAGGGAAGAGACTAATTCATTCAAAACAAACAGTTCCTTACAAAAAGAAATAAAAAACAATATAGATAAAACGGACAATAGATTAAACTCAGGGGAGTACAAGTTGACATGCAAGGACTTTAAAAAAGTGTATGTAGGATAGACAGGAAGGACCTTCGATACAAGAATGAAAGAACACGAAAGATGTTATAAGGATAAGAAGATAAACTTTTGCGAATCATTGACTAGAACAGAATCATAAATTCAATACCAATTTTACAACTTTACTTCCACCTGATGAAGCCACAGTGCGGCGAAACATATGTCGTGTGTGAACATTATAATTTTTTGAAATTAAACAATTGTGTTTAATATGTATATGAAATGGTTTCCATTTTTTCCCATATTAAAAGGGTTACACTGTCCAATAATGAAAAAATTAGGTGTGGCCACCACACGACGTTTCAAACTATACAATTTTAAGAATTTTTTTATATAAAAATTATTCAAAATCCTATTCTAAGTACTTTCATCCTCTTAATAAATCCTATAGAATGCATATTTTGCACGATATTCGAAAAAAATGCTACTCCCTAAGAGTAAAAGCGTTACTTCCGGTCCGAATTTTGAAATTTCATGTATACAAAAAATATTGCAAATCTAGCTGTAAATACTTTTGTATTCTTGATAAATATGTATAAAATGCATAATTTCCAACATATTTGCAAAAAATCGCTATTCGGTAAGAGTAAACTTCCGGTCCGAATTTTGAAAAATTGTTTATAGAAAAGGTGTTGAAAATTAAGTTCTAAATACTTTTATACCCGTAACGTATCTGTCTAAAACAACATGACTTTCGAAGTATTCGCAAAAACGGATTTCCGATAGGAGTAGACCTACTTCCGGAATATCGAAAAACTTTTTAAATAAAATTGTTCCCAATTTTAATTTTAAGTACATATGAATTCTTTATAAATTTGTTTAAACATAGTAGTTGACGAAATATTGGCAAAATTCGATTTTTTCACTGAAGTAAACTACTACTTCCGGTCTACCGATTTTACTGAAAAACCAATCAGATCTCAAGAGGGAGATTATACACGTAAATACAAAATTTGGAATTGATATCTACAGCGGTTTGATCGCTATCGTGGTCACACACACAGAGACACACAGACATTTTTCAAAAACCACTTTTTTGTTATCAGGGGACTTCAAAACGTGGACATCTGCAAAAATCTCAAGGTCGAAAATTTTTGTCATCACAATACTTCCTTATACTACGTATAAGAAAATAAAATGTTACGAGCTCAAAGGTAGGTTATTCTTATGTATTTTTAATTGCTGAATTCAAAAATCACTATAAAAATAATTTAATATAACTGATTAGCTTTTGCTTAGGAGATACAATGAAGGATTTGGGGTAATTTTGTTTCTCGTTCTCCAACTGTTTGTAGGTTAGAAATATTATTACGGTTGCTGTGACTCAGTTTCATATTGTCTTTATTGTAATTAGTTACCCCTGACTTTAAGAAGGACGCGGTTTGCCGCGTACAATATTTAATTCTGTCCATTTGATCTTCAAATTATTAATTATATTATTCGAACTTTCTCACTTATTATCAGATGTAGTATAAATTCGGCAATGGGAAAAAAAACTGTCAACGAAATTATTAGCAATCTCACTGTGGGTTTGGTTTGAGGATGCAAGACACAATATGTAGTCAAGTGATTTTGATTATTCAATATGAATTTGTATTCTCCATGAAACTCCGACTGCATATCGATAATGTCCACTTGGCATCTTAAATTCATGAGATTAGAAATGGTTGGCTTGACCAACAACCTTTCTAGTTGATTTTTTCTTTAATTGACAAGGCTCACACAATTTTACGTCAAGTCATTTACTCCTCTGGTTACGTTGGCATATTTTTTTCGCATCTCCTCAACCATACCTAAAAATTAATAACACCAAGTAACCTATAGAGAAAACGCGTTACATTCAATTGTACGTCATACTAGATCCATGACAACTCCTCTTGTTAATGTTGTAGGACAAATTTTTATTTTCTGTCAGTGACATTAGATATAAACAAAAAAAAATATTCACAATACAGTCGCTATAACTACCACGCGATCATTTAAATTCTAAATTATAGCAGGCGGGATATTTTTTATTAGGTTGTCCAGAATGTCAATTATTGATTAATTAACATTTTGAAACGTCACTTTGACAATTCAAATTGTAAATTAGTACTTATATACCAACTTAATTTAAATTTCACAGCCTGCTCTAATTTAGAATTTAAATGATCGCGCGGTATATACTAGTTGTATTTGCAATCTCTTCGAGCTTGAATCGCCTTTTTCGCGTCCGCTTACAGCTGTCCGTCAGTCTCTCCGAGCTTGAATCGCTTCTTTCGCGCCCGCTTAAAGTTTTTTCACAGTTTCCTGTAAAAAGCAATCACTGCCATTGCTTTTTAGAATGTCCGATTTTATTAACATTTGAAGCACCCCTGTATATATGTATATCTTGTGAAGCCAATAGTATGTTTTATTTAAAATTCTTCTGGCTTCGGCATATTTCGGAATGTCAGTGGTGGCCTTGCTTTGACTTCGGCCAACTTCGTATGGGTTCGGACGTCTTTGGAATATCGGTGAAGGCCTTGCCTTGTCTTCGGCCAACTTCGTTTGTTTTCGGTCGTATTCGGAATATATGTGTGACATTTGATATAAACAAAAAAAATTATACACAATGCAGTCGCTATAACTATATATTTAGTAAGGAAATGCTCTAAGACTTCAGTCTTTCTCAACTTCCGTCTTTCATACCGTACTCAAAGCAAAAATAAATAGAAAATTTGACAGGAAAAATATACACAACACACGCCTTTTTGACAGATATGATTTATTTGCCAACACCGAATTGAACTATTACTCTATTCAAATTATGTATGAAAGAAATTTAATATTTAAACGGAAATTATGTGTTTATTTGCCATGAATGCGTATATTACGACCAATTTATACATTTTCTATTTGAACTAAGCAAATAAAAACCCTCAAATATAATTTAACAAAGTAACTTTTTTAGTTTCTCTAATACAGTTATGACAACATATAAACGTCATCAGTGAGGTACAATTGAATATAACGCGACTTCTTTATAAGTAATTCTATTCAAATCTCGTACCTTTATGACGTTGTGCTGCGTGGACAAATAAGCTTCATGGATAATGCTTAATTCTTCAGATGCCACACGGTACTTCATAACATTATAATAATTTTTGATAATGTCTGTGTTGTCGGTATTGTTTTATTGTTAACCGTTTCTTTTCCAGTTTTAATGTAGTAGCTAATAATATCAGATTATTAAACTGTTGATTAAACAGTTCTTTAAAGGACATCATTGCATCTTATATTACACTAGTAAAACACAAACAAGTATACAGTGTACACTCAACATAACCTCACTTTATTGTTTTGACGTCTTGAGAAGCACAATGGGCTTGGTAACAGCTACTGAAATATACAAAATGCACGAAACTATTTTATATAGTAAATGATTGGTTTACTTGGAATAGGCTAAGTACAATTGCGGGGATTCCTCAGGGTTCGACTTTTTGTCCTATCTATTTTATCGTCTTTACGTATACTTCCTTTATTAAATAAGTTGCGGAATTTAATCTGTTGGCGATAATGATTTACTTATTATAGACATTATAACAGGTGTATAATTGATTTTTATCTATTAATTATACCACCACAAAATCTTATTTCATAAAGCTAACTAGTAAGTTATTAATTTAAGATGAGCTAAAGTTTTATCAAATATATGCAGTAAATGTCCTTAAATTATTAAGCTATATATATGAAGAAATAAACATTGAGGAAGGTCGTTTATGACTTCTATACCTGCCTGTTAATGTAGTCTTTCATTGCAATTTCTAAAAAAAAATACCATCAAAGATGATTTCCTTGAACGCGTTTATGCATTAACGTCCTTTAACGATATTCGAGCAAAACGATCTAATGAAACACAAGGTGCTTATTGCAAAATAATACTTCTTTACGATAGGAAGAAATATCAAAGTCGTCAATGGTAATTTATCACAATTTCAGAAGAACATAACAGGACTATACAGAAAAATAACCAATTTATCTTGTAAATTTATCTTGCGATTGGTTGTGCTTTTCAAGTTCTTTCGTTGAGATGCAAAAGTGCCGGAACAGGTAATTTACGAAAACATGAAAGAACAGTACAAAAAGTTGCTACATTATAGGAATAAGCAACGGAATATGATGAAGTAAAATAATAAATATGTTTACGCTTTTTCAGAAAGTTGATTTGTATACAAAGTAATGAAGAGAGTATTTGCAATTTCATGTTGTTTAATTAAGAAAATTTCTAGTATGGAATCTATATACATAATATTCATAGCAAAATGCATGGTAAATGGTTATCATGAACTTAATCACCTTCTTAACATTCATACTAAAATCGACTTATTTTATAAAAATTTGTTTTTTATAAATGATGTTTTCTATGTAAATAATCACAGAAATTATGTTCCAGATAAATTAAAATTTATCACTTCATTTATGGGAAGATTATGAAGCATTATTGAAAATAACGACTAACTTAAATAAGTTGTCTGTAATAATTAAGATATCATGTCTTCTTTACTTTTTATTCTATTGTCCAATCAGCTCACGAATCTTAACTTTAGGCTTATCAATACTGCCGGAGTTTGTTGGCGTTGTTACTTCACTTCTACGCCTTTAGAAAAGACGAATTGTTTTATTGCATTCCAAACAGTTAGTGGGAGTGATTAACGTACCACTCTCTAATAGTAGACTTTACTTTTTACAATAAAAACTTTCTACAATTTATTATTCAACAATTCTATAATGATTGATTTGATGGATTTGGTTAAGAACACGTGTGTTTAGACGCATATTGGAAGTTTTGGTAACATCCGACTTCACTAATGGTTATTAACATGCGAGTAGAATACTATACTTTTTAAATTACTGTTCAAATGTTTTTTGCTTTAATAAAATATTAATTGCATTTAATTGGATATGT
The DNA here is from genome assembly GCA_963170755.1 of Amphimallon solstitiale. NCBI lineage: Eukaryota > Metazoa > Arthropoda > Insecta > Coleoptera > Scarabaeidae > Amphimallon > Amphimallon solstitiale. Next base: position 176,151,798 of record OY720676.1, read on the forward strand.
CAAATGACAGGTATTATTGACAAACAAAAGTTGTAGAAGTTTATATTACTATTTTTGCGGGCGTTTTTGGGATCACAGTCTATTGAATAATATGACTGTTGGACGGCTTATATTTAACCATGTTTTGAAGTCCCATGATAACGAAAAATGGTTTTTGCAAACATGCCGCTCCAAAAGCTGAATTGCTCAAGCTATCAGTAGCAAACGTTGTATTTAAGAGTATTGTAATATTTCTAAGATCAGAATAGATTTTCACATAAATCAGTAGATCAAATTTTAACAATTATGTCGTCGACTACTAAGTTTAGACAAAAGTACAAAAGTACTCAAAAGTCAAAACTTTTTCGAAATACCTACTGAAAATGTTTTATATTGTTATCTAAAAGCAGTCTTTTGCGTATATCTCGCAAGTCATACTTTATATACAGGTAGTGGTGGATCTGTAACAATTTTAAAGTATTTTAAACTTAATTTCTTGGAGGAAAGCAAAACGACGTTTCAACTGACGTATAAATTTTAGTCGCTGTTAAATATTGCGGTCCTCGGTAGTACAAAATAATTATTAAAAATACTAAGAAAATCTTGTACGGTCATGTGCAGTGAAAAGTAATCAGTTGTTTAGTTTTAATGCAGTAAGTCGGGTTGTAATAGAAAATTGCATTCTTTAACGCTCTGCAAAATCGTTTCATATAAAATAAGTAGGACAGTTTTTTATTTCCATATGTACATATTTACATAACATGCAGTGAATAGAGATGTTTAATTAACTTACTCAGCTGGTATTTTGTCAGTCTCAATGTTTGCTGTACATGTCAGAGATGGAACATGTTTTTAAAAATATCGTATTTAATATTTCGTTTTTCTTTGAGAAAAGAGGAATAAATGCTACTTGATTCGTTGACAAGTTGACAAGTTTGTCCAAAAATGGAATTAAACCGTGAAAATGTTTGGGCAATAATTTTTTATAATTTTCGAAGACAGTAATCTCAACAAGAATGCCTTGTTGAGTTGGTTTCTGTTTTTGGCAATGAAGTACCACATCAGTCAACAATTGCTCGTTGGTATGGAGAACTCCAACGTGGGCGGATTAGTCTTAGCGACGAACCAATAGCAAGGGCACCAAAAACGACAGTCACTCAGGAAAACGTCGATGCTGTGCGCAAGCTTATAAACGATGATCGACGTGTGACATATAGGGATTTAAAAGATCTCAATTCAAAAAATTTTGCACGAAGAATTGCGTGTAAAAAAATAGTTGGGCGAATTGGTGTCAAAAAACTCTAGACCGCTTCAACGCAGGAAACTCTAAAAACGTGTTCAACGTCGTTAGTGGCAATGATTCTTGGATTTACTCATACGAGCCAGAAAATACATGCCAGTAGTCTGTTTAGGTGTTCCCAGTTGAAGAAAAGCCGATAAAAGTCATCCGTTCTCGAAGTGTCTCCAAAAAAATGATCACGAAAGCAGGTCATGTAGCAATAATTCCTCTACAAGATCAAAGAACTGTTACTGCCGATTGGTATACAACCATTTGTTTGCCGCAAGTCATCGATGAGTTACGAAAAATTAACCCCAAACGACGAATCATCCTCCACCATGACAATGCAATTTCGCAGATAGCTCGCAAGACAATTGAGTTTTTAACACAACAAAACGTCGAATTGTTAGACCATTCTCCGTAGAATCCCGATCTAAATTCCAACGGTTTCTCTACCTTTCCGAAAATCGAAGGCGGACTGTGTGGTCAAAGTTTCCATTCGTCAGAAGGAGCTGTCGATGCCTTCAAATACGCAATTTTAACTGTAGCAACAAACGAAATGCATTAATAATCGTAGAGAATACTTCGAAAAACAATAAAGTCTTTAAAAGCTATCTATTGTTTTATTCTAGCTCTATATGCAAAACTTAAAATACATCCCTCGTATTTAAGGAAACAGAGTTTTCTAAAACTTCTCATAATCGAACAAATACCTATTAAATTCATTAATATAATGCTAATTGCCAAACTGCATGGCCCAGTGCTCCCATCTATCAACGGATAACTAAACGTCTTTGTACAGCCAAGACAATACAATATATGTGTAATGATAAAATCAAGTGTTTTAAGTGTCAAGTGAATGTGAATTTTATCAACAGTATTGCTCAAATACGGGTAGTTCGGTTTACGGAGAAGAAAACTCTGGTTCGGTATGTTTTAGCATGTTTAATAGTCCAATATTAATTTTATATTACATTCTAGCATTAAGAGTAAAAAAAATCTTACTATGTCAATGTTTTTATTTACATATAAAACAGTAAATTCAACTACACAAATTTAGTACATATATTTGCAAGAAGATCATAAAGTATTTGTTATATACAAAAGCAACTAATTCATATATTGAAATTAACTTTACATTTACTAAAAAAAAAACATTCGCAGTATGTCAACAAACATTTAACGGAATAAGTATACGGTCATAAATATTTAGTAAATTGAGATCTTGTATACATGATATTTACTTCGAGAAAGGTGATATTTACACAAGTCTAGAACCTAAAATTTACTTTGGTACATTTAAAATTAATAAAATCTATCTGACGTGATTATTTAAAATAAACGGACTAACCATATAAAGATTTACTCGGGACTTACAGGACGAATTGTTTTCTTTCCACGATTTGCCTGGAGTTTGGTGAGAGTTCTCCTAGACTGCCAGGATAACTCTAACTTTACTAACAAAGTCGTCGTCTTATATAGGCCCGGACTTGCACAAATAATAGCTAAAAACAGTGTTTTTTCCGAAGTATCACGCGTAAAAAGCAAGAACTGTATTCAAACCCACGATATTATCACGTGCAAAAATGCATTTAAAAAATTAACAAAAGCATCATCTTTCTCTTTACTAATTGATTTTAGACAAAATAAACGTATTTTAGAAAATTTGTATTAAATTATCAAACCCATTAATGCCAAAATCACATAAAAAGCATTAATACATTTTCCTTACATCAAATCAATCGCAGTTATAACACCACTTTCGGAACACGTTATGCACATTACCGTGACCATAATATTTACCCATTCAGTTTTCTAACGCACTTGAAAAACTTGTATTATAAGTACACATACTCACGCATGCATTCACGAACTCTCCTAAACGGGCACATGCCATGCCTTACGCCCACTGCTGCGTCCCAGGAATGATTCTTCTGGAACTCCTTGACAATCTGAGAGGTTAAGTGAAATGTTTACGAGCCATTGTAGGAATAACTATTATATTATTCACTCCATGTAGAGGTGAAAAGAAGTGAGATATACGTACATCCCCAGATAGTACATTATTATTTTTATTTTATCGCCTTGCTGTGCAATATATGTGTGTGTAATGCTCTCTAGTATAAGAAACAATTGAATAATAAATCTACGAGGACCATGGGTACATTGAATGCATAATATTATTGTATGCGCTACGCTATGGAATATTATCAAATTTATTATGAGCTGAGGACTATGGATTTTATTTATTATTACAGTTCTTTGAGCATAGCTTTCTTTATAGTATTAAATAGTCAATTGGCGGCGGAGATGTTGTTGAAAGTTTATTATGAATTGATTAAAACATATTCAAATATTCACAGACAATTATTACATCTTAAAATGTGTTATTTTCGACGCTATATTTGATACACCATCATTGTCCATAATTTTATTTTTAATATTTTTTGGATAAATTTGTCTTTATATATATTTAATCGTTGCGGCGCGTCTGTAGTGATCATTAAGTTCTAAACGACTTGACCGACTGAAGTTATATTTACGCAATATATTTGTTTTGTCCAGTCAATAGTTTGTAACTATTTCCGGATCCGATAGGTGGCGCTATAGTCAAATTATTAACAAATTCAATATATATATATATATATATATATATATATATATATATATATATATATATAAATAATATTCAAAAGAAATATTGTATAATTTCTTTTTAGAATTTTCTTGGTGTAGCGGCCTCAATTAAAAATTACTAATCGTAATAAAAACAACTTCTTTTAACGTTTCGACTTTTTATTAAGTCTTTCTCAAAATATTAAAAATGTTTTCACAGAAAATACAAACATACTGATGTCAAAACCACAGCTGTAATAAATAAGGACAAAACAATAACAACAGAACATTAGTAAAATTTACTTCATTTATTATAAAAATGAAAAAACTGTGGACTTACCAAAGTCATTTCCCAGTGAATTACATTTTATTGTAGTATTTTCCATAGGTGGTGGAAAGCAAAAAAACTATTATACCTTTTCATAATTAAATTGATTTTTTAAAATTGTAATTGGTTATTGAAAGACTGTGTGTGTTTGGTGCTTGCTAAATGTATCGAAATGTTGCTTCAAAGTGTATGTCTGTTTATTTCGCTTAAATTTTTTTAAATTTTTTACTTTATGAATATAAAAATAGTTATTTTCAACGGAGATAAGGAAAGGATGTTTTGCATTTACAATGTGTTTCAAAAATATATGACTATTGTATTAGGGGGTAATAAAATTTCGAAAGACTATCGCTCTCACTTCTATCATTAACTGCATTACTGTGTTTAACTATGTGGATCATCTCAAGGACATTCCTTGCCTTTGTATTAGTATGTTTTGTTAAAATTTTTGTATTAGTGAAATTGAAATCATGGTTTGAATTTGTTTGGTGCTTTTTTAAAGCCGTGGAGTTTTTGGCAATTTCACTAATACAAAAATTTTAACAAAACATACTAATACAAAGGCAAGGAATGTCCTTGAGATGATCCACATAGTTAAACACAGTAATGCAGTTAATGATAGAAGTGAGATCGATAGTCTTTCGAAATTTTATTACCCCCTAATACAATAGTCATATATTTTTGAAACACATTGTAAATGCAAAACATCCTTTCCTTATCTCCGTTGAAAATAACTATTTTTTTATTCATAAAGTAAAAAATTTAAAAAAATTTAAGCGAAATAAACAGACATACACTTTGAAGCAACATTTCGATACATTTAGCAAGCACCAAACACACACAGTCTTTCAATAACCAATTACAATTTTAAAAAATCAATTTAATTATGAAAAGGTATAATAGTTTTTTTGCTTTCCACCACCTATGGAAAATACTACAATAAAATGTAATTCACTGGGAAATGACTTTGGTAAGTCCACAGTTTTTTCATTTTTATAATAAATGAAGTAAATTTTACTAATGTTCTGTTGTTATTGTTTTGTCCTTATTTATTACAGTTGTGGTTTTGACATCAGTATGTTTGTATTTTCTGTGAAAACATTTTTAATATTTTGAGAAAGACTTAATAAAAAGTCGAAACGTTAAAAGAAGTTGTTTTTATTACGATTAGTAATTTTTAATTGAGGCCGCTACACCAAGAAAATTCTAAAAAGAAATTATACAATATTTCTTTTGAATATTATTTATAATATACGGCCAAGAAACAAGAATAAATATATATATATATATATATATATATTGGGTAGTGGATTCTCAGGATAATCGGACCGTTTTTGTTTAGAAATTAAAAACTCATTTATTCAAACTCTATATATTTCGCCACTGCTTTGTGGCTTCTTCAGGAGTGCTACAAAGAATTATTTTTGTTTTAACAATTAAGGTGGAACACTGTGTCAAATGATAAAAGTTTACTTACAATTTGAGTAATATGAAGAGGAAATACACTTTTTACATAGCCGTAAAAGTTGTAAAAACATCAGACAGTGAAACAACACGTTAAAAAAGACATCGACTAATAATAACTAAAAACACTTTACACATTTTTTTAACAACTAAAATATCAAAGTATTACAACACAAAATACATTCTTAATTGTTTACAGTTGTATGTTACGAAGTGTGCGTCAGTCGTGTAAGCGATGTGTGTACTGCGGATATAGAGACCTTGCTATTTTTCTTATAAACATTTATCTTTTTTTAATATCAATGTATTTACTCCAGCAGGTGGAAATGTGTTCGTTGTTAAAATCGTTCTTATATTTATACTTATCTGTGTTATTTCGTATGAATACAAATTTGTGACTGTACAGGGTCTTACCTCAAAGTAAAAAGTAAAATTTGCCTAGTATGAATGAGCATCATTTCAACAAATTAGAATATATCACACTTAAACTATTGGTGTCTGTTTTGTAATTAATTGAACAACTCTCCCTGTTAATATGTATCATCTCAAGAACCAGTCTGTTTTTTTTATTCCATTCTTTGTCCAGTACCTTAACCCCATCATAATCAAATCCATGACCCAAATCCACACAATGCACTGCCAAAGCACATGAGCGTTTTTTTATTTTACTGTCACTCTTGTGTTGTGTGAGTCTCTGTTTTAACAATTGTGACGTCTGCCCTATGTATACTCCTTCGCAATCCCGGCATGCAACTTTATAAATGACACTATCCTGACTCAGTATTGGTGTTTTATCTTTAGTTTTTGTAAATATCTGCCTTATTGTTAGGGGACTATATTTTGCTATCTTTATGTGAGTGTACATCCTAAACTGCTGAACTATTTGCTCCGTTAAGTTACTAATATAAGGCAATTTTTTGAATTGTGGCAGTTCATTGTCAATGACGTGATCAATTGGTCCATCAAAGGTATTGGAATTGAAAATCAGTTTGTCAACAACATGCCTGGGATAACCATTGTTGGTGAATATAGCGACTAATTTTTTTAAGTTTTTATTTATGAAAGTAGTATGACTAATGTGCGTAACCCGGTTTTTCATAGCTATAATAGTATTGTATTTCTGCGACAATGGTTGGTTAGAATAATAATTAATGAACCTGCCTGAGGCCGTAGGTTTTTGATACCAATCCAGTATAATGTGATTGTTATCATCTCTAATTACGAGAGTGTCCAAAAATGGAACAGAACGATTGGTTTCGGTTTCAATAGTGAATTGTAAGTGTTCATTAAAGGAATTGAATGTTTGCAAGGTTTGGTCTATCTTATCAAGAGGCACAGAACAAATCACATCGTCTACAAACTTGTAAATGAATGGTAACTGAAAAGGAAGAGTGCCAATGACTTCATCAAATAAGTAATCTAACGAAATAGTGGCTAAAATTGGACTTAAGGGAGAGCCCATCGGAACTCCAAAATTCTGTTTGTAATGTCTATTATCAAACGTAAAATGGCAATTATCAAACACAAAATCAATCAGTTGTATGAAATTATCTTTATTTATACTGCAATGGGGTTCTATAAAATTCCAATGAAGTTCTAAGATTTCCTTAATCAGAGTTAACGGTATGTTAGTGAATAAGGATGTCACATCCAACGATATCAACACAAAATCATCCGGTATGACCATCCCCTGCATGTCATTAACAAATGTAAAAGTGTCTCTAATATTGTAGAGGGTTCTATCCGCCATGCCCTTGGATAATATGTTTGACAGTAATTTGGACAATCCATAAGTCACCGAACCAATAGAACTGACAATGGGTCTTAGCGGTATGCCAGGTTTATGTAACTTTGGTAAACAGTACAGTTTAGATGATATAGCATTATAGACCATTAGAGGTTATCCCAGGCATGTTGTTGACAAACTGATTTTCAATTCCAATACCTTTGATGGACCAATTGATCACGTCATTGACAATGAACTGCCACAATTCAAAAAATTGCCTTATATTAGTAACTTAACGGAGCAAATAGTTCAGCAGTTTAGGATGTACACTCACATAAAGATAGCAAAATATAGTCCCCTAACAATAAGGCAGATATTTACAAAAACTAAAGATAAAACACCAATACTGAGTCAGGATAGTGTCATTTATAAAGTTGCATGCCGGGATTGCGAAGGAGTATACATAGGGCAGACGTCACAATTGTTAAAACAGAGACTCACACAACACAAGAGTGACAGTAAAATAAAAAAACGCTCATGTGCTTTGGCAGTGCATTGTGTGGATTTGGGTCATGGATTTGATTATGATGGGGTTAAGGTACTGGACAAAGAACGGAATAAAAAAAACAGACTGGTTCTTGAGATGATACATATTAACAGGGAGAGTTGTTCAATTAATTACAAAACAGACACCAATAGTTTAAGTGTGATATATTCTAATTTGTTGAAATGATGCTCATTCATACTAGGCAAATTTTACTTTTTACTTTGAGGTAAGACCCTGTACAGTCACAAATTTGTATTCATACGAAATAACACAGATAAGTATAAATATAAGAACGATTTTAACAACGAACACATTTCCACCTGCTGGAGTAAATACATTGATATTAAAAAAAGATAAATGTTTATAAGAAAAATAGCAAGGTCTCTATATCCGCAGTACACACATCGCTTACACGACTGACACACACTTCGTAACATACAACTGTAAACAATTAAGAATGTATTTTGTGTTGTAATACTTTGATATTTTAGTTGTTAAAAAAATGTGTAAAGTGTTTTTAGTTATTATTAGTCGATGTCTTTTTTAACGTGTTGTTTCACTGTCTGATGTTTTTACAACTTTTACGGCTATGTAAAAAGTGTATTTCCTCTTCATATTACTCAAATTGTAAGTAAACTTTTATCATTTGACACAGTGTTCCACCTTAATTGTTAAAACAAAAATAATTCTTTGTAGCACTCCTGAAGAAGCCACAAAGCAGTGGCGAAATATATAGAGTTTGAATAAATGAGTTTTTAATTTCTAAACAAAAACGGTCCGATTATCCTGAGAATCCACTACCCAATATTTAATAGTACGGACGAGAAAACAATATTTATCATATATATATATATATATAACTCGGTTTTACAACGTCCGTCGTCTTCCGATTTCCAATCTCCACTCGTTTCTATTCGCCCACAACTCGTCATCCAGACCCCTAAACCTCATTTCGCTGTCTATTCCTTCTCTCCAGCTCCTCCGTGGTCTTCCTCGTTTTCTTCGCCTATTTGGATTCCATTGTATTACTTGTTTAGGTAGTCTTTCGTTCTCCATTCTCTGCACATGCCCGTACCATACCAGTTGTTTTGTTATTATCTCGTCCACTATCGTGCGTTCACCCACTGTCATAATTTCTCTTATTCGTTGATTTGTAACTCGTTCTCTTCTTAACACTTCCTGAAGTTAAAACCGTATGCACAGCCTTAAAAAGCGGAAAATCTTCCGGACCCGGAAATATCCCGGCTGAACTTATTAAATACGGTACAAATGAACTGTTTGTGAGACTACGAAATCTTTTCCAAAAATATCTAAACGGAACCAAAGTCCCAAACGAGTGGAAAACATCATATATAACCACGATTGACAAAAAAGGAAAGAAAGATATGTGCGACAATTATAGAGGCATATCTGTGACTAGTACGCTGAACAGAGTCTACGGCAAAATAATAGGGAAAAAATGGAAAATGGGTACAAAGATATGGAGGCAGAAGAACAGACCGGATTCAGGGCAGGTAGATCGACTGTAGATCATCTGTTCTGTACAACTCAACTTATCGAAAAGAAAATGGCATATGGACAAGAGTTGCAATTACTATACGTAGACTTACAAAAAGCATACGACAGCGTACCACTTAATTTACTTTGGAAGGCTTTGGAGAATAAAAACATAAGCGTTCAGTTAATTAAAGCAATTAAAGAGTTGTACGACAATAGCGAAGCAAAAGTCAAAATTAAACAAAGACTGACAAAAGGGTTCCAAGTGAATAAAGGTCTTAAACAAGGTTGTTGTATTTCGCCAACGCTCTTCAAGATTTATTTAGAACAAGTCCTTAATGCATGGAAAAGAAGATGCCAAAACATGGGAATTCCATTAAATGACACCATTTTATACACCTTGTGTTTCGCCGACGATCAAATTGTAGTGGCCCAGGAGTATGAGGACTTGGAATATATGACTCGAAAACTGATAGAAGAATACAAGAAGTGGGGTTTGGAGGTCAATATAAAAAAGACAGAGTATATGTGCATTGGTGGAATAAAACAAGATCTAGAACTAAATACGGGACAGCGAATTAAGTCTTGTGACGAGTACAAATACTTGGGGCTAAAAATAACAGCAGACGGAACACTAGACAGAGCTATAAAAGACCGAAATGTACAAGGAAGAAAAGCGATAACTTTAATAAATGGAATACTCTGGGACCAGAGTATATCGAAACAGATTAAGAAGCTCATATATAACACCATAGTAAAGAGTATTGTTACGTACAGTTCAGAGGCCTGGCCAATAAAGGACAGAACAGAGAAAATGCTGTCCGCTACGGAAATGGATTATTGGAGAAGAGCAGCGGGGAGACCAAGAAGAGAACAAATTCAATATTTATGGACCAAAATAACTCATAATATTAACAATGGACCTGATAAGTGGTGTTGTGATCGAGTTGTTAATAAATTTTATATTTATAATCTTAATATATCCAATTCTTGGTGCGTCTGTTAGTGATCGTGTAACTTCTGAAGGATTTGACTGACTGAGGTCATATTCACAAAATATATTTGTTTTGTCGAAACGATGGTCCACAGCTATGCTAGGATTTGATAAGTGAACTGTGGTCAAGTTATTAACATATCCTATATTTATGGACCAAAATGACTCATACTTCAATATACAGGAGTGCCAAAAACCTGCCGACAAAGTTTAAGGGGCGGTTTGGGACACCAAAACAAACAACAGCATAAAAGAAGAAAAATTCTTTTGGTAATATTTTACAAAACAAAATTAGGATGACATTAATAAATCAATTATTGTTCATGTTAGCTTTTGTTTTATTGACAAATAAATGATGGTGTACAAAAATTGTTGAAAATGTTGGCCATTTAGGTTCAATACAAAGATTGATTTCGTCGATTCATTAACTCGCGGACCCTATGGAACCCATGGAATAATCCGGGAATAGCTTCTACATGTGAATAACTCGCCATTACTCTTGCTAGGAGATCTTCATTTTTACGAATAGGTGTTTCGTAAACTAAAGATTTCAGATAACCCCAAAGGAAACATTTCAGGTGGTTGAGATCAGGAAAACGCGTAGCCCGGGCGGATTTCTTCCTTTGGGGTTATCTGAAATCTTTAGTTTACGAAACACCTGTTCGTAATGAGAAAGGTCTCCTAGCAAGAGTATTGGCGAGTTATTCACACGTAGAAGTTATCCCTGATTATTCCATAGGGTTCACGAATCAATGAACCGACGAAATCAATCTTTGTATTGAAGCTAATGGCCGACATTTTCAACAATTTTTATAAATCATCATTTATTAGACAATAAAACAAAAGCTAACATGAACACAAACTGATTTATTGATGTCATCCTAAACTTTTTTTTGAAAAATAATACCAAAACAATTTTCCTCTTTTATGCTAACATGGCTCATTTGCGGACATTGTTTATTAAACAAAAAATGTTTGTTTGGTGTCCCCAACGGCACCTTAAAGTTTGTCGGTATGTTTGGGACCCTGTATATGTATATGGAACCGATAGTGATCGTGCAACTTCTGAAAGACTTGACCGATTGAGGTCATATTCACACAAGATATTTGTTTTGTCGAGACGATGGTTCATATAGCTATTCTGGGATCCGATAGGTGACGCTGTAGTCAAATTATTAACAAATTCTATATTTAAGGACCAAGCTGACTTACATTCACATTACATATGGTTTAGTGCGAAAAAGAAAAATCACATACTCTTGATTGGATAGGCGGCGCTGTAGTCGAGATAATTAAACTTTTAACCAAATCAAACTCATCGCGCCACCTACAGAAAAGGGCAGAACAATGTCTGCCGGGCCAGCTAGTAAAAAATATAAGAATAGTAATAATTAATCCCTATACAAAATTACTGATTTTGATTTTCACTTCATTGTGAACAATAGCCACCGAATGTTGGATTCACCACACCATATTCTTGGGGCTGGTTAGATCTATCGTAACTATTCTAACTAACCTAATTTACGAGTTCCTTGCACTTATTTATATCTGCCGAAATAGATATTCTTGCGGCATTAATTAAATTTACTAGACGGCAAAATCGTTTTAATCAACTAACTAGCATATATACCAATAACTAATTTCTAGGGACAATTTTCTAAAGCAAATGCAACTTTCTTTTTCTAGAATTTAATGCGCATATGTTCTGGTGTTGTCATAGGAATATTTGGGTTTTTGTTGTTTAGGATAAGCAACATTTCGAATAGTAATGGGAGTGTCCATTACTCTTCTAAAGTCATCTGTTCTGGGATATATTTTCCAGGGTAACGCTGCTGGTAAATTCCTTGGGTTAATTAATAATTTCTTGACATTCCGCCAGTACAAAAATACAGATATGATTTTTGTACTGGCTCTTCTTTTAAAAAATTCATTAGAAAATCATATTAATTATTTTAGGTGAGCTAGCATCAACAAATTACGCCTCTCAATTTCGCAGCTAATTCCACGGCATACTATACCATATTTAAATAAGACCTTGAAACTAACAAAATTATATCGAAAAAGAGTCATTTGCTCAGAAATGGCAAGTTTTAAAGCAATAACGTGTTCTACACTTTTGTTGTGAAATTTAGTAAGCAATTAAATATAATGAAATATACAGGTTGTTCCATATGAAAAAAATAACTTATAGACAAAAATGTGTCATGGTAGTCTAATCCACTTTCTTGCACATGCAATTAGTCATTTTAGAAAATCAACTATTAGGTCCTTTTATTATAAACAACACTACTAAAAATTTTGGCCACCTAATACCTCGTTTTCGAGAAGTATAATTTTTTTAAAAAATTGAATTTTTTGACCGAAAACTTTAGATTTTAGGTCATAAGAATGGTATGGGAAATATGTACAAAAATATTATAATGTCATCCATCAATTTATGGATCACGTTGTATAATACAGAATAAATTTGAAAGTTTGTCCCAATGAGCGGCTATCATAGGGAAGTACCGCTTCGAAAAATTTTTATTCATAAATTCACAATCTGCCTTCTTCACGAATATCGTAAATCCTGTGTATATTGATGAGATACCCCTTGCTTTCAATCAACCAGTTAATTCTGTGATTCTCATAACTTCTCTAACAACCTAAAGCTCTATATTTGATAACAGTTCTTGTATACAGGATGTCAAAGAAATAAAAAGACGGAGTAGCAGAAATCGGAAGCTAGATTGTGTAAAAACGTATCCTCAAAATATCAAGTCTTCATTCGTGCGCAGACGGCAGAAAAAAATAATAAAGAATTCAATTGGCCTTACGCCGACCCTCGACTAAATATTCACCTGCTTCACTTTCACAATCGACCACTATATTAGATACTTCATAATAAATATCAAACCATTAATTACTTTAATTTTACACCTGCTAGAAAAAAATAATTACATTCTTGAGATTTACTACGATTTATTGAATATTCTAAAATAATAATAATCAGCTGTTTCCGACTACAAACACATTAAAGAGCAACAGCCTTCCTATTTTAAAAATAAAAACAATCTTTTATTGTCTGCAATAAAGTGCGTCGCCCATCTGGGTGAACAATCGACTACATAGCTGCGTTATCTAGACGCATCGGGCAAAAAATATGTTTTATATGAATGAGTACGATTTAACGGTTTTTCCCGTTTTATACTAATAAAAGCGAATTTTTCTATGAATGCGTGTTCGTTTCTATTTACAAATGAGCATTCTTACGTGTATTTACAAACATACATTCTGTGCCAGGTCCGTAATGTAATTTTTTTATCTAAAAAACAACATAGAAAATTAAATTTTTAATATCTTCGTTATTGCAGTATATTTGGGCCTGTTTCTGTTCGGACGTTACATACTACTCCGTCTTTTTATTTCTGGGATGCCTGTATATCTGTTTTGTACATATATATCAAAATTATTTTACAAAACCTGAGCAGGATCAGATGCCTTTTACATCTAATTTGTATGCCAAAGTCTTACGAATAGCTGGAAAAATGGAATAGAATTAATAAAAATACGAATTTTGCAATGACCTCAACATATACCCACGTAAGTATACCTATGTATATGCAAGTATGAACATGGACGATGCCTAGCCGTACGGCAGAAATTCTCGAATTCATTAAGTGTGTAAGAGATGCACACGGTGTATAATGGCGAACACATGCGACAGGTATGTCGCATGGTGTACCGAAGAGACCTCAAGTTCATGAAAAAGGTCGAGGTCCCATCATCGCCGCGGGAACGCAGCATTACTTCGACTCGCTAATCTGATCGGAGTGCAACGATGAGACAGAGAAAGTAGATTCGTGAAAAAAAAAGACAGGTACCTTCGAGCGAATGGGTAAGCACTTACTGACTCGCTCGGTTGTATAAGAAATAAGTTTAAATTGCTTTCGATCACGAGCAGATGACTGAACTTGAATGAGCATCGAACCCAGAAATCGACGAATGTAAAAATTAAAAGAATTAACGTTGTTCGCACAATGTTTTCAGTCTTTAAACAAGCGATATGTAAGATGTTCTCATTACAGTCTTGAGATCATATTACTTGTTGTTCACCCATATTAAGAAAATGATGTTCCAATTTAAACGAGCCGGTGCATTATTAGACGTTATGAAGTGTTATTAAATGTGCTTTAGAAAAATAATGGTATTTGGAAGTAACGATGTAATAACTTTCAACGTTGAAGATTAACTTTAATCTTAATAAAATATGCTTTTTAGAAGAGGTGGAATTTAAGGCAAATGAATATGTTCATATAACATTTAATATGAAGAAAGGACTCATTAATAGTCAAAAAGATATTTTTGCAAAGAAAAACAATTCAATCTAACTAACAAATTCATTGTATACAAAACCTTTATAATGGTGCATCAGCCTGCAATAAGCATTTCAAAGCTCTAGATCTTTCAAACATTTCAAAATAATACAGTCACAGTGAGTTCACTCTTGAGGAAGGTGATGTGATGGTCTCATTGGATGTGGTCAATCTCTTTACGAATGTACCGGTGTCGGACACCATGGGTATTCTTCGTCAGGATCTTGTGATGTACGATGTTACCTCATCCGAAGTTAATGACATACTTAGTTTAACCAAAAATGGGTTCTCCTTTGTCACCAATTTTGGCAGATATTTATATGCACAAGTTTGAAAGTAATCACATTTTATTTAACAACAATTACTGTCAAAATATAAAATTCTACCGTAGGTACGTAGATGATACTTTCCTTATCTGGAGGGGTTCTCATTCTGACCTTGATGCTTTCCTTTTACATATAAACAACATCAATAACAATATAAAATTTACTTTAGAACTTCAAACTAACAATTCTATTAATTTTTTGGCTCTGTCATTAACTAACAACAACTAAAATAGATTTCGATATCTACGGAAAACCAACGTTCACTGGAGTGTCTATTGATAGTAACTCTATGTACCCTCACAATCAAAAGATTGCAGTATTTAATTCTAACATACATAGCTTACTACACTTACCACTGACTGATGTGTCCTTTAACAAAGAACTTAAAATTATAAAAGACATAGCACACCTGAACGATTATTCTGGGGAGCTAATTGATAGGCGAATTACCAAGAAGCTCAATAGGATGAGGGAACAGGATGCGTATATTCATGGGGGTACTGTGGATAATGCTCAGATAAGAGACCTTAAATATGTTTCACTCCCTTTTATAGGTAAATTTTCTTATAGAATTGCCAACATTTTCAATAAACACTGTAGAGTCTCATTTAAAACTTTAAATTCACTTTCTTCTTTTATAAATAATAAAGATACTGTAGATTATATGGATAGATGTCGGGTCTATAAACTAGATTGTACTACTTGTTCGTCAACTTATGTTGGTAGGACACATAGAAACTTTAAGACACGTATAAAGGAACATTTAAGAGCCTCACGACCTGATAGCACTGCTTTTTCTATCTTTGGCAAACACATCCAAGACAACAACCACGCTTTCGATGTGAATACGGGGTTCAAAGTATTACATTTTGCAAATAAGGGATATAACCTTAATAACTTGGAGAATCTAGAAATTTTGAAATTAAAAACAAATAGAGATCAAAATTATATTTTGAATACCCAATTCGTACCTGATGTCAGACCTGTTTTCATTTTGTGAATTTTTCCTGCTTAACGACACTTGTGTGTTTCTATATTGGTACTTCACTTCAATTTTATTAGTTACCTACAACATACTCTTTGGTCACTTCGACTCTTCACATGAAAATGTCTCTGTTATATTGAATTACTTCAAACAACATTAATTTTATTTTATTTTATTTTCAAAAAGAAAAATTCAAATTTCGTTTCTTGTAATAACTAATAACACATTATATTTTCGTTTACATTTGCAATTGTTCGGCTCACTCATATTCAGGAAAATATATATAAATATACCCAATATTTTCATATCACTAGGTCATTGATTATACACTAGGTTTAGTATTGTGCATTATTTTGTCACAGGCTCACCTTTTTGTTTTTAATGCTTGGCCTGAAGATGTGAGTCCTTTCTTAAACACATGAAACCGGTAGCCGAACACCATTTAAAATAAAGAATCTGTAGAAATTTTGGACCTTTTAATACCCTCTTTCTTGAATTTCAAAATAAGTTCTGTAGAACTCAATAGCCAAGCAATGTGATCTCAAAAAACCTATCATAGCTCCGAAGTAAAATTATTTTCCGCCTAACCGTATTAATTGAAAAACTAACTGAACACAGAGATATACACCGCTGGTCTGTTTACTATTAGAATGCGGGATAAAATACATGTATTTCGTACATATGGTAGCAAGCGAGGTTGCCAATATAATTTAGTCCGGCATCATAACTATGACAGTACTTAATAATGACACAAATGACATTTAATAGAAAATCGTATATTCACGCGAGCAGTTTTCTTTGATTTTGAGTTACTGACACTGTCTAAGATGTTGTACACTACGGAAGAAAGAATTCAAATAATTAAATGGTACTATTCAGGTAGTACAGCACAGGAAGTAGTTGGTCGTTTCATATTTTCATTTGAAAATAGACCCGTCGCTGCCGTTCAAACAGTTTTGAACATTGTTCATAAATTCGAATCTGTTGGATGTATTACGGACTGCCATAAATGCATTGAGAAGAGCAAAGGATGTCGTATACGGATACTGAGCGAGGAAAGGGAACAACGGGAAGTTAATGTATGTAGTGCTGTTGAGCAAAATGAACCATGTTCATCACGGCAAATATCTGAACAGGTTGATATCCCAGCGCGTACTGTTAGAAAGATTTTGAATAGGCAAGGGTATCGTAGCTACAGCATACAAAAACGCCAGGAAATTTTTCTTGGAGATCAAGTAAGGCGCATTAACTTTTGTGAAAGTGTAATGGCACGAGTCGTCGAAAATGATAATCTTATACAAAACATTTTATTTACGGACGAATCTGCGTTCTATTTACATGGTCGTTCTAATCCAATGATTACTAAATATTGGTCAAAGCAAAATAAACATCTGTTTTTGCCCCTTCGTACCCAATATCCTCAAAAATTGAATGTGTGGGCCGGTATATTGGGTGATCATATTATTGGTCCATTTTTTATTGATGGTACACTTACAGCAGCCAGATATTTGCAATTGCTCGAAACTAATGTCATGCCGGCCGTTCGTGCTCTCAATGTTAATGTTGAAGAGATTTGGTTTCAACAGGATAACTGTCCAGCTCACACTGCACGGATTGTACGGCAATTTCTTCAACAAACTTTTCTTAACCGTATAATAGGTTCAGGCGGCACGATAGAATGGCCACCTCGCTCGCCCGTTTTGACGCCGTTAGATTTTTTCTTTTGGGGCTGTATCAAGGAAAAAGTTTATACATATGCGCATGAGCGAGCTAGAAATTTGGAAGAATTACGGCAAAAGATTGTCAACACTGCCAATAGTATATTGCCTGAAACACTTGCCAACGTACGGAATGAATTTTACTACATGCTTGGTTATTGTCAAGAGCAAGCAGGCGGTTTATTTGAACATTTACTCCATTAATATTTATAGAATTTTTGTACTAAATTTTATAAAATAAAATCTTTCCTTTTACTAATTATTTTAAAAAACATTTTAGTTTAATTCTAATATACGGTAGTTTAATTTTGTAATTTAATTTTTCAAGAATATTTTAGTTTAATTTTCTAGCGATCTTTTTACATTAATACCATTGCTTACGCAGAATTATTCCAATTTTATTAAAACGTTGCTACCTCTAAACTGATTATTGTGTTCTGTTTGTATTTTTTCACTTCTCTCCAGTGTGATATTACTTATTTTCGATAAAATATAAATTACCGTTAACAAAAGCGCGCTATACGGAAGCATTAAATGCACTCGTAACGTTTACATGACGTTCACTGACGTTTATCTAGCCTGACCTAACCAATGCACAACAACAAAATGTTTAATGTTTAAATTACGTTAGTGCATAGTCTATAAGTCGATACCGGGAAAAATGTTTCAAATACATAAGGCAACACTGTGCGCGTTTTATACTGATAGCCGCATTCCAGATCTGCTCAGACCAGCGGTGTATGTCTTAATTTGAGTTGATTAATAACATGTGATACAGTGTCCAGCACATCCGCCTTGTCGGTTACTTCCTCTGTGAGTCTAAGATTTCTGGATTCCTCGGCGAATGCAGAGAAATTAAAACTTAAGTCATACCACATGCGTACAGTGATGAAGCTAAAAACAATTGAGGTTAACGTAAAGCTGCAGGAAGATATTAAGTAATGTATTATTAATTATTAATTAATTGATTAGTTATTAGCATTTGATTCTGTTGATCATTCTTAAACAAATCAATTTAACATTTTGCCCGAATATCAGTCATAATAGATTATGTTTTGCACGCATCTGATGATAATAAGATCACGTGTCTGATTTTACTTGACTACTCCAAGGCTTTCGATACCATAAGTCATAATTTGTTGCATGCAATTTTGCATTTTGTTGGTTTTGGTGAAAATGCATGCGCATTGATTATCGACTATGTAAGTAATAGGTGACAGATGGTTGTTGTAAATAATTTGGATTCAGACTTGATCGAGATCACTGCAGGCGTACCGCAAGGATCCACACATGCAATTTGTACAAAGCACTGCATTTCGCTTCTCATCACCTATATACTTTTCATTTCCGCTCGATGCGGCGTACACAGCTGTTATAAAAATGAATGAGGGTCTGGAGAGATTAGTTGCGTATTCTGATGGCATAATTTACTAAATCTAAAGCTATTTTGTTTTGCAAAACAAAAATTGTTAACGTCGTAAAATCTTTACTAAACATTAATATTGGTAACTTTCATATTGAGATAACTGATGTCATCCGTGACCTTGATGTGTTGATTGATACTGGTTTGCGTTTTGAAGAACACGTTGCTTTTTTGCGTTAGACGTCGCTATGTAAAACTAAAATTACTTTATAACAATTATCATATCTTGAATAAAACCACAAACATTTTGTTGAACAATTCACTGGTTTTATCGCATTTGAATTCTTGGGTTGTTGGTTATGGAACTTGTATAGACAAAGCTACATGTTACAGAATTCAAAAAAATACAGAATAGTTTTATAAGATTTATTTATAAATTACGTAGGAGACGGCGTGTTTCATCCAAGCTAAATGAATTTGTTGTTCTTGAATTTGCCGAATCATGGCAGATTTGCTTTTTGTGTTAACTTCTACGACTTCGTCATTGACCCGACGAAGTCGTAGCTATTGTAGCACCCTATGCAACCTTGCCATCTGTTGCAAATCTAGTTTTAAACTACCTTCAATTTGTAGAACATAATAAAAATTGATATCTTTGCCTGTTTTGTACTTACACATAAAAACTTTAATACCTTAAAATTTTAGGTAAACTCTCCAAATAATTTCACCCTTACAAATTTGTTCCTTGTATGTGACTTAATCCCTAAGATCTTGCAAAGATTATTCCATCAAATTTCTGGCTCTACAAATCTGCAAAATGCTAAACTAAACAATCCTAAAAGAAGATAACGATCGGTGCTTTTGTGGATGAATAAGGAACCAACAAAAGGAAAAAAAACACCTAAAGAGAATAATTTACCGTAACAATGTAGAAAAACATACGAAAACGAAGATACACAGAGAAGAATCGAAGAACTCAAAGAGAGCGACGACTAATTCGCCCGAGGTGTTTCCCAGAAAGTGAGATGACCGTCTGAGATTTCGGGAGGTCCTCTCCGTATTCAACTCGAACCCGTATGCACTACGTACTAACGTGACCGCGCGTGTTAAAGACGAAGGAGCACCAGACGCGATAATAACACAACGGACATGGTCATTTCGAAGGTGCTTCAGGCAAATAAAAGAGATTTTAATTTGTTGGTCTTTTTTCGCATACGAGTCGTGCGTATGTGAAAGAGAGAAAGAATAAAGAGAGAGAGGTCGACTGGCTTCGAAGAAATTGAAATTATTGCGTGGTATGAATGAGATTATTTATAAAAGTTATCACGGAAATGCACCATGCTATTATTAGCATAATTTAGGATCATAAGTTATTATCACATGAATATTTAGGTGGGATAAACTGGTTCTTAGGGCGGTTTTTTGACATTTTTAATGTTCTTAAAGAAATTGTGATGGAGGTGATAATAGTATCATTTTAAAATATGTACATGTAAAAAGAGAAATAGTAGGGGTAAGGGGGGCAGAAAAGAAAAGCGAAGAAATAATTATATAAATAAATGGAAAAATAAAGCAAACACACCTATTGTGAAATTGTGCCTTCTTACTATAACATGGTTCGATCTGATAGAAAATTCGCTATGATTGACCGCTCAACCGGTGGAGGTGTATTTATTGCGTTATCTAATTCAATAATGTATGAAGTCATTGATACAAGCCATTTAGCTGCGCTTGTCCCTGTAGTCGACTTCGTAATGTGTAAATGTACTTTTCAATCCTCGCTTTGGTACGTTGCTGCTATTTATATACCACCTAAACTTTCGTTGCATGATTTTGAGGTTTTGTGTGATTATCTTGAAATTTTACTTCTCAATAAAACTGTCTTGCTATTAGGAGATTTTAATCTTCCTGAATTTTTTAATGTGCATACATCATGCTCTAAATGTTCCACTCTGCGTTGCTTCTGTAGTTCCCTTAATGTTAGGCAGTTTAATTCCTTAATGAACTGTAATGGTCGACTTCTGGACCTTATTTTATCCAATTCCAGCAACGACATTACTATTGCACTTGATGACCTACCGTTTGTCTCTGTTGATGTGTTTCATCCACCCTTGGCTATTATTTTTTCGCAGCAAACGTTGTCTGCTAACTCTGCATTCCCTATAAGTCATAATACATACAGATACAATTTTCGTAAATGTAACTTCAACCAATTGTACACCGATCTACTAAAAACTAATTGGTCATTCTTGGATAATCTAAGCAATGCCGATGATGCGCTCGCTGAATTTTATGCTGCTCTAATCGAAAAAATTGACACATCTACTCCTAAATACATACATCGAAGTACTGCATCACAATATCCTTCGTGGTTTAGCGGTTCCATTATATCTAATCTTAAACATAAAGAATATTATCGACGCAAATGGAAGGCCACTAAATCGGAATTTTACTTCAATGAGTTTAGGAAACTAAGAGCTCGTTGTAAGGCTGAATTGAAAACACTTTACTCGAATTACATGCAGAATGTTGAGGATTCCATCATCACTAATCCAAAGGAAGTTTTTAATTATATTCACTCTAAACGTGGTACTACAAGAATCCCAAATAGTTTGGTTTATGATGATGTTTGTGTTGATACCCCTCAGGGTATTGTAAATGCGTTTGCTGACAAATTTTCTGCTATTTATCAGGGACCGTCATATTTGTGTCCTGATTCTCTGCATAGTGATAGCATCCCGTTCTCCTTAACTCCTGTTACCGATGATGAGATTATCGGGATAATGTCAAAATTTCCAAACAACTTCAATGCAGGTGACGATCTAATACCTGCTTTCCTATTAAGAGATGCTAGATTTGTCCTGGCTAAGCCGCTAACATTTGTTATAAATTTATCTATTAAAACCTCTACTTTTCCCAATCTATGGAAACGCGCCAGAATATGTCCTGTTTTTAAAAAGGGTGATAAATCACTTGTTGATAATTACAGGCCTATTTCCATATTGTCTAAGTTCGCTAAAGTCTTTGAGCACGTAATCTACTCTTGTTTATGTTACAACACCAAATCTATTGTGTCCGAATATCAGCATGGCTTTATACGCGGCAGATCTACAGTCACCAACTTAACTGTTCTCACTGAATACATTAGTAGAGTTCTGACGAAAGGGGTCAAGTTGATGTTATTTATACAGACTTCAGTCGGGCTTTTGATACGATCGACTTTGAAATATTAATAGCTAAACTATCTACGATTGGCCTTAGCCCATCGTTTTTACAATTATTGCATTCATACTTACATAACAGATGTACTTATGTTTTTTACAATGGCTATAGATCCTATGATTTCTTCCCTACATCTGGAGTCCCTCAAGGGTCCAATTTAGGTCCATTGTTGTTCGTCCTCTTTATTAATGATCTTTTAACATCACTAACTTGCCCTGCGCTCGCCTACGCAGATGATCTCAAGATTTATATGTCCATTGCTACCAGTGATGAGGTTGTTAATTTACAAAACAACCTGAACATTATAATCGATTGGTGTGCCAAATTTAATCTTCACCTGAACATTCCCAAATGCTGCAGTGTATCATATACTAAAAGAAAGTCCCCTATATTATCCACTTATGTAATTCACAACGAGCGACTGAAGAGGTGTGATAGTGTAAAAGACCTTGGGGTTATCTTCGATTGCCAACTAAGCTTTGCTCCACATATTGCTGACCTTTGTGTTTCAGCTTCGAAAACATTAGGATTCATCTTGCGAACGTCCAAATATTTTAAGAACATTAACCTCTTGAGGGTATTATTTTTCAGCTTTGTTATTAGTAAGCTGGAATACGCATCTTCGGTATGGTCACCGCACTATGTATACCTCAAACTCGCGGTGGAGAAAGTACAGCGACGCTTCCTTAAGTTCCTGTCATTTAAACTGGATGGAATATATCCGCAGAGGAACATAGACTACGCGTCGTTGTTGGAAAGACATGTTCTACAACCTCTGGATTATCGACGCGAAATACATGGAGCCCGTTTCATTTGGAAGTTGGTGCATGGCATGATTGATTGTCCCTTCTTACTTTCCATGATTAGTTTCCTCGTTCCTAGGTCATCCTCCCGTTCAACTAACACTTTTTCCTTGCCCTTTCCCAGAACCAATATTCTCTTGAGCTCCCCCCTCTCTACGATGTGTCGTGCCGCTGATCTGCACTACGAGGATATATTTTTTTGAATATGTAATTATGTTTCATTATATGTTACTTCTGTATATTTTTCTGTGTTAACTGTTAACTGTATTATTTTTGTTTCTAATGCACTGTTTGTATGTATTTCCTTCTATTTGTCCTGTAAATGGGAAACTGTTGGACAATAAACGATATTATTACTATTATTATTATTATAAGTGTTTTCCATTTCACTACGTTCTTCTTTACTGGGTTTCTTATAATTTAAAAAGACATGTTATATTTTCTGAAGTATTTATTACGAACAACTCTTTCTATGTAAGTGTACTAAATAATAATGTTTTATAAAAATACCTATAAAATAACATGAAAAAATGAAAAGTGGCCACCACACGACTTTCTTATACGTATGACCGTTTCAAATTATAGAATTTTAAGAATTTTTTTATAAAAAAATTATTCAAAATCCTATTATAAATACTTCTATTCTCTTAATAAATCTCTATAGAATGCATACTTTGCAAGATATTATGAAAAAAGTGCTACTTGCTAAGAGTAAAAGTGCTACTTCCGGTCCGAATTTTGAAATTTCTTTTATACAAAAATCATTGCAAATCTAACTCTAAATACTTTTGTACTCTTGATAAATATATACAAAATGCATAATTTACGACATATTTGCTAAAAGTCGTTATTCGGTAAGAGTAAAAGTGTTACTTCCGGTCCGAATTTTGAATTTTTTTTTATACAAAAGATATTTATAATTATGTTTTAATTACTTTTATACTCGTAATGTACCTGCCTAGAAAGCATGACTTGCGAGATATTCGCAAAAAACTAATTTTCGATAAGAGTAAAAGACCTACTTCCGGTAGGAATTTCGAAAAACTTTTTTAACACAATTTTTCTCAAATTTAATTTTGAGTACATTTGAATTCTTTATAGATTTGTTTAAACTTACTTACTTAATTGACGAAATATTGGCAAAATTCAATTTTTTCACTGAGGTAAACTACTACTTCCGGTCTACCGATTTTACTGAAAAGTTAATCAGTAAGTAACGTGGACATCTGCAAAAATTCCGAGGTCGAAAATTTTCATCACAATACTTCCTTATACTTATACGTATAAGAAAGTAAAAGAAAGTTGAGAATGATTTGATTTATTGTTTTTCATCGTGTTTCACCTTTCAAATATAATAAGTATGTATTTAACAATTTTCTTATTTATTGCATTTATTTTTATGTACCTACTTCATTTAGGATTTTGTTAATATATTACAAATAAACAAATATTTTGTTAAAATTACTTAGTGCCTATTCGTGGTATAAATATTCGTATTGATCAGAATATTTATTTTTATAAAGTACGTGTAAAACGGGCGGGCCTGTATTCTTAGTATAGCGAGGGGTTAGGTTGAAGAAGGGCCGGGGGCGGACCTGGCCGGGAGAGGAACTCACCCCCCCAAATGTCCAAAAAACCCGAAATAAAAACGAATATCCTCCCCTCTGCCCGAAAACCTGGCTACGCCCTTGGGCCCTGGCCTAAAAAATTGGCTCGTGTGTGGCATATCCCTTGTTTGTTCAGCTCATCAATAAATTAAGGTTTGTTGTTTTTGCCTTTATTTACATTCACTTTTATGATTTCGAGTACTTCTTTTACGTTACGTGTTATACCCTTTTTATTGCAAATGTCATTGGGATCATCGTCTTCCGTTATTGACTGTTGAGCTAGCTTTTCCTTCACCTTGTTTTGATATAACGTTGTAATTACTTTTTCATTGATTGATTCTATATTAAACTTTTCAATATATTAGTCATTTAGTAAGGATGCTCGATTTTTAAATGTAAATAAAACAAGTTGTGTGTGAGATATCTACTCATTTCTTTTTTATTTAAAAGAAAATTTTATGGCATTAAGTATGGAATATAATGTCGTTCAAATATCCGCCGCGGCTTTGCTTGGTGGCTTATATTTGCTTGGCGGCTTATATTCGGGAGGTAAAATTTGATGACTTTATCGCATAAATTTGGCTGAATTTGCTAGATGGAATCTAAGGGTGTTAAATCGTATAATTTTGGTGGTCAGTTCTCGTCGCCACCGCGTGAGATAACCATGTCCTCAAATTCCTCGTGCAGAATGTCCATTGTGGCTTGCGCTATGTGACAGGTAACGCCGTACTGAAACTACCTATATCATTGGTATCCATATCATTCAGTTTTGGTCACAAGAAGTTGCCTGTGACGATTATGGCATTGACAGTTTTGTTTTAGACGAAGTACGGACCGATGATTCCGCCAAACAAAAATACACACCAAGCAGTGACTTTCTTGGCATGAATTTGGTGATGGTATATCTTGTGTGGATTGGTAAAACACATCCATTCATCAAAAAAGGAGCCACGTCGCAAAAGTTGTTTTTTTTTGTGCAAAATTTGGGTCAACTACCAACTGCTTCAGAACCCAGTCAGTGAACACACGGCGTTGCCTATAGTCGTATACCTTAAGTTTCTGTGTCAGTTGAATTTTCTGCGAGTGCAAACCCAAGTTCTGACGCAAAATTCGCCAAGTTGAAGTCGCAAAAAGTTCATGTGAACGACGAGAAATTGGCTGCCTCGGTTTTTTCTGTACACTCTCACGCACAGCAGACCTTGCGTTGCGGTGACGTACGGGTGTTGGCTGACTCTTTATCTAACCCTCTGACTTGAATTTGGCCACCAAACGTCGAATAGTTGCCACGGCAGGACGGTTGTGGTGAGGATAAAAATCACTTAAAGCGCGGTAATTTACTCGAACGAGCACTGTTGTTGAAAATAGAATTTAATGATTTACACACGTTGTTCAACGCTATAACTTTCCATGATGATTTGCCATACACTAATGAACAATTCACAACAAATTTGACAGATGTTGCTTTAAAAACGTGGACGCTATAACCTAACAAATTTTGAGGTTAGGTTCTTACCGTGTTGCTTGTATATATTTGTATGTAGTTGTTAATGTTACGATTTTCTTATTTCTGAACGTCTTCTCGTTTCGTGCTTCTGCATTTCTCTGTTGATTTTAAATTTAAAATGTTTCTTAGCAATAAAATATCGTCATAACTCATTTCCGCTCGTAAAATTGATAAATTTGATTTAATTAGAGGTTGGGTCAGGCAACCGGACAATCTTCGATCTTGTAATACACGTGAATTTACGAACACACAATGAACGTTTATCAATTGAATCGGACAAACACAGCGTGAGAGAAGTCTGGCGGTGTGTGCACTAGCTCTAGCCTCAGCATCGTGAATTGAAAACGAAAGTAGTATTTACTGTTACATAAATAAGAGTTGAACGTTTTAAACGTCGATGTCCTGGCGATTGTATTGGTTGCATCACAAAGATTGGTATGTACAAACATACAAACGTATACTCATCTAAGTTTGTATAAATCTACATACAAGCACACGAGAATATGCATCTATATGTATGCAGATGTATGTGTTCAGCCGATGTTATAGCATGGTTTCGCGTTTGTAACGTTTGCTTTACGATTTTGAAACACGATGCTAATAAATGCGCAGGGTCAAAACGCCAAACAACATCATAGATGAATAAATTTTCTGTTACCGATGTGCTTATCGTTGGTACTAGGATTTTAAAATGGTGGAATAGAAATACGCTCATACAAAATTCAGGATTTAAATTTTTTTTTGGAAATAAAAATGCTTTTTATTAACGTATTATTATTAGCGATAAGTTTTAACCTCTTCCAATTATAATTTGGTTATACAGAGAGATCGTAAATGGTTGACCGTGTCGCTTCATAGTTACGATGTATTTGCCGCATATATAGGCCTGGAGTCGAGATATGTTCTTTTGACGAAGTTCTGGAGGAGGACGTGCTTTCTATTATAAACAATATTTCTTCAAATTCTACGGGAAGTGATAAGATTAATATTAAAATGATTTCCTTATCCTGTCCTTACATCGACTTACATTATCAATTTCTGTTTATTTAATGGTGTTTTTCCTTCAATATGGAAGGTAGCTCACCTCATGCCTCTTTCTAAGAATAGCACCCCCAGTGATTCTGCTGACTTGCGACCAATAAGTATTCTGCCGACGCTGTCGAAGGTTTTGGAGAGGGTGGTGGAGCGTCAATTGAGACATCATATATCTAGGTTTCATATTCTCCCATCTTTTCAGTCAGGTTTCTGACCGGGGTTTAGTTGTGCCACCGCGCTGACTAAAATTACTGATGATGTTATTTCAGCTACGGACACTGGTATGGTTACTGTTTTGGTCCTGCTTGATTTTTCCAAGGCTTTCGATAGGCTCAATCATCAGTTGTTGCTCTCGGTATTGCATTATGTGGGGTTTCATGATAATGTTGTTTCCTTCTTTCACAGCTATTTGTCCGACAGAGTACAAAGAACTGTATTAAATAATGACATTTCTGACTACACATATTTGAAATCCGGTATTCCTCAGGGATCTATCTTGGGTCCATTGTTATTTGCAGTTTATACCTCGCAGCTTTTTCTGTTTGATCACTTAAATTGCAAATTTCACTTCTATGCTGACGACACGCAACTGTACACTTCTTTCAACGCCGGGGATGTTGTTGTTGCAACGCAGACTATCAATAGTGACTTAGATAAATTTGATAAAAGCACTCGTCGCCATGGTTTGCAAATTAATGGACAAAAGTCATGCTACATTATTTTCGGTAGTGCTTCCAACAGGTCACAGGTGTGTGATACGTTGGATTTGCGTATTAATGGAGTTGGGTTGGTCCGAAAGAATTGTGTTAGAAATCTGGGTCTGCTTACGGACGCAAACTTAAGGTTCAAGGATAACACTACCAACCTTATTAGGCGGGCTTATTGTAATTTGAAAATGTTATATCATTACAGATCCTCCTTGAATGCTCATGTTAAGACTATGTTGGCCGATACATTGGTCTTGTCCCATTTCAACTTTTGCGATTCCATTTATGGTCTCTGTCTTGACAGTTTTGATAGGAGGAGAATACAGGTAATCCAAAACTCATGCTTGCGATTTATTTTCGGTGTTGGTAGGAGAGAGAGAATTTCTTTTGGGTTGTCGGAGGTTGGCTGGCTCAATATGGAAAAGCGCAGGCTTTTTCATTGGGCCTTTTTCGCTTATAAAATTATTACTACCCGCACCCCACCGTATTTGCTAAACAAAATTAGGTATCGCACTGATGTCCACAGCATTAACGTTCGAAGAAGGGATTTGATTGATATAGCTCGTCACCGTACCACTCACTTCAAGCGTTGTTTTCAATACAATTGTGCTATGATTATGAATGATTTGCCACCGTATTTCAAAGATTTGTCCCTCCGTGGTTTCAAGCGATGTTTGAGAGAGCGTTTACTAAGTGATCTTGTATTTTGAGTTGCTCGAGTTGTTCGGATAGCAGTAGTGTTATGTTGTAGTTTTTCTTTTTTTTCTGTTTTTTTTTCTTTTTTTTAATTACACTTCCGCTTTTGAAGAGTGTTAAAAATGGTGTTATGTAGGTGTGTATGGCTATTTATGTATATATGTGCACGCACACATTCTTTTTCTTCTTTGACTCATTTGGTACACCTGGTAGATCAGGGAGCCTCAGGCATAACTGAAGGTGTTACCATTTGATTTCATTATTACCAATATGTAAAATTAATATGTAAATCTAATATGATAATATAATGGAATCAATAAAGGTGTTATTATTATTATTATATATCATATTCTGAATGGTATTTCCTCCGTACGACATCTATTACTTTACGTATGAACAACTTTCTAGAATTTTTGTTAAATTTACTTGTTTTAATAACTCAAGAAATACATTCAATAATTGAAAATATATTTATTAAAAATAATTTAACACAAAGATCGATATTGCATATAGGTAACATAAAATATTTAGAAACATTATTAGATATGTTTAAAATGAGATACTTCATTTTGTAGACACACATTTATATGTCTGGGCTTATTCTTCTTCTTCGTGATATTACACACCAAACATCTATTTTAATAGGATGCATGTCAGTTTCAATAAAAACATTTGGGTTTACGGATGACCAGTGTCGATAATTTTGGGAATTGACATATCCACTTAGATGAAGTCCAGGCCTGGTCTGAGAAAAATGTGATGTCCATCAAATTATCATCCGCAAGATTATTATTAAACCACATACAAAATTGCACGCTTTTCTCAAAGTCTGTTGGCAACAATTTCTGCACAACAGATACTTTATATGGATGTAAGTGTAGGTTTTTAGCGGCCTTGTGGCATGTTCCATAAAATAGTCCTATACGAAGATAAAATCAGAATTAATAAATTTTCTGTAAATTAAACAAAGTGATACTTTACCTGACTGCGCTGATAGTTGCCTTAATGCTTTCTTAGGACTCACGTCCAGCCGTTCTTAAATATCTTCTAGCACTTCTTCTGTTAGTAAAGTAGGTCTGCCAGAAGGGTTTCTTAGATATACTCCCAGTTTCTCAAAAACGACTAATAAGACGGTTGACATATCTTCCAAAAATATCATGTTGGAATTCCGTTTCTGGAAATCGAGTGTGAAATTGATGCCTACATGAATCAGTAGAATATTTCCTCTCTGCATTCAGTAACAGTTCTCCGCTACGAAAATAAGTCTCCACAATAAACTTGTCTTGTTCTTTCGTAAATGGAATTTTTGATTACAACGCAACTTTAAAATGAAGCAAAAATGATAATAATACTCGTATAAACACAAAAAAATAACGTACAGTAACAACGAAATGTACATTTTATTGCCTTGACAAAAAGTTTCTAATAATCTATTAATGGCAGTAAGCCAAGGGGAAAAAGAGACGACAAAAAGCTTATGCATATATGACTGACAAATATGTATAAAGTATAAATAACAGAATGAGACAGAATATTGGATTGACAGGCACTTTAGTGAAGTTATGTACGAACTAAATATTCATACTACAACAATGGACGTGTGACAAACGCGTGCTAAAGTTGGATATATCGATGAAAGGTCAACCTTTTACGATCTCTCTGTACCGCATAGATATACGAGGCTGGTCTGACAAGTTTCCGAACTAACAAAACATTTTTTCCTAAAATTTATTTTTATTTTTCTTCATAGTCTCCCAGCGATGCTCCCATCTCTTCCACCCGTCCAAATAGAACTCGGCGTCTTTCTCTGCAAAATAACTGTTTACGAATGTGATAGCCTCTTCCATTGAGGAAAATCTCTGTCCTCCGGGCGCAATTTTAGATTAGGGAACAGGAGCTAGATCTGATGAATAAACAGAGTGGTTAAGCAGTTCAAACCATAATGCGCATTGTCTTAGTGAAACAATTTCCTTTTGTGCAAATGTGTCCGTTTTCAGCAATTTATGCCTTTAACTTGTTAAGTAATGATGCGTAGTATGCTCCTGTAATGGTTTTTCTTGTTTGAAGATAATTGATTAAGATAACTCCATGACGATCCCAAAAAACAGTCGCCATCACTTTCCCAGCCCAAAAAACCGCTTTTGTGTTTTTTTTGGAGTCGATTCCTCCTTTGCAGCCCACTGTTTTGACTGTATTTTTGTTTCGGGCGTATAATGGTGTGTCCAAGTTTCATGTACAGTAATTAATCGGCGCCAAAACTCTGATTTATTGCGCCTAAACAGCGCCAACTGTGTTGGAACTGTTCATTCGAACACGTTTTTGGTCTAACGTGAGCAAGCGCGGCACCCAACGCGCGGACAGCTTTCTAATGCGTAAATCTTGATTCAATATGTGACAAACACGTTCTTTGGATATAGTCATACCCTCTGCTATCTCTCTCAATTTAATTCGGCTGTCATTTAGCACTGTTTGGTGAACTTTAGCGATGTTATCATTACAGTTTTTAGACGTCCCGAACGCTCATCGTCTACCAAGCTTGTACGGCCTCGTTTAAATTCAGCTGCCCAAAATTTCTCTGTGTTGAATGATGGTGCAGATCCCCCGTATACAGAAATATTTCAGACCACCCTCGTATAAGTAGTAAGTCAGAACAAATAGATGTGCCACATATAATAATAATAATTTCAAAATACATCAAATCAGATATGTGCTGTTTCTGTACATGATACTAGGTCTCAACAGAAACATACAACTCATCATATATCACTAAACCTTTTGCAATTTTTTTGTTTCCTTTGTATTTGTACCAATCAGTCAATATCATACACTTATACAGACTGTGTCCAAAAAAAGAGACTAAATGAAATGGGCTGCCAAGTTTAACGTTCAACAATATTTTTTTTCACATTTGCTCTAAAAATGGCGTCATCTCTACGTAACCTATATATTGCATTGGACAATATTTCAGGACGAAGTTTTCATCCCGAAGTAGTTGATGAGTCCGATTCAGTTTCTTGCAAGTCCCGTAACTCCGAAATTTCAGTTATCAAAATGACAATCACTAATGTAATAACATGCATATTCGACAATTGAAAAACATAAAATGTTAAAGTGTTATACCGTATGTGACAATTTTCATTAGGTATAGGGATTCAATGTTTACGTGCGATTTATACGTATACAAGTAATGCGTGGCAACATGGCACCCCTACTGTCCGTCGCCAATCCCGGCAACAATCGACATCACAACGATTTTCTCCGATCTTCCCACTTCTACATTCAATGTTTAGCTGCGAACACGTTGCGATCTAGTCTGCAATAAAAGCCGTCTTATTACTGGAACGGGAAACATCAAATGGTCGCCGCGATCTCCTGATCTAGTAGTTTATTATTATTTTCAGAATCCTTTTTTCTTTACCTTATTTTTAATTTTATTAGAATTAATTAATTTGTTTGTGTCATGCAGCGTGAACGCAGCTTAATAATTCTCTGCATTTACTGAAAGGAAAAAGAAAAACTGCTAACCACGCTAACTTGTATTTACGAACATGCATCGGTCGTGCTGGCATTGGAAAGGAAAGAAGGGGTACTATGTTGCCACGTACTGTATGGATTAATCGCATATGGCTAATGAAACTTGACACATGCTGTATAATAAAATGCAAATGCAAAGAATAAAGTTGAGAACTAAATGCTGTACTGTCACCAAGCTGAAGCGTATTGGCGGGAAATCGTTCGAAATATTTTTTTTTGTTATATGAAATGAGACATATAAAGAAAATCTAACACAATTAATATAAATCAGTATACCAGGTGACCTAAATTAGGCATTCACCATTGCTATCTCTGTTATTGTAGCCGCTACGTAATCGGTTAAATTAGAAAAGTTGTAGGAGTTTTTCCACTGATTACGATAGTGAAAAGACATGCGACTACCGAGACAGTTTCGCGTTTTTCACTAGATGTAATACTTGGCACACATTTTGATCCTCTTTTAGGTAATACGAGGCCTATTGTTTAGGTGAAGGCCTGTTTCATTGACGATAAAAACAGACTGAGCCAGTTATAACCCGCCTTATATAGATAATAAATAACGAAATTGATGCCCGTTTTAGGTGGTCCTACTCACCCTGAAATTACTTAGTCCATATGTCATAAACTTAAAGGTGGGATGGACCACTGTTTCATTCTTCTAAGCGTAACCCAGTATTGCCATTTTTGAGGTTAGAATATCATACATTCAACAAACACACCCAATAATTGCATGCATTTAATTAAACTTACAAATAGTTGATTCCACTTAAGGGTCCTATATAGTGGATCGGAAATGTAATATTGGTTGCATAGCACATAATTTAATAAGCCAAGAATGTCCGAGTACTTTTTACACATAGGGAATATATAATAAATATTTGAAATAATAACTCAATATCTAAGCGAATAAAATTCATTTATGACCAAATATTTACACATTTGTAACCGCGGGAAACATTTTTACTAGAATAACAATTCATTGTAATGTGGGTTGCCTAATTTTAATTTATTTTATATTCATTTAAAACAAAGTAAAGAATAGTTGAACGAAAAATAAGTGCAGAGCGGGGTAGCTTTTTATTCAATTTATGACGTGAACCCAAGCAAACAAATCTCCTGCGAAGGATTTTTGAGAAAACATTTTTTTTTAATATTGTGACATGTTAATTAATTTTCTTTAATCCGATAAGTTTTTTCTAAATTTGATTCTTCAGCTGGGTATATCACTAAATTCTTCATAAGTTGATGTTGAAAGGTTTTCTCCAATTTTAAAATCAACAAAAATATCTTACATATAAATCTGCTATTTTTTCATTGTTGACAGATCCACTATATAGGACCCTTAAAACTGCGTATCACGCAAAAAATTTCTAGTGCCTTCAAATGAATCACTTCACCATAAACACCATGTATGTTAAGCGAAACAAAATAAAACATTGCAATTCCTTCTTTGAATAAGTTAGTTGAAGGTTTTCTTACTGTTTACTTGCTATTTCCCTATGAACCTATAATAAAATGTTCTTTGTGTGAAGTCCCTTTTTTGTTATGTTTATTTAAAGTTTTATAAGTTACTGAGCTTGCTTAAGTCACTAGATTCTTTTTATGAGAAAGGCATTTTCTTGTCAAGGGATTTTTTTCTTTCGGAAAGTGTCGTGATATATTTACAAGAAAAATAAGTAAGATCTAAGCTATTCAATTGATTCCCTCATCACGGTCATTATTTAAAGACTGGTATTTGCAGCGTGGTTATTAATAGTAACTTGGCGATTTCAATTCGACTTAATAGAAGCGTGTATTTACATCATTACATACCCATGGGATAGAAAGATAGACGTTCCCGACCGGCGAACTTGATTCTAACGAAATGTGTTAACGGAATATATAAATATGAGATGGGCAAAGATAAGAGAAGGAGAAAAGAAAAGAGCCCAGAAGGCATTCGATGCACCGTAGAGACCAGTACTAACATACAAAAACATGCTCATACAGGAAGAAGACTGTTCGCGATGATACTTTTGAAATATTTACCATTATGCAATAACAATGGACGTCGTTTGCATTCGGAGGCTTTTTTCTTGATCGTCCCGACATGGAAATGAATTTAACGGTCCACCTCTAACAATGAGATTTGTGATTTATTGACGCGATATTGCCTCGGACAACACGTGTAAAGAAACTATTGAAAGTCACTTATAAATATTTTATTATTTATATAATTGTGTTTCCTGGTTTCCTGTTCTTGGGGAAAAAACTATATAAATAACTGTCCATAGGGTCTGGATATATAAATAAGTAAATAGATGGTAAATTATAAAAGTTCTTATTCTTGAAAGTGAATAAAAGTGACGAGTGTGTTGCTTAATACTAGGGCTTATCTACCTAGCAGAGTGGGAGATAAGCTGGAATCCTTCTCTAACTTTTTCTTCTTGGATGAATTCGTTCAGATTGTCATTTTGTCATTTTATATTTCCCTTTTGCGGTGCTTCTGTTACCGTATTTATTCACGTTTTCTAGAACTTGTTATGAATTATTTTTTCTAGTTTTTGCTTCGAAGACTTGTTTCACAATTATCTTCTCTGGCATCTATCTAACATGTGCATACCAACGCAATTATCCTTTTTAATTTTTTTTTCTTAGATTCTGCTTTTAATTGTCCATTAAGAGGGGCGTTTACCAACAAATAGAAACTTATGCAACTTATATTACTCGTGGGACTGGTAGACGCAAGGGGGTGTGAGTAGGTGGAGGTAGACGATATTCGGTTCTGTCACAGCACTTCGGTTTTATTCACAGATTCTGTCATAGATAAAGGAATACTATAGATGGGAAACATAATGTATAAAGAATGAGTACTTACGGAACTGTTGATGTTGTTGATGTTTTATAATAAGCCAATTTTCGCTTGCCCATAACTGTTATATTATTATACACTCGAATATTATAGGTATATATGACATTTAAATGCGAGTGACAGTTTGTAATTAAACTGTCACCCGCATTTAAGTCTGCAATAGCCGACCGATTCCGATAGATTTTCGTCTTCGCTAGGACCGGTAGATATACCGTAAAGTGGGGATAGACGACGCGATTAGCTTGGAAAAACCTCGTGTAAAATGTGTGTGACAATGTTTACTGTTTAATGTTTTTTATCTTTAAAAATAATTACATAAATTTGATTTTTTCTTTATATCAAATGTGCAGCTGGCGCGTAGAGGTCGTTTTTTTTCTTTTGTGGACCAGCCTTAGTTAGTAGACATTAATCAAATTCATGAATTTTTGTGGTTATTTCTAAAACACATAACTTTCTTAAGAAAATAAATTAGTACAAAAACTGACCTTGACATTATAAATTTATACCTTTTGCATCACTAACCCAAATTTGAGATTCTAAAATTACAAAATGAGTTTAAAAAACGCGAAACGGCGATGCCTTAATTTTCGATAGGTAAACGCCCCTCTTAATGCAGTTTGTAAATTTTTGTCTCCTAGTTTTGTTATTGATCTGTCGATGGAATCTAATTTCTGTCGCTCTTATTCTTTGAGTTTATCTTTTAGTCGTTGTCATGTTTCTGATCGATATTCAATAATTGTTGTAACGTCTCTTGTATTCCAATTTCCTTAAAACATTTCCTTCTTAACCAAGAAACTATTTTTTATTGATATGAACAAAATCCATCTCAAATCTTAAATTGATTAATCGCTCTTCTTTCGTAACTTTACTTTCTGTTTTGAGTTTTTTCTTGTCTTTAGATTTTAGCACCATATCGTTTATAGCACGCACACTTTTGTTAACTCGGTGAGAGGAAAAACGACCTGGATCATCCACCTATCTCCAAAGCATCTCTGCTGCAGAAGTGTTAGAACAGCTCGATTATTATTGGCAGGTGCCCCATCCCGTTGAAAATAAACATTTGGGAAGTCGCTAAATCCACACTGCCGAGGTATTCTTCTAATAACGGTGTTAGAATTTCTATGTATCGTTCTCCTGTCATGGTACGGTGATAAAAATATGGACAGGCGATTGTGGATCCAATCAAACCACATCAAACATTAATATTAAAACGTATGTATGTGGATTACGCTGCTGAAATAATAGAAGATTTTCTCTACTCCAATATTGATTATTCTTTCTATTGTACGAAGCGCTATTTGAAAATTTTGTTTCGTCACTCCACAATACTAGTTTGGTCTTCAGTACATTTACGAATAAACCACACACAAAGCTCTAATCTTTTCGATACATTGAAGCGCTCTATCATAATTTTTTTGGAACATCAAATATGTTTCCAGAATATCACATTCTTCAATATGTTTGAAATGCATTTTCAAAACTATAAATAATAAATTATTGATGTCAATAATTTATTATTTATTATCACCCTGTATAAAAATGGGTCTAAATCAATGTCTAAATACTTTTATATTAATGTATTTTCAAAATCTTAACAAATCTGTGTTATATGTATAATTTGTAAGATTTACACAAAAAATTAAGGGTGGTCACCACACGACTTTCTTATACGAATGAAAGTATCAAATTATAGAATTTTTAGAATTTTTTGATATAAAAATTATTCAAAATCCTATTATAAACACTTTTATTGTCTTAACAAGTCTCTATAGAATGCATACTTTGCGAGATATTCAAAAGAAAGCACTACTCGCTAAGAGTAAAAGTGTTACTTCCGGTCCGAATTTTGAAATTTGATTTATACAAAAAATAATCCAAATCTATCTGTAATTTTTTTTTAATATAGAATGCATAATTTACGGCATATTTGCAAAAAATCGTTATTCGGTAAGAGTAAAAGTGTTAGTTCCGGTACAAATTTTGATTTTTGTTTATACAAAAGGTACTGAAAATTAAGTTCTCAATACTTTTATATTCGTAACGTACCTGTCTAAAAAGCATGACTTGCAAAATATTTGCAAAAAACTGATTTTCGATAAGAGTAGAACACCTACTTCCGGTAGGAATTTCGAAAAACTTTTTTAATAAAATTGTTCACAATCTCAATTTTAGGTACATATGAATTCTTTACAAATTTGTTTAAACTTAGTAGTTGACGAAATATTTGCAAAATTCGATTTTTTCACTGAAGTAAACTACTACTTCTGGTCTGCCGATATCAGGGGACTTCAAAACGTGGAAATCTGCAAAAATCTAGAGGTCGTTCTATAGAATTTATTAAGAGAATAGATGTATTTATAATAGGATTTTGAATAATTTTTGTATAAAAAAATTCTATAATTTGGAACGCTCATACGTATAAGAAAGTCGTGTGGTGGCCACACCTTATTTTTGATAAGATTAAAGACCCACTTGCGGATAAAAATGTTGAAAAATTTACTTCAAAAAATTGATTAATAAAAATTTGTCTAAACTTAGTAGTATATTGAAAACATTTGGTCCGAATTTTGAAATATTTTTTTACTAAACTTATTCCAAATCCAGCTCTAAATACTTTTACACTTATAGTAAGTCTGTATAGAATGCTAAATTTGCGAGATATTTGAAAAAGACTAGTTTTTGATAAGTTAAATGAAGTTCTGGCAGAAATTTCAAAAAACTGTTTTTATGACATTTCTCTCAACATTACTTTCGCATTGTTTAGAAATTTATCTAAATTTAGTAATAGACGAAGTATGGCAAAATTTTATATTTTCGCTTAAATTTGTTGATTTGACTGGGAATCTAATCAGTTCAAGGTAGTTAGATTATTACTCTTAAATATAAATAGCTGCAACCGTCCGGCCACTATTCGACCACTTCTGCCTTATCAGGGTCTTCAAAACGAGGATATGACAAGTATTTCTTATATGTATCTCACAGTAATATTTGCGTAACTATAAAGATTTTGAAATAAAAAATAAATAGTGTAAAAGTCTTTGAAATGATACTATTATACAGATAAAATTAAAATCATAAAAGTGGGTAAATTTTTTATTTTGCAGACTTTTTATAGTTGCAATCATAACAACTCTACCGATAAAAGTATCTTAAGTGCATAATTTGCAAAAAAACTGAGCAGTTGAATATTAAAAAAGGTACCTTTTATTATTTTATAATGATTGCAAATTGTACTTATAAAATAGGTTACTAAACATGGCGCCAAATTGTCTAATCTATCACAAGTAATTGAATTAAAAAAGCACTAAAATGATCATAAAAAATGCTATGAAGAAAAACACACCGATTCTACTTACGTTAACCATTGCATAGCTACTAATCATAAATTCATTGATAAATATATTTTACATATTCAAGACAATGGCAGTAAACTAAAAATTTCGAAAGCAATAAATACACGTTAGATTTAATTTTAAACGACCAGACTAATGTAAATTAATCCCCACTTCTCTCAATGCAATTATAACCACTTTGTCATTCTGTATACCATAGTCGTCAAATTTTAATTTCGGTTTGCACTTCTATCATATGCAGAAGATGACCTTATGATATGCAGCGATGCCTGCTTGCTAACAGTGGTGGGAGAGCAACGCAGTGGCGGGGGACCCCCACGCCTTACATTTCATAACAAACGTTTGTCGAGTGTAGCAGCCTCGCTTATGTTTATCTTTAGTTTATTTCGTCGCGCTCTTTTCCTCTTTCTACTTTCGTATCAGAAATTAAAATATGTCGACCCCGGTATATAAGTATTTGTAATCTTGTACACATCAGTCTTCACCTGATGAAGCCATTGTATGGCGAAACAATATTGTAGAGTACAATAAAAATATTTGAAACTGTCAATTAGTTTTATTTTGTTTTTCGCAACTAAAAGAGGTTGAACACAAATTGTTTCGTGGTTTATTAATAAGGACAGAGATTAAATTAAATAATAAAGATAATAGGTTTTTACGAAATGATCGCCATAAATCTCCCTTAGATACATATGCATCTTCGGTGTATATCGTAAATCACATCTCATTGGACATTTCTATATAAGTATTCCAGTCATATATTCCCGATAATCTACTATATTTTACACTTCATATACAATCATTTCCTTTCTATCATCTACATAGATCACGAATTGTGTGAATAACACCCGAGAAAATTGCCTCTTTCCTCGTACAACGACCAGACAAAACTCACCGGTCACGAACTTGTACAGACGGATGGCTGAATAAGTGAAACGGCCAGCAGACATAATAATAATAAATATTACCCATCGTTTAAATAATGGTGCCCCCGAGTGATTGCGTTCGGTTTCTGGGAGAAAATATCCGAAAGAATAGGCGCGCGTGGAGGCAAGAGAAATAAAACAAGCAGAACTGGCAAGAGATGAGATAACGAAAGGAATCCCGTACAGCGCGCGGTTTACTTCCTTCTGCCACGAAGTGAGGTCTAAACGGTCACCAGAAGGACACGCATAATTAATTGATGTGATTTAATCTGTGAAGTCACCGAAAGCCAGATCTTTTTTCTACTCTTTTTCTGTTCTTAATTTTAGTATGTAACATATGCACAACATGTAGAGAATAATATGGTGAAAGTGTACGCGATGCTATTAGAGATGATTGTTGATTTAAGAGTTATTACTATGTCATTTTTAAATTTATATGCATAGTTACTTTTTGTGTGTTCTATAATTAATTGTACTGTTCATAGTAGTACATAGCATAAAGGAGTTGGAGATTTATGAATGAATTAAAGCAATTAGTATATTATTGTGGTTATTTTTCATTTGAAAGTTTAATTTATGTACGTTATATCATTAATTTTACAATTCATGAATGGTTTAATGGTCATTTAAAAGAAAGCTACATTACACGTCAGTATTACAAAAATAAATACTTCCTTATACTACGTATAAGAAAGTAAAAAACATCGAGGACATATAAGTAAATTACAGATAGTAAAATATAAAGATATAAAATTCTAAAGTATAAATTGGGAAATATATAGACAAAATATGTATAAAAAAGTGGACACCACACGACTTTCTTTCGTATGCGTGTTCGGATTTTTTTATATTTACAACAGTTGCTTTACTCCACTGACAAATTTGTATAGAATTTGCGAGTATTTGCAAAAAAAAAAAAATCTATTACACCCTGTTTCAGAATAAGAAGGAGTGATTCAAGTATTCCGCCAAAATCTCATTGCTTAAAATGTTGTAAACAATTGGGCATGATATCTAAACATTTGAAATTGTAGCCATTAGCAATGTCAATAATTCTAAATTTTATTATTTTTTCTAATACGTGTAAAGAATTTGTATTAACAAAATTATTGTAGAAGAATGACTTTTTTGATTAATATGTAAAATCTACTCAAAATTAACAATGAATGCGATGTTAGACATAACCTATTTCGGTCAACTCTTTTAAAATTTATTCTGAAAGTGTGTCAAAATTGCATTTTCAAAGTTCTAAATATGTATATACAAAAATTAGCTGCAGAAATTAGTATGATTTACTGGACCATAATAAGTCACTTTCACTATCACTATTTTCAATACAAATAAGATGATTCTACGATATTATCCACTATTCCATCATAGATTTTTTTCAAAGTTGGTATTCTTTCCACGCTACGTGAATGATCTATGACTATTACAGCATTATCAAGCAATTTATATAATACCTATTCAAATTGTTTCTTCAAAAATTAGCGAACATAATTAGGGAGATGCATTTGCAGCCGAATCAGATTTACAGCGCAGACGAATCTGCATTGTTCTGTAAATTATTGCCAGATTGTATAATGGTCCATGCAAAAGAAAGAACGGCAGGTCTAGGGAATGTCTAAGGAAAGGATAACTTTCCTTCCCTGTGCAAATGGTGATGGCTCACACAAACTAAAAATGATGCTTATTGGCAAATCAACAAATTCGAGAGTATTTAAGAATTGTGCCATTCCAGGTGAATATCACGCTACTAAGAATGCGTGGATGACGTCGGCTTTATTCGTCAAATGGTTTTGCGAGTCTTTTGTCGAACAAATTAGAACATTTCAGGAAGAAAATAATGTGAGTGGCAAAATACTTTTATTATATAATTGATAATGCCCCGAGTCATACAATATAATTGATCAGTGATGATGGAAATATCGTAACTATGTTTCTGCCGCCTAATTGCACTCCCTTCATCCAACCGGCGATAGATCAAAATGCCATTCGACTAACTGAAATGGGTTACCGGTAGAGCGTCTTGACCCATGCTTTGTCTTTTCAAGAAAAAAAAATGAATCTAAAGGATGCCGTATTTCTGCTGGCTAGTTCTTAGGACAAAGTAACTCCTGACACAATTCAGAAATGTTGGCAGAAAATATTTTTTTATTCAGACAATGATGCGTCCGACTCTGGTTGGGATTCAGAAGTTCTGGTTCCATTTTCTCTACTCAATCAAAGATGTGAATCAGTTAGTGATGAGCGTAGTGAAATTGACGAAATAACAATATGCTGCAAAACGTTACAACTGGGAGTAATCAACTGACGGAATCAGAGATCTGTGAATGGATAAATGGCGATAAAGAGAATTTATTGCATGCCAAACAATGCAGTATTGAACAAATAAAACTTAGTGAATTTTTTAAATCTTAGTTTTATAAATTTTGGTTTTTGCCTTATATTCTCCTTACTTTTTATACACGACGTAACGTATTTTAGTTTGTATATAGAATTAGGAGTATTTGTTTTGCTATAATATGTTAGTTTGTATTTGAGTTTGTAAATCCCTAAAATACATATTTTGCGTATTACTTTTTAACTTTTAAAAAAGGTTTCGATAATGCGTATGTTTCACTACTTCGGATTGCCTCGGTTTTAATTGATCTGAATTAGCGAAGCTTTACTGTATGTAAAAAAACTGTTTTTTAATAATAATATATATATAACAGTGTAAGTGTTATTTTGGGCGAAAATTTTGCAATTGATCATATATAAAACTTGTTCCAAATTAAGGTTTATATACTTTTACGCTCTTACAAATTCTACTACACAGTGTAGTACGCTTGCAAAAAACTCTTTTCGATGAAAGTAAAAGTGTTACTTCACGTTAGAATTAAGGGGGAGTATCCACTACGTCAAGCAGTTTCTGCCAAATCCTGAGTTTATTTTTTAAAATATTTAAGCAATTATTTTTGTACATTATTTAAAAAAAAATAAAAGAAATAGTATGGCGTGGTCTTATTCCGAAAGTATATGTAGAAAAAGAAATAAAAAATGAAATAAAAAAAATATCCAAAAATTGACGACACTATCATAATTTAAAAAATATTCTAACTAGGTCCTTGAAAGAGTAGAAAAAATATTTTCACAATTAAACCTGTGATTTGGCAAATAAAATTAATTTGCTAGACTAATTGTTTGAGAAACTTTAAAGTGAAACATAGGTAGAGTTTCGGCTACCAGGCGGAGTTTCACCATACGAGTTTTATCGGTTGTAAGAACTCTAATACAGACACATAGATAAGGGCTTTACGACCCCCCCCTCATTTATAGTCCTTGTTAATTTAAATGACACATGTCTAGTGTCGTTCCAACAAATAAAACGCACAATCTGGAAACAGCATTTTGTTCCACCTAATTAGGTTTTAAATATTTTCATACTTAGTCTATCAGTGCTAAATGAAAGAAAAGGGTAAATAAAAAATAGAAATGGACGCAGAATAGAGCCCTGCGGGAAATAGTACGTTGAAGGCGTCACTTGATCTACAAAAAAACTCTACTGGTACCAAAACAACTAGCGAACCCTTCCAAAATTACTAATTTAACGAAGTATTTAAATGGTTGCTGCAGATTACAAATTTGCGTTATAATTTTAAATTTTAACACCAATTTAATATTAATTCAGTTAATTATACAGAAGACACATTTTTAACGCTTCAAAATTCATGAAAACTCTCAGATTCTAAATAAACATATACATGTAAGATGTCCCTAACTAACCACTAACGTAGAAGACCTCAGAACTAATTCTAAATGTGATGTAACGATTCTTAAATTAATGAGGCTGCTTGAGTATTCCACGTTACATGTATGGAACAATGTAACAATATCTTTCGATCTTTATTGAACTTTTAATCTAATTTTAAGTGTAGGTGGTATTACATCCATTATAGACGTTATGTCACATCCCAACTCATTAATGAATAGAAAACATTCTTGGAATCTAATTAGTTATTCGATTATTCCGACATATTTATAGTTATTTACGAGCTTGTAGCATACATTAATTGACACTGAAATTATACTGCAGGAACGACAAGTGTTTGCAATTCAAATTCATCATGAATCTATTAAAGACCAGTGACTTAAACAGACGCACATTTCGTTTAATATTTTATGGCTGCCAAATTTTCAGATACAGCTTTTTTTCGCACATCTTTCCTAATGACATTAATAATGAAACTTAACATGGCAAAATAAATTGCGATTGCCAAGTTTAAAAATCTTATCGATGACAGAAACGAGTGTAAGCGGGAAGTGAAAAAAATCTCAACAATATCCAGTGCGTCACGTCTAAATACATATCTCCGCGCCTATGTGATCGCGATTGGAGTCAACCAGTGTTTTAGAACAGATTTTCTTATGTAAACCATCATTTGAATTTGTTTATGTTAAGGTGATAGGTATGTGGCTATAAAGTAATTTGCACCATGTGTTCATTCATAATTCGCATATATTGTAAACAGAATTTGAAACTGGTAATTTTGTAATTACTCTGAAAAAAGATCTGGTCGAAAAGATGAAAAAACTCAACACATTGGAATTCCCCTATATTCCAAGGTTATACCGGGTGTCTGTTTAAGCCCGGCCATCGGCCATATCTCGGCAACCGTTTATCGTACGCCGCACAGTGGTTCAGAACGCGAAAAACGCGATCGAAATTGTGAACTCCTTAGTTTTAACAAATTTTACATTAAAAGTTGAGTAAGTTTATGTTTTTGGGTATGTTGAATCTGAAATTATTCATAAAAAACACGACTTTGTAAAACCTACCCTAAAATACAACCCTTAAATGCGAAAAATTCATATTACATAAGAAGAATATTTTTTAAACAAATTATATAGTTTAGTTTGCAAATTCGAAGCATTC
Source organism: Amphimallon solstitiale (assembly GCA_963170755.1). NCBI lineage: Eukaryota > Metazoa > Arthropoda > Insecta > Coleoptera > Scarabaeidae > Amphimallon > Amphimallon solstitiale. The sequence continues at coordinate 176,196,131 of OY720676.1, forward strand.
GTTTGTATAAATAATAAACGTAAAGATAGTTTCAAATAATTTTTATTGTTTTACTCAACAATATTGTTTCGCCAAACTTTAGCTTCATCAGGTGATGACGGAATAATGTTTACAAAATCATTACACCGTTATATATACTTATTTTACATAAATGTCGTGGTTCAAAGAGGAGGTGTTTTAACAAATTTGGAAAGCCAGTAGAGGGGAGTGATTTAAACCTGTTTGTTTGTTTAGTGCCTGACCTATTTTTGTTATATCTATTAATTTCTAAAGCTTCAAATTTCAATTAGATATAAGAAAATAGGTCAGGCACTAAACGAACAAATCACTCCCCTCTACTGTCTTTCTAAATTTGTTAAAACACCCCCTCTTTGAACCCCGGCAATTATCTAAAATAAGTATATATAACGCTGTAATGATTTTGTAAACATTATTCCATCATCACCTGATGAAGCCAAACTTTGGCGAAACAATATTGTTTTGAGTGAAACAATAAAAATTATTTGAAACTATTTTTACGTTTATTATTTATTCTAACATGGAGTTCCAATAAGTAACATCCCGTTCAATTAGTCATTCGTTTGTCAAAAGCACCCCTTAATGCATTGAATTCGACATGTTTAGTAATTTGTACTTGGTTAAAAAAAAACACTTAAAACATTCTCAAATTATATTGTAGAAATTTTTGCTTTTAGAATATCGTGGTAACTTGGATATAATTTGCAACCACGTTTTAAAGCTGTTGCTCTAATAAGCATATATTGCTGCTTCGTAAAACCACCCGAGATAATAAATGATAAAGCGAAGAAGCTAGGTGTCCTGGCATTTTGTTTTTGTTCGGGAATCCTCCATTTTACCATTATACGGTTGCCTCTAGTTGGTGTAGTTGAAGTACTTTCAATTATCAAATCGGCAGTACTTTTATCTCCACTTTCTCGTACTTTCATTGCAGTAGCATGCACAAGTTCTTCTACGGAAGTACTTTTTCTGAGCTCCTCGGTTTTACGCCTTTTTATAACAACAGAACTTTCAGCAAAACTCTTTAAAGGACGACCTCGAATACCCGAAGTTGATGGTCGATCGCAGTAAAAGATTCAGGAAAAATAATTTCTTCTTGTAGCCAAACTTTATGCTTTTTCATAAACACACTTGATGTTCTATTGGACGATTTCCAACTACGAGTAAAGAATAGAACAGGAGAGAGCATAACGTGGTGGCGAAATAGGTATATTTTAGACGGAGTTACCACTTTCGGTAGGTCAGTTATGTCCGGTTATGTCAAAAATGACATTTTAGTGTTTCTATAATGGTCAATTGTGTGGCTTGTGGTCGTTCTAAAACGGCAAGAACAAAGAATATTAATTTTTCTCTTCATCGGTAAGTTACTTCATTGGAATTCAACATAGGCAATAATAATTTAAAAAGAGGTATTTTAAATAAATTGTCATATATCTGACATGTTTGATTATATGTTCAGTGTCGTAACATATATATATCCAAGTCATTTAATATTTGTTATATTTTTGACGCAGATATCCTTTAAACCAGTTTATAATATATTAAAAAGAAGAAAAGAATTGAACACATAATACACTCACGATATTTCTTTAATTATTTCTGGACTAACAATCTATTTTAAATGATTATCGAGAACACAGGAAGTGTACATATACCCTATACAAAATATTTATGCACGCCTAGGCATTGCGGCGGCCATATTGAGTTACCAAATTTGGACAAATATAATTATTAAGGAGACTCTCTCCTGTTCTATTCTTTACTCGTAGATTTTCAATATTGAAAATATCTTGGAAAAAACATGTGTTCAAGCCAATACATAATATTTTTACTTGATTTATCAATCGACTTATTTTCTTCGCGTCCATTATGTTACAACTTTAAAAAAAAATATTGCAACAAAAACATAATCTTTTACAACCACTTTAACGTCAGAAGTTTTGAAAATAGCGCACAGTAATAATGGAAGTAGACTGTACAACAGGTTACCAGAAGAACTAAAGAGACTACCAGCAAGCAACATTAAGTTCTTTAGGAAGAAAACCAGAAGTATGCTAATCAGCATGGAATGTTATAGTGTTCAGGAATATCTACCTCATCCGCCGCAAATTGTCTGAATTATTGGATTATATTAAGCGTAAGTAAAAGACAAACGAACAAAATTTTATTTATCAAAAAACTCTTCGCTTGGCTAAATTTGATAAATTTTATGAACTTAAACGAAGATACCAATTACTTGCAAGGTAAGGTGAACTTTCATTTGCCTACATGTAAAACCTACTTTTGCCTCATCTGCGAACAGGTGATGTGTTTTTTGCAAGTCAGTTGCGGTATAATGTATTTGGCACACATCATTAGGCCCGAATGATGCCACCTTGTTTGTGTATGATGGAACAGTTGGCATGAATTTTGAAGGCAATATATTCTCGTTAAGACAAATCTATTTCAATATTCATGGAACACAACACAAGCATACTTTAGGTTTATTTAGTGATGGTTGATCAGAACAGAACAGACACTATGGAATGGTTGGTCAAAAAAAGTAATGTGTTACTTTTCTGTTAAACAGCATTCTGGTCTTCAATATTACGGAGAATACAGAGAGACGGCAAATGAAGATAACATTAGTGCCCCATACGATTTTTTTTTATAGTGATAAGCTTAATTTATTTTAAATAAAGATTGGTCACCAATTTTTCTATACTTGTGTAAAAGCAGTTTTTTTTTCAAAAACACCAATATCATATACAATATCATATACATTTGTGCATATCTTCATGGAGCAGACGTAATTAAATAAATTTCCTTTTTCTGGTTCTGCATATTGTAATGTGTAGTCAGTCTATTGCTGCTTAATAAATATGTCCATGTTTGAGTGGACACGGAGCGATTTTGCATTGTAGTATTGCTATAGTTTGTTAATTGCCTTTAATTTTTCTGTTTGTTATTATATTATTATAGTTACTTACACAAATATCCTTGGATTTGTTGGACTGGCAAATGGCTGTGGAGCCTTTTAAGGTACTACATTTGAATATCAGATCACTGCTGCCGAAATTAGAAAGATTAAAAACTATTTTATATGACTATAATTGCGACATTTGTTGTTTATGCGAGACATGGCTTTCAGACAGTGCTTCTGATGCACGTTTATATATACAGGGTTATTCCCTAATTAGAAAAGATAGAGACTCGCGAGCGGAGGGTGTGGCGATATATTGTAGAAATCAGTTCCGATATAAAATACTGCAATCCGGTGGTGGTATTGAACAATTATGGATATCTATTGTATTAAATGCGCAAACTTATAGTTTTGGTGTTGCTTATAGACCATTTCATTGCAATTATAACTTTTTTATTAGTGAATTAGAAACTAGTTTATCTGCATTTATTCCAGAATGTGAGTATATTGTATTAACAGGCGATTTTAATATTGATCTCAACAATATCGGTAGTTTAGCAAGTACGACACTCATAGATACGATGTTATCGATGGATATGGTTCAGGTTATATAATCACCTACTAGAATTACGTGCAATACTTCTACTTTAATTGATTTAGTCTTCATATCTAATAGAGACTCACTACTAAATGCTCTAGTTGAGCCAGTTCATAATCTCTCCGATCACGAGCTGTTGGTCTGCACCTTTAAAATTCAGTGTAGGAAAACCAATGTTGCTTGGCGTACATATAGAAGTCAGAAATATTTCCGTATGGATATATTTCAAGAAAATTTATATAATACACCGTTCCATTTAATTTTTGATATGGACGGCGTTGATGAGAAAACTGATTTTTTTACTAACAATCTCAAATCTCTATTTGACACCCATATGCCTTTAGTGATTTCTCGGTTTACCAGACCTCCAGCACCTTGGATGACCGATACGATAAAACTTATGCAAAAATTGCGTGACAATGCCTATAGGAGATTTCAAAAAAGTAAATCTGTACCGCATTGGAATTATTATAAATCACTGCGTAATACTACAACCGAGGCAATACGTCGGGAGAAACGTGCATACGTTGCATATAAACTTGGGAGAGCTAGCGACAGCAAAGAATTTTGGAAATTGCTGCGAGGTATGGGAGTAGTTGTTTCTAGGGGAATTAGCCTACCATCACATATAAAAAACGCTGGTGAAATAAATGATTTTTTTGTTAACTCTGTTCCAAATTTGCATCAGGATGGTGCTGTTTTTAATGATTACATGTCAACGCGTTTACTTGATGTTGATTTTCAATTTCAAACAGTGGATGAACAGACCATTTATGAATTAATTTTTTCTATAAAAACTAATGCTGCCGGTATAGATGGACTTAATATAAAATTTATTCAATTATGTACACCTCATATTGTCTCTTATCTTACGCATATAATTAATGAATGTATAACTACCGGATGCTTTCCAAGATGTTGGAAGCTTTCACTGATTACACCGTTGCCGAAGAGAGCTGATGTTCGTGAGTATGGTGATCTTAGACCAATAAGTGTGCTTCCCGTTTTGTCGAAGGTTATTGAAAGGGTTATTGAGCAACAATTACGAAATTACGTGTCAGAAAATAACATTTTACCTGTAACACAATCGGGGTTTAGGAAAGGATACAGTTGTAATACTGCTTTAACAAAAATTGTTGATGATATAGTTATGGAAAGTGACAGGGGGAGGTGTACGTTGTTGTGTTTGTTGGATTTTTCAAGAGCCTTCGACACAATAAACCATGATTTGATGGCTTCAATTCTTCATCACCTTGGTCTGGGTTCAACTGCTGTAAAGTTAATATATAACTACCTTACCGGCAGAAAGCAATGCGTTACTATTGATAACAATATCTCCGAATATAAAGCGGTTGATTCTGGTGTTCCTCAAGGGTCTATTTTAGGTCCATTATTGTACACAATATATACTTTTAATTTTATTAACTATGTGCGTTACTCACACTGTCATTTCTATGCTGACGATACTCAGCTGTATTGCTCCTTTGACAAAGGAAATTTTGAAGATGCGTGCTATAAAATGAATTTAGATATTGAAAGTCTAGTTAGAGAGTCAAAAAGACATTCACTACGCTTGAATTCTGCCAAAACAGAATTGATTTTGTTCGGTCCAAAAAGAATTAGGTCTGATCCTAATTATCGTTCTAAGGTAAAAATAATTGTTGATGGTACAGCTATTGCTTTAAAACCCTGTGTAAAAAATTTAGGTGTTATTCTAGATGAGAATTTGAATTTCTGTGACCATATAAATCAGTGTACCAAACGTAGTTATGCAGCCTTGAGGGTGATATATGCTAGTAGGATGTTTATTACAAGACATGTAAAGAAAGTATTGTGTGAGTCTTTAGTTTTATCGCATATGAATTATTGTGACTCTTTATATCATGCATCACTTGATTCTCGAAATGTTCGTAAAATACAAAAAGTTCAGAACTCTTGTTTGAGATTGATATTTAATGTTAGACGAAGATCTCATATATCACATAAACTAGTGGAAGCAGGATGGTTGAATATGTTCAGCCGTAGGCGCCTACATGCTGCTAGCTTATATCATTCCATTATTTTAACTCAAAAGCCTCCGTATTTGTATAGAAATATTACCTTCAGATCGGACGTACATAATATAAATATACGCTTTAAAGGAACTTTAACTCCGCCTGAGCGTAATACTCAGTATGCTAAAAGATGCTATTCCTACCAGGTGGCGTATATTTATAATGCTATTCCACGGGATATAAAAGAAACTTGGTCCGTAAAATTGTTTAAACTTAAGTTTTATCGGTATCTCTTTCGTGGGCAGCAGTGATCCGGTGTTTGTGGATTTGCTAGTCTTGCAGATGTGTACTAATCACAATCTATCTTTAGGTTAGTTATTTTTAAGTTAAGTTAGTTTAATTAGGGTTGAGTGGAAGAGCAGTAACTACGTTAAGTAGCGAGCTGAACTTCGCCTTATTTTCTTTTTCTTGTTATTTAAATAATATAAAATTATACGAATAATGTAGGTTCATGCCAGGGGAAAATAAAAGGCTATTATTATTATTATTATTATTATTATTATTATTATATAAAATATGGGCATTAACAGCTTACTTGACTAACTTAACATTCAAAGGCAAACTTGAGCTTAAACGGCAAATATCAAGCAAGGAAATGGTAAAGTTTTTTTAATTACGAGGGCGTATTTTTATGTTATCTACCTAGCCATGAAACAAAAGAGTGACGATGTCAAACACATTATTGAAAAATTGCTGTCACTGTTAGAAGTACATTTGCTAAGTTGTGTTTAGTTTATGCTGTGTATAGAGATTTCAGCTGGCCCATTTCTCGATAAAATGAGTGAAACTAAAGTTGAACATCGCAGCGTAATAAAGTTCCTGACAAAGGAAGGCAATGGTCCAAAAGCAATTCATGAAAGAATGGTTGCTGTATATGGGGAAGATACACCATCTCATTTCCAAGTAAATTGGTCTAAACTCTTTTGATGGGGCGGAGACTCAATCAATGATGACCCAAAGTCCGGACGACCCGTTGCAGCTCGAACTGAAAACATTGTGTGAAAAGTCGAAAATTTGGTACTGAAAGATCGGCGTGTAAAGATCTCTGCCATTGCCAATGAAGTCTGTATATCCGAAACAAGTGTTCTCAAAATTTTGCATGACGATTTGGGTATGAAGAAGGTGTCTGCACGGTGGATACCCAAATTGCTTACACCTGAACAAAAACTGTGCAGAAAAGTAGTTTCTCAAGAAAATTTGGTCAAGTTGGAGAGGGACAAAACATTTTTATCTCGAATTATTACCGGGGATGAGACTTGGGTATATTGCTGGGACCCTCCCAATAAACAAGAATCCATGCAGTGGGTTCATAAGGGCTCTCCACCACCAAAGAAGGCCAAGACACAATTTTCTGGAAAAAAACTGATGGCAACTGTTTTCTGGGATGCTGAAGGAGTTTTGCTTATTGAATATATGCCGAGAGGGTCTACCATAAATGGAAAGGCAAACAAAGTTCAGCAGATAATCAATGACTGTGGGTTTATAGAGTTAAGGCATCCACCTTATAGCCCCGACCTAGCTCCGTCAGACTTCTTCTTATTCAAAAATTTAAAAAAGCATCTCAGAGGGAAGCGTTTTGTTTCTGATGAAGAACTCAAAGAAGCTGTTGAAGAATATTTTGCGGGGTTACCGAAGCATTTTTTTTCTGAGGGTATGGGGCAACTGGAAAAAAGATGTAATAAGTGCATTAGTGTTGAAGGGAGTTATGTAGAAAAATAAGTTTTTTTTGCTCTCTTATGTGCTTTTTCTCATGGCTAGGTAGATAACATAAAAATACGCCCTCGTATCTCAAAATAGAAAAATTGAATTTTGCTTGTTTCTGCCAGAAGCTCCTGAATTGTAATTTAATCAATAGCTTACAATTATAAAATTAAAGAAATAAAAATAAAATATAAAAAGTCCATACTTCATGCTTTCAAATACCTTGCAGGTTAAGGTAGATGGCGCCCATGTCTTCTTAAATTAAATTTCATCCATTAAGATAAGAAACTTATTTTATTAAGTAACCCGTTCTCTCCTCGTATTGCCTTGTAATAAAATCCGATAAATCTCCTACATTCCAATACATCTACCTACTAATGCATCAATAAAATAAAAGCGTATCATATTTCTCCACTAAAAGCTCCCAACATCGACCATCTGCCTTGCTAATATCACTTTCTCCCGTGCCCAATTCAAGCGTGGGCGTCTCGACTAATCGTAAAAGAGGGTTCCTCCCTTCGATATTCGACTACCCACGTGTAAAATCAAACACACATACACGCGATGTGTACCAAGAGACGAGATGCCATCATTTTCGAGATATCTCGGGTAGTGTGTTACCTCTGTCAATGACTTTTATAGTAACCTACCCAAGCAGCATCAAAGTGACGGGAACTGAGACCGGAACTTGGACTCGGTAACTGTTACGTAACTGCTACTAAATATTTGACTTAGCAGTAAAATTTACTATAATTCAGATCTTATTAGTAGCAGTCACGTAACTGTGACTAGTAGTAGGTCCTCTATGGTCCCATAACTTCTTAGTAGCTCTTAACGTATTTGGAACCACACGGCTACTAAATAAGATTACTTTAAAGTTATTGGAACTTTAAAGTAGAAAACGATAGTGGCCATAACCATCTTGTATTACTGAAGTGTGACTTTAAAGTTAGCACTCCTTGAAAGTTACGCTCAAAGTTTTTGCTACGTTATCGGAACATGTATTAATTACTTCAAAGTTACGGAACTCTTTAGTAATATTTATAGTAATTTCGGCGTTCTTACTACTCCGAGATGTTACTTACAGGTAATTTTCACTTCCGTATAAATTCAGAGCGACTACATAGTTGCAGTTACTTTTAAAATATTACTACAAGGTAAGTTTCACTTCATCGACTTTAATAACAAAGGCACTCACCAATAAGTATCGCTCGTGTCTGTGAAATGAAACTGCGTTCGAAATCATGGCGTCTGAAAACAAAATTCGTGGCAACAGAAAGCCTATAGACATTCGTCGATATTTTATCGAATACTGAGGCTTCAGCTGAACGCTCTTCATTGTAATGGCGACATTTCCGTACATTATAGCCACAGGAAAAATATAACTATTGCAAAAGCATCAGTGTCATCAGTTCAAACGACTAACAGTGGACAAGCCTGTCAAGCAGAACCAGAAGTAAGAGGATGTGAAGTCGGAAATAATAACTATAACGAAGATGATGTGAAATTTGTTGAAAATTTTAAAGATAAAATCTACAATTATTAGGGCTATGATGAGTTATTTGTTCCTAAATATGACGTTGATTATAAAGACGAAATAATAGTATATTCGTCAAAAATTTCATTCTCGCAACAGCTTAGAGAATGGTCTTTATTGCATAGAGTAATCGACAGTTCAATCAATGATCTACTGCATATGCTAAAGCCGATTAATTGTTTTTCGGTCTGTAAGGCATCTTTAAAGTTGTTAATATTCGATAATTTTATGATGTACGAATAATGTACCCAACTCTCCGCGGGATTGCATCTTAAAGTCTCGCTACGTGAATGATTTGAGTTGTGCGGCCAGTACAATACTTTGTCGTTCTCCCATTTCTCCATTCTTCTCTTTCGTAGCCAGAACTTTGAAAAAAGCTATTTTTACAATAATTCACTACCACTAACCGCAATCATATGTGTTAATTTTAGGTTAAGTTCCACGTGGAACTTTGAAGTGGCACCGGGAACCTTACAGTAGTGTGCTACTTCATGGTAGTCTTAACGAACCTGCACAACTTTAAAGTTACAGGGACGTGGACCGATTGGTCCCATGTACTACTTTGTAGCAACTATAACTTTAAAGGAAATATTTGTAGTGGCTGCTACTACACGATTACTTTTATCAAGTACTATGTACTTTAAAGTCGCATATTTCAGTAATTACTACTTGTAAGTTCTCTTGCGCAAAATTCGCCATATTTATCGAGCAGAATTGCGACGCCATTGCTGTTCATGAACGTTGAATGACGTCATAATACTGATTAAAAATTAATTTTTCTTGAGAGCTGTACTAAAAGTACCAAATCAATGAATATTTATTGGTTTAGAATGTTCAGGAATAATTTAAAAACAGATACACATGCCTAGATGGACAATTTCGAAATTGTACAGTATATTTTTTAAAAAAGTTTTTTTAAGAAAACGTATATTTTAAGGGCGCGTTGTCATTTTTCTAAGTACCATCATCATATTTGTCAGAAAACTTGTATTCGCATATAACTTTAATACCCATGAAATCCTTTAAAATGATCAACGCGTGTTTAATATTTCTAATTATTGTGTGTTACTACTCACACCATCAACGTGTACTATTACATTCTACCATCAGTTTACAAGCCAGCTTCGACAACGGAATGAGATGAGAATATAGTTGAAGCTTTGCTGAAGGTGTGCGACAGAGAGCGACTGAGAGTGTCAGAAAACTAAGAAGTTCCGTTACAGTTGCTGCCACCACCCTGCTACGTCGCCGTTACGTAGCCGTAACGTCCGGGAAACGTCGCGGAAGCAGTTCCAGGGACGTCGCTGGAACGTAGCTACTACCGAATAATTATTCCCCATTTTGGTCCCAGGCACGTAATAGGACCGTTGTCACCACGTTCCGGCGACTGGTGGCGAAAACTTTAAAGTTCTTGTGATGGTCGCCGTTACGTTCCTACGACTAAAAATGTTGCTTGGGTAGTCCGTGAGAATGCGCGAGACATCCATATAAGGCATGCACGCGGTGAGAACACAAGAGATGAAGCCAGAAGACGAAGTCGAAGTTGAAGCTCAAGAAGCACGAGAAAAAAAACTGCTGTCGTAGTTATATGTATGTACGTATACTTTGCCGTTGTTCTTCGCTATGCTTGGCGCTCACTAAATGACGAAGACTATGATCCTTGTCTCCGTATGTGTAGAAGAACTGAAGAAGTAGAGGAGAGTCGACATTGTTACGCGTTTTTCAAACTGAACTGGTTTTCGGTCACTGGCAGCGTAGGAAGACAACTTTTTCCCTTCCACTAATCAGGCGACATTCTGGTACCGAATTTCAAAGGTCTACGTGAAGTTTCTTCTTAATGAATGATATGATGGTCTCGTTTAATGTACTCTTGTAACTGTTTAATGGTTGTATCGTTTGTAATCTTTGTATTTATACGACTATAAAATTCTAATATTCAGTATATTATATATTATATATATGGATATGTCAGAGTATAAGAATATATTAGATGTGTACAAATATAACAATAATAATATTTTTTATCGCCAACCGTCAGTAAAGCGATGCGTAACCATAGCGTTTCACGGAGGTAAACAAACACTTTATCGTACTGTACAATAAAGTACTTTTACCTGCCGCTAATATTTGTCAACGTAGCCATGACTGATGACTTTAAGCATAAATCGTTTGTCACTGTCATAAACAGTCATAAGTTATTATATCTTTATTTTTAGAATTAACAATTTTCACGGTTGGCGATAAAATTTTGTATGCACCACGTCAGTAAAGTACCTTCATCGAACTCGTCTTCACTCGCCGCGCTCGCTTCACTCGCTTGGCTCGTAAATCAGACTCGTTCGATAAAGTATCACTTTACTGACTTGGTACATAAATAATTATTATTTGATAATATACAACGAGTCCCTGATAACATTCCCAGGATGGGGATCTTGCTTATTATAAAAGATACAGGTTTGGTTAAAATTAGATGAATTATTCCTAAGGACTAATGAAATTATACGATATTCTCCACTTTCCAAAATTTCCATGTATTTCAGGACTAATAAAAGAAAACTAATAAAAGAAAAAGAAACATGTCAAATTTCATTTCGCAAGTCATGGTTTTTAGAAAGGCACCTACATTACGAAGTATTTATAACTTTCAATACCTTTTGTAAAAATTCAACATTCGAACCGGAAGTAACACTTTTACTCTTATCGAATAGCGATTTTTTGCAAATATGTCGTAAATTATGCGTTCTATATACAGTATGTCCACGGATCGAGTTCCAAAGAGGAAAAACTTTTTTATTTTGCATTTTACAAGAAAAATGTATTCTTGATGAAAGTTTTTGCATTTCTCGAAACGGCCAAATCAGTTTTAACCTTTTCAAAATTTCTTTTAGTTTAAGATAAAAAACGAAAAATTGGTCGTTTTATTTGAAAATTTTTTAAAGTCCTAGAAATTAAGTTGCGTTGTCATGGTAATTATCCATATTTAATTATCTAATTAACTGTCAGTTAGAAAAATCAACCATAATAGTTGAAAATGTTGTCAAAAGACCAACGAATTTACCTAATTCAATGCTATGGCAAAGGTAATAAAACGATCCGTCTAGTTGTCGAAGAATTTAATCAAAAGTTTCCGGATATTTACATCTCAAATAGAGGTGCACGAGCATTGGTCAAAAAATTCCTATCCACTGGTTCCATACTGGATGTAAAGAAAAAAAATATAGCACGCGATGATGACAACGCCGCCACTCTTCTTGTAATGGATTCAGTACGGAACTATCCCAAACTTTCTTTGCGGCGCAGATCAGTCCATCTGGGAATTAGTAAATCGCTCATTCAAAAGATTTTGAAACAAAGGAAGTTCCATCCCTACAAGCCCATTTTTAATCATGCATTAGAACCCGGAGATCCTGCGAAACGTTTGTATTTTTGTCTGTGGATGGGCGCTCAAATTATGGATAATCAATACTTTTACCGAAATATTATTTTTTCTGATGAGGCCACGTTTTCTACTAATGGTACTGTTGCATCTCAACATGTGAGATATTGGAGCGATTACAATCCGAATTTTCGCATGCCTCACAATCGACAATATTCGGCAAAAGTTAATGTGTGGTGTGCAATTTCTTACCATGGTATCATTGGACCATATTTTTTTGATAATACTGTCAATCAGCATACGTACTTGGATATGCTGCAAAATTTTGTTTATGAACGTTTGGACGATCTACCGATTAATTACCTCGTAAGGTGTTATTTCAAACAAGATGGTTGTCCGGCTCATTATGCTAGGATTGTTGTTGAATGGTTAAATCAGCAATTTGGACAGAATTGGATAGGTCGAAATGGTCCCGTGATATGGCCACCAAGGAGCCCTGATTTAACAATGGCTGATTTTTATCTTTGGGGTCGTTTGAAGCAAATAGTTTATGCAAATAATCTTTCTCCGAACGTAGAAGATTTAAAGGAGAGGTTTAGAGACGCTGTGACGTCTTTAACTCTCGAAGAAATTCGAAGAAGTTATAGAGAATTGCGCCGACGGCTAGAATTGTGCGTTGAAAAGGGCGGTGAATGGATTGAGTAAAATAGTTATTAGTTATATCATTTTTGTTTTTGAGTTTATGAAAAAATTTTCAAATAAAACGACCAATTTTTCGATTTTTATCTTAAACTAAAAGAAATTTTGAAAAGGTTAAAACTGACTTGGCCGTTTCGAGACATGCAAAAACTTTTATCAAGAATACATTTTTCTTGTAAAATGCAAAATAAAAAAGTTTTTCCTCTTTGGAACTCGATTCGTGGACATACTGTATATTTATCAAGAGTTACAAAAGTATTTAGAGCTGAATTTGGAATATTTTTTGTATAAATGAAATTTCAAAATTCGGACCGGAAGTAACACTTTTACTCTTAACGAGTAGCACTTTCTTTCGAATATCGTGCAAAGTATGCATTCTATAGAGATTTATTAAGAGAATAGAAGCACTTTTACGATTTTGAATAATTTTTATATAAAAATTTGGACTTGAAGTTACACACTTACTCATATATTTATTTTTCTAAGAAGATAAACTATTTAAAACAATTTAGAACAATTTTGTATAATTAGAAAGGCTCATACGTATAAGAAAGTCGTGTGGTGGACACACCTCATTTTTATATCCTCTTTACAATTATATAGCATATGTGCTATCTATTTGTCAAAACAACTAAGACAATATTAAAAAATGCCATACATGAAATCGCAATTGAATTTAATGTCACTTAAAAATTATTTTGTCCAGAATACTTTTGTGTCAAATTGTCAAAATTGGAATTATTAAGTAATAGTGAAAACTTTGATATGTAGTTTTTATATCCTGTCATAAAAATAGTATAGAAGCAAAACGGATGTACTTCAGGCTCTATCAGACAACTGAAATTAATTTTGCTAACAGTAATTATTAACGACAAATGTTTCGTCAATACACTGATATATTAAGTATTGCAAAATTGTAGGAATACTTTCCCTATCTAGCTTAGTTTTTGTCTAACTTATACTTAAGTTTGAGTTTTACATTTCGCATTGAAAACATATTGATATTTTTTTGATAAGAAATGAAAACTATTGATTTGGTTATTTTAAATAGTACAAAGTGACCTTAACCAAACTTGATTCAAGATGCTAGGGGTGTTTTAAATGTTAAATTATTCTGTTTTGAGATTATAAACTCTGAATATAATACCCCTTTTAAAGGTAAAAATCAAAATTTATTATATGTATTTTTGATATAAGATACAGCGTACCCCCTCGTATCGTAACAAAAAATAGAGGGACGAAAATAAAATATTTTTTTGTAAATAATGTAAAAAAAAATAATGATTGGTATTACGATTATAACTTAGCGATATTGCGGAAAAAAAATCTTGAAAAATACAGGATTCACCGACATTAGAAAATGAATTATGTAGCATCTAAACTTCAGATTTGAGATGTGAAACAACCCACAATAGAAGTACCTAATGAGATGATCACTTGTTGTTCCTGGACAAAACAGAGCCAAATTAATTTACACTTCAATTTTGATGGGTTGTATGAGTTATATGCACTTAATAATCAGTGGGGGAAATAACCATTTACAAGCTCAGCGTTTTAATTCGCATGGGCCAGGAATATCTTTCCAGTTGTCATTTCCACAGGACATTGTGTGGGTTCCTATAAGCCATGTTTCATAGAAACCTACTCCAATGGAGACGGGCAGTTTTACATCACATAATACTATTTCTCAAAAAAATGATTAATTTCTTTCAGTATAAGTACAACAGCTATAGAACTTTAAGTTTTTTTTTATAGTTTTAGTAAGGTAAATTTACTTTGCTGATGATCTTATTCTTTTTCTTTAATATTTGTTTCGATGGATAATAAAATGGTACTGTATTATTTATATATGTTTTACATATATGACGATTTAAAACCCTGACTCACAAGCGCCCAAATAAAAATGGTCGTATTTCTCCATTATTTTTATATAGTGCAGTTACGTCTACAAGTTAAAATTTTACTGAAAATTTATCCCTAAAAAATATTAATATTTGAAATTTAGGAACTGCCCCTTTTTAAGATATTGGGCCTAAAAAGTGAACATTGTAAAGGTTGAGCTATGTTTGGTGGTCCTTAGGGAAAAAGGACGATAGCCTAGTTATGACACTTTGTGAATTAATAGTCCAACTGGGTACATGTAAATATACAAAGTTTGAAGTATTTTTACCATTCTCCAAAATATGCTTGAAATCAGACATTTGAGAGAAACTATTAAACATTTTATAAGAACTATTTCATGTATTGCTTTGTGAACATTTCATGTAGAAAAGAATTATTTATATTTGGACATGATAATTCGAGTATTAAAAAAGTTATTTTTGAAGTGTCAATTCATTCAGAATATTATATGCAATATACAGGGTGAGTCATTAGTAGCCGCTTCTTCGATTGTTCATTTGCGTCTTCAATAAAAGAAAAAATAATTAGTGGAAGATCAAGGGTTGCTTGTGGCGCATATTGTAAAAATACTTTAAGCTCTGACGCACTTCCGGTTTCACGGGAAATGCACGGAACTTAATTTTTTTAAATGACTCACCCTATATATTTTTGGATTTTCTTATACTGCTTTAAATTCTCTGTTCAACTGTTTTTCTTTTTCAAAATTGTGCCAATAGTTTTTGAGTTATTAATTTCTTTTGAAAATATTTGACCAAAACACGTGTTCAGGAAAAAATCATTTTCACATTGTTTTTAAAATTAAAAATATTAACTTTGGGGGTGTTTGTAGCCTAGAAAATTCTGCATCATTTGGTAAAATTGCACTCGACAATACCTCAAAAAGCTTTGTTTTTTCAAAGCCTACTTCCTGAAATTTTCACATACCAAAAACTTATTTTTTTTAAACCCAGTTTTTTATTGAGGCATTTTGTTCCTTTTTTTATTCTCTTTCATTTTTGTTAACAATATCCTATAGGTACCTATCTTTTGTAATTTCTGAGATAATCACTATAATAGTAATTAGCGGTCAATTAAGGAACTGCGGGTGCTGTCCTATGCACCCAAATATTCGTCCAATAAAGGCTGGAATGTGGCTGACTGTCTGAGTCAACTGTTAAAGAAAGTCGGTATAAATTTATTTCAAACTTATAAAAGCATCGCTATTAGTTATCATCCAAATGAATTATTCTTTTGAAGAGTTAATAGATATGATTGACGTTTTGGGTGAATCTGAAAGAAACTCATTGCTAGCATCCACACTTTATGCACAGCTATCCCTGGTAGAAGTCAACCGAAGCCAGAAACCTTTGAAAGTATAAAGTGGGCGGTTTGAGTGAACAGAAAGTATTGAATATGAGAAAAGAACGGAAAAAGCAATAACTGGTGAGGATAAGACGTTTATGGTACTTGCGAGTGTAGTCGAACACCCCCATATTAGTACTACGAAAATTAGTCGTCAGTTAGATGTAAGTCAAATTTGAGAATCCAGAATAATTGATAAAGATGAAATTCACCCGTAGCACATTCATACACAGGGTTAGATGAAAGAAATTTTCAGAGTCGCTTACATCGTTGTCAATTGGCAGCAGATAAATTATCCTGGCTTTCTCAATTTGTTGTTGTTTACCAACGAAGCCACCTTCTATTAAAGAGAATACGTTCATCGTCACAATTTCCGTTATTATAACACATAAAGCCCCCCACTTTATCACACCTGTAAACTTTCAGAATCGTTGGTAATTAAAACTGTGGGGAAGAATTCTGAGTAGTTACATAATTGGACCTTATTTCTTTGATGAAAATTTTAATGGAGGAGAGTATCTTCGCTATCTACGGAGGGATTTTCAAAGCTTTTTGAAGACAACTTCAAATATGTCAGTAATATGACATTGCCGGAATTAAAAAATTGAAATGCGATGCTCTTCATTCTGTAAAATTATTACTTTTGCGATAGTTGGATTTAACATTTACGTTGTTTGACAGTTGACTAAGGAAGTCAAGCACCATTCCTGCCTTTCATTGGTTGAACGAATATTTTGGTGCATAGAACAACAGCGCTCGTAGTTCTTTAATTGGCCGCTAATTGCTCCTATGTAATTATCTCAGAAATTACAAAAGATAGGTATAGGACATTGTTAACAAAAATGAAAGAGAATAAAAAAAGGAACAAAATGCCTCAATAAAATACTGGTTGTTCCATTTAAAAAAATAAGTTTTTGGTATGTGAAAATTTCAGGAAGTAGGCTTTGAAAAAACAAAGTTTTTTGAGGTATTGTCGAGTGCAACTTTACCAAATGATGCAGAATTTTCTTGGCTACGAGCGCCACCAAAGTTAATGTTTTTGCTTTTAAACACAATGTGAAAATGATTTTTTTCTGAACACGTGTTTTGGTGAAATATTTTCAAAAAAAATTAATAACTCAAAAACTATTGGCTCAATTTTGAAAAAGAAAAAACAGTTGAACAGACAATTTAATGCAGTACAAGAAAATCCAAAAATATATAGGGTGAGTCATTTAAAAAACTTAAGTTCCGTGCATTTACGGTGAAACCGGAAGTGCGTCAGAGCATAAAGTATTTTTACAATTTGCGCCAGAAGCAACTATGGATCTTCCACTACTTGTTTTTTTCTTTTATTTAAAACACAAAAGAGCAATCGAAGAAGCGGCTACTAATGACTCACCCTGTATAAAAAATGTGACCCTTAATTAATCGTGAGGCAAGCAGCATGTTTAGCTAACGTTTCTCAAGAAATCGCACGCACGAGACCACTGTTCTAGGCTGCATGAAGATAGGCTTCGATAATTAGATCACAAGAATTTGCGCCCACCAAGACTAAACGTACAAAATCAACCAAAAGTTATTAGAATAAAGCTGCATTGGAGAAGAGATATATCTTATGAAATAATAGTACTTCATAACAGTCAAACCACAAAGAATACGTGTTTTCTAAAATCTCAGAAGCGGACAATAACCCGAAAGATTATCTATACCAAAAAATCACCAAAAATACCTAATCAGCCTAAACGGTAAATGAAAAGTAACATTGTTATAAATATAAATACCATAAAACGTAAGGAAATTATTATATGTGAAGATTGTTATAGAAATCTCTCCATTACCGTGGTCGTATACGATTGTCACTATGCGGTAGAATTTTATATTTCTACCTCTTTATTCTCACTTGATAAACAACACTATTTAAAACCGATGATTAGTAGAAGAAAGGTGTTGAGAATTAAGGGAGCTTACGCAGAGGTGCCGACTAACTGCCGTGAGGTAGGACGTAAGGGGGTGGCTTCATATGCGCTAATGTAAATTCCTCCGATGTAAGGTATTCGTTAAAATAAAACAAACAGCAGAAATTTTTGTTTTTCTTATTATGTTTTCGCATTAAATTGAATACCAAGGATTAATTAAGGTTTCGTTGGAACTACTTTCTTATAATTCAAATTATTTACTCCTACATTTCACTCTTAAAGTTGGCAAAATTTACAACTTAATAACACAGATTGAGAAACTTTATTTTAAAAACTAATTGCAGTCGAGCATGAATTGAGCCTTGGTTTATGTGTGTTTTAAATTTCGTTTTGATATTTCGTAAATAAAAGCGGTACTATTGTTTTAACGAAACCTTGTAAAGTACAGAATTTACATTGGCGTATATGGCGCCACCTCCTTACGTCCTACCTCGCGGCAGTTAGTCGGCACCTCTGCGTAAGCCCCCTTAATTGTCGAAATGTCACTAATACACATCACCTGAAGTTTCCATTTCGTAAATAGTTACATATTTTTCTAACATAAACCATTTTATATAAATAGCTACTTGGTTCAAGCTGATAATGACATCTCTTTTAAACAGTGGTCTTGAGCAACTGGTTATATATTTAGCATCGCGTTAATAAATGCATAAACATAACTTTAACACAAACCCGACGTTCTAATATCTTCGAATTTGTTTACCTCTATATTCAGGTTATAACAACTTACATAGGTTATGGTCGATTAACAAATGTTTTCATTAGAAATTTGCATAAACTTCAGCGCAATCATAATGGCGTTTTAAGTAACAATAAATTAAGATCATTGCATGTTTTCTTTTTCAAAAATAACATAACTACAGTAAACCTTCTTGTCTTCGCTCTGGAGCATCATCATCTTGATTGTATAAACCAAGTGTTAGAAGACCTCTATTTTAGAAATTAGGTCGCGAGCTCAGGCTATAAGAGGTTGTTTCTTTTTAGACATCAAAAAGTATAAAGTTTCCGTGGTTCATATTTCAGACAAACATAACCTATAAAATGCTTGGTGGTTTTGTTAATTTTGCATTCTTGACTACTTTTCGCATGTGGCTATTAATAATCCGACATGTATTCAGTGTCTTCCCAGAAGAGAAAACGCGAGATATCGAGAGAAAAAAAAAAGTAGTTTCGACCTTGTCGAATGATGAAAATCACAAATACAAATAGATTTTTCTATTTATAAACCCATTGAACGTGCGAGTTCTGTATTTACATTGTACGTTAAAAATTTGTATATTTTAACCGGTTAATTACTTCGCCATGTTTGTACTAATAAAATATATACGTTCATGTCTATTTACCCTAACATAAAGTTACATAAGTAAATTAAGTACGTTATTCGATTACATTATTTGTGTTATATAAAATTATGTGTGTGCGCTTGTATATATATGTTTTATAACACATTGCAATGTAATTCATAGTTCTGAAGGAAATGTGAAGTAATTCAAGGACTTTCGGGAAGATGGAAAGTGTGTCAATGTTCCTGTTTTTTTTTTGCCGCTTCAGTTTTCGTATTCGCATTTGAACTTCGAAAATGTTGGCGTACATATGTTTGGCGACTAAGAATAAAATGTGGGAACAATGATATCTAATATAGTACAAATGATTACGTATATCTACTGAAATAGATGTTACTATTTCTGGATTCATTGATTAAATAACTTTTAATATTATACAATTACATCATTACTATTGACGCAAGGAATATTAATATTAATTCGTATGTAAAATTACACTTGTATCAGTATATAGTACTTAGTAAAACACATACGTTAAAGTTTATAAAACTTATAGTGCATATTATATGTTTCACCATGGCCAATTGGATCTCGTTATCGATGTACGCTATTAAGGCCGTAACATAACGTCGATTTACATTGCTGAAGTTAATTCTGCTAACCTTTATCGTCTTTTATGTAACGCCATCTAGTAGTATAATAATAAACCCAAAAAGAATGATTTCTCAATTTTATTTATTAAACTTTAAAATAACATTAACTTTACAATAATGAATATTGTTGCGTTTTCGGGTTCCAATAAACAACTCGTGCAATTATTTATTTAAAAACAGTCTGTATATTTATATCACTTAAAATTAATTACAATATAAAAATATATAACTAAAGTATCACACTTTAACTAATATTAATAAATTAAAATTAACACTTGTATTTATTTATTTCTATTACTAATATCTCTGTCCGTATTTATGTAACACTTCTATTTATATGACACGGCACTACTTATTTATTTCTTTGGCTACCGCTATTTATTTCTTCGCACTCGAGACTACTTAAGCACGTCTTACTCCCGAATTCATCCGCAATTACTCATCCCGCAATGAATTCAGCCGCCTTATATACGTATGCGAAACATCTCGAAGCATTCGTGTAAAACTCCATCCTTTTCTCGATGTTTGAAGAACATTCCATAGACATTCTGCCTCCGACACCGTACCATGCGTAATGGATGATTCACGCTATTTACATTTCGTTTTTATACGTCGCGCTAAGATGATTTATGGTCTCTGTTTTTGTCTTCATACACTCATTTCGTTACATTGCCCCCTTCTTAAAAACTGCGTTTCGTCTCGAAACACGCTATTCCATGTTCTCGTTGCTGGCGGATGACGAAATCCACACCGGGACCCACGGATGCACCCAGCCGTCTTGTGGAAATGGCAATCCACCGTCCCAGGCTGCACAACGGGCTGATTGGGCCGACAGCCGCACACGACCATTTCCATACCAGTATACCGAAACACTACTTCCAGCATGTTTCTTACTGTTCTCCATTCCAAACGGTCTAATCCGCAGCCTAGTTTCGGAATTGCCAGCCCCCTTACATTTTGCTCGAGTGTTCGTCCTCGTGAATCGACAAGGGATTCCCATAAGCTGGCTCTCTAGGTTTTCCGGCAATTTGTCGCACATCCGCCACTTCACCGCTGTCACGTTTATGGTATGAGGCCAATTGGTTGAAACGCACCACCCCTGGCTCACTATGGGGTGTTAGTCTTATGCGACAAACCACGTCATCTATTCGCTCTAGCATTTCGCATGGTCCCTCCCAGTATTGTTGGAGCTTTGGGGACAGGCCTCGGCGACGCTGAGGACCATATACAACCAAACAAGGTCTCCTTCTCGGTAACCACCTCTCTTAGCTTGTACGTGGTAACGATTCTTCGTCCTGTCGCTGACATCCTGAGTGTGATGGCGTATTCGCTCGTGGGCATCCTCCAACCTTCGCCTGGGTCCGCTGACGTAGTCCTCTCCATTTTGGTTCCCCACAACACACTTGAGTAGATCATCCTCCACCTTCAGAGAGTCCCATTGAGCCCAGTAGGATTCCAGTCCCTGTGAGCGAGGAGCCACTTCTTGACACGCCGGTCCGCGACCAGTACCTTTCCAAACCAAGGTCTTCATCAGCTTCTTGATCGATCCGCAAATTGTCAGGATGCCACTGACCGTTAACCACGGTTGTTCCGAATGTGTTGGCCGATTTTTCTTTTAGGCGGTTGCTATGCCTGCAGTCTTCTGGACGTGGTCTTCTTGCAACAGCATCAGCGTTTTGGTGTTGCACAGATGCAATTCGCGCTATTGATTTTGAGGCTCCACGATACAGGGTCGACGATTGCCTCTTCTCATCGACCCGTTTCAGTTTTTGCTGCTCCGCTATGGTTTTCTTGAGCTTCTTCCCGCATTTACTATGCGCATGGCCCATTTCCATTTCCATTTCCATTTCCAATTCCAGCATCGGAGCGTTCTTCTCTTAGGTTGCACCTGATTCACCAATCGTCGGACTACCTGTTCCAGGTGTTCATGCCCATACATCATCTCAAGACGCTTGATTAATTTAAGGTAGTCTTGACACTCTTCCGGAAGTAAGGTCTGCAGAACATCACTGGCCTGTCCTCTTAATGACACAATCAGACCAGTATCTTTCTTCGGGGACGTCCACCCATTTGCTCCTGCAGCGGCTTAGAATTGATTCCGGTACGTCATCCATGACGTCTTTCCATCGAAGGTGGGAGGTTTTACCTTTGCCTTCGCTGTTCGGGAGATCTCCAGGCTTCCGTCAGAGATGTCATGGGGACCGCAGTCGTCCATCGCTGGCAACTGAAGCTGAACCCCAAACTCGTCCCCCATTCCGAACACGCGCTCCT
Organism: Amphimallon solstitiale; assembly: GCA_963170755.1. Taxonomy (NCBI): domain Eukaryota; kingdom Metazoa; phylum Arthropoda; class Insecta; order Coleoptera; family Scarabaeidae; genus Amphimallon; species Amphimallon solstitiale. The sequence continues at coordinate 176,218,424 of OY720676.1, forward strand.
CAACTTTCTGTTCTACGGCTTCGATGGCCTCAGAAAATTCTTGCCTCCCATTCGATGAATTCTTTTAAATGTCTTCCTTAAAAGCAGTCTCGAGTTGTTTTGAATTACTTGCAATTTCATTTCTTAAAGCTTTTGAATTATTTGCTATTTCATCTTTCAAAGCTTTTGAATTATTTGCAATTTCATCATTTAGAGTCTTGAAATGTTTTACAACATCTTTTAGAGTCTTCATATCAGTGTCGAATTGTTTTGCAACTGCATCTCTTAGAGTCTTCATATCAGTCTCGAATTGTTTGCAACTGCATCTCTTAGAGTCTTCATATCAGTCTTGAATTGTTATGCAACTGCATCTTTTAGAGTCTCCGCTATTAAGCTTAGATCAGCCTGCACTTGAAACAAATATTTCTCGGGATCCTCACCTTCATTTATTAAAAGGTCACGAAGCCGATCCTGGAGAATTGTTTTTTTCCAGACGTATCTGCGTCCCTTTCCTCCAATTCTGCCCTTAACTCGGAGACCTTTAGTTCTTCCAAACGTTTGGTAGTCAATTATTTATTTATTTATTTATTTGCACTTATGTTTACCCCACACTGACACCAATTGTTACGTTTTCGGGTTCGCAATAAACAACTCGTGCAATTATTTATTTAAAAACAGTCTGTATATTTATATCACTTAAAATTAATTACAATATAAAAATATATAACTAAAGTATCACACTTAAACTAATATTAATAAATTAAAATTAACACTTGTATTTATTTATTTCTATTACTAATATCTCTGTCCGTATTTATGTAACACTTCTATTTATATAACACGGCACTACTTATTTATTTCTTTGGCTACCGCTATTTATTTCTTCGCACTCGAGACTACTTAAGGACGTCTTACTCCCGAATTCATCCGCAATTACTCATCCCGCAATGAATCCAGCCGCCTTATATACGTATGCGAAACATCTCGAAGCATTCGTGTAAAACTCCATCCTTTTCTCGATGTTTGAAGAACATTCCATAGACATTCTGCCTCCGACACCGTACCATGCGTAATGGATGATTCACGCTATTTACATTTCGTTTTTATACGTCGTGCCAAGATGATTTATGGTCTCTGTTTTTGTCGTCGTACACTCATTTCGTTATAATATTAATGATTTCATAGCAATGAAAAAGATATAGAAAATTTTTAAAAATTCGGACCGGAAGTAACACTTATACTTTTATCGCATAGCGAGTTTTTGCAAATATGTCGTAAATTATGCATTCTATATATATTTATCAGGAGTATAAAAGTATTTAGAGCTAGATTTGGAATATTTTTTGTATAAACGAAATTTCAAAATTCGGACCGGAAAGAATACTTTTACTCTTAGCAAGTAGCATTTTTTTTGCAAATATCTCACAAAGTATGCATTCTGTAGAGATTTATTAAGAGACTAGAAGTACTTAGAATATGATTTTGAATAATTTTTGTATAAAAGAATTTTCAAAATTCGGACTTAAAGTAACACATTTATTCACAGGCGTATTTTTTAAGAGGATAAAAGTATTTAAAGCTTAATTTACAACAACTTTGCATAATTTGAAATGCACATATGTACAAGAAAGTCGTGTGGTGCACACACCTCATTTTTTTATGTATGATAAGATGATAGATAAATGGTTGTCGTTTCATCTAGATAAGATGATAGATAACAAAACTTTTATCTAGATAAAATCATCCAGATAATGCACAACACTGCTAAACAGTAATAATAATTTCTATGGTTTCTAATGAATTGAACTTGTATATTGTTATTGTCACCAGTTTACAGTTTATAAATACCTTACAAACTTGCTAACTTGAACGTACAATGAAGCAGTTATCTTTGACATAAATATCATGGAAAATATCTATTATCTATTTGCTTTTTTCCATTGTGGGTTTCTTTATTACCTATAAGTCTAAACAATATCTATTTACGTTTATACATGCATATAGGCGAGGCATAGTTGTCTACATGTCGGTTTGTTGTTGATTATTGTGTAATACGATACGCTCATTTATCTGAAGCTGTCTAGAAGTTCAACGAGCTACGGACTTAAAAGTGGGTGTAACCACGTTCGTAAGAGTTGGTTACTATTTGTCTTAATAATTCCGAGCGTTAAAGGTATAGGAAATACACACAGTACATAAACGGGATTTCTTTAATTTCATTTTAAAGTCGTTATCGAAATAGTAAATGCACTGATTGAAAATTTATGACCGCTATTGATTCATTAATTATATAGTTGATAAAATAAGTTTTATTGAGCTATACAAAAATGATAAAGATAAGCAGTGGACCTTTTACAGGCACTTAATATATGGAAATTTTTAGATTAAATACTTAGTTTCAGAAATGATTAAAATGCAATACAAAGTTAATCATTGTTAAATGGATTATACGGATTGAATTTAAAATATAGTACATACAGTAAGAGTAATGAAGATAGAGCTCGTTCATTTAGAGAAAAACTAGAACATCACGAAAAGCTGCGCAAACCATTAACAAGTTATTTATAAGACGCCTCTTGGGTGGAGAAAAATGAATATGACAAAGAACAGTTTTTGTAGCTCTTGTTTTTGTGATATACAATAGATGGAAGTATTTTAATGAATTATGAGAAAACAATACATTATTATTACCTATGCCAGAACAATGAAAGTTTATTTGAAATTTTTTGAATGACGGAGAATATCTGGCAGTTGGTTGGGTCTGGTGACTTCATGAAATCGTTGACTTTTGGCTTGCCTCTTCTACGTTAGTTCCGGAGCATCCTTACATAGAGACTAGCAGTAATCTGCAAGCATTGCTTCATTCCAACGGCCATTAAATCTTTTCTCCTTTACAGAAATACCCTAAACGAATCTTTCTCTGAGTTACTTACTGACAACGTCAAATGTGTTTGAAGGGATATGTTGCATCTGAGTTGATGGTATTTTTGCAGAACTACTGTAGTTTCATATCTCTTGTTGCATAAAAATCCATGAATCATCCACTTCAAATTTCGGTCAAACGTAGGATCCTTTATAACTTGTCGAATTTGTGGCCCAACAAAAATATCTTCCTTAACTCTTGCATCATTTAATGGAGGAGAATTGCTTCTTAATTACTTAAAGGTATGTTCTTCTCGGTTCATTCGTCAAACCCAGCTTTATATATGTAACGGTAGAAGGAGAATTTCTTTTTTTATAATGCGGCAGTATTTAGTGTACCCCAGTTGCATTCTTAAGAGAACCGTGATGACTTTTCGATCGCTACAGATTTTCCACTTCTTTTCAGCATACTTCAGCTCCTTCATGTGAACCGCACGACTAAAAAAGACGGTTGCCATTGTGAAGTAATACAGCTTTCAAACTAAGCTTGAATGAGTTTATGAATTGTTTATCATTTGGATCATGATTTAAATTCAAATATTTCATCAAGGCATGAACTTTGTAGCAAACAACAAGATTGTTTTTATCATCAAAAAAAGGAATCAGATCTCTATGACGATCTCTGTACTGTAAGTCCCAGGTATCAAGTTGGACAACTTGTCATTACTTCGACAAATTAATATCTCGGATGCGATCACTCAATTTCGCTTGACTAAGTCTATGCGGTTTATCATATTTCTCGTCAAAATCAGAGTCATGACATGCTGCAGGCTTGTTGGGTTATTCTTCTGCTACACTGTCTTCATTTTCTCCCACAAGCTTATAATTTTAGTCTGGATTAGAAACTGGTAAATTATCCGTTATTTATTAGGTCACTGAACTGTTCCTCTTTTCTTCATTCAGTTAGCAGTTATCTGCATGGTTTGTAAGCTACTGCAAAACCATAAGAACAGCAAAAGTCGTAGATCGTGTTTTTTTTATTTTTCTCCAATTCTCGTAGTATAATTCAACAAGAGATGAAACATATATGTATAGCCCATGACTTATCCAGGTCCCTTACTTACATACCAAAATAAGGCTTATAGTCATCTTCATAAGAGGATTGAGATTGAACTATTCACTGAATTTACACATTTTCGTGCCATTTAGATTTAACACTTCAAAAGCACTCGGAAAACAGAAATTCTACACTCATTAAAATACAAACAATTTGAAACTCACAGCTACAGCAACAGTAATAATTTTTATAACCTACAAACAGCTGGAGTACTTTGTATTTTGACATTTAATAGGTGTGACAATTCCAAAAACAAAATTATTTCCAAACTAAGAATGTAGACGTAGAAAAAAATTAAGTGTCATTGCAAGAGCTAATAGATCCTTTTCATGGTGATTTTTGTATTCAGCAGATGAAAATACGTAAGCATAACCTGTTTTCTTATCCTGAAGCATGTGCATTATTGGCCAGAGTTGTTATTGAATATAGTGAATTGAAATTATTAATTATAAAAAATGTTAAAAGAATTGTAGATACATCTTATTAAAGAGATATTGAATACTGGTCATATTTTATGTCCGAAAGGATACCTTTTTAATTAAAAACTATATATTGAATATTGAAATATAAAATAGCATAAAAAGTAAAAAGGTAAAACATATTAATGTACCATAAAATTGTATCTAAATTGTTGAGGTGAAACAAGTAAGACCATGGAATAGCTACTATCAATTTTAAATTCAATTTGAATTAACTATTGTAATAAGGACAGTTTAAAGTTGCTATAGTAAAAAAATATATCTTGATAGAAAAAAAAACGAAATTTATTAGATTGTAAAATTTTAATTGTGAGTAGATGTGTTAAAAAATTAGGAACATTTCTAACCCTGGAACGCTTAGTGGGGTTGCTGGTAACCCCAATAGAATTTAGAAACTTTGTAACTTTTTTGCGGTGCGGTTTGCATCACTGCGGAACTAGCTATGTTTATTTGAGGTTATGTTCTAAGTCATATGTGCGTTAAACATTTGCTTCTGTGCTTTGTTTTTACATTATAAAGCAATTGGGGTGACTTGTAACCCCATGTAAGCATTAAAGCTTAAATTATTTTCCACATTTAAGCAATTGGTTTTGAATTTAGATGGCAGTGAAACCAGGTGATCCTAATTTTGAAGAAACCGTTTTACGGTGGTTTGATGAAGCTGATTCAGAGTATGATTCTGATGCTAGTGACCAAGAATTTGAGGACCATATATCTCAGCAGTCAGAAGTTGAAAGTGAGATTTCAGTTTCGGACGATGAAGATAAGAATGCAGACACGACAGATCAAAATTTAGGTCCTTCTATCAAGGGTAAAAATGGACATCGGTGGTGCTCTGATCCTCCTCCTCGTACTCGGACACCTAAGCGAAATTTAGTTGTACGCATTCCAGGTCCAAAAGGCGAGGCAAAAACTATTTCTACTGAATTGGAAGGTTGGAAGTTGCTAGTTTCTGATGAAATAATAAACAAAATAGTTTTGCACACTAATTCGGAAATTATAAGAAAAAAAAGTAACTATACTGAAAATTGTGGCTATGTTGGCGAAACGGATACAACGGAAATACTTGCTCTTTTTGGTCTCCTTTATATATCAGTTTATTATGAGTTTATTATGAGAGAGCTATTATGAGTGAAACACGTTTTCGCTTTTTGTTATCATGTATAAGATTCGATGATAAAACTGTCAGAAATTGTGAAGATAAATTTTCGCCCATTCGGGAGATATGGGAGGAGTTTGAATCAAACTGTACTAAATATTATACTCCTCACGAATATGTTACTATCGATGAGCAGCTTTTGGGTTTTCACGGAAATTGTCCTTTTAGAGTATATATTGCGTCGAAGCCAGACAAATATGGATTGAAAATAGTAACAATGTGCGATTCACGGACTTTTTACATGGTAAGTGCCATCCCATATACTGGGAAAGAAATTAGATCAAATTCAGAGCCTCTACCAAGTTATTATGTAAAAAAGCTGTCTAAATCCATCCACGGAACAGGACGCAATATAACTATGGATAACTGGTTTACCAGCATTCCATTGGCAGATACCATGGTAAATCAATTCAATCTAACCATTGTCGGCACCCTCCGTAAAAATAAGAGAGAAGTTCCTCCATCATTCCTGCCAATTAAAACTAAGCACTGACTTCACAATTTGCTTTCGACCAAAAAAAGACGTTAGTGTCATTTACACCAAAAAAGTCGAAATGTGTGTTATTGCTATCTACAATGCACAATACAAAAAATATAGATCCAAATAATAAACCGGAAATAATTAATTTTTATAATTCAACAAAAGGAGGTGTCGACACATTTGACCAAATGCTTCATACATGTTCAGTCACGCGGAAGACTAGAAGATGGCCTTTGCGATTTTTTTACGGAATTCTGGATCAAGCTGGTGTAAACTGCGGAATATTGTTTCAAATGGTAAAGGGTGAGAGACAAAAATGCATTCGCCGACATTATTTGTTTGAGCTCGGAATTCAACATGCAAGACCGCACATGGAACGGCGTTTAACAAAAAATCTGCCAAAAAATTGTCTTTATCAATAAAAAATATTCTAGGGATAGAGGAAAAAAATATAGATGCGGTTCCACCTCCAACAAAACTTACAAAACAAACCCGGTGTGCAATCTGCCCAAGAACTAAAGACAAGAAAACTAAAACAGCTTGTGCAAAATGTTATAAACCTGTTTGTAATGCGCAAAAAGGTAGTAAAAAAAGTTTTTAATGTTTAGTTTTGCGTTTTTGATTTGCTTAAAATTGTTTTTATTGAATGGGGTTATGAGTAACCCCACCTAAGCAACTATGAGTGCACCTTTTACTTAAGCAGTCCAGGGCTAATGACGATTTTGGTCTTCTCAAGACTTGGTAATAGAAGAAATACAATCTGAAAGCAAAAAAAAGAAATATTAGTGTTTAAAAATAATACTAAAGTAAAATTTAAAAAAAAATATAAAGATGAAAGAAAACATGAAACAAAGGCATAACTAATATTTACCTGTATTTTGATTTTAATCATTATTATCATTATGTATTTCCTATTGTATTTTGTTTTAATTTTGATTCTTCTGTTGGTCAATAAGATATACTATTATTAGGAAAGTTGTAGTAACTTAGTAAGTTTGCACATTCAAACGCCGTATATGAACAGGTAATCATGCACAATACAAACACGGAAGTGACACAAATTATATATTTCTCGCTATAGCGAGGAATAATATGATTTATGTGAGCTTCACTAACGCAAGGTGTAATTAATAACGCCTCTAAGCACAAGACATCAACCATTTATCTATGTATTTACACAACTTGTGCGTGCGTAAACACTTAATCGCGGATAGTTACACCTAGTAAAACTGGTCGCTTTTGACCTTCCGAGACGGTGTCGTCTTCAAAATTATTTTTTCTAGATAGTAAAGTTATTATTGCTTATCTTGGGAAAAATAAAAATATTTCCCACAGCTCCACGCATATTTATGTGAACCTATGGAATTTATTAGTGTTGCCAATCTTGTCTGAAATTATAATGAGGTAATATACAAAACGTGAATATACGAAAGGGAATGGTTTAATGAACAAAATGTAAAATTAATTATTTTACAAGTAAGACTTTGGAAAATGTGTTGGCGTAGGTTATTATTACGATGTACCAAATAAATGTTTTAATATTCGAAAATCAGCATCTAAAATTAAAGTGTATTTTAAATGGACGTAGGTAGTTTGCAGGATTTTAGACGTTCTAAATTATTTTCCAATATACGTATATTGTATAATGTTGAAACTATTGTTGTACATAGTACTCAAAGCTTTTTTACGCAAACATTTATCAGACATGGTTTTGAAAACATTGCAGGACTGAACTGAAATGAATACTGTAATTAGAACTTAGGCGCAGGTGGATGTTGAGTATATTTTTAGTTTTGAATGCTGCTCCTTGCCTGCTTCAAAAGTTCATATATGGCTCTAAATGCTATCTTCTGGCCTGCTTTACCGCTCGTTCTCCGCATCTTTATGACAGGTTGATTAATCCACTAATACCGCATATCAGCTGTCTTAATGGCTTGCAGATTTGTTTTTTGAAGTAATCACCTCCAACAACACTTTTGCATGCGACATCACCATTTTTAGTATACTTTCCAAAAGCGAAACACCTAGAATTATTTAATATTTAATTTTTATTGTATTATTTTAAATGCAATTAATTTCTATTACTGTACGTTAAGATAATTGGCGCCCAACAGTGAGTGCATTACAATATTAGTCGATCCATCATAATTAATTATAAAAATTTCTTAATACATACAGGGTGTCCCACCGGGAACCAAATCGATCTATATATGGAAAACCACACATAGGAAAATTTTTAAAATTTGGGGGCATGCGAAAGTCGATGGGGGCAACTCGGCTAAAATATTTTCAAGATGGCGGCACTTCCGGTTATACAGGAAGTAGATGTCAACTTTCTTATTTCAAATGGAACACCCTGTGTATTATTGCATTTTTGGAATCTACACAAGATTCTAGGCTAATTTTATGTATCACGTCCTATACCTAAGTCTAACTGTTTTTGACTTATTTAATTTTTTACGTGAAAAATGACGTTTGCAGCATCTAAAATAATTAATATTTAATTAATAAGGAAGCCCTTATTATTCAATTTGGACTAGAGTCCTTGTTGAGAAAGACCTACTGAAATAGTTTTTTTATAATATTTTGAAAACTTTTAGTACAGGGTGTTTAAAAAATATGATTAAAAATGAAATTGAAAAAAATGCCAAAAATCAATTTTTTCAAATGGAAACCCACAATTTTTATAATTTTATTTAATTTAGCATTAAAAAATAGTGTAAGTTTGTGTAAGGTTATCTATGCAAAAAAATTTTAGTTTTCGAAATATTGCCAATTTAATATTTCTATTCGGAAATTTTGCTGCGTGAATTTTAAATTCAGTTTCTCTTAGTTGGCTTTGGCGGCATTGACAATCAAATGCTAAAGAAATGTATGACGCTGTCATTATTTGAGAAGTATTATTAATTATTATGCCAGGGCGCTTAAATTACACAAACGAAGATTATTTAAACCTAATTATTATTTATGGAGAATGTAACAAAGTTATATCAAGAACATGTGACACATTTTCTATTCGATATCCGCAAAAACAGAAGCCATCACAATGTACCGTTAAACAAATTATAGAAAATTTCAAGAACTTTGGATCCGTCAAAGCAATGGTGCAAAGAAATAAACCTCTCATTAATAATGAAAATATCGAAATTGCTATTTTGGGATATTTCGTCGCTAATCCAACAATGTCTGTAAGACAAGCTGCATTGGAGTCAGGATTATCAAAATCAACAGTTCACAGAATATTATTATTGTTTAATTTAAAGAGAACAGCATAATTATTTTTTCAATAAATGTTCAAACTGACGTCCTTGAACTTCCAGACACTTTTGGCATCTAAGCAACAGTTGTTCATGAGTCGCTTTCCTTATTGACTCGGGTGTTAAACTTGCAAATTCATGCCTCACGCGCTGCATACAATCTTCCATGGTTGTTATGGGAGTGTTATACACTCGATTTTTGATTGTACCCCAAATAATAAAATCGAGCACTGCAAGATCTGGGGAGCGGGCTGGCCAAAGGAAAGGACCGTTGTTGGCTATCCATCGATCAACAAAAGCATTTTGCAAAAAATTGTCAATGAGGTAGCTGCCATGTGGAGGTGCGCCATCATGTTGGTAAAAGAGGTTTCTACGAACGGCGAGCGGCAAATTGTCCAAATAGTCGGTTTCTAAATTCTGTAAAATGTTCAAGTAGCCCTCACCTGTAAGTTAATAAGCACATTTTTACCTAGAAATATTCTAAAATTTCTAACTTACCATTTAAATTTTCTTGATAAAAGTGTAGTGCCACGACGCCATCGTTTCTTATCGCACAATAAACATTAAATTGCCAGGAATCTTGAAAATTCTGCTCTCTAAACACGTGTATATTCGAATCACTCCAATAATGGGAATTATGTCGATTAAATGCACCGTTTTTTGTAAATTTCGCTTCGTCTGTCCAAATGATATTGTCCAAAAAAAAATTGTTTCCTTGCGCCCAAGTTGTAATAAACTCACAGAACGCCACTCGTCTTGGAAAATCAGTTTCTTTTAGATGGTGGACTATGGAAAATGCATATGGACGAAATTTATGTTTGCGTAATATTCTGTGAACTGTTGATTTTGATAATCCTGACTCCAATGCAGCTTGTCTTACAGACATTGTTGGATTAGCGACGAAATATCCCAAAATAGCAATTTCGATATTTTCATTATTAACGAGAGGTTTATTTCTTTGCACCATTGCTTTGACGGATCCAAAGTTCTTGAAATTTTCTATAATTTGTTTAACGGTACATTGTGATGGCTTCTGTTTTTGCGGATATCGAATAGAAAATGTGTCACATGTTCTTGATATAACTTTGTTACATTCTCCATAAATAATAATTAGGTTTAAATAATCTTCGTTTGTGTAATTTAAGCGCCCTGGCATAATAATTAATAATACTTCTCAAATAATGACAGCGTCATACATTTCTTTAGCATTTGATTGTCAATGCCGCCAAAGCCAACTAAGAGAAACTGAATTTAAAATTCACGCAGCAAAATTTCCGAATAGAAATATTAAATTGGCAATATTTCGAAAACTAAAATTTTTTTGCATAGATAACCTTACACAAACTTACACTATTTTTTAATGCTAAATTAAATAAAATTATAAAAATTGGGGGTTTCCATTTGAAAAAATTGATTTTTGGCATTTTTTTCAATTTCATTTTTAATCATATTTTTTAAACACCCTGTACTAAAAGTTTTCAAAATATTATAAAAAAACTATTTCAGTAGGTCTTTCTCAACAAGGACTCTAGTCCAAATTGAATAATAAGGGCTTCCTTATGGGAAAAAATATTAATTATTTTAGATGCTGCAAACGTCATTTTTCACGTAAAAAATTAAATAAGTCAAAAACAGTTAGACTTAGGTATAGGACGTGATACATAAAATTAGCCTAGAATCTTGTGTAGATTCCAAAAATGCAATAATACACAGGGTGTTCCATTTGAAATTAGAAAGTTGACATCTACTTCCTGTATAACCGGAAGTGCCGCCATCTTGAAAATATTTTAGCCGAGTTGCCCCCATCGACTTTCGCACGCCCCCAAATTTTAAAAATTTTCCTATGTGTGGTTTTCCATATATAGATCGATTTGGTTCCCGGTGGGACACCCTGTATATTCAATGACAATAGCAAAAAATAAAAAAGTGGATTCATAGATTATTTCTTCATTACATTAGTAATAAATTTATAATCAAATGTGGTTAACCATATTTATAAATAAATGAATATGTCAAAAATTTTCATCAGTTTTTTTTTCTCTTTTGATCTCTCTTAATATTTCAGTGGCTGATGATAAGGTACTATTATATATCAAATATATCCACAAAGAATAATCGTCAAATTATTAAAAGAAGCCGCAGATGTGAATAATGTGTCATCCATGGAAGCTCATTTTTCTTCCCAAAATATCGGGACCAGAATATTTTGGCTTATTCAACATAGTACGATAAATTTGTACCGACGTTATCACAATAGGTAAATCAATGCGGCAGTATATGTATTCCTTAAAACTCTATTGTACATAGTGATTTTATTACATTGCTATTTTCTTGTGGTTGATTTGATATTTTGAATACTTCGCGGACGCTGTTTAGTTGATAGAGTCAAATAATGTCACCTTCTCTGTTATGTGTGTTATAGAAGTTGTCATAAGCAGAAGAAATAACATTTCCTCTTGCTTCATATAAAACGTAAATATTAATTATTTCATATATAGGCATATTATTTTGCGTAGGTTCTGGATAATATTTTGTGCTACTAATACTTAGTTCTAATTTTAAAAAAAAGGAGATATATGTAAGTAATTCCTTAATTTTAACTTTGAATATTATCGAGTTTCCAATTTTTAATTTATTGAGTCTAACCTCAACGTTTCTAACTCTAACATAAATAGTAGGTAACGGGAAATTAGAAATAAACATACAGTTTTGGAGGAGTTAATTAGTAATCCTAAAACATAATAACAACTATTTATATCTCTTAAATAAGACAACTTAATCGCATTAAATAACTTTATAGATACATTTCACACGCCAAACCTGTAATATTTCTATGGTAATTCGATTAAGCAACGATCAGATTATATATATGCACATGCAATCACGCTCGGATATGCGTTTACCTAATCACATTATTAATTTTATAATATATATAAACAATCGCTTCGAAAATACACGTTTTAGGCATCAGAACACACAATGCAAATAAACTATAAACGCCGTAATAAGCGTGCTGTGCCTATTTTTGACATAACCTCAGCTTGACGTGACCACAGTGCCGCCAACTTATGCAAATTTTATTGTTCGGAATTATATGGCGCGTCAAGTGGACTCTGACGTTTGAACTGTCATTAAATGACTGTAATTGTGGTGTTTATCGTTCGGAATTTCTATTTTTACGGCAACACTGTGATGCTTTCTTGTTCATCACGGTATGACGGCTAGATGCTCTTTGTTATTAGTTTTCCGAAGGATGTCGTCGTGACGATTGAGTGACTTCGCTGGTGTTAGAACGGCGAAAGAAGGCGTGATTTGACTATAGTCTGTTTAAGATAATTCGTGGTTAGTGGTAAAAGCTGCTTTTAACGAGTGAGCTGTGTCAGGAATCTGTAAACTTATCTATTAGTCTTGAGGCGCGGAAATCAAGAAATAGGTACATGCTAAACTATAAAGTGGTAGATTTGCTACTATGATCTTAATCTAAAACGTAATATGAAGAACTCACGCAATGTTATTAGATAATTTTAATCCGGCAAATTATTTTCTGTTTTGTTATTTTCTTATACGAAGGTAGTATAAGGAAGTATTGTGATGATGAACATTTCGACCTCGAGATTATTTCAGATGTCCACTTTTTGAAGTTCCCCCATACTCCCTCTCCCCCCCCCTCCTTCCCTCTGTCACACATTCTATCTCTCTCTCACTCTCCCCCTTCCTCTCTCTCCCCCCTCTCTCTCTCTTTCTGACCACGATAGCAGCTAAACAGCAACAGGTACCAATACTAAACTTTATATTTATGAGTATAATCTTCCTCTTGAGATCTAATTGGATTAGTAAAATCGCTAAACCGGAAGTACTACTTTACTTCAGTAAAAAAATCAAAAGTTACTAATATCTCGTCCACTACTAAGCTTAGGCAGATATCTAAACGATACAAATGTGTTAAAAAGTTAATTTTAGAAAGGTTTTATTAAAAAAAGTGTAACATCGTACCGGACGTTTTATCGAATAGCAGTTTTTTTGCTAATATCTCGCAAATTATTCAGAACCAATTTATCATAATTCGGACAGGAAGACTTTACTTTTATCTTGTAGCAGTTTTTTGCAAATATTTTTGAAGGTATGTTTTATAGAGATTTTTTAAGAGTCCTATATAGTGGATATGAGAATAGTTGCAAAATAGGAGATTTTTGATGCAAGATATTTTTGTTGATTTTAAATTTGGAAAAAACCTTTCAACGTCAACTTATGAAGAATTTAGTAATCTACACCGCTGAATAATCAAATTTAGAAAAAAATATCTGATTAAAGAAAATCTATTAAAAATGTCAAAATATTAAAAACAAGTTTTCTCAAAAATCCTTTGTAGCAGATTTGTTTGCTTTAGTTCACGTTATAATTTGAATAAAAAGCTACCCCGCTCTGCACTTATTTTTCGTTCAACTATTCTTTACTCTATTGTAAATGAATATAAATTAAATTAAAATTAGGCAACCCACATTACAATGAATTGTTATTCTGGTAAAAATCTTTCCCGCGGTTACAAATGTGTAAATATTTGGTCATAAATGAATTTTTATTCGCTTAGATATTGAGTTATTATTTCAAATATTTATTATATGTTCCCTATGTGTAATAAGTACTCGGACATCCTTGGCTTATTAAATTATGTGCTATGCAACCAATATTACATTTCCGATCCACTATATCTAAGCGAATAAAAATTCATTTATGACCAAATATTTACATATTTGTAACCGCGGGAAAGATTTTTACTAGAATAACAATTCATTGTAATGTGGGTTGCCTAGTTTTAATTTATTTTATATTCATTTAAAACAAAGTAAAGAATAGTTGAACGAAAAATAAGTGCAGAGCGGGGTAGCTTTTTATTCAATTTATAACGTGAACCCAAGCAAACAAATCTCCTCCGAAGGATTTTTGAGAAAACTTGTTTTTAATATTTTGACATATTAATAAATTTTCTCTAATCCGATAATGTTTTTCTAAATTTGATTCTTCAGCGGGGTAGATTACTAAATTCTTCATAAGTTGACGTTGAAGGGTTTTCTCCAAATTTAAAATCAACAAAAATATCTTGCATCTCAAATCTGCTATTTTTCCATTGTTGACAGATCCACTATATAGGACCCTTAAGTGACAAAGTATTCTGAGCAGGATTTAATGTAATTTCTGTTTAAAAAATTTTTCAAAATTCGAACTGGAAGTTACACTTTTACTTAAAGGTTTATTTTTTAAGGAATACAGCATTTAAGTTTAATTTGGAATAACGTATGTATTACACATTTCGGAACGCATAGAGCCGCGCGAGCTGGCATGGAGAGTATGCTACTATTAACTGAATAAAAAACGTTCTGAAATCTCACAAAACACATAAATGGAATTTCAACAAGTATTATCCCGTTGAATTAATTATTTAAAAACAATAAATGTGAAAAAGACAGGCTCTTCTGTGTAAAAAAAACTTTCTCCAAAATGTAATATACAAAAAATATTTACAAATTCTACTTAACTGATGAGCATTTGAAGTCGTTGCTGATAATGTTCACTAGTAAACTCCAACAACTGCAAATAATTGTCAGTGGAAAGTTATAGCTACACAAAACTCGTTAATCATAATTATAATGCTTAATTCCTTTTTGTAAATTACCTATGTATGTCACTTAATGTAGGTTTTCAGGATAAATCTCATATCATTAATTACAATTAAAATGTTCAATGTCATTATGTATGTCAGTTACTGCGTTTCTTAATTGGTCGTTAAATAAAGACATCTGATTATTATTTTTTATAAATCTAAACTCTCCAGTTCTAAGAAAAACATGTCCTGGAAGGAAAACCATATACAGTATTGGTATAAATAATTTTTTGTACTCGCCGATTGTAAAGTGACATTTCGTGCATGTGTCGCTCGACCAGCAAGAAGTACTTCCCGGTCGACACGGCAGAAAAAATTACAAAAAACCACTGGCTCTTTGGGACATTTAAAAAAAATCGAACTTTATAAAAATAGAATTTAGTCTGTAAAATACTACTTTTCTCGACTTTTCTTTCCTAAAAGATAGGGAAATGGGAGTAATTACTAAAAATTCTTCCAACAAATTTGTTGGCGCCATCTACTTGACGATCTCGCAAGCAACATTCACATTGATAGTTAATTGTAATCAAACCCAAAATGGCGGTAAATCCATTATAAATGTAAGAATAAAAACGTCATATACAAGAATATAATAAATACAACCTAATGGAAATGTGAATAAATTATTAGGTAATATACTTTAGGTTAGGTAGGATACTAATCATTTTAATCAATAATATTTTTTTAATTTAATGCTCGTAAAAAGATATTGTACAAACCGCTTGCGTGAAGACATCTTCTACGCATTTGCGCAATTAAAAGCACTCCTTTCCCTCAGTCGCTCGTCCTTTCAAAATGCGCTTATGCAGGAACATAGTTTTTCCGCACTGGGTTGAAAATAACTATTACTTTCTTATACATAGTATAAGGAAGTATTGTGATTATGAAAATATTCAACCTCGAGATTTTTGTCCACGTTTTAGAATCCCGTGATACCGAAAAAGTGGTTTTTTAAAAATCCCCCTCCTCTCTCTCTCTCTCTCTCTCTGACCACTATAGCAGAGAAACGGCTGGATATATCAATTTCAAATATTATACTTACGAGTGTAATATCCCTCTTGAGATCTGATTAGATTTTCAGTCAAATCGGCCGACCGGAAGTAGTAGTTTACATCAGTGAAAACATCGAATTTTGCCAATATTTCGTCAAATACCAAGTTGAAAGAATTCAAATGTACTCAAAAGTGAATCTGAGAAAAATGTTTTTCGAAATTTTTACCGGATGTAGGTCTCTTATAGAAAATGTTTTTTTTTTGCGAATATCTCGCAAGTCATGTCTTCTAGGCAAATACATTATGAGTATAAAAGTAATTAAAACCTGATTTTAAATAATTTTTGTATAAAAAAAAAATTTCAAAATTCCGACGGGAAGTAACACTTTCACTCTTATCGTATAGTGATTTTTTGCAAATATCTCGTAAATTATTCATTCTATATAGATGTATTAGGGGACTAGAGGTATATGGAATAGATTTTGAATAATTTTTGTAAAAATTTTTTTCAAAATTCGGACCTGAAGTAACATATTTACTAACAGGTTTATTTTTTTAAGAGGACAAAAGTATTTAAAGCTTAATTTAGGACAACTTTGCATAATATGAAAGGCACGTATCTTTATATAAGAACGTCGTGTGATACCCACACCTCATTTTTTACATTCTTCTACGTAGTATCAGGAAGTATTGTGATGTACGTTTTGAAGTACCCTGATTCAACCGAAAAAGTGTTGTATGTTTCACTATACTTGTGGCTACTTGTGCATGAATAGAGCTGCACTGTAGCGCCTTCCAAAATTGTGGCAACTTACACGCGTTGCCACAATTTCAAACCTATATTTTCGTATTTCTCATGCTTAATAAGCTGACTCAATAAATGTATTCCATTTGTCTTTGAGGTTCGGTAGTATCCTCCAACCTTTGTATATGTAGCGCAAGAATTGAAAAAGTTAGACCATGTTTCAATAATTTGTATATAATACGCCACTATTGGGGTTTATTCTTGATGTATGGACAGTCATATTTGTGGCAACCTAAACCGATATAGTTAACAGCGCCCTCTGTAACAATATGCAATGCTGCCAAATTTCTTTGACCATGTGTCATTCTCGCATTATTTTTAGTGTGTGAAATAATATATTCTTTCGGTAAGTAGATACAAAACGTCTAAGTAGTGCACAAAACGGTCATGGTCGTATGAAGAAAAGCATGCAATTATAACAATCTTCATATTGTCTATTGAAAATGAAAGAAGTCCTGGAAAAGAAGAACGCATGAATATTATCAAGAAGTATCCAGTATTAGCCTCTCGAAAATGAACAGATATCAAGTTCTGTGTGAAGACTTACATCCAGAAAATGAAAAAAAAATTAAAAATAAATGATTAAAACTTGTAAATTTTATATAATACGTCTTGTTTGTTTTGTTTTATTTTTCTATTATAATGGAAATTATTTAGCATTAAAAATAAAAAAAATCTTACATACAATTGTTAATTATGTTGTTATTAAGTTACTCGATATATTTAGTTTTTCTTTTTTTAATAGTTGAGACTCTTAATGATAAGGGAGATTTGGTGGAAGTTTCTGTATTAGAAGTCCCTTTTTGTAATAATACTGTCAAACGGTCAAACTGCTATAGCTATCATTCCAAATTTTGTATTTACGAGTATAATCTCCCTCTTGAGATCTGATTCGATCTTCAGTAAAATCGGCAGACCCGAAGTAGTGGTTTTACTTCAGTGAAAAATCGAATTTTGCCAATATTTCTTCAACTACTAAGTTTAAACAAATTTATAAAGAATTCATATGTACTCAAAATTAAATATGAGAAGAATTTTATTGTCAAAGTTTTTCGAAATTTTTACTCTTATCGTTACGAGTCTAAAAGTATTTAGAACTTAATTTTCAATACTATACTAATATTGCGTGAAAAAATTTCAAAATTCGGACTAGAAGTAACAGTTTTAGTCTAACAATTTTTTGCAAATATGTCGTAAATTATGCATTCTATATATATTCATCAAGAGTACAAAAGTATTTTGAGCTGGATTTGGTATAAATGAAATTTCAACATTCGGACCGGTAGTAACACTTTTACTCTTATTTATTTATTTATTATTTCGAATATCTCGCAAAGTATACATTCTATAAAAAAATATTAAGAGAATAGAAGCACTTATAATAGGATTTTGATTAATTTTTATATAAAAAAAATTCTTAAAATTTGGCTTATTTTCATAAGAAGATAGAACTAAAACAATTTAGAACAATTTTGTATAATTTGAAACGCTCATATTTATAACAAAGTCGTGTGGTAGCCACACCTCATTTTTTTGATATAAAACAGAATTTCCTCACACAATGTATTTTATTATTTGAAGAAATCATTTCTATCAATGCACCCATTGCATGCGTTTACTTAAATTTAAGTATGTACCTAGCCGTTTAAGAAATTACTAAATAAATCTGAACATCTCTAGACAATCGAATTCAGTTTTGAAAAAATATGAATAAACGTTAGATCAAACAGACAAGTCATTAAAAATTATCCGGATGTTTAGACAAGTAAGTAGAAGCTGTAAAAAAACTTTTTTACACCTACCTATCCAGAAGATTAAAAATAAATCAGAAAACCACATTTAATATCTAATGTACGAATATTTTCATATTCTTTAACCGCAGGAAAGTCAATCGGTATTTCCGTTAGTTCTACTTCAGTTTATTTATTTTTCCACCGTTTACGCGATTTTTTCTTTCAATGCCAGACTAGGCGATCGAATGAGTTTCTTAGAAACACCATTGAACTGTTACTAAAAAATTCGCTTTTTAGCATATTTTGTAATATAAATGTTACACGATATTCTTTATAAACACTACATATGTATAATGTATACATTTACATACATGAAAACGCACATTTGTACACATGGCATGTGTGAATATTATGTTATGTGTATTTTGCAAGTATATCTGCAGACACATATATGGTGAAATTTTTTTGGTTGTGTCATAGTTTAATTTTATCCAAATATAACTTATATAATCCTTTGCACTATATTTGTAAGGTTTATATTTAAAAAATCTTCGGCATTGATGCGTCGCGTGTGCCTGCCTGTCCGTCTGATTGATAGTGTGTACGTGATGGTGATGTGTTAAAAGGACTACCCGAAGAGGCGAACAAAATCATAATAGTAATAATCTTAAAGTTATCAGTGATGTCATTTGTGTGTCCGCAAAATTATTATTGATAATTTCGAAGGTCTATGCACAGAATGTAAATGATTGTATTTTTTTTCGGTTATGTGCATGCTGCCTATTGAATTTAAATCATTACCGCGTGCATTATGTCACGAAGGTGATGTAAGCTAGGATTTAATTTGCCACTACATAAGAAAAAGACGCATTCAAAGAATGATAATGCACTGGTATGTATAATATTTCATTCACAGTGTTATTTTACTGGTGCTCATAATTATTCCAGAATATTTCAGAGAATTTTGAAAAACTATTATATTCTTTTGGATAACCTTTTTGTAAATATTTTTAATAGATTTTTTCGATGTTCTTTGTAGATAATAATCTCTTCAACATTATACTCAAATAAGGAATTTATCAAAACTTATTCTAATAACAAACATATTATTAAATATAAAATGCAACAAAGTATTTCTTGGAGAATAAGCTCTCATGCTATTAAATCACTCAAGGTATACATATACGAATTAATTCGTATATGAATAAATGTATGAATGCAAATCTACACCAAGCTAGCATTGCAAACAACAACGTACAGACAGCTGTTTCGATCTTACATAGATCTCATCAGTGTACGAGTGTGTGGTTCACAGTGCGAGCTTGGTGTAGATGTGCATTCATACATTTATTCATATATGAATTAATTCTTTAATTATTAAATATGTTTGTATACGATCACATTTTTTGCTTTCCCTTGTTAAAGTGTAAATTAGATAAAAATTGAACTACATTTGAAATAAAAAATAATTTATTGCTTTTAAAAGAATTTAGCCAACAACATCTCATATTTATGAATGAATTAAAGAACTAAAAAAATAATTTTAAAGATTCAGATGGCAACAAACAATATGATATGAGTGAAGTTTTTATTCACTCATCTTTTTTAATCATAACAGAATTAAAAATGACAGGATCATAGGCATGGTCTGCTATGCAGACGACGCTGCTATTGTGGCCAAGACAGAAAACGACCTTCAAATACAATTATTCGCCTTTTATAAAATGACACGAAAACTTATACTATATCAGTCGAAAAAACAAAATGTCTAACCTTCGCTAAAGAACCGGTAAGATGCAAGCTGGTCCTTCAAAATAAACCCATAGAACAGGAATGCAAATTAAATACCATGGAGTAAACATATCTAGTCGCTAGATTCTGGCAAATGATCTTACAAACCAGGTTAATAAAACGATCGCTATTTATGGATATCTAAGCGATGTTATATATATGGAAGATTAAACACATGAGAATAGAATGCAAAATCCACATTTATAAAACGTGCGTGAGATCAGGACTGATCTACAGCATCGAAGCCATAGCAGATACCAGTAAAACAAAAAGAACAACGTGATCATTTGAAACGAAGACTCTGTGGACAATAGCAGGCAAAACTCCTTGGGATCGGGTAAGAAACGATGACATTAGGCAGACATGTGGAGTTCAAGACGTAGTAAGATGGGGAAGACAGCGGAGAAAACACTGATACGAGCACATAAAAATGATGGACACAAACAGAATAGTCCGTATTGCACTGGAAGAGAAACCGAGAGAACAACCCCCCCCCTGCCTCCTTTCCCGGACGACCACTAAAAAGTTGGCAAGACAGTTGGTACTCGCTGTCGCAGGAAAATAAGAATAATCAGTTACAGAACAGATCCACGGATCTTCTAGAAGAAGAATATGAAGAAGATCTTCTAATGAATCTAAGGCAGCTTGGTCTGTTATTCGTAAAATAGCTCTAACAGAACTAAGGCCAATATTTTACCTGATGGTAACAAACAACAGCTGTGAAGGGAATTTAATGAATACTCTAAATCTCTTCCATTGAAAGAAAATGAAGATATTCTAGAGCAGGGGTCTCCAAACTACGGCCCGAGGGCCACATCCGGCCCGCGGACAGATTTTGTCCGGCCCGCGGAGAGCTAGCATACTTGAAAACTCCTTTTAGAGAACATATTTTTTATAGCAAATTAAATTTAGTTTACTGAAGTATTCTAATTTTATGTTGAATAATTATTAATATGACATCTACATTGATATGGTCATGGGCTAACTACTCATAACATTGTTGTAGGCTTATTGTTATTGTTTTTGTGATAAGTTGGATAAAGAAACACAGAATTGTAATGAGTAAAGACATGTATAATATGCAGAAAATTTTACTTCAGTATATAATAACTAACAAATTATTGAAATGAATCCAACTAACATTTTATACATTTTAAATAAAAACATAACTTATAACAAGCATAATGACATATGAAATACTAATGAGATTTGTGTAATTGAGATTTTCCACTGACAATAGTTTGTAGTTGTGGACTAATTTTACTTGTACCAATTATTAAAAGAGATTTGAGATGCTCATCAGTTAATTTAGATCTGTAAACATTTTTTGTGTACTTCATTTTGGAGAAGGTCTTCTCACACAAATAAGTAGCACCAAAAACAGAAAACAGCCCACGAGCAAATTTATGCAAATTATCAAATTGTGTCAGTGGAAGACTCTTATAAAATTCCAACAAAGATGAGTTTTGATATTTGTTCTTAATTATATCACTGCACTGTAGATCAATTATTTCCATTTGAAGTTCCGGGGCTAGAGTTTCAATGTCAGTATCAAAAGGATTCTGAAAAATCTTAATTGGCATCAAAGTCCGAGAAACGAGTATCAAAATTTATTTTCAAAGCACTCAAAGTTTCGATTGCAAAATCGATAGGAAACTCAGTCTCAGTAGTGTGGCTGAATATTTCACATGTTTTAAAATGTGAAAAACATTTACTTCGTAGTTGTGATTGAAACAGTATCAATTTCTTCCGGAATGATTTGATATTAGTGTATAAACTGCTCGAAGTTCAAAAAAGCGCTGAAGGACTTTCCCACAACTAAGCCAACGTCGGCAGTATGATAAGGTAAGTCATTTTCTCCAATCTCTTCAATAAATTGTCGGAATTGTCGGTGATTCAGCCCAAAAGATCTGATAAAATTAACAGTTGATATGACTGGTTTCAGAACTTCAGACATATCCAAACATTTTCCGCACAAAGACTGTTGATGAATGATACAATGTAAGACTAATGGTTTTAAACCACCGTCATTTTCTACAGCCTTTGACACAAGAGCGACCACTCCTTTATCTTTCCCACTCATGTTTTTGCCTCCATCAGTTGTAATACATTTCAAGTTTTTCCATCGAAGGTTCTTTTGATTAATGGCCATTTCAACTCCTTTAAAAATATCTGTACCAGTAGTTGTGCCATGAATAGTATTCATATCAAGAAGTTCTTCATGCACTTCATAGCTTTTATCTACTCCTCGAATATAAATCAACACCTGAGCAGTATCTGACACATCCGTTGACTCATCCAAGGCCAAAGAAAACCACTCAACATGTCCATTTTTGTCGAACAGTTGAGAGGATATATTTTCAGCGATGTTTTCTACCCTTCGAGCCACAGTGTTTGCTGACATACTGACACTTTTTAATAAATTTACCTTTTCAGGGCACATTTCTTCGGCTACTGCAATTATGCATTCTTTGATCATTTCTCCATCGGTGAATGGTTTTCCACGTTTTGCAATTTCAAGAGCCACACGAAAGCTGGCACGCGTTGCAGCCTCTTGTTCAGTTTTGAGTTTTGCGATTTCAATCCGCGCTTCATAGCTTCGAATTTTTCTGTCCGCAAACTTCCTGTATATTTTGAGTAATTTTGAAAATGTTTTGTTTCATAATGACGTTTAATGTTATATTCTTTGAGAACGGCTATGCTTTCATTGCAAATCAAACATAGCGCCATCTTACTGGACTCAATTACGAAATACTGAATGTTCCACTGATCTTTGAATTTTCTGCATTCACTATCAATTTTTCGCTTCTTTTCCATACTACTAAATCACACACAAAAGCAACAATTCAAATCAAAATACTGTTACAAAGATGTCTTAAACTTAAACACGCACAAACACGTTTTAAGGAGGTACGCACTATTTTATTTCACAACAGTGTCATAGGAACTGACTTGTGGTTGCGCCACTAGCCTTCTTATATATTCCAATTACTGCCATCTAGAAGTGAGTGGAAGACACCAGAACTTTCTCGAACCAACGAGATTATTCTGTACGTGCTATTAGCGCCATCTGTTAGCGATAGAAGTTACTACCTATTTCCGCTTGTGTCCACCAGATGTCGTGTCACGTTACTCCTCATGGCTCGTACTCTACGACTAATCTAGAAATTACAGATAATGACATGAAAATTAATAATATGCAGTGTTGCCGTTTTGCAGCCTTTTTTAAACGTTGCGTACTTTTTCGGACTTTTTTTCATCAGTGGACTATTTCACTTTTTACCACCGGCAACAATGATAATATGGTTTTGGCCCTCGGAACTTACTGGAGTAATCAGTATGGCCCTAAGGCTGGAAAGTTTGGAGACCCCTGTTCTAGAGGATGGTAGGCATCAACTTATGAAAATACTACGTACATGCAAATAGCAAATTAATTTACTAATATCTTTTTACATTCCGCCGGTATTTGGATGTGATGTTGAGAATGCTGTTAAGGATTTAAGTACTTCTTCTTCAACAGGACATGATAATATTTCATCCTTCGGGATAAAATTTGCTTTAGTTTTAATAGTTTCAGTTTTCATGATTAATTTTTGTTTTAAAAAAGGAATATTTCCTTCTAGTTCAAAGCTATTCACACTTCGGACAATATATAAATGTGGTGATAGGAATTTTATTGCAAATTATTGACCTAGAACTTTGCTTTCAGTTTTCTCTAAGATTTATGAAAACATTATGAGCTATCATTGAACGAAGTATTTGATTAGTTTTGAATTACTTTTTAAAATCAACATGGCTTTTGGCGAAATAGGAGCACCAAACAGCTCTTTTTAATTTTTTAAAAGCAACTTTAGATGTCTGTCAACAGTATCTTGGTTTCTTTATTAACTTGTCCAAAGCGTTTGACCTAGTAAACCACAGTGACAGACAAATACAGACATTTTTTAAAATCCACCTTTTCGGTATCAGGAGACTTCAAAACGTGGACATCTGCAAAAATATCGAGGCCAACCATTTTCGTCATCAGAATACTTCCTTATGCTACGTATATTAAAGGAAAATGGCTTAATGTTTCTCTACACAAATAAGCTTATTATTAAGTATCACATGAAGAATTTTAAAAATAATTAGTTTTTATCATAGTATATTTAACATCTGTACCTATTTTATCTGAAAATCTGCAATAGAATTATATTGTAAAAATGAAGCAAAATTGAAAACGAAATACATACATCAAATAAACCTAAAGATGTCAAAATTTTCTTACTGAAAACAATGTCAATAAGTTAGGTCTTTTCTAACTAGTACTCACTATAAAAATACAAAACAAATTTTACGACAATCTAATCTGTCTATGATGTGAAAATCGAGTTAACTGGCTTCCACAAGTGTTGGAAAAAAATTGTCTTAATTCCTCATCCAACGTATCATCTATAGGACAAAATCATATAAAAATTTGCGTCTATACTAATTTCTAGGGCACAGATACGAACGGTTGATGACTCATCGCCCATGGGCGCACTATTAAAATGTGGTATTTTTAAAGAGGTTTTAATTTTATTTATATAATTGGATAACAAGTGGCTGGTGATCAAAATACCTTATTATTTGTTCATTTTCTCTTCTGTAAGACTTGTTCTCTTTGAATTAAGTACATCCTTGTAGATAGAAAACGTCCTTTCTACATTGCAACTGGTTATAGGTGCGTACTGGAAATATTCTTTTATTTCAGCGTATTTAGCATACACAATTGCCGCAATGTTATTAAATCTGGATTTCTATTAAAAACTGCGTCTAACCTTTGCCGAAGGCCACATCCGAAGTCACTTGGAATACTTTTGAAATTATTAATAGCCCACGTCTAATGTGATTAATCCATCTTTTAATTTGAGATTTCGATTTTCAAAATATGTGATTAGTTTAGGAAAATTTCCAAAGTGTTCCTGAAGGAATAACAATTGATTTTTTAAATTTGGGATTTGTGTTAGTTTTTGTAGTAGTTAGCTAAGTGACGAACGTGCGATATTTTGGCATTCTGTAACGATATTTTACAGACTTTGTAATAAATTTCGGAATCACTGACAATTAATTTTCATATCAGAAAAAGTAACATAAACAACGTTCTAGATCTAAATAAATGATAACTAAAAATGTACGCGTTTGTTATTGAAACTAAACGAAATCCAGTGCACACTTACGTCTAGAAAATTGGGAGAAGTCGATTCAATAAACCGGTATTAAACAGACTGTTACAAAAATTACGAAGTACGAAATTATCAGTCAAAACAATGAAAAAACGAAACTAACGTAAGTATGAATGAAAATTTTATTTCTCTTGCGAAATATAAGGTAAATATAATAAATTTTACTCATGAATTCCTTATTTTATGGGCATTTTTTGCTCTCATTCTCGGACACTTCTCGGGCATAAACAGATGTTGCAGTTCACCATATGAATTAGTGCTATTCTTTAAGCGTGTGTTGTTTACATTATTTCTTTGCTCCGTTGTACCTTCGTCGTAGTTTAAACCGGTTCTGTCCGCGCCCTAGTGAATATATTTTAAAAAAAGTAGTTTTTTATTTTTATTTTCTCTTCTACTCCCACTCGACGAACTTAAAAACGGTTCCTTGCACATACAATTGGTTTTATGTACTTTTCAGTCAACTTATTTATATTAACGAAATATTTTTATTTACAGCTATGTAGATCCGAATTTCGTTTACCTCTCTTTAATCAGCCCTGTCTAAATTTGTTCACAGTTACTCTAACATCACTTCTGCTTCTGAAAATTTATCTTCACCAATAAATCAATGAAACTTGATAAGTCAGATTTACATACAAAAATAATTTAACTCAATGCGGTTCGGTGTTTTTAATGTATTTAGCGTATTTCGATGCGGCTTACTAATGGCGTTAGAAGGTTCGTTTCGACAACTTGCATTTAAAATACCATTTGAATAATGACGTAAAATAAATAAAGTTAATATTATATGTCCTATAATACTGCGCTGTCAAAACATCAAAGCAAACGTATGTATGTGCGTCCATCAATGATTTATATTCTATATTTACATTTATATGCATATGTCTATGTGAGTAAATATTTTATCTGATTAATCTTCGTGTGAATCGACAGAAGCATGCGTTGAATAAAGTAACACAGAATTGTGATATTAATCGAAAGAAAACATATTAAATAGGAATAAATAGCTAAAACCTATATTTATTACGGAAATAGGTACCATCTCTACGGAAGCATACAGCTATGGTGTTGAAACATATACTGGGTTTTTTGATCTGGCAATATACGTCATCGGTCGCCAATTCTTTAGCCGCTGCCACGTTTCACTTTTTGCTAAACGTCACCCGTAATAATGTTTAAAGGTTATGTTATTATATGTGTACCATTAATTGTAAAGCATGACGTTCCATGTTGACATAACAAGTCCCGGCAACACAGTAAAACTTTCAGATATGCCCTCGTCATGAAATATAAATATCTGAATTTTTTATGAAATATAAAATAAATGAAAGTACCTACATTGATGTTATTGTAAAGGTACGTTTTATTAACTGATAATTAAGAGAATTTTATAACTATTGAAATAATTAACAATGTTACACAGTTTTGAAGAAAGCATGTTGATTTTAATAGGTGGTACCGTTCTTGAAATTTATCCGCTGTTCGTGACGTAATTATGATATGCATTACCAGAGACACAAAAGCTCAACCATATTTTGCATTTCCAAATAAAGCAGTAAAAGCAATTAACAATATCATGCAGTCAGTGATAATATATAGGGTTAGTTTTAAATAATGTCATTAAAAAAGGGGGTGAAAGAAAAGTATGCACGCAGTGACGAGAAATTGATTTTTCTTTCCTCGAGTCTGAGCCTGTCGCAGTTAATATACAAACATAATAATTTTCATATAAGGAATTTAAATTTCAAAATAATATACTTCTATTTAACGAAAAAATATATGGTAATGCACCGAGGTTGCCGACCTTTTCCACATAAGGCGTGCTATTCACACAAATAAAACATCGCCATAGAAAATCTTTTCAATTTCCATTCATTCTCAAAGGTTGTAACTATTTGCATTTTATCGTTTTTTTTTTTGGAAGAACCATATACTGGAATTACTAGTGGTATTTACGTAAGTGCGTATCGGATAAACAAAGTTATGGACAGACTTTGACTACATTTTGGGCCTAAAAATTTAGAAATTTTCGATGAATTACAAATAACTTTCTTTTCTGATCTTCAGTTAGACATTTATACGTGTTCTTCAGATTGGCATAGCCTGGTACCTATTTAGCGGTAACTTTGTATACTGGTTACTTTCTTATAAGTAGGATAAGGAAGAATTGGGAAGATGAAAACTTTCGACCTCAAGATTTTTACAAATATTCACGTTTGAAGTTCCATGATTACGAAAAAGTAGTTTTTATAGACATGTCTATCTCTCCTTTTTTTCTCTCTCTCTATGATCACGATAACAGCCAAACTGTTAAGGTTACCATAACCAAACCTTTTACTTAAGATCTGGTTAGATTTTGAGATAAATCAATAGGCAAATAAGTATAGTGGTTTACTTTAGTAGGAAGGCAAAATTTGACCAACATCTAGTTAACTACTAAGTCTAGACAAATATCTAAAGAATACAAAAGTACTCAAAAATAAATTTTAAAATTCTTTATATATTTTTTTTGAAATGCCTACCGGAAGCAAGACTTTTCCTACTCTTACAGAAAAATAGTGTCTTGCGAATATCTCGCAAGTTATGCTTTCGTGACGGATATTAATTAAAAGCATGAAATATTCATCAAGAGTATAAAAGTATTTAGAGCTCGATTTGGAACAATTTTTGTATATGAGGTAATTTCAATATTCGCACCGGAATTAACACTTTTACTCTTATCGAATAGCAATTTTTTGGAAATATTTCGCAAATTTTGCATTTTATAGAGTATTAAAGAGTATATATAGAGCTCGATTTTGAATAATTCTTGTGCAAAAAATTTTACAAAATTTTTTTGAGAAAAATAATAAATCTAATCTTTTGAATAAGAAAAAATAAAGTATTTGCAAGAAATAAAAAGTATTTTCCAAATTTAACTTTTTATTGCCTTAATTACATACTTTTTTGTGCTTTTAGCTATTTTTTCCCTTTCTGGTTTATATTTTTGTAATATTTTCGATTTTATTATTTCAGCTTTTTAGGAGCAACTGGTGTTCACAATCACTGTCAGACTTACTTGATATTAGACAATTGTTGTCGACGATAGAGGCATCTCTGTCAGATGTTATCTCACTGTAAATGTAAGCGTTTAAGAAAGTAAATACTTAAAGTGTTTACAATGTTGAACATCATAAGCAAACTATAGCATTTTCTGTAGACGAATTAAACACTCGAATTTGCAGTGCTGTCACATATCACACCTGACATCTACCGTTTCGTTTAATAACAAATAATCATGTTAATCGTGTGTACTTCGTTCAGTTTTATCTTAGGTATCAATAAATCGTTCGGGAATTACGCATCCGAGAGTTTTATTCAGCATGATCACTGTAAAGATTCAAAATAAAATGTTTTAGCCTACAGACAGGTTTGCTTAATTAAAAAGATAGAGAATTTAAAACTAAACATGGAACAGCTTTTGTATTATAAGTGAAATATAAATTATTATCTAAAGAAGTAACACACCTCAAGAAAACAAAATAAATAATTGGCAGTAAGAAATAAATCAAAATTTGTTTGTAAAGAGGTTTTTTTAAAACTCAACAAAAATAGCAAATGAAGATGAATTCTTGTGATATAACAAATAAAGAAATTTATGTAAATGAAATAGCAGATTAAAAACTAGTTCTTATACTCTTCCAGTATTTGGTTTAAAGGTATCTACCAATAGATTAAATATTTTTTGCATATAGGTACGAACTGTCAAATGTTTAAACTACTCCTACTGCATGTGTCAAATATCATTAGGCATAGGGAATCAATGTATACATATGTATATACATACGATGTATAGGTACCGCGCTGCCAAGTGTTACATACATACGTATACACTGATTCCCTATGTCTAAGGATATTTAACACATGCGGTATATAGTGAACATCCTGAATTTGAAGCATACGTAATATTAGGTTAGAGCGTCTGCCTGAAAATACGTTTAGTAGATTCGCATCAGAAACTTAATCAGTTTTTACTATCCTTAAAAGACCGTTATTAGTGGAAGTAGAATCAGAAAATTATGCAAATTACTCTTGACAGTAATTCGGAAAGTTTCCAGAAAAATTACAATACGATAGTGAAATTTTCTAATTAATTTCTACAATATTAATTGATTGATTAATGTTTAGCACTAATATTTGCAAATACGATTACTGTAGATTCTGTATTTATTTTTTCGGTATATTTTACGAATTTGCTAATAAGTGAAATGATCAAGTATAAGAAATACGATATATTATTAGTCATCAGATTAGTTGACTGTGGTATTCTTTTTTAAAGGAAGATCTTTCGAGACAATGTATTTAAAAACACTTTCATTATGTTTAGGTTACCATCACCAGCATGTAATAATAATTTCATAATACATCTTAAGATAATATTTACTTTATCATGTTCGCTGTTCCTTTTTATTGCAGTCGTTTAATTTGATTTTCGCAATAACTATCGATATTTTAATGCGTTATTTACATAATATTTAGCATTATTTGTTTTAATATATAGTACTTATACATAATTACTTGTATATGCATAAAAATATGTAAAACTTGACATTTTACAATGTTGCCGTGGTATTTTGCTTTTAAACAACCACTTTATTTTAATTGATGTACCATGGTTTTCGCTAGTAAGTTACGAAATTTGTAAAATAAATATTTTCAGTGCATTCATTATATAATTTTTACTTTTTTGACGAACAAATCTGAAATGAATGATGTAATACATGAGAAACTGACATGAATATGTTGCAAATGTGTAACTGAAAGAAATTGACTTCAATTTTTACGATTTTAGTCATGAAGTCAATAGCATAATCTGTATAATAATAAATGCCTCTATATCATTAACATATTAATGATAATAAGAAATGGTAAACACAAAGAAATTCTATTTTAAATAAAAATAAAAATAAAACTTTCCACAATTTTTATTTAGTCTTTGCGACATATGTTTCGGTATTTTTCATACCATTCTCGAGCTGAACCAACAGGTCAATCTGTGTGAAGGGTGTTATATATGGCGTTGTGTTTATTGCCTCTTTGTACATAAGTGTCTATTATGCTTATTCACATCAATTCCAGTAAATGAAATAAAAGAAATCTTAGAAAACCTTATTAATAACAGCCATTTAGAAGATATGGAAAAAACACACATTCTGGAAATTCTTAATTTATGTATAAAACAAAACTACTTTAAATTCAATGACAAAGTCTATACACAAATAAATGGTTTATCGATGGGGAGTCTACTAAGCCCTCCTCTAGCTGAAATATTCATGGCAGACTATGAAGAAAACATTCAATGATGACTTTACTTTATTATCAACTCATAGCTAATCTATTACCCTTTCCTTAACTTTGTAGATAATTGGATCATCAACCTTGAGAAAGCACACTAGTTATGTTATTTAGTAATCCTCCCACTCATGTAAGATTGTCACGTTGACTATATGTTCGTTTCTAATTCAGTATAGACGGTCTCAGTTAATTCTTGAACTTCCCCATTGACCTTGATTATGCATGACTGAGACAGAACAGGTAAATCTATAACGAATGTCAACTTAAGCCAAGGTCAGGCCAAGGTCAAGTCAAAATTAAGTTAAATATAATTACATACTCAAGAAGCTTTTTTATGAGATTTATAAGTATTGTGATGATTAAAATTTTTGACCTCCAAATTTTTGCACGTTTTGAAGTCTCCTGATTCCTAAAAAGTGGTTCTTCAAAAATTTCTCTCTCTCTGTCTCTCTCTCCCTCGCCCCCCTCTCACTTTCTCTGACCATGATAACGATCAAACCGCTATAGCTATCAATTCCAAATTTTGTATTTTTATATCTGATTAGATTTTCAGTAAAATCGGCAGACCGGAAGTAGTAGTTTACATGAGTAAAAAAATCCAAGTTTAAAGAAATTTATATGTATGTAGGTACTTAAAATTAAATTTGAGAAGAATTTTATGAATTTTTTTTTGAAATTCCTACCTGAAGTAGGTCTTTTACTCTTATCAAAAATCAGTTTTTTGCGAATATCGCGAAAGTCATGCTGTCTAGGCTGGTATATTACGAGTATAAAAGTATTTAGTACTTAATTTTCAATACGTTTTGTATAAAAAAGATTTCAAAATTCGGACCGGAAATAACACTTTTACGCTTAGCGAGTAGAAGATAAAACTATTTAAAACAATTTAGAGCAATTTTATATAATTTGAAACTGTCATACGTATAAAAAAATCGTCTGGTGGCTACACCTCATCATTTTAATTATATAAAGGTTGATGATGTGAAATAAATGCTAGTGTAATTGCTGACAGAAAGTGTAAGAAGATGAATTGATAGACGATAGTGTTAATGTAAGCAAAATGTTTGAATTAATGGGAAATACTAAGTTAGATGATTAGCATGAGTCTTTTTAAATGGATATGTGTTAATTTAGCACCATACCATAATTTTGAGCAAATGATGAAACTTGTAGGTGTTAAAGACAATATATCAATTTTAATCCAGAGGCATAGAAATACCTTGTATACGAGAGTTTGAAGTTAAAGAAATACTCATACACGAATTAATTCGTATATGAATAAATGTATGAATGCACATCTACACCAAGCTAGCATTGCGAACAATAACATACAGACAGCTGTTTCGATCTTACACAGATCTCATCAGTGTACAAACGTGCTGTTCACAATGCCTTACAAACTTAGACTACCTGCATATATAGTCGACTTACGTACCAAATGCCTATGAGAGATTCCCAGTGTCGTGTATGTATACTTGAGTGATTTAATACTGTGAGAGCTTATTCTCCAAGGATTACTTTGTTGCATTTTATTAAAGAAATACTATCAATTTTATAACGGAGCGATTCATGTTATTAATGATATGAATATATGTGGAAGTCAAATCAAACTTATGATAATGTGGGTAGAATAGTGAAAATAGAAAAAAGGAATATGTATATTTAGCTATGACGAATGGTTGGAATTGCGACGAATGGAAAAAGTAGCAGCGACATACTTTGTTTGAAAATATATAGTTTCAATTAGTGAAAATAAAATGTATACAGAAAATAATATATAAAACTTTTAGCATTTATTTTTATAAGAAGCCAGCTTATTTCTGTAAAATTTATAAAAAGTTACTATAACACATGGACGAGAAGCATGAATACATACATAACGGCGAATATGATAAATTTTCAGTCTATCAACTAGGAATTTGATGGTGCAGCAGCGCCCGAAAGGTATTCATAATATCAATTCAATGACAAGAAAAACTGCCAAGTAGTAAAATTTCATGTTGATGATAAAGAAACCAATCATTATTTATTATATAAACAACAACCGCGTCAAAACGACAAAAGCGAACTATGCCCGGCGGCGAATAGCCCGCGGTGAATCGGCCGCGCCATTACATCCGTCTCGAATCGTCCCATCCTTGCAAATGAGTCTATCGGATTTCCACTGATATACCCAATGCACAGAAATCAACACTCCAAACACTCCAAATGGTATAGTTGTTAGATACTTCAATAAAATATCGGGTTTTATTAACATTCTAGCATTCACTTTCTGTTTCATGTAGACTACTCCAGTACCACATCCATGCGAAGAACTACATATCTGCATAATAACATAGATAATTTAAACAACATATCGAATATCTCACATTACTTCGAGCAATATAAGACAGATTATTTCAAATACCTGCCCCGAGAGAAAACTAAAGAAAACTAGAACATATATATATATATATACCGAGAGATAGATAATTAATTTTCAAATACGGGGAATAATTTATTTACGTGTTTTGCGCGGAAAGATTTGACGGTAACATCTCGTCGTGTCCTCCTAGAACATAAAACGACATGTAGGCTTTTCTCATTAGCGGCAAGTCGCTTATGCGTTTGTGTGTGGATGGCATGCCTTTGACTTGGGGCGAATTTTGAAACGTAGAACTTCACCATGCGGAACGTTCTATCACAGACTTGAATACCTGAGAGGCGATGCCGTTTTACCGTACATTATAGGTGTTTTTGTTGAACGTTTTTGTCGAGACGGTTTGCTTATATTTGATGAACCGGAATGGTATTTGATACAATTCGTGTCCTGTTCGGCTGATGATTATTACTTAACTGGGCGAAGAGTATTTAAAGTGGCGCTTAGCTTTGTAGAACTCTACTAATTACATGTACTATTTTTTACGCAGTGTTTAAGTCAAATTGTTAGGTGAAGTATGATCACTGCTATTAAGATTAATTCAATAGATTCGGCCTTTACTTGATGTAAATCCATATTCCAATAGAAATAAAACACAAACAATTGTTTCAGATTTACACTATATTTAAATTAAAAACACAACAGCTATTTCGCTACACTGTAGCTTCTTCAGGTGATAACAAATTCTAAATTATTACAATCAGAGAACAAATCTTATATCTGACAAATATAATGACAACATTAACAAATAACTCTAAAATATTTACAAAGGGTAATTTAAATGAATTTACTTAAAGAGGATAGTTTTCTTAATTATATCGGCAGTTTTCGAAAGGGGTCCTACTTCAAAGCAATATTAATGTTGTTTTCTCTTAGTAATTTCATAAGTAGTCTTGTTCATGACCTAAATAAGAAAATGCTTTAAACTTCTTAAATCGTATTGTCTCTGGTAGTCGGATACACCTCTAGTAACGTTTTATTAAACAAATTTTTGGTTACAAATTTGTCTATTAAATTTGGGTGGTACCCATTGTTTCTCGCAATTTGTTTTATAATATAGTACTCTTTGTTATAGTCATCTATCGACATTGGAATATTAATTAACCTATGGAGTTGTTCTCTGATTGTAATAATTTAGAATTTGTTATCACCTGAAGAAGCTACAGTGTAGCGAAACAATTGTTTTTGTTTTTTTTTCTATTGCTATTAAGAATATTTCATTGGAATAAAAGAGATTATTTTAAACTAAAAAATGTATAATTTTGTGTAGTAAAAATCAGTTATAACCTGAATATTATAAATAAAAACAAAATATAAACAATCCAATTTTTCGATTATTTAGGACATAAAATTCTTAACGATGGAGTAATTTGATATGCTATTTGTGATATTTTCATCGCTTGGAATCTGAACAACTGACGTTTCGGCGGACATTACTTCTGGCGCCTTCAGGGTAACCCTATAAAAGACAGTTTCTTGCCAAAACTAAAACTAAATTGCCTTTTTAAGATGAAATTCGAGTAAAAACACTCATGAGAGTTCTAAATGTGAATGTGACGAGTTATGACATAACTAATGAATAATAGAAAGAAAAACTGCCTTAAGAAACGAATAAACGTCAACTAACTTCTGACGCAATGACAGTTTGTGCAAAAGTTTAAATTAGCGTATATACAGGGAGCGTCAAAAGTTTAAAAAATCGGTATATTATAAAAAGAACATGGCAATGCTCCCGCTTTACAGGATATTGTAATAAAACTGTAAACAGAAGGAAAAGAAGCGAATTCAAGCTCGAAGAGATTGAAAATCCAACTAGTTATCAATATAATTTTTGATCTCGCGGTACTTCAAATTGTTCTCGATAAAAGAAAAAAATTTTCAAATGATCGTCCATATTATGTCTCGTTAACACCTTAACTCTCTCGTTAGTTACAACAGATTACATGTACATGACTCTGCATGCAATGGGAAATGTTAAAATTATACTTAACCCAATAACGGACCGTCACAGCAAGGTTGCGAGCGAGCTTTTTCTTTTTTTTTTTTTTCACTGCACCAGAACTTAATAGAATCGGACGCAAAAATCTAACGGAATGGCCTACACACACTAGAGCAGACAATCTTAACGGCATCGTAAAGGCAAATTGAAAATTTCTTGCGTGAAAGGCACTTCGTGTTCTTCACCCATAAGTCGAGAAAACCGTAAGTAAAAACTTCGAAGGCGTGTGGTCGCATGCACAGGCAAATGCAATCAATGAATGTAAGTTAATCTATCTACATCCAAACGCAGACATATACAGGACATACATACCAATACATCGTCACTATGGTATATCTCATTAAATAAAATGTAATGTTAAATTTAACTCATTGGTATATCAGATATTTACCTTTAATCAGGTATTTTGAATGCTAAATATGCATTTCTCTATTATTAACGTTTTTTTTTAATTACGTCAAATTATCTTGGATTCTAATAGGAGATGAGTATGGTAATTCTTTTCCTAATCTCGCTAATTAAATATAAAATGTTTTAAGATGGAAAAAGTATGCATCAGTTCTTAGAAAAGAAGTAATGAGAGACACTAAACTTCTTATAAAATACTTTACATAAATGAATATTTATAAATTAATCTGGATTTTAAAGAGATAACGACATTAGAATATGTCCGTATTAAAAAGATATCAGTAGTCAAGCAGTTCATTTTTGAAGAACTTATCATTAATAGGTGGTAGCAAGTATGTAAGCTTTTAGATCACTAAATAACGTAAAGGTTGAGAATTGCAGTCGTTCATTTGGAGAGATATCAAAATTTCTGAAAGCGGGACGTCGCTGTTCTCTAAACGAACGAGCTCTGGCACCAATTTGATTTCATATACACATTGCATTAGAAATCGAACATATTGTTATCAAAAACTTGCTTTATATTCGCTAAAATATTTCCGATTTGTTACTCTTTGAGGAAAACAATTACCTCCGAACATTCTCGGAAATAAAATAAAACTCGATTCCCCTCATATATAAAATAGTAAAGTGAGAAGGTTGAAACAAATATTGCATTGCACAAATTGAAAACTATCCTAAATATAACACCTAAAAATATAAAATAACAAGACACATTTTTGAACTAAGATAAAAAAATTCAAAAATAAATTGCTAAAACCCAATACACAGAAAAGGTACAACACATGATTTTTTTATATAAAAATTGTTGCAAATTCAGCGTTAAATATATTCATTCTTTTAATATACCTGTATAGAATGCGTAAATAGCGAGATATTTGAAAAAAATGCTGTTAGATAAGAGTAAAAGACCTACTTCTAGGAGGAATTTCGAAAAAAAAAAAATTTTATATACATTTTTTCTGAAATTTGGTTTTGGGTACATTTTTTCGTTTAGTATTTGACTAGTTTGCCTTTTTCACGGAAGTAAACTGCTACTTCCAGTCTACCGATTACACTGAATATCTAATCAGATGTCGAAATAAAAATTATGCTGGTAATACAAAGTTTGGCACTGATAGCGTTAGCCGTTTGGCCGATATCGTGTTCTCAGACAGGCAGACACACACACACAACCACTTTTCAAAAACCACTTTTTCGGTATCAGTGGACTTCAAAACGTGAACACCTGCAAAAATCTCTAGGTCGAAAATGTTTGGGATGACGACCTAGAGATTTTTACAGATGTTCACGCTTTGAAGTCCCCTGATACCGAAAAAGTGGTTTTTGTGAAGTGTTTATGTGTGTATGTGTGTGTCTATCTATCTGAGAACACGATAACGGCCAAACGGCTAACGCTATCAGTGCCAAACTTTGTATTACCAGCATAAGGAAGTAAAATTGGGGAATATAACACGAAAATGTAAAACATCGCCAAATTTTATGCGTATACTAAAGATACCTATGACGCACTGAATCTCTGTCTTATATCATAAAACGTATTGCTAAAGATTATGTTAGAACTGATGTACTGTCTTATCTTTCTCCTGTCTTTCTTTATAAGTTTAAGTATCTCAATAGGCTAAATGTCAGGGTCTCTGGTACCACTTAAGTTAGAATGCCTCTACGCATTCGCCTAGCAGTGTCGAAAACTATAAAAAATTAACAAGGCGAAAGAAATATTTATATAATAATTTTACTTTAATAAATAACTTAAGTAAGAAATTGTAATTTTTCTGCCATGCGTTGATTTAAAATTCAAATTCTAATTGCCACACCTTTTCTAGTACGTACTCAAATCATAAATAGCTGATAGATACTTCAGAACAAAAATTAATGATGAAATCTCTTAATTCCGACCCAACAAGTCTTCAGTAACTCAGGGCAGCCTGTTAGAACCAATCTTATATCTGTTATATACATCAAACTTCCCTACATTATACTATACCACAACATGCACCTTTGCAGATGATACTGTTATCTTAGCCGTACTGCAAACCTACAATACCATTACTCTTGCGTAGAAGATTGAATCCAAAAACGGACAATAAAGATTAATCAAAGCAAATCCCATCATATCAGTTGAATAGATAGGTAAGCCCCATCTGGATAACAGAATACTCACCAACCACTCTTTCAGACGGTTAAAGTGGTTGTTCAAATAGTTAATAAAAAATTATAAATAAATTTAAAATATTATGATTTGTTATTTACACTTTAATTCCCATTTAAACCACAAATTGGGAAGATTTTTATAATTTAAAACGGTTTGCAACAGTTATATGGCACGAAATTGTACTATATTTTTTGGTCACAACTTTGAAACAATTTAACAATTTTAAAACCTTCAATTTAAATAAATACATCTGAATTATTTTCTGACGAGGCTAGCGTATCGCTCAAAGAAATATAAAATAACCGCCATGATTACAATACGAAAACAATTAATAAAATTCTTATAAATAAATAAAGTATGGCAAAATTATTTTTTGAAGATTCAATAAAATCTCTGTTTCTGTCTTCTAGTTTTATCAAATGAGTTGATTCCTGGTGTTTCGTACTCTTTAAGATTATTACAACTTGGTGGTAGACAAGATGCTTTGATACCAGTGATGTCCGATTAGGCAATTTTTTGGTCAAATTATTTAATTTTATGTTAAAGAAATAAATAGAGAATTTCTCATATTCCTAACAATACATCGTCCTAATATAGAAAAATTATCCATAATAATGCCTAATCGCTAACAAATACGCCTGCTTGCTTCTTCATTCAGTTTTAACCGGAAATTGATGTTTTCACTTCTTTCAGTCATTCATTTTACCTTCCTGCACTTAACATTTTACAAAATCAACGAATACGCTCGTTTTCTTGCACCCAATTAAAACTGACATGCCAAAATACGGTTTCCACGCATTGTTCTCAGAAATCATTAAATCAATTATCGCTGAAATGAAATTACGTACTTATTACTTACGTTCATAAATACATGTATAATGTTAAACGTACATTTAAACGTTTCGCAACTTCCGAGGCCGTCGAACAGTTTTTTTAAGCGAGTCTAAATTGCGTTAATTATGAACTTTGATTGTTGTCTTGCCGTAAATATGTGTTTAAATATAGAAAAGAACTAGATTTTTCTTGTTAAGTTGAAGTAGTCTCATGCAGCTGCACGTATTATAAATGGAATGCAATTTGAAGTGTTAAAATTAAAGGCTAATATAAAAAAAATATAATAATAATAGTAATAATAATAATAATAATAATAGTAGCATACCTTGAGTTCTCCATCCATTGAGTAGAATCATACAGAAAAACTATACAGCGACAAGATCAATCAATATTTGAGAGATAATAGAGGTTAAACGGAAATGAAACAACTCGTGGAAATAATCACAATAGTCAGTTCAAATACAAAAACATAAAATGAGGTGTGGCCCCCACACGACTTTCTTATACGTATGAGCGTTTCAAATTATAGAATTTTAAGAATTTTTTTATACAAAAATTATTCAAAATCCTATTCTAAGTACTTCTATTCCTTAATAAATCTCTATAGAATGCATACTTTGCAAGATATTATCAAAAAAGTGCTACTCGCTAAGAGTAAAAGTGCTACTTCCGGTCCGAATTTTGAAATTTCACATATACAAAAAATATTGCAAATACAGTTCTAAACACTTTTGCACTCTTGATAAATATTTATAGAATGCATAACTTACGACATATTTGTAAAAAATCGCTATTCGATAAGAGTAAAAGTGGTACTTCCGGTCCGAATTTTGAATTTTTTTTAATACAAAAGATATTGGAAATTAAGTTCTAAATACTTTTATATTCGTAGCATACCTGTCTAAAAAGCATGACTTGCAAAATATTGGCAAAAACTGATTTTTGATAAGAGTAAAAGACCTACTTTCGGTAATAATTTTGAAAAACTTTTTAAATAAAATGGTTTACAATTTTAATTTTAAGTACATATAAATTCTTTATAAATTTGTTTAAACTTAGTAGTTGACGAAATATTTGCAAAATTCGATTTTTTCACTGAAGTAAAGTACTACTTCCGGTCTACCGATTTTACTGAAAAACTAATCAGATGTCAGGCAGATTATACACCTAAATACAAAATTTGAAATTGATATCTACAGCGGTTTGACCGCTATCGTGGTCACACGCACAGACAGACAGACAGACACACACACAGAGACAGGCAGAGACACAGACATTTTTTAAAAACCACTTTTTTGGTATCAGAGGACTTCAAAACGTGGACATCTGCAAAAATCTCGAGGTCGAAAATTTTCGTCATCACAATACTTATACTACGTATAAGAAAGTAATAATAACAAGAAAAATGAGTGTGCTTAAAACCACACTGCAGAAGTGAAAACTTCATCAAGGCTCTCCCATGTAACGGTCGCCAAAAGAAACGCCAAATTGAAGACGGAATAAGCGACCACAAACACCCCCGTATCCAAAATTTCACAAACATTCATCAATTTTCAAAAAACTCTTCCGCCATTTTTTTTGTCAAATTAACTTTGGATTCGTGATCGGCGACCTCAACCACCCCCGTATCTAAAAATTCATATTCATACGTCAATTTTCAAAAAAAAATCCCGCCATTTTGTTTTTTTTTTGACATTTTGACTTTGGAACCGTGATCGGCGACCCCCAAAACCCCCGTATGTAAAATTTCACCCCCATACGTCAATTTTCAAAAAACTCGTCCGCCATTTTGTTCTATTTCGACATTTGAATTAGTGATGGGCGACCGTAAAAACTCCCAAGTGCCTAATTTTAATCAGAACAGAGATAAATTGATTTCAGGCGACTCCGCCCACTCTGCACGTTTGCGTAATCGTTTAAATAAAATTATTTCGTAGTAGGGGCACATAAATGTCGAAAGCAATCCTCCTTTTCCCCTTTAAGGAAATACACACGTTCTGGAATTATCGTATTTTAATTCAAATCATTATTAAAATATTAATCGACCCCTGTATAGATAGTCATGTGGGACACCGTTATGTATTGTGTGGAGATGCAATTCGCCGGACCGTAATACATTGATCGCCAGTGCACATGAGAATCTGATATTTATTTTGCGCCCGTCCGGAATACATTGACCAAATCCTTCTGCAAACGACCTTTAAATTGCCGGTACCTTCGATTGCGTGCGACTGCCGACTCGAAATAAGCATACAAAAGGTCCCAAAAAGCCGGTTCCTTAAGACCCCGAGTCTTGATAAGCCCTCGCAACCTTCAAAATTTCGTATTTCACGATTAAAAGTGAATCTGTGGTGCAACTCAGTTCGCCTGTCAGTTTGACGTTTCTCTGGATTTTTTGATTGTCACGTGAATCGTCATGACGTAAGCCATTTTGCTGTTAAAACATCGAGTAGTGCACGCTCTTCTTTAAAAGCCCATATCTTTAGGAGCGTGACGGCTCAATCTCGTTCAGTGCCCACAATCAACGCGCCCATAGAAGTTTACACTTCAATAATAAAGTATCCTCATGTTAACAATAATAATTTTACAAAAGTTAATGTTTAAGTTAAAGTTGTAAATACAAGGCGAAGTTTAGCTTAAGCTGCTTTGCAACATAACCTTAAATGAAGAAGGAAAAGTTTGCGATGAGAAAACGAATGCCTTGGATAAATTTCCGTGATGAAACCACTACCGCAAAGGGAGCTAGAAAGAAGAAAAATTAGATGCATAAATCCACATATGCCAAAAAATAAAATGTTAATCGCTTACTAGCGAGCATCAGTACCTTGTTTCCGAATATTCTTGTTATTGAAATACTAAAAGACGAGTCGTCAACATTTATACAATAAATTTGATACGAGAATGATCTTTGTTATAACGGTGTTACGTGGTGATTAATTATGTGTTATTAATATCCGTTTTGAAAGTGATTTCTTACCTTAGATATGGTGGGGATTTCAACATTATAGTGTTGTGATATAAACTTAAACACCGGAGCTCCTTCCCATTATATATGATTGACCAACGTGCACAAATAAGTTTACGTTAGATATGGTCAAACTTATATACGTATGCCGTATGTAATGGGTGTCCAAAGAGGGCACAACCGTGAGTTGGACGTTCCATATCTTGAGTTCGGAGAAACAAGCACATTATTTTGACTTGAAGTTACGTGTCTTTTGTGTGGATTTATATAAATATAGGAAAGAAATAAAAGGTATAATTAGTGAGTGCACAGACTAGACATTTTCAATATTACTCCAAACTTACAGGAACACTAAGCGTTAGAAAAATATGCATCTTTGAAAAACAGGTTGAAATATCAGCAATTACTATTTGAGACAGTAAATGTTGAACAAGAAGCAGCAATTTTATTGAAGATATTGAAAAGGATGACTTACATAGTTTATTATACAGTTTATGTACATCATCTGTCAATGAGATTTCGAAATATACTTTAATATTATCCCCGTATATAAGAATAGGACAATATATTTGGTAAAGTAAGTCAATATTATAAAAACCAAGGACCTATAGAGGGACACTCAAGTGAGATTGCAGAACCTTAATCGAATATAAAGCCAGATGATTGTAATTAAATATAATTAACATGCATATATTGAAAAAGACATAAAAAGGAAAAAAATATATAGACACTAATAAAAATTTTTATTGTGCTGATGCGAATACTTTGATACAAGCTTACATTAAATAATTTTCATCGCTGGTAAATTACTTAATTAAAATGGGCGACCTGTAATTAAACTTTAATTAAAACTCTGGGAGGTCGACTCATACAGAATTCAATGATTACTTAATTAAATTAATTAATAATATCTTGTAATTGAAAAAATATTAATAGAATTATGCACGTTAGTTTGTATTTAATAGCTTTTATGTTTTCTATTGTATTAAATTGATTTGTATAAGCTATCTTCTATGTATAGTTTGACGCAAATTTTTTAGAACAGGCGGTATATTATATTTCAATTGTACTTTTGTACGCTTCCTCCAAGAAAATTATTAAAACTTTTTCATATTCGAAATGTATATTTTCGGTAATGTAAACGTCTTATGTAAGCAAGAGCCTATGTGTAATTAAGTTTTTATGCCGCAGCTGTGTTTTTATTTAGTATTTTTACCGTTGAATACATAATTAAATTTACTTAATTCCGTATTTCTTTTTGCGTTATATTCATAGAACGTTTTTTTTTAAATATAAAAGTGTTGAAATATAAAGCATAATATTATTATAGAAACAGTCAATAATTTTATTTATCGCCAACCGTCAGTAAAGTGATGCGTTACCATAGCGTTTTACGGAGGTAAAGAAACACTTTATCGTACTGTACAATAATAGTATATTAAAATACAAGTTTCATAAGACACGATTTTTGCGCACGCGTTCAAGTTTAGAAAACGAGCCGCAAGGCGAGTTTTCTAAAGAACAAGTGCGCAAAATGTCTTATGAAACGTGTATTTTATACTATTTTTTCTATTTCGGTTATTAAAAGTTCAAAAAAGCTTAAAATAAGAGACATGTTTTGTTCGAATATTTTAGAAATTTTGCTTTTTTGAAGTTGGTTACTCTGATTTTTAAGTAGAACGTTTTAAATATTTGAATATCGGTGGTGCTATATGTAATTGTGTTTAAAATTCAGACTGATTTATACAATAAATTATTTCAAATTATCAACAAAAGGGACGAAATAAATAACTGTACGCCCCCAGAGATTCGCATAATAGCAGAAGGCAATTTACAAAATCTCTCGTCCACAAACTCTCTACATATTTATCAAAACAAACTTTTATAACAGTTGTACTATTCAACATGGTAAGTAAATG
This sequence comes from Amphimallon solstitiale, assembly GCA_963170755.1. Classification (NCBI taxonomy): domain Eukaryota; kingdom Metazoa; phylum Arthropoda; class Insecta; order Coleoptera; family Scarabaeidae; genus Amphimallon; species Amphimallon solstitiale. The sequence continues at coordinate 176,261,972 of OY720676.1, forward strand.
TCAATAGTAGCATCCGAAAACTTATCATCCAACTCTGCTTAACAATTTATATTGCTAATTAGTAAGTGAAATGTTAGCATGTGTGCTCTTTATTCTTTGTACAATTTTATTGCACATTTTTGTTACTTTAAAGGCTTATATTTTGACATTTAAATATGATTTGGTTCCATTTTTTTTTGTTACCAACTTCAAAAAAATAAAATTAGCGTGCGATAAAGTAATACTTTATGCAACCAAAACGGGTGTCGTAAAGTGAACTTTATAGCACCGGAATAGAAAAAGTACTTTACCTGCCGCTAATATCTGTCAGCGTAGCCATGACTGATGACTTTAAAAATAAATCGTTTGTCACTGTCATAAACTGTCATAAGTTATTATATCTTTATTTCTTAAATTAACAATTTTCACGGTTGGCGATAAAATTTTGTATGCACCACGTCAGTAAAGTACCTTTACCGAACTCGTCTGTCACTCGCCGCGCTCGCTTCACTCGCTTGGCTCGTAAATCAGACTCGTTCGATAAAGTATCACTTTACTGACTTGTTACATAAATAACTATTACCGCCAACCGTCAATAAAGCGATGCGTTACCATAGCGTTTTACGGAGGTAAACAAACACTTTATCGTACTGTAAAATAATAGTACATATATTAAAATACAAGTTTCATAAGACACGATTTTTGCGCACGCGTTCAAGTTTAGAAAACGAGCCGCAAGGCGAGTTTTCTAAAGAACAAGTGCGCAAAATGTCTTATGAAACGTGTATTTTATACTATTTTTTCTATTTCGGTTATTAAAAGTTCAAAAAAGCTTAAAATAAGAGACATGTTTTGTTCGAATATTTTAGAAATTTTGCTTTTTTGAAGTTGGTTACTCTGATTTTTAAGTAGAACGTTTTAAATATTTGAATATCGGTGGTGCTATATGTAATTGTGTTTAAAATTCAGACTGATTTATACAATAAATTATTTCAAATTATCAACAAAAAGGACGAAATAAATAACTGTACGCCCCCAGGATTCGCAAAATAGCAGAAGACAATTTACAAAATCTTTCGTCCACAAACTCTCTACATATTTATCAAAACAAACTTTTATAACAGTTGTACTATTCAACATGGTAAGTAAATGTCAATAGTAGCATCCGAAAACTTATCATCCAACTCTGCTTAACAATTTATATTGCGAATTAGTAAGTAAAATGTTAGCATGTGTGCTCTTTATTCTTTGTACAATTTTATTGCACATTTTTGTTACTTTAAAGGCTTATATTTTGACATTTAAATACGATTTGGTTCCATTTTTTTTGTTACCAACTTCAAAAAAATAAAATTAGCGTGCGATAAAGTAATACTTTATGCAACCAAAACGGGTGTCGTAAAGTGAACTTTATAGCACCGGTATAGAAAAAATACTTTACCTGTCGCTAATATCTGTCAACGTAGCCATGACTGAGGACTTTAAACATAAATCGTTTGTCGCTGTCACTGTCAATGTGGTAAGTCATTGTATCTTTATTTTCTAAATTTCAAATTTTTGCGGTTGGCGATAAAATTTTGTATGCACCACGTCAGTAAAGTGCCTTTATAAAACTCGTCTGTTACTCGCCTCGCTCGCTGCGCTCGCTTGGCTCATAAATCAGAATCTTCGATAAAGTGTCACTTTACTGACTTACATAAATAACTATTTTTAAAGTTTTACGAACACTTTATACTAACAACTTGAAATCTTGTTAATGTCAATGGATGGAGCTACTTATTTAACCTCAAATATGGTGGCAAATTAAACCATCCTATTGACCTAAAAAAGCAACTCCGTGCAAATGAACACTTTTTTCTGTTTAATAAAAGAAAGTGAGTTAAGAAATTAAGAACAAAATTTCAGCTGGGAAGATTAAATTCAAGTTTGAATGTATATATTTTTTCATGATCGTCAATATCGTTTCTACCCCACCTTTTGCAGGGTAAAGGCAATTTTTACTCCCTTCTGACTGGACTACATAGTATTAATGACGAGAAGAAGTAAAAGTAAAGTACAGTAAATGCTCAATATTGTGAACAAAATGAAACGCGGGCTGTTTCTACTGACGATTTGTTTACATTATAGAGTCACTGATTTAATGCTTAAAATAATAGATACTGTTGCATCAATAATTGTTTACTCATTTATAATTGCATTTTTTTTATTTGTAAAAGATAAAAATACATCTAAAAATATTTTGTGCTTTTTGTTTGTTTTTATGTTTTTGAACATTTTGTGTTACAGCTGTTTCTCTTATATTTTTTAATATTTGAATGTAATTTAAATTAAGTTCATATTCTTCTGCCTATTGAATTGATGTGTTCTGTCTGAAGTAATTCTATTTTGATATTTTTCTTCAATTTCCTCATCTTTAGTTTCATCTTCTTCTGTTTCTTCGTCAAAATTGTCTAATTATGTGTCCATTACATTCCATACAATTACGTGTCTCTCATCCAGTTCAATCTAGAAATATATGTACATACCTATAGTAATGAAATTTGTGTAAATACATAAACATTAAGTAGACACATACATGTGGCAGTAATGTGTTTAAAATATCACGTGTTTCAGCTAGAGCTTCTGTCTGACCATCTTTCCATTTCTGCTGCAATACTCCAACTGGCAAATCATCCCCGTCTTCTTGATTACTGAAATCTAGAATTTTCCACAGCATTTAGCAATCATTGTCGGATCCATGCATACATAAAATTGATAACAGCATCTTTTATAGTTTTTTAATGTTTCCACATTAAATCCATCATTGTTTGGTTAAGGGGTGTCACATCTGGCGGAAGGTACATTGTTATAATTTGCCCATCTTCGATCTATAATTCTTCTATTGGGGATGTGATGGAGCGTTATCCAAAATAAGAAGAGCTTTTGGGTGTCCAATTGATTTCTGGAAACGTGTAAGCTTCCAACAGAGCAAACAATGACATGTCAATAATTTTGGGAGATTGAAGTTTGATAAATTAAATTTAGTTTATAAACTGCCTGAGGAATAAAAGAATTATGGAACCAATTCTTCAAAATTGACTTCGTCTTCCAAGCCGATTTGGGGTAGTCGTAGTCCACAGAGAGAGAGAAAAATTTTTGAAAGCTCTAAGATTCTTGGCCTTGCCAATAATCAATGACCTTATGAGTTCCACTGGCATTAATACACGCCCTCATTAGGAGTAAATCCTTTAACAGAATCTTCTTTCATCTCCGAAGTCAATGCTTTTGTCTTTTCTAATGTTTTTATATCTTTGATTCAAAAACCATTTGTAATTTTTTTCCTCCATTTCAGGAGAGTTCTTCAGGGGTTCTTCTTTGTCGTGGTCCTGCATAAGTACAAGCCATCGCACGTAATATTAGTTCTTTTTTGTTTTACTTTGCAAATCGTGGATTTAGCAACGCCATATTTTTTGATAAGTTAAGCATTCCGGATTTCTTTGCAACAACATGACGTAATAAGTCGTGATCGAAAGCTTCTCCAGTCCTATGGATACCTACTGAAAAAAGTAAAAGAAGTGTTAAGACATCAAGCTGTATTGCGTAAACAACGCGTTTCATATAACCCGGGGAAGTACAGGTGTTTTAAAACATACGGTGCTTTCCGATCGATCTAGGGAATTCCCGCCACACGAACTACAACATGTGTTGACGTTAGCGAATGCGGGTCCGTTAATGCTATACGGCGTTCAATGTTATGAAAATGGTCGTTCAGGTTATCCCTAATTTCCATTACCTGGTGTTCACATTATCGAGCGTCCATTGTATTATAAAAATTTCTCCTGATATTTAATTGTTAACTCTGAAATCACCTGCATATTAGGTTTTTAATATTTTATATACATTGTCCTGTAGCAAGAGTAATTGAAAGTTCTGTTAGTCAATGGTAATTATTATTACCACTACAAATAGAGCAATTATGATGAGAAGAAATAAAATAGGTCCTATTACAGAGCCTTGCCGTACTCCAAGTTTGATTTGATTTCCACCAATATTTTTCTTTCCACTAGACAAGGCCTTATAATATTGTTGTCAATTATGGTGCTACTAATTTTATAGTTTGATCTTTTTGCTTCACTGCTCTCGATTTATTTATTTCTTTTGCGACAGAACTAAAACTTATATTGTACACACGGAATACTGACGGTATATTCTAATATTTTAATTATATGATATACCGATATAATCATATAGCACAGACATACATACATATAAACAATAATATTACATAACCCTTATTTGGCTGACGCTACACTGCGCACTCCAAACTCTAGTTTGATAACCTCCGCGCCAGGTATTAAGAGGTTTTTCACGTGTGTTGTGTGTATATATTACGAAACCGGAAAGGAAAAAAAATGAAAACAAACGTTTCACCTGCGCCATTCCGCCGTCAAAACATCAGGCGAACATAACCTCAAAAGTGTATCGTACCGTCCAACGCCAGTTCGTTCTCTGTACATTTTACCTGTTGAATACCTGAATATTGAATGAAAAGGTGAAAGTAACACGATAAAGAAATTCTAGAATACACTATACAAGTACCTACGCCGCCAGCCCATACCGTTCGACATTTCTGTTATCCTGTTACCGCAATTCGAACGTTAAAAGCGAATTTATCCAGGTGATAATGACACATACAGAGAGGTATTACGTAATTAAACTTGTTCTTTTTCACGTACCATAAACGAAGAAAGTAATTATATAACCGTAGGAGATCACGATTGTTATTTTTGAAGACGATTCGTTAAATTGCAGCTAAAATATTTATGGTAATCGTTTTTGTTGTTGTGTAAGCGTCCGGTATGCTCAGGTTTCTATGTTATATAAATACATGGCATAATTATGTATAACTGAAACGATCAGAAACGTCCAGCAAAAAAAGTGTGGGGACTTCTTATGAATGGATGATATCCTGAATTCGGCATATATACATATACTATGCACACAGCTGGTATAACGAGAATGAATGGATTACATGGGTATATATACCAGAGCACTTACATACGTATTATACTATTATACGTATACGTAACGCTATGCTATTGAGAAAGTCTTTTAACTCTTGGGGACAGCCAGTTATAAGAATTCATTTAATTATAATTAGAAAAGTAAACAATAATTAAATGGCTCTGATTGGAAAATTATAATTTTGAAATGAATAAATATTCATTATGTATATTATGATTAATTTGTTATTGAATAATGAATGATGATGGTTTAAGCAATGGACTGCAATCAAAAGAGCACATATATGCACATTCATATTATTGAAATACAAGCTGAAATGGGCGGTGGTTTATTGTTACTGCCTTTCAATATTAACCCATATTATCCCAAAGGAAGTATAACAGAAGAAAAATGTTAATGTAAACTTTTTTTAAAGTTTTAATATGCTGTTCATATTCTTCTACGCTAAATATATGCGCATATTATATATTAATTGTTAGACCTTCTCGGTTATAGCGTCCTATGTGATTACTTGTTTGAAATGATACTATTTTTTATGGAAATATTTTTTTTAGAATGAAGTTGTTAATAGGACTCGGAAGTCAGGTTTGCATGACGTCAATTTCGGGGACGCATCTAGGGCACCATAAAACACGATTTGATACTTACCTATAGAGAAAAAGTACTTACCAAGTAATAGTAAATACATCTTGTCCAGAAGTAATACAGGGTGTCCCAAAAAAAAAGGACGGAGTAGCAGGTATGTTAAGTCCGAACAGAAACAGCCCCAAATATACCGCAATAACGAAGAAATTAAAAATTTTATTTTCCATGTTGTTTTTTAGATAAAAACATTACATTACCGACCTGGCACAGAATGTATGTTTATAAATACACGTAAGAATGCTCATGTGTAAATAGAAACGAACACGCATTCATAGAAAAATACGCTTTTATTTGTATAAAACGGGAAAAAAACTTTAAATCGTACTCATTCATATAAAACATATTTTTTGCCAGATGGGGACCCACTTTATTGCAGACAATAAAAGATTGTTTTTATTTTTAAAATAGGAAGGTTGTTGCTCTTTAATGCGTTTGTAGTCGGAAACAGCTGATTATTATTATTTTAGAATATTCAATAAATCGTAGTTTTTCTAGATTACAGTAAATATCAAGAATGTAATTATTTTTTTCTAGCAGGTGTAAAATTAAAGTAATTATGGTTTGATATTTATTATGAAGTATATATTCCTCCTCCTTTTTTATAACACAAGTAATATGGTGGTCCTGAAAAGGACCGATTGTGAAAGTGAAGCAGGTGGATATTTAGTCCAGGGTCGGCGTAAGGCCAATTCAGTTCTTTATTATTTTTTTCTGCCGTCTGCGCACGAATTAAGACTTGATATTTTGAAGGTACGTTTTTACACAATCTAGCTTCCGATTTCAGCTACTCCGTCTTTTTATTTCTGGGACACCCTGTATTGCCGGGTTTATAAAAGATATTACACATCCTGACTGTTGACTATTCACCTTGAGAGTTCAAATGAGAGTTAATTGTTCCATAAGTTCAGATGTATAGTTGTCTTCTTCTTCTTGTTTCATAGGCAAAATGCCTGTTTATTGCTGGAGTCGCTTTTATTGAATCTCCTGTGAAGTAGATAGCCAGTTATCTTACCATCTTCTGAGGTCCTTCCAGTGGGTCGCTTGCCATATGGTTTGTTATTTCTAACGATGTTGGCCAATCGATACTCCATCACTATACCTCCCACCTTACATTCCTCCCGGATCAGGGTGTTTCTTGTCCGGTCTTGTCGACTGTGTCCAGTGATTGTTCGCAGTATGATCATTTTGTTAGTTTCCAGTTTTCTTTTTGAAGAGGATATTTTCGCCCTTCATTTTGCTCTCTAGATCATCACTGGTTTAACACATTCTTTGCATATTTTTGCCTTGCAATCCAAGCTAGTGTGCTTGCTTTTCTAGAGACTTTGTTTCAGGTGGCCTGAGATCACCGCTGCCTAATTGGTTTGTGGTCAAACTTCTTCTGCGAGGTTCGTGCAGTTTCTGATATTGCACCCAAAATAGTTGAAGTGAAGATGCTGGTATTGTCCATTGCAAGTTTGCATCGTAGTGGGTGTTTTTCTATCGTCATCGATTTTGTATTGGTTGTAGAGACCTTCATACTGTAGTTTCCTCCATGGAAAATAAAAGGCGTCCAGCATTCGTTGCAAGTCGTTCTTGCTTTCTGATATAAATGTAGCATTATGCAGGTAGCATACAGTCTATCATGTGTTGCCCCATCCGATATCTTGACCCAACCCTGTCCACTTCATCCATGATTTCGTCCATTATCGTGTTAAATAACAGTGGACTGAGGCTCTCCTCTTGCCTTGCTCCAGCTGTGATTGCAATTTCTTTCGTTAATATGTCGTTCACCTTCAGATGTGCTATATTATGTGTTCAGGTCTCTTATTGGCCTTAAGTATTTTGGAAGGTCTTATTCCAGACATTAAAGCAGAGAAACGCGGGGGTATTGTATTCGATGGCTTTTTCTCTGATCTACCTTATGATGAACAGAGTATCTGTTGTTGAGCAGTTTTTCCTAAATCCCTGTTATGCCTCATTTATTTTATTTACCTTTGAGGTTATTTATTTGGCATGGTAACTACATTTATTCATTGAAAACAACCGTTCAACCTCCACCATTGTAATAGGGGCATATTTGAAGCACATTAATACCCGGTTTGGTTATAAAGCTGGTATTAAAATCATTTTCGAAAACAGATATCTCCAGCCAACCAATATTTGTTGCAGCATATGTTGTTCCAGAGAACCCCATGTTTTCTGGAACCATAAATTGATTCCATACATTTCTCCTTTTAAATATGAAAGGTGGTGGTGTGGTTTTACTTCCAGAAGTATTACATGCTAGGAACACAGTGACATTCTCTTTTCCAGAGGAACTTCTTGTACGAGTTGCTGAAATCCCTTTTTGACATAAGACCTTCGTTTTAAATGGATCTCTGCAAAATCTTATTTCATGTAATTTCTATATGAGATGTAGTTTTTCCGTCAAATTCGATCATCAATTGTAATTTTTAAAACATCAAAATAATTTGCGATAGTGATGGGGTGCATACCCAATACTTTGTGTTTTTTTCAAGAGAAGATTATGTCTCTGATTAAACGCAATAAACAAATCTTCGGCGAGAACAATTTTTTTAAAGGGTGTTTTTAATCCTTTTGCTTTTACGTATATACCTATATACATAACATAACACTTCTTTTCTTCATAAACCGTACCCGTGTTTTTCCCTACGAAGAGTCTTTGATCATCTAGCTGCACAGCTGTTAATCTGCCAAAAGAAGCAGATTTTTTCTCCATCGTTCTTTAGCCTGATCAATTATACTAGTCTTGATAGTCACTGGTATATAATAACTTTACTAGCGAATGAGAAGTGATACCAATGGCTCCCAATCTTTTTTGTAATTGTCATAAAGTTATTGACGGATGTCAATATATTACTTATTATTAATAAAAATTATGCAAATGTTGCAAGTTGTCTTAAGTTTAAATATAATATAACACTTTGTTAATATCTTAAGGCAAATACGCCTAGCAGAAATGTCAAGAGCTATCACGTGATTCTAAAGATCTACTGAAGCTCTATCCAAATACCTATGTAGTATTAGTGATGTAATCGGATGGATATGACATTTAATTTATATCGCGATCGTTATTTTAATCCCTTAAACAATTTATTTCGCCTTTTGGCTACACTCCATAAATATTTATTGCTTATTATTATTACTAATAATTTAACGACACCCATAAAGTTTATAACATATTCGGTAAGAATAAATCACCCAACAAACAAATACTCTGACATCACATACCGATGACTTAACTTGTCCTATTAGAATAACAGAACAGCACGACAGCAATCTTAATCGACGAGAATGAGATTATTGTTTCACTGTTAAAGTATTTTTTTGTAAACTTGTTTTGATTTTAATGTATACATGTAGTTACCATATGAATGAATATTGTATTTACCCTTGATCTTTAGCTAAGAGATTGAAATTACATTCCTTGTATTTATGTTTTATATATGTGTCACTTGGTCAATTCGAAAACAGCAGATTTGCTTAAAATAAAGATTATGCCTTAGATTACATCAATGTTTTTGTTGTTTTCCTATAAATTATATAAGATTGTTTCAGTTGTTTATTTTGTTGTAAACCTAAACATGAAGTCTATGATATGACGATTCAATACAAATTGATCTCGACCGGAACAATTTCGGAATAAAGTAATTAAACTAATTAATATTTCACTTTCTACATACCATTATATAAAACTATATTTTATTAAATACTTGGCTATTCTGTTTAGTAGACAAATATTGTTGACAATTTTGTTTTATTGTTTGTATGACAATCATGACACAAACAAAATGCACTAAAACATCGTTACCATATTAATACACAAAAAGCTTAGACCAACACTATTTTTTTCTGTATGCGCTACGGTGTACAGACAATGTGGTTTTCGTTAATCAATGGTACTGATTATGGCAATATGATTGTCGAAATACGTATGTAGCTTTTTCAGCATTAGTGTGGTAACTATGCTTTTAGTGTATTTTGTAGTGTCAAGTGTCGTTTGAGCTAGAATCCTGAAAGTTTCAATACACGTAGGACTGAATTAAAAATTAGTTTTGTTTTGATTTACACATTTTTGAAATGCAAAGCATACTTGTTTCTTTTTAATGGGAACATGGACCATCGCTAAAAAGGTTATTTTTTCTCGTATTAAATGGTATAATGCGTTTGACAGAATTTTAGAAAAAAAAGTAAAACATTATTAAAATAAAATAAAACACTCAAATCATGCAGTCTTTGCAAATTCGTCAAACATAAAATTCTTGACAGTTAACGTTGTATTAGCAAAAAGATAATAATTATGAATCATTTATCTGAAAGAGAGAGCATTGAAATTCTCATGATAATTGGGTATGGAGATAGAAAACGAAGTCACCAAGAAGCGTGTGCAGTGTTTAACGACACCCATCCAGGTAGGAATCTAATACGCAAGTCAACAGTGACAAAAACTTTTAGAAAGATTTAATCAAACCGGTAGTGTGAAAAACTAACCTAAATTAGGACGGCCAAGAACATGCACCAACGAAGAAAATTCTTTTAATATTTTATGAAATATCTCGGAGAACCCTAAAACGTCTGTACTGCAAGTGGGCTTAATTCATGATATGTCTTGAAGATCTGTTCAAAATATTTTAAAACGAGCAAAGTACCACCGATATAAAATTCATCTAGTACACGAATTCAACGAGGATGATTTTGGCAGAAGATTAGAATTCTATGACGATGATCGACGCCGATGAAAATTTTGTTAAAAGGATTGTTTTTTCAGACAAAGTAACGTTCCAGTTAAATGGTATTGTAAATAGGCACAATTGTAGATATTGGTCTGATAGTCATCCTCATTGGATGGCGACGGGACATACCCAATATCCACAAAAAGTCAATGTATGGGCCGAAATTATCGGCCATAATATCATACGGCCGTTTTTCATAGACGGAAAACTAACTACATACAATTATTGCAAGAAAATATTATTCCTCAAATTATACATCTTTTCCCAAATCCCAACAATCAAATTTGGTTTCAACAGAACGGCGTTCCACCGCACTATGGACGTGTAGTACGTTATTACTTAAATAATACATTTCTTCAAGGGTGGATAGGGAGGCGAGGAACTATTGAATAGCCGGCTCGATCCTCTGAGCTGAATTCCCTAGACTTTTTCTTATGGGGACGTTGGACGAATTAAAATTACGTATTCAGACAGAAATAAGAAATATTCCTCAAATTTGGTTAAATAATACAATAGACGGATTTATGTACAGACTTCATTATTGTCAGCAAGTAAATGGCGAACACTTTGAACATTTTATAATCTAAATTCTGAAGTGAAGTTTTGTTTATAAGTTATAAACATCTTGTCTAAATATTAATTGAAACACTTAATTAAATTTTCGTTGCTTTGTTTAGTTTTGTTTATTTTAGTTTCATTGCAAGCATTTGTTGGTGGTGTTTCAATGGGAAATTATAGGGGCAATAATGGTAATGGGACATTTTCTACTGCCATTGTTAAGTTCTTCCAATTTTTGACGGATGGGCAAAAACTGCAAAAACACTTAAATCAAGTGTTTTAATTTATTTCAATTAAGAGGGATCTCTACTGGACGGGGCAGTCTATTTGACAATGTACAAAAATCATAAACATTATCACTGCAGGGGTTTCGATTTTCCCTTAAAATTAAGATCAAATTTCAGCCAATGCTATAAATAATTACATCAATTTGTAGAGAAAACTCACATTTACGTACGCTTAGTAGTAAAATTTTGAATTTCTTTTTATTTATTTCAAAATAAATTCGACAAAATGTCTAATATTGACCTACTTCTGCTACTGATTATGACGATTTCTAAAATATTTTTAGAAAAAATATTACTAGGCGTACATAGATATTCGAAATCTCTTTCATTTGGTATAAAAAAAATTAAAAATTGATTAATATTTACGGTTAATTTTATGGGGAAATCAAACTGTCGACAGTGGCCTTAGCGGCTGGGAGTAGAGATCCCTCTTAATTTATTTTAATTAAGTTTAAATTTTTCTCTAAAATTTTGTCAAACGAATCACCAAACCTATTATACCATTCAATTCAGAAAAAATAATTTTATTAACGATGTTTCATTTAAACCATGTTCCCATTAAAAAAAACACACAAGTAGGCTTTGTATTTCAAAAACGTATGGATCAAAACAAAAATAAATAAAAATCAATAAGTAGTTTTAATTGAGTCCTAGATCTATTTAAAATTTCAGGATTTTAGTTCAAACCGGCTTAGCATTACAAACCCGGACATAATCACAATGTAAATAAAGTTCAAATTAAGAAAATATGAATTTTGATTATCATGTTAATAATTATTTTACAATAGTATTTATTACAGTACCTTATTGTGAAATGATTTTGTGTATTTTGTATGCTTCTTCCATGTAAAATTCTTGTATGTCCATTCTTCTTCAATTGTTAATTTATGTTCTGTCGTAATACTGCTAGATCAATGGTCTTTGCCATAGATAAGAAATACTTGTAGAATCGACTCTACAATACTAACAAATGAGATTGAATTTTATGCCCTCTACCATATAAAGCAGAACTAATTATTGAACAGCGGGCTATGCGAATGTTAGAAATGATTTTCTGAAGAAATTGCAAACTTATTTTCATTAAAAGTGTAGATGGTACATTTTAAATTGTATTTATATATGTAATTTAATAATAATAAAGCTGTAGTTAAATAAAAACATTTATTTATGTAGTTACAAATTGAATATACATACAATCAAATCGCACAATGCCAATCGTTTACGAATTATCCTCATTTCTTAGTATAAACGCCTTTTACGAGGAGTAGAATTTTTTGCAATCTTGATATATCCTGAAATCAAAATGTATATTATTTTATTTGTTAGAATACATAAAAGTGTAAGTACATTCACTTTAGAGGTAAGAAGTTTTATAATAATGGTAATCTAGAAACCAATACCATCTATTAGGAATAGCACTAATATTACTATTTAATTACATTTACAAGGATCTTATGTGTAAATACTATTTACAGCGTTTATCTATTCACAAGCTTTAAAATGTTAATGCAAATAATTATAAAATAAACAAAATGTCGCTTTCCCTTGTTTACGTTCTTCTTAGAAATTGTGTCGCCCTCTATCATATAAAGCAAAACTAAAATTTTAATTTCATTTATGCTCATTAATCATCCCACCCCATGGTCCTTGCGTAGGTATAATTGTTATTGAACACTTTCTTCTTAATTCAGTTTTTCATATAACTTTAACTGTAGCCCTTTATTTTATAATTATTACATACAATGTTTTGTGTGTTAATATAAGCTAGTCTCTGTATTTAAACTTATAAAAGTAATTATTTATCTGACTTCGACATATCCAAATTTTGACATTGACTTCCCAAAATGACATGTCGCCATAATACTGCCACTATATATGTGTGGTATTTCACAACTTCCTTTTCTTGTTACAACCCCACTGTGTAATGTATTATTTAAATTTTCAATTCTTGTATAATAACTTGACATCTTAAATAAACGTTAATAATCATGAATAGGCATGTTATTTATTGTTGCTAGCTCTTTTTATTATATCTCAACTCATGGCATTGAGAAACATTTAGTACTAACAAGGAAACGAAGTTAGATACAACAAAAGTAAGCAATATCACCGAAGAAAATCACATATAATACCTATCAAATATGTGACCTAAAAATACTAAGAATGAATACCCATGTTTACCGTAAATAATAACAAATATAATATTACACAGGACATGGGCTCTGAACTAGTTATTTTTAATAATGACACATGTCAGTAGGTTTATAAATATTGTTATTCCACGAGAAAGAAATATTTTCTTGATATTGTTTAATAAAGCCTAGTCAATGTATACACAAAAAATGACTCGACTTTCCAAAAGGTCATGTATTTTTGATTGATTTAATGTGGCAAGGCAAATAATAAGAATCCAAATTTGCAACTTAAAAAGACCTACGCTGCTCAATGCCCAAAACACAATAAATCTTTGCACATGTTTCCGTTTTTTTCTCAATATTCCCCAAAATATTCGTTCTGCAGAAAATCTTTAGGTCCTCTTTTAAAGTAGAAAAAACCTGCAATAAGCTATTTCTATTCAAGCTTCGTACGTCAATAATATTCAGAAAATCTGCTTTTTAAAAATTAGCAAAATTAACGCCATTTTTATTTAATTGCCGATGCCAGTTGCTAAAACGACTGTATTACATCAAATGACAACTCTTTACAATTATAAAGATGCAATTTTGGACAATTTGTTTTTTCATACACATGCCGCCGTAGTTTAATTGGCAGAATGTTCATGACATTTTATTAATTAAAATTGTCAATGTCAAGTAGAAGAAAATACATCTTCTTTATGTAACTAAACATAGCCCCCAAATATTTGAACAACACCATTTTTTTTTAAATTGCAATCATATCTGTCAATTTATTGTTAATATCATGCTCATGTTATTGTATTAAGATCTCTAAAAAAAAATCGAACAATCGAGTGAGGCTTATCCTTCCTTGAATCATTAGCAGTTCTCTAGATATCCGCATATACGAATTTTTATTTGTTGCTTTTTCCAATTAAGGTGGGGCCGTAAAGATTTCGATATCTTTTTCGAAAGGTCGTAACACGGGGTAATGATCCGCGCCGATTAGCTCGATGTCGATTGAAGAGGTACATCCCGTTATTAGGTTGTTAAGTGTAATTAATCGCAATAAAATGTGAAATTACCATGCCCGATTGCTAACGAAAAGATAAGAAATTTGATATATCAATTGAAATAGAAAGGAAGGCTGACATAAGCTACTAATTGTTGAAAGTAAGGGTATTATTTTATATAGTTGAGATTTCATATCTGGAAATGCACGTCATAATTAAGTCAAGGATGGCGGAATTTTTTTTAAATAGATGTCACTTATTAAAATCAAAGTAGTTTATTTAGAAATACGAAACATACTCACAAGGAATATTTTTAAGAAACATAACAAAGTCCGTCTAATTTCTATGTTTAAAAATAAAAAATAAACTCGAACAGGTTTCTATTGCTATAAAGAAGATGTCGATGATTTGATTGTCAACACGGCTGTTTCATTGATCGTCGTTTGATGCAGTTTTTATTGTCGGAGACGACGTCGATCTTCTAGTTGTGCTGACAGCATTGGCACCATCAAAGAACATCTTCCATAAGAAATCTGGGAGAGGTAAAACTTCAGAAATAATTTATTCTTCAAAATGTTTTAAATATAATAAAGCAGCAGAAAATGTTCTTTTTCTGAATGCGTTTAGTGTCTGCGATACCACGTCGTCCCTCTAGAATCAGGTGAAATAACATTTATTTCACTTCCACAATGACATGAAAACCTTAGTGCGATCGTTGGCATCTTTAAGCAGGATGATGCCAAGCCTGAGGAGATAGCAGTCGCTGGAACTCGTGTTCTAGTTGCTTTGTATGGTGGCCGCCTTGGAGAAAGATACGTTCGAAGAGGTTCGAATCGCTACCAACATTTTACGTAGTCGACAATGAAAAGCAATTTCTGTCCACTTTCATTGCCACTTACTAAAGACGCGACAAGATATCATACATTTATGGGAACCTAAAAAATCCAGAAGACTTGGGCTGCGAATTGAGAAGCAATGACCTGGTTCCAGTAACGATGACGGAGAAACCTGCATCCGACACCTTCTTGAAATACATATCCTGTTCTAGCAAATAGAGACGTGGCGCAACATGGGGGCGCAGGAAAGCAGGATTCAAATGTTGTGTCACATATGGGTACTGCAGTGGGCAATCATGGGACAAAGTAATGATGACGAAGAGATTACGTTCATTGAAGACCAGATTTTCTACCCAGGCATGGACCAAGACGATCAAGTCAACCTGGGTCCCGGGCCGAAAAAATTAGAAAAGAATGGACAAAAAATGTATGTTAACATAATGAAAATGTTTACCAAAAAGAAAAATTAAATTTTATATCATGACATGATATATACTTTGTAGAGTGCCTACTTGGGGTGCAATATTAAATTTAATTTTACCTCATGGTGGGGTGGAAATAGGTTTACATAATTCTTAAAATACGTATAGCGTATTATAATTACACATTAAAATACATAATAATGCAATTATTATTCTAATCACATGAAATAATACTTTCAGAAATGATAAAAAACGTGCATTTGACCTTGCAATTCGGTAAACATTTTTGTCGTGAGATCAACCATTGAGCACTTATTGTGAGATAAGAAATTTTCGGCATCTTTAATCCAAGATGTCTCTTCAAACCCCTCCCCCACCTCCCCTCAGGTTTGAAGCTTGTATTTTTCATTACGACGATATGTAAGAATCATTTCTGCAGGGCAAAACTCCCTACTTACTAGACTATTATATCAACATGGTATGTTATGTTTTACAATTTATGGAACACATATTTATGGTATAACCTTTAAAAATTATTACGGATGACGTTTAACAAAGAGTAGAAACCTGGCAACGGCTAAAACCTGACGAAGAATGACATGCATTACCAGTTAAAAGATCCCGATTATACATATACATAATCTTGAATTTATGATTATTATGTCATATGTTTCTTAATAACATGCTAATATTTAAGTGGGTTATTCTTGGGTCAATTTTGTGAAAAAAAACTTCTTATGAACACATGTTTAAAAAAATTTTTTTTTTAAATTTTGGTATTAGGTACCCTAGATATTTTTGTGAAATTTTGTACACGCCTATTATGCATCAAGATGCATTTTCTGATGTACAATCAATTTTATAATTTTTATCTGTGGGGCCTGTACGATTTCTTGTATTGTTTTTTTGAAGAAACATATTGCTGTGACTCTTGCAAATTGAAATTTATATAAAAATAATTTAAATTATTCCATCAATAAGTAAGTAAGAATCAAGCATACATCCTAGTGCTAGGCCTTATACTAGACTAAGATTCAATAAATTTTCTGCTAAATAGTAGGTTAGGCAATTTTACATTTAACTAGCTCAGTTTAAAATGACTAAAGAAAATTTTCTCTCAGGGGCAGAAAATATAAATAAACTCTCCAATCAACTTGAATGCTCTTTAGTTATTACCAGGTCTGGTAAAGAAAATAAAATGCAAGATAAACCTTATAATCTAGTTTATTAAAAAAAATATTAAAGAAAGAAAGATTTTAAATTACACAAATATATTTACAAAATTTAAATATTTCAAAATAAATATTATATAAAATCATACATGTCATGATCAAATAGTCAAAATAATCAAGAAATTATAATTAATGAAAGGATAACATCGAGTACAAATTTATACTTTTAAAATAAATATGATTATCATTATTTTTATTCGTCAAAGATACATGTAAACAATCAACATTTCAAATGAAAATAAAATTTATTGCATACTGTGAATTGTACTGGAATATGATTAACAAAATTATGTGATTTATTATTTACGAGAATATAAACATTAAGGAAATGGCTTTGCCCTAATTAGTTCTGCCTGGCGCATTTGCTCGCTCCCAAGACAGTACCATCAGAAAGCAAATTCACACTGGTAGGTACCCCAAAGTTCCACCCTACGAGTATGCTTTTCAACTCGTTGGACACAACCCGAACATACACTACTATGTGCTCACCCCTTAAGGTATATATATAAATTTAAACTTAATAATAAAATAGAAAAAATGTCTGTGTGCATTTAACTAATTAACTCAGCCCTGATTAGTTCTGCCTGGCGTCTTTGCTCGCTCCCAAAACAGTACCACCAAGACTAATTCGTGCTTTAAGGATTCACCAGGACTCCATGCTATGAATTAAACAACTACTTAATTCACCGCACACATCCCTGATCTATTACCCAACACGTCAATATCAAATACACAAACACAATAAAATATAATTGATATATAAAAAAAAAATATAGATATATAAAATAAAACTTTACCTCGCTCTGAGATTCCAATACAAAACACCACTCAAGAAAAATTTGTACAACACTATATACACATTTATAGCAAACATTATTACATCACCTTAACTCTTCGTACAGCGTCTCAAACTCATCCATCTCAAATATAAATATATATTTAAAAAACTTGATCACAGTTTAATTATCCTATATATACATAAAACAAAATTATTAACTACAAATCTTCTAATCTTGTAAATAAAATAGTAAAGAAAATTTTTATTAAAACGCAAAGTGTTTATATATAAAAAAAAAATTATTATGCTATTCAATTTGATCGTTACAGACACTAAAATGCTTTATCATAATGCACGGTGTAATAACCCCGCATATAAAACAAAACATTCTAGAAAAATAAAAAAAAATTCAAAGTTCTAATTAAATAAAACTGTTCCGAACATAAATAATTATTTCCAAAAATAATTACAAGTCTCAATGTAAACCAAACTCCAAATTAAAATGATATCTAATTCATAAAAATTATTCTAAGTTCCACTTCGGTTGGAAAATTCTATAAGTACAGTAAAATTATTACGAAAAAGTTCTAATACATGAATAAATTTCTATGTTAGAATAACGTTTAATCTATAAAATATTACAAGTCCTTATTCTTGTTGAAAAATTTACAAGTGTCGTAAAATCTCTTTGAAAATTATTCAGATTCATGAACAAACTTCTAAGTTAATATAACATTTTAAGAGGAAGAAGAGGTTTCCACCTACTTCTTATTTTCTTTTGAGTGCGGTTTACACCAAGCAACTCCCGGTTTCTCATCGGTTCCCGACTTATATGGATATTTTTCTTCACAAAAACGTCCGGTTGTCTTCGGTACGATACCGATACCACGTCCAGAAATACATAGCTGCAGTGCTGCACCACTCAGGAAAGCAGCGCATTATTAATCTTTCAAAAAGGTAAACAAACATGTAAATATCAACTTGTTTACACATTCATGACTCGTCTAATGCATCTAGCGAAAAATATTGTTTTCGCCGGGCTATCTCTCCCGATCACAGTATTCTTCGTGCGAGAAACACTTTCTTGTCATAATTCACGTAATATTTTATGCTTATTCTAATATTATGGTTTTTATAAAATTTATAATAACATTCTTATATTCATTATTTAACGTAAATAAAAATAAAATTTGCCAAAATATTAACTTAATAAATATCTATTTACACATCATGATGAAATAAATAAAATAATAATTAATTTAATTAAATCTGGAAGTGATCTTGATTATGCCTATTTATAATTTACCACCAAACTCAAGGTCATTGCAATATGTTACGCCATTGCTTTTTCTTAAAGTACTTTTTTTTTCAAATCCCCATCCGTTTCTGAGCAAATGTGGTTTGTTTGACGTACGGTTTTCGCTTAAAAAAATAAAATTCATTCATGTGCACGATGTTATGAAATTAGGTATTTACAAGGACCCAACCCAACATCTGATTTAATTTATTTCTTTGTGCGTTCAAGATAATTTGCTGTTACCATTTCAAAATGTATGTAGATTACGTTATTTTCTTAAATAAATTGTTGTTCAAAGTTACGTAAATAGTTTTTCTCATAAGTGGTCTAGCGAGATGCACATAATTGATTTTTTTTAAACTTTAGCACCCTATAGTTCAAAAGTGAAGACATTTAGGACATATATACAAATGAAGTTTTTTTCATAAAATGAACCCAAGAATAACCCTCATAAATATTAGCATGTTATTAAGAAACAACCTGTATACATAAGTAAATAAGTATATAAAGGAAGGAAGTATTTGCTGGCATTATTATATTGTATACTCAAATATGGCAGAAAGAAAATAAAGCGACATTCTAAACAACAAATATTTTTATCGCATTATTTCGTGACTCTTACCGTTAATGGGATCGCCATGTAGTACAGGCTATATTCCTCACTGTCTATATTAATGACTGTACAATTACTTCAACAAAAATTGTTAAATGAGCTTAGACATTAAAACAACATTTAAAATAATGTGTAGGTGTTGAAGGAATTCCTTTTGAGTGGAGCATTTTATGTTGTAGAAAATTATTCGTTTCATAATGAAGTTATTTGTAAAGTGTTGCTCAACATACCGGTAAAGTAAGAACTGACAACTGTAGTAAAATGCGAGCCCTAACTTTACAAAATATTGGAGTAGACATATGCGGACTACAAATTATAGTTTTATTTATCTTGTCTAATATAGTTCGAAAGCAGGTTGATAATTAATTAAAAAAATCAATTAAGAATTGATAATCTTAAAATAAAAGTTACCATAACTCTTTGTGTAATATTCTCCAGTTTAAAAAGATCATTATTTGTACATCTAGACGTTATGTACTAAAATAATTATTACCTATTGTGTTATACCTATCGACGCGCAGTTATTTTTCAATTTTCTTAGATTACAATCCGCTTCTTGTGAGATCAAGATTACTTTGATTCGTTCAGAAAATAATAGCGTAGATACGGGCATACGTAAACGTGTCTTTTCGAAAAGTTCTCCACACATACACTTCTCTGTGCGCACAGCAATTATGCGTGACGTATAATTAGTCAAGCTCATCTTCGAACGTCTACGTGATTTCTTCCATTATAAGAACTTGTCCCGCTGCAACATACAAAACGCATGGAAACGTGTTATTCACTAAATAGCAGTTTACAGCAGAACACTTATTAAATATTATGTTGGTTTTCTCTTTTCAATGCGCCTCATAGATTAGATTGATTTGAAAAACGCACGCAGTTGAGATGAAAAGTTAGATAAACGTGAAGTAAACATAGAGGTTATAAATTGAGTTGTAATCGCTGATTTTGTCTACAATAACAAAAAAGTGTATATTTACGTTGACTAACCTAGTAAATAAATCTATAGATACATGTTTAATTGGTTTTACGGTTATGCTTTCAGTTTGATAAAATATTCTGCTGTTGATTATGTGTTGAATTTTAATGTTTAATTTCACCATGTTCAGAGAAGAGTTTCAAATTTTTAAACCCACAAATGTTGGTAACGGATATTTATAAAAATATGTATCTGTCTAAAATGTCTTAATGAAAAGGCAATGAAAACAATATATATAACATAAAAGGAATATCGCGGATACTAAAAAACAAGTAATATTGGAAAAAATCCGCTGTAGAGCAACCGCAGATACGTGTTTCAAACTTCTTGGTCATCGTCAGTACGGTGTGGCGAAGTCATAAAGGGGGAAATCCTAGGAGTGGAAGACTATCGGAATGACAGAATGTCATTTGCAGCTTCTGCCAGAAGATTCCCAGATTTGAGGACGAAAACGGACATCGCCGCGAGGAAGACATTGTAACCCCCCGTGCCTTACCGAACCCAGGAAGAATAAAATATAAAAGGAATATTGCGGATACTAAAAAAAAAAAGATAATATTGGCAAAAGTTTCGCTATAGAGCAACTAGGGGCTGGAATCCCGGTATTTGGTGCCGGGATTGTCCCAGGAATTTATAAAAGAATTTTGATCCTGGGACCACAGCGAAGTCCCGCGACCTGAAAAGTTCGGCATTTATGGTATGTGAAATGCGTAAATAAATAGGGGAATCACCGACGTTCGTCATACTGCGCGATTATTGAGAAACACGTTAAGATTCATATTATTCATTGAATCTTGAATCGTTGAACAAGTTAGTGGATTTGATAGTGTGTGAGTTATTATAATATCCGTTTTTAAACAGTGTGGTGTGCCTAACTGTGACTTACAGGCTAGTCACAGTTAGGCACGTATGTATTTGAGGCATGTTAATGGTAATAAACTTTCGGACAAAAAATGTTAAATATAATTTTTAGTTTTTAGTAACTGCACATCAGCTGTCAGCATTTTAATTAAAATGAATTCTGCTTCGACAGTTTACACGATACACCAAAAAAAAATACCGATCCAAAGTCAATAATGGCAAAAAATTTTTAATATCAAAGAATAAACAAACTGCGAAATGTAAATTATGTCCCATTAAAATTATTAAGACTAAAGGTGGCTCGACAAAAGGACTACGCAAGCACTTTAATGCAGCGCACGAAGAAAGAAAAGTGCAGTGCAGCCAACTCAACCATCACTACCAGAAGCAAATGTCGCCCACGCCCGCGCTTTTCAAGCCGAAATTGTTGGCATCAACGGAGGGGAGGCCCCTCTTCCTAATCATCGTATTCTTTCCAAATGGTACCAAAAAAAAAGAAAACTAACGGATTATTTCCTAGTGAATCCAAACCAGAAAGACAACTCTTGAGATGCGTCCATTGCTCGAATGGCAGCACTAGATGGACTCTCATTCAAAGTTTTTATTACGTCTAGGTCTAGGTCTAAGTCTTCTATTCTAAGAAAAGGATGAAGGCAAGAAGATTTAAAAATTTGCCAACATCTCCATCAACAATATAAAATAGAGTTTTAATGTATTGCGATGGTCTTTGACAATTTTGCTGATGAAATAAAAGTCTAAGACAAAACGGTCGTTGCGTCAATTTAACATTCAATGAATGGAAGTCCACAGCCATCAAATATATATCAATATTAACATTCATGGATGTTTAGATAAACAATGTGTTAGGTTTGGAATATAGGATTAGTACCTGCCAAAGGATTTATGCCTGCAGAAACATGTGTGAACCTTGTTGAAACAAAACTTAATCGATTTAGATGAACCTTGAAAGACGGAATTGTTTTTGTCACAACAGATGGTGCTAGTGTAATGGTGCAGCAACTGTGCTTTGCTCATGACATTCAACTTGCAGCTATTGCCATCATGTATTCTAAAGATATGCAGAAAATACCAAAACCAATGATGGTGATAATTCTGTTGATAGCAGTGACGAGAATGATTATAATAATGACGATATTGAAGAAGAGGTTCTTGAGTTACTTGAAGATTATAAACAAGTATCGTTTTATTGACAAATGATTGGAACATTCAAGCACTAGTAACCCAAGTAAGAATAATTGTTAAATTATTTCGCCGCTTTCCATTAAAAAACATTGTTCTGCAGGACTAAGTGAAAGAAAAACACAGCGAGGAACTAAATCTTATTTTAGATTGCAAAACCCCATGGAATAGCTTAGCTCAAATGATGCAACGGTTTGTTGTTCTAAAAGCATGTATTCAGAAGACTATGATCGATTTATCCATGCCGGTGAAACTCAGTGATCAGAATTTTAAAGTTTTAAAAGAAGGTGTTAAGTGTCTTGAACCTATAAGACTCACAGTGTTGACCTTGTGCAGACATGATGCCAACCTTTACATAGCCGATGCCAGATTTAGGTTTATGTTTGACGAACTTTCAAAAACTGATACATCTTTTTGCAGAGAGTTACAAGTTGTTCTAAAACAATATATACATGAGAGAAGCATTTTCAGTGGTTGGATCGTTTGCAACAAAACTTCGGTCAAAATTAGAAGATTTATAAGTGCACTTGTAGCGCTTAAGTCATATTTTAAAAAATAATACTTATTTTATAAAATAATGTCTACTTTAATAATTTATTTTTGTTTTCTTAGTGCAATTGCGCAATTAATAAAATGTATCTCGATTTCGGGACTATAAGCGGGACTTTCAGGACTAGTACCGGGACTTAGAAATAAGTACCGAAGTCCCTAAGACCTTTTTGGTCTAGGCGTTTTGATACCCTAAGAGCAATCGTAGCTACGTATTTCAGGCTCGTTGGTCATCATCACTACTCACTACAGTGTAAGCAAAGAATAAGGTGGGATATCCTTGGAGATAGACTATAACGGAAGACCATCGGGATGACAGACCACCATTTTCAGCTATGGCGGTGTGTCATCTCGATGGCCTTCCGTTATTGCTGGCAAAGGAAGGTACACTTTTACCAAGAATATTTGAAACTTTTATACCTATATAAAATTCTGAACGCACATATTGCTGTGACCTTCAAATTAAATAAAATTAAGAATGTTAAGAATTAGCTTAGTTGTTAAAAAAGAATATTAATTTTTATTTCTAAGTTTTAAGTATTAGACAAGACAGGTAACACAAGGGTATAATGGGTTGCCTATATATTTAAAGGTAAACTCATATCAAAACAAATATAATTCTATTAGTATATTCTTAAGTTGAATAAGTACTAAAAATTAAGTATAAAACAAACAAAAAATAAATCTATGGAATCTATATTTTTATAGAAAAGACAAGCGTGAGATATGGTTTGAATACACAGAAACACAACCTAATGTTTCACAAGGCGTTAGGATAGCTTTAAATATCTTGAATAATGGACCATTATTTAAAAACAAAAAGGTACTCAAAGTTAACAACAGAGAAAGAGTGATGTTGAAAGATGGAACGGTAAAGAGAATAAATCATTTAAATGCCATTAAATTATATGAGCAAGATCAGATCGGGTATGCTCGAGACGAGAATACAATATTGAATAAGTAAATGTAAATTCAGACATGCATAATGGTGCCAATTCATGAGAAAGTTATTATAATCATACTTAAAAATATAGCAAATACCTTGAACTTATATCTATGAATAGTAAAAGGATATGAGTCAAAACATTTATAATACGATATATTCGATGGCAGTGTTCTGTATAAATAACAACTGTATGAATACAAAAATACATTTATAAGTTTTTATACCCATAACGCAAGGGCTTCAATAGACTATGGAAATGGTCATGTGTGGTTTAAAAACCTACAAAAGAAAAATGCAGTGTCAATATTGCTTACAACGTTCTGCAAATTAACATACTACTAGAAGAGAGGGCATGGATGGAATTTGGTGACAATGTGACGGACGCGAGTGGTCTTTGTAGTGCAGGCTCCGTGAAAAAAATTCCAGTTGTGTATAACGTGTTCCCAATACTACCTAAACGGGGTATTCCTAAAAGAAAATTAAGGATAATGTTAGCAAATGGAAAAGAAAATACATAACAAATGATGAAAAAGAAATACGTTTATATACAAGTATATGAGGGACTATATTAAGAAGAAAAAGAAAAAAGGAATATACCTACCGTAGATGAAATATAGCAAGTTCGTGAAGGACTTTTAGTGCTGACTTTTTTGTGTATGAACTGTCAAAGACAAGGTGTGCGTATTGGGTAGATGCGGTAGCTTGAAGAAAATGAACAAGAGGGATTTCACTATGGGGATTTCAAGAAATCGATGCCAACTTAAAATTTAATTTAAGAAGAGAAGCGCTGTGAATTGTCGATAGTCAATTGTTTTCATATATAATCGGAAAACAAGAATCGACTTTTGTACTTCGAGCTAGAAAGACGTAAAATTTTCTAAAAAGATAAAATTTTTAATATAGCAAAAGTGAGAGCAGGGTTGATACACTACTTTTCGACTCACGATTAGTTTATTTGTATTAAGATTTAGAATTCAATTTTTAGTTTAGCTTTTATTTTTAAATAATTTCTTTTCAATTAATTTTTTTTGTATTGCTGTTTATTTTAAAATGGAGGATATGAATAAGGCAGAATTTGAAAAGATATATGATGAAATAAAGTAAGTTAATAAATAAATGATTCAATTTTGGAAATAATTAGTGGTGCTGTGCGTTTCTAAAAATACTATGTGAAAATATTTCCTTTTAGTAAGACGTTGAGCATTATTAATTAGATAAATATTATCCTGTTTAGTAATAATAATTCATTTGTTTCTAATAGTAATGAAAGGATAGTTAATGGTGTTGGATGCGCTGAGAGTACTATGTGCGAATATTTGCTTTCAGTAAATCATTAGGCATCATTAATTATTATACTTTATCATTTTGATTTAAAATTTCAAACCAAATAAATACGAAAAAAGAAGGGAATGTTTTTGGTGGGCAGGTATTAAGACGCTAGCGGTATCACGTGCGAATGTTTGCAGCTAGTGATTAGTATAGGCCAATTTCCGAGCATTCACGATTGCAAAGTTCTAGATTACCAAGGCACTATGTGAAAATGTATGCTTTTGGTAAAATAGAATCAGCTATATATTAACAAATTACTTATCAAGAATCAAGGTTTCATAAAAACTATCGTTTATCTAAATTATTCAAATTATTGAGGCTTCAGCAATATGTATAAAATTGTCGTGGGGTACACCCCCTTTTTTCATTAAACTTTAGGGAGAATTCTTTCATTTTAAAGTATCTATACTCAATGGAATCATACGAAAATATTGTTTGATAACTAATTACAGAACAGCGAGCCTGTCATTTACTTAATAATTTCACTAACATCTATAGCAATTCTAATCTTAAATATTATACACATATCGTACATCCAGTTCAATACCGCCACAACTGTAAATTCTATACTTTGAGAGTAGAATGAAACAAAACAATGGTGTTGATTAATTAGATGCATAATTAATGAACCGTAAAAGGTAGCTGCTTAAGATTGTGATAGAATATACTTACATATGTCTGATACATAACCTTATATAAAAAAATTATGTCCACTGAGTTAATATTTGAATTTTGTAAGATATGGCGTTATTGCACTGAAATGGTAATATTTTTAGGAGCCATATCTGCAACCCCTACGAACTTGTAATAAGAAAATTAGAACACAGTTTTGTAAAAACTATTTTAATAGTGTTTTTATCTGAAAAGTAAAAAACATTGAAAGTGGTACTTATAACAGAGTTTATAACTAAGAACAAATACTGAAATAAAAAGGTTGGTGAACTTTTTCAATTAAGTTTTTCGTGCACAAATCTAGAAGATGTTCTTTATTTTTTTCTTTTAAAGTGGGTGGCGTGTCATAAGCATTGGTTAGGGCAGTGTCTTTCAAACTTTGGGTGCGTCGTGAAGTTAAATCAATTTCTTGGTATTCCTCTTCAAAATGTACTTTGTAAAATATTTTGTTAGGACTTTCCTTCTCAACTTTTAGCACCTGGATTTCATTCCATATTACCTTTTCGTTTTTAGAATTCTTGGTAAATTTTTGTCCAAATTGATTTGCAAGTTCTTTGAAGTTGAAAAATTCTTCGGTAGCCAGCTCTTTAACTTCGTAGTGTTTTCCTTCTTTAATGGCGGTTCTTATCAATGGTGGCCATTGAGAGGGAACAAAAATTGGGCCACTTTTTAATACTCTCTTTTTTTGCCGTTCTATGACAGAATGCATTGAGTCTCCTTCATTTTGGGTATGACCCACAGTAAGGAATTTATGTACAATGCTGTTTACTTTGGTGTTACATACTGCATATAGGTACATTGAAACAACTATTTTATTTTTGTTTTGTCCGACACAATTATCGGAGTAAAAAATTATATCGGTATTAGGTGGTAAACTGGAAATATAACTGAAGAGACACGTTGCTATCTCATTAGCACCTCGGTTGGCAATAGCTTCGTGCCAAAAATAGCACAGACCACGTTTAGTTGCAACTTCAAAAATTGTAAAGTTAAAACAATTTAAGCGGCACTTGTAATAAAAAGCAGAAACGTCACCACACGGTGTTGGTAACACCGCTTGAAGGTCAAAACATGCCACAATAACATTATGTAGTTTATTCTTAGCAACCGCTGTATCTTTAGCTTTCTCTTCACGGCTTTTTATTTTATTGGCAATATGACGATCATAATTTTCTTGGCTTTTTGCTTTTTCTTCCAAGTTCGAGTTTTTATATGTTTCGCAAATAGAACATTGGTCCTTTTTCGGCTGATAGAAAGAGATATTAAACTCTGTGTTAAATATTGTTTCGTAAGTGCATCTTTTAGCAAATGGCAAATTTTTTTCTTGCTGTTCCTGTTTGTAATATCGGTACATTTGAGATAGAGTTAGGGAACCATCTATAAATTTCCTTGTGGTGTTTGCTCTGAGATAATGTGACTCGATGGCCTGAAAACTATTAATATGATCTCTTACAGAATCCTTTATACTGTCTTCTACTGTCTTCCGTCCACTGTGATTGCCCCTCTCATCTTTTCTTACAATACTACCTTCTTTAGCTTTAGCCCAAGATGTTCTTACAAACCTATCCCCTACACCTAAAGTATTCATAAAAAATAATTTACAAACTCTCCTCCTCTCTCCCTTTATAGTAAAAATATATCCGATATTTTCTCCCCTTGTACTTCCTTCGGTTACGCGTCTGTATTTAAGTTTTACTACTTCCATGTGTGAAGCAGCAAACTGTCTCTGAAGATTGTTATCACCTAATCCCCAAAAGTTTTTGAATATAGATTCGCGGATTGTATTCTCAATTGTAAAACATTTAAACCTGCAATTGTCTTTGCACGAAGCTTTCATTTTTTTCTCTGGAATTGGTCTCTTTCCTTCAGATATGTAACTTTTGCCACTATTGACTTTTTTCTTCTTTAGATTTCTTTTCCATGTTTCAGGTTTTCGTAATCGTTTGCGACTGTTGGTTTTAAGCTTTGGCATTTCGGTATCTTCTTGTCTTTGTATTTCTTCTTGCTTCTGAATCTCGTTTTGGATCCCTTGATTATTTTGTATATCTTGCTCGTCGACACTGCTATTGCTGCTACTTGTGGGGATAAAGTCCTTATCAATTACTGAATCATCATCATCAGTAGAATTACTTAAAACTATATCTTTTGCAATTTCAAAATTGTCAGTATAGGGAGGACACAGGGGCTCCTCTAAAATTTTATTCTCAACACCACTGAAGGGATCTTGGCCAACATTTTGTAGTGTCTGCAGATCTTCTGCCTGTAACAAATACCACGTTCTTTTTAGCCTAGATAACTAATCTTAACAATCACGTTTAGGCTCATTATAAAACATACAAGACAAAAAAAGGTGCAAAATTTGCTTAATTTTTAAAGGTCACCTTATCGTAAGCCAGTGATTGTGAGTCTATCCACGATTGCACATAATTTCTATTATCCTCTGGAAGACATGGAGAGCTTAAGATTACCGACTCCACCATAACATGAGAGGTTGGTGATTCTGCTTGTGCCGATATGCTTCTTACTTCAACTGCATGCTAAAAAACAATAGGTAATATGAATAATATTATTTTTGGGGGAATTTGAAATCCTGCAAATTTTTCTAGGATTTCGAATTCACCAAAATTCAATTCCAAGGTTTGAAATACTGACAAAGAATATCACTGAGCCCGCTAAGAGTACTTATATTATTTTGATCTATTTTTAACGGAAAAATCTTAAATTATTATAAAGGTGTAAAACTTTTTTATACTGCTACCTGCTACAAAATAAATAAATAAAGGGTAGCTTGCGTAAATAAGTGGCATTTAATAAATAGTACTAACTAAACTTATTGTTCTAGGGAGTAGACAATGTCGTTAAATATTACATGCAAAAATGAAAACTTTATCAACATTATTAATATAAACTTACCTTAGTAGTTGAAGAATTAACTGCAGAAAATGCTGGATTTTTGTCATTTTCCTTAAGCTGTAATGCTAGCCGAACTATTTCCTTTGATCTTGCACTACTACTTATTGGGAACATAACTGCCGTTTTCTTTTTATTTAACAAAATCCAATCATGTAACACTAAAACCGTGAAAACACAACACAATAACAACAACTTTACACAGAACTATTGTTTTTTAGGTTAGATTTCATGATGAGAACGTGAAAATCCTCGATACAATAGTGCCACAACTGACACTTACGGTAGTTGCACAAAAACAAAATGTAGGGAGTTTGGTGCAATACCGCCGCATGTGTAGTTGTGGCTGTATAGCAATGAATGCTAGGATGGATTTTATAAAGCCATATCTGCAAATATGGTATGTTTTTAAAACCTCATCACTTGTGGCGGTATTGCATTTCAAAGTCTAATATGTTAGCACTAAAATACCGCCATAACATCAAAAATTGAAATTTTGCACTTATGGCGGTATTGAACTGGATGTACGATATTTATGTTCAAACTTAAACAAGACTGTCTACATATTTCGCGAATTTTATTACACTCAAAAAATCCATCGTTTTAGTAATTTGAACATTACGTAACTCGGTTAATAGTTACTAGTAGTTATTTTTATACCCGCATTTGTATTTTAAATAAACACTACGCCCCTGCGGTACTTAATATCAAATTTATTCTTTTTTTTTTATGAAGGCATGCGTAAATAAACCGCGATATATGATGTTTAGGTATAATCTCATGTTCGATCAAAAATAACTGTGTGTATCTATGTACTGAGTATTTATGTATGATAATCGTTCAATGGAAGCGATTCTATGGCTTAATTAATAGGCGATATCGATCTTTTTCTAGTGAAGGAGGAAAATGCAACGTAGGCGGTGAATTTATATTTGCTCAGTGATTGATTGTTTCTTCACGTTAAGCGATAAATCACAATGACTGTTACTTGTAGAACAAATAGAAACTATTAACAGTTAATTGTTAAGCTAATCAGATTAGCGATCTAATGTTAAAGATTTCTAGTTAATTCGCTTTGTTCTTTTGAAAAGATAATTATGTAAATTCAAATATCTACTGTTTCTATTTAAGTCTTTCAATGTTTACATTCCTTAAACTCTTCACAAATAAACACGTTAGGTAATGTTATGATGCGCTTGTTATATTTCCATTGATATATGGGCCATATAATAACTGAATTGCCAGCACTAGTGCAAAAACGTAAGCCATTTAAACAACGATTATATTATATAAATATACAGGTGATTCACCTAACCGATCTCTTAGAAGTCTACGAATTCAACAAAAATGTGAAATTTTAAAATTAAATACAGCTATATTTATTTTACTTATGTCACATATTTTGACCACACTCCCTTCTTGGTTTTGCTGGATGTTGAGAAGTTATGTTTTAAAGGGAATTGCAACTTTTGAGAACTTAAAATTATTTATTTAAATCAAAAATTATTTTGAGAAAATTGTGAAACTAATATCAAAATTACTTCTAAAATCAACGTTAATGATGAAAACAAATAAATTCCAGTATTTCAGGACACAGTGTTAATTACAATATGAAATATAACATACAACAGAAAGAAAAAGGTGTATAAAATACGAAAAAAAAAAAATAAAACTGTGAAACTAATATCAAAATTACTTCTAAAATTAAAGTTAATGATGAAAACAAATAAATTCCAATATTTCAGGACACAGTGTTAATTACAATATGAAATATAACATACAACAGAAAGAAAAAAGGGTATAAAATACCAGTCAGTAAATGCATAATACAAAATATGCTAAGCACTTCTAACATCTAACAAACACATTAAAGGGCAACAACCTTCCTATTTTAAAAATAAAAACAATCTTTTATTGTGTGCAATAAAGTAGGTCGCCCATCTGGGTCAACAACCGACTACATTGCTGCGTTATCTAGACGCATCGGGCAAAAAATATGTTTTATATGAATGAGTACGATTTAACGTTCTTTTCCCGTTTTATACAAATAATAGTTATTTATTATACAAGGGAAAAAAGTATTAGATTTTAGCTCGAGGTCGCTTCGCGTCGGGAGATAAATTACCTAGAGCTAAAATCTAATTTTTTTCCCGTGTATAATACACTATTTTTTTCTGTGATGGGAAAAACGACGATTTAATATTGAAAAAAACACGTAAATACTATACAGGGTGTCCCAGATAGTGTGCTCACCATTGGGATCTCGTAAACGGTAAGAGATAGAGAGTTGGTTAAATGAGACAAAATGTACGTGACACCTGGGTTTACTTTTTTAAATAAAAAAACTTTTAAAAAAATGAACGATACGTGCGCTATAAGGGAAAAACTAAAAATCGGCAATTTTAATTTCGTCGTTTAACTTATTTCATGTAAAAGATACCGAAATACTATTTTGACATTATGAAGGTACTTTTTTACGCAGAATTCAAATTTGGTATTGCAACCTCTGAAGCTTTTATACGTTTCGAGATTTTTATACAAACTTTCTTATTTTAAATACAAATCGTAGGCGGCGTTGACTGTATCAAAAAGAGCATAATTTGCTGATTTCAATGATGTATAACACTTTGGGTTTATTTGTAGAAATAACAAAGTTACAAGGATAATTAGCATATTTTTTTGTTTTATACTTACCTATTCCTGGAAACAAAATACAAAAATGACTGAAAAGTAAATAAAACACTAACTTCACATACCTAACTATTTATTTACTACTAGTAAATAGATAAATTACATTAAATGCTCAAAAAGTCCTCCATTGTTATTGATACATAACTGAGCTCTTCTTAGTGTGGAATTAATCACTTTTTCTAAAATACGTCCATTTATCCGATGCAACTCTCTTAAAACACAAGCTTGCAGTTCCTCCACATTATTAAATTGTGTTTTATACACATTTTTTATGTAACCCCAAAGGAAAAAATCCATTGCGGTTAAGTCTGGGGAACGTGCAGGCCATGAAATGGGTCCTCGATTACCAATCCACCGATTACCAAATCTATTATTTAGGTAATTCGTAATAATGTGAGCATTATGTGCTGGTGCCCCATCCTGTTGGAAATACATATTCGCAGTTAGATTAAGCGGAATATTGTCTAGAAGATCTTCTATTTCACCTTGAAGTAAGTTCAAATAGCGTTCACTCGT
This sequence comes from Amphimallon solstitiale, assembly GCA_963170755.1. Classification (NCBI taxonomy): domain Eukaryota; kingdom Metazoa; phylum Arthropoda; class Insecta; order Coleoptera; family Scarabaeidae; genus Amphimallon; species Amphimallon solstitiale. The sequence goes on from OY720676.1 coordinate 176,294,142, forward strand.
TAAATTGTTATTGAAGATAATAGGTCCAACTATTCTTCTGCCGATAATACCGCACCACACATTGAACCCAAAACGTTATTGATGTCGAGCTTCATGTAGAGCATGGGGATTTTCTGTCCCCCAATAGTGAATATTATTTCTGTTAAATAACCCATTGTTCGTAAATCGAGATTCATCTGACCACAACACATTAAACAGAAATGTAACATTGTTGTTATTCTGATTAATGTACCAATGACAGAAACGAGTCCGTCTCTCTGCGTCTCCTGGTTGGAGTCCTTGGCTAATGTGGACTTTGTAAGGATGATATCGATGCTTTTTTAATATTCTATGGGCTGATGTTCTAGGGATTCCGGTGTTGTTTTATATTTCTCTTGTGGAAACTTTTGGATTTTCACGCACCTGATTTAATACAATAACTTGGGTTTCCTCATCTAATCTTTTTCTATTTCTTTTCGGTTTACTAAAGGCACCGTATGTTTTTATATTTACTTCTAATCTTCGAAATAAAGTTTCGTGTGATTGCCGTCGATCTGGGTACAACTCCAAATAATGATTAGCTGCATTCCTTGAATTTTTGTGAGCCAATATGTAACTTTGAAGCATATCATATTTCTCTTCATTATTAAATTTCTCCATAACGTGAACAACAATAAACAAGTAATAAAACGAACCAAAACAACAAATGCGGTGATTTTTAAATAAACGAACAAAATAGCAGACTAAATAACACAAAAATAAACGGATACGTAACTTGCTTGTAAATAAATTTGACAGATACTACTTATTGTCTTAATAATTCAATGCTGCCTCTGATGTATAGCCTATGCATTCATAAGGACACCAAAAATTGCACAAATATCATTATAACTTTGTTATTTCTACAAATAAACCCAAAGTGTTATACATCATTGAAATCAGCAAATTATGCTCTTTTTGATACAGTCAAAGCCGCCTACGATTTGTATTTAAAATAAGAAAGTTTGTATAAAAATCTCGAAACGTATAAAAGCTTCAGAGGTTGCAATACCAAATTTGAATTCTGCGTAAAAAAGTACCTTCATAATGTCTAAATAGTATTTCGGTATCTTTTACATGAAATAAGTTAAACGACGGAATTAAAATTGCCGATTTTTAGTTTTTCCCCTATAGCGCACGTATCGTTCATTTTTTTAAAAGTTTTTTTGCTTAAAAAAATAAACCCAGGTGTCACGTACATTTTGTCTCATTTAACCAACTCTCTATCTCTTACCGTTCACGAGATCCCAATGGTTAGCACACTATCTGGGACAGCCTGTATATTAAAGTCAGAAAATCAATCGATGTGACATTTCAAGTGACATTACACCTGCGTTGCTAATGGAAACCTGTAAAATAATCAAATATCTGTCATTTTAAGCGGGCAAAAAGTGAGCAATTTTTTCCCCGGGAAAAAAGTGAGAACTTTTTTCCCTGGCATATAAAGTGACATTTTATTACCTGTCAAGAAGGATAAAATGTCAACTTTTTTTCCCGTCACAGAAAAAAAGCGTATTTTTCTATGAATGCGTGTTCGTTTCTATTTACAAATGAGCATTCTTACGTGTATTTATAAACATACATTCCGTGCCAGGTCCGTAATGTAACTTTTTTATCTAAAAAAACAACATAGAAAATTAAATTTTTAATTTTTCGTTATTGCGGTATATTTGGGCCTGTTTCTGTACGGACTTTACATACCTGCTACTACTCCGTCTTTATATTTATGGGACATCCTGTATAGCTAAGTCAACTCATTGCTTTTATTGCACGTTTTTGTACTTTAAAAACTCCATCAAATTCTTGAAAAGATCACCACGCTACAGTTGTATAAGATAACACCTAGTGAAAGTAGGCATGATAAAATTACAATAGTACACCAAAACCCATCTCAACCCTGAGCCTCCTGACAACGAAACACATGAGGGACAATCTCTTGCATAAATTACTGATCCCTCCACTTATAAGCATAGTCAATTGTAAGACTCTGGAATTTAATGCTATCAACCTGAGCAGTTCGGCAGCTCTTAACACACCCGGCTTTGTTGTAACACTTACACGGAGGGATGTATCATCAACATACAACACATTTTTGCTTATGTTAAAGTCATTGACATATATTATATATAATAGGGGGCCATGGACACTTCTTTGAGGCACCCCCTTTATTTAGAGTCAATTTTCTAGAGCGATTACCATTTACATCTACTTAGTGTATACTATCACTCACGTAGCTTCTAAACCATTCCAACACATGGCCTCTTATACCATACCTGTACAATTTGAAAAGTATTATTTCAGAGTTGACTAGATCAAATGCTTTGCTGAGATCTATGAATATACCGAAAGACAAGTTCCCCGCGTCAATGTCATTACCCTACTCTAGAAAACACGCTGTCGCATCCAGGGTGCTGTGACCCCTCCGGAAACCAAACTGTCAATCATTCAGTAACTTATATGTCTCTAAGAATTTTAATATTCTTACCGCCAGTGCTTTCTCAAATACTTTTGAGAACGAGCTCATCAGAGATACGGGACGATAGTTGCCCACAAGCTGCTCATAGTCAGCCTTATGAATAGATTTAATTTTTGAAACTTTTAATCCGATTGGGAATTTACTACTGGCTACGGATTAATTTATAAGCTGTGTCAATGGTGTAACTAATACATCAGCACAATGCTTCAGCAAATTACTACTGATCTGGTCCTCACCACATGTTTTTTTTAAGTTGGTGGAAAATACGTTTTGCCTCTTGTTCATGGACAGGCTCAAAGAAGAAAGAATTCATCAAAGTCGGACCAACCTCCTCAGACCGTTCAACTCTACAACCTCTTGTGAGCAAACCAACTGCAACGCCATGGAAGTAGTTTTGCAATGTTAAGCAACTATTTTCGGATACGTGACGTCTTTCTTTACGATTAAAGCTGCATTCCTCTTTACCCTTTTGTTCGACCCATTATAAGCACTTATAATATTCCAGACACCGCGAGTCTTGTGTCATAATTTGGTTGATATGTAGTAGCTTAGCACTAGCAATTACTTTTTTTTTGTATATACAATTTTTTGTTTTTACTTTCTTATACGCAGTATAAGCAAGTATTGTGATGACGAAAATTTTCGACCTCTAGATTTTTGCAGATGTCCACGTTTTGAAGTCTCGTGATACCAAAAAAATGATTTTTAGAAAATGTCTGTGTGTCTCTCCCTCTCTCTGTATGTGCGGCTGTGTGTCTATGTATGACCACGATAGCGGTCAAACCGCTGTAGATATCAATTCTAAATTTTGTATTTAAGTGTATAATCTCCCTCTTGAGATCTGATTAGTTTTTCAGTAAAATCGGTAGACCGGAAGTAGTAGTTTACTTCAGTGAAAAAATTGAATTTTGCCAATATTTCGTCAATTACTAAGTTTAAACAAATTCATAAAGAGTTCAAATGTACTCAAAATTAAATTTGAGAAAAATTGTATTAAAAAAGTTTTTCGAAATACCTACCGGAAGTAGGTCTTTTACTCTTATTAAGAATCAGTTTTTTGCGAATATCTCGCGTTATGCTTTCTAGGCAGGTACATTACGGGTATAGCAGTATTTAAAACATAATTCTAAATATCTTTTGTATAAAAAAATTTAGAAATTCGGACACTTTTACTTTTATCAAATAGCGATTTTTTTGCAAATACATATATTATCGTAAATTTTGAATAATTTTTGTATAAATTCTATAATTTGAAACACTCATACTTATAAGAAAGTTGTGCGGTGGTCACACCTCATTTTTTATATTACTCTTTATTTGTAATATTTCCTGTTAAAATAACTTTGTATAACTCGTTTAACTTTAATCCAGACCCCCTGCATTGCTCACTAATTAGTAAGGCCAGGAATTATACGTTCGAATATTCATTTTGATAAATATTTAAATATTCGAATTACTTAAATATTCATTTGAATATCCAAGTATTTGAATTTTTGAATATTTGAATATTCGAATCTATAAAAATAGAAATTAAACGCTGTAAGCCCATTACTTGAAAACAGCTGAACCGATTTCAAAAGCTGCTTACTGTCGCTATGCAAAGAATTGCAACAAAGTGAAAGCGAAAAAATCATATTAAAATGATAGGTACTTAGCTACTTATCATCATTTGAATTGATTGTTCAAAGGAAATAATAAATGAGCTTATAAGACAACTCACAAGAATTGAAGATACAAAACACGTTTTAATTTGGTAGGTACATGGCATACTAGGTATTAAATACACAAATAAAAATATTACAGGAATACATTAGAAAATTATGTTCCAAGGAAATAAGTTTTTTTCATATTTTCCGGTTTCAAACATCTACGTTTCACCGGTACAATATTATCGACTTTAGAGAATGCCGTTTTTGGTATACAACATTCCGAAAAATATATTACACCTCATTGGCATAATCATTGCAGAACAAAATAGCCAAAGCGGTTTTTTCTGGGTCATGTTACTTTCATAAAATTCAACTGATGACTTCCCTTCGTTTCCCAAGAAATCTTTTAGGTGACTTTTTCTTTTAAGCAGAAGTTTAAAACATTACTAGAAAAAACTTTTGTTGTTTTAGAACGCATGACTTGCAAGATATTCCCGAAACACTTTTTGTTGATAAGAGTAAACAGACCTACTTGCGGTAGAAATGTCGAAAAATGCTTTTAATAAAAGTTTATAAATTTGCAGAATTATCAAGGTCGAAAATGTTCGTCATCACCATACTTTCTTATACTGCGTGCAAGAAATATCAATTTAATACACATGGAAATTGGCTTAATTTCAACTACTCGAATATTTGAATAGGTATTCGAATATTGAAATATTCGAATAATTGAATTATTCGTATTCGATTCCCGGCCTTACTAATTAGTTATATCTTCTCAGACGATTACGATTTTATGTCTAAATATTGTAGCTATACAATGTACTATGGGAATATTTTATACATGTACATATATAGGTAACCGTATTTTTTACAATGTTACGTTTTAGAAGACATACATTCAACGGATAATATATACTTAGACGAAAGAGTTTAAAATTAGCTATTGTTTATACAGAACTCTCAGACAGATACGGAACAGACTACCCAGAGATTATATACGTTAAAGACATGACTAACACAAGAAAATATTTGCAAGTACGGGCGTCGACAGTACAAACATAAATGCTGTTGACCCAAAAAAATTAAAAATATAAAATAAACGTGTAGCTCTTACTTTCAAGTTAAACATCCATTATTTTTTTGTTTACTAACGGTTTTTAATTATCGGTTTTTTGAGCGTAATCAATAGCCTTAAAAGAATTTTTCCAAAAACTTACTTATGGTATCGGCTAGAAACTTGCGTCATTAGATATAGAACTATATTAATTAAATTGAAACTATAATAGTGTATTTTTATTATGTATCAAGTTCTATAAACTTCATTTTAGTCATGAGTTTATAAAACGATTTCATACTACTTTTTCTACGACAGCAAATAATCAAAATAATAGAAAATTACTTGGAGTAGTTTGACAGATCAATGACAAGCGTCAACCATCTTTATTCGAGTTTCAATTGATTTTTGCATTTAATAATTCTACTGTTAACTTGAACCCGTGACTAAAATACCCCTTGCTAAGCTTACCCCGTGAGTAAAGTGCACGAAGCCACAGCTTGTATTCATTACTGACACAGTTCTTTTTTACTGGCTAACATACAATGTTAATATTTAAATAGTTTTCCCTTTTTCTTAAAGGGTTAATTATTTTTTTTTTCTATTATTAGCTTTCAAAGACATTATCTTTGTAATTTCCATTTCAGAACAATGATTTCTGACAATATGTCTAGGAAGATTTAGGTCTAATGTTTCTTACTAAATAGCAAAATTGAGGTTGTAGAATTTTTTTAGATGTCTTTCGATTAACATGAATATTATGTTGAAAATATGTCTTCTATATTACATCTAATATATTGTTGTTTTGTATTAACAGACTACATGGAGATTTTTTTTCAAAATAACTTGATTCCTCCTATAATATTAAAATGAAATTTTAAATTCATGATATTAGGTTTGCTTCAAATTCAAGATTAATTAGAACCTCCAAATAATGGACGATTTGAGATTTTTTTTTTTGATTCAGCTTTAAACTGCAACCAAATATTAATTACTGTTTACTAAAAACTTTGAAAAATGCAGTATTTGTTGTGAATTATAGAAGTGTTTATCAGCATTGGGTACCAATTCGGGATCTTTTTCTGAATCGTAATTGTCTGAAGACAATGCGAATGACCCATGACTTATATCAATGTTAAATTTATCCTGAAATCAATATATATATATAATATAAAAACTCTAGCATTTGATACATATCATGAAGATTTATTCAAGTCTTAATAACGTCATACAGGGTGTTAAAAATACTTTTCGAATATTTTACGTATTTAGAAAAGTTTTAATAAGCATAAGCCAGAAAAGCAGGGGTTTTAGGTATACAAACACGTCTAGTATTGTTAGTAAGTATATATAACTAATAATATGTCATTATAATATGTTATGTACCTATAAAGTTTTATAACCCTCATTTTAGTCACGGGTTTTATTAATCACGAGCGTAGCGATTAATAAAACGAGTCGCTATCGAGTTTGTAAAACGAATTTGATAGTATTCTTTTTTCTACGACAGCAAATAATCAAAATAATACTAAACTACATGTCTGTTGTTACTCCACATCGGGGTAGTTTGGATCGATGACAATCATCAATCATCTTGTGTGAGTTTAAATTGATTTTGGAATTAAAAAAAAGTATGGAGTATGAAACTCCTTTTATAAACTCTTTAGTTAGTACTTTAACTCTTTAATTAATATTTATTTGAATAATAGTATTCTTGGAAATTATCACACATACAATATTTTTAGATAAAATGCCCCTGAATTTAAACTAAAAAAGTACTAAAGAATCGCCAATTCGTAGATAAAATTACGCAACGAAATTCTGAAACAAGAAAACTCTGCCTTCAACCAAGGAAAACTTTGTAATTAATCTTAAGATTTTATTGTACAAAGAAGCATGAAATTTTGACACAAAACTTCACCTAGTCAGCAAAGAAAACTAAACAAAAATATATTTTAAAACATGGTAGATGTCGCGCGTATAAACGGAATTAAGGCATCAAAATCATCTATGCTAACATCGTGCCTCTTACTAATCAAATGGCTCCAGAAACATTAACAAAAATACAGATTTGTCACCATGATTTAAGCATAACAAACATTTGTCTAGAAAAAATTCGAAACAAACACGAATTAATATTTCATAATTCGTTGAATCTAAACATACATTTATGTACATACATACATTAAATCTCTTTGCCACCATAAATATTGATTTTATACCATTACTAATAAACCGTAACTGCTAATTGTGGATAATCAAAGCCATTTAAAATAAGAGAAATCTATTGACGTGAAAAATTTCTGTTTTATTTTCACGGCTTGTTTAATTTGCTAAAACGTTGGTACACATAATTCGATGTAAATTATTCAAATTTATTCGCAGAAGCGGTCGGTAATTCAGAAAGATATCTGCGTCACATATTTCTATCAAGAATTATTCACTATAAAGGCCGTTTGACACCAACTATATTCACATTTCTGACTTAATTCTAAGTGTAACTTCTATTTTCTATTCTATTTATTCAATTAAGTTGTTTTCTGAGTTAAGTTTGTCTTATCTTATTATTAATTATTAATTAAATTTACGGATGTAAAATAAGATTTCCACTAACCATGTGTCAAAACTTAAGAATGAAACAATGAAACCTAAGCAAAAGTAAAAAGACTTGAAAATTGAAGCGAGCGACATCTATTAGGATATGCGGATAATAAGGATGACTTATTTGTCGGATCCATTTATTGAATTAAGACTTTCCAAACCTGTATTGAACATAGGAGACACCTGCGATACTAACGCTGCCCGAGCTTTAGGCCGAACTCGTTCATTCCTTGGTTAATTTATTTTGATCATGGCAAGTTGATTTAATAATATTATTTAATAATTGTAATCAGTTTTATTATCAGCGTTTTTGATAAATAATTGAAAGACTAGTTTTTCAATTACCTAATTTTTATTAAAAGCTTTTCACATTTGGTAAGTTATGTATGTCGTACCTATGTAAAGATTTTGGCGATAACTTCTTTACGAGCTCCCGGAAAAGTAAGCTAAGTCATATCAAAAAATTTTGAAGAAGTCGAAAATTCAACAATTTGATACGGAAGATAGTGGAATCCCTTTAATTTCTTCAGAGAACCAAATAAACATTTAGCAAAATCTCGCAGTGTGTTACAAGTATTGAATGCAGTAAAGTTAGTAGCCATTTTGTTTGTAGTTATGTGTTTTGTACATTTATGGATTTGTATTAAACTGTTTTGCTATTAATTGTCTTTTTTATTAATTACAATATTACTTAGAACTTCGCTTCGTTCCGCACGTGTCTCACAAATACATGTTCTTTTGACAGTCTTGGTATGATTAATGGTGTATGGTATGAATAATTCGATTACATGGGCACCCTTGAAACTCCGCTATTTTAAATATACCAAAACAAAACTGCTTCATACACCAATACTTTACAAAGAAGAAACTTCTGTTACGTCGCTATAATAACAAAAGAATTTTATATTCTATTATACTATATTGGGATAGCTATTATTTCTGATATACGTAAACGATTTACCTAGTAATATTCACGCACAAACAATATTATTTGCCGATGACACTGTTTTCCTAACAAAAAAAAAGATCAACATTTGCTCGATGTAGAGGATGTAAATTTACAACATGAAAGCAAACTATAGTTTAGTGGAAACCGTTTAACATTAAACGTAAATAAGACAATAACCATCAGCGTTAGAAACAGGAAAGACACGCCAAGAGTCAATAAAATATCAGGGATTACTTTTGGACGACGGTTTAAATTGGATACCACAAGTGGATTCACTGTGCATAAAATAATCAAAGACCTTGTATGCTATACGTAAGTTGTCATATTGTGCTAGTGACGAAGCGGCAAGATTATCATACTTTTCTATGTTCCATTTACAAACGCACTAACAGTAAAAGAAGTAATATACAAATGAAGATCTATAATAAGTTGCCTCAAACTATTAGGGATATTTCCATGAAATCTTTTCGTAGACTTCTTAAGAAATATTTGATAGCCAGATACTATTACTCAGCTTAGTGATCGAACGAAAGCTAAGGGTTAATATATGCATATTGCTGTGACCTTCACTTTAAATAAAAATAATAATGTTAAGAATTAGTTGAGTTGTTGAAAGATAACTTTAATTTTATCTTTAAAACGTTTATTTTAAGATTTAGGCATTACTCAAAACAAGTTACAATAAGTAAAATAGGTTGCCAACATTCAAGGGGCAATGCTATTATAAAAATATATACGTTAGAATATATATATTAAGTTGAATAGGTACTAAAATTAGGCAAAAAACAAACACTTAAGATATAGTAAATATCTCAGACCTATATATATGAACAGTAAAAGGATATGAATCAAGACATTCATTATACGAAGTGACAGATTGTAATGTTTTATGTAAACAGTAACTGTATAAATTAAAAATACATTTATTAGTTCCTATGTGCGTAACACAAGGACTTCAACAGACTATGGAAATGGTCATGTGTGGTTTAAAAACCTGCAAAACCTGCAAAAGAAAATGCAGTGTCAATATTGTTTACAGCTTTCTGCAAATCAACGTACTACCAGAAGAGAGAGCCTAGATAGAATTTGGAGACAGTGTGACTGTCGCGACTGGTCTTTATGGTGCAGGATCCGTAAGACAGATTCCAGTTGTCTACAATATGTTCCCAGTATTACCCTATCGAGGTATTTCTAAAAGAAAAATAAGGATAACTTAAGTAAATGGAAAAAGAAAATATATAACAAATGACGAAAAAGGAAATACGTTCATATACAAGTACAATGAGGGTCTATATTAAGAAGAAAGGAAAATATACCTACCGTAGACGAAACATAGCACGTTTGTGAAAAGTTTTTAATAACAAACAATTCAAAGTGCCGATATTAGTGTAAACTCTCAAAGACAATGTGTGCGTGTTGGTGTAGATACGACAACTTGAAGAAAGCAAACAAGAAAGTTTTCATCACAGGCGTTCCAAAAAATCAATGCCAACCTAAAATTTAGTTTGAGAAGAGAGGCGGTAAAAATTGCCGATAGCATTTGTTTTTATATATAAACGAAAAACAAGAATCGACTTGTTAGGGATTGAATCGGTACTTCCAGTTAGAAAGACGCTAATTTTCCAAAAGAATAAAATTTCTTGAGATAGCAAAAGTGAGAGTATGGTTAAAATACACTACTTCTAACTCACAATTAGATTAAATGTATTAAGTTTTTTGAATTCACTTTAATTTAGTTTTCTTTTATTTAAATAATTTACATTCAAAATATTTTTCTTTATTACTAAGTTTAAAATGGAGGATGTTAATAAAGCTGAATTTGAAATAAATTATTCAATTTAGGATTAATTAATGGTGCAAGACGTACTGAAAGTACTATGTGAAAATATTTGCTTTTAGTAAAACGTTAAGAAGCATCATTAATTGTATGAATATTATCTTGTTCAGTAATAATGATTCATTTTTTTAAGTAATAAAATGATTGTTAATGGTGTTGGATGTGCTCAGAGTACTATGTAGGAATATTTGCTTTCAGTAGATTATTAGGCATCATTAATGATTATATAGTTATTTTAATTTAATATTTCAAACAAAATAAGTACGTATAAACGGGGATGTTCTTGATGGCCGGTGCTAAGCCGCTAGATGTACTAAGTGAGAATGTTTACAGCTAGTGATTAGTATAGGCCAGTTTCAGGGCATTCGTGTCGCAAAGTTTTAGATCACCAAGGCACTATGTGAAAATGTATGTTTTTGGTGAAATAAAAAGTAGCTTCGTATTAATAAATTTATTATCAAGAATCAATAATTGTCTTTTATCTAAACGAACAACATAATGTTTTTTTTTATTTAACCAGCATTAATTTAATATAAGCTTTACAAAAACATTATAACTCAAAAATGAGTATAAATGTTTTATTTCCTCATTATTTGTAATACAAAAATGGATATAGATACAATATAATAATGTTATTTCTGATTGACTTTCTCATAAAATATGAATATAATTTCTGCATGAGATTTACATCTTTTGTTTATTTTTTTTAACCTTATCCCAAATAAAAAACTAAGTAAGATGTATACCAGAATTGAAGAAGCAAAAATCACTGCAAGAACTCATAAGAACTTTCAAAATACTATGCTGTTAAGGAATAAGCTTATAGGTAGAATATAATGATTTTGTCATTTACCAGTATTAATTCACATTATTGAGTCTACAACATAATTTATATGGCGGTTCCCAACGTGTGGCAATGTTAAATTTTTATTTCAAATAAGAAATTTACCATTTAACAGTGTAGCAGCCACCACAGCAATATAATTATATTGTGAATACTTGTATTGATAATTCACATGTTTCATGTTTTGCAGGCGATTTCATTATAATTTATGTACCTTTTTTCTTGTTTCTATATCTGCGTAAGTTTCTTTTAATATGTTTTATATTAACTTTTATATTTGTACTTATTTTTATTAACTACATTTTATGACAAAGTAATGTAACATTTTGATGGCAAATAAACTATATATATTATAATATGTTGAAAAATCTACAGAATTTGTTTCTATGAACTATATTTTAAACCTAAATGTCAAATTCCTCACGTAAATAACATGTCAAGGGTGCCTTGTAAAATGATTTTGTTGACTTTGTATATTTTACGACAAATAGTAATTAATTATCACCAAAAGTTTGCTCACGTAAGCCTCCTGCATGATTTTCTTTGTGACTTATTGTAGCTCTGTTTGCAATTATTTACCAAATTACGTAGATAGAACAAGAACAATCCAAGGAATTTATTATTTCTTCTGTTAGATTTTTTGTGTCATTCTAAAGTTATTTGAATGTATACACTCATACAGAAAAAAATGAGGTGTCAATTTATTCCTAAGCACGTTCCGTTTTTTCTTTTTAATGTATCTAAAAGAATGGCCCACACTTCAGCTACCACTTTCACCCGAATAAAAGTAAACAGCACTTCACTGTTTGGTTTACCATGTAAATATTGTTTGTAATATATACACAATGTAAATAATTCTTACATGTAAATTAAACATTGTAAATCGTTTTTTTTTAAATGACTTTTTCATCATCAAATCGGAAGGTGAAATATTATGTCATCCATTTGTGCATATACCTACTATGTAAAAGATGAAACATCCAGACGTTTCTCGAATTTAAATTGTGATTTATTAAATTATAAAGAAGACCGCCTGCAATGTCATAAAATAACGCAAGCAGATGTGATAATGAAAATATTATTGTTTATGTATGTGTCACGATAACCCCAAATTAGTACAAGTGTGATCCCATTAATATCATTTCGTAGATATCTAGCAATTAGTGATTTTAATGTCACTTTTTCATGTTTGAAATAATAAAGTGAAGGATTATATGTAACTGGTCTACAAATTTTAACTTTTTTAATAATTAAAATATAACTTTTTAAAATTACTCTCTAATATCAAATTTACTACTATTTTTTTGTCAGTACGTCATAAGTTTTTTTACACATGTATTGTACTGAATTAAGTTTATTAAATATTTTCTAATGAAAGAAAAATATTCAAAATTTGTTATGCTCACAATTGTCTTTTCTGTTCAAACGAATGAAAACCATTATTACCGCTAATGAAGTAAATTAAAATCATTGTTTATTAATAATTTGTTTATGGACTTTAACTTAATAATGAATTCATCTTTTTAAAAAATCAGGTGTTTGCACCACATGACAATCCTACATGCAATTGAGAGAAGAATTTTTATATAAAAGTTGTCCCAATTTAAGTTATAAACTTTTAACATCCTAATAAAGTTGGTCAGGACTTAAGCCCGAAAGAGCACTTATTCTATTTCTTTTTGCAATTATGTATATTTATTTTATTATTTTATGCACGTTTTTACTTTCTGTAAACAAATTTTATTGTAACCATGTTCTTATTAATGTCGTGTATGTTTTCTTTTTTATTATTATACATGCATTGAGAATTAATTTTTGTTAAATACAACGACATATGCCGACCCTTCGTACGGTAGGCGATCGTATATTTGCGCATAGTTGGGAGTCAATAATTTGTATGTTTATATGTATGTACTATGTACTATATGTAACATTGTAAAAGCGACTACCATATACCGGTACCTATCGGGTTATTTAAATAAAAGTGTTTTGCATGAAATTTTTGTTTTATTTTTCAAGTCGGTATTACCAAAATAGGAAGATTCCTTAAGCAAAACTGTTATTTCCGGTCCGAAATTTGAAATTGCGTGATATATATATGCAAACACGACATTAATGTTTTAATTCCTTAATGTTTTTAATAAAGTGATAGAGATAATATCTGTACCTATTATTGCAATGTTTTAATTTCTATATTAATTAAGTACATTGACAGCCTTTAAACCACGAAATAGAACTGTTTTGTTGGCTAGATATGTATTTGTTTCCTTTTCTTGAGAATCACCTTCATTTGGAGAGTGTGTTCTTTTTTTCAGAAATTAGCCTACTTCCAGTATTTATAGCGAAATAAGTTTTTTTTTGTAATGAAATCAGTAACGATATACCTATCTAATAATTGAATAGATTAATTAATTAATATAATGTTACTTTTACTATTTTATTTTTATGTCTAGTGTAGAGTTATGAAAGAAGTCGCTGGCATGCCGCTGACAGACTATTTAAAATGACGTTTTCGTTTTCCTGTCGTGATCTGACGAGTGCAGAGATAACGATAACGAACATAAGGAGTATAGAATGTGTGATTTTGTCTAGTTAATACCCGAGGTATAAGAAATGGAAGTAGAAATAGTAGTGTTGAGGGATCAGTGCTGTTATATAGTGAGTTACAAACAAGTTTAATTAATATAAGGGACTTCTTATTTCAAGAGATTCAAAATTAAATTCCTGGAGCTATATTTGGTAACCATAACCTTGGCAGAGATATGTGTCAATTTTTAAAGTGTGGATATTTCAGGAACTTCCTTCCACTGCTAATCTTTGTGTGATATAAAATAGCTTCCAACTCAAGAAGCTATAGTCTGATTTGGATGGAAGATATGTAAGAGAAAGTAATATAATTGTGTCTATTTGAAGAAATGCAGTGCTTTTAATCAAAAATACCAAACCCCTCATAGCCGACGCAATGGTATTATCTCTGTGCAGTGAATGTTAAGAGATGCATGAAAAAAGACACCCAAATCTTTGATGTTCATTCCTTGAAACGAGGGTATGGATGTATTTTTTTCAATAAGTTACTACTATCTTTTGCAATATTTAAATGCAAATAGTTCAACGCACCAAACTTATATTTAATTGATTCTATAAGTCCAAGGAATCAGGTTTCGATGCCAATGCTGCAAAAATCTTGAAGTCATTAGCAAAAGCACATTTTCTTGCAATCAGTACATTTGATCAAATTATTAATAAATATGAAAAATAACAGGGGCCCCAGATTAGATCCTTGTGGCAGCTCCAAAATCGCATGGAAAAGATGTGAATTGTAACCTTTGTATGTAACATACTGTCCCCTATGGGACAGATACTACGAAAAGAATGATAATAACCGATTAGTGAAGCCAAATGACTGTTGATTACTGAACTTCAAAAAATGGTTAATGCGGTCATGTCTATGCATATGGCATCAACTTGTAGACAAATATCAGAACTATCGAATGTATATTGTGCGAAATTGACCAAATTTGAAACGATTTATCATTTTTACACATATTGATCGCTAACAATGTAGTTCTTCACAATCGAGTAGATATGCAAAATTATTAAAGATGAAAATAGGCCTATAATTCTAAATATCTTTAACCATCACGTTTTTAAATATTTGGACATATTCTCGAGCATTCCTGTAAATCCATGAAGGTAGAAATTGACAGCGCCAGATTGAAGATAACTGTTAATAAAAATGCCAAAACAATTCGATAGATTCGCATCAGAAAACTCATTTTATTATTCAGTCTTCTGATCTCATAGATTGAATTAGCTAAGGAGGGAGTATGAGGACACATTCATTTAGAAAAAAATATTTTGTTTTATATGACTCTTTCACAATAATTTACTGCTTCTTCAGATGAATACTATCGTACCATGTATTATTACAAAATGAGAAATAATGAAAATTTGATTAAGTTAAGCATATTACATTTAAAATATATATGCTATAGACATATTCCAATAAATTCACGAAATAATGTAAAAGGTTTCATTATCCTAATAATATCATCTATAAGTTACTAACTTATAAATTATAATATCCGGACACTACGAAATTCCTCACCAATTTTCTGCGGTCACATCTAAAATTACCTGTGTGGTTGACCCATTTCTTCGATATATAATGGAGGAAGAAGAGTATGTAGGTCGCCGTAGGTAACGTTTAACTCTACCTCAACATCAGGAGCTCAGTCATGGGAGCAGATGTTGTACCCTTGGTTTTCCTGTTTAGACATTTAAAATCTCGTAGGCACTTGGAGTAGGTTGTAAAATACTCATGAAAATAAACGAAAATGTAATAAAGCTTTGTATTGGAATTTTAAAGCACACAGTTACTGCTTTACATAAAGAAATAATTGACGTTCGAAAATATATACCTGAAATGTCTTGAAAATGAGAATTACATGTGACAAATTTACATTTCGAAGTTTTAATACAATATTTAAACATAGTTTTAAGCACTACTTTAATATCAAACATGAATTGCAATTTATTATTTTTTTTTGAATAAGTATTAACATTGAATTTTTAGTTATTTGTGCTATAAATGTCTTAACATTAATTTACTTATATTTTGTATTTAGTTTGTGTTGATAATCGAGATATATTGCTGTATTCATTAGAAAAGATGTTGTTACAATTATGTAATGTTATATGACCAAATACCTACTCGGTCTCTCCAATCTCCAATTAACTATATTTTCTGTCCTTTTCGTTTAACCATTGTTAATTTTAATATTTTATTTGTCACCATTGACCCCAAAACCACTGAATCACTCATTTACAGCTTTAAATATACTTTTTTGAAGAAAAAAGGTCCGCCATTTTGAATTTTGAAATTTTAATATTTTATTAGTCATCAGCCATCCTAAGCACTGTCACATTCATAATTTGATGTAAATATTTCAAAGTTTTGGAATTTGACCAGGAATCTGGGATTATGCCCCACCTTGGGTCGCCAAAATTTGCATTTTTTGCTAAACATTGCAAGTAATAATAGTTAATAACAGTTATGTCATGATAGACTTGTCTAAGATGTCAAATTAAAATCCAAATGATCTTAATACATGTTCATATATTTTTTAGTAATACATATTTCTATTCTACAATAAGGTGAATATTATCTAATTCAAATGATTGTGGTTCACTTGGATGTCATAAATAAACGTGCTTTCAGATATTTTGTTTCTTTTATAAGGGTTTCTTAGGGAAAGATGTCTACAACTTGCTGTGTTGTAAGTGGTAGAAGTATTAATAAGCCCGACGTTATTAAATTGTTTAAAAATGTAGATTGATACAATATCCATATAAAACAGATTTAAATCAAACTTTAAAAATAAAGAGTTCAGAAATAAATGCAAGTAATAATTGAAAGGTAGCAGCCTTTACATACTAAATAAATATAGGGATTTTTATAATTTATTGCTAAATAACACAACACACAACATAATATAACAACTGATTCGCTAACACAGTGCTTACATCATATTTATATCAATGTATGAAAGTTGTACCTACATACATAGAGATTTATACGGTCACAATTTATTATTGTTTCGTAATCATGTCCAAACTTTTATAATAGATTTGT
Source organism: Amphimallon solstitiale (assembly GCA_963170755.1). Classification (NCBI taxonomy): domain Eukaryota; kingdom Metazoa; phylum Arthropoda; class Insecta; order Coleoptera; family Scarabaeidae; genus Amphimallon; species Amphimallon solstitiale. The sequence goes on from OY720676.1 coordinate 176,311,208, forward strand.
ATATTATGAAACTATTATAAGCCTACCATTTCCTGCATCAATAACTTATAAAACATGGCATTCCGTACGACATAAAAACCCCGGCTACACGGGAAAAATGTTCAAGTATTCCATTGCTATGAAATATAGGTACATATCTGAATTTATTATGATTTATATATTTATGGAGGTATGTATAATTTTATAAGTAACAGAATTATTACAAACACAATTAATGGATTAATTAACAATGTGTCGTAGTTCTAAATAGAATATTTTGATTTTAATAGGTGGCACCTATTTTGAAATTTTCCCGCCATTCATGACGTACTTATGACTTACATACATTGTCAGATATGAAATTTCAACTATAGTTCCTTATTACTGATTTATAATTTAATGTGATGAAAATATATTCGCATATTTATTCTTTTGTAATATCTAACAGACAAACAAGCTATTGAATTTATATTTACTGTATACACTGCCGTTCACGGAATTTTGGAGAACAGAAATATATGTCTAATATAAAAGAATTATTTTTTAATTTTATTACCCACATATTTAATTTTTAATATTTTTTTGTTTGGATAAACTTTCATAAACGCAAATAATGTATATTGTGAAATAATATATAATACATACGTACATATCTCCAAAGCAAATTTATTGGTGTCCAATGCATTATAAGAATAGTCTATGGAAGTCCTTTCAAATTTTGTGAGACACTAATGACGCTATTCTCTAATTTTATAATTCATTTTGTTGGCAACTGCATTTAAAATGCTTTACTTTATGAGGTTAGATATTGTAGATTCCGTGACAAGATGTGCGCTATACCCACCATTCTATAACAAATGTAACAGAAAATAATCTCTATGCTTTATCTAGGTTTCCTATTGCCTACTCAATTTATTGTAAATTTTATAATAAAAGTTTTAGTTTGTTTCTCTACATGAAGCTTTTTGTTGAAAAGCTGTTTATAAAATTCTTAACATAGTAAATTTGTGCAATAAGATACTCCCCTTTTATCACCTGATGAAGCCAAAAAATGAGGAAATACTAATAATAATGTGGTTACGACAATTGAATATTTACAATTGACGTTTAACTACTTTGATATTTTATTTTAATAATATCATTATCAATGCAAATGAAATTCCAATATTATTTAACGATATGAATATAAAATATATGAATATAAAATACTGCAGCTCTACCTTGAAATATGTATATATTATATGAAATATTGAATGCATATAATGTATATAGTCCATACTAATGACATATGGCATATGAGAGAGGTCATTAATTTAGTGGAGCTTTTAATAATTTTTTTCCGGATCGATAAGCTCAACTGTGACCTGGATTCATTCACCTCGATCTTGTGCCTCTCCTAATTGGAACTTATGGATTACCGTTGCTCCAATTCATGTTGTCCTGATGACAAGAAGTTATAATAAACCGAAATTTGGCCCTACGCAAGGTTATCTCAAGATCCAATGTTAAATTCGTTATAAAACTCTCACTTCTATAAAAAAAAGTTTTGAAAACATTTACTTTTTATCATTTTAATCTTTACTGTTTGTTATTATTACACTGACAGAATTGTCAAAATGTGAATCGTAATTTAGAAAGAGTAGAAAGCTTTTTTAGAATTTCAAACGTGTTTAAGATAGAAATTCATTAATTAATCTTTTTCCAAGATATAAATAAAACAAATTGATTGAAAAAAATTATTAGAACAAAAAAGAAAATTAAATTCCTATTTGGTTACATTAATTTAAAATTTGCTGACATGTTTTGTTATATCAAGATCCTATCAATATCAAAAAAAATAATTATGTTTAAATTCCATATCACCCTGTATAAAAATAAAAAAAGAGAGGAGCATTTTATAGAAATGTCTGAGTATATCTTTTGATATAACTAAACTCTTCAATCTGTTAAATCATAATTCCTATTATTTTATTACATTAGCTATAGAATTACAAATAAAAGTAAACAAATGAAGTTTCGTCCACAATTTTTGACAATAAATTATAATAATTATTTCGTCAAGTGAGTGTCTTAACCTCAAACTAGGCCAGTATTAAATCCTTAATATATGAAAAACATGCAAATTACATACTTATTAAAATGTTTTTTTAAAACCAGTAGATCAGTTGAACTGGTTGTAGACGAAAATGAACTGTTTATCCTAAAATCACGATTCACAATATTTACACAATGGCATGTAGTGAAATAAAAGGAACATTAAAAAGCGAGAACCTCAAGGATCGAGGCTGAGATCTCTCCTCTTTGTAATATTTAGTACAGGTGATTTCTGGAAAAACAGTAAGTTGTGTCTCAGTATTCATACAGTTCTTCATATTATTCAGGTACATCACGAACGATAAAGGTCCTAGAATGGAGCCTTGTGGAATACTTTGTTTTGTAACTAAGAAAGTTGTCGAATACTGTAAAGCTCGATTGTCATGTTTAATATAATTTGAGCATGTGACATTTAATCAGTATGAGATTGCTAAAACACATTTCCTTCAGCTTAACCGAAAAAATCATTTTTCTTACTGATTGGCCAGAAAAAAGTGTACTAAACTCTAAAGGACGTCACTCGTATTACAGTAGGTGATCAGTTAATATCCAGTAAATCGTATATAGCAAAATCTCGCGCTGCTTGTTGATAACACATTTGGGTATACAGCAAAAATAAGTATAATTACATTAGAAATGCTTTTATGAATCTTAAGCAAATATATTCTCATGCCACTTCTTGTCTCAAAAACGTAACAAGCACATATTGTTTGGGCGCAATTTAATTATTGTATACTTGTTTATCATCCAGCCGTAGATGATGTGACTTTCAATAAAACATAATAACACTGTACTGCCATATATCACAAAAAAATGATGTCAGCATTGTCAATTTAACCTAAAAATAGAAAACAAACAGTAAAATACGCTAAGTACAGGTTTTACGCAAGTGTTAACTGTAACACAATACTACAACAAGTCTACATTTAATCACCTAACATAAGACCACTAACATAACTATTTTGCCCTAAGAAATTCTTCATACGAATAAAAGCATTTATCAATTAAAAAATGTTTAGAGTGTCCTTATAGTAATTTAAGCTAGTGTGTTCCTGCTAAGCAGTTCTATACCGAGGCATGCATAAATTGACCGCTCCTCTAGTGATCATGTTTTTATAGAAAGCGGAATTTTTATCCAGGTTTCCTATATTTTGTCGAGCCTACACTATGTGTTCAAACAAATATACAGCTGGCATAGAAAGGATGTTTAACATAACAATGGGCGACACTTTGTGTTTGCTGGTTTCCTGAGCATGCATCTAACTATTCTTTTTTGTGCCCTAAACACACGAATCGATTTAGTAGAAGCGCCCCAAATCAGGATACAATACTTAATTCTAGAGTAGATATATCCAAAATAATAAGTTTTCAAAAATAAAGTTTCATAAATAACACAGAACTGTTGTCCTAGAACGGTGTATTGTTTGGGTTAATTCAATTCTGTTTCCTCTAGGTAGAAGAATTAATGAGGCCGCCGCTAAATATAAACAGTCCCAAGAAAGTTTTTTCTCTACGATATGACTTTCAATAAAACATAGTGTTCAGGACAATAAATAATATTGTATAAGAAAGACAATTGTTTTATATATTTATGTACAATACGTTAAGTTCAAATATTGTTAACTCACACTATATATGTATATGTATTCTAAAACTACAAGTTTAGTCAGAAAAAAACCCAGATTTCTCTTCTATTGTGAAGAAATGTATGTAAATATCTAATTTACTGGCAATCATTATAAAGATACAATAGTTGGGGTCTCTTTCGACACGACCGCCATAAAATAATTAGAGCCATATAACAATTATTTTATTACTTGGTATTTACGTTTCACTCGAATATTATATTGTAATTTTCAACCCCATGTGTTTAGTCATTTTCCTAGGTAAATAATTTCCCCTCCTATTCATGAAAAGAAAGTATTGTAACTGGGAGAATCTTTCATAAAATAACGGATAAAATATATTAAGTTCTAAACAAATATCCACACGAAGCAGTTGTGTTAGGCTTCAACAATTCACATTTAAGCAACTTCTACACAAACATCCAAACAAAGCAGTTGTGTTAGGCTTCCATAATTTACATGTTAAGTGTTAGATAAATTAAAGATAGTGATAATATATCACTGTTTTATTTAATATTTAAACGATAAGCATTTATATTCCTTCAAAAAAGGAGGAATCAACACATAGATATACAGAACTTTTGTCCTATAACGATGTATCGTTTGGGTTAATTCAGTTTTCATTCCTCTAGGTAGAAGAATGAATAAGGCCGCCGCTAAATAGAAACAATCCCTTAAATAACTTCTTTGCCTACGGATAAGTAAAAGGTTTACAATGTGGGACTAACATTATGCCGGCGTTCCAGTAATATAAATGTATTAAGGGTGCGTTTCAAAGTTGACAAATCCATTTCGGTTCGTATCTAAGATTTTAGCGTTTCTTAAGTACTACTAGTAATAATTGGATGGCGCCACGATGTTAATTCTAACAAACTAAACTAATTCTGAAGATCTAAAAACATTTCAAGGTCATTTTACCTGCTTATTGAATTTCTACCTACAAACGTAGATTTGGTCTGGCAGACTTTCTTTGCAATTCGATTTTACACATATGAATCTAATCGATACTTGTCAACTTTCATGCTGAAGGGAGAAAGACGCGCGAACTTTAAGCATTCATTTGAATTTATTTGTAAAAATTTAAAATTACGTTTCTTTTATTTATAAATTAAGTTATTCTTAAACATATTCGCTAAAGGTAGGTGATACTCATCCATTCGACTTTCTTATTTTCTTATTTCATATATATTTATATTTCGTAATTTATATTAATACAATGTTGTTCTCTTATTTTGGAAATAAACTAATATTATTATTATTATATAAAACCACACAATAAATAAACAGCAGTGTGTTTGTGTTATGCAAAATAAAACATTTTCTGTTACTTGATACATTTAGTACGTAGCCTGCATCTCTGTTGATCATGTCTAATAATAATAATAATAATAATATGCAAAACTGAAATATAGTCATATTATTGTCTTCATAATTAACGTACCTATTAGTTCAACATTCTAATAAATATATTTCACCTGCTAAAAATACATGTAAAGTTAGTATTTGCAAATCCCAAGTGCCAGTTTGACAGTTGATCAGTTTTTTTCATGTTTTTATTTTATTTCTATTTTGTAATTTGGCTCCTGGACAGTTTTCAGAATGGATTTTTTTTTGTGAGATTACTAAGTTCGAATAAGAGAAATTCTATATACATATTTTAAGGCAAATTTGGTCATAGGTACGTTGTTACTTCATATTATAACTTTTCAATTCAAATATCGCGCCAAAACGGTACCATTTTTAACAGAATGTATTGGTTCCTATGTAAGTAAATTTAACAAGGAATTATAAGTATGCGATATCTGTATATTTTATAACATAACCTAGCCATAATTTGTGAAGCTATGAACATTCTCTTATTATATTTTACTGTGTTATTATACACTATCTGTACGTTTAAGTACGTCACGAACATATTAGATAAGGCACTTCTAACCAAACCGTGAAAATCGCCACCCAAACAGCGTCAAGTATTTTTACAATAAAGATGATAAAAACAGTTTTAAATATGTACAAAGATTTAACTCTACAAACACCAAAAATAAAAAGAACAGTAATTGTAATAAAAATCTTCAAAACTAAGTAAGGTAAAGGTATTATTTTAATGTTAATATATTATAAATAATGAGGCTATTATAAAGATTATTGTTATTAATCGAAACTAGAAAACCGGCGAACTGACCTCCGGAAGAAAGAGTGGGCAGGCATATGTGATTTGAACTAGGGATGCGCACGATATATTGTTTTGTAAAAAAGTATCGATGTTTTCTTTTCGATAATCGTGATTGAAATCGATATTTTTTTATTTAATAATATTGACTGTTATCGATTTTTTTATTCGATAATATCGTTTAATCAAAAATGCCATTCTACTTATATCCTGGTAAACAATCTTTGACATTTTACACATTTATTTTACATTAATATACAAAAGAAACTGTTCATATTATACAGAATACAATAGAATATATTTTTAAGAAAGAAGTTGGAAATTTGAAAAATGCCTACTGCGATGTTTGCTGTTTCGTAGAAATTATAATCCGGAAGCGGCAGCGGAATATTGCATTTCATAGACTTGACATCTCGTATAGTTCGCCGAATCGCCTTCATGGGGTGTTTGTTATCTTTATCACAATTACTATTTCCTCAAAATTGTAAAGAAGATATGTTTTAAGATGTTTATTTTTTACTTGTATTTATGTATGTGTTTTATACAACTAGAATTATATATTTGAGTTTTGGATTTCTTATACGTTATAGATATAAATTTATATTTTGTTTGTCTTTTTATTGGATTTTTTTTTGTTTTTTGAGTAAATATATATTTTAAGTTAAAGATTTTATTTGTTACTAAATGGCTTGAAAAGCCACAGCAAAGAACTTTTAATATAAACATGATAAAAATGTCGATATCAAGGTATATCGATATTCTTCATTCAATATTTGTTTAAAATCGATTTTGAATTTTTGATACATTATTCGATTCTAATATCGATATTTTTGTCAAAAATACTATAGACATAAATGTAACAGATATCTGTAATGTATATAAAGACCCACCAAAAATGTAAACAAATTTTATTTCATGGATCACTTAAAAAATTACACATGTATTTAGCTACTGTTACTATTTTTACCTTCCAAATATAAATACCGAGTGTATTTGCTATATTACATATAAATTTACCGTGTAATTTTTAAATGTAGCCATTTTTTCTAGTACTTGCAAAACCACTAACTTCCCATTTTATTTACGGCTTATATATTAACTTAATTTAAAAAAGAATTCGACCGTTCACTTCATTTAACCTTTATCTTCATGCTTAATGCATAAAATTTACATGTTTTGATATCATACGCCTGAAAAAAAAGAAATAAAAATGGTATTTTTCGGGTACATTTCTCTCCCGCCAAAACGTTATCAAACGCAGCCTTAATGTAAAGTTATTGCTGTTGTCTTGATATAGCCGTTCATAAAAGTGTATGGATGAATACTAGTATAATACAATGGCTTGGAAATTTACTCTAGTATAAAAATAAACATGTTTCAAATGGTACAGTGTTTACTAAACAAGACAGCTTAAACGTACAGCTCAACAAGTTTGTAAAAACAGCATCGATGTTTCTACTAATCTCATCAGCAGATGCATACGATTGTTCATTGTTAGAATAATCTACAATAGAGAAGAATTTAAAACGTTGAAAACGTGTATCTTGTGTTACTTTTACGATTTCAAATTACAAAATTTACACCATTACTACTAATTGGATTCAATAAATTTTTAAACCGTTTTAAATATTAGGATCATTAAATGGAATCATCAATCACAACAGCTATAAACACGAGAAACTGTTAAAGAAAACCCGTAACTACAATTCGAAAAAGAAGAACTTCACCTTAAGACCCGAGGAAGAACGTACCGAAAAATCATAGTTAATCGTGAATAATTAAACCCCCGACGTATTTCTTAACGACCCATTACGTTCACCTCATATACAACAGCAGCAGCAAAAGAAGAACATCCATCGCTTGTAAAAGAGGTAATTTATCGTGAAGCAATAATCTCGCTCTATTCCTGACTCAAATAAAAGTGGATGCACGACGCACACTTTCGAAAAGAACGAGACGCTCGAATCAAATAATCATAGGATCGAGTGTGGAGTGGATAGACAAAGGTGCGACTGTGAGGAAGAAAACGAAGAAGAAAAAAGGGAATAATAAGGAGAGAAGCTGTCGGCACTCTTACATATTTAATTAGAATGCCTGTCAGTTGTAATTATATCGAAAGGTGTGCATAGGGATCCACAGACGGTAATGGCCCTGGAGTTGTAAAGTTCATGTCAAGGATTCCACGTGTTGTGTGAAAAAGATGTTTCTCGTGCCGTATCGTTCCTTTTTTTTATGCGTTTTGTTTCTCTGGATATTTTACCAAAAGAAACCGCTCATATAATGTAGTGTATGTGTAGAGTATAGTTATAAGACTTTCGAAAAAAAAGAAATGAAAATCAAATTTGACGGATATTACTATGTTTGAATGCCTCTGATGCATTAGGATTTTACTATTCATATAGAGTATCATTTTAAACGCCATCTCTTTTACTTTCTTCTACGTAGTATAAGGAAGTATTGTGATGATGAAAATTTTCGAATTCGAGATTTTTGCAAATGTTCACGCTTTGAAGTCCCCTGATATCCCAAAACTGTGGTTTTTAAAAAATGTCTCTCTCTCTCTCTCTCTCTCTCTCGCTGTGTGTGTGTGTGTGTGTGTGTGTGACCACGATAGCGGTCAAACCGCAAAATTTTGTATTTACGAGTATAATCTCCCTCTTGGGATCTGATTAGATTTTCAGTAAAATCAGCGGACCGGAAGTAGTAGTTCACTTCAGTAAAAAGAGCAAATTTTACCAATATTTCGTCAACTACCAGGTTTAAAAAAATTTATGAACAATTCATATGTACTCAAAATTAAATACGAAAAGAATTTTATTAAATAAATTTTTTGAAATTCCTACCGGAAGTAGGTCTTTTACTCTTATCAAGAATCAGTTTTTTGTGAATATCTCGCAAGTCATGTTTTCTACGCTGGTACATTACGAGTACAAAAGTACTTAGAACGGGTATACGTAAATTGCATGCCAAACCCCCAGGTCAATGTAATCCTACAGGTATTTCGCACTCCGGTTTCTTCATTGCTTATTAATCTGACCGGTAAATTGCACTCTAAACATTAATTAAATAAAAACAATGCATTTTCTATCATATTTTATTCCTATACATATAGTTAAAAATCTAACATAAAAATACATATATAAAAATATAGTCACTAAATTTTACAGAAAAACAAGAAGAATGAGTGTGCTTAAAACCACACGGCGGAAATGTAAACTTCATTAAGGCGAGGTTAATAATACCGTAGATAATACGAAATACACGCATATAATATTCAGTAACGTATTAAATAAAACATTTATTACATTTAAGCGAGCGTCCGTTTCTTTTGGTCGGTTCGGACGTATGTGTTTGTATAAATAGACGATATAAATACTTGCTTACGTTCCCTCGCATGGTCTGATGGTAACGTATCGGCTTCATAACCGTGTGGTCTCGGGATCGAATCTGTTCTGGGACATGAATTTATTTATTCATTTAAATTTCAATGTAATTGAAATTAAATAATAATAAAATTGTTCCCTTAGTCGACTCGAGCCGACATTACCCGAACGAGCGTTACATATCCGAGCATTACATATCCGAGCATTACATATCCGAGCGTTACATATCCAAGCATTTCATATTCGAGCGTGACGGGTCAGTCTTGTTCACTGCCTACAATCAGCGCAACGCGCCTAAAGAAGTTTACACTTCAAAAAGGATAATACCGGGTTTTCAAACTTAAGTCGGCACTATTGCTATCTTCGTTATTATTGGAGCTACGAAGTCGGTTAAATAGGCAAACTAGTAGGATTTTTTTCCCTCATTACGACGGTGAAAACGGAATAAAAATTGAACATCGCGTTCGCGACTTATGTCAAAAAGTTAAATTTTTTCAAATGGAACACCCAGTATAAAATATCCTCAATCGATAGGAAATTGAATTCTGAACAAAATCTGCTCTATGACCTTTTATGCTAATGTCAAAAATGACAAAGCTATTGATGACTTTTAAAGTTCGTGGCTGTCTTAGCTGTAACTTTGTATTAGCAATGAAATAAAAAGCAAGGGCAATATCAATGAAGTATTGTTTATTTTAGGTAATCATAATAGTAATAATAATAAATCCTATAAATATTTAAAAAATACAACAAAACTTAAACTAGATGCTCAAAAACACCTCCCTCGTACTCCAAGCATTTTTGAGCCCGCTTGTAAACGCTCCTAGTGGCTCTGGCAATGATTCTACCATCAATATTATTGATAGCATGAACGATACTCTGCTGAAGATCGTCAAGATTATCATACTGCCTGTTGTACACCACACTCTTCACATATCCCCAAAAGAAAAAATCCATCGGCGTAATGTCTGGTGATCGAGGAGGCATACGGATAGGGCCGTTGGTTGATAAATATCTGTCATTAAAAAATTCGTGTAATAGGATATCTACCTGGCGAACGTTATGGGGAGGAGCTCCGTCTTGTTGGAAGTAAATCTGCTGTCTATCAATTAAAGTCAGATCATCCAAGAAGTCGCGAAGTGTGGCGGTTAACATTTCGGCATATCGCTCACCAGTTAATGCGCCCTGATAAAATATAGGGCCTACAATTGTTGAGCCCATTAGACCGCACCAAACATTAATACTAAAACGTCTCTGCGTGTTACAAGGACGGAATAGCATCGGATTTTCGCGACTCCAGTAGTGACTGTTCTTTCTGTTGAACATGCCCCTATTGGAGAAAGTTGATTCGTCACTCCAAAGAACTAAGCGCCAAAAATTATCATTGGTTCTCATTTTATTAATGAACCACTGACAAAACTGGATGCGCCTTTCTTGATCTCCTGGTACCAACGTCTGTGTAGGTCGATACTTGTACGGCACAAAATTATACTTTTTGAGAATATTATGAATAGTTCCCAAACATAGTTCACTTTCTTGCATGAAATCGTTAATTGAATTATTAGGATGAGCTTCAAAGTAAGCTAACACATTAATTTCCGTTGCTTCACTTATTATAAATTGTTTCTTGGTTCTAGTTTTCTTGAACACATTTTCATTAGATCTAAATTTACGATACAAAAGCAAAAAGTACCTTCTATCTGGCAAATTACGCATAGGAAACAACGCACTATAACATTCACGCGCTCGGTGGCTATTTTTTTGACAAACGATATAACATTCCACCATATCACATTTTTCTGAATGCGTGAAAGGCATTGTTTCCTCAAAAAACACAAACGTAAAGCAAAACTAGCAAAACTTCAATTTGACATCATAATTCTGATGACATTTATGAAACAAACGAATTTTGTTTATGAAACATCAGCCACCTTGACGAATTTGAAAAATCATCAATAGCTTTGTCATTTTTGACATTAGGATAAAAGGTCATAGGACATCATTTGTTCAGAATTCAATTTCCTATCGATTGAAAATATTGTATACTGGGTGTTCCACTTGAAAAAATTTAACTTTTTGACATAACTCGCGAAAGCGATGTTCAATTTTTATTCCGTTTTCACCATCGTAATGAGCGAAAAAAATACTACTAGTTTGCCTATTTAAGCGACTTCGTAGCTCCAATAATAACGAAGATAGCGATAGTGCCGACTTAAGTTTGAAAACCCTGTATAATTTATTACAAAATACATGTGTGAAATACTATGATACATATAAATGATCATGTAGTTATCCTTTGGGAGCACTGTGGCAAGATATAACTTTTAAGAAGGTATGTCTTTGTATCTCTCCGCTTCTTAATTTTAATATCATATTGTTGATGAATTCTTGACGGCGCTTAACTTTGTTGTTATGTATTTTAGTGGTAATTTGCAAGCTCTGTATTTTTATGTATGTGTCAATTTGAAACTCTTTTAGTTTTTCCAGAAAAAATATACATTGTTGGATGTGAGGGTAAAAAGAATCATTAAAACGTGCATGAAATGATTCACGTGCATTAGTAGTTCGTGTTAAAGTTGCGTTGTTTTCGGCCCATATGTGCGGTGGAAAGTCGGCTTCATCAGAAATATGCTTTTCTAATAAATAATCCGCGTACGTGTGAACCTCGGCATTGTTGGGAATTTCTGCAAATAGATCCATCACAAAAGCATCGCCAATCTCTTCTGGAGGTAAATATGTCAAAGCAAATGTTGTTTTGAGCCAATTTTGAATCTCGTTCACTTCTTTATTGTTATAATAACTACCTAACCCCAACTTAATTTTCAATACCTTTTGTATAAAAGAATAATTCAAAGTTCGGACCGGAAGTAACACTTTTACTATTATCGATTAGCGATTTTTTGCAAATATGTCGTGAATTATGCATTCTATATATATTTATAAAGAGTACAAAAGTCTTTAGTGCTGGATTTGAATTTTTTTTTGTATAAATGAAATTTCAAAATTCCGACCGGAAGAAAATTGCTACTCTTAGCGAGTAGCAATTTTTTTCCTATATCTCGTAAAGTATGCATTCTATAGAGATTTATTAAGAGAATAGAAGTACTTATAATTGGATTTTGAATAATTTTTATATAAAAATTTTTGCAAAATTTCGTTTTTTTTTCTAAGATAATACTATTTAAAACAATTTAGAACAATTTTGTGTGATTTGAAACGGTCATACGTATAAGAAAGTCGTGTGGTGGCCATACTTAATTTTTTTCTTATACTCTGTGGAAATAAAGTAAAGGATAAAGCCATTAACTTTGTTAATATTCATTCTTGAAAAAAACTCCAGGGGTATAGCGATTTTAACTAAGGGGAATATTTTCATAGTATTTTCAGTTTCTTACATCATTTGTTTTTCATGTTATGACGTCACCGTCTATTTTTTCAAATAATCTATAATTTTTTAAATTGATTTCGATAGCACTTTCAATTCCCTATCCAACGGTATACAACTTTTATGTTACATTTAAAAAAAGGTGAGAAAAGAGTCTATAAATTCAAATATTAAAAATTTATTAAACGAATCTATGTAGTTACATAAATTTAATGGAAAGATGGACGGCACATTCGGTTCTTATTAGGTTTGTTCCAACAAAGAAATCACTGATCAGTCTTGGATTGATCTATGACTGTTGCAATTGCGCATGTTTGATCAGAAACCAATATCCAACCAAACCGCAATTAAAGTGTGTTGGAACACTATTTTAGCTTTTTAGTTATCATATTTGTGGTTAGATGATGCTTGTTCAGTGATTGACAAGTATTTGATGAATCGTATGATTACATAAAAGATTATTAGTATTAATTCAAATAAAGTAGCATGAAAATTAGTATTACATACATAGAGAAATGGAGAAAGTAAAGAAGAATCATTGTGTCTAAACTAATGTCACTATCACTCATGTTTATCGTTCATTCAAAACATTCAAATATTGCAGTAGATACCTGAAGTAATAAGTTATTTTACCAATACAATAACTTAGGTTCGCGTTAGAGATATCGTAGTACAATTATCTTTGGTGCGCATGCTCTAAGTATCCATAAATTTCAGTTTGTAAAAGATCAGCAAACCGCTCGGACTATATTTGGACAGTCCTCAAACTAGATCATGTTATGTTGGAACAGATTGCAATTGATCCCAGATTTGTCAGTTCGCGTTGTTGGAACAGTGATTTTCCACTGCGCTTGCTCCGTACAATCACGGACCCATCCAAAAAAATGTTGAAAAGCCGAACTATAAATTTACTATCTTCTCCTTTCAAAGTTAATAATTACATTAAAACTAAATTGATTAACCAGAAAAAAAAACTCGTAATAATAACATCAAACACAAACATAAGCACAGAAATAACACTTTCTAAATCACCTTTACACTAAGTGTTCAAAATGACCACCTGTATCAGCTGACAGTACCCAAGACGATTATAAAACTCATTTCACACGTTCTGAGTAGTTTGAGCTGATATTAATCAAATTTCATGTCGAATTCTGTGCTAGAGATCTTCTAAATTATTAGTCGATTTTTATACATTTTACTTTTTGAGTACCCCCTTAGGCAGAACTCTAATGTCGTTAGATCTAGAAACCTAGCCGACCATTCCATCGAACTTCCTCTTCCTATCCAACTTCTTGGGAGAACTTGGTGGAGGTGGAGCACCATCATGTTGTAACCATATACTATTATTTGGTAGGCCAGGGCTGTTTGAATTAGATAATAATGCAGCTAATGCAGGCATCAATTCGAACTGTAGATATTGCAAGTCAAATTGTTATCAAAAAAGAATGGGCCTAGAATTCTGTCACCAATAATTCCTGCCCATACGTTCACTTTCTGAGGATATTGCGTATGCATTTCCTGCATCCATTGGGAATTTTTGCTAGCCCAATATCTACAATTATGTCTATTAACCGTTCCGTTTAAATAAAATGTTGCCTTATCCGAAAATAAAATACGCTGGGATAACAATGGATTGCGAATTCCCATCATTTGTTCACAGAATCACAGTCATTGTTGAGTCTTCCTGTTTTAAAAGACTTGTATCGTTTTTTTTTCACTTGGCTCTTCTTGTTTTAGAAGTAGTAAAGAATAAAACCTCACTGAATTTACGTTATACGTGGTCACAAATGAAATAACACTACACTGTTATATACAACTTTATTTACAATTAAATAAAATACCAATGCGAATAAATGCAGGCTTCTTGCATTGGGCAAGTTGAACCGTACATGACAGCTAACTGCTAACAAGTTGAGTTTCGTTGGTAAACTGATTTCAATTTTCTGTTACAAACAAATTCAGTATTTAGAGTGGGGTTGTAAGTTCACAAAACCGTACTTCGTCTATTGTTGTCTGGAAAAACCGAACATTAATGGGTTGTAAGTTTCATTAAAGGTTCTCGGAGCAAATAGCAATACAATTATCTAACATAAATACAGGGTGGCTGACAAAAAACGCCCCAAGCCGTAGGTCCGTTATTTACTATCCGATTTTAAAAAACTAAATATCAAATAAAATGGTTAAGTAAATACTATCAATTGGCGTAATCGAAATATTATTAGGAACAAAAAGTTTGAACATGCGATAGTCAATTTTTTTTTTTAAATGGCAACGAATATTTTTAATTAATGTTTCGGATAAAGAATGTTTTCCTGATTTTGATAATGTAGAACACGTCAATTTTTCAACATAAGTTTCAAGTGTGCCGTGAATAGCAATCAAATGCATCAAGTAATAAAAACTGTCAATTAGAATGTAAATGTTAATAAATACTGTCATTGTGACATTTGTGTATCGGTGTGACATTAGTTCAACGTTCTGATTCTTTCTGTGAGTTTAATTCATCATTAACATGGATAGCAATCAACTGACCGACATGTTGCAAGTATACTTTGAATGTAATCGAAATAGTGCTGAAGCTGTGAGACTCTACAGTTATCGTTATCCGACAAGAGAGGTTCCAGACCGTCGTAAATTCGGAAGAATCGAACAAAATTTAAGAAAATATGGAGCCTTCAAAATGCCAAAAAGTAAGAGTCGACAGTTTAAGGAAAATACAGAATTGGATGTTCTTTTATGCGTGGAAGAAAGTCCATGGACTTGTACTCCGAGAATTGCAGATGAGGTCGGCGTATCAAATGATAAATGATTATGGTCGAAGAATGCACTTTTGCAACTTTTTCTTAAATGTTACACAACGAGATCGTAATTTTTATCGAAAAATTATTTGGTCGGACGAATGCAATTTCAGTAAAAATGGCATTTTTATCAGAAAGAACAATCGATGTTGGAGCCAAGAAAACCCAAGAATTATAATTGAGAATAATTTTCAGCAAAGATTCAGTTTAAATGTATGGTGCGGTCTTTGGGGTGATCGATTAATTGGCCCATTTTTCATAGATGGCATCTTAAATCAAGCAAAATACCATCAACTATTGCGTGAAAACATTACAAACTTTTTAGGTGATTTGCCAATTGCCGAGCTAAACAGAATGTACTTTCAGCAAGATGGCGCCCCTCCTCATAATGCCTTAATAAATGTTGAATGGTTAAATGCGACATTTGCTGAGAGGTGGATAGGGACCAATGGACCAATTCAATGGCCCGCTCGTTCGCCCGACCTTACGCCGCTGGATTTTTGGTTATGGGGCTATCTTCAAGATCAGGTTTATTTTACTAGTCCGGAAAATACAGACATTTTACGGCAAAGAATTCTGAATTCTTGCCGCGAAATACCTCCTAATTTTATACTCAACGCCACTAATGGAGTAATTAGAAGGTGTCAACTATGTCTTCAACAAGGCGGCATACAATTTGAACAATATTTGTAGATAAGTTTCGTATTTATTTGTATTTTTTTAAAATTTCCATTCCAATAAAATGATATTAACCACGGCACACTTGAAACTTATGTTGAAAATTGACGTGTTATACATCATCAAAATCAGGAAAACATTCTTTATCCGAAACATTAATTAAAAATATACGTTGCCATTTAAAAAAAAAAAATTGACTATCGCATGTTCAAACTTTTTGTTCCTAATAATATTTCGACTACGCCAATTGATAGTATTTACTTAACCATTTTATTTGATATTTTGTTTTTTAAAATCGGATAGTAAATAACGGAGCTACGGCTTGGGGCGTTTTTTGTCAGCCAGCCTGTATATGAGCCCTGCTGTGCGTTTACAGGTTTCATCAATTAGAGAATATCTATAATTTTGAAATCCGGCAAATGTTTATGAATTTCTAAGTACTACAACGACATGATGTTAATAAAAGAAAATAAATGGTAATTTAGACAAAGCATTTTACCGATTTTCTAGAACGGACAATAGCGAAGTTTTTAAGAATGAGATTACATTAGGACACTGATCTCTTGGTCTTTCCAGATTTAATTTTAAATATACATTATTTTACGATTATGAAGTAATAAAATGACTGTAAGCACTTATACAGAGAAATATACACGTTCTAATTAATTGTACCTTTGTAAAATAAAGCAAATTGAGATTAAAACTAAACATATACCGTAGTCGTCAAGTTTTAATTTCGGTTTACACTTCTATCGCATGTAGAATAGGACCTTATAATATGCAGCGATGCCTGCTTGCTAACAGTGGTAGGAGAGCAACGCAGTATCGATGTCGGGGGACTCTCACGCGAGTGTACTCTCGGCAGCCTCGCTTATGTTTATCTTTAGTTTAATTCGTCGCGCTCTTTTCCTCTTTCTACTTTCGTATCAGAAATTAAAATATGTCAACTCCGGTATACGTTTTACATAGAATATAGAATGTTACTTTATAAAAACGAATAAAAAAAAATAAAAATAAACGTCCTTAACAGTTATCTTCTGCTGATAAAGGTGAAATTTTCAAAAATTTTAGAACTGAAGTATGGCTTACATTGTGGTCCAATGCTTCTACTAGTTGAAATTCAATGGTTTTCAATTTCTGTCATCAAGTTGTGCATCTTTATTTAATGTGCTGGACGTCTAGTTTTTTGAAGATTCTTTACAGCCTTGTTCCTGAAATTTCTTATTAATCCTACTAACTGTTGATTGACTTATGAGCTGACCCGGGTACTTTTCTCTAAAAAGTGTACACGCCTCTTGATGTGTTCTAAATTTGTCGCCATAACCAATCATTATTAACACTTCAATTCTCTGCCTATCGCTCAAAAGTACCATTTTTATTAATCAAATACTTTGCAAACGGTAAATTATTCTAGTTTAGAAAAGGGAAATAACACTTATTTTACGTGACACTAACGAATTATTTTATTCTGGCAGCCGTAATGGCCACCACACGACTTTCTTATACGTATGATCGTTTCAAACTATACCTACGATTTTAAGAATTTTTTTACACAAAAATTATTCAAAATCCTATTCGAAGTACTTCTATTCTCTTAATAAATCTCTATAGAATGCATACTTTGCAAGATATTATCAAAAAAGTCTTCCTCGCTAAGAGTAAAAGTGTTACTTCCGGTCCGAATTTCGAAATTTCATATGTACAAAAATATTGCAAATCTAGCACTAAATACATTGTACTGTTGATAAATATATACAGAATGCATAACTTACGACATATTTGCAAAAAATCGCTATTCGATAAGAGTAAAAGTGTGAATTTTGAAATTTTTTTTATACAAAAGATATTGAAAATTATGTTCTAAATACTTTTATACCCGTAACGTACCTGTCTAAAATTTTGCGAAATATTCGCAAAAAACTGATTTTCGATAGGAGTAAAAGACCTACTTCCGGTAGGAATTTCGAAAAACTTTTTAAATAAAATTGTTCTCAATTTTAATTCTAAGTACGTATGAATTCTATATGAATTTGTTTAAACTTAGTAGTTGACGAAATATTGGCAAAATTCGATTTTTTCACCGAAGTAAACTGTTACTTCCGGCCTACCGATTTTACTGAAAAACTAATCAGATCTCAAGAGGGAGATTATACACTTAAATACAAAGTTTGGAATTGATATTTACAGCGGTTTGACCGCTATCGTGGTCACACACATAGAGAGAGAGAGAGAGACAGACATTTTTTAAAAACCACTTTTTCGGTATCAGGGGACTTCAAAACGTGGACATCTGCAAATATCTCGAGGTCGAAAATTTTCATCATCACAATACTTTCTTATACTACGTATAAGAAAGTAAAATAAGTTGTCATTAAAAAAAAGGCGGTGACGTCATAATATAAAAACCAAATGACATAAGAAACTGAAAATGCGATGTAAGTATTTCCCTTAATTAAAATCGCTTACCCCTTTGAGACTTTTTTCAAAAAATGAATATTATCGAAATTAATGCCTTTATCCATTACATTATTTCCACAATTTATAAATACCTGTGTATCTTTTATGTGTTTTTCGCTGCTTAAGCTACAAAATTATTATTTAGTTATAGGTACTTTTTAATTAAGTTATACCAACAATAAAACTCCAATATCCGTAACTGCGGCGACAGAATGCAACTCTATCACGAAACTCTACGTCTAAATTATTAGATTATCACGCGCTTAGGCCGTATAAGAACATAATTATTAATAGTAGCTCCGATAAGAAAAAGTTACAAATCAATATAATCATTTCTCTATATAAGGCACATAATTATATGGCGTAGGTACCTTCCCCAAAAAGAAAGTAGTAAAAAAAGAAACAATGTAATTCATACACAGTCGCTTATACCTTAGTTCAGTTATACGATAAAGTAGGCGTATTCAATTAATGTACTGTATTCGATTTAATTAACGATCAAGTGAGTTAGTTGCATTTGTAGGAGAATAAGCGAGCCGCCCTCTATGAATAGCTTCGGTAATTGATGATATAAAAGGAAGACTGGCATCGACCTTACGTGACTAATTATCAATTGCGGTATCAATCGAATTTATGAATAGTTTATTGCTTTTGTTGTTCAAATCGAAGGCCGGCGAACAAATGGAACAAAAGGCATTCGTAATTTATGAAGTAATAAATTCATTTAGTTAATAAGATGCATTATATATGTGTTACAGGTGTGGTGATTGCATAAACAATAGTAACGAGCTGTCATTTATTTAGCTTTGGTGAAACTCTATATCCACAATTATATATCCTTCAGTAAATTCTTACGTTTGTGGGATGGCCTGGGTGAAGATATACAATTTTGGAACTATGTCTAAAAAGCGTTGATAGCGAAATATACAATGTAAACAGTATCGGGTCCAGATTTTGTGATTTTCTTTCTTGGCACTAAACCAACACATATTGTGGGAATGAGTTATTTTCGTCCACAAATTTAGAATTTGTTAATAACTTGACTACAGCGCCATCTATCAGATTTTAACATAGATACAAACCATCGTGTCAATAAAACAACTATATTTTGTAAACATAACCGGTGTCGGTCAAGTCGTTCAGAAGTTACACAAACAATAACAAATGCACAATTGAGATTATATACAGGATGAATCAAAGATCTGACAAAGTAATTTTTTTCTTTGATGCTCAATGTAATTAAAAATTCGCGGACTGTTAATGATAGGGTTGTCATCGCTTCACAATTTAAAAATATATGTACCCTGTGTATACAGGTTGATCCATAAACCACTGGCACAAAGAAGTATTTTTTAAATTAAACAGCCTATATATAAGATCTTATTTGGATTTCGCGTTAGAATAGGGCTGAACGTCCGCTTCACGTAGAGTTCGATTTGAAGTAGGCGTACCACTGCTTTTCGTGCAAATGTAATAAAAGACAAATCTTTAACGGTCCGAGTGGTCTATTGTATCGTACGGAAAAAGATAGAGAAATTAATTTGTCAGCTAACTTAATTCGACTGTAATGTATGACTCTGTTGTGACCTTAGACAGTCGCCGGTTGGCTTATATGTTGTATGGTACTCTGGGAACAAGCCCCTGAAATTTTTGACAGTCTATACTCAACTCAAACACACATACAAAACTGAAACTGATTATTATGTAAAATCACCTGTGGGTTCGAATTTTGAGGTTACGAATAAATTCAAAATTGCAAAAAGGTCGAAAAATTGGTTTTCCATGTACATTTCAAAAATTCACTTTCTTCAATTTGTAATACTTATCTCGTGATATCTCAGCAATGAAGACAGCTTCCCAGCTGAAAAAAATTAGATCCCCATCTAATTATTTTTAGGGTTTGACCCTAAAGTATCTGGATGATCCTAGTGTTTTTGGTTTGTCTTTATGGAGTGTACCAATAATGGAGTGTAAATTATATGAAAAAAAAGCAATCTTTAGTGGACCACCAATTTTTGTAAGGTATTTTTCAGGTATTGAGTAACTAATCTGAGTTTTCGGAATTTACCCATTTATACGTGAAACGAAATAAAGCCAACATTCCAAAATTATTCTTTATGAAAGAACTAAATTTGTAGGTCTTTTCTGATACAAGTTATGACGAGTCAAATCCAATAATTATATGCTCGCAAAAGCAAGAAATATTTTACAAACTGTCTAGAAACCGTCCGAAATGATGGGCATGTGCGACCGTACCACATACTAAAATTGATTTCAGTGAATTTTGCCGGAACATCCAAATTTCGTTTCCCATTTCATGACCTTATTTCTAATAATTAAAAAAAAAAAGAAAATATACGTATTGTTGTTTTGAGTGTTACGAAATTTTTAATTAAAGGCTTGTTTTTTGGAATTTGTTAAATTTTTATTTTTATTTAGGGCTCTTTTGACAATTTCGAAAAAATAAGGGTTTATCTACTGACAGCTATTTTTTTCAGAAATTTTCGTGTAGATTTGGTATGGTTTTAATAAAAACTAAGATTAGGAAATGGGGAACACGATTTCAAGGCCGGGCGTACAGCCTTAAGAGTAATTATTCGTTAAAGTTAATAGTTTTCGAGTTATTTATGATTAAATTTAAAAAGTGACGTTTACAGCTGTCAGGTGTGCCAAGTGCTACTTACATGCAGGACATTTCCTAATTTATACTGTGTGTTCGCGAAGGTGTTGCATAATGATGAAACTTTAAACAGAAAAACTTATTTTTTTTAAATAGAACGCCCAATATATCTTTACAGAATCATATTAAGCCCTTCAAGATCCAGTTTTTTTTTTTTGTTTAGTATGTCCTATACCTATCTTTGATATTTTAGAAGATATTTAAGTTTATTTTAAAATCTTATTCTGACACAGTACAAATTATACATACCGTACCTTCAAAATCTTACTTCATTAAAGTAGGCTGTTTTTAAGTAATTAAGTAATCAACGTTGGTGTACATGCAAAGCTTTTGAAAACTTCAAATTCTGACAGTTACCACACTTAAATTCAAATTTACACGACATAACCAAACTATCAAAATTATGCGCCTGTGTCTGATTACGTGCAGTGTCACCAACCATTAAAAAAAGCATGGCCGTCTCTAACGAGGAAAGTAATTTAAGGCACGGTAGTAGCCATGGAAAAAACAAAGCAGCCACGACATTTTGCTCGGATTTATTATGCATCGGTCAAACTACCTATCAATAAGAAACTAATATCATATCACCTTAGTAACAAAAATAGGAGAACAGGCTGCCATTCGCAGCTTTCGTCAGAAGATTCTCAATTTATCTTATCCTCCACCACATCATCAACCATGCCAAACCATATGTTATGATATGGACTAACAAATCTGGAACACGTGTCTGCGGTTGCATCACACCAATACTTTGCAATAATTAATATTTGATTTAGACATTTTCGCATCATTATCCTTCTATGTTTCAGCACTCATTTAAAACATAGTAGTTTGGCATGGCCTGGAATTTTCATTGCATATTCTGCATCAGTAGAATAATATGGCAATTCATGTGATTTAAGTAATTTTAATTATGTTTTTCTTTTACTTTGCAGGTCGCCTTTGCTATTAGTTTTAGTTTACTTCACATATTTGGCATACGCAAGAAGTCATGTAAGTATTGATATATTTAATAATAGAATCAGAAATGGTTAGATTAAATGACAAAAATAAACATTGATAATAAATAATTTAAGAATTTAAAATAAATTAAACCTTCCTTGATATAACGACAATGACATGCAAAAGAGAAATCTCATAAAAATCCATCCGTTATGGACATAACTTAATACTAGGCAACCAACAATACAATATTTGTTTTTAATTTAATCCAGGATGTAAGAAATATATACTTTACTCTCATTGGTGAACAGGAAAAAAACTTTTTTATAAGAAGAAAAGACATTGTCGAACTTAAAATTCGGTTTTTGAAAAGAAATATAAAAGAAACTGTTTCGTAAATACCTTATGTGTACTAAAGTATTATAATTTAATATTATGCATAAGATACTTTATTCGAAGCTGTATTGACTTGTAACCTTGAAGTATCTATTATAACACCTGTCACAGAAAACACTTATATGAAATCCGTGTAAAGAAATATAAAGAATCTTTCCTGTGAGTCCGCATATTAATTAATTGAATTAGTTGAAAACATTCTTAAATTCTCGGAAGAATTTGTTTCACATCCCAGAAGGACTCTAATGATAATAACGCGTGTGGGTTAAAAAGAACAGTAGTAAAAAGATAAGTACTCTTTATATATCAGAATGTAACATTTAAGCATTTTCATATTTAAAATAATATTGTTGGTTTAAATATACAGGAAGAATTATATATACAGCGTGTCCTAGGATTGATGTTACAAGAAGTGTGCGGAACTAAAAATCTTTGAATCTCAATTTGATCTTTCTGAAGATATACAATTTTGGAACTATGTCTAAAAAGCGTTGATAGCGAAATATACAATGTAAACAGTATCGGGTCCAGATTTTGTGATTTTCTTTCTTGGCACTAAACCAACACATATTGTGGGAATGAGTTATTTTCGTCCACAAATTTAGAATTTGTTAATAACTTGACTACAGCGCCATCTATCGGATTTTAACATGGATACAAACCATCGTGTCGATAAAACAACTATATTTTGTAAACATAACCGGAGTCGGTCAAGTCGTTCAGAAGTTACACAAACAATAACAAATGCACAATTGAGATTATATACAGGATGAATCAAAGATCTGACAATTTGATCTTTTGTAAGTAAGCCCTGCTTGGTTTGAAACTTATTTTTGGTATAGTTTCGAGTTTGTGAAATCACGCCTTGACAGTTGAGCCAGATCTACTTCCGTTTCAGATAAAGTACCTTTCTCGTTTGCAGTATGCTAAAATATTACTAAGAAAAGTTGTTCAGAATGACAGACTATGGCCCTACACAAAATTTCAGGAAAATCTACCTACTTTTACTAGATCGTTATTTTTTAGATTCACCAAAATAAAATTATATTTATTCGCAAATTAAGTGTACAAAATGTAATAATAGTAAGATTGATTGTAGAACAATACTATTATTACATTTTGTACACATAATTTGTGAATAAATATAATTTTATTTTGTTGAATCTAAAAAATAACGATTTAATCAAAGTAGGTAGATCTTCCTGAAATTTTATATAGGGCCATAGTTTGTCACTCTGAACAACTTTTCTTAGTAATATTTTAGCATACTGTGAACGAGAAAGGTACTTTACCTGAAACGGAAATAGATCTTGCTCAACTGTCAAAGCCTACGTGATTTCACGAACTCGAAACTATACTAAAAATAAGTTTCAAACCAAGCAGGGCTTACTTATATATACCTTTTCGAACGTGTGTTTTAAGATTGATATAAGGACAAAATGATATTGATATTCAGTAAACTTCAGAATCTTTCTGATGTGATTATGTTCCAGTGACTAACTCTGTGATCGTACTCCTGATGAGGACAACAAATATATGTCGAAATATTGAGTAGAACGATTGAGTTTGAATATTATTACAGACAGCATTCCCGTAATTCCCCCTTTTTTTGGTTATATATATATACAGGCTGTTCCTAAATATCATGTACATAAGGAAGGGGGTAACTATTTGGTTTATTTTGTGCCTAAAATTTCATATAAACATAGGTCTGCAAACGCTTCGTTACCAATATGCAGGGTGTTGAAATTTCAAGAATTTTTCACTTTTTACTGTATAGCTCCTGCAGTTTTTGAGATATTTTGTTCAAATTTGGAAGGTAGGTTACGCTATAAGGCCTGCATCATTAGCCATGCCAAATGATTATGTAAATCTACAGGGTAATAATTTTTTCGGGGTCATGCCCTCTTTTCTTACCCTGAACTTTTTTTCGATGCGCCACTGCTAGATTCTAAAATACGCAATAAATTTTCTGTCTTATTAAGAAACTTTTTGATCTCTTGTATTTTTTTCTTATCTCTGACCGTTATCGAGAAAAAAATAGAAAACAATTTTCTGTAATTCGCCAGAGAAAATTAAATTTTTTAAAATGGTCTAGTAGGCTCTGGCTTTATTCAGATAATCACTTGAGTTTATTAATTTTAAGAGTTAAGGTGCTACTACCTGTTAAAAAATAGGATGACCCGGTTTTCGTAGCATTGTTTTATTGCAATACAAAGTAACATAACTAATAACAATAAAAACCCTAAGTAATAACAATGACAATGAAACTATGCTACAGCAATTGTTGAAAGTGTCCTCCTTCAACCCTTATACAAGCGTCCGCTCTTCTTCTCATTGATGCTCGCACTCTCTCAAATACTCCTGGAGTATTTCTTATCGTTTCAAATCCATCGATTATTCGATTTCGTAAGTCATCAGCAGTATTCACAGGTGTTGTATACACTAGAGATTTGAGATGTCCCCACAAAAAAAAGTCTAGACTATTTAAGTCAGGGGACCTAGGGGGCCATGGCTGAGGTCCACCTCGTCCTATCCACCTATTCTCATATACTTCATTTAAATACTCCCGAGCCAAAATAGAAAAATGTGATGGGGCGCCATCGTGCATATACCACATTTGATTTCTAAGTAAAAGGGGCAAGTCTTCAAGTAATAAAGGCAATTCATTCTGCAAAAACAGCCTGTATGACTGACCAGTAAGTCGACCAGGCAAAAAACAAGGACCAATCAAATTATCTCCAATTATACCACCCCATACATTTAATGAGAACTGTTCTTGAAAATGCGTTTCTACAATTTCATGTGGATTTTCATCTGCCCACGTGTGGTTGTTGTGGAAATTCATAATTGAAGTCCTTGAAAAATTCGCTTCATCGGTAAAAAGGATTTTACAATCAAAAATGCGGTCTACTGCTAGCTTATTAAGGTACCATTGGCAGAAATCAAACCTTAAAGGGAAGTCTCGGGGAAGAAGAGTCTGCACTCTCTGAATGTGGTGAGTGTATAGCAGGGAAACACGTAGAATACGCCAAACCACTTGATGACTAATATTTAAATGTTCACTGATTTTTCTGGTGCTGGTGCGAGGATGTCTGTCTATTTCATTCAGAACAGCCTCTTCGATCTGTGGTGTTCAACCAGTACGTGGTTTACCTGCATCATTAGTATTCTTTTTAAAAGTTCCAGTTTCTCCAAGACGCCTATGAATATTTGAAAATATTCGATGATCGGGTATCATTCTATTGGGATAGCGCTCCATGTACAGACGCCTGGCTTCTCTTGCATTTCCATTCGCAAGGCCGTAGATAAAATGCATGTCAGCCATTTCAGAATTCGTGAAATTTGGCATATTTACAAAATTATAACGAGTATTTAAAACACTTTTACACCTTACAGTTTGCAATTTAAAACTTTACTTATACAGACACAAGTTACGATTTCTAATGTCAATTGTCAAATTAATAAACTCAAGTGATTATCTGAATAAAGCCAGAGCCTGCTAGACCATTTTAAAAAATTTAATTTTCTCTGGCGAATTACAGAAAATTGTTTTCTATTTTTTTTCTCGATAACGGTCAGAGATAAGAAAAAAATACAAGAGATCAAAAAGTTTCTAAACAAGACAGAAAATTTATTGCGTATTTTAGAATCTAGCAGTGGCGCATCGCAAAAAAGTTCAGCGTGAGAAAAGAGGGCATGACCCCGAAAAAATTATTACCCTGTAGATTTACATAATCATTTGGCATGGCTAATGATGCAGGCCTTATAGCGTAACCTACCTTCCAAATTTGAACAAAATATCTCAAAAACTGCAGGAGCTATACAGTAAAAAGTGAAAAATTCTTGAAATTTCAACACCCTGCATATTGATAACGAAGCGTTTGCAGACCTATGTTTATATGAAATTTTAGCCACAAAATAAACCAAATAGTTACCCCCTTCCTTATGTACATGATATTTAGGAACACCCTGTATATATATTGATATGGGTTTTGAAATAGTGATAGAACATAACAATTTAATACTTTTCAATATGACAGATCATTTGAATAATTTGTGACAGTTATGACTTTTTTAATTACAATATCGCATCAATTCAGTTATCAATATTTAAAATCTATCGCTATACAATCATCTGTCTGTCAGTTTTACTTTTATCTGAGAGCAAATTTTGACAAATATCTTCTCTACAGATTTATTAAGAGTACAGAAATATTCTGAACTCGATTTGAAACAATGTTGTATTAAACAAAAAAAATTGTTGGCCTTATCATTATTACAAATCATTTTTATATACGTAATGTGAGTAGTCTATTATAATTCAATCAATGTCTCATCTAATTTTTATCATTTTCATTGATGTCGTATTACAGCGCTTTTCTTCCATCGGTCAGAACGCTAACTATCTAACCCCTGATGCCTCACATTACTTCGAAGTGGTCTAGAGTCTTTACAAACTCCCTCATTTGCTCATTATTCATAATTCTATTACGTGGTTCTCTGCGTAATGTTCTTCGTCTGTGTCGACTAGTGTTTACTACCGATCGACGTCCGTTGACACATGTGAATCTATTCAATATTGACACACGTTAAGTATGAATCGTAACAGTTGATAGATTTTACATTTAATGTTCCTCTTAAGGTGGCCATCTCGCCCATCTCAATTACATTGCAAACATGTTGCGAACATATCGCACCAGAAACCGTTAGTACGCAATAAATTAAAAATTAAAAAATACGAGCATAATCTACAAACTTATCTCCAGGGGACTGGGTAATTTTAATAACGGAAGTTTGTTCGATTAATGTGGAAAAAAATGTTAAAAAACAGGAAGTTTTTATACCAAAAATCTGCTAGTTTGTTTCGTATTTACTTGGAATATATAGATAATTGCCAGATATTAGGTAGCTTACCCCCTAGAGAAATAAATTCTCTTTCTTTTGATGCTTGATACAAAGCAATTAAGCGTATTTTATAGCTGTCTTGTGCTTTTAATTGTTTTTACACGGCATTCGGATTGATTCGGACATATCTGGACATTCTTTATTAAGAAAAGTAGATTCCATATATCATAATCAGAGTGATGGGTGCAGTAATTCTTAAACAGAGGGCGCTGTCGACAATAATATTAGTTTTTAAAATTATTCTGGAAATATAGTGTCCGCACTAAGAGCAGACAAACTTATTGTATATCTTACTCAGTCATACAATGACGTTATATATGTCTTTCTGTCAGACACCAAAAGAGTAACGTTTAAAGAAAGAAATCGCAATCGCATATATACAAATAACATTAAATTGAACTGATATAATACTATTCGTACAAAAAGCCGAAAATAGAACTGATGCATCTCGTATTCTTATTTAGAAATATATCTACCGAAAATATCTAGCCCACAGAGTATTTTACAAAAAGTATTTATGTTTTGGTGATCAAAGTGATCATACACAGAGTCTTACAAATTAAAGCGAATCTGAAAATACTTTTGGATTTAATTTCCATTTAATTTGTAACATATCTACACTATGTTGCAAATTATGTGTAAATTAAATAAAAATGAAATGAGAAAACATTTTCAGATTCGCATTTACTTTGAAACACAGCGTAACACTATGTTTCAAATTAAATGCAAATCTGAAAATATGTTCTCATTTAATTGGCAAATAATTTGGAACATTACATTAGGGTGGTCGTTATTTTTCAAATTTGAGATTTCTTTCGGGTACCTCCCTATTTTTTTTTCGTTAAATGTAAAAATATACCACATAAAATGTCTACTTATTTGATTCACATTAAGGGGTACCGCAGAGGGGTTAATGTTCCCTCCCCCATTCTGGAAAAAATCAACTTTTTCGCTTTTTCTTCTGTTGAATTAAAGTGCAACTTATTATACATGAATAGATAGATTTGAAATTCAATGTAAAAAAGTACATACCTTGATTTTTTCTAGAATAGCAATAGCTAATGAGTAAAACGTTTGACAAATTCCCAGCCTTAGGTTTAGCTATGGCTCAGTAGTTGTCCTAACAACAGTCGATTTGTATGCGTCCGGAAATTCTTTACGGTATTGACTAACTACTTGTAGAATATATTGCTTTTGTCATTCGTCTTTCGACAAAACATTAGTAGCCAAAGAGAATGCTGAAAAAACAATTTTTCCTAACACATAATGGTCACCCTAATGTACATATATTGCAACAGATTTTCGACTTATATTTCAAATTAAATGCAAATCTATGGAAACTAAATGAGAAAGTATTTCCAGATTCGCATACTGTACAAGTTCTACTTCTAAACAAGCGTTTTGGTCAAATATTTTCAAAAAAAATAAATAACTCAAAAACTATTGGCTCAATTTTGAAAAAGAAAAAACAGTTGAACAGATCATTTAAAGCAGTACTAGAAAATCCAAAAATATATAGGATCAGTTACTTAAAAAAATTAAGTTTCACGCATTTGCGGTGGAACTTTTTTAATAAAATTCTTTTCAAATTTTATTTTGAGTACATATGAATTCTTTTTAAAATTGTTTAAACTTAGTAGTTGACGAAATATTGCCTAAATTGCCTAAATCTTTTTACTGAAGTAAACTATTACTTTCGGTCTGCCGATTTTACTGAAAATCTAATCAGATCTCAAGAGGCAGATTATACACGTAAATACAAAATTTGGAATTGATCGTTGTAGCGGTTTGACCGCTATCGTGATCACACACAGCCAGA
This sequence comes from Amphimallon solstitiale, assembly GCA_963170755.1. Classification (NCBI taxonomy): domain Eukaryota; kingdom Metazoa; phylum Arthropoda; class Insecta; order Coleoptera; family Scarabaeidae; genus Amphimallon; species Amphimallon solstitiale. Next base: position 176,340,525 of record OY720676.1, read on the forward strand.
CTCACACTGACACACACAGACATTTTTTAAAAACCACTTTTTCGGTATCAGGGGACTTCAAAACGTGGACATCTACAAAAATCTCGAGGACGAAAATTTTCATCATCACTATACTTCCTTATACTACGTATAAAGAGGTAAAAGGAATTTTATTATTTATCTCAGTCCGAATATTGGAAATTTTTTTATACAAAAATTATTCAAAATCGAGCTTTAAATATGTCCATACCCGTGATATATCTATCTAGAATGCATGACTTGCGATATATTCGCAAAAACCTGTTTTACGATAAGAGTATGTACCAGTAGGAATTTCAAAATTTTTTTTTTTTAAATTGTTTTCTAATTTAGTCTTGATCGCTTTGGTATACTTTACATTCTAAAATTAGTAGTTGACGAGATATTGCTATTATTTGATTTCTTCACTGAAATAAAGTACTACTCCCGATTTATCGATTTCACTGAAAATCTAATTAGATTTCCGAGAGAGATTATATTCCTAAATATACAGTTCGGTATTGATGGACTTTACCGGTTGGCCGCAATCGTGGTCACATAGAGAGGAGAGAGAGAGAGAGAGAGAGAGAGAGAGAGAGAGAGAGAGAGAGAGAACGCGCGAGATACTTTTTGTAAAGGTGGAAATCTGCAAAATCTCGAGGTCAAGAATTTTTGTCATCAAAATACTTCCTTTTACTACGTAGGTATAAGAAAGTCAAAAAGGAATTTTATTTATGAAATAAAAATTACCTAAAATAAGTCTAGACAATTTTGGGTTAAATTTGCGAATACATGTTAAAGTGTATCTCATTTATAATTTTTTTTTAATATTTGTTGTGCATGTATATATGTATTTTGTAAATTTATGCCCTGATCTGTATATTGTTGTGGTTTACAGAATGTTCTGACAGAGGTGTAATGATAATTTTTCATTATTTTTTTCTTAGCGTTTCCTTAATAAAAATTCGAAAAATTTGGAAATTCTTTGATTACCTTTTCCTATAGAATTAAATTAGAGGAAATAGTGAGATCACAGGAGTTATTTTTTATATTATATCGTACACTAGCGGAATTATTCAGAATGTGAGGGGCAGAATCTAATTTTCTGCTAAAACCATTCCTTGTTAAATCAGAATGCTGGGTGGAGACACTTAGATGTAAAAGGCAGCTAAGGAATACCCTTAATTGCTTTGGATCAAGCTCCAAAAGAAAGAGAATTTATTTTTCTATAGGCTAAGCTACTAATATCTTACAAGTATTTATATATTCGAAGTAAGCACATTTTTAGTACAAAAACTTCCTGTTTTTTAACAATTTTTCCCATATTATTCGGACAAACTTCAGTTGGAGATAAGTTTGCGGATTAAGCCGGATTGTGGTGCGATATGTTAGCAGAATGTTTGCAATGTAATTGAGATTGGTGAGGTAGCCATCTTAATATGACAAAATATATTCTTTAGTTTGTATATGAAAACTAGCATACTATTTCATTTTTGTGAAACCCTAATAAAATTGAAATGAATAAATAATACAACTGTCTAGGTATATATTAATACATGACGAAAAAGCTTTGTACTCTGGCATAGATAGTTAAAGTTCATATGAATAAGGAGTGCAGAAAGATAAAATTTATGTATAATATGTGTTACAAATAAATACATCAATTAATTAACTCGAAAATTAATGGATAACGACGTATTTCTACACGTTCGCAGCTAACGTAATAGAAAATTCAAAAAAATTATATGCAACGGTTATAGAAGTATACTTTTTGAGAAAAGAACCTGAATAACTCAAACTTAAAAATTTAATGAATTAAAGTCGAATTTCGGCCACTGGTATTAATTATTAGGCAAGTTATTTAGGTACTTATACAAAATTTTTAAACTATTTTCTTTAATTCTGTAATAAAAATTACTTACATAGGCATGTAAGAAATTTAATTTTTTTAATATTCTTCAGATCTTGTTTTTAATTATATTTAGTAATTTATTATTAACGTGCGAAATGCACACTGTCGGATAAATTTCATGGCGGTCTTTGAAATTTTTTTCCAATTGAATTGGTCATTCTAATAGTTGATACGGTATCAGAACTTAATAAAACACTTGATGACAAGGAAGGCATTTTATAATATCCAAGACAACTGTCTGAGCACACATGTATATTTAACTTATTTAATTAGACTGTTGTAGGTATGTGATATATATTGATTGTTTCTCTTTTTCTTACTTTTACACACATTATAGGCCTTGTGTTTCTTACACTGACAGGTTCACTACTTACGGGTTTTCTTGAGCAAAGAGTTCTGTTCTTTTTATTATTAATGGTCAAAAACGAATTTGAATAAATACATGGTGACCGTCAAAATTGAATCAGCCTATATATTCCTGTTTCAGAAATGCAATAATCACTAAAAGTACCTGTTTATTATCTAAATCAAATAGGTAAAGGACATAGAACTACATAGGTATTTACAAAACAAACATTATATGTAACAGTATGTTCCTATTATTCTTGTAAGGACGTTATTTGCATTTTTACAATTTAGGGTAAATATCAAGGATTTCAAAATAGACACATATTCTATTAAATCGTGTATGTATGAGACAAAAACTCTCTTTTTTCTCTCATACAAAAAAAAACGGTCTGGTCTATCAGTCTCTATATAATTTGGTTCAATGTAAGACATACGTTGCGCGTTAGTAGCATCATCTTTTATCTAATAAATTTATTTTACAAATTATATCGCTGCTACTTTCAACTAGATGGCTAATATAAATGCAGTCACGTATGCAACACATAATACACGCCTAATGGTTAGAAAAGGATAGAGCAATGTGACGATTCTCTTTCTATTAAACGGCCACCTTAAACTATCATTGTCTAAATTCACTCTATTAAAGTTTGTGACAATTTAAGCGCCTAACTTAATATCCATTTTGACAATGTATTCATATCACGATTTATACTAGAAATTGCACGTAATAATAAATGCCAACCTCGCACTGATATTGTATAGGTATATACCTAATATGTATGTAAGGTATATTGTATATTTTATCGTGCACATCTGTCTACATGTCAGATAAAATGCAATAGCATGTGTACATCGATTAAATTGTTGACTAATCCGCTGAAAACGCCAGTAGACGAAGAGCAGACAGAGCGGCGAGCGATATAAGGACACATGTTGGCGAATCTCATTAATATTAATGACTCCGTCTCTGTTTCACTCGAAGATCGTATCTTTTTCGTCGGACCATACATTACTAAACTGCATCTGAATTCAGAATGCCGGTTCACTAGATGCCGTTCTAATAGTTCATCCAGTTCATTGATGTTGGAACAATGGATTTTATGGATCTCATTTAGAATATGTCTTCTTTGTTTGTTTGTGCGAGAAGTTGAAGACATTTTCGTCAAGCAAAGTTTTTAATTTTAAAGAAATTTGTTTGTGTATTTGAGTATAAAATCGAAATGAATACTAGAGATATTATAGCGTATACTACAGAACAAACATCAAACAAATATAATTTGTAAATTTTTTCTTTACCATTTCGTCGTAATTTATGTAACTATAATATACGAGGTAAATGCAGAAAGTCAATTCCGTTTGATTTTCTCCCGCGGCAACGCTGCGATCGCAGTTCCATGCATGCGTGGCAGTTACTCTGAGTCAAGAAAGTAACGCCATTTTGAGATCGCTGATTGTTGTGTGTGCTTGGTAGTGCTTGTTTAGAATGGCGGAGTTGATTAAAAATCCCGCTACTTGTAAAAATAGATCTGTAATTCGTTTTCTAAATGCAAAGAATATTAAACCACACTGTAATAAAATATTACATAACATAACGTTGGCAATTTTGTGACCAATGTTATGCTATGGAATTTTTAAATTTACTTGATATATTATGGAATTGCTTTCAATGATTGCTTACTGACAATTGCTTTGTAAATTTGTATAATTGGTGAGGGTACACTTCTTTGTGAAATTACATAATTACGTATGCACATTCACACAGTAAAAATTCATAACGGAATATAATTATTTACATGGTAAAATGATTGACTATTCAAAAACACATAAATTTCGTAATTATTTGGACTTACTATATATTATATTTGATGCAGCAGAATAATCAAAAAACAATAGTTGTTTCAATTATACGTAATAAGTTCATGTTATTTTGATTAGCTTGAATATTTAAGACATCAGATATAATATTTACGAAGTCATGGTAATTATGAAATTTATGTATATCATGTATATGCAGCTTTTGATATCTAGGATATCTTTTGTAATAGAAAACGAACTATCGACAATAAAACATTAGTTCCAAGTGCGATTTCATCTGGATGCTAAACAGTTATTCTAATGTGTTACACTTTAAGAGGTAAATTATAGAAATTATGTAATATGTTTTTCTGTAATTAGATTTAAGGATTGATGGGACAATAAACTAAAAGTAATTTTTGTAAAGTATAAACAAATTTTATTTTTATTTTTCATTTTAATTTTGGTAAACATTAAACGACAAGAATGCATAGGTTATTCTAAACAACATCTAAACTAAGTACCAATATGTAGTACAATACATATAGTGAAACATAAAACAATGTTAAAGTTAAAAATATGTATTCAAGTGAAATTAAAAGCTCTGTATTTATTCGTAACATTCAAAACCATCTTTCTAATAGTGGTTGCACTACATGATTTTGAGAATTGTATATTATATAATAAAATATAACGAAAAACAAACCGTGAACGGATCTTCGAAATTTTCGTAAGCATTCAGGATTATTAGTTGATGATCCATATAAATAAAGTATATAGGCGGGATATATTCTTGTCCTGCATAAAATATCAAACCATATTTAGAAAAATTTACACCGAGAAAAAAGTTATAGTAAAACTATTCTTCTGTAGTAATTAATTGCTTTGACAATAGCGAAATAAAGATATTTTATGTACAAAACTATATTTGCAAATTTACCTTTTTATATTTTACATGGCTTGGTGCAGCTGAGAGGTTAACCGCACTGACATCATCTGACGGATTCTACAAATAAATTTTATATTATTTTTATAAAATCATATAAACCTAATAATAATTTACCTCTGTAAATATCACCAATGTCCTCTTGAAAATATTTTGTAATTGCTTCTAAAATTTATTTAGTAGAAATGATTCCATTTTCATCCAATGTTAGTTTGATTTATTATTCAGGTATTTTTTAATTTTTCCAGATGTTTTAATAAACTGTTTTACTATATGAATGTTGTTTAAATCTTATATATGTTATAAATATCATATTACAATTCTCACGTGTGCAATAGAAAGAAACATTTTTCCAATTTTTATGTAAATATTGATGTAAATCGTATTTTCTCTGTGTAGCACAGTTAAATTTGCATATTTTACAAGTAATCATTGTTATAGTATATAAGCCTACCTATTTCAACTGCTACACCAACAAAAAATACAGACACTATTTCTTTGTCACAACAGTTGTTGTAGTTGATAGTAGGAATAACAGGATTAATGGCTACTAATTTTGATGCGCATGCTCTAACTTAAAAGACGTATAACATATTATGTACTTTTAGTATATTTTAAAGAATATTTCGTTGTAAAATCCATAATACATAATTAGTACTTGGTATTTACAATGTATTTGCATATCGCATAGTATGTTACGTGCTTTTCTTTAATCCCATTACAAATTAGGTAAACATTAAAGAATATATGATGAAATATTACATGCATTTTTAACAGTGGCAGTCAACATTCTTCCACAAATCTGCGAGGATTATGTAAAAAAATGTAACGAGTGATTCAATGGTGAGAAAATGGATCTAACGTTAAATGAAAGAAGTGATCAAGTGCATGAAGAAGGATGTGGGCGTCTTTGCTAACTGAAGAAGTGGTTCGTGCAGTTGAAGAAAAGATTAAGGAAAAACGTAAGTTTGCCATTTATGCTGTTTCTTCAAGATCCCTTACTCATGAAGTTGTTACTGTAAAATCGGGTTTTTGGAAACTTTGTGCTCGTTGGGTGCCAAAAACACTTACAGAGCAACATAAAAACAAACACCTGGGCAGTGCACTTGATTTTTTTACGCTTTACGACAATGGCGGTGATGGTTTTCTGATACAAATAGTGATGGAAGAGGATACCTGGATAGCTTATGACACCATTGAAGTTAAACGACAATCGATGGAATGGACGCACACTTCCTAGTAAATCTTGAAAATCTCGAAAAATCATGTGTACAGTATTTTGGGGTAAACAAGGCATTTTTACTGGTGGATTTTTTGCCGCAAAGTAAAACAATCAATGCAATCGTGTTTACTGGCGAGACGCTTAGGAAACTGCGCCGCGCAAGACAGAACAAGCGCCGAGGTATGCTCACAAACGGTATTGCTTTGCCTCATCAGTTTTATGACAATGCCCGACCTCACACTGCGAATGTGACAACTCTAACAGGGCATTGGCGGGGACTCGTTTGACCATCCTCCGTTGAGCCCTGACTCTCTCTGCATCCGAACTAGTTTCTTGGTGGAAGATGAAGAACATGTTACCACATGGTTGACAACATGCGCGGCAACCTTATGTGAACAAGGTATACAAAAACTTGTGCCACGCTATGACAGATGCCTACAAAATAGTAGGAACTATCTACAAAAATAGCTTAAGGTTTGTAGATTGTTTTGCAATAAATAGTTATTTTAGTATCTTTCCTTGTTTTCCTTTCATTGCCAATCGAAACTTACTTTCTGGGCTTACCACGTACAAACTCGCTCAACCCATTTCATTTAACTTGAATGCAAGAGAGAGGTGCAAAACATATACAAATTAAGTGTATTTAGCGTATGAAATAAGTATCGATATAAGATCTACGTGCTCTATAGTGGTTAAAAATAATTAGAACATATTTAAACAATTGTAACTTATATTATTTAACTAGGATCCGTCCTACTGTGGAAATAATACGATAATCAACCGACATCTAGATGTTTCCGCGTGAAATATTAAAAATGACATTTTGAATATGCAAATACTCGGCTTTATCCATGGTTTTAGCACGATTGCAATCTTCATAGATATGACAAAAACGCTTGATACAATTTTCAAACAAAACTAACAGAGAAATATAAAAAAATTAGAATAAAAGGTAAAGAAAAAGCCTTATAGATATGTATATCACGGAAAGGCAACAAAAAAATCAGTACTCATAACACCCACAGCAATTACCTTAAGCCAGAATACGAAATACCACAAGGACAAAATCTCCCACCCAAAATGTATATAATGTGCACAAACGATGTTTGCTAACTAGATATAAAAGGAGAAATATACTCATAGGTCGACGATATCTGTTTAGTTTTCTGGAGCAAAAATATACAAGCACTACAAATATATTTCAACAAAGATCATGGTCCAATTGAGGGTTCATGTTACAACAACCTCCTGACCATCAATTCAAATAGAACAGAATTCATTATATTCACGAGCAAAGTAAATACTTCTAAATAAGACATTAAAAATAAAGACCCAATTCATCAAGCAAATAGACCAAATAAAATACTTGGGATTAAACGTATAAAGGAATTTAAAATAAGATTAACACGTAAGCAACCTAGTAAAGAAAAATTCGAAAGCAGCAGCTGGCAAAAAAAAATAAGAGCCATAATATCTGAAAACATGCAAAAATCCATTTAAAATGCTGTTTTTATGTTTCATATGAATTACATACTTAATAAATATATGGGGAAACCAAACTAATATAAACATTAAGAAGTTACAAAGACAGCAAAATAATATCTTAAAATTAACTCATAAAGTAGATAGGAGAACATTTACTGAAGAAGTATACAAGACAAAAGAACTGAATATTAAATAAAAAATAATCTCGTAAAAACTCAAGTGAAAATAACCACATGCGCACATAAATGTGCAAGCAATTCAAATATGAAAAATAATGATACCAGCAGCTGTAACACAATATAACAAGTCACCTAAAGAAATAAAAAAAAATTAAAACACCTCCAATTTAGAAAAGCAATAAAGAACATGCTTTTAACTAAGAAGATACGAGTATAAACGAACGCGGAAGGTAAAAAGAGCAAGGCTTGGGATAGGAGTCCTCAATACCAGTAATCCGGGATTGATGTACCGTCCACGAAACAACCCGTGACGAAGATGTAGGTCTGTAGCTAGTAGATATATATGTACAATATTATAAATTGTAAGACTTACTTTAATTATGTATGTATGAATAAATAAAGGACTGTACGAATATAGCAAAAAGAACGGCAAAGAACGGAAAAACATCTGTATACTTGTATTAAATGATCCAATTGTTATTGTAATATATACTTGAGGAAAAAAATAGGAAAAGAACGCGTGTCTTAATTGAAACGCGAGGCAGATGGACAAGAAATCAGAGCTGATTGATGACACTTAAAATTGAAGAAAAAAGTAACAACACACATGTCGGTAATAGTGAACGAAGGTGCCCCAAGGCTGGCACAACATACGAGCTTATTTTCATCTCGTTAACGTTCATGTATACGTAGTATGTTTGTTCTCGCCAGGCTTTTCTAATTGCAGTTTAAATGAATAAAATATCGTTAGGTGGATCTTTTTGAACAAAAAAAGCCTTTTAAATTATAATTGTCCATTGGTAATAAATCTTTGTGGTGCCTTATGAATTAGTACTATATGATAGAAATTGGTCATTGTTTGAGAACATTGTTTTAATGACCCAATAATAAATAAAATGTCGATAGTTTTATTTGATATTTTTTATAACAAAAGAGTACATACCTACCTTACGAACAATTTTCAATAGTAATACTGGCCCTGAATGAAATGAAAGAATTAATAATAATAAAATACATTTATTATCATAAGTCCAATGTAAACATCAACACTCAACAAGGAAACAATCATAAAACACAAATATATGAATATCAACAATAAATAAAATTACGAAGCAATCTGCAAGCCTGTTGAGGAACATAAAAGCTTTGTATCGAAGACTCCCCTAGAAATGACAGACCCGATAAATGATTTGAATGATTCAAGATTTACCACATTCTTCAAGTGCAGGATCAGTGACCAGTCCCACGATTCCACGTAACTATAGTCAGGTATAGCTCGCCCCCGAAATGAAACATAAAGCCTACAAGGAACGCCAGGCAATAACTTAAATTGTAAACTATTAGTCTTTCGACCGTTAGGAAGAAAACCCAACCCCCATTGCCCAAAACATGTCATCGAGCATACGCTGAGAGACAATGCAGCGTGTATCTACGGCACACTGGGAAACAATACAATGTTTCATCGATTCACACAATTCATTCACTTAGGTATATTATAAAGAGAGTTGGGCAGTGGATGGAACCCTGAGGCACTTCACAAAACTACAACCCTACAACATAATTTACCGGGCGGTTACATGTACAGTAAACCTTCGCATAGTCAGAAAAGATTTAAATAATCTTAAGTAACACTTCAAACAGAGTATATAATTTGTCCAATAAGACCAAGTAATCCAGAATCTCGAAGGCCTTACGCAAATCAAAGAACACCGCCTACCTTCATTTTTTTGTCTAGTTGTTCATAGACATAGTTTAAACTCAGATGGAAAACATCTTGGATGGACCCACCAGGATAAACTCCAAAATCTAAAGTGTAAATCATATTTATTGGTCAAATACTGGACTAACTTTACATTGATAGCCTTTTCAAAAATCTTTGAGAGGTATTATTTTGAATGTCTTTAATCAGCTCCTTTGATTAATTGCTGAACGGCTTAAACATCATTAGCTCTAAAAAATACTTTTACTGACTATTCAACTCATGTGTCATTTGTAAAAATATGACCAATAAGAATCAAAGAATCACATTTTTGTGTCCTAGCAACAAAAATACTGCTGCGTATTTACACTAGTGGGTATTTCATTGAAATCACCACTAGTGGTATCGGTGGATATTTTTGACAGATATATGTCGCAATTTTTTTATTTTTTGAAACAATAACGTACAAATACTTTATATAATAAAAATTACATGATGGATTATAATTTTATAAATGAAAATTGCAATTAGAAAAATTAATATGACTACAGTTGTGTAAAAAGGCTTCTCTGAAAGTGCCTTTCATCTCACTTTCTTCGGACAGTGCAACGGAACTGGTGATATTAGAAGTAGAGGCTACAGCAGTGGATCCAGTATTTGTTATATTTTTTCTCAAATGACCAATAATACTTTATTAGTCTCAAGATCCACTGGATATAGACTTCGTCAATACAGAGTACAAATAGCAAAAACATATATATACATACATAGATATAAACCACAATACATAAATATACTAAATGTACAATACGACTATGGCAACCGTGCATGGAGCTCTGCCATACTATAGAAACTGTGGTTAATTAGAAATTCTCTCAACAGTTTCTTAAAGTTTGCCAGACCCGAGTCCCGCATGTGCATTGGCAACTTATTAAAAATTGTAAAGCCAGTTATGAATGGGGACTTTTGATGAAATAAGTGATACGATCTGTCCACAACTAAGTTATTTCTATTACGAGTCCTGTAATTATGCTTCTCACTTATTACTGAAAATCTATGTTTGTTATTAAAAATATATGTTAGTAATTTATAAGCATAGACAGAGGTAACAGTAAATATTCTCTTTGAGCGGAAGGTGCCCCTACAAGACTCATGGTAGGGCAAATCAAAAACAAGTCTGATGATACGCTTTTGCAGAAGAAACACCAATAATACTCTCATGGTGTTCATCATCTAACTGCAGGTAAGTTTTAATAGAATTTATATTGCCGTGGCCAGTAATTTTCATCAATTGATGCTCCCCTACTCCAGCTTTTGCTAAAGTTGTCACTGTAGACGATCTTATTGAGTGATTGGATATTTTTCTTTTTTTAACATCCAATCCGGCTTTTTCAGCAGAATTTTTCACCCCTTTATTCATCTCATTAATCCCAACCGGAGAGTTTTTGAACCAACTAGACGATTTCGAATTGTTCCAAAAAGGATTGGGAGTCAGAAACAAACGGTTCGTCTTAATGTTTTCTCCTCTTTTGGATATAAGCTTGTGATACAACCTAAATAAAAATAAACATAAACATACCTATAGGAATTTATCAAAAACTGACACCTACCTCACAGGACATAAATCAGAATTGTCTTTATTTTTAATTAGCCATTTGCTGGTGGAAAGTGGCTTAGATCCTCCCTGCGCAGTCTTTGAAAATATGCTATTATACTCTATCCTGCCAGTAGGGGAGCCATCATTGTTAATTTCTTCTTTAAAGAAGTGCGTGAGACAGTTATTTCCCTCTCCACCTCGCCAAGCAAGTTCCAAAGAAGCTATAAAAAGAATTTTTTTGGAGGCCTTTCGGGGTATCTTCATCAAAACTGCCGACAATATTTGCAAACTCTTCTTGGGTAATAGCTGCTGCACTTGTACTTCTTTTTTCGGAACACGACTGTAATTTTCGTCGCATGGCGTCTCTGGCATTCCTACTTGACTTAAAGACAATATCGTTGAACGGGTTTATTACTATTTTCCATTTCTCAAAGTATAATTCCTGCACCAACTTCGCGGTAACATTCCACATGTGCTTTATCACTCCTTCCTTATAGTCATCGCCATTTTGCTTCTTCATGTTACATGCCCAAGATTTTAATACGAAATTAATTTCAATAGGGGGTGTGGATTCGTCCAATTTGTACCTCTTCTCGGACAAGAAATCTGAGAATTGCCTCCAGATATAATCTCTTGTTTTCTTTGTGTTTTCCGGAATAGTTTTATGAATTTCAGCATCAATTTCACTTTCACCTTTTTCACCAAACCTTTTTGAATTGCTTTCCATATCAGAAATCTATTTATTCTTGCAATAACTTATTAAATTCGAATCGTAGAAAATTTTCTACATTGACAGTAGTTTGTTGAAAACATACTACTATGGAAACCAACGCAATAGCTACTTAATTTTAGAAAATTAAAAAACTCAGTTCGTCATTTATGAATGAATCATTCGATGAATAGTCCTTCGAATACAATTCGTAATCAAAGTATGGTAGATCATTTTTGCGGTGTTATCACTCTTGTTTCCTTGCGCTTGTAAATAGGACTCGTGCTGTCGCACTCGTCCTATTAATATTCAAGCGCAAGGAAACATTCGTGAACCACCACAAAAATAATCGAGCATACTTTGACTACTCGTTGTATTATATATGAAAATAATACTACAACAAAATAGATATTTCCCGGAAACACAACAACAACAATTAAACACTGTCAAATGAATCACTAGCAAAGTGTAAACGATGTTTCATGTACGTTAACATTCGATGTTAAGAATCTGTCGTTTTTGGCTTAGGAGCTCGAAAACTGTCATTTAAGAAAAGTCGACGGCGTTGAAATTCATTGTACCATGCTCGATAATGTTCCTTGTTCAGTTCCATGATTTATTGGCGAAAGGAGAAACAATGAGGTATATTTGACAACTGTCAGTATAACTAAATTTGTAAACAATTGACTGAAATTGTCATACAAAATTTGTCACAAGATAGCATCGCCTACTAGATAGGCTCAGCTGAAAGAGAACATCCCTCGTATATTCCAGATTAATGAATTATAAATTTGTAATATATAAAGCAATTATTTGCGTTGTTATGATATTGACAATATAGAAGTCATTAGTTTTCGTTTATTACGGAAGTTGATTGTTTTGTGAGTTTTCCTATAGAAATAGAGTCTAAAGAATGCAGATTTTATAAACCTCCTGTCGAGCTATAGTTGAGCCGACTATAAATCTTTAACTTACTCTTGCCTAGACTACTGCTTGGATCAGTGTAGATTCCATGTATATATGTGTTTGTTAACTCATCTTTATTCATTGGGAGGGAGGTAGAACTGTTAAATTGTATTTTTAATATCTTACGGGTGTAGTATCGATTTCTGAGTGAACAGTATTTTATTCAAACTGCGCATGGGAAGATTCAAACCTATGATGTGAGATGGTTCCACCGCTTTTTTAGTGCCAAGTTCTTTTATTCAGGAGACCAGCTACCATTAAGTCTGTAGCTGTTATGATAATGTGGAAGACGTGAGTGTCTTCATAAGCTATTTACTTTAGTGTAAATTTAATTAATTTTTCCTAAACGTAATTCACAAATAAAATATCTGTTTCCTTCAATGTCATTAAAAAAAAAAAATTTTACGAAATTTTATCTTTGACATAAAGCAAAGACCACGGGAAGAATTTATTATATTTTTACATTCCTTTACCTTGCCAAACTTCACCCAATAATTTAAAAATTCAATCGCAAGTGCGGACATTTAACTTTGTAAATTCCGCGAAATACATTCTTTCCTGAAAAAATTTAAAATTGTTTACGAGAGTTCTTTTATCTCAAGACGTCTGACGGGTCAAAATCCTTTAATTAAAATGTAAAAAATCACATGAGCCCGAAATACATTATATAAATACAGAGAAACGAGAACAGGTAAAATAAGACTTTTATTTCGTGTGTGAATATTCTTGCACAAGATGATCTATATCTTCACTTATTTCAGCGAATACCTTTTTATATAAACACAGTCGATCGAGGTTTGTATCTTGTTTGAAAGGTCTGGTTAGTATAATACGCCAAGTTGTATGTACTTGCCTTGTCTTTTTAGATATTGCATTTTCAAGTATGTGATTTATACCTATATCTTTCTACAATCAAACAACTTATGCATACAGATACATATATCAATTAAACCAGCTGAACGTATGTAAAAATAATCGAATGGTTACAGAAAACAAAGAATTAGTGAGTTGAATGACATTGTTGCAATATTTTTGTTGACGATTTTCACAGATTTTATACACATAATCGTATCTACATGCGGAACCTTTCGAATCGAAATGAGTATCTTAGGAGGAGATACGTTCTTCTATCGCACGTCATTAAGAAAGGAGACACGTGCGACTTTATTATACTGGCTGTTCATTTCAAAACTTCCCATTCTAAATTTCTAGAAATCTGGAAATTTATATAAAATTTCCTGAAACACGTAAGAAGTATTATTTATCGTGGAGCCATTTCTTGATGTAAAAATTGACTCACCCAATTTAACCCCTTGCCCCCGGGAGCTGCCCCTTTAAAAATCTGAAATGGAAAGGGGTATCGAGTAATACGTCATTTTAAAGGTCTTTTGGAACAATACATTTTGGCGTTTACTTTTTTTTTAATTGATCGATTCGTTTTGAAGATTTAAAAAAAAAAATCTTTTGGTTTATTCTGTTTTGTATTTCTAGCTAGTCGATATATTTTAGGAGCATCGGAACACAGGCCAATATTAAAAACTTTTATAAATTTCTCAAAAATTTCTTGATGTAAAAATTGACTCACCCAATTTAACCCCCTGCCCCCTTAAAAATCTTAAATGGAAAGGGGTATCGAGTAATACGTCATTTTAAAGGTCTTTTGGAACAATACATTTTGGCGTTTACTTTTTTTTAATTGATCGATTCGTTTTGAAGATTTAAAAAAAAAATCTTTTGGTTTATTCTGTTTTGTATTTCTAACTAGTCGATATATTTTAGGAGCATCGGAACACAGGCCAATATTAAAAACTTTTATAAATTTCTCAAAAATTTCTTGATGTAAAAATTGACTCACCCAATTTAACCCCCTGCTCCATTAAAAATCTTAAATGGAAAGGGGTATCGAGTAATATGTCATTTTAAAGGTCTTTTGGAACAATACATTTTGGCGTTTACTTTTTTTTTTAATTGATCGATTCGTTTTGAAGATTTAAAAAAAAAATCTTTTGGTTTGTTCTGTTTTGTATTTCTAGCTAGTCGTTATATTTTAGGAGCATCGGAACACAGGCCAATATTAAAAACTTTTATAAATTTCTCAAAAATTTCTTGATGTAAAAATTGACTCACCCAATTTAACCCCCTGCCCCCTTAAAAATCTTAAATGGAAAGGGGTATCGAGTAATACGTCATTTTAAAGGTCTTTTGGAACAATACATTTTGGCGTTTACTTTTTTTTTTAATTGATCGATTCGTTTTGAAGATTTAAAAAACAAATCTTTTGGTTTGTTCTGTTTTGTATTTCTAGCTAGTCGATATATTTTAGGAGCATCGGAACACAGGCCAATATTAAAAACTTTTATAAATTTCTCAAAAATTTCTTGATGTAAAAATTGACTCACCCAATTTAACCCCCTGCCCCCTTAAAAATCTTAAATGGAAAGGGGTATCGAGTAATACGTCATTTAAAGGTCTTTTGGAACAATATATTTTGGCGTTTACTTTTTTTTTTAATTGATCGATCGATTCGTTTTGAAGATTTAAAACAAAAATCTTTTGGTTTGTTCTGTTTTGTATTTCTAGCTAGTCGATATATTTCAGGAGCATCGGAACACAGGCCAATATTAAAAACTTTTATAAATTTCTCAAAAACATGGAAAATAAATAATTTTATAGTTTTTTAAAGTTTTTTAGTTATGTTTAATGCAGGATACTTTTCCTTCTTTTTGTAGTTGCTTATTAAATAAAAAATGAGGTGTGGCCACCAGACGACTTTCTTATACGTATAAAAGTGTTACTTCCGGTCCGAATTTTGAAATTTCATTTATACAAAAAATATTCCATATCCAACTCTAAATACTTTTGTACTCTTGATAAATATATATAGAACTTACGACATATTTGCAAAAAATCGCTATTCGAGAGGAGTAAAAGTGGTACTTCCGGTCTGAATTTTGAAATTTTTTTTATATAAAAGATATTGAAAATTATGTTTTAAATGCTTTTATACTCGTAACGTACTTGTCTTAAAAGCATGACTTGCGAGATATTCGCAAAAAACTGATTTTCGATAAGAGTAAAAGACCTACTTCCGGTAGGAATTTCGAAAAACTTTTTTAAGACAATTTGTTTCAAACTTAATTCTAAGTACAGTAATGGACATAAATAAATAGGACAGTGTTTTTTTTCTAATGTAAACTAGGCTTTGACAGACATCCTCACTTACCAGAATTGTAATTCAAATGCAAGTTAATAATTTTATAATACATATAAAACAGAACAATTTAATTTCGGTAAAGATTTAATTCACATATAGTTTTTAAAACTACAACTTTTCTAATACTTGGTCATCGCACCATTTCGGTTGATAACATCAGTAAGTCTCCGTTGCATCGAGTTTACCAAATTTATACAATACTCTTGGGTAACAACATTTTCCCATGCATTATTAATCACTTCTAATAATCCTTGGGCATTTCTGGGTCTAATATTTTGGTTTCGCATGTTTCTTAATAACAGTCCCCAAACATTTTCAGTGCAGTTTAAGTCGGGGCTGCGACTAGGCCAGTTAAGCATATTAATGTTGTTTTCTCTGAACCAGTTTTTTACTGCATGAGCTGTATGGATGGGACAATTGTCCTGTTGAAATATAAATTCATTATTAGGGTATAATTGGGACACAGAAGGCAACATGATATTATCTAAGATCCGAATGTATTCTTCGCTATTAAATCTACTGTCAATATGCCACAGAACACCAGGTCCACGGGCTGATATCCAAGCCCACAAATTTATGGAAAATCTGCCACTCTTGTCTGAATTGTTAATATATCTTTCATCGTACCGCGAATAAGCAGGTCGATATACACGAATAGCACCACTATATGTGGACTGAAAAGTCTTTTCATCCGTAAAGATGACATTATTCCAAAAGTTATTATGGAAAACCATGTGTTCTAGAGCAAATCCCACACGCGCCTCTTTGTGTTCTTCCCTTAAAATATTTTTTTTTGCTGCTGAACGGTAGCGCAAGTCCGACTCTTTAACACGTCGTCGTCCAGTTCGTGCAGATCCCGGGAAATTTGTTTCTTCAGCAGCTCTAATTACGGTGAACAATGGATTTTCCCTTAGTACCTCAATTAATCTTCTGTCCTGTTCTTCATTTGAAATCCTGTGTCGTGCTTGTCCTGGGTTCCTTCCTATTCTGCCTTCTTGTCTCCATTTTTTGACAATGTTAGTGACAGAATTTTTGTTAATATTATAGCGCTGAACAATCTGTCTGACCGACATTCCTTCTTCCGCTCTAGCAATTACAGAACACTTCACGATATCGTTAGTTCGAGGCATTTTTTCTACTTCAGTTCGACAAATAAATTTTTGACAAAACAACTTGACAAATGTCATAACTATAAAGCCAAATTTAAACAACTAAATTTTATAAAAAAAAGTTACTTAATTTTTTGACTTATCCTAGTTAATTATGTCCACTACTGTACATATGAATTCTTTATAAATTTGTTTAAACTTAGTAATTGACGAAATATTCGCAAATTTCGATTTTTTCACTGAAGTAAACTACTACTTCCGGTCTGCCGATTTTACTCAAAATCTAATCAGTTCTCAAGAGGCAGATTACATACGTAAATACAAAATTTGGAATTGATATCTACAGCGGTTTGACCGCTATCGTGGTCACACACAGAGAGACAGACGCACAGACACACAGACATTTTTTAAAAACCACTTTTTTGGTATCAGGGGACCTCAAAACGTGGACATCTGCAAAAATCTCGAGGTCGAAAATTTTCATCATCACAATACTTCCTTATACTACGTATAAGAAAGTGAAATGCATGTTTAGCCGAGAGTTTTATATGAAGGCGCTCAATTGGAAGTGTTGGGTCATTTCGGCATAAATTCTAATACCTCATTACGTCAGATTTCTGCGGCATATGGAATTTCTTTGAGTTCGGTTCATAAAATTACAAAACTTCATAAACTCCATCCTTATAAATTGAAGATATGTCAAGCGTTAACTGAAGACAATTATGACAGAAGAGTAGGGTTTTGTGAACAAGATTAATAATAACAATGCATTTGAGAAGAAATCTGCTTTTGTGATGAATGTACTTTTTATGTACATGGATTTGTAAATAACCATAACTGTAGATATTGGAGTAACGAAAACCCTCATCTGTCTGTAGAAAGACACACCCAGTATCTTGAAAAAATTAATGTATGGGCAGGCATCTTGGTGACCAAGTGATTGGTCCGTTGTTTTTCATTGGAAATCTGAAATCTAAATGGCGAAGCATATTTGGATATGTTGAAAAATACTATCAATCTGCTAATTATTGATGCTTTCGAAAATCAACAGGATAGAGTTGCAAATACCCTACTTGATGAGAACGAATTACATTAAAAAGATGAAGCTCCTCCTCACTATGTTCTTCCAGTATTGCGGTGGTAAGACAATGTATTTTGAAATAAATGGATAAGACGAAGAGGACCTACAGAATGGGCAGACAGATCGCCTGATTTGATACCAGTTTACTTTTTCCTATGGGGTTATTTCAAGTCTGTTGTATTTACCTCTCCACCACAAAATTTAGAAGAACTTTGTAAGAGGATTAATGCAACCTGCCGTGGAATTCAAAGAGATGGTTTTGAAAATGTACGCCGCAGTTTTGAACAATGGCTATACCATTGTTTAGCGATCAACGGACAACATTTTAAACAATTATTGGATTGAATTTTTTTTTAAATAACTCTGAAAAGATAAATAAAACATTTTTAGCAGTTAAAGTGTGTTTGGGTAGTAAATACTTATGCCCAAAACAAAAAACAAAAAATTAAACAAACCAAAAGGTTTTTTTAAAAATCTTCAAAAAAAATCGATCAATTTTAAAAAAGTAAACGCCAAAATGTACTGTTTCAAAAGGCCTTTAAAATGATGTTTTACTCGATATCCCCTTCCATTTAAGATTTTAAGGGTGTACCTCCCGGGGGCGTGGTGTTAAAGTGAGGTTATTAGCAAAAATGCATATGCCGTTCTGAATTTCTTTTTCTTTTCTGTTACAGATTTACAATGATCGTAAATTAACGGATGATTATATAATAATACCTACATATTTTATAGAGATACCTCTGACGTGCACCGTTATTTCTCCTGCATGTGTTCTAGTTGTTTGTTTTGCCTCTATTAGGTCTAAATTTAAACTTCTTGTTTAACCGTTCGGGAGACGTCTGTTTACTTTCTGAATCCATTTTTGCCGGACACTGACACACTTCTATCGATTCGAACTTTATTGAGTTTATTGAATGCATTCCTGATTATGTAATACGTGAATAACGATTCATATTTTATAATCGATCAAAACAGAAGATACGTATATTTTCATAATGATATTTATACTAAGTAAGCTGCCAATTAAATATTATCTATTTAAACTAGATCAATTCATTCTTCTTGTATTAATAGGTCAAATTTAGAAAGGAAAGATGAACCTCATCAAGTTAATAAACCACTGGGCCAAAAACTATTATTTTTCTATAGAAGCGAAGCAGATGGTTATATATCTCAAAAAATGGGGTCTGTTTCGATTAACAATTCAAAATTTGAGGAAGCTTGCTTTTCAATAAGCTTTAAAGTTGGGGAACGTTTATTGTTGGAAAAATGCAAACACTGCTGGAGTATCTGAGAGGATTTGTCAAACATCATCAAGATTTATCAACTGGTAAGCCCAAAAATACAAACGCTGTAGAATCCAGGGCTTTAACAGAATAACAGTGGAACAATTTTTTAATTTGCCTGGCAAAACATAAATTTACCGCAGACAAAATGAGGATATGTGAGGATACCTGTATATCTGTTGTACCAAAAACAAAGTCCAAAATAATAACTTTTTAAGTCAGGAAAGAAGCAGCCCCTTTAACTTCAGCATGACTGGGAGCTATAGTTAAATTAATGAATTCAGAACTTATGAGCAATTTTTCTCCAGAAGCTTAGGGTAATATTTATGCAAGCGGTTAGATGCAAACAGACATTTTCTATTCTTAGTTTGAGAAATTTGTGGATCTACAAGGGGCCTCGACAGCTTTATTGCCGTTGAATGGGCACCATACGCATACCAGAGACATAAAACTGATCCATTATGCTAGAAAACATAGAGTTGTCGTATTTTGGGTGTGCAAATAGTAGCAAAACACCATCATCTCCTATGCCGGGATGTTCCCACATGAAAACACCAAAGAAGTTGCGTAGTGACAACTTTTCTACATTAAATGCTGAAGCGCTAACTACAGATCTTGAGTGTTCAGCTACTGATGCAGCTTCTTCTTCATTATGCTCTCTCAAAGACATAATGCATATTCCTTATGTTGGGAAGAAAGTAGAGGTTAGATAAAAACAAAAAAAAATCCTTACAAGCACTGCATATAAAAGTCAGCTACAAAAAAATATTCACATAAATGCAGCCTAAGAAGCACTAAACAAAGTCAGAAGATCTCCTAAGACAAATAAAAATACTGAAAGAGAAAGCAAAAGAAAGAAAATATATGCGAAAGAAAAAAGAAGAGAACCCGAATAATGGGAAAATATAAGAAACAGGTTTTTGCAAAACGTCAAAGAAAAGAATCCAGTCTTCTGATAAGAAAGATGAGGATCTATGTTTGTACTGGTTCAGAAAGTACATTCAAGATACCAAAGACAATGGATACAATGTCATGGGTAAGAAGTTTAGGCACAAGAAGAGTATGTGAATAATGTTGTTGAGTTATGCTTCAATAGAAGCAATATTACCAAATATTATTTTACAACCCCATTTTTGCTCATCTGAAACCTCATCTTGCCTCAATGTAACCCAATTACTTTTTATCATAATTCCTCCAAGAGCACGTGTTGAAAATTTTCAATTTTCAACCCTTATACAGTGTTCTAAAAATTAGTCTCCGCATCTTTCCCCACCCACCCCTACTTTGAATATGCTGATTACTACATAAATATCATAAACTAACCTAATAGAGTTCACATGAAAAATAGGAAACAAACAATATAAATATTGTTAATAAAATGTCTGCGTCAATTTTGCTTGGTCAATAATATTCTAAATTGCACTACTGTTAAAAATGGCATTAATGTCATCATAATAATTTATGAAACCTGCACAAAATATATCAGAAGCAGCTCAAAGAAATTCAATTTAATGATGACAAGCGATAGGTCTCAAGCAGGATGCCTGAGGAATCCCGGAAGCCACACCGACTTCCGATTGTATGTTATGACAAATGTAAGAAATTACCGTCTGCGATAGATTCTAATTTAAGAAATAGACATAGAGGTGGAGTAAAGAAGCAAGGAAGATATGTATTTACAAACAGAAATAAAGAGAGAAAACGAACTACTTCATCATTCTTTTTATGTACTATAAACAAGTAATAGTAACTGTTACCATTGCCTCCTCGCAATCATACAACGACGCTGTTCGACATGTTCTCCAGGTCAAGTGCGATTTAATTAAAAAAACGGTTGTCAGGGGATGTTTTTTTTGATATATGTCAGATAACTCGGTGAGTAGTTGTCTAATGAAATTTATGTAATGAGAATATTAAAACATTGCTTTTAGTGCAGTTTATTTATTAATTTGTTACTTACGAGGCTACGCCGCGGCCCTTTCTCTATCAAAAAAGCGTAAGTTAACATTTGGCGCCCCACGTTGGGCGCCAAATGTTACCAATTCGAAAGAGTTCACCCACCGTAGTTTAAAACAACAAAACAACAGTAATTGTCATTTAATTTAATCAAGATAAATTAATAATAATAATAATAATAATACTCATTAGATATAAATCTGTCATTGGAAATTATAAATTCTGACATATCTGACGTATATCAACCCCCTGACAACCGTTTTTAATTAAATCGCACTTGACCTGGAGAACATATCGAACAGCGTCGTTGTATGATTGCGAGGAGGCAATGGTAACATAACCTTAAATTACAGTGATATGGTTTTTAATTACATATACTAATGTCCAATTGTCCTTGTTAATTATACTTCTTTCGTGTTTATTCAGTTTCTAACATTACTTTTTACTCTAATAGCACGCAATCAACTTAATCAGAAGTGTTGTTCCAATGGGGATCTCAACATGTTAGTGTCATAATCTTCATATTATACGAGCAAACAATATATTCTATTTATACACGATAATGTACTAGATTATGAAACTTTACCTCTCGCTATTTCGCTAATTTTTAAGTGTCAATGAACTCATTAAAGCATTAAGTATCGAACACACGTAAACGTTGTAAAAGAGAAGATCAAAAGTTTTCTTGTGCTAGGTAACATGATTGATGTTTTCGACAGATCGCAATAAACCTCAGAGACGAGTTGTTAATGTAATCTGACGTTGCATGGTGCAACAATATTGTGAATAAACCTAATTATTAGAGGGGCAACGTTCACACATTGTACGTGCTTATGTGTTTACACTCTGACAAGAATGCGAACGAAGTTAATCTAAATTACATGTAAATTCCTATGCACGCTTTATTGGAAAATTAATAAATTAAATGATGTTATCGTTCAGTTTTCTTATGAAAATGTGTACAAGTTATTAAACATATTTCTTCACTACCATTCATAGCTAGCTAGTACAGCCTGTGTGTTATTTATAGGTAATACACGCATTAAGAAATAGTAGTTTCATTAACCCATTTACGATACTTTTATGTATCAAATGTAAAAATCAAAATTTAATCATGTTGGCGATCTGCCGATTTCTGATACAGTTGTGCAAGTATTATCACGCCGGAGAAAAAACATTAATCATTACGTAGAGGCTTCATTGATGAAAATAGTAAACTAATAGGATGTTCCAACTGTGTAGCTTCCATCAGAAGATCCTTGATTTATCAGAGACAAACATCCAACCAATGCCCACCTATGCGATAAATGACACACGAGTAAAAAAATAGAAAGATGATAACGCGGAATTGTGTAAATATTAAAGAGCTTTACATATAGGTGTCCTACAAAAAAATTCAAGTTAATAGAGCCTTTATCTACTGGAAAATTTTAGTGAGCGATACGTCAAATTACATGGTCGTAAATAAAATGTCTTCTAGTCCTACAAAATTCGAAGAACCTGTAACCAATTTTTTTTTTAATTAGACCAAGACTTTTTAATTTTCAAAAAAATATTGTTCTTCTTAAAAGCCTCATATGTTCGTAGGTTATCTACCAATCTCCGAATTTTTTTCCGGCTTGGGTGATTTTTATTCGGATATCGTTGTTGATACACTCTCTGCTTGATAATTATTTTCACCGCACTCAAAATAAACTCGAAGCATATCTAAATGTTCTTCATTTTCCATTTTAAACTTTTTGATAAACTATGATTTCAATTTGACAGATTGTGCGGTTGTCACTACCATTTTTTGTTTCCAAGGAAAACTGGATGTCATTAATTGTTTCGGCACTAATGTGATTTTGCCAAAATCTTGCGCTTACGTTTGTACGCGCATAGCATAGGTCTTATTGTTATAGAAACGAGAGTTTCTGAAGGCAATTTGCATAAATGGCCGATATCATTTTTGCCTAACACATCTAAACAATTTTTTTATCTTTTTTTTGAAGTCTTATGATGTAAAGGCATACTTCTTATAAATTTAATTGTCGTTTTCAGAAGGGAAAACTCTAATAGAATCACTCAAAAAAATTACGTAGTCTAATTTGAAAAAAAAGCTGGATAAGGGCTTCAGATTCCGTAACGCATTTGATTGCCGCATTTATTTATTCTATTTACAACGATTTAGTTTGACGTAAAGCTCATTAAAATCTTCCAGCAAATAAAGGGGCTATGAACCCGAATTGCTTTTGTGAAATATCTGCATAAATTTCCTTCCTAAAAATGTGTAGATCTTGGGTAATGTGGTTACAGTTTCTTTAATCTAATTCTGTTTCTGAATGTTTTAATGATATTTCGAATTTGTTTTCCATAAATGCGTTTTCGTGTGTCTGTATATATAATATATATCATATAATTTCCGCAGAGTAGCACAAACCAAAATAAACTGTAAAAATACAAATTTCAATTAAGACTGTTCTTATGCTCGGATTGACTACCACTTTGCAAGCGTTTGGAAGAAAAGTAAAGTGCATTCAAATTTGTCAATTTTTAGTTTTAGTTGGCCTTAGTATATTGTGTAAAGATCTATATCATGCAAAGCCAAGTTCGGCTTTAAGCCAAAAAGAGGACTCTTCCTCGTGAAAAAATGTAAAACATTGAAACAGAGGAACAGCTTGAAGAAGTTGTCCGTTTAACGTGTAAGGTTTTTGGAAATGAAAATTTAATAGAGCAATTCAGTAATGAAACTGAAGTAGATCGAAAATATTCTCACGCAGGTAACTATGATGTTGAAGGAAATGACAGCGATGTGACTCTTCTCTATGGTCAAAGTTGTATGAACAACTGACAGACATGTATTAAACAATAATCAATAAAAAATGCTGATACAAAAATATTAGACGATACAAAAAATATTTGGCACATTCTATTTGTTGAAGCAAGCAAGACTGTAATGACCAGTGATGATATTTTCAGTTTGCAAACGATAAGAGTAAAAGTGTTGCTTCCTGTCCGAATTTTGAATTTTTTTTTATACAAAAGGTATTGAAAATTAAGTTCTAAATACTTTTATACTCGTAACGTACCTCTCTAAAAAGCATGACTTGCGAAATATTCGGAAGAAACTGACTTTCGATAAGAGTAAAAGACTTACTTCCGGTAGGAATTACGAAAAACTTTTTTAATAAAATTCTTTTTAAATTTACTTTTGAGTATGTATGAATTTTTTACAAATTTGTTTAAACTTATTAGTAGTTGACGAATAATTGGCAAAATTCGATTTTTTCACTGAAGTAAACTACTACTATCGGGTCTGCCGATTTTACTGAAAATCTAATCAGATCTCAGGAGGGAGATTATATTCGTAAATATAAAATTTGGAATTGTTACCTATAGTACACAGAGAGAGAGAGAGAGGGAGAGAGTGAGAGAGAGAGAGAGAGAGAGAGAGATTTTTTAAAAACCATTGTTTCGGTATCAGGGGACTTCAAAACGTGGACATCTGCAAAAATCTCAAAGTGGAATATTTTCATCATCACAATTCTTCCTTATACTACGTATAAGAAAGGACCGTAGTATGCAGCAATTGAATGTCCTCTCAGGTTACCTAAGACACTCTCGAGATAGTACAAAATTTAATAGTGATTTAAAAGAATACCTAGTTGACAAGACTTTTTAGAGTGTTGAAGTGTTTATAACTGGGATGTAGCGGCACATTGCTATTCACTTTTAATGTGTTGTATTTTGTTTTTATTTGGATGTTGTTTTTATTAGAATACAATAGAATTAGGACTTGGTCTTTTGTATATTATAATGATTTAAATTGTCAACATTTATAAGTATAAAATCAAAATTAACTTCTCAAGAAAATTAATTTATGTTATACAAATAAAAGTTCATTCATATATAAAATAGAAAATTTTTATTAGAATAGTAATGAAATGTATAAAATGTTAGATAGGAATTAATTTATTGTAATCTCATTCTTATTGAAAGATTTTAAAATGTCACAATATAACTAATATTGTCAAGACATAAGATAGGCAACTTAAATTACTATACAAGAAAATGTCATTATCATGAAAAATCAAATACGTATAAGGAAACTAAGTAAAACTATCCTAGTTACTGATAAACAAGGAGATGATTTGTGAATTTTGACATGAATGATAAAGAATTATGTAATTAAACGAGATTTTTGGAGTAAAGAAGAATTTATATAGAAAATTTGGTATAAAAGTAATAAATACTCCAGGATAGATGTATTTTATGAAGAGAACCAGTCCTAGACGGAAACAGAAAATCGTAAAGTAAAATTATAAACATTTAAAAGAAAATTATTTCATAATTGTTAATATCAACTATTGAAGTAAAATCTTTATAAGATAAAGACAATAATAGAATTGGTCTTTTATTTATTGTAAAAAAATGATTCTATTTTATATTACATCATCTGAATAGTCATATTTATATTATTGAATTAATAATTTTCATTAAGAAGGCGAATTTAATTTTGAAATTGAATTTATTGTTTATGTGTTAAAACGAGTTTTTTCCATCATTAGTTAACTTATTTGTCAATATACATTATATTGTGTTTAAAAAAATATTATTTTGAAATAAATATCAAAATAACTTTTACAAAAGAATTCAAACCTGAGATTATTATTTATTTTTCATACTCGATTATAATTTCTACCGATTGAGCTTAGCTAGAAAGACAATAGTATAGTAATATGCTTGACAATGTCAGCATCTTGTACGGGTCTATTATTATTATTGTTGTTGTTGTTATTACCATTGCGAATTTTAACAATCATCGATGTAAGTGAGAACCATATTGACATTTTAAAAAATATTGCATGTCAACATCTACCGATAAATGTTCACAATAAAGTGATTTCGGTCATTCTAATAAAAAAAAAATTATTTAAAATACGTGTGAATAATGACATAATTATTGGATAATTTATACAATTAATGAACACCTCTCAGAAGTGCAAATGTATTCCTATAGGTATACATACAAATAGCTGCTTGAATCCTTAATTCGAATTTGTATTCCCTGTGAATGTGAAAAATTGTATCAAAATAGAAAATTTCCCAGTATGAGAATATACGCCCGACGTCACGTGCACTTAATTAATTTATCTATTCAAATGCAAACCAATTAAGAAGCCATCCACCAGTTAAGACGAAATTATCAATTAATTCCACTTCGATAAATATTTATTCTTTATTGAGACATGTTTTAATTTCAGCATCCATTCCATTTACTAACAAGAAGTTTTCATCAACTACTGAATCAAACGGATGACTCATTCAGTTTCTCATACCAGACCGAGTTACTATAGTTCGCGGCAAATGTGAATGTATTCCATATGTATTATGCACATACAACAATGTATGTGAATGTCTGGTACGAATTAAAGCAACAACCGTACTGTACTGGTGATGATGTTTTGTTTCCATATCGTCCGTGTCAAATGTTATGTCACACCAAACGAGACGCGTTCTTGTTAATATTAAAGAAGTTAATCTTAATAACATGAGGCTGCTAGAGACACAAGACATACGTAAATTTGCGTGCGACTGTGAACGATTTATGTTACCGCTGGGAACGTAAAAGGATTAAATCAGTTTCTTGGAATCAATTGACAGTCTGCAAGGGTGAGCTACAATGCAAGTTATGTTACGTAATCGTTCATTAATAAATTACGAACCTTCTGTTTTCGAATAACTTAAGGCTGATTTATAAATTTATTACTATTTCACGACTTAATATAATTTATAACAACACAAATTCTAAATAATAATAATAATATCTTTATTAATAAAGGCGAAGTATAGCCTAAGCTATTTACACTTGACCTTACTACTCTAGTAACAATCAATACATACCAAAGAAACAAAAACATACACACGTATGAACATATAATATTACTTACTTATACAGAAACTGAGCCTTGGCTGAAAATCAGAAGCAGAAATCCGCAGCATTAGTTGCTAAATAGAGATCGCTTATAAACTGGTGCAAATGCAGTAGTAGGTGACGGAAATAATTACTAAATTTTTTGAAGGTAATTGAAGCACTGTAAGAGAATGAACGCTTAATAGTATATTATGCAATGAGCATTTAATGATAGCTATTCAGACACGAGTAAGAAAATTACAATACGAGGCGAAGCCGAGTATTGTAATGAATACGAGTGTCTTAATAGCCATTAAATGCGAGTTGCATACACTATTTTTTCTACGACCCCATAATAAAACATTATTTTTTGAACATTCCATTTCATAAATTGAGGTTAAAATTTTCCATGCACCTTTGCGAATTTAGCTGGTAATAAATTGTTCCTGGTTACTAAGGCTTATTCCATAACTTCTGGTGGACTCAAATTTTACATTTCACTGTCATTATCCCTCATTTTTACAGTTTATATTTTCAAAAAAGCACAAATTTTAAGTACTTACTTAAATTGCAGAGAACTGTCACATTTATTTAATTTGTATATCTGTCAGATATGCAGTCGCCATATTGAATATTGTTTGAATATTGAAATGTCGCATTCCTATTGGATATAAACTTGTATCGTAATGAAAAATCTGTATTCCTATTGGATATAAACTTGTATCATAATGAAAATCTGTGTCGTAATGGATATCATTAAAGTACAGGTTCGGCATATCTAATAATACAATTAAAGTATGGGAGTAGAAAAACATTTTTGTGTGATGGCTTGGAACAACAAAATGGTACCGATAGCTAGCATTAATTTTATGCAATTCATAATGCTTCATCAATTTCAAAGACAAGTAAGCTGGAGAGTACACATGAACGGCATAATGGGGTCTGCAATGATTCTCCTTATTTAGCCACACAATTAGCTGTAGTTTATCAGATATGTGGTCCCGGAACGGAATATCAACCTCAAACAACTCTTCCGAACTTTTTGAATGTGATAACTGTCGAGGGAATCATGACAGGGACCATATACAACAGCACAGTAGTTGATAGTGAGATATTACTAAAGTGTCAATCAGAAGTTTTCTTAAATTAAAATCAAGACAGTGCTTGTTGGAGTAAAGGCTTTTAAAGAGGAATATGCCTTTTTGAAAAGATGATTAATATGGTGTTTAAATTTCAAATAAGTATCAAAATAGAGTCCCAAATACCTAGATGGTGTTCGTGACGAACAATATCATTAAGAGCTTTTGAAAAAGCAAGGGACTTTTTGTTACCGAAAACTATCAATGAAGATTTAGAAGGGTTGATGCAAGTTATGTTTTATTAGATAATAGTACATATCAGTCTTTCCAAATCCTCATTAATTAAGCGATACTCCTCCATAACAGTGGCTGATGAGAAAGTTCTGTAAATTTGAGTATTATCTGCATAGAACATACAATGACAGTTATGAATTTGTTTTGCAAAATCAGCCGTATACAATATGGTCCCCAAACATTGCCCTGAGGGATGCCTCTACGCACAGCAGATTCTGAGAGGTCAATTATAACTCTCTGTCTGGGATCAGACAGATATGAAGAGAAAAAAATTAAGGTAACTGCATCAAAGCCATAATATTCCAATTTAGGTACCATAAGTTGATGATTAATTGTATCAAACGCCTTCGTAAAATCCAACAGCACCAATACATTCCCAAAACCCTGATACCAAGACACAAGGACATCATCACTTTGATAAATCCTTTGCGAAATCCAGACTGGACAGCAGGGATAATGCCATAAGCTACAGTATAATAATATGCCATTACCTGCTTGTGAAAGATTTTCTTCAAAATCTTAGATAAAACCTACAGTATAGTAATAGCTCTCTTATTTTAAATAGAACATCGCACATTTTTGTGTTCGCTCATTTCCAATACTATCACAGGTGATTAATTATTCTACTGAGAAAAGTAGTTACTAGATATTAAAAAGGTGGTGAATCGTCTAGATCATTATCCGCCTGTAAGTTTGTTAACAATTTTGTCTAAAATTTAGAAAAGCAGTCTGAATAAAACATTATGAATTATTACAGCTTCAATTTACTTTAGGTTTTTCAAATTAACATGCTATTCTTGAAACTTGGTCATAAACCTTGGACATATCCAAGGTTTGTGACCTCACCAATCACAATAAGTTATTATAAAAACTAGAACAATACGGTATTAGACAAATTCCAAGCAGATGGTGCCAATTGAAACTGGAAGTTCTCAGTGCATTTATATTTATGTCAATACATTGAGAACTTCCATTGCAAATGTGGTGTACCCAAACGGAGAATTCTAAAATACATCAGAATCATATTATATATCAGAAAGTTACACCACTCCATAACCACAGTTAAATCTAAGCATCCGCCACTAATATGACTGTTGTTCTTATTTTCTCATACGTAGTGAAAGGAAGTATTGTGATGACGAAAATATTCCAGCTCGAGATTTTTGCATATGTCCACGTTTTGAAAAGACTGAAAAGACTTAACATATTTCGTTTCTCTTTCTTTATTTACCTTATGTTACTTTGGCTAATAACTTGCGTGTTACAATAGTTTAAAATTCCAAGATCACACATTTGATGGTGCCAAGGGAGAATTAAAACGCCTTTTAAAAATTTAGAGTACATTAATGGATAAAACGCTGTAATTGCGACAAATAGTGTATTGTCAGTTTTAGTCAGTGAGTCCAAATAAAACCCACCCTTTTAGGCGTCACTTGTTTCAGATCCATTTTCCCTCAAGCACAAAATCCGTCAACTTTGTCAAATTTAATCCTACCTACCTTTTATTCAATATGGATCAGCCTGTATTGGCAGGTAAATAAATATATTAACAAGACATATTTTGCATACAGCTTTGACAATGTAATTATGTATTATAAATTTTATTCAAAAGTATTATATTAGCATTCAAAATTAAAAACAACAGAAATAGGGTTTCATTATAATATATTATATTATTATTATTTATATTATATTATCTATTGTATATAAATATTAAATAAAATTTAATCATAATAAGGATTTAGAATATTTGAAAGGTATTTTAAATTCAATAAAGATATATAAATATAACCTCGGCGCACAAATAATATATAGAGTGTTTCGGAATTGCACGGCACTATTGTAGGTACTTCTTCTCCAACATAAAATAAACAAAAAAGTCCATATAAACATATATCGCAAATTAATTTATTACTAAGATATTGGAGCATAAAGATATTTATTTAACAATACAACATCCAAAAGAACTGTTTAAAGTGGCCACCGTTTTGTTGAATGCAGCATTCAGCACGACAAATTCATTCTTCATTGGCACTTCGTATAGCCTCAAGATGATCCTTGATAGTTGCTGAGGCTTCCACGATGCAATTACTAAACTACCGATATAACGGCGTTAGATCGGGAGATCGGAATTCATCAGAGTTTAGTAATCGCATCGTAAAAGCCGCAGCAACTATCAAGAATCATCCTGATGCTATACGATGTCCTAAGGAAGCATGAATTTGTCGTGCTGAATGCTGCATTCAACAAAGGAGCATCAGATCTATTTCGCATTTTTAGGGGGCATGTATATTTTTTGCATCAAAGGCTATTCTTCTGTATGTCCGACAGAGTCAGGTACATAAGCAATATGTTGCTGCTTTATTTGAAGTAGAAATTAAAATAGCAACCTAGATTTTGTTAAGGCTGTATTACACTTACCAAGTTCTTAACCAAGTTGTTGACCAAGAACTTGATCAAGTTAAAATTGACGTCCTGTATTGCACTTGTCAATTCGACTTGATCACTTCCTTGGCCAAGAACTTGGTGGCTTAGAACATGTTCTATTTTTCTTCTCAGCTTGATCAAGTTTATAGTGATTTCCAGTAATCTTTATGTTATAAAGTTTTTTGCCAACTGTGTAAAATGTAAACACAAATTCCATTTTAGAATACTGTTCAAAATGACATGTTAATTTGATACTTCTTGATAGAATTGTATGCGTAAATTATTTATTTTCTTTTGTATCTCTTGTGCAGTTATTTTTACATTTAATATCAAACACAAATCATCGGTAACTTTATTAATTCTTTTATTTCGTACTTTTGTACTATTGGTACAGCTAATTCACCTGAAAACTTGGTCAAGAAATTGATAAGTGTAAACAGCCAAGGTCAACAATAACTTGATCAAGAACTTGCCGATAATTTCTTGGACAATAACTTGGTCAAGAACTTGATAAGTGTAATACAGCCTTTAAATTTAACTACAATTCGTGAGAGAGCGCCCCGAATATAGTAACAAAACGTATAGTAGCGTCCTTCATTATGGTGCCTTGTCTCCAAACTAACGCCGAACAGCTAGCGGTCGTCTTCAAAATATGTTGCCAGTAATAGTCATTACATCGGCTATCTGTAATCTCCCTTATCTGTGATAAAACTCAAAGTCAGGCATAAAATACTATCAAAGAAGGAAAAAAAGAAACCTGTAATTTAAGGTAACATCGGCAACGCAATAAAACAAGTTATAGATGGCGTCAACAGTTACAAAACTACAATAAGTAAAATTTAGATTTAAAACAACCCAATAAATATAGGTTTCATATACAGGACCATCCAAAAGTAAAGAACGGCCTAGAGCACAAAAAATTTAAAACTAACCAACGCTACCGTTGCGCCAAACACGTAATTAAATCAAATACACATGACCCAAGGCGAAATGAAATTTAAATTATAACTCGAACATATTTTATATTATTATGTGAGAATAGAGTCTGATTTACGATGTGATACATTGGTTTACTTTGTTATAAGAGAATTAGATATTGAAAATTAAAGCAATAATAAAATCAATTTTCATTATAAAGGCTCCACATAAAGTTAATAACATGATTTATTTCTTTTTATTTTCATATTTAAGGATAAATAGTAATGCATTTTAGTTACATAGCAAAGGAGTTTATATATATTTCCCTATATACTGAATATTTATACAATGTTGGGCTAAGTCGAGCGGTTTCCGAGAAAAGAACTTATGCAAACCTTTGCGTGTTCACTGTACACAAGTTAACCATCTGCAATTTGAGTATGTATGAAAAAGAACTTGTTCACAAATTCTTCGGTGTCAGTGTATAATTATGATAATGCATTTGGTCTTAGCTGGTACATATTCGCCACGCCGAATTGTCTACGCTCGCCAAAGTGCATTGGCATCTGATGCGATGGAAGTCGACGGCTCTTACAACGACGTCGGAGTTCTTCACCAAATAAACCATGAGCTAAAATATATACCAGAAATATTATTGCAACCGGGCGTATCCCATTAAGCCATGTGCATATCATCTGGCCGAAATGCATCTACTACTACACACATGTTACGTATATACATACATATATTACATATGCACATAACATAAATGCCAATTATAAGACAATGTTGGCGAAGAAAGAAAAAAGGCACCGGTTTAAAGAAGCCTCGTTGCCAGCGAGATAAAGAAATAGGAAGAGGAATTTTGTCACGCATATGATGTGCGAATAAAAAAATATTTTTTAACAAAAAGTCAGGATTTTGTTTCGTTTTGATAGTCTAATTACATTTTGATCCATCAGAGATGCGTTCAGAAAAGGAAAGAATGTTATCCAAGTGTCATTCCAATTTCACACTTGCCGTTCAGAAATGATTGGTGCGACGCTCGGAGTGTTCCTTCCATCACCCACCTATTTGTGATGGTTAATAGCGGGCGATTCATAGGCATTCGGGCCGGGGTATTTAAAGCGCGGTTCTGAGTGTTTTTTAAGGTTATAATTATCATCGTCATGTTATTTCACATCATATGGTCATATGTGTGTTTCTTGGAGTTGAACAGCTTGTTTTTGGGCAATTTTAATTTGATCCAAAATTTTTTTTTGATAATAATCCATTGTTCTAATTAGTTTACTTATTTCTTTGATGACTTTATTTTTTCATACAAAACCTCTAACTCTGCAATGCTTAGCTTTGACCTTTGACTTTTGCCACAAACTAACTCGACTCACTCTACGGCGTTCAGAATTGTAAAGCGCTCCAAGTTTACCAAGTAGATGACGTCATAAAATGTGACCTGGCCATGCCCAGTATCCTATCCAACATTTCTGAACGCACCCCAGCGGTCTAAGTGGTGTGACATTGGGGAAGGGCGAGAAACATTCTTACAATGTATACCCATGCTCACTTTTTATTTAATCTACATTTGGATGTGATGACGTGTTATCTATTAGAGGTAGCTTTTATCAGGAGACCTAAATCCTTTAGAAACCTTTTAACCTTTAAGTTAAAAAAAATAACTTACGTTTAAGATCTGGGAAATAAAAAAATAAATTATCTGAACGTTTGAAAATGCTAGAAGTCATCCAAACTGATTTTGAATGTTCATAGTCCACAGGACATTTGAAATTTTTAAATGACTGTAGTTTCTCAGCTTTATGAGACACAGTACCATTAGTGCATGCCTAAAAAATTATTTGTTTTTCTGGTTTTTTACTAGCGGCAGTTTCTTTCTTCCGCCGAGACAAATGTTTTGCCTGGTAACAATTCCCAAATAAAGACCTGTCTCATCGACATTGTAGAGTTGCTCCAATTTAATATCAGGTTCCTGTATTTTATTTCTTAACTGAATTTTAAACGTATCCACGGGCGCTGGTTGAGGGGCAATTCTGATTTGGTGAAAGGCATATCTTCTAAAGTTACACCTTAGCCAAAAACATTACGTTTAACACTCTTTTCTGCCTTTCTACAGATTTCTACTGAAGATGGCAACTTAGTTGCCCAAATACGTATACAGTGCGTTCAAGATGAAAGGAATAAATTCGTTTAAAATTCAGGTTATTATTTTGCAGAAAAACGCTCGGACAGGACGATTAGTATTTTTAGTTGTGAATTTTTTTACATAAGAAAATTATATATAGACAGAAGAAAATATTCAGCATACACTTTTGAATTGTATAGTAAATTTTCAACACTTTTTATGTAACATTTTTTTTCGGAATAATGACGTTTGAAATATGAAATTAAAATACACACAAGTAATGAAATAAAATGTTTAAATTGAACAAAGACACCATGAACATTTTTTTAAAAGCCAACAAAAACTGGTATTACAAATTTTATCTTCAACAAAAAACTTCTCTTCAAATTAATGATTTTCATTTCTTGACCACTAGACCATTTTCAAGTTTTTATTTTTGTGGCAATAAAAATCAAATCATCACCGGCTTTTAGTTTGTCAGTGTCATTTTGTTAGTTTTACGTTTCATTTTAAAAATGCATTTATCTGAGAAAGAACGTATTGAAGTACTCAACAAGAAGTGTGCAATTTATTTAATGCAATTCATCCTAATCGACCTCCAATTACTAGATCTACTGTCAGCAAAAACAATCCGTCGACTACAAAAATATATTTAAGTAAACGGACAACATATTGAACATTTATAAAGGACCTGTTATTATTTCTTTTGTATGTTTTATTATTTAGGGTTCATGTATTTTTTTTTAATTTATCACATTTCAAACGCTATTATTGGAATAATATACAGGGTGTTCCATTAAAAAAGAAGAATGATTGCTGCATATGTTCTTCTTTAGACACCTGTATATAATTTTCTTATGTCAAAAAATTCACAACTAAAAATACTAATCGACCTATCCGAGCGTTTTATTGCAAAATAATTACGGGAATTTTAAAAAAAATTGTTCCCTTCATCATGAACGCACTGTATAGGTTTTTTTAATATCTTTTTGGCAATTTTCCTTTTGCATTTTGTTTCAGTTTTTGAGCCACAGTCTCCACCCATTATTGGATATTTGGTATTATGCTGGCGGTTAATTTTTTTTATAAAAGGTTTTATAGTGAACAATAATTAATGAACAAGAACATTAATTACGTAATGTTGGCATGTTGGCTGTGAAAGAAAGTAAAAAAAAAAAAAACAAAAATTTGTCTTTAAAGTTTTTATTTAACAAAATAAATAAAGAATTAAAAGAAAATTACGATAAAAAATTAAAGCAATTTCAATTTAAAACAGGTAGAATTATGGGAATTGTAAATAAACAGGGATTATTTACAAGTCGTTTCAAATGTAATGATTTAAGTTAAATGAAAATGATATCAAACGATAACTGATCTACTTGCTTATGTATGAATCCGCACAGATTCACAGATGCATCGGTCGGGCGCTGAGAGTCACGAAGATATCGCGAAACTATTAGGGGTAGTGAGATGCTAAGTGGGAGACGTAGGAGTAGTGGTGCGAGAGCGAGTCAAGAAGCTGGGGCCTTTTAAAGAATCCTGAGGAATAGAGAAGTTGGCGGTCAATTTCTTGACCAATAGAAAAAAAATCGCGGCAAAAACATAGAAATACTAAACATGAAAACGTAAATGAGATATCAAAAATTGATGTTTGTGTATATGAAATACGTATCTTATCGTAGGTAATTGATAACCCAAAGGAAAAACAATTTCTCCTTGCAAAAATACACACGGTCAAAGTTAGCGTTGTGCGAGCGAAGTTTTTAAAATAATTTGAAATATTTAAAAATAATTTCAATACGTTAATGCAAATTATAAAAATTTATTCTTTTAGATTTCTCTAAATTTATCAGAAACATTTATAATAATGACTGCTGTACATATATATAATATATAGATATATATTGTAGTGAATAAATAAAACATTTAATTCATGTACTTTATTGTTGTCTGAAACCAGTAAAGGAGAAGGTTTTAAATTAAGTTTGCACACATTAAAAAGAGTATTTCCTTTAGTAAGTATACAGGTTATGTTGGTATCTCATATAAATGCGTAGCTTAAACGGATAGTTAGCTTTTCTTGTTTGGTATGTGGATATAAAATCTTGTTGTCTGTCTTTATATGTCCTGGATTTCAACATTCATCTTTGTATTAAAGTACTGGAACTCTAAAAATAAAAACAAATAGAATAGTATATATATGTTTACGTCAAAAAAATAAATGATAACTCATCTTTGTATATGTATATGAGTGCCATCTCATGTTGGATAGTTTGTAACAGAATTCATGCCAAATAAGGTAGTAGTAAAAATAGTTAAAAAAATGTAAATAAATAGGATTATTTTCATATTATATTAAAAATTGTAGAGATTTTTCAAGTATGCATTGGAAAAAGAGAAACAAAGGAAGGGAGAAAGATGCTACCAAAAATATAGAAGGAAGCAGAATTTTGATACATAAGAAATTTATATTTTATCATAAATAAATAAACAAATATATAAGTCCCTTAGTGAATAATAAACCAGAAGTATCAGTGCCATACTCTGAAAGTGAAATAAAAGGTATTCTCATCGTGGGAATTATACTTGAAGTTCCAGTTGTGAAATCTTCAGCGACCTCATCGTACTTCTTAAGATTTGGATGGAAAACTTGTCTTTTTGGGCCAATAAAAGGATAAACAGTATTCAGAAGCCACATCTATAAATATTCATTGGAATTTAGAACTAATTTTCCGAGCAAAGTTGCAAGGTAAAATAAAAATATACATGTATAAAATACTAAATATAACAGAAGCTTATGAGAAAGATAATTCTACATATTATATTAAGGCATACTTACATCCGTAGAAATGCCAGGAAACAGAAATATCTCCTTTCAAATAATATTTCAAATTTAATTTAGTAGAATGTTGACCGTTA
This sequence comes from Amphimallon solstitiale, assembly GCA_963170755.1. Classification (NCBI taxonomy): domain Eukaryota; kingdom Metazoa; phylum Arthropoda; class Insecta; order Coleoptera; family Scarabaeidae; genus Amphimallon; species Amphimallon solstitiale. The sequence continues at coordinate 176,377,692 of OY720676.1, forward strand.
TAGGGCTTATGAAGCCATGTTTGTTTTAAATTATCACTTTAAATAATTTAATTATGTAGTTATGTAGAATAGAATTTCTTAAAACGTTGAACTATATTACTTACTGACCTTAAGTAAGTTAAGTAAATATGACTATCGTTATTAATGTAATTATCAAATTTAACATGAAACAATGGGTAGTAATAATTCTTTAACGTATTAAGAAATGAAATTATATTTCAATATGATACCAATATACAATAATTAAAGTCTTGAAGCTTCAAGATAAGAATGTTTCCTATGTAAATTATGAGCATAGTGATTTTTATATTCCCAGGTTGTTTTTGTATCTGACATTCATTTCGAAAATAAATAACCTATAATATTTTGCATTTAAAAGTTTGAAGTTTAATTTTTAATAAATAAGTTAGGGTAATAATTATAGCAGAGATGATGTAATGTCTAAGATGGATCTATACTATCACTCAGAGTATGCCTATTAATCGAAATCGAACCCCCCCCACATTGAGATTATTTTAAAAGACATATGCTAAATTATTTATTGTTATAAAATAGCATAATATATATGTGTGTGTGTATGAGATAATTTGATGATCCAGTTCGTGGACAACCTCACAATAAAATTAAAACTGGAAAATACTCACCAGTATTATATCAAGATAATTCTTGGCACAAAAAAAAAAAGAATATGACATTTTTTACGATCGTAAACCACAAGCGCAATGACTTCGTGCACATTCTGTGTGGCTTCCTTCCACGGACAATGGCAATTAATATTTCATGGGAATTTCGTGAAATGTGAAGATGGGACCGGCTCTATTAATTATTGTGTGTGAAGTTCGGTCTTATTTCTCGCCAACTATTAAAATAACTTGACCTGGGCGTCGTTGAACTCGAACACCACAATTCGTCATGGACACACCAAATGTAATAAGAGATGTTTTTTCCAATTTAAAAAGAAATGGGTTAATGAGTGAGTTCAGAGCGAGTCCGTGACGGAAGAAATTAATTCATTAACATGAGTCTAACATTTATATCTGTCAGATCTGGGATCAGATACGTAAAGATTGTACTTGGTCATGGCGTATATAGGTACACAGCCGAGATGCTGTTAAATTAATCGCTTCTTGATGTCAGATTGGTGGTATTTTAAGGAACGTTCAAATGAGGCATTTATACTAAAATGTGGATGTTTTTATTGTTGAGAAGAGAAAGTCACTTTGATAACACTATTCCTGAATATTGTCCTTAACATAAATGACATGGTAGAATTGATTTAATGTGAAATTTCGAGAGTTATAACAAATGACTTGTGTCTTAAGACAAATTGGAAATTGGAAATTTTTCAAAATATTTCTTATACGTATTTTTCAATGCAAGAGTGTGTAAATAAACGGATTTTATTATGGAATGAACCTATGTGTGAGGTTACACAATTCGATACAATTAAAATGTTATTCGGTGGCGATACAATTAATGTAAAAGTTAAATATCAACAAGACGCTATAGTCAATCGTACACCAGTTATTGTTTTATCAAATAATAATATTTCTCCAAATGATATTACTTTCACTTGCAGAATGATTCGTTACAAATGGCAAAGTGCTCCATTTTTAAAACATTGTATAAAAAAACCAATTCCGATTGCTTTTTATCATTTATTACATCTTGTATACAAAGTGAGTCAAAAACATTTTTTTTTAATTTTATGAATTAACAATTACACGCTGTGCCTTTTCGATAAAAGCAAAAAAGAATATTAAGTTAAAAAATAGTATATTAAACTAATGTTTTTGTGGGGTTTAGGTAATAATCCTGTGAGATTAGCAATACATGTTGCATAAGTATGCAGAGATTCGTCCAGAACGTGTCATTAGCTCTTACCAGTTATTAGTCGGCTAGTACCTGCTACTGTTTCCTTAAAAAAATTAAGTTTACATATAGGAATGTAATAATTTGACCCCCGCTTGTGCGGTAATAATGCAATTTTTTTATTTTTTATTTGAAAGATCTACTAAACCCTAACAGTTAGGAATAGGGAATGGTTAATAAAAATGAAAGAATCGATAAATATCTATCAAAACATCATAAAAAATAAAGGGTGTTCCATTTAAGTTTTATGAAAAAAATTAAGGACCGAGTTTTGACTCACCCTGTATACAAGATATTTCTTTTTTATTAACTTTGCGAACCAGCGAAAATAGAAGACGTACCCAAAGCAAGTAACGTGCGAAAAAATCGTATAATTTTTTCCTTACCAAAACTAACCCTCCTAAAACACCTTAATTCAGACATAAAAATGGTCACATAACTTTTTAAACACACGAAATAGATCAGGCAAACCCTATATGAGGACGCTCGCAAAAGTAAGCATGTTTTAAATACGCAAAAAAGTATAACATTCCATTTAAAAAAATATAAGTTAAGTCTACAAATGCGTTATAAAACACCCTAATTTTAAAATATGAAGCTTACGAATAACTACACCTTTCCTTAATATTTGTTTTTATAACATTTATAATGTCAAACAAATCAGGCTTCCACAGACTAATGCGCTACCCTGTATATTTATCAAGAGTACAATAGTATTTATAGCTAGATTTGAAATATTTTTTTTATAAATGAAATTTTAAAATTCAGTCCGGAATTAACACTTTTACTCGTATCGAGTGACACTTTTTGCAAATATTTTATACTTACAGAACGATTTTGAATAATTTTTGTAAAAAATTCTCAAAATTCGAACTTCAAGTAACATTTACTCACAAGTTTATTTTTTTCAGAAGATAAAAGTATTTTAACATAATTTAGCACAATTTTTTTAAAATTTGAAACGCACTTACGTGTGTCGGGCACACCTAATCTAAGTTAAAAATTCATGGCACACTTAATTATCAAGACTTAACATAAACTTATGTTTTCTTAAATAGCAATCATAGTTGGCCATGACTTCATAAATATGCTTATTTTTTTTCTGATTTCATAGATATAAGATTGGGTATGGTAATATTTTTAAAATTTTCATTATACCGAGAGTAATTCAATTACTGTTAATTTTTGAGGAAATAATGAGCAAGTAAGCCTGGAAAAACTATTTTAATATGCGAATTGGTATTAAAATAATTTTTCAGGGCTTACCTGTTCATTATTTCTTTAAAAATTAACAATAATTGAATTACTCTCGTTATAATAAAAAATTTAAAAATATTAGGTAATATTACAATGACAAATGACGGATAATTAAATTCCGTTCAATAAGATAATCAATCGTTTGTAATCGATTGAAATCGAGAAATCGATTCGATTGATGCACTTAATATTGAATATTGTAACGAAATATGAAGAGGCAGACTGGGCGACGCTGAAAAAACAGGGTCGTAAATCACACACATCATCTCGGCGCGACTTATAAAAAACGAAATGTAAATAGCCATGTATCATCTCCACGCCGTACGGCTTGCATAGCGAAGAAGGACTAGAACGTTTCTCGTACATGTGGAGAAAAAGCGGGACTGTGCTCGTATGTTCTAGTAATCTTCGCATGTGTATATAAGGCGACTGGGTCACCGATGGAGGGATTCATTGCGGGATTCATTGCGGGTAAATTCGGAATTAAGAAGTAGCCGACGCGCGTAGAAATAAATATAAGAAATAAATATAAGTCGTACGGTAGAAATAAATATAGTGATAGCCGAAGAAAAGACATAAATACGGTGCAGTCTTTATTATAGTGCAATAAGAAAGAAATAAATAGTTCTTTAAGTGGTGTTATATAAATAGAAGTGTTACATAAATATACGGATACATTAGTAATAGAAATAAATAAATACAAGTGTTAAATTAAATTGTAGTAGTTTAAGTGTGATACGTTAGTTTTATGTTTTTATATTGTTATATAATTTTAAGTGTATAAATATACAGACTGTTTTAAATAAATAATTGCACGAGTTGTTTATTGGAACCCGAAAACGTTACAATATTATGTGTTCCTCTCGTGAAGAAGTCTATTTCCTATCCGTTAATTTATTTAGTTTTCAAATATGAGGAACAGTTAGTTAGATGCAGTTTCACTTATGAAGCATTATTATTTCGAATGCTCGCTTCCGCATATTTATGTATACGACGACAGTCAGATATAATAGATAGATAGGGAGGAAGAACCGAGAGGTCTTCTGACGACACGATCATCGTAAAACCACGACCGATAAACTCATAAATATTCCTAAACGGTAGGCAAATAAATGCATATAGGATGTAACAAATAAATTACGATTGACGCGCGACGTTATTATTCTTCTCGTGAAGAGAGGCGATTCGAATATGAAAATCGCAATTATGCGGTAACATTACTAGGGACCGCGAACTGCACTGCATGCTAATTTACACCGTGTTGCATATGTTGGTACATACATGATCCATTGTTGCTGTTCATCACTCTATATCTATTAATAGAAGCGCTAGAAATATGATGAGGTCATTAAACATTTTCGATGGTGTCCAGGGAAGAGATTCTTATATACTACGTGTTCGAAGATAGCCAGCTGAAACTTGAGGAATTGCTGATATTTTATTTTCTCTACGAGCGGACGGAAAATTGAATTTTCCACACACATTTTAGTGTGGAAAATTAATAATCCACACTAAATTATACATTATGGTGGTTGCGAAATGCTTTAGTTACAATATAATATAATATAGTTATAATATAAATAATTAGGTATTAGATTTTGACATGTAACTATTATTGTTAATAATATTTTACCTTATGTTTACTTTATCAATAATCTAATAAAAAAAATTTCTAAATAAGCATGTATACACAGTTAAAAATATCTCAACTTTTGATTAGTTCTGTTGACTTTTTTCACGCTCGTAGAAAAACTATTGTACCTAACACTTGCGGAAAATGTTTTTCCGCACTCGGCTGCTTTACCGAACTCCGTTACGCGTCGTTCGGTGAACGGCAGACTCGTGCGGAAGAATTCATTTTCCGCACTTGTTAGGTAAGTAGCTATTATCTACGATCATGTAAAAAGTGATAGCTTTTTGCATGATTTTTAGGGTAAAAAGTTAGCATTTATTGAACCCGTGCAATAAAAGTTTTTATTGCACGGGTTTTATTGCACAATTTTAACTAATAGAATAATAAGAAAAATATCAGTAAGATATTTTATTCATTTCTGTAAATATGTACATTTACTTTACAATTAGTACAATTTTTAATAAGAATTTGAGGAATCTCGTGACTTCTTGATGTAGAAGGAAGTATATCGGTAGTAGCATTGCTTGAGTTTGCTTCTTCAGCTGCACCTCTACCCAAAATTTGATTTGATATCGCGACCTCGTGTTGAACGGATTCTTCCACGTAAGATGCTGCCACCGTCTCAGCTGGACCTCTGCCCAAAATTTGATTTGATATCGCGACCTTATGTTAAACGGATTCTTCCACGTAAGATTCTGCCACCGTTGATGACTTCCAACCACCATGTCTTTTTAATTCTAGAACATCTGCTCCTGCATCTGCAAGTATGGTGGTAGATGACCGTCTAAAACTATGGCCAGTATACTCGTGCGGATTAAGCAACTTCAGATAACTAGCTATTTGGCTTGGTATTTTTCCAAAAGTATTAATACCTATAGGCTGAACAAAACACTTTCCATTATTGTAACTGACAAACAGTCGATTATGTGCTGTTGCTGGTGATCTTAGGCTGACGTATTTTCTGTATATTTCAACCATATTTTTCATATCTCTCGTTTCAGTGCCAATAATAAAACATCGAGGCTTATTGGTTTTAGATGTTGGAATTTTGACTATCAACATATTACCAACATCTTCCACATCATCTATGCTCATTTTATGAAACTCATCTCTTCTACAAGCACCCGCAATACCAAAAAGTGCTACAACCTAAAATTAAAAAGTGTCTAATTTTAGTCACTGACCACTCAAAGAAAATGTTGCATTAAAAGACCTTCATCACTAAAAATCTATTATCAGGTGTGTCATTTATAAATTTGAATATATCATTTTTACTGAATACTTTGGATTTCTTGGGACGATATCCTACAGATTGGCGCTTCATATAAGCGGTTAACTTCGAAAACTGCTTAAGATCGATGTCTTTTTCGGCTAATAGGAGGGATTTCACCATGGAATATTCCGACCATAGACTTGATGGCTTTATATCCTTAGCCCTTTTTGAAAAATAAGCAAGGAACACATTTTCCGTAAGATTCTCCACTTTCATTGAAATACACCAGGCGTTGAATCGTTTATATACCAATTCATACTGTTTTCTTGATTTTTCTGGTATTAGACTCGCTGTAGCCGTTTGTGCGATCTCTACAATTGTATCACTATGATCATTATCAATCATTTTATACTTTATATTTAACAGATTAAATTAATAATTTCAGAAGCAACAATGACATACTAATGAAGTTTGTTGATACCGTTGTTTCCTTAGTAATAGCAGGTAATAGAGTGACAGAATAACATCCAACATGACAGTCTACATGATAGCATAGGAGTACTTGAATAATACGATACCCGTCAAAGTGACATTTATTAAAAGATCGATATACTACAAGTATTCATAAAAATTGACTATTTCTGACCAAAATTGGCATGATCGTAGATAAAACGTTGTAAAATACAAGTGTAAAAAGTCTCTTTAGTGCACTCACGACTTTAAAAACACTCGCTACGCTCGTGTTTTTAACTACGTCGCTCGTGCACTAAAGAATGACTTTTTACACTTGTATCTTAAATAACTATTTTCTATTCCGGTGCTACAAAGTTCACTTTACGACACCCGTTTTGGTTGCATAAAGTATTACTTTATCGCACGCTAATTCAATTTTTTTGAAGTTGGTAACAAAAAAAAATGGAACCAAATCGTATTTAAATGTCAAAATATAAGTCTTTAATCTAACAAACATGTGTAAGACGTTGTACAGAGAGTAAAAAACACAGTTACGAACATTTTATTTACGCTAATTAACAATATAAATGGGATGATAAGTTTTTTGATGCTTCTATTGAAATTTACTTCCCATGTTGAATAGTACAACTGTTATCAACGTTTACTGTAACACTAGAAGATTCGTGTGCATTAATAGAGATTCCAGGCAAATTTTGAGAACACACTATGTTTTGTGTACATTCCTGTTGATTGATGATGAAGAATTCAAAGAGAAATTATGGAGAGTTCAAAGGATCGTATAGCAAGTAAAATATAATACTGTTGTACTAACATATATTTCTTTTCTTTAAGTTAATAGTAACATTAGTAACACTTTACTCACAGATTTAACTTGTACCATATTAAGTGCTAAATAGTTTAAGATGAGACTATTTAAAACTTAATATGGGACAAGTTTTATATAAAAAATCCGAAACGCACATACGTATGAGAGTCGTTTTAACAACATTCTTTGTCCATGTTTGGAAATATTGTACAATATAATAATATGTGACATACACTTTTTTCTTTTAATGCAATGTTGCCAGGTCTACGAAAATTCCTATAGATTTCTGGATATTGACGTGAATCTTGATCAGCTACAAATAAAACTTTTTGAAAAAATGCTCTATCTTGACTTTATGGAAATTACAGATAATTTATTTATATTTTTTATTAGCATCAACGTAAATTAAATTAATAAATTATGTAGAGTAAAGTCGGGGATTATGAAATAGACCCGGTAATATGGAATACCATGTGTTTGTCAAAACTACCAGCGCTATCTATTCTCATTTGTTATAATAACACTCGATAAAGTTCAAAATTGCTCCACAAGAGTACCTTAGTCTATGAACATTCACCATTTAGTGGTTGTAAGAGTTCAACTGATTTCGACGTTCTTAATATTTTTTGGTAAGTACACTAAAATTTTATTTTAAACACTTTCGAAAGTAATTTTGTTTAATGTTATTGGTTCATTAAGTAGACGAATGATGTAGGAATGCTTTAGTACAGAGATATTGCTCATTTGAACTACCTTTCATTTTGTTATCCGTTTTAACCTCTAAACTTATATGGGCGGGAATTATGAAATAGTATTCCATATTACCTGACTCTATAAATTAAAATCTTAAAATTGGATTTCTTTTGTAGAAATGCCTAAAGCGATCAAAAAGACCCAAGGAAAAACTAAAACCAGTTCGCCACAACGTAAAATGTGGGATGAGGAAAACATGAAAAAGGCAATAATAGCAGTTAGAAGCAAAAGAATGGGTTATTTAAAAGCATGTAAAACATTCAATGTGCCTCGTGCCACCCTTTACAGACTTTGTAAGAAGGATGGAACTGCTAGTGAGGTATGCCAAACGAAACTGGGGAGGAAACCAGTTTTGCCGGATCATTTGGAAAATGAATTAGTAAAGCATTGCCTAGCTATGGAGAAAATCTTTTGTGGATTAACTAGGCGGGATGTCCGTAATCTTGCGTTCCAGTTAGCAAGAAGAAATAACGTTCCACATCCTTTCTCATTACTGAAAAAATCTGCTGGTAAGGACTGGCTAAATCGTTTCAGATTAAAGGCATAAGGATGTGTTAAGCCTCAGAAAGCCGACGGGAACGTCGTTTGCACGAGCAGTGGGCTTTAACAAGCAAAACGTTAACGAGTTTTTTGATCTGTTAGAGACAGAAATAGCAAAAAAAAACTTTTCAGCTAATCAGATTTTCAACGTCGATGAAAGTGGTCTTAGCAATGTACAATCAAAATGCCCTGAGGTTTTTTCACAAAGGGGAAAACGACAAATCGGTGCACTAACATCTGCAGAGCGGGGCTCTCTGGTGACTTGTGTTTTGTGTATGAGTGCGAGTGGCAATTTTGTGCCCCCTTTGCTCATATTTCCTCGTAAAAATTCAAGTGAATTAATAAAGAAGGGAGCTCCACCAGGAAGTGTTTTTGCCTTCCATCCATCTGGGTGGATTCAGACAGATATATTTACGCAGTGGTTCAACCATTTTATAGAATATGTAAGACCAAGTACCGAAAACCCTGTGCTTTTGATTTTGGATGGCCATCATACCCACACTCGAAACTTGGATGTTATTGTCGCTGCAAGGCAAAATCACGTAACTTTGTTGTGCTTACCGCCTCACACAACGCACAAGATGCAGCCACTCGATAAATCTGTAATGGGAGCATTGAAAACCTATTACAATGAAGAAATTCGCCAATTTTTACGGCAAAATAATCGGCCACTATCTCATTTTGACATAAGTGAACTCTTTGGTGAAGCATATCTGAAAATACAAACTGGCGAAAGAGCAATCAATGGATTTCGACAAACAGGTCTGTTTCCAGTAAACAGAAATATTTTTACCGAAGAAGATTTCCTAGAGGAGGCACACAGAAATCCAGAAGTGCCTAGACGACTAGAGGAACAACCAGTTTTACCGAAAGACATAGTTCCTATTCCTGTTCTTAAAAAACGACGAGGCACAAGAGGTCGAAAATCGGGGACCGCCAAACTTTTGACTTCAACTCCAAACAAGGATGAACTGGAAGAGTCACTTACATCAAAAAATGAAAAAAACAAAGTTAAAAGAAACATTGGGTTTGAAGGAAATAGAAAACCAACCAATGACGCAAAACCTGGAACCAGCAAAATGGAAGATGACACCAAAGTAACTTTGAGTAGTGTGAGGAAAAAAACGAGAAAGCAACTGGTAGAAAAGGATGAATCGTCGGATGATTTAGATGAAGATATCCCAATCTTAGATGACTCTACTGATTATGAAGATTTCCCAAGCAACAACAATAACCCACAAGATGATGCAGAATGTCTTTTCTGTTCAGAACGTTTTACGACTGACTCGAGAGGAGAAATTTGGATACAGTGCCTAAGATGCGAACTTTGGGCTCATGAACTGTGCGTCGATTCCGAACAGGATTGTTATGTTTGCGATTTTTGTCGTTAGAATTTTTTATATCGAAAATAACAGTATTCCATATTCCCTCATACATCTATTCCATATTACCCGACCATTGTTCTCGGTGGAAAGAAATGCTTTTTTTCATTATTTGTAATATTTTTTGTTTATGTATATTATTTGTAACTTAGCCACAGTGGTCTCATATAATAAACCCTTTGGCGCTATCATTGATATTTTTTATTTATATTTTACTCAATACACTTCAAAATAATTAAATAAAATAAAAATGGTATTCCATAATCCCTACTTTACTCTATTAAATTTATTAGATACCTTTCCATATTCATATATGTAATTAGAGCTAAATCTAACTACCTCCCATTGCAACTCTCCTCAGCCGAAGAAAGCTCGAATGAGCAAATGGAAATCAAGTCCAAGCTTTTTTCTTTGATAGTTGCAGGATTAAAGACAAAGAATTTATGCCTCTAGGAGAATTGTCAACCAATTTTTTTATATAAAGGCCTCCTCGAAAGGCTCAGGATGCTCCACCATGACGAAGTGAAAAATTGATTCTTCTGATTTACCACCCAGCCTATTCATCCGATCACAGTCCGCGCAACTTTCGTCTCCTCCCAAGATTAGATTTCATTTGAAAGAACTTCATTTTGTTACTGTCGATAACATTCGAAGGAGTATAACCTAGGCCCTGACCATGATGCCAATTGAAACCTTCCAGCACTGCTATGAAGGCTCTGCAAATGTATAGCTGCGTAAGGTAAATGTTAAGGAAACTTCCTATTTTGAAAGTACCGTAAAATACAACTTAAATTTCAGTTCAAATACATATTTATTTAAATTCGGTGTGCACCGATATGTCGGGGTCGCTCGGTATCGAACATACGATAACATATAGCATATACATGTGAGCCGCTCGAGGAGCTATCGACCCCTATGTATGCGCAGATGCCAGACACTGCATTCCGTACATATACATAGGAGGTCTCGCATCGCTGTCGGTGTATAGTCGTGTAGCCGGGCCGGCAGGCAATGAACTCGGCCACTGAGACTGTATACGCCGGAAGCCAGCTCCGCATCAGTATTCTCACAATATCTAATAAAATTTGTGAGAAATACATTAAACATGATAATATAAATAAAAGCGAAAATATAAAATATACATTAAAAAATACAATAATACATAAAAATAAAGAAAAACAATCATTTATAAAAGCAAGAAACAAATAAAAATAAAATAAAAGAATAACATTACATTTTTTCCTCACTACTCTTACACAACACCTCGTGACTAAGTAGCAATAATTTCCTAAATCTAACACAACCATACAGATCGAGCTATCGTTACCTCTAATGTTTGTATAATATAAAATTTACTGTAAACACGAATAAAGTACTGCCGTGTATATGTATTCTGTATGATTTATTTTATTAAATATAATATCAAACGATATGAATTTATGATGAGATACCCGACTAGATTAGCATTAAATATACATAGTAAGCGTGTAAGATTTTGTTCGAGACTTACATGAATATTTATAGAACATAATTCATTAATGAAGAGTCCTTGAGCGTAACCAGAATGAAGAATCTGTTTACGATATATCGCGGTCGCATTTTAAATATTCATGAACTAGATTGCATCTAACACCGATTCTGCTATACAAGTTTCACATGCATCAGTATTAAATTTATTTTTATTATACTTTCGCTACTAGTATGATAATCAATCAATTTTGAGCATGGTTTTTTGTTGCTGTTATAACAAACATGATCTTGCACTTATTTATTGCCGTGAATTAGTTAGACAGTATGTCGCTTGTCTGTTGCAGTAAATGTTATAATTATCGTGTTTGGAATTATTGCGAAAGCTGTCGTTCAAGCGATTGCTGATATTGATGTCATTATTAGTGATATTTAATAAATCATTTAGTACTATTATTTCCTCTTTTATAAAATAATAGGTGATGGATTTAACATATGGCACAGTGGAGTAACAGTGAGACACTGCTGGCGTCTTAATTTGCGGAATTCATTTACAAAAATTACCACTTATATGCAGATTTATTGGAGAATCACGTCAGCACAAAATTTTTTACTGAACTAAAATACATTTTAGATAGGAGGTAATAATAAGACAGTCTGACCAAAAATGAAGTAACATTGCTGCAGAATGTCAATTGATTTTGGTTTTTTTCCTCATATTTACTATTAATACTCGATTGTATTTTGAATCGAAAGAAGAATGTGAAACTACAAAAACTTTTTTTTACTACTTATAAAATTATATCCGCTCGAATCCGCTGAAGTATTAGGACACATGGGAGTTTACAGATTTTAATCCCGTCATACCGAAAACTTGGTTTTTAAGAAAATTCCCCCTTTCTGTTTCTTTCTCTCTGTGTGGCCACGATCGCAATCAAACGGCTAAAGCTATCAATAACAAACTTTATATTTACGAGTATATCCTTTTTAAGATTTTATTAGATTTTTAGTAAAACTGGAAGACTGAAAGTAGTAGTTTCCTTGAGTGAAAAGATCAAGTAAGAAAGTCGTTGGTGCCACAACATTTTATTTTCTTATACGTAGTATAAGCTGGTATTGTGATGATGAAAATATTTGACCTCGATAGTTTCGCAGATCTCTCTCTCACTCTCTCACTCTCCCTCTCTCCCTCCCTCTCTCTCTCTCTCTCTCTCTCTCTCTCTCCCTCTCTCTCTCTCTCTCTCTGCGTGTGTGTGACAACGATAGCGGTTAAGCGGCTGAAGCGATCAATACTACACTTTATATTTGCTCGTATAATCTTCCTATTGACATTTATGTTGCATATGTACACCCATTGTTTTAATTACAATTTCTTAAGTCCAATTTTCTTGTTAATTGACATTTCTAAAAAAATACAAATGCACACCAAAATAAACTCTACAAAGTTTCGCAAAAGGTGTTTATTGCCTGATTTTGAATAATTTTGTTAAAAAAATTGAAAATTCTGACTGTAAGTAACACTTTTACTCTTACCTAATAACAGTTTTTTTGCAAATATTTGTCAAATCATGCATTCTGTAGAGATTTATTAAGAGACTTGAAGTAGTTAGAATCAAATTTTGAATAATTTTATATAATTTTTTTTTTCAAATTCCCACCTGAAGTAACACTTTTACTCACAGGCTTATGGTAAAAGTATTTAAAACTGAATTTAGAACAACTTTTGTATAAAGATTTCGAAACGTTCGGAGGTAGAAGAAAGTCGTGTGGTGCACACACCTCATTTTTACTTTCTTATACGTAGTATATTTATATTTGTTTTAGAAGCAAGTGAAACTTGTACTGTTTTATGTATGTCATTTTCAATGTATTTGTTCTTGCTTGTCAGTAACTCGAATAGTGTTCATTTAATCTTGTTCTGTGAAGTTCATTTGCTTATTGATTATATTTAAGTTGTGAAAAACATACAAGTATTTTTTTTATATTAATGAGTGTTTAACTTTATATAATTTTGAAACAAATATAATTTCAGAGCTTTGGCGTTTTATTGTAAATCCTATCCTCATGAAGATAATAAATATTATAGATATTTCGAAAATATTTTAATTTACTTGTCAAATATGACCTTAACCATTTCTATTGATTTGTAAAGAGGAAGAGCTTATATAGTTAATTTTATGTACTCAGGTATTGCTGATACTGAAAAAGTGGTTTCCGAACAATTTCTGTCTCTCCCTCTCTCACAACAGCGAACAAAAGACTAATGCTATCAACTCCAATGTTTATATTTGTGTGTAATCTCTCTTTTGAGATCTGATTAGATTTTCAGTAAAATCGGTAGGCCAGAAGTACTTTATTTCTTGAAAATATCTACTAAGTTTAGAAAGACTTCTAAAGAATAAATATTTAATCAAAAGTTAATTTGAGAAACCTTTTATAAAAAATGTTTTCGGAATTCCTACCGAAAATATTTAAGGCATGACTTTGAATAATTTTTTTAAAACAAAAATTCATAATTCGGACCGACATGATAGTAGCACTTTCACTGTTATTTAATAAGAGTTTTTTTTTCTTTTGCAAATATCTTGCAAATTATGCGATCTATACAAATTTATCAAGACTTCAAGAGAATTTTGAGCTTGATTTAGAACAATTTGTGTACTACAGAAATTTCAAAATTTTACTCACAGGTTTATTAAGAACATAAAAATATCTGGAAAAAGTTTTATATAAAAAAAAATACGTAACGCACATACATATAAGAAAAATGCAGGTATCTGTGTTACCTCTTTTGCTTTCACCGGTATCTACTTTTCAAAATAGTGTTTGTCATTTCGCCAATATTGCGCACAGACATCAATTCAATATTAAACAGGCGTCTGTGGAATTTGGGTTTGCATTATTAACTGAAGTTAATGACCATAGCTACATAAATTAACTGGGATGACCTGGATGTTATCAATTAAATGAAATACATTTTCAGAGTTCCATTCCTTCATAAAAAATTAAAAAAACTCATTTTTAGAATGGTTTAATACAAAATAATTACCCATATTAAAATGTTTTTTTGACTAACAATTTGGTGGAAATTTTACCACTGAGTAAATAAATTATTCAACATCACGTGACAGACCTCGTGAATTATATGACTCACTAATATTATTCTGGTAGCTACCCGATATATCCAAAATGTTATTATGATCTGTAACAAATATATAATGTACACCGTATAAGTACGTGCATTTCAAGTAACTTTCAAATGTAAAAATATATTTGCTTGACGGATATTATATATTATTATTGACCTCTTCATATTTGCAAACAAGAACAATAAGGGTTATAAAACATAACCTACAAAATCTTTATTTAAGCATTTGGTGACATTTCGACGTTACTAAGCGTAAATGTTCTGGAAGGTCGTCTAGTTGCTTCTACTAGTAGCTTCCGATATAGTAGCGTTTCGAGAAACCGCCAGAATTCCACCTTAGATAGTTCAATCTTTACAAATGATATTTCCACAAATCAATATTACGTGAAGAAATGACATTCTAAATATATTCATAATCTTAAACGAATTGAATCGAATCCATATAAGGATTTCCGTTAGAACCAGTCATTTAATAGAACCATTTTAATAATTCATTGAGTGCATGCATGATGCTCCTACTATATCTGTGTCTGAGCGTTTCTGTATCATGAACAATCGGATTCAGTCCACTCACGCCTGAGATATTACAACTCACAACGTTACACAAAAGGTAATTACTCATTGTTCCATCTTCTTTTACAGCACATACGACACCATCGTGACCGATTTAAAAGACAACAGGGGGCGCACCTTTATCTACCGGGTAGTTACGTGACATCAGACGGTGAGGACGAGCCAGACGCGGGTCCTTGGCTAGAATGGTCGTCGCCAAGCCAGTGCAGTAGAACGTGCGGAGGCGGTGCATCCACCCAGTACAGGCAATGTATGCCGGGGCATCGTTGTAGGGGACCTACGAGAAGGCATTTTTCGTGTAACACTCAGGTGAGCAATCATTTAACGTGGGCAGATGTTAGGTAGTTGTCTAAATAGTCATAGGAGATGGCTGTGTTGGTTATGTGTTTTGGGTGATGCATTCTGCTTTTTAGACTTTTAAATAAACCGTCATTCTTCGAAATAGACGTGAAAATAGGTCTGATAACTAGATTAATGCTGAAAAAGTCACACTTTAAAATAAATTTACTTAGAGAATAGTAAACGTAGTCAGAACTACACTCAACAAAAATGATAGACTAATTCGATTAAAAAGAGCATATGGAATCGCACCTCTCTAGTTTCTAGCCATTTTTTAGTCTGGCACCAAATTATTTGTCCACGTACAAATATTAACGGAGTAATAAAATATATATTGTAAAACAACAAATTATTTTCACCATTTTTTGGTTTCTTGTTTGGCACAGGAAGCTAAAAGAAACTTTTTATTTATGTTAATAGAATTTATTATTTTATTTTATCATAAAATACATGTACGCTACTCTCCTCCCTAATATTTATAACAAAGCAGTCATTATGTTTGTTATCCTATAAATGTACTTCAATATCAGATGCCAAATACTCAAACATTTGCGCAATTCTTATAGACTGCTGCGTGTGTCATCTTATTATGGGATCTATTAGTTATTTACGAACCAAGTGCGTGAAATCATATTTTGCCGTAGGCGAGCGCTTTATGGACACGAATTCGCGAAATGTTTCACGCACGAAGTTTGTACAATATTTTTTGTACGAGAACTATAATAATAATACATATTGTTAAATACGTTATCGTTTATGACACACTACTAATCTCTTGATATTAATTAAAAAAATTTGTGTTGGCAGTATTGATTATTTGAAGTGACATTTAATTTAAAATTATCAAATTCAAAAAATTCCGTACAAAATAAAAACCTCACCAACAACATGAATTCTGATAATGAAATGCAATGTACAGCGCCTGAAATTCGCGAAGCTGCCAATATTGCAGTGGATAATTTATTACCCATAAAATCAAAAAACGTATACAAAAACACTTATACTAAATTCGTAACTTGGGCTAGATCTAAAAATATACAAAAATATTCCGAAAATTGTTTATTAGTTTATTTTCAAAATTTACAATCAAATAAATCATTATGGTAATTATTCTACGTTAAAATCATGCTTAATAATATATGATAATACGGATATATCTAAATATGCAAAACTCATAGCGTATTTAAAACAGATAACGAAGCAACATCAGCCTAAAAAATCAGCAGTATTAACCGAAGAACAAATTACTAAATTTATTGTTGAAGCACCAAATTGTTTGTTCCTACTAATGAAGGTAAAGTCATTTCCGTATATTTAAATTCCATACAACACTATATGTATTTATAGGCTGTATTAATATTGGGTATTTCTGGAGCGTGTCGACGTGAAGAACTTTGCAAAATGTCATTGCGAGACATAGAATTTAAATCGAATTTAATTATCGTAACAATTCCAGAAACTAAAACAGGTATCAGCCGTACATTTGCAATCATTAAGCCCGAATGGATTGCATTAATTCGGCAATATGCAAATTTAAGACCGGACAGCCAGCAGCGATTCTTTTTAACATATAGCAATGGCAAGTGTGTTTGTTCACTTGTTGATCTTAATACAATTGGCAAAATTCCAATGCGAATAGCTGAGTACCTTCAGCTTGATAGCGCAAGTAACTTCACGGGTCACTGTTTCCGAAGGAGTTCAGCGACATTGTTGGCAAACCAAGGAGGTGACTTGCTTTCAATTAAAAGACATGGTGGATGGAAATCATCTACGGTTGCAGAAGGATATATCGAAAATTCTCTGCATAGTAGAATTCAATTGGCTAAAACAATGACCGCCTGCAACTTGTCCGACATCTGAAATACAAGATATATGTAATAATACAATCAACGTTACTCTACCTTCGCAATCAAGACCAATTCAAACAAACCAGTTAATCCCTAGGGTATCAATCTCTGGTTGTCAGAATTGCCCAATCAAAATTTTTAATAATTGCTCCGTTTCAATTTCTGAAAAGAATTAATAATGGTAATTTATATAATATTTGTTGCTGTTCTGACATTGAATTACATACCTTCCAAATATAACAATTTCTATTTCATTTCCTTTTATTTTCATAGAAAAACAACGAACTGGGTAGCATATTATTAAGGTTAGGCAATTATGATTTTAAAATGTCACTAAATTAATCAAGTTCTAGGAAGTACCAACTTTACTTTTACACACTCGTGTTTAAAGTGACTTTTTACGCACGCAAATCGAACCGTGAAATGACAGGTTTTGATAAGCGAACACAAAAAATAATTTTTTGTACTCACCGCCTGGAAAGTGACATTTGGCGCTTGTGTAGCTCGACTGGGAAATACGTTTTCCCGGTTGAGGCGACTGTAAAAATTGAAAAAAACACTGGCACTTTGGGACATTTAAAAAAAAAATCTAACTTGGTAGTAAAAAAATTTACTCTATAAAATACTACTTCCCTCCACTATTCTTCACTAAAAGTTGGGGAAATAGGAGTAATAATTAAAAATTCTTCGAAAAAAATTGTGGCGTCATCTATTTGACGATATTTTAAGCGACATCTTAAGCAAGATTCCCGCACCATCTATTTGTACCAGATCGACATTCATATTGGCAGTTCGGAATTGTTTGTATTTAAACCAAAAAACGCAATAAATGTACTATAAATTTATAAATATAAGAACAAATACCTCATGTTTGCATTATGTAAGAATATAATAACTTAATTTTAGGGAAAGGTGAGTAATAGTTACGTACATGAAATGCTTAAATTAATTAGGTAATCTATCTTAGGTTAGGTATGATACCAATGACATTAATCAATAATATTTTTTTTAATTTAATGTTCGTACAAAAAATATTGTACAAACCACTTGCGTGAAGACACCTTCCACGCATTCGCGCAATTAAAAGCACTCGCTTTCTGCGGTCTCTCGTGCTTACAATGTGCGCTCATGCGAGAAAATAGTCTTCCCGCACTTGGTTCGTAAATAACTATTTCGTATTCCATCACATAACTCAGTATTTCCCAAGATTTCTTAAAGCGCAATACCCTTTTTTAACACACAAATTTGATTTGTAAAAAAATAACAATAGCTTGCGCCATCTACGAGAAAATAGCGCAAGTTTTTTCTTCCTTTTTATTTTACGAATCTGGTCCAAAAAGGTCACTACAATGCTAGATTTTTCTGGGCTTTCCGGAATCATCACGTCGCCTTTACATAATTAGCGAAACGTTCGTTTACAGGTTGTGTACAAATATTTAAAGTTAATTTAGGTTTGCTAATTAAAAAAATATTTAGCAAATTAGTAAATATCAAAGAATGAATATATCTTTGATATTTATTAATTTGCAAAATATTTTGTTTTATGAAATTTAATTGCCTTTGCTTTTGATACCATTTTCCTTATCACCTGTTTTACTTCCTCGGAAGCGAGTTCTTGTACTTCAACATTGTCGGTGGCATCGCATGTTATCACTTGTGCTTTTTCTTCATTGAGTAGCTCCATAAAATATTCTACCCATCTCTCTTTCACTAAACTCTCTTCTATAACTATTATTCCGTACTTGGTTTTTATTCCATTGATTCTGGGTATATGTCTTCTTTTGTTTATTTATTTCTTGCCTTATGTTTTTACCTTGCACTTTTGCACTTTTTTCTATATATTTGCTCTCTTCCAATTCTGTTCTCAACCATCATAATCTTAGAACCACTTTCTCTTCCAGTGCTTCTTTTCATATCTGATTATACTATTCTTTTTTACGTTTCTTTTCTTTTATTCCTATACATTCTTCTGCTGCTCTGTTAATTGTACTCTTTATCTCCTCAACGTTATCTCTGTGCGACATTCTTCTAGGTATTCACCTATTTTCACAACTTTTTTGAACTCTTTTTGTTGTATTTATCTATATTCCATCTTGTCTCATTATTTATTCTTTTCATGGAAGTACAATATGATAAATTTTGATTTCTTAGACATACAAGTTATTCTTTGCACAATGCTTTCAATATGCTAAAATTCCAACAGATATGAAAGAAAAACTTCATGAGCTGTGGGAACTAGAGTTTCTTTTCGACAAACTGAACCAATATTGAATTAGAAGAATGCTAAAATACCCGGAACTGACAAACAAACTTTTTAAATGTTTGGTGCCAGTTAAGTTTCTCATCGATGAATGCTATATATGACTCACAGTTTGAGAACCACTATCTAACTTCGTATTTGTGTCAAAATTTTTAAAACTTTTTTACAACCTCTTGAATATTCTGGAACAAATCGAATTGTGTGCCCAAAAATAAGCAAAAATTTCTATTAACAAAAGATTTTGAATGCGACAAATCATTACTTAATGAAGTACAATAGCATATCAAACTGCGATAAAATTAGCAAATTAGTAACCTGCTACAATAATAGTTTATTTTTAACCGACAATCTGTATACCCTAACAACATTTACGATTGTAATTCTTCAATAAATATTATTTTTGTCTAAGCATTCTTGTATAAATTTGTCTGCGTTATAAATGCATCTAATCACATCTTGAATAATCAATTTAAATCAAACCCAATAGGAAAATTCTAAATCTTGACGGTTCATCACATCTTAATAGACGACATTTGAAAGAAACAATATCATTAATGATGCCACAAAGATGATGGGATGATAAGGACAATTTACGCACCTTCACAACATTGTTCCTTTTCTTTTTCCCCTTTAACATGCTTTGTACATCCGTGCACATTCAAAGTCGTGTGTATATCTACATTATCTTTCAAATGTATCAGCCACTTGTGTTCTAGCTTAATCATCCATCCCCTGGGCTAATCATTATAAAATCTGCCCGCTGTGATTTCTCGTGCCCAGCGAGTTCCCACAATAAAAATGCGCGCTCGTTGTCTATGGGAGGATAACGGGTGTCGTGTAATTTTGATTTGTATTGACGTGCTTCGTCGTTGAAAATGTAAAATAAAAATAACAACCTAACGTCGTTATTAAATGAATGCTCTTCCTCTTTTGGACGACAGGCTCGTCTGTCGTGGCAGATTAGAATAATAAACTTGTGCATTTGAATGATTAAAAATAGCATCTCCAGGGTTGGATGAAAAAATGTGTAAGTTACATAATACGTTTCTAAAGATAGAATGCATAATATGTTAATCGAGAAGTTTAAATGTATGTATATGTATGGTCTGTATTCCAATTTGTATTACGCATCCTCCACTTTTCCTCTATCTATATAGTATATCCTTTATGCCTCAGAACGTCTAAGTTCAAAAAATATTACACTCGTATCCACTTTAGTGAAGAAAACCTAGAACTAGTATTTTTTTTTAGTGATTTAATCGTCCATGTTTTTTCTTTCAAATATACAGGGCAATAATATGACAATTAAAATATTTCTTCTATTTTAACAAAAAATCAGACCAAATACTTTGTCTTTCATTACCCCATGCTTGGGGTAATGTGGGCTACGCTAGAAAACATACGTAATTAATAATATTGAATATAGATTTTAGTTCTTTGGAAGAACTTTCAATGTCATCCAGATCATCATCGTCGGAAATTTGAGATTCGACAGTGCTGTTTTCTGATGAGGTTTCATGCTGAATCTTCTTTTTTTCTGATCTTTCTTTCTTTCTATTTTGTGTTTCTGTTTTACTTTTTGGTATTTTCTCCAGTTTTTTCATATGTGCATTTGTGGTAATAGAAAGCCACATCTGGTATCAATTATCCAAAATAGATAACCCACACTAACATTATTTGAATTATTAATATTAACTTTTTCGACAAACTAATGACTATCACAAACTATGGATTCTATTTTAGTTATGGAGCCATAACCAATAAAAAAGATAAGTAAATATTAAAACTTACTGTTAGAGAAATTGATGTAAACACGATAGGCATCAAATAAAATGTCATGCATAGTTAGTACTACACAACAACTCTCATTTTCCCCTCTCTCCTAGTACATAAAAATTTCATATAACTTCTATTTAAAAAAAAAATTGCAAATTTCGAAAATTTAGTGGCTCCCAGGCCACCAAAAAGGGTTCTTTATGATCTCTCTCTCTCTCACACTTTCTCGCTCTCTCTCTCTCTCTCTTCCCCTTTTATATCACTCTATGTGTAAAGTATTCAGTAGCTAGTAGAGAACCATTTATGTGAAACAATTGTTTGAACATTTGAACCAGCTTTTTGCAAATATTTTGCGACTTATACATTTTACACGGACTTACTAGTAATAAAAGCTTAAAAACTAGATTTAGGACTAAGTTTAGATAATAAAATTTCACAATTGGTGTCGGAAATAACACTTTTCCTCATCGAATAGCGTTAATTTTGCAAATATATCACTGATGAGTCTTCCTGTTTTGAAAGACTTGAATCGTTTTTCTTTCACTGGGATCTTCTTGTTTTAGAAGTAGTAAAGAACAACTCCTCATTGAATTTACGTTATACGTGGTTATTCACAAATGAAATATCACTACACTTTTATATACAACTTTATTTACAATTAAATAAAATAATGCGAATAAATGTAGGCTTCTTGCATTGGGCAAGTTGAACCGTGCATGAATAGCTAACTGCTAACAAGTTGAGTTTCGTTGATAAACTGATTTCAATTTTCTGTTACAAACAAATTCAGTATTTAGAGTGGGGTGACACGTTTACAAAACCGTACCTTCTCTATTGTTGTCTGGAAAAACCGAACATTAATGGGTTGTAAGTTTTATTAAAGGTTCTCGGAAGGATCAAATAGCAATACAATTATCTAATATAAATATATGAGCCCTGCTGTGCGTTTACGAGTTTCTTTAATTACAGAATATCTATAATTCTGAAATCTGGCAAATGTTTATGTATTTTTAAGTATTACAACGATATAATGCTTATACACTGCTTATACAATTTAGACAAAGCATTTCACCGATTTTCTAGAACGGAGAATAGAGCAGTTTCTAAGAAAGAGATTACATTAGGAGACTGATGTCCCTCTCGGTCTTTCCAGATTTAATTATAAATATACATTATTTTACGATTATGAAGTAATAAAATGACTGTAAGCACTTATACAGAGAAATATACATGTTCTAATTAATTGTACCTTTGTAAAATAAAGCAAATTGACATTAAAGCTAAACAAATATACGTGTTACATAGAACAGAGAATATTACTTTATAAAATAGAATAAAAGAAAAATAATAATAATAAACGTCCTTAACAATCACGAATTATGAATTTTGTACAGACCTACTAAGAATATAAGGAACAAGCCTTATATAAAATAAATTCATAATTTGGACCGGAAGTAACACTTTTTCTATTACCCGAAAGCAATGTTTTTTGTAAATGTCTAGCAAAAGATTCGTTTGCACAGCGTTATTATGAATACGCTTACTTACCTACATACTTAATCTTAGGGCCTATCTATCTGTAAAGGTTTAAGGCTAGATTGGAGTTGACCTGAAAACTTTCTCCAAATATCTTTCCGTTTCTTTTGATCTTGGGTGAGTTCCTTCAGGTTTGCAGTTTGTCATTCCATGTTTCTATTTTGAGCTGCTTTCCATACGTTCTTCATACATGTTCTTCTAGATCCTCTTGTTCTCCTTATGTCAGCTTTTGCTTAGAAAACGTATTTGAAAATTCTGTCATATGTCATTCTTCTCGCATATAATATAGTCTAACGCAATAAACTTCATCTTATTTTCATTTACATACTTTCTCTTTAAATGTTCTTTAATGTATCTTTACTCCTGTTTCTTCTTGATTTGTTGTTAATTTTTTGTAGGAACCTCATCTCTGACACTGTTATTCTTTATGTCTGTCTCTTTATCAATGTTTGCGTTCCTGATCCATATATGTAATAATTGGTGTAACGCCCCATTTAAAGACTTGTGCTCTCACGTGCTTAGATATTTTCCTTTTACTTCAAAAACTGTTTATGGACCTGCACAACCTTCCTTGTTATTATTTTATTTACTTTCTCTTCCAATCTCTGAAATAATTCATCTCAAATATTTAAGTATTTCTTATTGCTCTGTTGCTTTTCAACCGAAATATATTCTGACTATTTTGCTTTTTGTTTCCTCTATATTTATTCCTGTATGTATTTTTTCGTGAATTTCTAGGTTTCTGTTTAGAGTGCTTTCATCTTTTGCTATTAACACAATATTATCCGCGTAGCGCACTTCTATTACTGAGAGTGTAAAGATATTTAAAACTTAATTTAGGACAAGCTTTGAATAAAAAATACATTTCATTTTACCAAAAAAAAGCAGTCTTTTGTAAAATATCTCACAAATTATGCAGTGTAAATATATTAAGAACTTATTTGGAAAAAACATCTTCTTGGGTACTGGGATGAAACCATATCGTTTTCTCTAGTTCTTTGACGACGTTTCGTCTACTACCCTAAGAGACATCTTCAGAGCTAGATGATTCTATTTTGATTACCTGAAACAATCTATGTTTCAGATTAATTTGGAAAAAACTTTGAATTAAAGAAATGATACTTCGAATCGAAAATAACACACAGTTCTTGTAAATACGGATTCATTATAAGGTTAGAGTCAGATCCAAACCTGATGGTACCTGCGTAGCAAACGATTTTCGGTATTAGAGAGAGCAAGCAGTATAAAATGAGAGAGATATCTATGGGGAGCGCGGTGCACAGTCGGGCGTGAAAACATTAGTCTACTATTTGATCATTTGTCGTTTAGTCTTTGCTTCGTACTGTGCTCCGATACATTTACATCATTTATATACATTTTAAAATCTTTTATAAAATAAGTTTTTTTTTTATCAATAATAAAACACAAAAGAGTGGAGTAATATTTGTGTCCATGTTATGAAAATTAAAGATTATATTGTTAAAAAACATACTATGGATGATTTCCATAAAGAATTTATTATTAATGTACAGCTGCGGCCACCGAAATGTACACGATACTTTAGACAAATTTCCCTATTTTTCGGTAGATTGAATCTGGCTTCATCCATTGACTTTCGTGGATGGTGCACTTTTTTAATCTTGTAAAAGAAAATCTAAATATATACATTAAATATAAGAAAATTGAAACATATAAGTTAGACACAATACTAATTTAATATAAGTAAAAAAAAAAATTATTTAACAAATGAGAAATTAAGCAAATTTGAAATGTTATAATTAACGCTTTTTTAATAACCTATAGCAGCGCCATTAGCTGCAATGACAAGCTCTAGCCGTCTTCTCATAGACAAAATTAGTGTCCGCATGTCATATTTCTCTACAAGGGTCTCCCAAGCATTTTCAACAGTGTCTTGAAGTTCATCTGCATTTCTAGGTCTAAAATCTGCAGAATATATTTCCTTTGTTATATATCCCCAGATGTTTTCTATGGGATTTAAATCCGGACTTCTGGATGGCCAAGGAAGTAAATCAATCCCATTTTCATCAATCCACCGTCTTATTATCCGTGCAGAGTGAACTGGGGAATTATCCTAAGGCAAAAACAAGTGTTTTATAATTTTATTGTTCAGCTTAAAATTAAATTATTTTTCTTGCCTGTTGAAAGACGAAATTGTTAGGAAAAGTATTCCTTACAGATGGTAACATGATGTTTTCCATTATTTCTCTATAATGCGCACTAGTTAAACGTCCATCTATTTTCCAGCATACTCCAGGTCCATGAACACTTATCCATCCCCAAAAATTAACCGAAAAGCGGCCAGAATTTACTGTCGAATGAGTATAACTTTCATCAAATCTATGATTTATTGGTCTATAAACGCGTAATTTTCCACTATTACATGATTGAAAACATTTTTCGTCTGAAAAAGCTACAGTACTCCAAAACTCTTCATCGGCATTTAAAAACTAATTAGCAAACTGCAGTCGGGTTTCTTTGTTTACATTAGTCAAATATGGTTTCTTCGCAGCTGCATAATTGATTAACCCACTGTGTTTAATTCGACGCCTTGCCGTTCTAACGGAACCTGGAAAACGAGTTTCCTCGCGAGCACTTACTGCTGTTGAAAATGGATTCTGTCTGATAAAATTTACTAAATTTTCATCTTCGTCAGCATTAGACACTCTTCCAATTCCTATTCTAACCGGTCGTTGCAATCTATTTGCGTGCCAGCGTTTTTTCAATTGAAATATGCAACTTTTACTGACATTTAAATCTGCAGCTACAGCAGCTAAAGACCAGTTCTCCTCTAATTTCGCAATAGCTCTAGCCGTTTGCTCTCCCGAAAGGTGTCTTGGCATTTTACACAAATTATAGTTTTTCTGTCAATTAATTTGACAATATTAAAATAATGTTGACGTTTTTAAGTACGTCTATGATTTAAAGTAAAAAACAACTTGTAAAAAAAAATCGTATACAATTCGGTGGCCGCAACTGTACATTGTGACAATGAGACTGCTTCTGTATTTGACTATTCGTCAGAGGAAAACGGTTATTAAAATTTTATAAAAGTCTAGTTTCTTAATTTAATTTAATCTTTATTATTTTAAATTTATTTATCTAGTGTTGAGGTTTACTTTTTCATTGTCTTTTGCCATGTGGTTATTAATAATAAAACAAAAGAGTGGAGTAATAATGTACATTGCGACAATGATATTAATTCTGTATTTGACTATTCGTCAGCTAAAAACGGTTACCTATTAAAATTTTATAAAAGTCTGGTTTTTCAGTTTAATTTAATCTTTATTTTTATTTGAAATCTATTTATCTAGTGTTGAGGTTTACTTTTTCGTTTGCTTTTCCCATGTATATAATAATAATAAAACTTGTAGATTGCAGATTTTATTCCATGGTGTTTGTATTCAAAAGTAGCGGGAAATATACACGATCGTTTTGGTGTCGATATTTTTTGCACGGATAGTACAGAGTTTGAACCACGCCTCGCGCATCTCAAGTCCCATCAGGTTTGGATCGGACTCTAACTTTGTTTTGAACAACTTTTCCATACATTTTTTTTTAAATACATATAAGAAAAGTAGGGTAATGCTCACACAAATTTAAATGTTGAGTAGTAGAAACTGGTCACCAAGTAATCTCAGTTAAATCAGAATTTTACATTGATAGATATTCATACAAGCAATTTCATTTTAAATTATTTCTTAGTTTTAGTTATATATATATTCTGCACAAGAATATGCTATTTAATATCCATCTTTAACATATCTCATACTTTGTAAATACTATATTATTTTATCATCATCAATACACGCGAAGTAAAATAATTATTTGCTCAATTTTAATATTGCATTTCTTTGTATTTTCTTTTCAGGATTGCCCAGATCTAGCTGATTTTAGGGTAATACAGTGTGCAGAATTCAATCAAATTCCATTTGAAGGTACATTATACGAGTAAGTAGTTCATCCTCACGATAATCCTTTTTTTTAAGCAAATAGAAACCTATAATAGTGCGCCATCTACATTACTAATATTAAAGTTATATTGTATTATCAATAATAAAAAAGTTCAATGAAGATGTAACATATGTTTGTTTACAACTACGATTTGAAGACACACCCTAAACCTCTGTGCGTCTATGACTGCATAAAAAAGCATAAACTAACTATGTAATTAATATGTTTGATGGCTATTTTCAAATTCGTTTTATGATTGAAAATTTTGTGGAATATTATTTTTTATTCTAATTATAATTTATCTATTATTAATAGCGACAATATATTTTATTATACATACTGCATTACATCCATATTTGTTGTTTAGTCCTAAATTTAATTTCTATAAAGTTTATATGATCTGCTAAAGAAGCAATAAAAGCGCGAGGAAGCTTAACCAACATAAAAAGGAACCAACCTATTCAATCCATTTTAATTATTTTTATTATCTAGATGGGTACCGTATACAAAGTCGCCGCAACAATGCGAATTAAATTGTATGCCAAAAGGTGAAAGATTCTATTATAGACATAGATTACAAGTAGTCGACGGTACCAGATGTAATGATGAATCACTAGATGTCTGTGTGGAGGGTAAATGCCAGGTAAGATATTAGCAAGTCTGTCGTCAAATATAATTTGTATGATAATCATAAATTAGCAATGCTTATCTATTCTTCACAGCCTGTCGGATGTGATATGATGTTGGGATCAGATGCAAGAGAAGATAACTGTAGGGTTTGTGAAGGAGATGGAAGCACGTGCAACACCATGAACGGTTTGCTGGATATGCAGGATTTACAAGTTGGTAAGTTGCTTGACGAATGATAAATTTTTAAGAAAAATAGTACCAAGGAATTCTTTTTTTATCGGCTGACAACATTTCTTAAGTGTTATATAATGTTTATTAATTAAAACATGCCAAATAAAGTCAAAACTTCAGCAACTTGTTGCAGTTGTCACAAAACAGCATTTTATCATATGTCAGGAAAGACTATGCTTTAAGAGTGGCGTTTACCAACAAATAGAAACTTATGCAACTTATGTTACTCGCGGGACGGGTAGACGCAAGGGGGGTGTGAGTAGGTGGAGGTAGACAATATTCGGTTCTGTCACAGCGCTGTTGATGTTGTTGATGTTTTATAATAAGCCAATTTTCACTTGCCCATAACCATTATATTATTATGCACTCGAATATTATAGGTATATATGACATTTAAATGCGACTGACAGTTTATAATTGAACTGCCACTCGCATTTAAATCTGCAATAGCCAACCGATTCCGATAGAGTTTCGTCTTTGCTAGGACCGGGAGAGATACCGTAAAGTGGGGATCGACGCGATTAGCTTGGAAAAACCTCGTGTAAAATGTGTGTGACAATGTTCACTGTTCAATGTTTTTTTATTTTCAAAAATAATTACATAAATTTGATTTTTTCTTTACATCGTACATCAAATGTGCAGCTGGCGCGTAGAGGTCGTTTTTTTTTCTTTTGTGTACCAGCCTTACTTAGTAGACATTAATCAAAATTTATGCATTTTTGTGGTTATTTCTAAAACACATAACTTTCTTAAGAAAATAAATTAGTACAAAAACTGACCTTGACATTATAAATTGATGCCTTTTGCATCACTAACCCAAATTTGAGATTCTAAAATTACAAAATGAGTTTAAAAAACGCGAAACGGCGATGCCTTAATTTTCGATAAGTAAACGCCCCTGTTAAGTTATTGTAATACGAGCCCCGTCCCGTTTCAATTGGCACACCTCTAAAATTTTTAGTAAGTAACATTTTAGAAGAAGAAATCCTGTTCATAAATATGTTAAAAGTCTTTTATTTTTCATCAAGCCTTTTTGCCAACAATTACAAACTAGTTTACAACTTATTTCGAAAAAAAAAATCAATAATAATAATAATTATATATAAATAAACTTCAGACGAACAACCATTGACAAACATTAACGAAACTTTACCGTTGCGTTACATCGCCTTTAGCTTTGATAACAGTATGGATTCTCCTGGGCATTGTATTTACAAGTTCTTGGCAATCTTGTGCCGTGAATCCATGCCATATTTCTCGAAGCCTGGTTTTCAATTCACCCACTGATCTTGCAGGAGCTGCGCGCAAGGCCTTTTTCATTTGATGCCATAGAGTATTTATGGGCGATAGGTCAGGGCTGCCTGAGACCCATTTTAACAATGGAATATTATTGTCCTTAAACCATTTTAATGCTGTTTTTGACGTATGACACGCAGCCCCGTCCTGCTGGAATATAAAATCATCCCCCGAATTCAAAGTTTCTTCCATCGTGGGTAACAAACATTCCTTAAGAATGCTTAAATATTTATCGGTATTGACAATACCATCTATAAAATATAACCGCCCGACACCTTTTGCCGACATCGACCCCCACACCATAACGGATGCCGGAAATTTAACTTTTCGGTTCAGACAATCTGGATGAAATGTCTCATGTCTTTCACGGAGGACTCGACTACGACTGTCACCTATACAGACTTCAAATCGAGACTCATCACTCCAATGTATTTTGTTCCACTATTTCAAGTCCCAATTACTATGGCCCCTGGCCCATTTCAATCTATTTTTCTTTTGTGTTGAGGTCAATAAAGGTATTTCTTTGGCCTAGAGAAAAAGATATTTAACAAAACAAAATTAGTATTTCAAAAGTGTTACCTTGTACGACCCAAATCCAAGTTTCTTAGCTTCTCTGTGACATGTAGACCTTGATACACGTCTTCCTACAGCATCACTCCATAGTACACTCAACTGGCTATAATCGGCACGCCTATTTTGTTTTATTATTCGTTTCAAAGCTCTTCTGTCGTTATCAGTGAGTTTGCTTTTCTTTGTATTACGGGGTTTTGGGGTCACTGAACTGTTTTTCTTGTAAAATTTTATTACATTTCAAACACTGTACCTTGATATATCCAACAATTTTCCAATTTCAGAATATGAATTCCCTTCATTCGATAGTTTTACAATTATTGACCTAATGTTTTCATCAATTGCTTTACGTCTTGCCATTATTTATTTAATTACAATAACTGCAGCGTATAATAATAATATTTACTGCCCACAATATAACCTAACGATGAATTAATGGAAGTTTTGACATATCTTTCATAGCTACCTCGATTTTTACCAATTTTTATGTGTTAAGAATACATGAACAAATCAGACACAAATGGTTAACTGGTGAATTTTGTTTTTATCTAATATATTTTATTTGAAGTACGTATATAACATACCGATAGAACCACCGGCCATCTGCCTATAGGGAATTGTATGCAGTACACATTTATATGTACATATATGTATCTAGTCCTACCGTTTATCAGAAGCGTTGTCATGCATACATTGCAAGCAGATTGAGGTATGGTATTGGGTTTTGGGGTACTTCGGCATTGGCTGCTGATATTTTTATATGTCAAAAGAAGATTGTGCGAATTATAGCTGGTGTCGGGCCCTCTCGCTCTGCCAAACCCTCTTTTATTGACCTGAACATCTTGACTCTGCCATGTATATTAATAGAAGACCTGGCAAACCACGTACATAATAATAAACATGATTATACATTAAATCGTGATTTGCATGGTCTCAGTACGAGATCTGGGGATAATTTCGTAATACCTAAATCAAGACTAAAATTACATCAGTACTCTCCCCAGGTACTCGCATTAAGAGTATATAATAAGTTACCATCAGTTATTAGGCATCTACGACCCAAACAGTTTAAGAACCGATTGCATCAGGTTTTGTCGGTGAAAGCTTATTACTCCCTACAGGAGTTTTTGGATTGTAATTTTAGAGTATAATCTTAAATACATGTACCTAGTTTTAAGTTCTACACTAGCAGCAATAATAAGGCTAAATCCTTTGTATTGAGTGATCTGTGTATTTGTATTTTTTACTTTTTAGTTTCTTTTTGTTACATGACTTGTCCAACGTACCAATGTATAACTTGGATTAATAAACTATACTATACTATACTACTATGCCGACGCTAGGGATCGACAGTCAACCGCGTCAGTCGTGTCTTGACTGTGGTGGAGTATACTTATAGTTGGTCGAACTTGCAAAAATACGCAAATTCTTGCTGTCTGCATCTTTAGGGTTTAGAATTATTTAGAGATCAGTATTTTTTTCTGTTTTTTTACCGATATTCATTTACGTATTTACTATGCCGTTAGTTTATAGTAAAGAAGAAAAAATAAATATTATTAAATGGTATTACTCATCTCAAGGAGATACGCAAGAAGTGATTGGTCGTTTTGTTTTTTCGTTTCCTGATCGTCCAGTTCCCTGCCGTCGGACGATACTAGATATCATACATCGTTTTGAAAAGTCGGGCTGCATTAATGGATGTTCGAAATGCTATCAGAGTAATTTCCATCCTATTTCGGAGGAAAGAATAGAGAAGGAAGTCAGTGTATGCGCCTTTGTAGAATCAAGTGAGCCCTGCTCTAGCCGCCAAATTTCTGAACAATTAGGTATTCCAAAAACCACAGTTAGGCGTATATTACACAAAAAGAAATATAAGTGTATAAGGTTAGAAAAAATCAAGAAATATTCCCAGATGACCAGTTTAGACGTCTCGAATTTTGTGAGGCTATTAGAGAAAAATGTGATAATGATGATAATTTTACACGAAATATTTTGTTCACTGACGAATCAACATTTTCCCTTCACAAATGCCATAATCCATCTGCCGTTCGCTACTGGTCTCAGAAAAACAAACATTTGAGCAGGGATGTCACCACTCAATATCCACAGAAACTAAATGTCTGGGCAGGAATCTTAGGGGATCACATCATAGGGCCATTTTTCCTAAACGGAACAGTAAATGCGCAGTCATATTTACAATTACTGCAAAATCATATTGTTCCTGCAGTGCGTGACCTTGCTGTAAACTTTAATGATATTTGGTTTCAGCAAGATGGCTGCCCAGCTCATAATGCCAGAATAGTACAAGAATGTCTTTCATTGCATTTTCCACATACCATTAGCACTAGAGGTAATATTTCTTGGCCGCCTAGATCCCCTGACTTAACGCCATGTGATTTTTTCCTTTGGGGATATTTGAATGAAACCATTTATGTACACCAGAATGAAAGACCCCGCACATTAGATGATTTACGAATGCGAATTACACAACTCTGTAATAGTATTTCACCTGTAACTCTCTCTAATGTACGTAGAGAATTTTACAACAGACTGGGCTACTGTGAGGCAAACAATGGAGGCTTGTTTGAAAGAGATATTTATTAGCCTCTAGAATTCTATTTTATTTTCTCTAGAATTTTTTTTGTTTGACATCAATTATTACTTTTTGAACGTTTTTTAATTTCTCCATGTTGCTTCCTTTTTAGAATTATTTTTCTTATTTTCTCTTGGTTTAGTAATTTGCAATTTAATTTTATTTAACTAGGTACATTCAGAATCACTAGTTACTACTTCTTTGGAATCTCAAACCTTCGTTTTCATTACAAATCTACTACTAATATTTCTACAACACGAAACATTATGCCGATGATTGATTCTTACAAATATCTACGAAATGAAATGGCAATATCTGTGTCATATTTAAAGATTAAATATGCTTTATCGACGGATGTGTATTTATTTCTTTTTACGCCACAAATTATTATTGCCGGTACGTAGATATATACGTAGGCGTATATAAATGTGTACTGCATACAATTCCCTATAGGCAGATGGCCGGTGGTTCTATCTGTATATTGTCCAACGTTTAAGAGTGTTATCCTATTTTTCATTTAAAAAAATTGATAGTAACCGTTTTTCATACATGTTTTGAGTAAAATTTAAAATTTTAGTAGGTGTGCCAATTGAAACGAGACGGGGCTCGTATATAGGTATTTTTAAAACTAACGCTGCGGTCTTACTTTGAACAAGAACTAAGAGATGGCGCCTTTGGCAGAACTACTTTAATTTCCATTCAGTAGAAGGCAGCGATTCGGTTAGGAAGGGTGCCCATTTGTAAGAGCCTGTTGCTGACAAGTTTGACATTTGTAAATGGTTATGCAAAGATGATAGGAAACATTTGATTTGCAGCACTGATAAGTTCTATACTGCCCTGCTAAGCAAAAGTGGCCGATAGAGATATTGGGATAATTGTTATGCTACGAGAATTTTGCGCCCTTTTTACCAAGCAAAAACACTGAATATGTCATATAAATAAACAAATATCACTTTCACTTTATTTTCTATATGCTCGCAGTGTGGTCCCCACTTAAGTTTAGGATCCAGTTCAAAACCCAAATACCTGACTCCATCCACAACATCAATTTCGACGCCACTTCGCACGGAAAACATCATCCTAACTGTCTTACTACTATTAAGCAATAACTTATTTTGTGTAAACCAAACTTTCGCATATTCCTTGGAAAGTCATTAATATAAATTAGAAATAAAACTGGCCCCAATATGGAACCCTGTGGCATACCTGAAGTTATTTTCAGCTCTGTAGAAACTCAACCTCCCACCCTAACTATCTGACGTCTATTACTTAGGTACGACCTGAGATACCGCAAAGATAATTCATCTAAATTAAATAGTATTTCAACAGGTCAAGACTTGCCTGTTAAAACAGCAATAAGTTTGAAAATAAAGCTTGCTGTTGACATTTATTTGTCATTTGATATCAAAACGGAATTTGAATGATAAACATACATAAAGCAAAGCAAATCATAACCAATTACAGTCACTTGGCAACTATTTAAGCATTCTAGAATGAAAAAAAAAAACTAACAACTGAATTCAGTCTTAATATGCTCAATTTCTCTCGATTTTAGGTTATAATGATGTGCTATTAATACCCGCTGGAGCTGTGAATATCAAAGTTAGAGAAATAGATCGATCAAATAATTATTTAGGTAAGTTCTTTATACTCAACAGTGTGTGTACTTATCCAATTTTGTCATATAAATAAACTTATCGATGTTCTTCTTCAGCTATTAGAAATGCAAGTGGTCATTATTATTTAAATGGTAATTGGAGAATCGACTTTCCGAGAACACTCGACTTCGCTGGTTCAAAATTCCATTACGAGCGATCACCGCAGGGTTTCTCAGCACCAGACAGTATAACTTCCTTAGGTCCAATAGAAGAATCGATTTTCATAGTGGTGAGTTATAAAAAAAATCGTAAATGATTGATGGTATCCGTAAAAGTTTTGAATATAACAAACAAATATTTAAATTGTTTTAGTAAGAGACGAAAAATTTCATTACGGTGCTGTTTCAAATAGGTTTTTTTTTATATTTAGACTGTTGGTAAGTTTATTGAGGAGTGAATTGAGCATAAAATGATTTTTAAAATTCTGAAATGAAGAATTGTTACACTGTATTAAAAAAATCGAAATATTAGTTTTCATCAAATTTGCCGCAAGTTTTCTAACGATGTTAGTGTTAGAATATCAATCATAGTTTAATAGCAATATTATAGGAAAAAGCACTATATTTATATTGCCCTCAGTTAGAATCATGTTATAAAGATGTTAATGTTAGATAGTCGTTTTTGCATCCCAGAACAGTTATTTCGACGAAATTAAAATTATCATAATTTTCCGGAGGTAAGTATCCAGCAGTTATAAATTTTGGTGCAGAATTTCAGTATGAATTGATTGTGAAAGACTTGAACCTTGTACGAGCAATAGTTCATAAATAAACAGCAAAACCGCAATAAGCATGTGAAATATTCGTAAATTTTTTAACCTCAAATAACGAAATTTAAAAATCGTGTCAGTTTTTGTACAATCCATACATCCAATGATAATTCATAATAATAAAAATATCCCACAGGTGAATCTTCTGGAGTGCCTTCAGGCATGAGTCATCATTAAGCGCCTGGGGTGTGACTTCAATTTTTGCCTCTCTGCATTTGCCAACTTTAGTAAAGCCAATACTCAAAGAGAAAGACCATAAGGAAAATATGGTAGTTAATACCTCATGAGCCAAGCTGATAATGATAATGATAGATACAAACATTCTTTGAATTAAGCATCGCTATCTTAACATAAATCCATCATAATCTATATAGAAATCACACTAAATGCACGGCATAAAATGTGTAAGATTGTGTAATTTTGGACTTCTTTTATATGTTCGTTATAGGATTTTTTTCAAGGATTGACAAATTTCTTATATATACGAAATTTACAAAAAAAGCATGCGTAAGCGATCGCAATAATTATGGAGGAATAAACTTTACATCATCGATGGAAAGACTATACAGAAGAGTCCGCAAAGCTAGAAGAGAGAAAAAGGTAAGGGAAAGAGAAAAACAACGCGGCTTTAGATCGGGAAGGTCCTGTACTGATAATCTGTTTACGCTAAGACACCTAGCAGGGAAAACGTATATAAATACAGTAAAAGCACATTAAAAGAAAAATCAAATAAAATAAGGTTGCTGTCTTTTCCCCACCCTTTTTAAAATTTACCTGAATGCGGCCTTAACACATTACTAGAAAATTTTAACCGATGGGGGGGGGGGGCATGGCTGAGTAAGAGCTCAAAGTGCACGATCCTCTTTGCAGATGAACAAAAGGTGGTTGCAGAAGATCAGCAAAACATTACATATATGTACATTAAATTTATAACTGAATACAATAAGTGGGGCTTAAAGTCGAATTCAGAGAAAACAGTATATGGTCTTTGAAGGAAAAGTACAGGATACAGAGCTAGATAACGGAACAGTAAACAACGTTAGCCAGTACAAATACCTGGGGGTCATAATATTCGAAAATGGAATTACTTTCGGCAGAAATCACATATTGGAGAAGAGGCTGCGACATAACCATGTTTGACCACGTTAGAAATGAAGACATCAAAGATAGCATGGAAATGAATTACACTATTATACCGTATGTGTCTATTTTCATTAGCTATAGGGATTCAATGTTTACATGCGATTTATACGTATACAAATAATACGTGGCAACGTGTCTCCCGGCAACAATCGACATCACAGCGACTTTCCCCGATCTTGCCACTTCTACATTAAATGTTTAGCTGTGAACACGTTCCGAGATATAGTCTGCAATAAAATCCGTCATCATCAAATGGCCGGCGCGATCTAGTTGTTTATTATTATTATCAGAATCCTTTTTTATTTACCTTATTTTTAATTTTATTAGAATTACGCTTTTGTTTGTGTCATGCTTAATAATTCTCTGCATTTACTGAAAGGAAAAAGAAAAATCCTTGCAAGGCGTAAATATTATTTCTAAGCGCGGTACAAACATCCAAGTCAATAGTCCAACAGCTACTGCTAACTTGAGCTTGCATCGGTCGCGCTCGAATTGAAGAGAAAAGTAGGGGGTGCCATGTTGTCACGTATTGCATGAATTAATCGCCTATGGCTAATGAAACTTGACACGTGCTGTATATGCTATAAATGAAGGGCAGTAGAGATGTTACGGACATTTGCGTAGACTGAAGAAAAAAGAATTCCAAGGAAGGTATCGAAATGGATTTGAGGCAATCAGGATAAGCGAATAAATGAGGAAGGCCTCGAAAGAAATGGGTAAACAACATATAAAGTAAAATAAGAAAGCGATGTCTGCGAGAAGACAACTGAGACGACAAGAAAAAATGGCATTTAGGATGCGAGAAGCGGCAATAGCTGCAAAAACTCGTTAGTGATATACATAGACAGCTATAATAGACTTAACTACATGCACAATTAATGTATTGAAATTTTACAGGATTTTCTCAACTAACTCCTTTAGCCTCCAAATAGCATATACTCCTAGAGGCTGTGAATTTTCCAGGTATGTGGCAAAATTTGAAATTAGTTTGAAGAAATTACAACCATTATCAATAACACCACTCTGAAGCAGGCATGAAAAGTTGTGCATTAAGTAGAGACCAACTAAACAGTTATCGATTTTTTAAACAATGAGTAGAAGCTACTGCGTACAGCAATATAATGCGTTTTTGATAACCTATTTTTATCCAATAATAATAATAAACTAACAAATGCAAGCCTAAAAAAGCTTCATATGTAGTACAATTGATTTGTAAAATACCATGGCTACTTTTAGTATCAAGGGCCATTTCTCCGCAATGACTTGACAAGATCGCGAGTAGTGCTAGTAGACCTACATAATCAAAAGATTAGTCAGCACAATGTGAACCAACGCTAAACCTATTCAAACCAATTCCATCAGTTGAAGAAGTTATAGTTATATTATCTTTTAGCATTTTGCTGGACAGATGGAGACTTGACTTGACTTCATTGATATCGCGTGAAGGAATTAGACTGAAAAAATATCCTTTGGCAAATGGGTTAGCTTTAACAAAAGGCAATGCAACAATCTCACATTTTCGATTTCAAGACCAGTTCTATTTGAAGTTAATCAATTATACACCTTACATGAAAAGTGGTTACTTAAAAGGTATTTTTTATAGAATTTTGATGTGTTAGTTTTATAGTGTTGGTAGAAGCATTCACAGCTAATTGCTTATTAATAATACAATTTTTTTCAATTAATTTATTACGAGAACTTTCTGATGTCGGAATCCAGCAGTAATTGGTAAACATTTCACTATTATACTTACTTTAGTAACGTACTTATACTTTGGTACTTACAATAATCTGATAAACTGAGGATCCAACGTTAGGATTGATCGTATGTCTTGACATGGTCATGGTTAGCAAACTTGTTGTAGATTTGAATTATAGAAGGAGACTATACAGTATATAATCTGCACATGTGAGAAATTGCAGGATTTATGGAGAAATACAAGAGTATTGAAGCTCTCTTTTTTGTTTGAAATTATGCAAAGAGTATGATGCTCAAATGAATAAAATGAAGATTATTCCGACACACGAATCTTTAGATAGAATCTGCTGAATACGTCAAGCAGTTTTGTGAAGGCAGACGACGTCCTGATCTGTTTTTGAAGGAGACATCAATCTTTAAATTTCTTTTTGACAAGCGACTTTTATTCAAAAAATTATCATTGTATTTCTTTTCAGCTTCTATACCAAGACACTAACGTCGGCATTCATTACGAGTACAGCCTTCCAAAGACCATCCATCATCCGAACGATACGGAAACCTACGCGTGGACGTTCGATCAATTCACGCCGTGCTCAGTATCTTGCGGTGGAGGTAGTTATACTTTTGCATTGAAACATATCTTCTAAATTAAACACGAGCAAAATTGCGAATGATCAGGTTATCAATCCAGGAACGTGTCCTGTGCCGGCAGAAAATCGCTGGATCCCGTCGAATCCAACCTGTGCGACGCGAACAATAAACCAGTAGAGACTCAGAGGTGCGGCGAGATACCTTGCGAACCGAAATGGGTGGCCAAAGAATGGGAGAAATGTTCGGCGCCATGCGGCGCTGGTGGTACTCAGAATAGGAAGATCTATTGCGAGCAAATTATATCTAGTGGTGTGCCGAGTATTGTAGATGACGGGCAATGTGCACATCTACAAAAGCCTCCGTCACAGCAGTCGTGTAATGAAGGAGTCGTTTGTGGAGAATGGCATGTTGGACCATGGAAACCGGTAAGGTGAAATGTGGTAAAGTATTTTTCTGTTTAGTACCAATTGACAGTACCAATTTCAACTACAAGAAATTTGCAACTATTATCTTCATTGTTATACTACCTTTTCTGAAATTTTCTGCCTTAGATAATATGCATTTGTAATGTGTTTCTAAAGTACACGTTGAAAACTGTTTAGAAGCTGATGATGGGTATATCGATCACCACATTCTAATGATATCGTTAGAATCATCACTTCTTCTTGGCTGAATACATTGCTTATATTAAAAATCACGCAATACATTTTGTTTCTTTTACATAGTATCTACCCATAATACGTTTTCTTAATTTCAAGTTTATGTTTCGATGTCTTAAACATTTCCAAAAGCTTAATTTTGTGATACTTTGTCAAAAGGTTTTTCTAGAGAGGCGACAAAATTTTTTTGTTTTCGTTTCCTAAACGATCAGTTGTATAATGAAGACTTGGTATTGTGCACTTCTACTTTTTCTGAACCCACTTTGTTCTTTCTTCATTTAATATCATACTCTGTTTCCATAATTGGTAATATTCATTTTTCAATACCTCTACCTCTATTTCGTATGGAACATCTCTAAAACTGTTTACAAAAGATATTAACTGATGAATCACGATAATGAACAATCACTTTTCTTTGCTTTTATCTGTCGTTCATATCCGAAATCTCTGCAGACTGGTTTTTCTTGCACAGCATTTTTAATGGCATCCAACTTTTTATAAATTAGCTTAATTTGAGGTTGATATTTCTATGACTTAAACATTTCCAGATATCATTTTGTAATGCGTCTTCAAATATTTTGTTTAGATAAATAAAAAGGCGAAGGAATTCTTTTCTCTGGTTTTCCTAATCACCTAGATCATTGAGAAAACATCGTGTTGCTCTTCGTCTTCTTGTTTTTCTATGAGACTTTCTAGACTTTTCTGCAATAAGCGTTCGTATACTTCTGGGATGAAACTGAGCAATACAATCAATACATCAGTTATTCTTCAACACTTCAGAATCCCCTACTTAAATATTGCCACTACAACTCCAGTTCACCAATTTACCAACGATTCCATCGTTTCTTGAAGATTGTTGTTAGTAATATAATAAACATCTCTCTCACTTAAATTCATAATTTTTAATAGATGATGTAATGTGTGTTTAGTGCAATCGTTTGTGTGGCAAAGGCAAGGAAACACGAAAGATAACGTGTTACAGGAAAGTTGATGGTAAAATCAGCGTTTTGGATGACAGTGAATGCACTCGGGATGAAAAACCAGAATCTTCCAGGAGTTGTCTATTGAGACCTTGTGAAGGTGTTGATTGGGTGACATCAGAATGGTCTGGAGTAAGTACACCTACATAACTTTATATAATATAGATATCTTCTCCTCCAATATTTCTTACTTGAACCCGAATACCTTCCATTATAAAATAATTCGCTGAAGTATTTCTCTTAGATACTTTCATACGCCAAACCTAAATATATCTACCATTTAAAACTAATATTTAATCACTTCTTTAATACCTCTTAATACACTAAGTCGCACTGACTAACATTTTGACTATATACAAATCCAACATACTTCCAATAAACATTGAGTACTTATCATTACATTACACAACTTATCATTTACTTCATATCCATTTACAATTTCCTAATACAACAATTAATCACCAGCTAAGTTGTATATTATAATTCAGAGTGCCCCACGTTGGGCGCCATATTGTAGTGTTATGACTCTTACACGTAGACATTCTTTTCTACTGTTGTAGTGTGAAAACAAGTGCGGACTAAGCGAAGAAACACGGACCATCCAGTGTATGACAGCCTCGGGAGATGTATTTCCCGATAGCTTGTGCGCAGAAGACGAGGAAAGACCGGAAACGACGCGAAAATGCGAAACAAAAGCTTCCGGTTGCGACTACGAATGGTACGCGTCCCAATGGAGCGAGGTAACCATTTCAGTTCCTTCCTCCCGTTTTCCAGTTCACCTTCTTATTTTAATGGAACAAGTGTCTGTTTAGTGTTCTGCCAAATGCGGCACCGGCATCCAAACCAGAAAGGTATCCTGCACGGCCGTCACCGGTGATTGTTTCAAGCAAGTCGAAGAGTCGAACTGCGATCCGTCCAAGAAATATGATTCCGCTAGAAATTGCACTGCCAAAGAAACTGAATGTCCAGGGGAATGGTTCACCGGACCTTGGACTAAGGTAAATCCCATTCCGTTTTTATCCAATTCCCCCTCATATCTTTAAGGTTATTATATTGTAGTGTTCCAAGAATTGTGGAGGTGGAATGAAGTCAAGGAAAGTGTTGTGTATCAAGGGTAACGCAACAATACATGTAAAAGAATGCGATCCAGATTTAATTCCGTCCGGTTCAGAGGAATGTAATAAACAAGCTTGTGATAAAGGTAAGTTGATTGACAATTTAGTCTATTTCTACTAGTTTCACTTTTAAAAAAATCGCACTTTTCAAAATACTGTCGAACGTCATGAGTTGATTCTATAATTGTGGATTGGATGTCAAGTTTATAAAACATCAATTCCAGGACCCATCGTACATCCTGACTAACACTGTTCGCGTTGAAATGAAAATAAATCACCATTAATTGATCTTAGCTTAAGTGTTAATAATTGCCTGTCGCCGTAAATACATTTATACATAGGGGCATATTTTAAAATACATTTAGTGTTTAGTGCCAGCACATTTATACCCGGTTCGGAAAAATCTATTTCTTTACCAGTAACAAGTCAACATATTGGGCGTACAGTACGAATTCCTTAGAACTGCTTCAAAATTTTGTTTAAAACATTATCAGCGGCAGCATATAATTGGTAAAGGAATTGACGAATACAACATGCAAAACATGTAACTTGCGTCATACTACTGTAGGTTTGTTGGAAGAGCCGACCAGTCGCCTTCATATATGCAATGTTATTTGTTACGAATAATAATCCTTTTTCTTTATTTTTATCTTACTTGTCAGCCCCATAGCTATATCAAAAACGAAGTTACGTTATATGATAAGGATTCTGCATTAGATCTTTCGAGTCTCTTCGATGCGAGTGGATCTGTAGACTTGGCCGTGTCGCTATCCATCACCCTAACTAAAAAATTTGCAATATTACGACATTTAACGTCAGCAGTTTCACGTACTGACACCCACGTATGTTCATCTTTTATGTCATTGGCAATTGAAATTTCAATTTTATCGTACATCGGGAACAAATATATTCCGCGGGGACATTGAAGTCACTATATTCACCGTTAATACAATAGTCAGCAATACGTACTTTGTGTATCCGACGACACATGTTTTACTACGCATGTCGTCACTTGCCCAAAGACATTTTAATTGCTGAACCAAGCATATGGTTAGTGAGGATCCCATGCTTAGACGACCTTCCACATCAACAGATGACGACCATGTGAGAAATGTAATTCGCGGAATCGTCGTTTAACTGTTCGAGAAATTGGTAGCGAAGTGGGTATTAGCATAGGATCATGGTATTAAATTTTGTCTGAGACACTTCAGATGCATCGTGCCAATGCAAATTCGTGCCGTGTTTACTGACTGACGAACAGAAAAACAATCGTGTTCAAACCAGTCGGGAACTGTTTGACACTGAAAAAGAGAATAAAAATTTTCTTAAGAATATCAAAACAGGAGTTGAGACGTGGGTTTATGGGTATGATGTTGAAACAAAGATGCAATAGTCGCAGTGGATGGGGAAAGGATCTCCTCGTCTAAAAGGAGCGCGAATGAGTCACGAAATATATCAAGATAATGTTGGTTGCGTTTTTTTTATTGTTAATGCATTGTGAATAATGAATTTGTATCACGTGGTCAAACGGTAAACAGACTATTATACCATGAAATTTTAGCGCGATGGAGGGATCCCATGAGCAGATAGAAGCCTGAATTTTGGAAACGCCAGTTTAGGATTGTGCACTATGACAATGTGCCAGCAATACATGCCAATTTTACTTCGGAGTTGAGTTTCGTCGAATTCGATTGTGGGCAAATCTGTTATCCACCTTTCTACGAGACATATTTACAAAATAAAACAAATGTATCTAATAAAAGTAAAGAATAGATAGCCCCGCTATACACAGTAATTTTTGGCTCAAAACCCCGCCCTTCTACGTCCCATACACGCCGCGATAGATGAAACTACTTTTATATATACATATCGTAAGTTGTAAACATCTTTATTGAAGGCAAGGTGTCGAACCTGAGTTGGAAAAATTCGTATAATATTTACATTAAAACATTATATACATAATGTACGACTTCTTACGTATTATTATATTACTGCTATTACTATGCCCAATTTTGAATTACATTATTTTTTTAAGTCTGGTCCAGGGATTTAAAACTGGCTTTCGATCATCCAATGCAGAGGCTCGAAAATTAATAAACCTGTGTATAGAAAATACATACAACATAAAACGCTGTATTCAATGTGATATTGTTAGAAATTGCTATTAAAAAATGTTTAACCATTAAAAAAAATTATAAATATTATTTTTTTCAGATGAAGTTATACCAGTTGTAACTGGTGAAACAATTGAAGTTACCGAGCCAACTATAGAATTCGATGAAGAATACGAAATTGTTGAAGATGACAAATGCGAGGATGGTGAATGGGTCGATGCTGACGGTATTCCACAACAAA
Source organism: Amphimallon solstitiale (assembly GCA_963170755.1). Classification (NCBI taxonomy): domain Eukaryota; kingdom Metazoa; phylum Arthropoda; class Insecta; order Coleoptera; family Scarabaeidae; genus Amphimallon; species Amphimallon solstitiale. The sequence goes on from OY720676.1 coordinate 176,420,827, forward strand.
AACTAGGTCCCAGAGAAAAAATACAATCATTGGTAGATAACAAATAATATATTAGTTATTAATTTAAGAATGAAGCAGTTGTACACTGTGCATGATTTTATTAGAATATTTTTTTTTAATCAAAATTATTATTATTATTAAATTCTGGAGTCCTGGTCGAAACTGATTGTATTTGTCTTTTTATAAAAGCAGGCCATCTATAGTCAGCAGCATATATTCATAAGAGAGCAGAAAAATGACGCCTAGTTGCATACTGCCAGCTATACCGAAGAGTTTCTCGCACACATTAGAATCAATTGGGGCAGTCAAGCCAAAATGTTTATCCGCGTTTTGTATTGCGTGCAGGCAAATATAGATGGCGTTGACATTAAAAAATTACAGTTTTCAATAACATTAAGCAAATAGCGGGCGATTCAAAATGTATTTGATAGCGTGAAATTCAAAATAAAGTTTATTACAAATTATGGTTTAATACTTCGAGATCAAAAATTATATTGATAAAGGTTTGCCATGGAATGTAAAACGTCTGTCTTAAGTTATATCATTAAGTGTCATACTGTCATTCATATTTGCCATTATAAGAGAAAATATAATTTCTAATAATAATAGCTTCTATCTATCCTTTAAGTCTAAAAATGCATTATGTCAACTTAATAAAATTATCATATTACTCTTTACAGAATTTCCGGTACAATTATAACACCACTAACTAAGTAGTAATAAGAAAAATAATGTTTAGCAACACACACAAAATTTGTTGGTTGACGTTTCTACGCGTTTCCATAAAGTGACAGAGCTGTAGTAGGGTCATCTCAAGTTATTCGGTTAATGTCATGATTCAAATTTACAGGTCTCTTGTTTCTTAAATCGTGGCGCCATCAAATAATGCCGTACATTAGGTAGATTAGGCGGATAAAACCCCGGATTTAACTGAACAATCCGATTATCCGTGGTTTTTCGATTTCAACATAGTTAGGCATTTCATTCTTCATTGAATAGAACTTTTAAAAAGGCATCCGCCTACAAGACGAAATTTCATCCAAAAGTTTACTACTTTTTTTTTTCAAAACTCAAGTCAAAATCGAAATTCAACAAACGTTGCTCAGTGTATCCCTAATACAAGGAACTGATTAAAAGAACAATAATTAACAAATTGATGAGACATAAGTGTATCTTGATCAGATAAATGATATCTCGGTCACTCAGTGAAGATGGACGTGGGATATGATAGCAATTCCAATAAGAATTAACGAAACTTCTACCAGTTACCTCCAAGGTAAAGGGAAAAAACACATTGGAAATAAACGAGGTTAGCAGTTGACCAAAAACAATAAAAGTTATTAATTTAACACGAAAAATACCAACGTTTATCAACTAATTACGAAAACAGAAATCTACTAATAAATGCCCAAAATTTAGAAGATATAACCAGTAATTCATTTTCTAAACATGAAGAAGACTCAAAGAAAATATATAATTCCTCAGTAACGAAACGAAAATTTTTAGACGTAACAATGATACATCTGTTACAATTACATACTTTAAAAGAGACTCTTTAATATATTAATTTGCTTGTTTTCTTGCATTTTATGTCAAAAAACCCTATTTTGAATATTCTGTATTAATTCATCATAACTTAGTGTAAAGTGGAGGCATCCAGTCCTTGCTGCCTTAACGAAAAGTGAAGAATTTATCTTGCTGATGATAGCCGGCTTGCTTTTACAGTATATTGCCACGATTTCAGGTATATTAATAAATTAATGATTTTGAAGTTTAGTATTCAGACTCAATTCAACCATAAATATTTTTATTACGATACCATTTTGCTTTTGCATAATATATTAATATATAATATTCGATTAATTAATATACTGTGTGTTCAAAAAGTCTGGAAACACCCAAACAAAATCGAAACGGATGATTTTAGAGAAAAATGCAAAAACAGGTCAATTAGTATTTTCAAAAAACTACTGGCTGATGGTATCTGTTTGGAATTTTTGATGACCTTGAAAAAGTTATATCAAAAAAAATTAAATGGCAACGTCGCATTTTTAATTTTATTTTTGATAGATCTTTTAATTGTCTAAATGACTGTAAAAAAATTTTTCATTTTACTTAAGAAAATGATCGAGAAAAATTTAATTACTTCTTCGAAAATGGAAAAGTTTGTCTTTAAAAAAAAACATAGTTGGCTTAAAAGTCGATTATTTTTCAAACACATTTTGTTTTATTTGTGACATTCTATCAAATACGAATTGTGCGTAAGTTAAAAAAATCTGTTTAAAAATGGTTTTAAGTGAGAGGGAACGTATTCAAATATTGATGATGATTGGTTTTGGGGATAGGGCTCGTTCAGTTAGAGAAATTTGCGACTTATTTAATACAGAACATCCGGAGCTTGCCCCAATTAGTATTTCTGCAGTGAGTAAGATTCACAAAAAATTTCAAGAAGAAGAGATCGCCCTAGAAGTGGTCGTCCAAAGATCGCAGAAGATACGCAACTCGACGTATTATCGTCAGTAGAGGAAACTCCAAATTTTAGTACACGGCAGCTTGCTCGGGAGTTTAACGTGTAGAAGAGTACAATTGGTAATATTTTCCGGAAAACTAAGTATCATCCCTACAAAATCTGTTTGGTTCATGAGCTGTCTGAAGACGACTTCGACAGGCGTGTACAGTTTTGCGAACAACTGATGCCTATGTGTGATAATGATCCGTTTTTTATCAGAAATATCTTATTCTCAGATGAAGCTACATTCACATTACATGGGACTGTTAATAGACAAAACTGCAGGTACTGGGCACGCCAAAATCCACGCTGGATGAGAGAGGTACGAACTCAGTATCCTCAGAAATAAAATGTATGAGGGTTTAATTGGTAACAGAATTATAGGGCCTTTTTTCTTCAACGATAACCTGACGGCGGAAATGTATTTGGATTTTTTACAAAACTATTTCCGAGCCATGAAGATCCTAATTTGCCCAGCCAAAGAATTTGGTTTCAATAAGATGGTGCTCCACCCCACTATGCGGGAAATGTTCGGCATTATCTCGAGAATACCTTCCCAAACAGATGGATTGGCAGGAGGAGGGCTATCGAGTGGCCGGCTAGGTCGCCAGATCTAACGCCTATTGATTATTTTTTGTGGGGTTACCTAAAAAATAAGGTATACGCAACTAAACCTGAAAATTTGGAAGACTTGCGTCAACTGATTGAGATTGAAGTACGAAGAATCACTCCTGAAATGATAGAAAACGTTCAAAATAAATTTTATTATCGTTTAGGGTATTGCCAAGATGCTCAAGGACAACATTTTGAACATTTATTGTAAGAGTTTTTGCTGATTTCTACGATTAAACTTTTCTTTGTTTTCTATAATGATTTTTTTTTCAAAATTTTTCTTAAGTAGAATGAAAATTTTTTTGACTGTCGTTTAGACAATTAAAAGATCTATCAAAAATAAAATTAAAAATACGACGTTGCCATTTAAATCATTTTTGATGACATCATAACTTTTTCAAGGTCATCAAAAATTCCAAACAGATACCATCAGCCAGTAGTTTTTTGAAAATACTAATTGAACTGTTTTTGCATTTTTCTCAAAAATCATCCGTTTCGATTTTATTTGGGTGTTTCCAGACTTTTTGGACACACAGTATAATATTCGATTTCACCTAAAATGTTATTAAGAACAGAAAAATTTGAATATGTATTTTAATAAAATATTCTCTAAATTTCGTACATTGTGATTTATGCCTTTTTTTAGGTGTCAAAAACATTAGGAGAAAGCGCCGATAGTGATAATAAACTCCCTGGGGACAGTCCTTTGTTACAAGAGGAACTGATGCAAAGTGATGACCACCAGTACATTGGCGATGATGATTCCGCCAAAGCCGCTGAAGACACCGGATCCGGTTTTGAATTTGGAACTACTTCGCCCGACTGGCTTTCTTCATTTGGAACCACTTTTGAAGGTTCTGGTGGTCTCTTCTTGACAGGGGAAGGAAGTGGGGAAGACACTGAACGTACCGACTTGACTGAAGTCACCGAAACTCCGTTCATACTAAGCAGTGCATATACAGTTGATAGTTCAGTCAGTACAGACTCTAGTTCGACAGAGACATCGGAAACCACGGAAGAAGAAGTTGAAAGTAGCTCGGAATATACAAGCGAAGAAACAGGTACCACTTCCTCGGAAGAAGATATCACAGGATTATCAACAGAAGTCACATTATTAACGCACACAGACGAAGAGACATCAGAAACAGATGTCACTGGATCAACAACAGAAGAAATCGTTTCTCGAGAGACTGAACAAACTGTGTCAGAATCAGACGTAACAGGCATCACAACTGAAGAAATTATTTCCAAGGCAACATCAGAAACTGTAACAGAGTTAGATGTCACCGGAGTAACAACAGACGAAGCTATATCTAAAGAAACAGAAATCGTGTCGGTGTTAGGTGTTACTGAAGAAACAACAACAGAGTCTGCATCTAGTCAAACTGATACTGAAATTACCTTGGTGTCAGAAGTTAAAGAATCTACAACAGAAGCTGTTTCTATCGTTACTGATGCTGTTACAGAAGTATCTGAAATAACATCTACAGATATTACCGAAGAATCCGTTACTGCCACTTCTCAAGCAGTTGTAACAGATGTTTCACAAGAACCTACAACGGAACCTTCCACGGGTGTTTCTGAAGATACTTCAGATATAACGACAGTAGAAGTAAAATTAGATACTGTAAGTGTTAGCATGGAAACAACTACAATACAAGCAACAGAAGTAACAACCATAGAAGAAGGAACCAGTATACCTACTCAGCAGCCTGTTGTTGAGCCTGAGGTAGACATTCGTCCAGAAGAAGAAACTGAAACCATTCCAACTATTGAAAGTATTTCAACGACTCCAAGTTCTACTGAAGGTGAAATTACTGAACTCTCGACTACCGAATCAGAACTAGCATCTACAGAAAGTACCACTAAGGCAGATATTGCAGAAGGAACTGAAGGTGAAACTACTGAACCCGACACTACTGTCACAGTTAGCGATATAACGACAGAAGCTTCAGAAACAATAACTTCACCATCTGTTAGTGGCGTATCCCAAGAAACGACTGTAGAAGTAACAACGAGTACACCAGTCGAAACAACTATTCTTACCACAGCTTCTGTTGATTTAACTACTTTCACTGAAGAAAATGTAACTGACATAACAGGTGAAGTGGAATCCACAACCGTTGGTGAAGAGAAATCCACAACCGTTGGTGAAGAGAAATCCACAACCGTTGGTGAAGAGGAATCCACAACCGTTGGTTTTACAACAGAAGTTACAAGTATCGAAAGTATCACTGAGGAGGTAGTAACTGTAACTAGTACAACTGAACAACCTTCGGAAACTACAACACTAGAGACAATTACAGAAACTACAACAGAATATGATATATGGTCATCAACAGAAACGAGTATATCATCCACGGAAACCAGCTCTATTATTGAAATCTTTACAGCCAAAACGAAATGGTGTAAGAAACCAAGGAAACCCACTTGTAAGAGAAGTGAATTTGGCTGTTGTCCAGATAAAGTTACACCAGCAAAAGGACCATTTGATAAAGGTAATGTATCGATGATTTTGTAAATGTCAACAATTCTTATTTATATTTTTCAGGTTGCCCCATACCTGAGACTTGTGCAGATACCAAATATGGTTGTTGCGAAGATGGCGTATCTCCCGCAGCTGGTGATAATTATAAAGGTTGTCCGGAATCCTTATGTGATCAGACGTTATTCGGATGTTGTCCAGACAACAAAACACCTTCTCAAGGAAACGACAATGAAGGATGTCCACCACCGCCACCGAAATGTACGAAATCAATGTAAGAAACGCTCTATTTTTACCGATTCCTTGTCACTAAATTAAACAATTGAATTTGATGTAGATACGGCTGTTGCGACGATAACATTACCGAGGCTACAGGACCGAACGGCGAAGGCTGTGAAAAGGAAAAAGTCGGTTTTATCACAGAGGGAGAAACAGAAAGCACTTTTACCCCTACAGCCACAGATACAACTACAACAGAATTGTTTGACTGCAGCGAGACAACATATGGTTGTTGCCCTGATGGTATTTCAGCTGCACAGGGTGAATTCTTTAAAGGCTGTGCTATTATAGATGAGAAAGATTGCAACAAATCCTTCTATAAATGTTGTCCCGATGGAGTGACATCAGCGGTAGGACCTAACTATCAAGGGTGCGTAACGGAATGCTCCAAGAGTTCATTCGGTTGCTGTGAAGACGGCATAACGCCGTCTCACGGGTATAGCAAAGAAGGCTGTTGCCTTTCGTCAGAATACGGTTGCTGTCCTGACAACATCAAACCGGCGGAAGGACCCAATCAAGAAGGATGTGGTTGCTCTCATTCTACTTACGGATGCTGTCCTGATAATGTTACACATGCGCAGGGTCCGAATAAGGAAGGATGTGGATGCCAGTACAGAGAACATGGTTGTTGTCCAGATAATCATACTCCCGCGAGTGGACCTGATTATCTCGGTTGTCTCTGTCATACATTCCAATTTGGTTGTTGTCCGGACGGCGTAACTACTGCTAAGGGATCACGAAATTTGGGTACGTTCCTTTTATATAAATATCCCCTAACTTTGTTACTATCAAAAGAAAGTAGTAGGATGTACCTATAGCTTACCCAAGAGACATAATTTATGTTGTCTGATGTATTTATCTGCGTTCCACTTTCGATTTGTAATACTTCTGTCATTAATGTCTTAAAATGATCTTCCCGAATATTCTGTTATCCCCTAGGATGTTGAATTTGTGCTTCTAAATCACACGGTCCCTTTCTTCATCTTCCTTAATGTTCTCCCTCTCCTTTTTCGTATCGCCTTAATTTTCTTCCACCAAGTCTTGCCACCATCCATGTTATTGATTAGATGTTTTGGTCCAATAAAAAGATGTCACTTTTAATATGCCATTGAACTTGCTCAATAATTAAAGCAAAAATCAAGAACGTTGCCCCCTGTAACTCGTTAGTCATGGCCTTTTGCACCGACTAACGAGTTACAGGGGGCAACGTTCTTGATTTTTGCTTTAATTATTGAGCAAGTTCAATGACATATTAAAAGTGACATCCTTTTATTGGACCAAAACATCTAGTCAATAACAAGGATGGTGGAAAGACTTGGTGGAAGAAAATTAAGGAGATAGAAGATGAAGAAAGGGACCGTGTGATTTAGAAGCACAAATTCAACATCCTAGGGGATAACAGAATATTCGGGAAGATCATTTTAAGACATTAATGACAGAAGTATTACAAATCGAAAATGGAACGCAGAAGGTCTTGTTGAAATATGTAGATTGAAGTCTGTTATTCTGCATCACACTGTATCATATCTGCATCTAGTCGATGAACTTGCACTAGTGAATAATGGCTTCTTACAGTTGAAAAGCTTATAAGACTTCTTAGGTTCGCCTTGCTTCTCTATTCGCTAACATATGTAATTGTAGGGTTATCCCGATGCTTGTTTAATATCTTGCAATATTACACTTGTGCATACTGCATACTGTCGCACATATCGAGATGTTGTCGCCTATTTCATAATAAATCATATGTCTGCATTCTCTGCCTAACAGCTTGCCACATCGTTCTTAAGAACACGTTCTATAAAGTATTTCTTATTTAGATGTCCATTTGCTGGTTACACATAGTCTGCTTAGGTTGTTACTTGTAATATTTCCTTTTCTTTTAATGGTAACAAAGGATTTTCTTTAACACAAGGATTTTCTTAAAACAAGTATTTCCCTAAAAGCCTAAAAGTCGAAATAACAATCAGCATGTATTTCTTTTGAGGTTAAAAATAAATACTTTACAAATAGTGCTTGTAGAATTAGAAACAATCAACAAGTGCATTACTTATTATCATTACTAAGCATGATGACTTGAGTTTTAATTAAATGGTATTATTAACAATTGAGCTTACCCTAGAGTCTTATGAGGCTTCGCAATTAAAAAGAAGCTAAAATGCTCTCGGCATAGTTTATATGTGCCTGTCAATTGACCAAAAGAAGCGCATGAATATAGCCGCTTCAAAACCTCTGTGATTACACATGCTACTTGCCACACCGACAACAATGACGTTACTGAACCATAACGGGTATTGCTAGCTGTTACAGTCTTTCCCTGCATGTGCCTCCTTTCCTTCTTTTTTTTTACCGGTTTCTAATATTTTTCTTGTAAGTCTATTGAGCTCCATCTTCGCCATTTGACTAAACCAGTTCGATTTTCTCTTTTCTAGTTTCAGTGATATCCCTTTCTGCTTTGTTGTCCTCTTCACTTCCACATTTCTCAATTTGTTATGTTTTGTCATTTCTGCATTTCTTCTCAGCCACTTTATTTCCGCTCCTTCAAGTTGGTTTTGATGTTTTTTTAGTAGTATCTTTTCTTCCTCGTCTTTATCATTTATACCGTGGTTAGTATTGGTGCTTTTTGTTGTCTTTTGGCAAAGTTGATCAAGTAGATCGACACACAAACGTTTCATTATCAAGAGAATGAATGTGCAATTCTGGTTTTACACAAAAAAAACTTAGTAACCTAATTCTGAAGTTATAAGAGGAGTGAGTTACAGAAAAATCGTTCCTACCTTTTTGGTTTCGAGTTATTTCCCCTTGATGACGGTCGTCAAACATTGTTAGCTAATCAAAAGTAACCAGCAAATTTACACGCTATAAAATTATCTGATTTTTAGTACTTTGCCGAATAATAACATAAATTATCTTAAACATACGTACATCACGGGATGGAAAGCACAAAAACACCAGCTCTATTGATTTCTAATATTAACAATTTTCTTCTTGCCATAGGTTGTGGCTGTAAGTACACTGAATTTGATTGTTGTTCTGATGGTAAGACTGCTGCGCGTGGACCAAATTACGAAGGATGCGACTGTGCTTCATCGAAATACGGTTGTTGTCCAGATGGAGAAACAGAAGCGCAAGGTGAAGACTTTGATGGATGCACAGATATTCCAGAGAACTTACAAGGTATGCAGAATTTGGTTATTTATGGAGAGAGCAATGAGTTTTATATTAAAAATGATTTTATTTCAAAATGTTCTACATGTCCAGTAGCAGCATATATTTGATATTCATTGAGAATTTAAAATACGCCATCAGAAAGTTTGATTATTCAAAAGCTATGATCGATACTTGAATTATTTATTATTCGTGTTATTTGAAAATACAGGATATCCCAGAAATAAAAAGACGGAATAGCAGAAATCGGAAGCTAAATTGTGTAAAAACGTACACTCAAAATATGAAGTCTTGATTCGTGCGCAGACGGCAGAAATAAAATTATAGAAAATTCAATTGGCCTTACGCCGACCCTGGACGACTTATTACTTATGTAAAAAAAAAGGAGGAGGAATAGATCCTTCATAATAAATATCAAACCATTAATTACTTTAATTTTACACCAGCTAGAAAAAAATAATTACATTCTTGATATTTACTCTAATAAAGGCTAGATAAACTACGATTTATTGAATATTCTAAAATAATAATAATCAGCTGTTTCCGACTACAAATACATTAAAGAGCAACAGCCTTCCTATTTCAAAAATAAAAACAATCTTTTATTGTTTGCAATAAAGTAGGTCGTCCATCTGGGTCAACAACCGACTACATAGCTGCGTTATCTAGACGCATCGGGCAAAAAATATGTTTTATATGAATGAGTACGATTTAACGTTTTTTCCCGTTTTATACAAATAAAAGCGTATTTCTCTATGCATGCGTGTTGGTTTCTATTTACAAATGAGCATTCTCACGTGTATTTATAAACATACATTCTGTGCCAGGTCCGTAATGTAATTTTTCTATCTAAAAAACAACATAGAAAATTACATTTTTAATATCTTCGTTATTGCGGTATATTTGGGCCTCTTTCTGTTCGGACTTTACATACCTGCTATTCCGTCTTTTTATTTCTGGGACAGCCTGTATAACAAACAAATTCACTCATTTTAATATTAATAATTATAATGTGCTTCTTACTATTGAATTAAAATGCACCTTTTTAATTTATTCACATTTTATTATTAAATTGTAATTTTAAGTTAATTATTCTTGATGTTATAATTTCAGCGAACTGCCAGTTAACTAAAGATAGAGGAACGTGTAGAAATTACACTGTAAAATGGTACTACGACATGGAATATGGTGGTTGTTCCAGATTTTGGTACGGAGGTTGTGACGGAAACGGAAACCGGTTTAAAACTAAAGAAGAGTGCAACAACATTTGCGTGGAGCCTACTGGAAGAGGTATTAATACCCAGTTATTCTAATATTTATTGTGAAAAATCGGTGATACTATGGTTTCGAATCGTCTTTAAGATCAATTTTGTTTTATTCTGATCACAATATCTTTACTATTATTCTATTTAACAACATACTCGTAGTTTTCGCTTGTTCTAGTAAGTTTCTAGCTTATTTATTTCACCAGAAATGTTGTTTTCCCCAAGGTCCACAAAATGTGCATTGGTGCAAACACTGGCAGGTTGTTGTCCTATACTAGGTGCAGCAATTAAATAACCGACCTGATGCTGCTACCAGCAAACAACAAGCGCACCACTGCAGGTTTAGACATGTCCCTTCCTGTTGATGTATCCCCTATCTTGAGCTCGATTCGCACGGTTGTTCGTCATTCAGTTTTGCTGTAGCAATCCCCCGTTTCAAGTCCTTGCGCTATCGTCTCGTTGAGAAAATTCAAAGTTTTCAGATGGAGTAACGAGTTCACCTCAAGTTTTTTGTGAAATTGGGGAAAAACTGCTAAAGAAGCTCATGCCATGTTAAAGGAGGAGTACTAAAGTGGATGTTTATCGCGCACACAAGTTTTTGAATGGATTAAAAGGTTTAAGGAGGAACGGAAAACGACCGAAGACGATCCACGCCTTTGACGAACCTTAACATCGAAAATTGAGGACAATATCAAGGAAATTGGTAAATTAATGGCGAAGACATTATTTGTGAAAGAACAATTCCTTGATGCTGTACTGTGTCAATGCGCTAGCCTATTCGGCCTTGTCTGTGACGCGTTCTTTGCGGAATACGGCATCGCCGTGTTGGATCACGCCATGAACTCGACCGACCTAACCCCCTATGACTTTTCTAATTTCCTAATGTCAAATCGGAGCTTAAGGGGGTAAGATTTGACAATGTGGAAGCGGTGAAAACAAAAATGACGAAGGTTCTCAACAAGTTGACAGAAACTGACTTCCAGCACTGCTTTCTTCTTCTTCATGGCACTACAGTCTGATTTGGACCGGGGCCTCCCACATTTTCTGCCTCCAGACATATACCTTGCTGTTGCCTTCCAATTGCGTAGTTTCAGTAATGTTTAGCGTTTTCCTCAATGTTGCCACCCATCTCTGATTTGGTCTTCCTCTTCCCTTGGCGCCTTCCATCTAACCGTTATATACCTTCTTTGGGATTCGGTCCTCACCCATTCTTCCTAGATGCCCCGCCCATTTCAATCTTTATAATTTAATATATTCGACAATATCGGGTTGTTTGTATTTCTCCTTTAGTTCAAAGTTGTATCGGATTCTCCACTTCCCATCCTCCATCAAGGAAAATATATGAGCCAGATATTTTCCTTAGGATTCGCGATTCCCATCTTGCTAATAGCTCCTCTGAGTGCTTAGTGATTGTCCACGTCTCACTTCCGTATGACACCAAAGGTCTTAACTTGGCCTTGTTGATTGTAATTTCTGTTCCATCACTGCTTAAGCAACGGAAAATTCGTATTGAGAATTGTAGGGATCGGCAAGCAAAATACTTTTGGTGGCAATAAATTTTCTAACTAGTCCTTTTATTTAATTACTAAACCTCATATGTTCAGATTTTCTTTGCGTTTAATACTACGGATTATATTATCTCACACAGTAAGTCATCATCCATAAGCAACAATTCGTATATACTTCAATTTTTAAAAATTCTATTTATAGATCAAATTAGGTGTTTTCTAATAGTGATTTTGGTGATCTACAGGACTCAAATTTGACATCGCCATTGTTTTCAGAATTTATGGGATTTCAAACACTCAACACTAGCAGTCGACGCGACACAAAATTCGCAGCCTTTTAGCGATTCCCATAAACATACTATTGGCATTCGGACTAGTTCATGCATGATCATAGGAGACATGAATATTCTTCACAAACTAGCCTAAATCGCAATGAGAACGTTTATTAGTATTTCTAAATAAATGCGGAAGACATCTCATAGAAATTTACCAAACCAGTCATGGCACACTCATATTAAGTTGACATGAAGTGTAACGTTAAATTAGTAAAATTATGAATGACCTTGACCTAGTGAGATCGCGTAGAATTACAAAGGATGATTTTACACTCACAAGTTTACATTTGATGCAATTGCAATTACTTGCTTGTAAGGAATGGGTGATATGCTTTACATACATTAATTTTAAGTTCTATTTTAAGTAAGAATTTATGCTGAGCTTAGAATATGCAACTTCTGGATTTTTCGACAACTAACAAGATTTTCGAATAAATTTTGGACTGGTATAATCACATCAGCTATAAAATAAAAAATTAAAAAAACTACTTTTGGTCCAAATGATACTACTGTTAGTGATAGTGAGCAAAAATTAGCAAATGAAGGTTGTGATAGTCACTATCGATAGTATCATCGATAGTTTGCTACCGAATAAAACTCACCCAATACTAACTTTGCCCAGAGATTTGACAATCCACTTGATAAAAAATGCGAATATGCTTTATTAATGGTGTATAGCATTTACACTTCTTCAATTACTTTTTAAATTACTAGGTAAAATTTCTAATACTAATATGAAGCTAAAATGATAAAATGAAATCATTTACCCCTTCCTAAATCAAACTTTCCCTAATTCAAATTTTTCGCTAATTCGAATTTTTCTTTTGGTACGTACCACAGAATATGATTTTGTGTGTAAAATGTTTTCTATAAATCCAGCTTTCTAATTCGAAATCTCTCTTATTCGAACTAGCTACTTTGTCGTCAATTTAAATGCAAATGGCCTTTTCTAAATCGAATTCATTCTTATTACATTACGCAGTTGATTTGGACCACATGTGGACGTAACCAGTTCGTCCCTCGCCTGTCAGTTTTGTCGCCTTTGTGTGATTTTCCTGACTCTATATACCGTACCGTTGCATTGTGTGCAGAACCTTTCCTTTTCAGCTCGCTATTTATTAACGCTCGTACGTATCTAATAGAATTATCGTAGATATTTTTGACACGTTTCACAAGAGCACATAATACGCTCAGTTTATCTAAGTCCTTGTTCACAATGGACATAAGAAACATAAGACATAAGAAACCCATAAGACGTAAGATTTACATAAGAGATACATAATGCGTAAAATCCAAGTACTGTTCACAATGAACATAAACGTAAGGATTTGCGCATGCGCTATAGTGGTATTTTGTTTATTTATTTTGACGTTTTAAGGTTAGTAATTTCTAAAAATTCTGACAATACTGAAATTTCTGTTAGAATGGATAATAATCTGCATATTACACTTATTGTTATTAACGAAAAGTAACAAAAATAAATGTCAAAGGAAAACAAGTGGGTTTAGCCGGTAAAAACAAGAAGAGTAAATCCAGTCTGTAAAACCTATTTAATTTATAATATGTATTCTCAAATATATCAAATGAACTTCATTTAACCACACAAATTAAAAGCTTATCTATTTAAATTACATTATAAAGTCTCTAAGAATCATTGTATCTGTATTTTACAAATACAGGTTTCTTAATTTGAAATAAAACCCTTTGTTTTTTATTTTACCATCGTGTTTTATTTATACATAATTTTTTTTTTCACACATACACAAATATTAAATGCTCTATCTTAGGCTTGTAACTTGTTTTTAATTCATTTTTTTTACATTATAATGTACTATTACATCCCCAGATAATGAAATTATTAACATCGTAATCCTTAACCATTTCCATGTTATATGCTGATTAGCTTTTTAATCGCATTCATGCATTAGACAATGCACTTTAATTCAAAAAATGTTATAATTACACTTCAAGAATATTTGGTTCACTGTTACATTTAGGAAAGATTATAAAAACAGAAAAAGCATTATATGCACCATGGTGCTCGGCTTTGGTGGTGGTTTGAGTACTAAAGTAAAAATACTTAGTGTAGGTTATTTTTTGTATTGCTGCATGCCTTGAGATGCTTCACAAGTAGTATGTGGAGGTATTCGACATAGCACAATCCCAGTCATTTTCCACACATATTTCAAACAGCACTTTGGAATTAACAATTTCTCATGTGTAACGTTCCATGCTCTTTCGCATATATCACTCATTGATAATATTCAATACGCCTTTGTAAACCAGTGCTATAACTAATGTTTAAAATACTTGTGATGTCTGGTGTTTCGGCTATTTCTTTCCAGACATCTTTTTATATCACATCTTTGTAGCTCCGATGTGCCTTGTTAGATATAAATATGCTTCAGCTCTGACCAACTGAAATAAAAGAAGTTCTATATCTACTTGCCCCTTTTCCATCATCTAAATCACATTTTCTTTTTTTAGTCAATATGTAAATGGCACCAACAAATATTTACTCATATGGAGTAATTACAACTTATTGCAGTAATTTGTAGTAGATACATATATTAAATTATATTATTTAAAATCGATAAAGCCTTTGTATTTTTCACGTTATCAGAACAAAATCGTCGCAATTCAAATTGACAGGATTCAAAAGTATGGGATGGTATGGGATTATACAGGCTTCCCGCGTTTATTATAATATCGTTACCAATCGGTTTAAGTTGTGAAACCTCAAAAAGCTTATTTTACTAAAATTATACGTAAGAAATACATAAGAAAAACATAAAGTTGAATTTATTTCAACTTTATGTATTTCTTACGTTCACACGTAAGGAATACGTAAACATGACATAAGGTGACATAAGCACTACGGCCACTGCGGATAGCTGCATTGGTTTCTCATACGTTTAACTTTACGCGTTACGTTTATGTTACGTACAGCTTATGTCTTATGTCCATTGTGAACAAGGACTAAGAAAAAGAGCTAACAGACGATATAAGCAAGGGTGTAAAAAAGAGTGAATGAAGTATGGTATTCCCCGAAATATCGTATCCACAATTTAGAAAAATAAAGAAAAAATTTATCAAAACTCTAAGAATTCAGTATACTTACAGTGAAAATGAAGTAAAGCGGTAAAGCAGGCCAGAAGGCAGCGTTTATACCCTTAAGTGAAGTTTTGAAGCAGGCAAGGAACAGCGTTCAAAAGTAAAAATATACTGAATATCCACCGCTGTATATACCTGCGCCCAAATTCGAATCACATTATACATCTTAGTCCAGCAATGTACCTCTGATTGCCGTTCAATAATAATTACCTAAAATGTACGTCGCTTTTCCTACGAAAATATTGACAACGCTGTGCTTGGATGGTTTACTTTTCAAAAAGCACAAAATTTACCAATAACCGATCCTATGATAAAGGAAAAAGCTATATTTTACTCAGTGGCACTAGGTCAGCGTGATTTTAATGCTAGTGAAGGTTGGCTGACCAAATTTAAAACAAGACATAATATTATTCGTAAAGTGCTCAGTGTGATATCTGCATCTGGTAGCAGTATCCAAACGGAAGACTATATTTGACAGACCTTACTTGGTTTCATAGAATCCTACAGTCCCAATGGCGCGTTCAATGTCCATGAGGGATGAAACGTTACTATTCTTCAAATGGCTTCCTAAGAAAGCACTAGCGTCAAAAATCAAAGATGTTTCGGTGGAAAACACAGAAGAAATGTCATAGGGTATTGCCTGGTGCCAACATGTCTGATAAATAGAAAATAAAAATCATTTTTATTGAGAAAAATGACAACCCACGTTGTTTCGTAGAGACAAAATCTCTTGGCTTGTACAATTATAATAACAAGAAGGCGTGGATGACTGACGAAACTTTATAGTTACGTCTTCACTAAAATTTGCTGCATAAAATAGAAAAATCCTATGGTTCTTAGATAATTGTGTTAGTCATCTAAAGATATCCAAACACGTTTGACGCTTATAAAAAAAAGAATATCTTTCTCCGAACACAACAACATCCATACTACAACTTATGGACGTGGTGATCATAAAAAACCTGAATGTTTACTACAAAAAAAATATCTTGTTACGAACCATTTCTAGGTTTGAAGGCAAATAATGAACTCCCTAAATTCACTTTTTTGAGACTTTGCGCCAGTTGTGTTCAAAACTTGGCGATGTGTAACAGAGGAAATAATTTAAAAAAAAACTGTTTCCAAAACGCCGGCTTTGGTCGTTCAGCAGGTTGGGATGATGAAAAAATTATTTCCAAATGATTATCAAAAACCGAACGTTTATGGAACTGACTCAAAGAAATTACGTTGAAGTACAGGGATAAACTTTCCAAGATTATATAGATGTTGAGGATGAAGTGCTAGCTTGTGACATACCTACCAATACCTGTATTTTGGAAAAGCTTCAAATCTAACAAATGAAAACGTTGATTGAAGCGGGTCTGAAAAAGAAGATGTTACAAGAAGAGGTTCGTCCAGCTGATATTGAGAGAGCATTAAGTGTTTAGAGTCAGCTTTGGAAATGATTGAAAACGCCCTGAACAATTCCTCAAAAACTTCCACGAAATAGAAACACATACAGGAAGTACGTTTACCACAAAATATTAAAACAAATAGAAATTTAAAAATTTTTAGGTCCCTTTAATTCTGTGTACGTATTATGATAAATATACAGGCTGTTCAAAAACATACCGACAAACTTTAAGTGTCGACTGGGGACATCAAAACGACCATTTTTTGTTCAATAAACATATGTCAGCAAATGAGCCATATTAGCATAAAATAGGAAACATTCTTTTGGTATTATTTTACAAAAAAAAAGTTTAGAAGGACATTAATAAATCAGTTTTTGTTCATGTTAACCCTTGTTTTTTTGGTGCAATCTTTGTATTGAAGCTAATGGCTCATTTGCGAGTTTATTGACCAAAATTTTTTTATTTTGATGTCCCCAGACGACCCTTAAAGTGTGTCGGTATATTTTTGGGACAGTCTGTATACGTATTTTAATTAGTAATATGTAGCCTACATGCATTGGCTGCCCAGTTACTCTTTCCCTGTATGGGTAATTTTCTTAATATTGATGCTATAAGATTGGTTAAATTAGAATAGTTGTTCAGAATTTTGAGAAATGTTTGATAGCTTTTTCAGATTTGACATTTGTTGTCAACTTTTGAAGGTATTTAAAATAAATTGAAAAAAGCCGAAATTTTCAGTTCCATATCTTCGTAACCATTAAAGATAGAACAAAACTAAAAATGGCACCTGGTAATAACTTTTACGAAGAATTTAATAATCAAAATTTAAAACTCATGACCAACTTGATTATCAAGATATGACATAAAGTTACGTTTTTTTAAATTGCACACAGTTGGCCATGACTTCATTAAAATGCTTATTTTTTCTATTTTCACATATATATAGAGTTTGGTATGTTTATTTTTTTTTTAATTGAAGTGTATGTTATACCTTGATAATTAAATGTTCCATGAATTTTTAGCTAAGATTATTAAATTTTACGTAAAAATTGTTTCCAGGCTCCATTGTGCACCCTATATTCATGTCTTAAAGGAGACTTATATTTTTCATGTGAAACTTTAGAATAGTTTAGAATGATTTTTTTTACATTACAAATATATGTTTTTACTTTACACACCTTTATATCTGTCTTCTTACTCTCTCTAATTGGAACAGATTGAAATGCCCCATGAGAATTTGATTTTTGAAGAGTTGACTGTATTTAGACTTCTTCTTTGAGTACAAACTTTTATCTTATTACAACGTAGTCTAAAGTATTTAAATTAAAAATATGAAATCATAACATTTCCACATACTATCATTACAGATAGATGTAACTTGCCCAAAGTAGTCGGACCATGCGAAGGGTACTATCCCCAATGGTACTACGACAAAACTAACAATCACTGCACTCAGTTCGTATACGGTGGTTGTTTGGGTAATAGCAATAGATTCGAAACGAGAGCAGAATGCCACGAACTCTGCGTCACTGACCTAATTGGTGGTAAGTAGTTTTATTATATTTAAATATTTGCTAGTCTTAAAATGACTGCATGACATACATTGTTGAAACATACGCAGACGCATGTGAACAGCCTAAACAAGAAGGACCATGCCACGGGAATTACATCAACTGGTTCTATAATAAAGAAACTGGATATTGTGAACGATTTGTGTATGGGGGATGCAAAGGAAACAACAATAACTTCCCGACGCAAGCTGCTTGCAATCAAAAATGCGCCAAAGCTGGAGAAAAGAAGCGTAAGTCGAGGAGTCATTGTTATTATTATTGTTCCTGTAGATGTTGTGATTTCTTAATTTCTGGATACTCCTGAGAACGGATGAACTTATCCAAAAATTAACGTTTGCCAAAAATATAAAAATTTATGTAGTTGTCGTAGTAATCTGTTTTGTTGTAGTCAAACTGTAGCATTAATATTTCTTATGTTTATTTATTTATTTTGTAACTAATAGCATGAAAGTTGTATATAAACTCTTTATTGATATTGTTAGCGAGCTGTTCCCTGCCACAAGCGCAGGGTAACTGTACTGAAAGCCTCGCCCGTTGGTATTATGACTCCACGGAGAAAAGATGCATGCCATTCTATTATACTGGTTGTGGAGGTAACAAAAACAACTTTATCAGTCAGTATTATTGTGAGCTTGATTGTCCTAAAGAGATTGGTAAGTGTATTACTAGCTAACAAGTTGATTTAAATTTATTGATTATCACAGGTCTATGAAAAAATACTTTTTGATAAATCGTTTCAGTTTTTATAACTGATTTTTATATTATGCTGATTACAAAAGTGAAATCCATTTTATTCTATTGCGTTAGGTTTTTCAACGAAACGATTGCATATTTTTGAAAAATTGACATTTTGACATGTTTTATGTTAGTCTCTCATTTCAGAAGTACAGGTTGTTTCAAAAAGAACTCCATCTTAATAGGCACTGAGTAACTAGTAATTGTAAATTATAATAAGCCACTTGCCTTTTATTTATAAGTAATTATTTATCTAATGTCATAAAATTACTTTTTCTACTGCTGGAGATTTATAGTTTTCCTCAATTTTGTTTTTAAGGAGGCTAGTTACCTTTTTATAAGATTTTCAGACTATGTCTTCAATGCTTCCATTTTCTACGAATACATCTTTCTTCAGCTCAGAGCAGTTTTCATCTTAGCTTTGATTATGTATACTATAGATATAAAACTGAAGGTTAGTTCGGGTAGATAGCCAACAGAGGGGTTGGGCAGTAGGATGTGCCCATTCATGAATTTCTCCCGCTAAATTTGTTATTGTAAAAGCAGTCTTCTCGTAATAGTAAAGAGAAGCCAATGGGAGCTTAAAGGAAGTGACGCAATTATCCAATTACACCAATCGTGTTTGTTACAATTTTATAGGCGTTTTGCTTTAGATTTAAATATCTTAAAATATTTTGAATTAAGGGATATGATAAGTCTACTGACTCTAATTTTTTAAATTCCAAAAATAAGTGATGATGTGATTGTGGATGTTAAATGTTATTCTGAAATACATATTGCAAGACGATGTAAGGAAGAAATGTCATTTTTTCCTATATATTTTATCTTATAATTGACAATGATATTGCAGTACAAGCAGAAAAAGGTTCAAAGTACCAACCTTTAATAAAACCTTTGCGTGGTTAGGAATTAGTTTGTTTGTATAACTTGTTGGGTATGTACTATCCTCAACAATAATTGATGATTATTCATCCAGGCTTGCATCATGGCAGTTGTTGTTACGATTCAGGCCTGGATAAAATAAAAATAACTAGAACCATAATAAAATAAATAATGTCAAAGCTGAGTACATTTAAGTGTGTATCTAATTACCTTCTACGAAGTGATATACCTTACTTCAATGAGTATGGAGGCTAAAATTCTACATATATAACACAATAAAATCCATTAAGATTTCAAACAATTGCAATTAAACGTGGGTGAAAGAAAAATTAAGTAGTAGAAATACAAGTAAACTAGTTTTTTTTGATAAGCCCAACGTAACTTCAATTATTAGGAATTACTATCATTGAAAGCAATTTTTAAAACCGCAGGTAAATACAAATTGAAGAAACGTCCATATACAGACCACGTGTCTAAATTCTGAAGAAACCAAAACCTTAAAATAATATGGTGTCTTAATAAATGTTGTGGTTCTTTTACATAATATATTTAGTCATATGAAATATATAGAAGACTGTTTTAGACATACCTGTTGAACACATTGAAAAAAATGAAACTAACCCAAACTCTGAACCCGAAACAGACTGACATTTCATGTAGGTATTTAATAAAAATGCAGGCTTTTTAATACCGTTTCCTTGTTTAGATTTATTTCTTTAAAAAACACGAATACGTTTTCTAAAAAGCCTTTCGTATGTTATTTTTGTTTTTGTTTTATTATGTTATAAAAGGGTAATTATGAGTATAATAAGGGGAAAAAATCGTAATCCTACGATTCTTCAAAACATTTACTTAAAGCTACTTTATCATAGTAATAGCTATATAGGTTATGTTGATATGTAATTCAAGGGCAAACGATGTGAAAAGCAAATTAAACAAAATATACTCTTATGTAAAATTTAATAGAAAATATCAAAATATATTTACATTTGTTATAAACTTCCGGATTAAATTGTGAGAGTGGGGTTGAGAATATTTCATAGGTCTGATCAGTTTCATTCATGGATATTAATCCATTTGAAAGATATCAGAGGACGACACTTTACTACATAAGAAATATTTACATTTTTCTCTAGGTTGTATAACTATAGTATTAATAAACAAGGCATTGGTTAACAAATTGTTTTATAAGGCCTAATATGAAAAGGTAAAAAGTAAAGATTTTTTTGGTATTACAACGTAAATTTGTTTTGTATTAATTTGGGCGAAATACTTTATGTTTTTTTTTTCTTTTGAAAGTCCCTGTAAATAGTATGCTAATTTCCTTGATATCATTGGATTAATTTTAGAATTATTACGTTAATTATTTTGGACTATTTATATTGCACTCTCTCAATTTTAGAGAGTGTTTTACTTATCAACGAAGTTGTTCTTAATGCCTTGTTGGTAGATTCCTATTTTTAGTATATCTAATGGTGGGTTTATTCAGCGTAAATTAGTCCTAACTTAGTATTAGTATTAGTCTTAAGAAAGTTCGATCATTGAGTATACGTGTTAGCGTTCAGTCAGCTGATCTTATGGTCGTAAGCCTCTTAGGATCGCGTTAGGACACGACCTTGAAAGTTCGTAATTTTTAACTCTTAGGACTAAACAAAAACACTAAAACACCTTCACCACACTAAAGCGCAAAAATGGCTAAATACGTATTTCAACAACTAAGTTGTCATCATCAGTAGCACTGATTAAATAAGTGTTGTTCTGCACTGAGTAAATAAGTGTTGTTCTGTACGCTACGGTGTGTGGCCGGCGCGATTTTTTAATCAGTGCTACTGATGATGACAACTTAGTTGTTGAAATACGTATTTAGCCATTTTTGTGCTTTAGTGTGGTGAAAGTGTTTTAGTGTTTTTGTGAAGCCACAGACTCCAAGTTTAATTTGTTAGGACTAAGTTAAGACCTCGGTAGCCAAGATCTAAACCTTATGAGGTAATACGTACACAGCAACGTATCATTCACGCAGCGTAATTTGAAATATTTTTGTCTGTATAAGGTGTACTTTTAAGGTTAAAACTAATTCTTAGGACTAATACTAATACTAAGTTAGGGAACGCTGCATAAACCCACCATAAGTAACGTCACTTTTCACTCATTAATTTTCTTAATAATTTTCCTTAATTTTCTTAGTTTACTTTTCATTTCTGATTGTTTATGGTAAGCGTCCGTATGAGCTTTCACGCACTAGCCGGTATTTTGATTTCACTTCTGTTTAGCCGTTGAACAAGAAGGAAATTGCGACCTTGTCCATTAGTTTCTGAAACAATTTTTGCAGCAAAAAAAAATCACATGAAATTGAATTTTCTATTTTTTTTAAAATTAATTTTGATTGTATAATTTCTTCAGGCCTTAATGATAACAATGTTCTGGTGGAGGATTTAGTGCGGGTAAACTCACTTTTCTAAATGAACAACACATCCCTGCGGGTTAATTTTTAAATTTCAAAGCGTGACAAAAATTGCATTCTTTATCCATGTTACCAATCATAATTTAGCATGTGCACAATATTGAATTTCATTATCATATTCATATGCGATGCGATTAAATGATGATAGGGTTGATGCTCTGTTTTCAGTAATCAACATAAAAAATCTATAAAAGACAATCACTCTGTTTAAAACAATTTTTTTCATTGCAAACCTGTGGTATTATAGGCATGAGGCGATTTACCTACGAGGGAAAATCAAATGACTTAATGAATAAGACACAATATACAAACACAAGCAACAACATTATACTAGTATAATTAAATTGAGTTGGAAATTGAATACGCCAGTTACAAATTTAATATTATAAATAAAATTATTAAATACTACTCTTCTATGCCTATATTTTATTTACTACTTGATTATTCTATGTAATAGGCAGGCATTGCTGACAAATATATATATTGTTTGGATGACAATTGAAACAAACAACAAAAGATAACAAACAAATGTCAAAAGATGTATGAATACTATTATTTCTAATAGTCCTGAAAAATCTTTTGTAGTTGGCATTATTTGATATATAAATTGTTGCAACATCTCAAATTTGGCGCTATTTATATTTATTGTATAAAATATTTTATTGTGTATTGTATGTAGTATCAAACACGTAATATAATTGTGTAGTTTCACACATAAAATATACCATATTAATTGGCACCCAACGTGGGGCATAACAATCAGAGCGCTCATAAGAGTATGCACGTCATATTAAGAAGTATCAAGTTTTCTATTATTTTACAAATGTAATGAGAGTTTTAATCTAAACATAAATAATAAGCCATTCCACTTTTATTAAGTATTAATACTGGAGAAATTTGGCGCCCAACATAGGTAAATCGCTTCTACCTGAAAATATAAATAAATTACTTGTTTTTAAAAATTTTAATGCAAACAAAATAAGAGGCTAAGTTCTTAATAGTGTAATTCTGACGATAATTTATCACACAGTTAGAGAGACGTGCCAGTTACCTGCGGATTCCGGTGAATGCAGCGATTACGTTACCAAATATTACTACGACACCAGAGAAAAAGGTTGTAGGCAGTTCTATTATGGAGGTTGCGGTGGTAATGGCAACAACTTCATATCAGAAAGCGATTGTGAAGCACGATGCGTGGCAGGTATCGTTCAGCCGGAACCGTCTCCATCAACAGAGATTTCTACAAGTTCAGCAGCACCAGAACCATTTAAGACAGGTATGCAACATCTTAATTACTACGAGTTTCTTGCAGAAATAATATTAATACGTTCTTTTCGCAACTTTCAAGCTGGTTAATAATTGTAAGTATTTAATAAATGTAATATTGAAAATTTACTTTTTTAATGACTTTTATCACTTTGCCATTTTTGTGAATATTACGCAATCTCAATGTGTAAATATTTTATTGTTATCTTGTAGAATCTTGCTATCTACCACCGGAGACCGGACCTTGCCGCGCTCACATCCGGCGTTGGCATTACAGCAATGACGGCACTTGCAGACAGTTCATTTATGGTGGCTGCGGCGGTAACAAGAATAATTTCGGAACCTCAGAGGAGTGTTACCTAATGTGTGGAAGTGTTGAAGGTACTTCGAGAATTCCACTAGCTTTTTTAAGTTGTAAAATGACGATGCTTTTTCTTTGATATTACAGACATTTGCACGTTACCAATGATTGTTGGACCTTGCGATGCAGAAAATGAATCTTGGTTTTATAATCAGACTACGGATACTTGCCAGAAATTCAATTACGGTGGATGTTTGGGTAACGCGAACAGGTTTAACGATATGGAATCTTGCGAGAAACGTTGTAAGAAAATATCTCCACTCACAGCTGCACCTCCAGTGACAGAAGCACCTACAGAAGGTTGGTAACGATATTATAGTAGATAGATATTAGTTTTCGTTTGATTTTGTCAGAATTTGAAAAACAACTTAAAGTATACATATATTTATCTTCTTATACAGGGGTTTTCAATTCTGTATTTAAATAAAACACAGAATAATTGAGGCATCGGGCTGAAATTTATTCCAGGTGTAACACATGTTAAATATAAGTATGGAATTCTATATCGCTCATATGACCACCACGGGTACGTTTCCAGCGATCGATTCTTTGGAGGCAATTTACCACCACTCTTCCACGCATATCGGCCCGAACGTTGGCAATTTCGCGTTCGATATTGTTTCTGAGCTCCACTAAGGTTGTTGGCTTGTAGGCATAGACCAAGGACTTAGCGTAACTCCATAAAAAGCTGTGTGACTTGTGGCACCATCTTGTTCGAATCACATATCACTCATGTCAAGTCCATTCAATTCTGGCCAAAAATAGTCTTCTAGCATGGCACTATAGCCTCCATTGATCGTAACATGGCGATCACTTTATCGACGAAAAAATACGGTCCAATCACACCTCCTAAATGAATCCACACCACACAGTCACTTTTTGTGGCTGCAATGGAGTCTCTTGAAGCACATGTACATAAGCCATTAAGCCAAAAATGAGCTTCATCGCTGAACATAATTTTTCGATGAACTCCAGGATTTTCTTCAAACTTTTGCAGAGCCCAATCGAAAAAGTTTCGGCACTTCAGTTGATCAAGAGGCTTCACCTCTTGAGTTAATTTGATCTTGTAAGGGCGTAGGCCTAGGTCTTTACGCAAAATTCGACACAATGTAAACAGAGAAATTCCGAATTCCTGTGAAATGCGTGGAATTGACTGATTTGGCTAATTTTGAACTGAAGCACTTACGGCTGCGATGTTTTCGGTACTTCGACCCGTGCGTTATCTCACTTGCACAGGAACATTCAATAGTGTATATATTGACTCAAATTGATCCACCATAGTACGCACAGCCTGTTGGTGGGACGATTATACATCTATTGCCATTAAGGCAGAAAAAAAGGTGTACTTGAATTACAGATTGGGTAATACCACCACGAGCTGCGTATGGAATAACTTAAGCGAGCTGAATGTATACAAAAAATGAGGTGTGGCCACCACACGAGTTTCTTATACGTATGAAAGTGTTACTTCCGGTCCGAATTTTGAAATTTCATTTAAACAAAAAATATTCCAAATCCAACTTTAAATACTTTTGTACTCTTCATAAATATACAGGGTGTCCCACCGGGAACCAAATCGATCTATATATGGAAAACCACACATAGGAAAATTTTTAAAATTTGGGGGCATGCGAAAGTCGATGGGGGCAACTCGGCTAAAATATTTTCAAGATGGCGGCACTTCCGGTTATACAGGAAGTAGATGTCAACTTTCTTATTTCAAATGGAACACCCTGTGTATTATTGCATTTTTGGAATCTACACAAGATTCTAGGCTAATTTTATGTATCACGTCCTATACCTAAGTTTAACTGTTTTTGACTTATTTAATTTTTTACGTGAAAAATGACGTTTGCAGCATCTAAAATAATTAATATTTAATTAATAAGGAAGCCCTTATTATTCAATTTGGACTAGAGTCCTTGTTGAGAAAGACCTACTGAAATAGTTTTTTTATAATATTTTGAAAACTTTTAGTACAGGGTGTTTAAAAAATATGATTAAAAATGAAATTGAAAAAAATGCCAAAAATCAATTTTTTCAAATGGAAACCCCCAATTTTTATAATTTTATTTAATTTAGCATTAAAAAATAGTGTAAGTTTGTGTAAGGTTATCTATGCAAAAAATTTTTAGTTTTCGAAATATTGCCAATTTAATATTTCTATTCGGAAATTTTGCTGCGTGAATTTTAAATTCAGTTTCTCTTAGTTGGCTTTGGCGGCATTGACAATCAAATGCTAAAGAAATGTATGACGCTGTCATTATTTGAGAAGTATTATTAATTATTATGCCAGGGCGCTTAAATTACACAAACGAAGATTATTTAAACCTAATTATTATTTATGGAGAATGTAACAAAGTTATATCAAGAACATGTGACACATTTTCTATTCGATATCCGCAAAAACAGAAGCCATCACAATGTACCGTTAAACAAATTATAGAAAATTTCAAGAACTTTGGATCCGTCAAAGCAATGGTGCAAAGAAATAAACCTCTCGTTAATAATGAAAATATCGAAATTGCTATTTTGGGATATTTCGTCGCTAATCCAACAATGTCTGTAAGACAAGCTGCATTGGAGTCAGGATTATCAAAATCAACAGTTCACAGAATATTATTATTGTTTAATTTAAAGAGAACAGCATAATTATTTTTTCAATAAATGTTCAAACTGACGTCCTTGAACTTCCAGACACTTTTGGCATCTAATCAACAGTTTTTCATGAGTCGCTTTCCTTATTGACTCGGGTGTTAAACTTGCAAATTCATGCCTCACGCGCTGCATACAATCTTTCAT
Organism: Amphimallon solstitiale; assembly: GCA_963170755.1. Lineage (NCBI taxonomy): Eukaryota > Metazoa > Arthropoda > Insecta > Coleoptera > Scarabaeidae > Amphimallon > Amphimallon solstitiale. The sequence goes on from OY720676.1 coordinate 176,447,571, forward strand.
GGTTGTTATGGGAGTGTTATACACTCGATTTTTGATTGTACCCCAAATAAAAAAATCGAGCACTGCAAGATCTGGGGAGCGGGCTGGCCAAAGGAAAGGACCGTTGTTGGCTATCCATCGATCAACAAAAGCATTTTGCAAAAAATTGTCAATGAGGTAGCTGCCATGTGGAGGTGCGTCATCATGTTGGTAAAAGAGGTTTCTACGAACGGCGAGCGGCAAATTGTCCAAATAGTCGGTTTCTAAATTCTGTAAAATGTTCAAGTAGCCCTCACCTGTAAGTTAATAAGCACATTTTTACCTAGAAATATTCTAAAATTTCTAACTTACCATTTAAATTTTCTTGATAAAAGTGTAGTGCCACGACGCCATCGTTTCTTATCGCACAATAAACATTAAATTGCCAGGAATCTTGAAAATTCTGCTCTCTAAACACGTGTATATTCGAATCACTCCAATAATGGGAATTATGTCGATTAAATGCACCGTTTTTTGTAAATTTCGCTTCGTCTGTCCAAATGATATTGTCCAAAAAAAAATTGTTTCCTTGCGCCCAAGTTGTAATAAACTCACAGAACGCCACTCGTCTTGGAAAATCAGTTTATTTAGATGGTGGACTATGGAAAATGCATATGGACGAAATTTATGTTTGCGTAATATTCTGTGAACTGTTGATTTTGATAATCCTGACTCCAATGCAGCTTGTCTTACAGACATTGTTGGATTAGCGACGAAATATCCCAAAATAGCAATTTCGATATTTTCATTATTAACGAGAGGTTTATTTCTTTGCACCATTGCTTTGACGGATCCAAAGTTCTTGAAATTTTCTATAATTTGTTTAACGGTACATTGTGATGGCTTCTGTTTTTGCGGATATCGAATAGAAAATGTGTCACATGTTCTTGATATAACTTTGTTACATTCTCCATAAATAATAATTAGGTTTAAATAATCTTCGTTTGTGTAATTTAAGCGCCCTGGCATAATAATTAATAATACTTCTCAAATAATGACAGCGTCATACATTTCTTTAGCATTTGATTGTCAATGCCGCCAAAGCCAACTAAGAGAAACTGAATTTAAAATTCACGCAGCAAAATTTCCGAATAGAAATATTAAATTGGCAATATTTCGAAAACTAAAAATTTTTTGCATAGATAACCTTACACAAACTTACACTATTTTTTAATGCTAAATTAAATAAAATTATAAAAATTGGGGGTTTCCATTTGAAAAAATTGATTTTTGGCATTTTTTTCAATTTCATTTTTAATCATATTTTTTAAACACCCTGTACTAAAAGTTTTCAAAATATTATAAAAAAACTATTTCAGTAGGTCTTTCTCAACAAGGACTCTAGTCCAAATTGAATAATAAGGACTTCCTTATGGGAAAAAATATTAATTATTTTAGATGCTGCAAACGTCATTTTTCACGTAAAAAATTAAATAAGTCAAAAACAGTTAGACTTAGGTATAGGACGTGATACATAAAATTAGCCTAGAATCTTGTGTAGATTCCAAAAATGCAATAATACACAGGGTGTTCCATTTGAAATAAGAAAGTTGACATCTACTTCCTGTATAACCGGAAGTGCCGCCATCTTGAACATATTTTAGCCGAGTTGTCCCCATCGACTTTCGCACGCCCCCAAATTTTAAAAATTTTCCTATGTGTGGTTTTCCATATATAGATCGATTTGGTTCCTATATAGAATGCATAATTTACGACATATTTGCAAAAAATCGTTATTCGGTAAGAGTAAAAGTGATAGTTCCGGTCCGAATTTTGATTTTTTTTTTATACAAAAGGTATTGAAAATTAAGTTCTAAATACTTTTATACTCGTAACGTACCTGTCTAAAAACCATGACTAGCAAAATATTTGCAAAAAACCGATTTTAGATAAGAGTAAAAAACCTACTTCCGGTTTTTAATAAAATTATTCTCAAATTTAATTTTAAGTACATATGAATTCTTTATAAATTTGTCTAAACTTAGTAGTTGACGAAATATTGGCAAAATTCGATTTTTTCACTGAAGTAAACTACTACTTACGGTCTGCCGATTTTGCTGCAAATCTAGTCAGTTCTCAAGAGGGAGATTATACTACTAAATGTAAAATTTGGAATAGATAGCTATAGCGGTTTGACCGCTATCGTGGTCACAGACAGACAGACATACAGACACACAGAGACAGCCATTTTTAAAAAAAATGAGGTATGGCCACCACACGACTTTCTTATACGTATGAGCGTTTCAAACTATACAATTTTAAGAATTTTTTTATACAAAACTTGTTTAAAATTCTATTCTAAGTACTTTCCTCTTAATAAATCGCTATAGAATGCATACTTTGCAAGATATTATCAAAAAAGTGCTCCTCGCTAAGAGTAAAAGTGCTACTTCCGGTCCAAATTTTGAAATTTCATATATACAAAAAATATTGCAAATCCAGATTTAAATACTTTTGTAATCTTGATAAATATGTATAGAATGCATAACTTACGACATATTTGCAAAATATCGCTATTCGATAAGAGTAAAAGTGGTACTTCCGGTCTGACTTTTGAAATTTTTTTTATACAAAAGATATTGAAAATTATGTTTTAAATACTTTTATACTCGTAAGGTACTTGTCTAAAAAGCATGACTTGCGAAATATTCGCAAAAAACTGATTTTCGATAAGAGTAAAAGACCTACTTCCGGTAGGAATTTCGAAAAACTTTTTAAATAAAATTATTCTCAATTTTAATTTTAAGTATATATGAATTCTTTATAAATTTGTTTAAACTTAGTAGTTGACGAAATATTGGCAAAATTCGATTTTTTCGCTGAAGTAAACTGCTACTTCCGGTCTACCGATTTTACTGAAAAACTAATCAGATCTCAAGAGGGAGATTATACACGTAAATACAAAATTTGGAATTGATATCTACAGTGGTTTAACCGCTATCGTGGTCACACACACACAGAGAGACACAGACACAGACACACACACAGACACACAGACATTTTTTAAAAACCACTTTTTCGGTATCAGGGGACTTCAAAACGTGGACATCTGCAAAAATCTCGAGGTCGAAAATTTTCATCATCACAATACCTCCTTATACTACGTATAAGAAAGTAAAACATTTTTTTTGGTACCAGGGAAGTCCAAAACGTGAACATCTGCAAAACTCTCGAGGTTGAAAATTTTCATCATCACAATACTTCCTTATACTACGTATAAGAAAGTAAAAAGTAAACGCACACTGCCTGTACATCTACAAAATGTAAATGCGATTAATAATTATTTTCCTTCTATCGCAGAGAGCAAATCAAAAGTGGATCCAGCTATTTTGGATTTTTATAGTAATCACACAAGATCTCGAGTTATGTTCTTTTAAAGAAGTTTTGGAGAAGGATGCGCTTTCTGTTATCAATAAAATTTCTTCTAATTAATCGGAAAGTGATAAAATTAATATAAAAATGATTTCATAATCTTGTCCTCATATCATTCCATACTTGACTTAAATTATCAATTTTTGTTTATTTAACAGTGTTTTTCTTTCAATATGGAAGGTAGCTCATCTCATACCTCATCCAAAAAATAGTCGAAGGTATTGGTGAGGGCGCCAATTGAGACTTTATATATCCAGGTTTCATATTAATCGTTTCAGTCAGGATTTCGACTGGGGTTTAGTTGTGTCACCTAACTAAAATTACTATATTATTATATTATTTCAGCTACAGAATTGGTACTGGTTTGGTTACTGTTTTGGTTCTTCTTGATCCCAATCATCACATGTTGCTTTCGATTTTACATCATATCGAGTTTTATGATAGTTTTGTTTCCATCTTTTATAGTTACTTGTCTGATAGAGTACAAAGAACTGTATTAAATAATGCCTTTTCTGACTCCACCTATTTAAAATCTGGCATTCCTCAGGGATTTATTTTAGATCCATTGCTATTTGCAGTTTATACCTCACAACTCTTTCTGTTGACCACTTCAATAGCAAATTTCACTTCTATGCTGACGACACACAATTGTACACTTCTTTCAACATCAGCGATGTCGTTGTTGCAACAATTTAATAAAACTACTTGTCGCCATCATTTGCAAATTAATGAACAGAAGTCATGTTTCATTATTTTCGATAATGTTTCGAACAGATTACATGTGTGTGATGCGTTGCATTTGCGTATCAGTGGAGTTGGATTGGTCCGGAAGAGCTGTGTTAGGAATCTGGGTCTGTTCATTGACGAGAACTTAAAATTTGGAGGTCAAAAGTTGGTATATTTCTGAAGGTAATATTTTTTTTTTAGATTTTTGTCAGCTAGAAGTAGATAGTGGACCCTGTCGTGCTAAAATTCATCGTTGGTATCATAGCAGCGATGGCACATGCAAAGAATTCATTTATGGCGGCTGCGGAGGAAACAGGAACAATTTCGCATCCGCAGAGGAATGCAGTCGATATTGTGGCGGCACAACAGGTAATTCGAAATAATTTACCAGTTCTAAAAACTGTGACCAAAGTACCATAGCGTTTTAAGTAATATTATGTACAAATTAAGATTATTAATATACTGAAAAATTTATATCAGTCTGCCTCGTTGTATTTTTCAATTTCAATAGAATTCTGACAGTTGGTAGTATTATTTAAAAAAAAATATGATAATACAATGTTTGTTAATGACCAAGTCGGTTGAAAATGCAGTCACATGTTTAGTTTAATATAGTGATATAACAAAGTAAAACGTATTTTATGTAGTTGCTTTTTAATATTATTGCATATATATATTTATAAAACATATTTATTTAATATACTCATATAGCAAGATTTTGAATTTATATTTTCTGGCACACTATATTTAGACATGTAATATGTATGTATGTACAATTCCCTTTTTTTGAAATGGCCGGTTTAAATTGAAAATCCATCCGCAAGTACTACGATGGTCACATTCTTCTAATGTTTGATTTGTTTAATGCGAAGTCAAGGACGGGACAAGCAAAAAACATGCGTTGTAAATCATATATAGCATGAATAAGTCAATTTACTTAATATCAAACTGGTTTATATTTTTGGATGTTTTTAAATACTCTATTCTACAATCTGCACGAATATATATATATGTCATATACCGTTTGACTGAAATAAAAGTAGATGTAGGGAAACACAGACACGCACACACGTGCATGCAAACATGAAATGGAGGGGTACGATAATAGGGGAATACACATGAGTTCCTATCGGGCGGACACCGGATACCGAGACCGAGGCTTCAGTGCAAAACGTTGAAAGTTGGTATGCAGACGTTTGCTTTAAGGAATTGCTCCGCTATTTTGGTAATTGATGTATAATGTATTAACAGTGAACTGAAACAAAACTATAAAAATTGTAACTAAAATAAAATTCTCACATTTAAAACGAAACTAAATATTATAATGAACTATACAAATAAATTTTGCACGTCTTTGTACGAATTATGCTTCGCATACCATAACACAATCTGTATTTTTTCCTCGACAGCTAAGGGCATTTTATTTTAATATTTGCGAGTTTGCTCAGACACAATGTAAGTTCCTGCTCTAAAGATACGGAACGAATGCCATGTGCGCATGGTGTTCGCGCTCTCGAGGAGGTGGTGTGGGTAAACCAAGAGCCGCATTCTTGAACTGTTGTATACATACATACATAGGTACATGTTTATGTGTGTGTATTTGAAGATGCATATTAACTTTTAACTACGACAATCTGTATATATATATATAGTAACGAATGAAACACATATATTTTGAATGCCTTGCTTTTTAAATTATATATAATTAAATGTTAAATACAATTAAAAGAAAAATATTGTATTACATTATGTATTAAATTGCTTTGTAAAAGAAACTACATCTGGCATATACTATAAGCCAATATATTTGAAATATTTGGATTCATTTATAATTTATTGCCTGATAACGTTCATGCTACTTTATTAGAAAAAATCATTTTTATGTTCCTCAATATCTTTCTGGCTTTCATTTTATTCTTTAGCGTTTTATTTTAATTTTAACAATCACATCCACTGTTTTCTACAAATCTTGGTTTTATGGAATTTTAGACTTGCTACTATTCTTTCTGGGAGTGATTTGTATTTATTTTAGATGTTGAAGCTTTTTAATTGTAATACCAACGTTTAACTGAAAACTAAAATAAGACTAAACGATTTGGTGTTATAACAATCCCTGTTTTTCTTATAAGATGTAAAAAAAATTATAATCTCTGATAAGGGAATTTTAGAATTATTAAAAATTATATTTTTTATATTTTGAATTAGTTTACGGTCCGAATTTTGAAATTTATTTTATACAAGAATTGTTCCAATTCGAACTCTAAATATTTTTCTTTTCTAGATAAATCTGTACAGAATGATTAATATGTTAGAAATTTCCTAAAAACCGTTTTTTGCTGAGATAGAAAGACCTACTTCCGGTAGAAATTTCGAAAAAAATCTTTCTAAAATTCACATTTTAGTACTTTTGTATTCTTTAGAAATTTGTCTAAACTTAGTAGTTGACGACGTATTAGCAAATTTTCATTTTTTTAGTGAAGCAAACTACTACTTCCGGTCTACCGATTTTACTCAAAATCTAATCAGATCTCAAGAGAAAGATTATACCCGCAAATATAAGGTTTGGTATTGATAGCTGTAGCCGTTTGGACGCTATCGTGGTCAGTGAGAGAGAGAGAGAGAGGGAGGGGGAGAGAGAGATATGTTTGCAAAAACCACTTTTTTAGTGTTAAACTCAATAATTTTTTTTTATTTGAATTAATTTAAAAATAAGATATGTGTTATAATAATAAAACTAATGATGTTTTTCAAAAGCATTTGTGTATATTATCTGTTGTACTAAGCAAATAAAAATAAATTTGGTAAATCATAGTCACCTTGTTATTGTTGTTTATTTAAATAAACTGGCTCGTTTTACTTATACATTCATAATATATTTTAAGAAATAATATGGAAGTAGAGGAAAGGAATTTAAATAAGAAATTATACAATGCAGAGCATTCAAACGAATATAAATACCCTGTGGACATATTATTTTGTATATTTAGTGTATTTTCAAGACCAGACATCCATACAATTAGAATGTGGCTAATTTTATATATTTAAGTATATTTGTTTTTTGTAATAATCGGATTCTATTTGTTATTATAATGCCTAAAATTATTACTTTAATTCTTTAGATATCTGCCAACTACCTGCAGAGCCTGGAAAATGTCTAGCTTATATTCCACGTTGGTATCACAGCAGCGACGGCACCTGTAAACAATTTATTTTTGGTGGATGCGGCGGTAATAAAAACAATTTTGCAACTGCAGAAGAATGTAATCAGGCTTGTGCAGTGACAAAAGGTAGTTGAACATAATTCTCTTAAACATTACTTGTTCGAAAATAATTGTGGTAGAGTTTTACTAGATAATACCCACACATTTACTTTTTATCAATTAGTACCACCTACTTCGGCTCCAGACGACGCCAGCAGAATTTGCTACCTATCAGCTGCAGTCGGCAATTGTAACGAGACCATTAGTTTATACTACTTCGATCCGTACCAGCGAAAATGTACTGAATTTACATACTCTGGCTGCGGTGGCAATGAGAATAGATTCAATAATATGGAAGCGTGTGACAGGGCGTGCGGAAGATACAGAGGCCAAAGTAAGTTCCTTGAATAACATTAGGTAATTACATCCTTGTACTAATTAATGTGGACAAAGTATGTTTTTAATTTTATTCACAATTACTTCTATGCCTACGCTACTGAAAGCTGTTAGAGGGACATTAATGTTACTCTAGCCACAAAACCTGCATGACTGTTTGGGGTTGCGTATAAGATTTGTGATTGTTTTCTTCAACTATAGGCGACATTTTGGATGCGCATGAGGAATGGATGTCGCAATAGAAATCCATTCTAAGGTTATTAGGCGAGAAGTGGCATTTGTAAAAGTGCAGTGAACAAGCTAAATAAACTCCATAAAGAAACTGGCTCAATCTAGCCGCAGAGAGTTCGAAAATGTGACAGGAAAAGAAAAACCACCAAAAAAGATGATCCTCTATTGTTGCGGAAGATTAAAATACCCCCACGAAGACTAGTGACGTCTTACAGAAGGACCTAGGTGTTGCTGCAACAAGTGTGGATGTTTCAAGAGTGCGCCGTTATTTCGTAGAAGCCGGAAGGTTCGGAAATCCGTTAAGAGCTCTTGACTGCTATAATGAAGATGAAGAAAGTGATTTTGCCAAAGAAATCAAGGAATGGACACAAGAAGACTGAAAAAAATTATTATTTACTGAAGAAAACCATTTTTTATCCAGATTATCGTCACCAATTATTTCACCGGTCTGATAAGGAACCAGTTGTATTGGCTCATATTCAGCAGCCAGTCCAACATCCCATGAAGCAAATGTTTTCGGGCTGCTTCTCTTTTTTTTTTGGTCCAGGATCATTAGTATCCATAACAGGCATAATGAACAGCTGAAAATACATAGAGGGTTTTGCAAGATCGTATGGTCCCTGAACTACCGCAGATGAATGTGGAAAACCCCATTTTTCAGCATGATTTCGCACCTTGTCATACATCGAAAATTGTAAAAGAATCCTTTACTGACGATAGGATAACTGTTTTGGATTGTTTTGACAATACACCTGACATTGATCCTATAGAGAAACAAAAAAAAAATTAATTGTACAACCAAAATCAAGTTGATGGAGTCGTTTATTGAAGTGTGGTAGCGAGATACCAACATCCGCAACGATTGGAAATCATTGCTCGAGTATAACGTATGGTTGCAATAATTTTTAGATGATTTGGTTTTGTACTAAATGACCTTTAGTTAAGTTGTCGCTAGAAGTCATATGTCACAATTAATTTGTTTTAATTATGACAGTTTCGCTTTTGTGATCTGGTTCAGCAAAATGTCTAATAAGCAAGATATTCGTAAAGAAATTTGCAATATAGTTATACTGTGATATTGTTGCCGTTTATCGTGAACAAGATATTTCTTGGTCGACAATTCATCAAACAATAAAGCAATGTGAAGAGGGAATATCAGGCGTTAATTTGCCCAAAAATGGTCGACCAAAAATTTTGAGTCGAGTGAGAGAATGAAGAATCCGTGAAGCCCTTAAGGACAGAGTTGCAGTTGTACAGCTAAGGCGCATCTATTTGGTCAATAAACTGATTGGATGATATTTGTCCCATTCAGAGATGAAGGGAAACGACGGTTTTTATACCGACGACATAGAAAATACACCAGACAATTTCAAATTCAAAGGTAAATCCGAATTTGAGAACGAAATGTTAGTATGGTGTGCCATTTCTGAGGCCGGATTTGTCTCGCAGCCGTACATTGGTCGAGTTCGACGAGAAACTTAACTGCAAAACTTTACATTCAAAGATACCTTTCCAAACTGCTTCAGTTTTTAAATGCACTTCATGGCAATGATGATATCATGTTTTGGCCTGATCTAGCTTCATGCCATTACTCTAGAGTTACTAGAGACTGGTATAATGCAAACAACATCTTTGGTCATAAATTAGACAATCCTCACCACAATACCTCAGGTCCGACCAATAGACGAATTTTGGTCAATATTGACCAGAAATATTTACCAGAAAAGCTCATGAAATAGGATGGGAAACTACAAATGAAGATCAATTACGACGTCGAATTTTTAGAAAAATGCGAGAAATTGATCCTAATGTCCTAAGGATGATGGGACAAGTCAGAAGAAAACTTCGGGACCATGCGTTATGCCTAAACGCATTAAAATGGTGCTGTAAGCCAAGGGTAGTCACCTTAAATATTAATTCTTTCGATTTTCGAACTAACTTTAATTTTTGTATGAATGTAATATATTTTTGAACAAAAAAAATGTTTGTCCACATTAATTTGCACAAGGGTTTATGGGAGATAATGGCTGTCGGTTTTGATTAATATAATGCTTGGGTTTCTTTCACGGTCCGACGTTTAAAATCGGGTATAGGCGAGTCGTTTTGGCAACCGACACGGCCAAAGTACGAACGACGATTCAATACCATTACAAATTTCGATCAGCCGAAACAATTCAAAACAATAGAATTAAACTAATTTATTAATATATTCAGAATACTGGGCTCTTTTTTTATCATTACACATAGCATTTTCCCTATGTGTAATGATAAAAAAAAATTGTCAATGCATTAGCGATATAGTCACTGTATAGTAGACAACCAGTTATACACTCGTATTTTGACAAGCAGGAACAGTGAGCTGTCATAAGATTTTTATCAGTCAATTTTCGTTAAACTTTTTATTAATATTTTAAAATAAAAATTGAGTTTGTAGCAGAAACACTGTACGATACACGTGTTAAAATGTTATTTTATTTTGCTTATTTTAAATTGCTCCTGTTCCTAATCACCCTCGTGTCGCAAATCTTACTCGCAAAATAAAATAGCACTTTTAACAATTATATCGTAAATAACTAATTTTGTACAATTTTTCTTACATTTTTAAAATTCGAAATAATATCACGTCGTCAACATCATAATTGCTACATTAAGGATTTCCCGCCATTTCCCACTGGCCGCGTAACGTTGATACAAACAAAATAATATTCTGGAGATCCGTTTCTCTTACTTCTACCATAAATTATTTGTACGGAAAAATTAAACTTTGCAGCGTACATAAAACCTTTTACATTTATTACGAAACTGTTAAAATTTAGCGCGAAAGTATTTGATTCGGCAATAATACTTGTACTGGTAACACTGGGCGATACAGAGCAAAATAAAGCTTAGAAGAATTAGGTTATGTTTTTAATAAAGAAAATGCAGAATATCACTTGGAACAAAATAATTAGTTTATTATAACAATTGAACGAACTTAAATGTGAAGTCTAATATCATAACAAGTTCTCGAAATGTCCACCTTGTCTTTCAAGGCAATAAGCAAGGCGATCTTGAAAGCAACAACGTGTATTTCTAATAAATTCTGGCCTTATTCCATTACATGCAGTACGTATACGCTCTTTTAGTTCATTCAAGTTGCGTATTCGTACATTGTTGTAAATTTTACTTTTTAGGTAACCCCAAAGAAAATAGTCATTTGGAGATAAATCAGCTGATCTTGGAGGCCATAGTATGGGACCAAATCTACCAATCCACCGTCTTTGAAATAAGTTATTTAAAAAATTCCTGATAGCGTTAGTAGAATGTGGCGGGGCCCCATCCATTTGGAACCAGGGTTCATCAACATTCATCATCTCAATTGATGGAATGATATGGTCTCTCAACAAATTCAAATATTTCACTGCAGTGTGGTTACCGTCAATATAAAATGGGCCAATAAGTCTATCGCTTATTATTCCAATCCAGACATTAACTTTTTGAGGGTACTGTGTTCGGGTCAGGTTTTGAGCGTGAGGATTTGTACGGGACCAGTACCTAATGGATTAATGGATAGGAAATTTAATAATTTTTCATGGATAAATGTAGGGTACAAACCGAAAGTTCTGAGAGTTGACTTCACCGTTTACGTTAAATGTAGCCTCATCAGTAAAAATTATTTTATTTAAAATTTCTTGGTTTTCATTTAACATGTTTAACATTATATCACAAAACTCAGTTCGTTTTATCTTATCCTCTTCGAAAAGCTCTTGATGATTTGATATTTTGTATGGCCTATATTTAAATTCTTTCAGAGTTTTGTATACCGAACTGTACGATACTCCAAAATGTTTAGCTACATCTAAAAGCGATCCTACAGACCGTTCCTCTACGTAACACAGGATATTTAATTTCATGTGTTATTTTCTATTACTATCTGGCTATATCTGACTATATTTTTAACTATTTCTATTATAAAAACTATTAAGCTGTCAATATGTCACTCTATATTTTCTGACAATATCAAAACTAAAACTGACATTCGAAAAGGTCTTTCAACAACAATAACAATTAAATAACAACTAAATAAATGTTCCATTCTTGTCCATTCCAAGGTACGTTCATTTATTAACATTTCTCCCCCTTGAAATCACAAAACATTTTCACCTTCAATTAGGCCAATTGGACAAATCTTTGATACTGATCTTCTGTAGGTCCCTGTATTTGTTTTAATGTCTACCACACGCACTTTCTGGTCTTTTCCTGGATAAACAGCAGTTATTCTTCCTAATGGCCAATTGTTTCTTGGTAACTGATTATCCATCAGTACGACTACTTCACCTACTTCTATATTTCTTGTTTCTTGCAACCATTTGGACCTAGCAGTTAGAGTAGGCAAATATTCCCTTACCCATCTGTGCCAAAATCTGTCTACCAACTGTTGGGCAAATCTCCATTGCTTTCTCAAATCAAATTTTTGTTCAAATATTCCTGGTGGTTTAACAATGCTCGATGTTCCGATCAAAAAATGATTTGGAGTTATACTTTCAAAATCATTTTCATTTGACGACACATAAGTCAGAGGTCTGCTGTTAACTATGTTCTCTGCTTCTACTAAAACTGTCTGTAAAACTTCTAATTTTGGAATTCTTTCCCTTAAAATAATCTTTAGTGTTTGTTTTACTGTTCGTACCATCCTCTCCCAAGCACCTCCCATGTGAGGACTTGCTGGAGCTATAAATTTCCAATCGATATTTTGTGCCAAACAATTTTTCTTAATTTCTTCATCATCTACTTCATTTAAAGCTTTACGCAGTTCTCTGTCTGCTGAACAAAGGTTAGTTCCATTGTCACTCCATATACAAACTGGTTGTCCTCTTCTTGCGATAAATCTTCTTATAGCTAAGATAGCCGAACCTGTATTAAGAGATTCCGCAAGTTCTAAGTGGACAGCTCTGACAGATAAACAAGTGAACAGTACACCATATCTTTTTTCATGTCTTCGGCCTATTACAACATCTATTGGCCCAAAATAATCAATTCCCACAAAAAAGAAAGCTCTTGGGGGTTGTTGTAATCTTTCTAATGGAAGCTGACCCATTTCCGGCATTATAGGCTTTGCTTTCTTAATTTTGCAAAAATTACAGCTATTTATTACTGAGGCTATAAGTTTCCTTGCTTGGGTTATCCAATATTCTTGTCTTATTTCATTAAGAACTAATTGTGTCCCTGCATGTCCATTTCTTTCGTGATATTCCCGTACAAGGAGCCGTGTAAAAGGGTGACTGTGACTTAAAATAATGGGTCGTTTTGTCTCCATCTTTAATTCGGGGCAGTTATCTATTCTTCCTTTTAAGCATATTAGATTATCATTTAAGCATGGTGAAAGTGGGAAAAGCTTGCTATCTTTATTAACTGATTTTCCTTTTACTAGTGTCCTATATTCTTGACAAAAGGAGTCTTTTTGTGACTGAAGACACCAAAGTTTTTTCGCATTCTGAATTTCTGAACATGTTAAATATTTTTCTTTATCTGAAAAATATGGTTTCTTTTGGACTTGTCTTATGAATCGGAATACATAGGCTGTGGAATTCAATAGTTTTCTTAAAGATGAAAATTTTGATATGTCAGGTAGGTACGAATTTTTAATATTTTCTTCTGCATGACTTAAAAGGAGTATTTGCGATTCTTCAATGTAATTTTTGCTTAGATGATGCTCAATATTTTCTTCTGGCCAAAAACATGGTGACTGATACAAGAACTCAGGACCTTTTAACCATGGGCTTCCACTTCTAAGATCAGCTTCTTTATCGTCTCTTGTCGCTTCGTCAACTATATTTAATTTCGAAGGTACCCATTTCCATTGTGAAACGTCAGTGTTTTCTAAAATTTCTCCTACTCTGTTACTAACAAAAGACGGTAATTTCTTTGAGTCCGTTCGTAACCAATTTAGAACAGTCGTGGAGTCTGACCAAAATACAATTCTATTTATTTTAAGTGTATGTTGGTGTTGGATTGTTTTTGCCAAACGGCTTGCAAGTACTGCTGCTTGTAGCTCTAAACGGGGTATCGTCAGGGTTTTTAGTGGACATACTTGATTGCGAGACATAACTAATGAAATTTCAATTTTTTCTGTTCTTAAAATTACTGGAACAATTTTCAGTAACACTTCTTTTCTATAATTTTGTAATGTATGTCCCACTATATGATTTCCTGTTTCAAAAATATTTTCATTCTGTAAATTTCTTGCATCAGCTCTTGCTCTAGGTTCCGTTTTATTTGTTTTGAAGTGTAGAAGTTTATGGTGAATTTTTTGACAGTCATCAATAGTACACTTTCTTTTATTTCGGCAATTACTAATTCTATGGTAGCTTTTTAGACAACAAAAGCATACCTTATTTTCTTTGACTATTTTCCATTTATCTTCTATTGATTTTTCTATAAATCTTTTGCACATGTCTAAGTTATGATTTTCTTTGCATAAAAGGCATTTATTTTCTTGTTTATTTCCTGCTACAACTAAAGTCCTTTTAAAATTCGGATTTAGCTGTCTTTGTGATGACATGCTTTGAACGTAACTAGCAGCATTGGCTTTTTCGTTTACCCATTTCTTAAAATCACGAAGTGAGTATTTACCTTTATTGTTCGCAACTTTCTCACCCCATGATAGCTGCATACCAAATGGTAGTTTCTGCATTAAGTCGTCCATTAACTGGGGGCATGACAGGTAGTTTTCCATACTGAGTGATTCAAAAGTCAGGACAAGATTTGATACAGTTTCCGAAAATTGGGTAAGTGCAACAAAATCATTGTTTTTTACGATAGGTAAGTTTTTAGCTTCACTTACCATGTTTCTGACAATAATATCAGGTCTGCCATATTTATTTCGTAGAATATCTATTATATCTGTGGCAGGAACCGACATGGAAATTAACAGACCTTGTACAGATCTAAGGGCATCACCCTTTAGGCTTTTTCTTAGCCTACAAATATTTTCTTCGTCTGATAGTCCTAGAGCTTTTGTTGTGTAGGTGTAATTACTATAAAAGCTTGGCCACTCCTTACCATTTCCCGAAAAAATTGGCAGTTCTTTATCTATTGTCTGTCTAAGAAGAATTTTTTCTAATCTGTCATCTTGACAAAATGTCTCCATTTCTAAATCATTTTTACTAGAATCTACTACATCTCTATGGCTGCTATTACAACTTTCTGTTTTTAAATCATTTTTGTTAGTTTCAAGCCAAGTTTTTACTTTCTGCAAACTACCTTGTTCCTCTTTTTCAAATATATTATTCCTACCTTCAGAGACTTCTTTCAGTCTTCCTCTATTTTCAACAAATTCATTTATTATCGAGTTTCCTTTGCTTAACTGTATTTGTAGTTCTAAATCTAAAAATTCTTTTTCTTTCCGAAGTCTTGCTTCTTCTAATTCTCGCTCAAATTTAAGTCGCCTTTCTTCTAATTGTCGTTGTCTTTCTTCTAAGTCTCGTTTATATTTAAGCTGTTTTTCTTGTAGTTCTATATTAGCTAACTTTTTCTGATGTTCTAACTGTAAACATAGTATTTGACTAGGTAACAATGAAGATTTTTTCGTACCTTTACTGCTTGAGGTAATTGTGCTATTAGGTTTATTTTTACTACTGGTACCTTTGTCATCATTACTTTTCATCATATTTTGCATTAAATGTTTTGAATGGAGTATAGAGGCATTACTGAACCCAAAAAAATCTTCGGTACTCTCTTTCTCATTCCTATTTTGTAAAGTTTCTCCTAAATTTGACGAATTTTTTCTGCTGTCGGACATGACATCATCTGACTTTCTCGATCTATTATCCATAATTCTTCTATCTGTACATCTATAGGGCTGAATAAAGTTCGTCGAAGGACCACAATGTTATTTTCTATTACTATCTGGCTATATCTGACTATATTTTTAACTATTTCTATTATAAAAACTATTAAGCTGTCAATATGTCACTCTATATTTTCTGACAATATCAAAACTAAAACTGACATTCGAAAAGGTCTTTCAACAACAATAACAATTAAATAACAACTAAATAAATGTTCCATTCTTGTCCATTCCAAGGTACGTTCATTTATTAACATCATGTCTTCTGTTCGAACATGATTGGTTCTATTTCTTTTTTTGTGAGAATTTAGAACACAACCATCTTCTTGAAATTTTTTGAAAAAGTTCAGAATTGTTTTTGCACAAGGTATAGGCCTGTCTGGATAATTGACGGAAAACATGTCTCTAACTTGCCTTAAACTTTTATTTTTCTGGTACCACATTACTATTGCCACCTTTTCATTTCTGTTGTATTTATCCATGATTTATAAATAAATTATCTATTTTTTAATAAAATGTATTTAATTTATGACTTATGTTTGAATAAAAATTCAGAAATATTAGACATAAA
Source organism: Amphimallon solstitiale (assembly GCA_963170755.1). Lineage (NCBI taxonomy): Eukaryota > Metazoa > Arthropoda > Insecta > Coleoptera > Scarabaeidae > Amphimallon > Amphimallon solstitiale. Next base: position 176,463,913 of record OY720676.1, read on the forward strand.
AAATGTTTTTCCCGTCATGGCAACCTGATTTAAAAATTAAGGTATGCTATACGTAAATTTTTCATTGGTGTATAACTGGTTGTCTACTATACAGTGACTATATCGCTAATGCATTGACAATTTTTTTTTATCATTACACATAGGGAAAAAATGCTATGTGTAATGATAAAAAAAGAGCCCGGTATATACCTTCCCATTGCAAAATACTATCACATGAAAGCCAGTTACAAATTAAGTATTATAACTAAAGCTATTAAATATTATTTTTTCTGCACCTATATTTTATATAACATTTGGCTATACTGTTTAGGAGGCAAGTATTGGTGACAAATTTATAATGTTTAGATAACAATTCTAACAAACGTCAAACGATCCTTAAGACAAATGTCAAAAGGTGAATGTATGTTGTTATTTATGACAGTCCTGAAATAGTTTTTGTAGGTTATATTACTTGACAGATAAAATTTCGCAACATCTCAAATTAGACGCCATTTTCATTTGGTGGCGTATATTGGTTGCAGGACCGACTCGACTATATACGTTTATGCAAAACGGCACGCTTCGATTCCGCTTATCTACGGAGAAGATAGGTGCCGTGGTTTTGACGGTTTGGTTAAACGTGTTTTTGCACTTCATTAACTAAGGATAATTGGGGCTTTATTAATTCGCCCGTTTTATTAACCTTATTCCCAAAAGCTTATTCGGGAAACAAATTTAACTTGTCATTGAAGTAATTGTTACTTACATATATCGCTATTATACTTTCGCTTTGTTTTTCAGGTGTATGTACATTACCTAGTGATTCTGGACACTGCAGAGCCTACAATATTAGATTCTATTATGATAAATATTCCAAGGAATGCAAAGAATTCATGTACGGAGGCTGTGAAGGCAATGGAAACAGATTCCACGCGATAGAAGAATGTAAAGAGGCATGCTTACCAGCGGAACAGCTACCCGAAGTGCCTGCGGTACCAAGTACAGTTGGACCAACAGCGGCAGGTATATAAGTTTAAAGAAAAACGATCGCTTTTGACTTGTGTCAAAAAAAAAATTAAGAATCTACATAGAAGAACCTATTCGTCTTTTTAGCGTCAAACCTTGGTGTTGTTGATAAATATTTTGACTCAATTAATTCCAAAATGTGCAATTATCCAATTCGAACACATCTAGGTCTTTTCTTCGTCGTTAGTTAGTTAAAAGTAGAAGAATCAAATTTTATTCACAACTGTCGTTATAAGTTTACATACACTTTCGGTCAATGCTCAATATTCGTAGCATTTCTCTCAAAATTTTTTGTTTTATCTAGCTCGTTTTTGGCTAAATATTAAAAGAAAAACAAGGATGTTAACAATCACCAGGTGGCTGTTCATGTATAGGTTTTCTCAATGCAATATGGAATTAAAAAACTGTTTCAATATTTATGCGTGCAAATGCTACTTGGCTATAGTATAGTAGCATAAATTCAAAGTATGGAACTTCTACGTTCGTACAGTAGCGATAAATTATTTTGTACTTTTGAGTACCTACGCCTCTGTTTCTCTGTATGCAGTTGCGCTTACATTAAATCATATGCAAGCGTCTGTTACGGTCTAAAATGAGGTCTCTGTATATTATTACTTTGATTTTCGTAATTTAATTTGAGTTATTTCTTATTCATTTTTATTTTGGAATTTATTGTATATTAGTGGGCGTGGTTGGATTTATTTTGCCATTAACACGTTTTAATTTTTTGGGGGGTTAGTTTTGTTGACTTCTAAAATTAGAATTTTATTAAGTTTTTCTGTTAATTTTCGATGCAGTTCTGAAGTTTTAATTAAGTGTTCGTCGTATTTAATCATTAAATTTTGTTTTCTACCGGAGTACGCCATCTGTACTTCAGAATGTTTCAATTGCACTTTTTTAATTGGAGTCTTTTAAATATAAATTGTGTTTGAAGGTTATTTCTTGCCTGGCTTCTGCAATTCGAAACTGTCCACTTGAATTAGATACAGCTATACTCTTCAGAGTTATCTAGTACCTCCGCATCAAGAGGTGCCGAACTTTCTTTATGTATTGCATTAATTTTATTCAAAGCCTCTCTGAGATCATCTGCATCGTGTACCTCTTTAATTGCATCTAGAGGTAGACTCGAAGTCATAGGCCCTACTCGTGACTTTATCCCGAACATGGCTTTATATAACGATTGACTAATACTAGAATGAAGTGCCCTATTTTTCATAAATTGTATAGATCGAAGATAATTTGTCCATAGCTTTGTTATCCTGCATCCACGAAGTCAACATTTTTTCAACATTCTGATTAGTCCGTTCAACAGATTCTTGGCTTTGACTGTACCTTGGTTTTTCTAACACATACTTTTTTGCGATGACAAAGTTCGCAAATATATAGAAAAATATTATCACTGCTGCTTCAATAATATTAAATAGTGTATTATGCAATGAGCATTTAATGATAGCTATTAAGACACGGGTAAGAAAATTACAATACGAGGCGAAGCCGAGTATTGCAATGAATACGAGTTTCTTAATAGCCATTAAATGCGAGTTGCATACACTATTTTTTCTACGACCCCATAATAAAACATTATTTTTTGAACATTCCATTTCATAAATTGAGGTTAAAATTTTCCATGCACCTTTGCGAATTTAGCTGATAATAAATTGTTCGTCATTACTAAGGCTTGTTCCGTAATTTCTGGTGGACTCAAATTTTATATTTCACTGTCATTATCCCTCATTTTTACCGTTTATATTTTCAAAAAAACACAAATTTTAAGTACTTACTTGTAAATTGCAGAGAACTGTCACATTTATTTTATTTGTAAATCTGTCAGATATGCAGTTGCCATATTGAATATTGTTTGAATATTGGAATGTCTCATTCCTATTGGATATTGTATCATAATGAAAGATCTGTATTCCTATTGGATATAAACTTGTATCATAATGAAAATCTGTATCGTAATGGGCATCATTAAAGTACAGGTTCGGCATATCTAATAATACAATTAAAGTATGGGAGTAGAAAAAAGATTTTATCTATTCGTAGAAGTAGTATTTCATACGTTCTTTGATAACCTGGAATCGATTTAATTTTATGTACTATTTATGTGCCTTTCTTTCACTGATTGTGCTTCCTCAACTTCGTCCACTAATATTTCTTTTCTCATAATATTGTAGGGGTTTTCTTTTGATAAAGAGTTTTTTGACAGATTAAGTTAATATTTCTTTCGTCGCCCAATGATACTTAACGACATTTTAAGAGAAAGACAAATTTAAGATACCTTTATTATCAAACCATCCCCCCAGTATTTCGAAGATAATGTAACAAGAATTGAAGAGAATTAAAATCCAAGGAGGAACTTTTATACTTTTTTTTAACATTTATTACATCGATATCCCCTTTTATTGTTACGATAAAATAATAAGTAGATAATAACTTTATATTTTTACTATTTAGAAGTGTGCTTGTTAAGTGCCGATACTGGTACATGTGGTGAAGGCAATCAGAAACGCTGGTATTACGATAACTCAAAAGGAGATTGCATCGCTTTTATATATAGCGGTTGCGGAGGCAATGCGAATAACTTTAAGGCGCACAGAGACTGTTATCAAACTTGCAAACCACTCATAGATTCGACATACGAGCGTAAGTTCAGACACCTATTCCGTTTAAGCTTCGTTGTATATGGTAAACGTTCCAGCTTCAAGCTTCGATGTATTTGTACAATTGTACGACTGCAGATTTGTCCAGGAAAGCTTTCGCCGTAACTTGCTTGCTTAAATGTTTAGCTTTTAGGGCTTATTTTGTCATTTTCATGATGAAATTATACCAGAAATACACGCCATGATAATATGGCTATTTATTACAACAAAAGGGGTTACATTATAAAATCTGTCAAAGAAATTTTACCAATAAGCCATTGACAATAAAATAACGATTTCTGTAGTTGATAATAACAACTTAAAAAAAAATAGTAAAAGGCCTACTATAACTTAACAAATCGCTGAACAGATTCAGTAATCACTTTGTGTTCACGTGATCACACCAAAGTCGTATGCACACAGGCACATACAATCATGCAAATATCAATGTCTGTAAAATAGTTATCGCCGTAGTATTTGACGTAAGGAATTGTGCATATTCAAATTTTCTACAAAACGTATTAAAATTGTATTGTAACGGAAACAGAAACGTAAAAGTAATTAAACACCCGCTATCTGTAATACTATTATAGTTTACCTAATCGCCTAATGTAAACGATCTTTGCCGCCGACCGTTTTTATGCATAAGATGCTTTGATCACGTTGTGATTACTTATCCTACCAGAATCTTTGAAATTATCAAATTTCACATATCTATGACCGAAGTGAATATCCATTAGATTCCCGTTTAGATTAATTTATTTAACTATAATCATGTTAACGTAGATGCTAATAAAACGGTATTATTACAAAATAAATTTCAAGTTAAAAAATATTTGAATTTTAATAACTGAAGAAGACAATATTAAAACTTGTCGAAACGTCTATGTAAGATCTATAAGGATAGCCTTCTATATGATGTTTTAGTACTATATAAATGTCAAATAATTATTCCTGTTGTGAAAGAAGCAAAGTTTGTTGATTTCTTGCTGATAAGAGAAATTATATTTATTTTAGTTTTTAAAAGGATATTTACGTTTGACTTACTTAGTTCCAATGATAAAGCTTAACATTGATAAGCCCTGTTCCTACAGAAAGATCAGCAGAAAGCCGTTCATATTTTTCAAAGGAAGTAGAAATGACGGAGTCCTTTGCATCAAGATTAATAAATTTAATTAAAAAAGAAAATATTGAAAAATTATCATAAAGTGACGTTTTGATTTATAAAATGGATTTTAATGGCTTTTCTAAAACAGAATTGAGTATTTTGCAAATTTTATCATAAATGACATATTTTTTAAATTTCTGCGTTAATGTTTAATAACTATTAGTAGATGGCGCGATATACCGGGCAAAAATGATTTGAATTTATTTTATATGCATTTCGATTATCGGAGTCGTTATTTTATTAAAACACATATTCTACCTGTAGCTATTTACATGCTTTTGCACAATTCCTTTTTAAATCTAAAATGTTTTTTTTTCTAACATTCTTCATACCTTGTAGCTGTTGCACCGCCCGAGCCTCCAACATACGAGCCAGAACCTGAACAGCCAAAAATGTGCAAGCAATACGAAGACGAATGTAGAAGTCTTCGATGTCAGTACGGAATGAAAGGTTACGTCGAAAATCTGTGCAACAGATGCAAGTGCGTTGATCCATGCGAAGAGGTCACTTGTCCAGAATACATGAGATGCGCAGTTGAACTGAATCGTTACTTAACTGATCCATCTGAACTATCTCATTTCATCGGTGTTTGCAGAGAGAGTAAGTTTACTTATGCTTTTTCATAAAATAATTGAACTAGTCTGTCCGATATATCTTTTCGCAGTTAATTTCGTAAATTCATGATTTTTTTCTACCCCAATTTTATCTTTAGACTGACCAAAGAGTTTTTCAACGAATGACATGATTTGAACGCATCTTGCAAACCAACATTTTTAAAAATATTATTATAAAATTGTTCGAAATATGTACTATGAAAAGGTACAACAGCAAATTTCTTAGATTCAGTACTTTGAGGTAGCAAACCCAGGTAGCAGAGTGGCGTCAAAATAATGTCATAATGACGTCATCATCGTTACCTACAAGACAAAATAACATCCAAATCACGTCTGTAGGCTTTTTGACCTTATAAATCCAAGTGAAAATGACGTCATGTATGCGACGTACTTTTGACGTCAATTGTGACGTCTTTTTGACCTTTTAAGCACATAACTTTTGTTGCAATATGACTACCCGCATACGAGTCGAGCACTTTTGGCAGGCTCGTTTTTAATATAAGAGCACATATCAGTCCAGAATTTTAGGGCATCGCTTCACACACACATATTTAAAAATGGAAACAATGCAATTGGAATTTTGCTGAGCGATGTGCCAGCCCTTCTAGTGGGCACGAAGGTTTTGTCGTCGGCGTCGTTTAAGCCTTTGATCTATTCTATTATATCTGTGGAATTCACTTTCTTCATGTATCTATGTGTCACAAACAAAATTATAACAATTTAAATAACTACTAAACATTCGTTACAAAAATTATTCTATAAACTTACGAAACGAATAAATATTAAATTGGTTGGAAAATAAACTTCAATTACTGCAGAGAACTCAACATTTCTCTAAAATTCCAGGCATTTTCTTTGTTATATTTATCACTTTTGGTGACGCTATTAATGTCATTTAAAGGTGGCAAATATAACGTCAAATAGACGTCAATTGCCATATGGCGCATATATTCCTACAAATGACGTCATATTAACGCTAGTCTGCTACCTGGGAAGTTGTGGAATTTAGAATTACATCTCGCATATTTCTAAAGATACTGTAATATTGTTGACAAATTTCATCTCAACTCTTTAGATGTCATATCAAACTATTTACTACATTTTAAGGTGTATTCCGGGTTTTGGCGGGATATTTAAAATACTCCTTCTTATTCTGAGTCGATATGGACAAATTCTTTGCACATTGCACATTAAATTAAAAAAAATGGATGTTTTATAAAAATCATGAATTTTAGTTAACAAAACAGGAAACTGCCCACTCGTTCAGGGTAGTGGAAAAGAGTGTCGCGAAGATTGCAGTGATGATGCTGACTGTGTGGTAGATCTGAAATGCTGCTCCAACGGATGCGGGCATATTTGCATGATGTCCATGATGGTGACGACATTAGCTCCACCCGGTGAACTGAGAACATCAACAGAAACCTACCTTCCAGGATACACACAAGGAGTAACCGCCAGAAACAGTAAGATGACCTTTTTTTACGAAAAAATTCTCGACTTAGTAATGAACATTTTAGGTGTTTTTTTCATAATTTCCACCCCATTGCCCTTGTAATAAGTGAATTAGTTAAGTCCTTTCAATTTTGCATTGATTTTCAAAAATTATAAAAAAAAAATTGTTTGTACAAAGTGGACCAGAGTCCATTAAATTGAATGGAGATGTTTCATATAAAATATCTGTCAAAGTTTATGCATATCGAAGAGTGTCTAGTTAGATAAATAACACTACACGGAAAAATACTGATTTATAATTGTCAGAGTTTTGACAATTGACTTTTATACTATTTTTAAAGCCAATTCAAAAATGAAATCACCATAAACATCACATAAAATGAGATTGTATATTCGAAGAGGCCTAACTCAAATCATAACATTTAAATTTCTTATTTTTTTAAATTATCACTTCAGTAATAAATATTTTACATTTATACCCTTAAGTACTACATCTCTATACCATCTACAGTTGTGACCAAGAATAGTCCAATAACCCTGCGTAATTTGGGTCTATTTTGTCTTCAGGAAAACTGGGTACCATTAGTTTCAAAAATGTCCAGGCCTTTCTCCTTTTTGCTTCCATTTCACTCATAAATCTTTCTTCAGTTTTCTGATGTTTTATTGATACAACTCCTCAAACATTAAGTACTACATCTCTATACCATCTACAGTTGTGACCAAGAATAGTCCAATAACCCAGCGTAATTTGGGTCTATTTTGTCTTCAGGAAAACTGGGTACCATTAGTTTCAAAGATGCCTAGGCCTTTCTCCTTTTTGCTTCCATTTCACTCATAAATCTTTCTTCAGTTTTCTGATGTTTTATTGATACAACTCCTCAAACATTAAGTACTACATCTCTATACCATCTACAGTTGTGACCAAGAATAATCCAATAACCCAGCGTAATTTGGGTCTATTTTGTCTTCAGGAAAACTGGGTACCATTAGTTTCAAAGATGCCTAGGCCTTTCTCCTTTTTACTTCCATTTTGCTCATAAATCTTACTTCAGTTTTCTGATGTTTTATTGATACAACTCCTCAAACATTAAGTACTACATCTCTATACCATCTGTAGTTGTGACCAAGAATAGTCCAATAACCCAGCGTAATTTTTGTACTAAAATTGATTTTTGGAATTACTTTTTCAGCATATCCACCTGAAGTAATAGTAGATGAATTCGAACCAGTAGTGACTGCCGGTGAAGGTGATTACGCCACTCTAAAATGTGCTGTCCGTGCTTATCCCAAACCGGTATTCACTTGGAGTAGAGATAACATCTTGGTAAGGCCATGTATAATTTTGAAATTTTTTCCAAACCTCACGCAAATATTTTAAATAAATTTCCAGATCGACGGTAAAGAACCAAGATATAGAATATTGCTTGAGGGAGCGGCATTACAAATTATTTCCTTGTACAAGACAGACGCTGGTATTTATCTGTGTACTGCCGATAATAGCATTGGAACGCCTCTGAAGAAAGAAATAAGATTGGATGTGATAGGTATTTTGATATTATCGTATAGGTATATTGTAAATAGTATTGGTTTTCTAATCTCTTCTAATTCTTTTTCTTTCATTAATAATATTAATATTTTGTGTAGAATGTTGTAAGTGATTTATGTGTCTGATAAAGAATATTTTTCATTTGATACACACGTTCTAATTACTTTATGATGTTAACTGTTAAATTAAATTTGTCAGGTTTACCATGATATATTTCTTTAAGTATTACGTGAGAGGAAAAACGGTTAAAGTTGAAATCATGTAATAAAATAAGAGTTTATGAATCGCAAGGTGCAAGTCAATTACAGACACCCAATATATTGTAGTAAATATACAGTATGTCCCCGAATTGAGTCTGCAAGAGGAAAAAAATTCTTATTTTTTGTGATAACGTTAACATTTTCACCAAAAATTACAGAATTACAGTTTGAAGTTATTTTGACACATAAATTAGTGTTTGACGTTTTGAAGTCAATTCCTTCCACCACAAAAAATAATAGATGAAATGCGATAAAAAAATTAAAACAAAATTTTTGGAACATACATAAGTGAAATTAAAATTCTAATTACAGATTTGATCATTTGAAGTGAAGCATAAAATTTCATTCTGTTAGCATTTTACTGTAAATTCAAAAATGAGAATTTTTTCTCTCTTGTAAACTCAATCCGATGACATACTGTATAGCACATATTAAATGAAAAGACTGAATGTTTGTAGTATCATAAGAATTTAAATAGAAAAACAAGTCATAAAATATACAAAATAAATGTCAAATCAGTCAAACGTCAATAACTGAGTGATAAATTAAGTGCTAACTGGGCTCGGTAATGAGTCCAAGAAAAGAAACATTTTGATATCTAAAGTACCTAAGAGACAAAATATTAATCTGAGAAATAATTAGGGCGCGGACATGACCGAGTTAAACTACGACGGAGTTACAACGGAGCAAAGAAATAATGTAAACAACACACATTTACTGATTAGCACTAATTCATATGGTGAACTGCAACATCTGTTTACGCTCGAGAAGAGCCCGAGAATGAGAGCAAAAAATGGCCATAAAATAAGGAATTTATGAGTAAAATTCTTTCTACATCGGCGTAGATAGCCTGAGGGGTTTTTAAAATTTATTATATTTACCTTATATTTCGCAAGAGAAATAATGTAAATATGTATATACTTACTCTTATTTAGTTTCAATAACATACGCGTACATTTTTAGTTATCATTTATTTAGATCTAGAACGTTGTTTATATTACTTTTCTGATATGAAAATGAATTGTCAGTGATTCCGAAATTTATTACAAAGTCTGTAAAATATCGTTACAGAATGCCAAAATATCGCACGTTCGTCACTTAGCTTTGCTAAAACATACACAGAAATAGTTTTTATGCAGAGAATTTCGATAGTTTACAAAATTTCGTTAAATGTTTAAATGACGATGCTCGAAGTAGTTCTGAGTGCAAGGAACTAACACAAATTCCAAATTTAAAAAATCAGTTGTTATTCCTTCAGGAACACTTTGGAAATTTGCCTAAACTAATCACATATTTTGAAAATCGAAATCTCAAATTAAAAGATGGATTAACCACATTGGATGTGACTATTAATAATTTCAAGTGACTTCGGATGTGGCCTTCGGCAAAAGTTTGACGTAGTTTTAATAGAATTCCAGATTTAGTAACATTGCGGCAATTGTGTATGCTAAATACGCTGAAATAAAAGAATATTTCCAGTACGCACATATAACCAGTTGCGATGTAGAAAGGACGTTTTCTATCTACAAGAATGTACTTAATTCAAAGAGAACAAGTCTTACAGAAGAAAAAATGAACAAATAATAAGGTATTTTGTATTTTATAGATCACCAGCCACTTGTTATCCAATTATATAAATAAAATTAAAACCTCTTTAAAAATACAACATTTCAATAGCGCGCCCATGTGCTATGAGTCATGATTCGCTCGTGTCCGCGCCCTAGTAATAATACACACGTAGCTATAGAAACGTATACTACTGGGAATGTGTAAATAGATACAAACAAGTGATTCGGGCGGTATAGTGAGATTATTGTGTAAAAAAATTCTGAAAAAAAATATTTGCAATAAATTTGTTCTTTGGAAAATACAAAATGTCTAAGAATTTTATATAAATAGTAGTTATTTTTAAAATTAGTTTTCTTCGAATCAACTAACAAGCAAATTGGAAGATGAACAGGTGGCATTTATAGCACATAAATAAGCAATTAACAATATAAACAAGGTGAAAAATTTAATAGAAGAAAAAGAGATCAATAAATAAGAGAAAAATTATACCTAATATCAGAGTTGGGTAATTACTTTCAAATAGTAATTAATTACAATTACAAAATACTTTTTTTTAAAAGGAATTAATTATAATTACAAGGTACAAGAGATTAAGAAAGGAATTTTTCATCTAATTACAATTACAATTACATTTGTTTATAAAATCCTAGGAAAAACGTTTTTTGCTGTTATTAGTCTTTTGTTGTATATAATATTCAAATCGGAACTTAAAATAGGAAATGGGAAAGAAATCCACTATATTCCAACCCACCTGTAGAAAAAAGAACGTAGTCTATTATATAAAAAACAAAACAAACAACGCAACTATCCAAGTATAACATAAAATATGTGATTACAATAATTAGTAACAAAAAATTTCACCATAAAACTAGGAATGAAAATAAGGTAATCTAGGGTGACAAATTTGAAGTAGTATAAGGGATCATATGTATTTTCTCAAAATTATTGCTACTAAAATAATTATTAACCCAGGAAATATCACACAGTGTTTTCATTTCACAAATTTTGTAGTGTATTTTTGAATGCAGTGCTTTTTTTAAAGACTGGTTTTACATAATAATATTTCAACCCCATTTTATGTTTCTTTTTCAATTTTTTGAAATACCTTAGTGTTGAGCTCTAAAGTAATATTATTCTTATTGAAGAAGACAAAAAGAAATGACTTGAATTTGAAATTTTCCGTAAAAACCAGTGGCTAGTTTTTAAAAAAAGCGCTGTAAAGGTAACATATACCTTAAATCAACTTATTTTCACATTCGGAAAGTATTGAAATAAATACCTTTTATTGTTACATTCAATATAAAATATTAAAACATTTGGTATTGTTTGTTGGATGATTCAAAATTATCATTTAACTCTAAAAACAACAATATACTTTTCATTACAACTAACTTTTAAAACTTTGTGTCTGAGAGGGCATGTCTTTTGGCTGCATGAATCATAGTAGCGAATAAAAATAATCGTTCGACGGGTGCTGAAGATGGTCGTGCAGTATTGTATTTAAAAAACACTTGCTTAATGAGAGGGTAACTTTCTAGCATGGGAAAGTTTTTGTCTTATATCACCCAGATACACATAGCTTTAATGGCACTTTGAAGTGCGACGTGTGTTTTAAACTTCTTTTTTCATAATTTATTTAGCTTATTTTTAAGTGACCCTAGACCAGAAAGAAAAACGTCATAAAAAGCTTTGTTTTCACCTTGTAAAATATTTAGGGTCTCTGCTAAAAGTGCTGTGACTTCACAATATTCTTGCATAGTAAGGAACTCGTATTCAGAAAAGCACGGTATTTCTAATTATAAAAAGAGGATGGAAAGTTTTTCTTTCACGTCCAGTATTTTTTTGATACTGTCATACATTGAGTTCCACCTAGTGATTCCAGGGGAGCTAAGGGTATGTCCTAAATATGAGTTAATTGGAAAAGTAATTTGTAATTGAACTTTTAAAAAACTAAAAGTATTTAAATACAAATTACAAATACTTCACGATTTTTCAAGCAATTACAATTATAAATTACTTGAAAAGGCAAAGGAATTAATTACTAATTACAATTACTGATTTCTAAAGTAATTTGTAATTGCTAATTCCTTTTTGTAAAGTAATTGCACAGCTCTGTCTAGTATTACAACAATTGAAGGAAGTTGAAATAAATCAAGACACTGCTAAAAACTACACCCAAAAAGACCTCGAGGATCTGGACGCTAAAGTAAGTGAAATGAAACAATTATTTACGAAGGAAATAACAGAAATAAGAAATACTATGCAAGAAATAAAATCTCAATTGGATAAATCTGGTGGAGGCGATATTAACAAACAAATAACATTTAACGAAATAAATATTGCGGAAACAGAGACATCTACAAATAAGAATCAAAAGACAGAAGTAGAAAGGGAACCCGACTATCAAAGCGAAGAACCAAGATGTATACAGGAAAATGCTAGTTTAAAAAATTCTCAAAGTACCAATTTAAAAATTCTGCAGTACAAAAAAGACACCATTACAGAAAATATAAATTTAAATGACAATGTGAATTTCAGACAATCTGCTAGACAAAGTAACATAAAACAATTCTCACAAAATTTCAAAAAAAAAGTAATCGGCAGCAATGATGAGAATGTTGCGTTTAACAAAGTTCAAAGAAAGTGGATTTACGCAGACCGCTTTAAAAAAGATTATTGTATTGAGGATATGCGAGAATATTTAAACAAAAAATTCGTAACAAACGATATAGTCGTAGAAATAATGGCGAAGAGGGATCGCTATACAAAGGAGGACTATATAGCGTTTAAATTAGGCTTTCCGCATTTTATAAATGATGACAAAATATTTGAGCCATTAAACTGGCCAAGTAATATTAGTGTTCAATTTTTTCGGAGGTCAAGCGAAAAAACTAATCACAACACGACAAGAAAAAGCAGAAATCAAAGACCGAACAGAAAACCGAGATAAAAATAATCTAGACATTTCTTATACGTCTAGTAAAGATACAAGAAAGATCAATATCTTGAATTATAATATACAGGGACTATCAAATAAAATTGACGCATTCAGGTAGAATTAAACAAGCGAGATATTGACGTGGTTTGCCTAACAGAACACTTCTTACCTAAAGAAAAACTAAAATATATTAATATAAAAGATTTCACCATAGCGAGCTGTTTTTGCAGATCAAGCGCCATTCATGGGGGATCCCTCATTCTAACAAAAAGCCATGAGGAAGTTATTGAAAGAAAAGACATATCTTTAGTATCAGTAGAAAAAGAAATAGAAATAGCGTCGGTAGAACTAGCTGCAATAAATTCCATTATAGTGTCTATATACAGACCCCCATCTGGAAGTTTGGAAATATTTTTTGACAAACTAAATGAAATTATTTTTATTCTAAACGAAGAAAGGGCACAAAAAATGTGTTTGTTGCAGGCGACTTTAATATTCACATGGAAACAGAAACAAAAGTAACTCAGAAAATGTCGGAAATTCTGAATGCTTATAATATGAAACAGGTATTTCATGAACATTCTAGACAAACAGATACCACTAGTTCCTTAATAGACAACATATTTACAAACGTTGATCTCTCTAAGATTGAGGAATATACAGTCAATATGCATCTTTCCGATCACTTCTCGCAGATTCTGAGATACACATATCCAAAACATGATAGAGCTGCGATAACCACAAATACTATTAGACTTATGGATGCGAATAGTATACAACACTTTAAAGAAGTCTTAGACGTGGAACTGCACTTACCTAACAACATCCTGGATGCCAACGAATTATTTAATTACTTCCATAATATTTTTATGGCCGCATTTGAGGCTTGTTTCCAAAAAAAAAGAGTTACGACGACAGCTACGAGAAACAACTGCGTCAATCCAGAAATTAACAGTTTAAGGAACACATTGGATGCATGGGCTGTTATGGCAAAGGTTTCAAAAAATCCAAATTATTATAGAGAATATCGACAACTCAAAAAAAATTACTTGTGCAGGATAAATGAAATCAAACAAAAATCAAACTCAGAGTACATAATGAGATCAAGCAACAAGACCAAGGCAATATGGGACGTAATAAAGAGAGAACTCAAACCTGAAGATAAACAAAAAAATAGTAATACCTCTTTGTCGGCTACTAGCTTGAATACATATTTTTGTGAGGTTGGCGAAACCATTGCGATGGGTATACAATCCAAACACTCATCAACAGAGTTTCTTCATAATCAAAAACTGGAAAATGCATCCTCCTTCTACTTTATACCCATTACGTCCGTAGAAATAGAACAAACGATTCAAAAAATTAAAAGTAAGCATACTAAAGATGTGTATGATATTTCGACATGTCTTCTAAAAGAGGTGTACATGCAGATATCCGCACTATTGGCGAGCATTTTTAACAAATGTATAGAACAAGGTGTGTTTCCTAGCTTATTGAAAGTCTCTAGAGTTGTACCTATACATAAAAAGGATGACGTTAATGACTGTCAAAATTATAGACCGATTAGTATTCTGCCGGCGGTGTCAAAGGTTTTTGAGCATGTTATTGCGTCTAGAATTATAGGATATATGGAGAGTCAACAATATTTAGTGTCCGCACAACACGGTTACAGAAAAGGGCGTTCGACTAGTAGTGGTATACTACACATAGTGGAGAGTCTGTACAGTGTCTTCGACGCTGGTCTGTATGCAGGAATAAATTTATTAGATTTAAGCAAGGCCTTCGACTCTGTTAGTCATGAGATCTTGCTGCATAAGTTAGAATATTATGGAATAAGGGGTGAATCCCTAAACCTAATGCGATCTTACCTAACGGGCAGATATCAACTGACGGAATGGAATAACACAAAGTCTGAGCCTAGGATAATAAAGTATGGAGTTCCACAGGGATCGATCCTTGGTCCTATGCTGTTCATAATATACATGAATGATCTTCCTTCTAACATAGGCGGGGTGGAGGTATGTATATACGCTGATGATACCTCTCTTTTGATGCAGGACATAGATCCGGCAGCTATGCATCAGAAGTCGATAGGGGCAATTGCGGACGTTGAAAATTGGTTTGCTGCTAATAAACTGAAAATCAATAGTAATAAAACGCAAAATCTTCTATTCTGTACAACTAGCTCAGAACGATCGTCGGGAGTAAAAATTCTGGGCATCACCCTGGACACAAGTCTGAAATGGACTCTCCACATAGAAGACCTAGCGAAGAAATTGTCATCTGCTCTATTTGCAATAAAAAGACTCAATTTATTGCAACTCGTGAGGCGGCGAAAGCAGCATATTTTGCAGGCTTTCACTCCGTGATGTCCTATGGTGTCCTCTTCTGGGGAATGGCTGCAGAAGCGGACAGGATATTTGTTCTACAGAAGAGGGCGATTAGGTTTTTGTGCGACTTGACATGTAGGGAGAGCTGTAGATCACACTTCAGAAAGGAGAAGATACTCACTCTACCATCAGTATTTATCCTCTCTGTAGTTACTCACGTCCAGCAGAATAAAGAAGCATTTCCCTTGAACGGTCATCATCGCGGCTATTCTACTCGTCAGCGACAGAAGATAAGAGTGCCTCATCATCGGCTGACTTGCACTCAGAGGTCGATTGATTACTGGGGGTGCAAATTATATAATAAATTGGCGGCAGAATTAAAAGACTTGCCTTTGACCCGTTTCAAAAAAAAGGTTAAGGAAATGCTTGTTAATACACGATGGAAGAATTCCTGGCCACTTAAGACATCGATATTGACTGTATGTGCTTCGTTTTATGTCTTGTTAGTTCTTATTGTTGGTGTTTATCTTTGTATTATGATTTTATTATTTGTGTTTCTATATCTTTATATATCTATATATATTATTGACAGTTGTACGCTATGTACAAAAAAAAAAAGAAAATGACATTATCTGTAATGGTGTTATTACAAAAAATATACAATATACAATAACGTAGTATACATTGATCTAAGGGCAGCATTTGGTAAGATAGAAAGAGAAGTAGTATGGGAAGCAATGAAATCACTGAGAGTCAATAACAAACTTTTAAATGTAACAAAAAGCATATACCAGAATACAAAAGTCATGTTTAATATGGAAATAAAACAAGGGGGTAGCCAAAACCCCTTACTCTTTATTGTAGTAATGAATAGATTAATAACAACTACAAAATCTAGAAGAGGGTAGACACTTGTTGGATATAAAGACTTATTACCTACGAATGTCAGAAGTTTGTTAAAAGCAAGGACACATTGAAATATACAATGAATGGTAGACGACTGGACAGACGAAATTGAGAGTCTAAACTTAAAGAAAAACAAGCTGCAAATAGACAGACATTAGATTTGGTCATAATTTATGAATATTTAGGAGCTATTATAACAAACGAATGTAGCCTAGATACAGAAATTGCCAAAAGAAGAAAGAGCACCAATACTTACCACGGTATAAATAAGAGAACATTAGGAAAAAGGGTGGGTATACTGACAAAAGACCTAAGCCATATCGAAGCAGTGGAAATGGGGCATCTCATAAGATGCCCATTTCAATGTAGGATGCAATATCATTGAAAGAAGACAATTAAATCAAAATAGACTTACTAGAAAAATACTAGAATCCTCCAAAGAAAGAAAAAGAAAAAGGGAAAGACTAAGATATACTTGGTGTTCATTTCCTGATTAAATTAAAAATTGTTTTTTTTAGTAAATCTTTTTTGTTAATTGAAAGTGATTGGTGTTACATAACTATTTTTAACTACATTCTGGCTTTATAATTTAGTAACTTTTAATAAAACATTCAATATATCGTAATCATGAAAAAGGTGCACGTTTAAAAGACAACATGTTTCAAATAGACAGCAACATTTTTACTAGCTTCTGTAGTTTATCTAGGGACCTCACAACCACCAGGTTTAAGAATTTTAATATATTCTTTTTAGTTAGTACCTACAAGCGGAATCCGTCAAAGCATATAGTGTGTCAAAAATCTAATATGAAGTCCACGAATCACTTATAACATTTTTGCATGCTCAATTTGTTGTACCGTAATCTGTGTGTCTTTCTTTTTATAATTAACATTACTTCTTACTAATACCAGATCCAGTAGAACATCCAACTAAGGTCATAGATGATCAAGAATTGTCAGGTGTAGTTGTTTCCTTGGGATCACCGGCTACATTGTATTGTTACGCTTACGGTTATCCAGAACCTGGCGTAATGTGGTGGAAGGATAAAGAATTTGTACCTTTTAAATCCCAAGAATACACCATTAAGAAAGAGCACACACTAATAATCAATTCCGTTAAACTACATAACCTAGGGGTGTACACATGTCATGCTTATAATGGTATAGGTAGACCATTCCAGTGGTCAGTTACTGTGCGAGCCTTAGGTCCAGTGTATAGTACAAATGTTGAAGATAGAAAATACATGAAGTACGTCATTGACAGGCCGACG
Source organism: Amphimallon solstitiale (assembly GCA_963170755.1). Taxonomy (NCBI): domain Eukaryota; kingdom Metazoa; phylum Arthropoda; class Insecta; order Coleoptera; family Scarabaeidae; genus Amphimallon; species Amphimallon solstitiale. Next base: position 176,481,613 of record OY720676.1, read on the forward strand.
GAAACGCCATTGATTACACCTCGTCCCCAATATCCTTACAGACCCACCCGTCCAATACTACAACCTTGGCAAACTCCCGCTCCAATAACACCTCCTGATGTAGCAATTACTACTCCTGTACCGACTACTACTGTATTGCCAACTGCACATAGGATTTTCACGGGTAAATGTTACTAATTATCTAACGTCAACTTAGAGCTGTTTTACATTAGACTATTTTCAAGAATTTTTACAAATGTCATGAATTTCATTGACAAATATTGTGTTGGTAAATAAATTAACTATCGTGGATTGCATTTTTTTTTGTTTTCCGTCACATCAAATATGTTTAATAAATAAATCATAAAGTTTTCATTATTGTCTAACAGCTGAAAGTATAGCAGATATTGAAGAATGAATAACTCTATGCATATTTGTTTGGAAACGTGTCAACAATGTTTAAGTGTTTAGATCTAATATAATACAGCTCCCATTGTTGCTTTCATTCTTGTTAATTTATGTTAGTACTGTTGATGATAATATTTGTTGTGGGTTTGTTTGTACTTTTATTTTGCATGAATTCTTGCATACTTGGCACACCTTCTATAAATAATGTGTTTGGTTTGTATGTATATATATGTATATATCATGTCATTGTCTGTTTATTATAATTTGAATTTCTACTTATACAGTATTTAATAACGAAAGTATGGTATTATTAGATTCTAAGTGGCCTAATATAAATAATTAATGGATATTTCATAAAAATGATATTAATGTACAGGGTTATTCACTATAAATTATCTACTCTTTATCATCGTTATTATTGCATATCCAAAAAAAAGTTTCAAATAAAAGTTGTATGGCTGAGACTAAATTTTGTTTGCATGCTGTCAAAAACACAGTGGCGTGCAGACAAAACGGTATAAATTTTTTTTTTAAATGGAATACCCTGTATATTATTAAATTTTTATAATAGTCTTTTTACTCCGATTTCAAAAATATATCATATGAGACCGGTATCTTAAACCGTTTTCGAGTTAAAAAAAAAGTTATCATTATTAAAGTGAGCTATGAAAATGACAATTATTGTGTTTGATAAATGACATTTCCATTTTGACTATTTTATTAAGGAAATGTCATTTATCAAACACAATAATTGTCATTTTCATAGCTCACTTTAATAATGTTAACTTTTCCATAGTACAGTAACTACGAAATTCGACATTTAATAACTCGGTTTAAGATACCGGTCTCATATAATATATTTTTGAAATTAGAGTAAAAAGACTATTATAAAAATTTAATAATATACAGGCTATTCCATTTAAAAAAAAAACATTATTTTCTTTTTATACCGTTGTGTCTGCACGCCACTGTGTTTTTGATAGCATGCAAGTAAAATTCAGTCTCAGGCACACAACTTTTATTTGAAAATTTTTTTTGAATATGTAATAATAACGATGATAAAGAGTGGGTAATTTATAATGAATAACCCTGTACAAAAGGACTTTTTGTACTGACAGCCTCTAAAGTGACATTGGGGTATGAAAGAAATTGATTTTGATATGGTTGAGTCGTTTTGGCAACCGACACGCGTTATTAATTTAAAATGGCTTCAAATTTGAGATGTTGCATAATACTATCTGTCAAGTACTAATATAACCTACAATTAGTATATTATGCAATGAGCATTTAATGATAGCTATTAAGACATGAGAATGAAAATTACGATACGAGCCGAATGCGAGTGTCGTAATGAATACGAGTGTCTTAATAGCCATTAAATGCGAGTTGCATACACTATTTTTTCTACGGCTCCATAATAAAACATTATTTTTTGTAGATTCATTTCATAAATTGAGCGTAAAATTTTCCGTGCGTTTTTGCGAATTAAGCTGGTAATAAATTGTTCGTGGCTACTAAGGCTTGTTAGATAATTTCTGGTGGAGTCAAATTTTACATATCACTGTCATTATCCCTCATTTTTACCGTTTATATTTTCAAAAAAGCACAAATTTTAACTACTTACTAGTAAATTGCAGAGAACTGTCATATTTAATTAATTTTTATATCTGTCAGATATGAAGTGGCCATATTGAATATTGATGAATATTGGAATGTCGCATTCCTATTGGATATAAACTTGTATCTTAATGAAAATCTGTATCTGGACATCATTAAAGTACAGGTTCAGCATATCTAACAATACAATTAAAGTATGGGAGTAGAAAAAAGCTATTTCAGGATTGTCATAAATATCATTTTACATAAAATAATATATATATTTGAACAATGCTTGCCTACTATACAGAATAGCCAAGTATTAAATAAAATATGGAAAACTAATATTTAATAATTTCATTTATAATATTCAATTTGTAACTTGCCTTCACGTATTATTATTATTATTAAATATAATAGTATTTGACTAGCGGTAGCTACATATCCTGATATATTAATTAGTTTGATTTGAGTGTTCTAAAATTCGTCGCCCTTAGTTTGTACGTTGGCCGTGTCGGTTGCCAAAACGATTGAACAATAGTAGTAAATTTAATTTATAAAATACCATTTTTCTGGATTTTCCATTATTAAAAATTCTTCCAACAAATTTATAAGCGCCATCTACTTAACGACTTCTTATGAGGCTTTGACACTGGCAGTTAATTTTTATAAAGTCAAAACGTAATAAATCCAATATAAATATACTCAGCGTTACTGGTATTGTGATACACACTTACCTAGTACTTCTGATGGATCAACTCATTCTTTCTTGTTGTCTGATGTATAAAGTTTGTGGTGTGTGTAATTGCTGCTTTAACTATCTTTCTCTATTGTTGCCTATGCCTAACTTTTCCCCGTACATCTTCAGAACTTTTTTTATACGTTCCCTCCGTTTAGCTTTGCTCAGTATTCTGTCGCTATTTTTTCTGTCATGATTCTTATTGCTGCTTGTTTATCTTTTGTGAAAATGTGTCTGGGCCACCCGATTCTCTATGCCTTGAACAACCTCACAATGTTTTCATTTTTCAAAAAGTCTCTTCATTCATTAATCTTCTAAATTTCATATTATCATTCACTATATTAACTTTCTTCTTTAGCCGTCATATTTACTGTTTCAGCCGCGTAAGGTGTTCCAGGTCTTATTACAGTTTTATATCTATTCATGTTCGTTTTTCTACATGACTACTTGTCTTTTATCAGGAGTCTCACGAGATAAAGCTCTTCCTATGTATTTAAACAATTTCACTTTTTCAAAGTTATAGAGTCCAATTTTCAATGTTGATATCTGTCTATCTTTGTTTTCAGTGCATATATAATTTTCGTTTCGTTAATTTCTAGCAAGACCCTTACTTGTTGCCCAATTATTTTCAACCGCTTATTCTAATTTTTTTTTCTTTGGTGTAATTATGTCATTCGTATATGTTAATACGATTGGTTTATATAGGCAAGACTGATTCATTTATTATCTGTGATATACTCCCAGATGCCTAGCGTATCACCGATAATAAGCGAGTCTTGTCTATGTAATTGCCAAAACGTACTCACCAGCCGCCACTGCTCCATACGCGTCACTAATCTTCTGATGAATTTTAAATGCTCTCGCATCTCTTGCTTTTAAAAAAGAAATGACAGCACGTATTTCACAACCGTCAGAATTTTCAATGGTCTGAGGCACTTGAAACACTCATGAATAAACGTCAACGGAAGCGAATACTTCCATTTACAGCGGCCATATTTGAAAACGGTACTTACTGAAAACCAAAAACAGGTTTTGCATTCAATTAATTAATTTATTTTTTTTGAAATTATAAACCATATTAATTTTCCATATCTATGTTGTAACCTATTTAGACAAGACACAGCATGAATCTTTTCTAAATATCGATGGTATTTTGCCAAGAGGGCGATAGCACCATTTCGTTGTTTCAAGAAATTTGGAGAAAACTGTTCTGGAAATATATGGGCGACTAAATTGAAAAAAATTGTACTCAAACCTTTCACATTAATAATCAAATGATCAAGTAATTAAAAAATACAAAATTAAATGTACTGTTAGTTTAAAATTTAAATTTTTGTGGATATTCGTCGTTTTTCCAGAATTGTGATGTATTGGCCCCAAGTTCGCCATTTTGCTTAAGTGTTATATTCATTCGCCCAAACCTCTAATTAAGACTTGGTGAGAACTTTTAATGATTTATTACAATAAAATCTTAATAAATAGTTGTAAAATATTTCAATAAAATTCAAACAAGAAAAAAAAATTTATCAAAAAATATGAAAATACAAATAAAATTAAAGTAACAAAAAACTACAATAATAGGGGGAAAAATCAATAATTGGGTGCAGTCTTCGTCCTCTTCATCGGTCTCCAAGAGCCTATCTTCCACGTTTGGTCTAAATAACATAGATAGGTACAACTTCCTCAATCCGTGATAAACTAACTTTGGGTTTTGTATTATCTTCTGTGGCAAGGTATTACTTATATATTGGATACAAATTGGAGATATTTCGAAATTTATTTGGCAAATATTTTCCGGTAGTATTTTTCCTACAATAATGTAATGGAACTGGCGGTAGTTGGTTGATGAACAAAACGAATATATCGACGCTGGCAGCAGCAATTTTATTTTTTGGGATGTGTTTTCCGCGTTCATCAATTATCGAGGTTTTGATATCACTTCTACCACTTTCAGTATAACGGAGAAGCTTATGTGTTACATCTGGTATATCTATAAAAAAGTCTGCAGATCTTTAATTTTTCATCAAGGTTTGGCAAATAATAATCTCTTGTAAGAGACTTTCGGCTTTGCAATATAACCCTTTTTCTTTCGATCTCATGGACATCTATGTAGTTGAGTAAAAAGTCTCATTGTCTTTGATTACTAAATGACCAGTATTTCTCAGAAATGGATTTTCTATCATCTTTGCTGACTTTATTACATTCACTAGGGCATCCTTTTGCGCATGGGTTCTGTTTCATCTCCTTTCCTGGATTGCTAATATTTCTGTGCCCTATATAGTTTTCTTTTTTGTTCTCCTTCTTTCTCTTTTTGATCCCATAAGCATAACTTTTTCGGGCATTTTTAGAATTGGTAATAATGTTATAATTTTTTCTATTATTATTTCGCTCCTCTGCGCCGTCAGATTCAGAACTAGATTCATTACTTTGCGAGCTAAGTAACGAAGAACTTCTATTTATGTCAGTTACATAGGATTTCTCAATCCTGGCGTAGGATTGAGAAATTGACCCGTAAATAACGTTCAAATTCTCTAATGCCATATAAGATTTAGCCGGCAATGGTACATCAGTTGAGACACTACGTGTTGGCTTATTAATATTACGAGACAATTTTAGTATTCGCTCTGTTCGACTAGACATAATTAACAATTTTGTCGTACCGTATCGAGTGTGGTACCATACAATCAACGAACAAAACTATTTTTAGGTTATGCTGCCTATAGTAAAGCAATGCAAGCTCGCCCTTTAGACATTTTAGCTTTGTTACATTCGTCCTTTTGGACGGATTGTTCTGAATACAATCGCCCAAAGGAAAAATATATTTTTCACTATCAACACCTTATATTCCATCAAATACGTTCATCCTTTTGCCAACATCATCTTACAGTAGGTACTTATTTTTTGGTACATAAAGCTCTAAATCGTAAAATTGGCGCGTTCGCCCTTTTGGCAAAATACATCGATATGTTACGTACAACATAGAAATGGAAAATAATGTCTTTTAATCCCATATAGTAGCATTTGCGTAAACCAGCGCCATTTTGAATAAGAAACATAAACTTCAGAATGCATTATTATCAGTTTATTCTTAATATCGCCTGGGTTTTAAACATAACCTTTATTACATTGAACAACATTAGCTTAATAACATTATCTATTTACCTACTGAATTTTTTATCACAAGATAGAGTTCAGAATTTCAATATCCTCATCGCATTCTGCAATTAAAGAAAATGTATTAACTATCTAATATATTTATATATTATTATACATTTATTATATTTATATTACAATTATTCTAAAATTTTAGTACCAGTACGTGTTAACATAACATTAGGAACCACCAAATTCCCAGTTGGAAGTGACATTAGCATACCTTGTGATGTCGAAGGTTACCCAATACCGGCTGTTCAATGGTACAAGGATAGAATTCCTCTGCAAACATCGCATAATATTCAAATTACGGGTAATTCAACACCGCTTGTTATCATCTACTTATATTTTTACAATTTTATATAATTTCTGTTTCAGAGAGTCATAGGCTCATTATGAAGAACGTAACCGAAAGTGATTCAGGAGAATACCGATGCGCTGCTTGGAATGAATATTCAAATGCAACCAGTACAGTTCCTATATTGATTCAAGGTGATTTAATTCTTTTTTAACAGTTGTCAGAGTTTTTGTATTCTGATCAAATAATGAGATTATTAAAACGCCAAGTTCATGTAAGAGTGGTGTGGTGGAAATGCATAAAACTTGTACGCATCACACGTAAAGTGAGCATAATGAGAGAGGTAACTATACCTACAGCGGCTTGTAGGTAATTATAACACTACCCTAGTAGCACACAATATCGGGCCAACGTTGGCTGTCGGTCGTTTATTTATTGGCCTGACATCGGCATCTGATATCAATCCGATGTACAAGTGTTAACATTTTACAACGTTGGATAAATATCACTGCATGATATTGACCCAATATTTTGCACAGACATTTTTTTCGGATTTGAGTATTTACATTATATTTCATAAGACAAATAAAGTACAGAGAATTTACTTGATTTGAACTACAAAATGAACAAACAAAAATGTGTTTTGTATTTGATAGATCACAACCCACTAAGTTAGCCAATTATGTTAATAAAATAAAAAAACTCTTTAAAAATACAAAATTTCAATAATGCGCCCGTGGGCGATGAGTCATTGGCCTCACGTGCCCGGTCTCTAAAATTATTTATGAAAGTGTGCGTAGTACTTTTAATGTTAATTTGGTGAGAATCATTATTGCAAATGCTTAATTAACTTTGAGGATCTATATATTTCATTTCACACACCAACAATTATTCCTGGTACAGTGTGTAATATATTCTGTGATAAATTAATATAGACTATATCAATATTGTCTTGCATAGTTAATACGATGTTGACGTTTAACCGCAGAATAACAAATTTTGACGTCATCGCCTGTAATCTAAAATTATATCGAACACTGACCTACAACCAACATCACGGTGACTTTGTGAACTTGATATTATGTAGACATTTTTCTTTAATGTTAATAGTATGTAGATTTTTGTTGTCAATAAAATATGTATCAGTATCAGATATTTAACCAATATATTACCAATGTAGACAACGTTGGTCTGATATCAACCCAACGACATAAATTGACATTTACTTGATATAGGAATTTTATATTCGTACGACATTGGGTGGGGGTCGGTCACTGATGTTCTACCGATCTTAGAATATTAGAGTGACATTGGCCCGCTTTGAGGCCAACGAACTTGGCTACTAGGGTAGGAATTACATAATTTTGGCATTTCACAAATAAACGTCTTTTTTACTAATCCAAAATACCATTTGAATAGGGAGTACTAATTAGATTTGTACATACGCATAAAATTCAAATTATGAGTGGCAAAGAAATAGTGGACAGACCAAATTTGCTAATCTTGAATAAGTGATATAAGCAAAGACTAGCAGAACATAAGGGATGACATCAACTTAAACTGACTCGCACTCTGTTTAAGTTGTGTGTTTTACAATATGGTACTAAGCGATTCAATGAGCCAAATTCATAAAAAGAAGGATATGCTGGTTCTTGCAAAATATGAAGAAAATCCTTCAGCTTGTATTCATAAAAATTACAAGCAAAACCTTACACTTCTAGAGTATGTAAGCCCATCCTTGAAAAATTTACTCACATACGCATTCATAATCTTTACATTCTACTTTAAATAAAAAAGCATATCCTTCAGATTTTCTGAGTGTAGTCAGTAGCAAACTCACCTTAATAGTGTAAGGTGCTTTTATTCTATTTACAGCGTCATGGCAGATGTTGTGTATTTGAGGAATGTTAAACATAACATATCCCGATTACCTACACTTGTCGGTGATTTTAAAGGATTATACCGCTTCGAGGATGAAAATGTACAGCGGCTTGCAAACAAATTTTTAGGAGTAAATTAAGAAACTCGGGGAGGTTCCTTGTCATCTGTTCATAAATTAAAAAAAAATGTTTGCGCTATCTCAGTGATCCGGGATATCAAAAATGTATCGGACAAGTACTTGGGGTAAGTCAAGCTGAGGTGTTTCGGACCGCAAATTAGGTAGTTGACAGAATTATTGCGCAATCAAATAAATGGATAAACTTTCCCAATACCAACAGTGAAGTAATGGAAGCTAAATAGTTATGACAAAACAAGTATATGTTTCCGACAACAATTGGTGTTATTGATTGTAGCCATGTAATCAAATCGCCAAGGAAATGAATACATCAACCGAAAAGGAAAACTTACTTTGAATGTGCAAGCCACTTGCAATGTCAGGGAAGTAGTGAACTACTTGGTGATGATGGGTATGGAACTGACACCATTAGAAATCCCGCTCCTCGTCTTGAGCAAAACTATAACAATTTGTAGAAAAAAGAGAGAGTAATAATAGAAGATATTTTGGTCAACTTAAACGCCGATTACCTATCTTGCAGTACGTTTGTCGTGTGAATTGGATAATGTGCCAAAAATAATTGTTACCTATCCTGTGCTCCAAAATGTTGGAATTTACGCGATTCTGATTTCGAACCAGTTGAAGAAATAACAGAAGAATATGAAGAAAATTATGATGTTTCATTCAAGAACTAGAAATAAGAAGAAGCAATATTGGAAGTTTATAAGTCAGGTCTTGTTTTATTTTCATGTAAAATAGCTTTTGGCAATGGAGATTCCTTACGCTTTGTACTATATTAGTGCGGTATTGTTGTAATTGAACTAAGCGTTGCAGTTTTTATGTAGTTAGTCTTCTAGAGTCATCCGTTTCATATTTTTCAGTCGGTAATTTTGGTTTGGGTGGCAACAACGGTTTACCAGTGTTTCATTCACTGAAGATTGTTCGGCACACGCTTCACTTTTTCCTTGTTCATTACCAATCTGCATGGCCCCTGCAATTTTTCCAATTGTAGGAATTGAGTCACCTTCCATTGCCTCTAGTAACAGTCTTTCCCAATCAGTGATCGCTTTAGGTTCTGTTTTATTTATGTCCGTTTTCTTCTTCAACCTTGATTACATGTTGTTAATTTTTTTAATAAACCTTTCGCATCCAAAGGCTTGCCAAATGTCTTTTCGTATTGTCGTATAAAACTTATAACTTCTTCCTTAAGAGGGGCATTTACCAACTGCATCTGGGCAAATCGAAACTTATGCAACTTATATTACTGGCAGGACTGTAAACACAAGGTGGTGTCAGTAGGTGGAGCTAGCGATTTGCGGGTTTGCCTCGCCTCGGTTTTATTCACAAATTCTGTCGCTATGTAATGTAGATCAGAAAAAGAAGAACGAAAAAAATTGGCGCAGAACCAGTTCAAACCTTTGTATTCGTGTTATAAATATTCTCTACATGAAATAGCTATTTACGCCTTTTCTGGTCGATACTGAACATTTTTATTGTAAAAAAATTACCAAAATCGTTAATTCTTATCAAACGTGGTTCTTAAAAAAAAACAACCAAGCAACCCGGAAACCACGTTAGATATCGCATTGATTCTTTTTTTGCTTGAAAGCAAATAGATAAGCGGAAATAACCGCATTATTTCGATTTTGCATAAAGTAATACTTTTTCGCTGAAAAAGAAACATACATCTCATTTTCAGTTTGACGTAGTGATTTTTTCGGTATGTTTCTAACTTGCTTATTTGTAAAAATATATGTATACATACAGCGAACAACTTTGAGTGAAAGGTGCAAAATTATTTTTTAAAATAAAAACAAATGTCATACAAACTTTGATTAATAAGTTCTTAATTTTTTTGTAAATCAAAATAAAATAAAATTGTAGACTAAAAATTACTTATGTTGTATTTTGATTTTTCATTGGACTTGCATATTTACTTTTTTGTTTTGTTGATTTTTTTTTATAATAATTCGATTTCCGCTTGCCCATCTGTTATATCGTAGTCGACAAATTTTAATTTCTCGTACGAAAGTAGAAGAGGAAAAGAGCACGGCGAAATAAAGTAAAGACAAACATATAGCGAAGCTACCAAGTACACCCGGCAAACGTTTGCTATCAAATGTGAAAATCCCCCGACTGCGTTGTTTCTCCCACCAGTGTTGGAAAGCAGGCATCGCTGCATATTATAAGGTCATCTTCTGCATGGGATAGATAGTTAGTATAGAGCTGTAAACAGAAATTAAAATTTGTCTACAAATTCAAGTCTGCAATATATTATGTATATATTATGGTATTATGTACTTAACTAAACTAAATAGAATTAACAAATTTCAAAATAACGTAAATAAAATTGTAGACTAAATAGTATATTATGCAATGAGCATTTAATGATAGCTATTAAAACACGAGTAAGAAAATTCCAATACGAGCCGAAGGCGAGTATTGTAATGAATACGAGTGTCTTAATAGCCATTAAATGCGAGTTGCATACACTATTTTTTCTACGACCACATAATAAACATTATTTTTTGAACATTCCATTTCATAAATTGAGCCTAATATTTTCCGTACATCTTTGCGAATTTAGCTGGTAATAAATTGTTCGTGGTTACTAATGCTTGTTCCATAATTTATGGTAGAGTCAAATTTTACATTTCACTGTCATTATCCCTCATTTTTACGGTTTTCAAAAAAGCACAAATTTTAACTACTTACTTGTAAATTGCAGAGAACTGTCACATTTAATTAATTTTTATATCTGTCAGATATGCAGTCGCCATATTGAATATTGTTTGAATATTGGAATATCGAATTCCTATTGGATATAAACTTGTATCGTAATGAAAAATCTGTATTCCTATTGGATATAATGAAAAGCTGTATCGTAATGGACATCATTAAAGTACAGGTTCAGCATATGTAATAGTACAATTAAAGTATGGGAGTAGAAAAAATTACTTATGTCGTATTTTTTATTTCTCATTCGACTTGCATATTTACTTTTTTTTGTTATAATAATTCAATTTCCGCTTGCCCATATGTTATATACACTCCAATATTATGGGTACTGGCATTTCTTTCTAATTGCAAAAACTGTCTGTCGTTCGGATTCAAGCTGCAGTAGCCGACCGATACCGATAGAATCGCGTCTTCGCGAAGCACGGCAGAGACACAGTAAAGTGGGGATAGACGATGCGATGACTTCGAAAAACACTTGCGTGAAATGTGTGTGAAAAGGCTTACTGTCTTAAATATTCTATCTTCAAATATAATTACATAAATATGAGTTTTTTTATATCGTTCATCAAATGTGCAGCTGGCGCGTGGAGTTCGTTTTTTTTCTTTTATCTACCAGCCTTAGTTAGTAAACATTAATCAAATTCATGCATTTTTGTTGTTATTTCTGAAACACACAACATTTTTAAGAAAATAAATTAGTACAAGAACTGACCTTGACATTATAAATGTATGCCTTTTGCATCGCTAACCCAAATTTGAGATTCTAAAATTACAAAATAAAATTAAAAAGCACAAAACGGTGCCATAGTTTTCGATAGGTAAACGCTCCTCTTAGGGTTGGGAGGAAATCCTATTTTATGAATTCGGCCCAATATCTGGTATGCATTGTTCAATATATGTCAATTTACATCCATAAATTAGACGATTAACTGATTTCAGCAACATCTCGTGTAGGGAACAGTGGTGCCAGTAGTATAGAGTTGGAAATCCCAAGAATCCTTTCTAAAAATTCCCTAGATTTCCCTAGACATTTTCTTTCCGATAATATTGTATGTAATAAGTCATAATATCCTCCTCCATATGGTATAGGGGTTTAATTTACACAAATTCTTTTTATCAAATTTTTATGGCAATTTTATCAAAAGAACCCCTTAAATCTATGACGCGTGTTTCGTAGAAGAGAAATATATCAGAAATTTTGACAATGATGTATTCGTTTGGATTATTTGCATATTTTAAATAATAGGTAAAGAACGGCCATATTTGTACACACACACATAGACACTATCTTGGAAGATTCCCTAAGAGAGGGCGCGAATGTAATTCAATTTACCATGGCCAACTGAATGTCGCAATATCTGAATTTAAGGAATATATTGTGCAAAATTTTGGCGATGGGGGGATATTGATATCTAATAGAGAGCGGGGGCGGCTGTAAATCACGGCAATCTAGTCGATAGTCGCTCGCGTTTACGAAAAAGTAACAAACACGAGGACGAGATGCCCTATTGTGCAAACATTCCCGTGAATACCCTATTTCTATTTGGAAAAATTACCCGCTTCTTGCTTACTTGTTAGTTAGTAACCTATCTTCAGTGTTACACTCCATACAAGTCTAACATTATGATACACTAGATGGCACTGAGCAAAACAGTAGGGAAGTTTGAAAAGTCGAAAAAGTCACAGAATAAAACTTGAGCAAAACTTTCTGTTTTTCTTTAGAATTTGTCCAAAATTCCCTAAATTTTGAGTTAAGTTTCCTTTTTCCCTATTTGATCCAGAAATCACGAGATCTAGGGAAAAATTCCCTAACTTGGCACCACTGAGTAGGGAAAGTGCAATTAAGTAGCACGTGTTTGATTACTATTCAATCATAGTGGAGCAAAAAAAAATTCGACTTGGCATTCTAATATGTAATATTATTATATGTGGCAGTGTTCAGTTGCTTTGCTTATTAAAAAGAAGTCAAAAGAGAGTCTTTGCAAGATATGCTAAATGTACGTTCTTCCCTGTTTCGTATAGTATTTGTAACAATGAACTGTATATACTAACTGGAAGGGAGGCAGGGTATTTTCATTTAAGAGAAAAGTGTGTCAGGCGCAACAGAAAGAGATAGTGCTACGTTGTGGTATTTCCATCCTTATTTGTTGCATGTTCGTTTACGGAGAGTATTTGCACCTTGATCTTAAACGTTTTTCACCGTCTATACCTGAGGTGCTCGGCAGGTAAAAGCATACAATTTGATATTATAATATATTGATGTGCCTGTGAAGTATAGTATCTTTTTACTTCAGTACTTAGAACAAGAAAAAATGGTACATTATTGCGCGGCTTATGGATGCAAAACTTTATATGACAAGAGAAATAATATCCAGTTTCACTTGTAAGTTTATTATTTAATACTTTTACGCACGGAGATCACACATATACTTCTGTAATGCAAATGTCTCAAGAATTTACAAGTTTTTCCCTCAATGGTGGTCCAGTATTCGCGGGTGATATAGTGTTCAAGATAATACAGTTTATAGTAAAACAATTCCGATTTTTAACAACCACTGCTTCAGTACAAAAATCAAATTTAAAAAGTATATTGCAAAATGCAGCGGTACAAAAGTTTTCGTCAAACTTACAACTTTTTTTACCTAGTCATCCTATAACAGAGGAGACATTTAATGAAGATTTACACGAAATACAATTAATAAAATGTATTGTAAGTATATATGTGAAATGTCGAATGCCGCATCATGCAACAGTTTATAATGAGAGTATTCAATATACTAAACTAGGTTTAAGGCAAAAGTTTTCTAAATTAATATTTTTTAATAATCAATAAAACTGTCATAATATTGAATTTCTTTTTACAATACCCTTCCAACGTATCCTGCTCCTCATAACTACTTAATTTAAATGTTGTTACCTATTGATATGATTAACTTACAAGTATCTAGCCAACTATTTACTTTAAAACACGATAATTATATAAAAATCATTCTTTGGATAATTCTTCTCCTTTTATAACACATACAACAGATAATAATGTATAATAAATACGCTAAAGTAGATTTATTTAAAAAAAAATATATTTAAAACGGCAGCGGCTAATTATGTAGCCGCTAGTCGGACAAAGATGAGAATACCACAATGCAGCGGGTTGCATACTCCATAATTTTGCCTCAGTCATCCTTAACTTACCCGGCTTTCCAGTTATATGTATATATATATATATATTTCACTGATTTGTAATATGTTCAAAGTCGATTTTTTTCTATTTAGATAAACCAACTGATATATATTTTTTATTTCTAGGTATTTTTATACATCCTAGTTGCAAAGATAGTCCGTTCTTTGCCAACTGTCAACTGATCGTGCAGGCGAACTTCTGTTCTCACAAATACTACGCCAGGTTCTGTTGTCGATCATGTACAGAAGTTGGCATGCTGCCATCTGTTGGTCCTCATCTGAGACTCGACACTGTACAAAATGATATAGCGTGAAATACATAAATTTATTTACCTAGTCCCAATACTCAAAAACAATCGTTTTTTTTTAAACCTTAATATTATTATTATTATTATTTTGTACCAGCGAAGAATAGTTATATTTTTTTGTTTTACGACAATATGTCTTTTACGCGCAGTGATTTTGTTACCTAATTTTTATTTTGTCCTTTTAATTTTTTATTATTTTTTTTTTTTTTGTATAATTATATTAATCCTATTGATTATTAAAACTAAAAAGACGCGCCCAAAAGGCTTCTCTGTCAATATTATTGTTGTCAATGTGAAGTAGGTATTGAAGAAAGAGTTATATAAATTAATATGAGATGAAATTTATAGATATTATATATATATAGATATACTTAATTGAAATTAATTATTATAAAACTTAAATGTAGATATTGTGTTACTTTCTTCTTAATTTACAAAAAGAAACATGTTCGCTATCGTGCCTGTGCAATCTCTTGAATTCTATGTATATATATTATATACTAAAGTATAATTTAGAAACATTAATATATATGAAATTGTGTTCAAATACATTTTTTGTTAAGATGTAAAACTATACAATAAAATAAGCTATATTTTAATAATTGTTTTATTTTTATCTCCCTTGTTTCTGGTTTATAAAATTAATTTTAGAGAATCTATTCGTTAATAATTAACTAATCTAACAATAAAAGTTGGTATATTGGTGACTTCAGTATTTGTTTTTCTGACGATTTTGTCAAAGTTCCTAGATCATGTTTATTTGCCCCGTACATATTTTTTAAATACTTTATTTCTTAATTTAATTTTAATATTAAATCAAAGATATTTGTTGACAGACGGGTTGAATAATTATTATCAGTAAAGGGTGTCTGTAATTGATTCATTGATCGATCATTTGCATTTTAAGGAATTCTTCTGTTTACCATATCTACCCCTAATTGAATTTAGCATAATTCTTCAATTTGCTATTATAATCTCATAATCGCATTGAAAGTGTTTTTTAGCGAAGATTTATAAAATTATCGACGTAAACTAATAAATTCTGATCGAAATTCCTAACTGAAATAGGTTTTCTACTATTATTAGGCTAGCATTCTAGACGGTCATATTATCGGTCCTTTTAATGTCTATGATAATTTAACTTCGGCTCTGTATTTGCAGTTGTACAAAATCTAATCAAACTATACCTGCTTGTGCACCTTCCCGTTAACAGTATCTAAATCCATGAAGATTGGGCCCCAGATTATTATGGTTTAAATGTTCATTAATAATATCTGGATAATGTGTTTCCAAATAGATGGATTATACAACGACATTAGAACGACACATAAAACATAGACAAAAAATACATAAAAAGGTTTTGTATTCATCGTTCTTTCTTAAAATGATTATTAATTTGACAATAAATCGGTTTGAATTGGTGGTGTTATAAAGTGTAAAATGCAATATTCGGACCTGCCATCTAGGAACATAAAGTTCAACTTTGTTATCAAATACATTTAGATAGAAACATATTTATCATTTGTAATATTTGTTTAGTGCAAATATAATTAATGTTTTTTTTTGTCGCAAATATTTTTCTAATTTGTATTATACTCACGTTATAATATTTCATTGTGTGACTATAGAACAATAAAGGCATCTTTATTAGAAAGAACTGTTGTATGACTCTCTCTGTAACCAGCCGTACATTAACATTGGCGTTATTCCAGTTCTGTACAACAGATGCCGCAGCATACAAATTTACAACAAAATATTAGAATAACAATACATAAGTGTTAGTATAAATTATTTAAAAGTATAAATTGCAAAATGTGCATGTTAAATATCTAGTAATTTAATAATATACATTTTTACATATTTTTGTGTTTAATAATTACGATGAAATTAAAAAGGATTTTTAACGGATGGATTCCATACGAAGAAAGTTAGTTCTAGTTTACTTTCGAATCAAATGCCACCCACTTTCAGTGATAACAATAATACTGAACAATAATAATAGTACCTAATAATAATAATATATTTGCCTCTTTGATCATGAACATGTACAAGGTGCAATTTGTAGGGGATAATTTATTAAAAAAACACAAAGAGTTAGAGGAAATAAATAAAATAAATTAAAATAGGAGGCGACACTAGCACCTTTGGCGCCCGCTGCAAATGTCTAGCATTGCTTTCATTCAGTAGACGGGTCGGGAACCGATCCCGCTCCAACCGTTCACTTCACAACAGTTGAGTGTTCGCTGGACAGGACCGCTCACCTTTATGTCATCGTCTGTCATCTGGTACTTTTCATTGCTGCCATATGTTAAAATTATAGAGATTAAACCGAATAAACAATAATAATAAATTGTTTTTCTGCATTAAGTTTTAGCGTAGTTTTTAGTGGAAGGGCTGGTTTTTCCAACCCCGAATAAAAATACTGGGTGAACTCCAATATTTTAATACATTTATATCTGCACAATACCTTTAATTTGCTGTATCTTACTTTTCTAGTAACTTTTTTCAAAATTATGTATTAGGTTGGTCTTGGAATGCATCAATGGCGCATGCGTACAGAAGACGCTCACTAAGTGAGCGTAGAATTTTTCCGCTCACAAAAATGGCGGCCGCTCCTGAACATGTTCAGAGTGAGCGCTCGTCCACTGGACACGATCACTGAACAGTTGTGCAACTGTTGAGTCTGCTGAATGAAAGCATTGTGTCCTTCTCTCAACCTTTGTTAGCTATAATTGTGTTATAAAAAAATAATAACTGAAAGGTTGGAACTTTTAAGTAATTTTAATTCTCAATAAACATACATACAATAATATGTAATATTTAGAAGGTGTAAATTAAACTAAACTAGGAAATTTAACATATTTTTGTAATTTTAACCTTCCGTTTCATAAATTACGCATAAATTATATATATACTTGGGGCATTTTCTTGTAAAATAGATTTTTAGCCAGAAAATAAAACTCGCGCGTAATATAACCGGAAGTTCATGTTCATAATCGAATTGTCGTTTTAGTTGCCTTTTTCTTACAGTCAGTTTAATTACTGACGCAAATGCACGATGTACTTCTAATATATTTGTTAATTTTGTAGAAGTTTCTAACAATTTTACAAAACTTTCATCTGAACAACAATTTCCACAGTAGTACAGTAGTAAGTAATTAACTACGTTACTAAAAGCTGTTTGAACCATTTTGCTAGCAATATTTATTCGAATAAGTAAATCGAAAGAATTAAAGAACACACAAAATGGAATTTTTTTATTTGATTGCGTAAAAATCTGGCTTCATGACTACTGTGATTGTCTCTCAGTTTCACGAATTATATATCGCCCGTAGATTAAATGTATCAATAAGAAAATCCCAGCGTGATTCAGATAATGATTTGAATGTATATATTGTAACGAACCGAGATTGGGCGACGACAAAAACAGAGGTTGTAAATCATCTCGGCGCGACGTCTAAAAACGATATGTAAACAAGTCGTAAATATATCATCTCACAGATGTACGGCGTAAGCAAGGAAGAGTCCAGAATTCCTCTGGTATATTACCGAACTTACTGGTACATTTCGAGAACTTTTCATGCAGGTGTATATTAGGCGACTGGGTCGCCGATAGATGAGTAATTGCGGATGAATTCGGGAGAAAGCGGCCAAACGGGTCTACATATCAATTCCAAATGTATAATATCCATCTTCAGACCTGATTAGCTTTTCAGTAAAATCGGTATACCCCAGTAGCAGTTTGCTTCAGTGAAAATATCATATTTAACCAATATTCGTCAATTACTAAGTTTAAACAATTTTATAAAGAATTCAAATGTACTTGCAAGTAAATTTGTGAATTTGAGAAAAATGTTATTCAAAAACAACAACTACAAATATCTCGCAAAGTATACAGGGTGTTATAAATTAAGTCGGCACTATTGCTAACATTGTTATTAATGAAGCTACAGTATCGTTTAAATTAGCAAAGTAGTAGCATTTTTATCGTGAACATTGATGGCAGAACTGAAAAGACAGTTGAACTACTAATTTTCGCGCTATTTACGAAAGTTACTTTTTTTTTAATGGAACACCAAGTATATTTTTGCATATATTGAAAGAAGGAATTATTTAAAAAAAGAAAGCTTTCATACATTATTCACAAAAAATGAAAGTTGGGGCAGTTATCTACTATTTTGTACAGCAATTCATATCAATAAAATCAAGACGGCTATGATAAAAAAAAACAGCAAATATTAAACAAGCATTGTGCATATGTTTATTATAATAGATGTTCGAAGACATTTAGGAATATTTTTGACATTTTCAACAAGATGGATGGACCAATTCAGTGGCCACCACGGTCCCCGGATATAAAAAATTGAATTTACAAAGGGAGATATGGCAACGTTGTAGGGATTACAAAATAAAATAATTACTATTGCTAATAACAAGCAAGACGCAAGATCGATTTTAAAAGTAACTCGCAATGTACATCAACAAATTCGGAAGTGTATTGGACAAAACGGTGATGTCTTCGAACATCTATTATAATAAACACATGCACAATGCTTGTTTAATATTTGCTGTTTTTTTTTTTATTATAACCGAAAGGCTAATCGAAACAATCGACGGTGTCATGATTTATGATTCATAATTGCCCCCCCCCCCCGTCTACCGCCGCCGCAGCAGCTGGGGGAAGAAAACCTTTCGGTTTTGAGAGTTTTACAACGTATAAGGGTTAACCGAACACGCCTTTCTAATACTAGAGCCTTTCAGTTTTCAAATTTTTACAAATGTGAAAGTTAACGAGAACAACTGACAAATGTTACGGCTGTGGCGGGTATAAAAGAAAAGGTTTTCAAAATCTCAATCACTTAAAAGTTCGCTTCAATACAACGCAAACTATTATGTATGTATTAGAATGTTGCAGTAGTGGTAGGTATAAGAGAGTAGATTTTCAAAATCTAAACACTTTAAAGTTCGCTTCGCTCCAACGAACGTCTTGAATTTTCTACTTGCGACACCAGTAGATCCGCTCTACCAACCAATTCAAGATGTCACTATGACAGCAATTCGAAGAGTGACAGATTTAAGAGATATCAAGAAAGAAGTGAAGAAAAGGAATTATTGGAATTCATTTGTCAATTCCTGACAAGCCCCCTATTAAATGTCGTTAATACACCAGCATGATTAAATTCTAAATTTAAATTTAAACGTCGTAATGATTTAAACGTTCAAAATGTAATTGAAATTTTATACTTATAAATTATTTCATATGACATTATTTCTATGTACAGTTTTTTAAATAATAGTGCACCTTATTTTGCTTGTACAACAGAGAATATTCATGATTATTATTATTCTATTGAGGAATCAATTAGCATTTGTAAAAAACTATTATTGTACCAATTACATTCAGAAGAGAATGTTCAACAATTTTTGTTATATGTATATAATATTGTAGAAAAAACATTACCAAAAGTTAAATGTTTCTCCATTATTAGACTACGATATTTTACCAACTATGCTTCATGTATAATATATTTATATGTTAACTGTGTAAAAGAAAATTATAAATTTTTTTCGTAATATTGGTGTGAAAATAAAGAACAATTATGTTTAAAGATTTATTTTTAATGACCAAATGTAACTAAATTACCAGGTCTGAAATCATTATAATCATTTGATTCTACGGATGCATTAACTCTTAAGTTAAATTCTGGAGGTCCTCCATGGATTAAAGTTCCAATTGCAAAAAGAGACTTTGCATTCACTTCCATTACTATATCTGTTTCAACTGACCAATAAGCACAAGTATTTTGAAATTTTGTATTATCTGTAGCTGGATTTAATTGTGGTACAGGTAAAATACCAAAATATGGTAACGGAATCGTTATCAAGCGGCCCGGTCCGGCTATAGGGTGACTGTTTTCAATTTATACGGCTTCTTCCAAGCTAATTTTCGAATGACAGACGTTTAATGACATATTTGTCACATTTGCGTTGCGATTTTTTTTTCACGGCACACTTGAAAATTTCATAGTAAGCGGATGAAAGTTGCAGATAATTCATCTTTTCTTAAAATTAAATATCTACCAAATAATAAACTAAATAAGCATTACTAGATTCAGAAAAAAAATATCTACCAGAGTAAACGAAAAAAACTAAAGTTGTCCATTAAAAAAAAAGATGCCTATCATTACATATTCAAGACAGCGTTGCAACAATTAGGATTATGGGTAGTTTATAGAGTTCGTCAAACCATTTTTATACTTTTTTTATTTATTGAAATCGGATAATAAATAAAGAAGTCACGATATAGGGCGTTTTTTTTTTTTATCAAACAGCCTGTATAAATAGAGACAAAATATAGCCCTGAGTCAAAATTGTTTTCAGTTTTACACTGAAAATATATCTGAAGGAATACAGCAACCTTGATTGTTATGTGCTTTATTAATAACACCACAAATTAAAAATAAAGAAAATACTTGGTCAGAAGGTAACGAAACTTATATGTTCAATAATGTATTTCTTTAATTGTTTTTGACTATACCCAGTATTTCTTTTTTTCGATCATTTTCTGACTTTCTTTTTTTAAAGGAATTACATATTGCTGTAGCTGTTACACTGTTATAAAATGGTAAATTTCTTATTTGAAATGAAAATATAACATTGCCACACGTTGGGCACATAGCCATTAAATATATATGCTGTGGATGCAACAATGCTAATGAATAATAAAAAAAATTAGAATAGTCTACTTGTAAGCTTATTCCTTAACAGCATAGTATTTTAAAAGTTCTTGTGAGTTCTTGCAGTGATTTACATCTTCTTTTCTAGTATACCTCTTATTCAATTTTTATTTGGGATAAGGTTAAAAATTAATCGAAACGTCTAAATCTCATATAGAAAATATATTTATATTTTTTTAGAATATCAATCGTAAATAGCATTGCTATACTGTATCTATATCTATTTTTGTTTTACAAATAATGAGAAAGAAAACATTTCTACCCATTTTCGAGGAATAATGCTTGTGTAAGGGATATATACCTATCTATAATGTATTGAAAAATTGAAAATCTTCTTGGTAGTAGTGGCATACAATGAAATAAAAGTAATAACAATATGACAACTGGTTGTCAATGACAGTTCTACTCTTAATTTTTCATTACATAGTTGCGTCGTTGTTATTTGTATAATTGCATTGACTGAACAGTTTGTGGTAGACCTCAAGCCTTTTGATGTGACTATATAAGTAATTCCGACTGTCCTATGCTTATTTGATTACATTTTCATTTATACATTTTGATTTACATTTTATATTTGTCATTGCTTTCTAATTGACAACCAGTTGTCATATTGTTATTACTTTTATTTCATTGTATGCCACTACTACCAAGAAGATTTTCAATTTTTCAATACGTTTGTATATTTGGCAAAGAATTGTAATATATTTTATATCTATAATGATAGTTGTAAAGAATAATTATCCTGTTCTTCTAAATAGAAAGAAAATCATTGATTCTTGATTAGAAATTTTATTAGTACGAAACTGATTCTATTTCACCAAAACATACATTTTCACATAGTGCCTTGGTCATCTAGAACTTTGCAACGTGAATGCTCTGAAACTAGCCAATACTAATCGCTAGCTGCAAACATTCTCACGTTGTATCTCTAGCGGCTTTGCATCTGCCCACCAAAAACAGCCCCCTTCATTCGTACTTATTTCGTTTGAAATATTAAATTAAAATTATTATATAATAGTTAATGATGCCTAATGATTTACTGAAAGCAAATATTCTCACATAGTACTATCAGCACGTCCAACACCATTAACTATCCTTTCATTACTTAAAAAAAAATTAATTATTATTACTAAATAAGATAATATTCATCTAATTAATAATGCTCAACGTTTTACTAAAAGCAAATATTTCCACATAGTACTTTCAGCACGTCTAACACCATTAATTATCCCCGAATTGGATCATTTATTTCATAACTTACTTTATTTCGTCATATATTTTATCAAATTCTGCCTTATTCATATCCTCCATCTTAAAAATTAGTAATTCAAAAAAATTAATTGAATGAAAATTATTTAAAGAGAACTAAATTAAAATTGAACTCAAAATTTTAATACAAATAAAAATCGTGAGTTGAAAGGTAGTGTATCGACCTTACTCTCACCCTCGCTATCCCAAAAATTTATTCTTTTTAGAAAATTTTACGTATTTCTAGCTCGAAATACAAACTTAATCCAACAAGTCGATTCTTGTTTTTCGCTTATATAAAAAAACAATTGCTATCGGCAATTTGTAGCACCTCTCCCGTCAAACTAAAATTTAGGTTGGCATTGATTTTTTGAAACGTTTGTGATAAAATCTTTCTTGTCTGTTTTTTTCAAGTTGCCACATTCGCACCAACACGCACATCGTCTTTGACAGTTTATACACTAATGGTGGCACCTTGAATTGTTTGTTATTAAAAGTTTTTTACAAACTTGTTATGTTCGTCTTCGGTAGGTATATCTTTTCTTTCTTCTTAGTATAGTCCCTCATTGTACTTGTATATTGAACGCATTGCCTTTTTCATGTTTGTCACATATTGTCTTTTTCCATTTACT
Organism: Amphimallon solstitiale; assembly: GCA_963170755.1. NCBI lineage: Eukaryota > Metazoa > Arthropoda > Insecta > Coleoptera > Scarabaeidae > Amphimallon > Amphimallon solstitiale. The sequence goes on from OY720676.1 coordinate 176,504,626, forward strand.
AAAGTTAGCCTTATTTTTCTTTTAGAAATACCTCGTTTGATAACTTTATTTCTTCTCTAATGCCTGTCAAACGTTTCAGCTGGCTTTTATCCAACATTCATTTGAACAACAATTTGTATATGCCACCTCGTACAGACCCAATGTATGACAAATTGTACAAAATACGACCCTTGATAACACAATTGCAGACCAGATTTTTCAAATGTTTCTTACCTTCTCGAGATGTTGCTATAGATCATAGGTTCCCAAAGTGGGCGATAACGCCCCCTTGTGGGCGCTGCAGGTCTAAAGGGGGGCGGTAAGAGACCCAGAAAAAAAATGGGGGCGTTGTGTAAAGGCTTAGGGGGCGATTTGTAATTTCATCTAGAATCTAGGAGGACTCTTAGACACCGACTGAGCTCTCGACTCTCGACTAGGGATGGGCGATAAACATCGATGTTCATTGAACATCGATATTTTAGGATCGATGTTCGATGTTTTTGCATCGATGTTTGCAATTTAGATTTATCGATAAACTATCGATGTTAGAAGAAATATAGTGAACATCGAACTTTTAAGCTTGACAAAATGTATTTGCACTAATCACAAAATAAAACAGCGTCCTCTGTTGACAAATACAAAAATGTTTCCAAATTAACAGCTCACATACAGGCTACGAGGATGTAAAATTGTCTACGAATAAAAGAAGTATTTAAATTACACAGTGCTATATCATATAAATTCGAATATTTCATTTTAGGCTCTTTTAAATATTACTCAGTATAAATATTTAAATAATATATAATTAAATACATAAATTTATAGTACTTTTAATGTGCAGAATAAAAGTTAAATTATGTATGCATGCAGAATAAGTGAAGGAGGTAAACGTATTTTCATAGAAAAAGAAGGGAGATAGACATTACCGATGTATACTTCTTCGGGAAATTCCCTAGTGCGTACAATCATACACGACGATACACGTATTAAATGCAAGATGACACATCAGAAATATAAAACCATATCCATATGTATCTCGGTATTTGCCAGCGTAGTCAAAAAAAAATGCAAGACTATAAAATCCCAAATAAAAATCGTTCTCTTAAAAAGCTTTGATACACGTAAATGTATATATTTTTAAGTATCAGACGATTTAAGTCATGTGGTTGTTTCATGCGTAATTGCATAATATTGTTTTTTTATATAGTTTTTTTTGAGTAGTTTCTAAAGTTAACTACATATTATAAATGTATATATTTCTTTTATTATTTTTTTTGAATAGTGATATCTTTTATATCATTTTGTTAAGGACGTAAATTAATTAAGTTATAATAAAGTTTTTGTTAAACTGCCAAAAAATAAATCTATAAATATAATTATCGATGTTTAAAAACATCGATGTTTGGTAGTCGATATTTTGCAACCATCGATGTTGATCAACGATGTTAACATCGATGTTTGATATCGATGTTTACCCACCGATGTCCCATCCCTACTCTCGACTACAGCTTGTGAACATCAACTAATATTAATTAAGAGATTGCTCAAACCAACTCGGTTCGATATTTCTCTCCGAGTAGTTCATATATCTGTCCTGTTTTATTGAATAAATAAAATAAAAAACATATCAATCGGTCGCTCCGTTTCGAAACGAAAAGAGACACAAACAAACAAATAAAAAGGCAACTGTATCAATCGGCTGGTTCATAGAATACTTGTTCTTACTTGTTGAGTACGATTGAGCGTCGAATGAGATAAACGAGTTTATGCATGTTTGTCTTATTCCTGTCGGTGCGTGCTGCTTATGCAATCCTATATAAACAACGTAATATTTATTTTATTTTCATTTGCGGTTTCGCGCGTAATAGATAAGCAGTACTTAAGTTCAACACTTATACTTACGTATTTCTCAAAACAAAACAATGTCGGAAGTAAAAAAGAAGAGACGGCAATACTGTGCGGAATATATTAAATTCGGATTCATTGAAAATCCTACAAACCCATCGTCGCCTTTGTGCCTTCTATGCCTAAAAACATTTTCGAATGAAGCAATGAAGCCTTCAAGACTTCAAGATCATTTGAATAAAATGCATCCAGATAAGAAAGACAAGAATGTAGCATATTTTCAAGACCTAGAGAAGAAGCATAATACTCGGCCAAGTGTAGCAAAACTCTTTTCGGCGGCTGCTAAGCAAGATGACGACGGACTTCGAGCTTCGTACAACATCTCTTTGTTAATTGCTCAAAAAGGCAAACCACACAACATCGGAGAAGTGTTAATTTTGCCAGCAATAAAGGAAGTAATAACTACTGTGCTTCATAAACCGGCCGCAGATATTATCGGAAAAATTCCTTTGAGTAATAATTCTGTGCAAAGACGAATTGATGAAATGGCCGGAAACATAGAAGAATCATTGTGCAATCATCTGAGGACTAGTCAATTCTCAATTCAGCTCGATGAGTCCACTTTACCAACTAATGAAGCATTGTTGCTGTCTTACGTGAGGTTTATTAAAGATGAGAAAATATGTGAAGAACTATTGTTTGCTAGAAATTTAGAGACCGATACAAAAGGCGAAACCATATTCAATACATTGGAAAAGTTTTGTGATGAGAAAGAGATTCCCTTGAAAAATATTATATCAGTTGCTACGGATGGCGCTCCGGCTATGACAGGGTGCCATAAAGGCTTCATAGCGTACGTAAAAAATAAAATTCCAGATGTCCTTGCTGTACATTGCGTTATTCATAGACAACATTTGGTTGCTAGAAATTTAAGTGAACGACTATTTCAATCACTGCAATATGTCATCAAAGCAGTCAATAAAATCCGTAACTGCTCTTTGAATGATAGATTATTTCATCAGCTTTGTGTTACTAATGACGAAGATTTCAACCGTTTGTTGTTTCATACCGAAGTTCGTTGGCTATCAAGAGGCAATTGTCTGACTCGATTTTACAACCTGTTTGACTCTGTGATAGAGTTTTTGGAAACTAAAGATACAGAATTGCGCAACAAGCTCATTACATCAAAAAATGATATAGCTTACATGACAGACCTGTATAAATTGTTCAACAACATGAATCTCCAACTGAAAGGCGATGAACTAAATTTAATTAAAACAAAAAATGTCGTTGCTGCTTTCGCAGCCAAACTGCTTCTACACAAAAAGAATATGGGCAGACGTGAGTTTCATAATTTTCCGAATTTATCAGTATCCTGCAGTAACGACGACTTGTTTGCCTACTGCCAACATTTGGAAAAGCTCCACATTGACTTCACCGAACGATACCAGGATATTTTGAACTTGGAAATACCAGACTGGGTGTTGGATCCGTTTTCAAATGTCAACACAGCAATATCACCACATCTGGAAGAAGAACTTATAGAATTGACAACGAACGAGGAAATAAAAATCAAGTTCAAAAATGGCTACCAAGAATTTTGGCTACAAAAACCGATCCCGCAATTGTACCCTGGATTGTGGTCAATCATTCAACGATTCTTGATAGCATTCCCATCGTCATATTTGTGTGAACGTGGATTTAGTGCTGTAGCAACGCTGCTTACTAAAAAGAGAAATCGTTTGCATGTTACCGAACGTGGTGACTTGCGGCTGTTCTTGAGTAAATTGGAACCTGATATCAACAAACTTATTAAACAGCATCAGATTCATCCTTCACATTAGTTTTTATATTAGAATCGATTATGTTTGTTTTATTTTGAATTTTGAATAAAAGATACTTTGTCTGAATACTATAAAGTTGCGTTTCAATAATCATTCTCATTGGCAGGTGTAGCCCGTAAAAGTTAACTTGAGACCTGAGCGCCGTTGTGTACTACCTACTACGCTCAGGTCTCAAGTTAACTCATTCATTCTAAACGAGACTTTTACTATAACCCATAGTAAAAGTCTCGTTTAGAATGAATGTTTAATCTCCGCTAATATAGCTCACAATAATTAATTTAATTTGAAGTTATAGTGGTTTTTGAGTAGGTGAAAAAATGGGGGCGCTAAAAAATAATTTATTCTCAAAGTGGGCAGTAGGCAAAATAAGTTTGGGAACCACTGCTATAGATGAATCCTTGATAAGATTCAAAGGAAGATCGTCGTTAAAGCAATATATGCCGAAGAACCCAATAAAAGGAGGTTACAAGTTATGGATGTTAGCAGATAAAAGCGGATATTGCTTAAAGTTTGATATCTATACGGGAAAAAAGGGAGATGTTGAAGCAGGTCTGGGACGTGGTGTGTGACAAGGTTGCAAAAGAATTCGGAACACAGGCCCATTCGAACAAGTAGAAGACACTGCGTAAATTGCAGTTCAAAAAAAAACTACATTCGTTTTAATTGGGAGTGTTGCTTGTGTAAAGTACCACTTTGTTTAAGTAAAACTAAAAATTGTTTTGAAAAGTCTCATAGTTCATAAATCAAAGATTTTTATACATTTTCAAAAAATTGGCTTTCGTTTCTTGTAAATTACATAACAGTCTACACATAATCTAAAGAACACCAACAAAAAATGTATAACAAATATTATGCCCACTTGGGGTTATTTTATTTTTTAAAGTCTGGCCCTCAAAGAGTTAAGAGATGAAAATTTGGAACATAGTGTGAATGATTTAGAGCAGACAGCATGGACATCTTTTAAAAATATTTGCAAATTTTTTCTGGGAAATCAACAGATATCGTGGCTAATTTGCTAGAAAACTAAAAATTTAGGATGCCGAATGACGTGCGAAGTTTATTTTTTGCATTCACAATTGGGATCTTTCCTGCTAATTTAGGAAAGACGAGTGATGAACAGGCGGAAAGGTTTCATCAAGAGGTTGCAGAAATGGAGAAACGATATCAAGGCAGATGGGAACCTGTCACGATGGGAGATTTTTGCTGGTTTCTCATTAAAGAAAGCAACAGGCAACGTAACAGGAAGAAATAAGTCTATTTATGCAAAGCTTTGATATATCAGCAATTTTCATTTGTGTGCAATTAAGTATTTTTGGATTCTTGATATTAATTAAACATTCAAGTACCTACTTGTTATGTCAAGACTTTTGTACTTGTCTATTTTTGTTTATAACTTCTTTATAACAAATTTTCTAAATGCAATATTATACCGGGATATCAACAATTAATTGGTCAATGGTGGTCATGGATTTTAAAATTATTGTCGTAGCGTGCATCGTACATTTAGGTATGTCATAATTTTTTGAATGTCAAAATCTGTCAAGTTATTGTGTTGAAGTTTTCTAATCCTGCACGGATTTTGAATCATGGTTCTCACCACAGAGCACAAAATTTACATGATTGAAGCCTATTTTCGAACGGGTGTGCTAGTTAATGGTACTTTGGAATACAGTCAACGTTTGTGTTTGGACAATTTTCGAGAGCACTTCCCAGCCGTAGCAGTATTACCGGACAATTTTTATGCATGCCTTACAAATTGTGTTGAAGTGTTTCGCGAAACTGGTTCTGTGACGCATAAAAAAGGTGCTGGTAGACCAAGAGTTCGTACAGAAGAAGTTATTAATGACGTTCGTCAACGTATGGAAGAAGAGCCTACAAAACCTTTAAAACGTCTCTCTCAAGAAATTCGGCTTTCTTATGGAACATGCCAAACGATTGTAAAGAGGGACCTGAACATGCATCCATATAAGATGCAATCATATCAAACTTTCCTGCCTGCAGAACACCCCAGACGCCTTGCGTACTGCCATTGGTTCGTTAATAATTTAATGAATGACGATCTGCTGAACTTAACTTTTTTTCTGACGAAGCTTGGTTCCACTTTTCGGGATACATAAATTCTCAGAATATGCGAATGTGGAGCACTGATAACCCGCATATTTTTATCGAAACGCCATACATGCTCAGAAAATTGGTGTTTGGATGGCAGTTTCTCGCAGAAGAATAATTTTTCAATTTCACCGTCAACGCAGAAAGGTACAGAAATATTTTTTTGACTGAATTTGTGCAACAGTTAGACGATGATGAACTTCAATACGGTTATTTCCAGCAAGACGGTGCAACAGCACATACTACACGAGAAAATCTTCCTTTTCACCGCGAGTTTTTTGATGACCGGCTGATAAGTTTGCATACGGAAGTTGAGTTTCCTCCGAGATCACCTTGTTTGACAATTGTGGACTATTTTATCTTTCCTTATTTAAAAAATAAGATTTTCGCAAATCCGATACATAATTTGCAAGAACTGCAACAAAGAATTGTTCAGCAATGTGCAACCATAACGCCAGAAATGCTGCAAAACGCTTTTCACAGCATGAGGAGGCGCGTAAACTTGTGCATTGAACAAAACGGGGGACATTTCCAACAATTATTGTAATTTAGTTTTTCTGGTTAATAAAAACGTTATTTATTTCATAACTTGTAGTTCATTATTATTTTACAGCTGAACTAAGTAGGTAGGTAACACATTTGTAGGTTATTGATAATGTCAGTGTAGCTTGACAATGACTGAATTATTTCAAAAGGATGATTTAAACTAAGACAAGCGTTTTACATTCCATGACCAACATTGACCAATTTAATTTTTGATATCATAGTAGTTTATCTATACTAGCGGATTATGATTATCACTATAAAATTAGACGTGATGGAATGATTTGGTTTTTGGTTGTGCCTTCAGTTAAAGATTGTAAGAACTTGTACATCCATTTTTAGTAGTTATTAAAAAAAATTAAAATTGTCAGCTAGGGTTGTTTTTGATGTTTTTATTAGTCTAAATATCCCATGTTTATATTGTTCGTAAAGGTAAAGTTAAAATTCGGATTTTTATTTGTATGTTTTCATCTCTTACCACATAATGTTTAACGTAATTCATTCCAAAAGAAAAGAAAATACGTTTTGAGGGGATTAATGGCATTATCAATTGGTGATTTATTCTAGATACATAATGTTTCCACATCGAAATGTGAAATGCAAGCGTGGAACACGTGGTGCGCACGCAAGGCCCTACAGGCAACGTGTGCCCTATTGAGAAGAGATTCAGGGAACTGTCAGTCTGCGCGCGGTGGTTGTATAAAGCAAGTTAGAAAATGAATACGAACATTTTGTGCGCGTGAATAACAAAACTTTCAAATTCGATTCGGTAAGTACCGAGAACAATATATAAATTATTGATATATAATTGTGCTTAAAACATTGTTAGATAGTGTATGTGTCGGCGATTACAATTATATGAGTTATTCTTAAATTTATTCATGTCACCCGCAACTATTATTTAAATTACTATCAATATACCTTATTTACTTAAGCGGCGAACAATATTAATCGTATTAATAAAACTTCTTTCCTATTATCTGGGTAAATAACACGAACGCCAGGTTGAATATATAAATATGTGTCATATTTATAACGATAATGGCCAAATTGCAGCCAATATACTATGATTTATGCACGGGGTATTACAGATAAGCTGATTTATACTGCTTATTTAAACAAAACCGGAACATTTGATTATATGTATGTTTTATTTGCCTGTATTATAATAGTATATATCTGTATTTTTACCATGTATCTTTCTCTGTGTGTACAGTTAAACGCAAAATTAAGTACCTATATGCGATTTATTTAGTGATGCTTTTACAAATAATTATCAATAAATTTTAATATAAAATATTTAATTATGCCATCTCTACGGATTTTCTGCAATAATTTGGTGATATACGAGTTTGATATATTTCTCACTACACCTTTTGTTTTTGTATTTCATTTATGAAACGAATAAAATCAGAATTAAATTGTTCTTCACACTACACAACGACATCTCTTATTATACATATAATACCGTGGTGTTTTTAAAGAGTTCCTTGAAATTCTTTGAAATTCCTCTACCAAAAATGTTACTTTTTGAATTGACATTTTTAACAATGGAAACAAGAAAGCACAGATTGTAATTGACTGCAAGAAAATTGGGTGCAGATACCATGGACAAGCTTATTTGGAAGTTCAGTTATTTCAGAAAAATCGAGTACACCATTGAAGTCATGAGCTTGACATTTTCTACTATTTTACGGGTGTGAATCGCTCTTTTTTTGAATGGACATCGTTTATTTTTTCAATAGGTTAGGGTTAAAGTGAGAGAAATATTAATACATACCACAAACACGTTTATTTTGATTTAAAATGAAAACAGAAAATATTCTTATAAACAAGAAATTGTAATAATTCTGCAACTATCTAGTATGTATTTAGTTACAACCCATAAGCTTTGAGACTTTGTCAATAATTTTGATTATGAATTAACTCTTCCCAGCAATCTTCAATTGCGTCCCGAGGTCACTTTGATATATTTTCTTATTAAGTAAACTCCAGACGTTCTCTATAGGATTTTAAGTCAGTGTTGTGACCAGAGTAAAAGTTCTATATTATTGCTGCAAACTATTCTTTAATAATACTTGCCGTGTTCACAGGGCTATGATCTTCCTGATAGATAAAATTGCTTGCATTCATATGATTTTCCGACGGAAGAATAATATTATCCAAAATATTTATACAGAACGGCTGTAAATTCTCCTCCCCCTGTGTTAAGTTTTGAAAGATTTAATAGAGAGGTTCCAATTTTGGGCTATTAATAGGAAATATTCTGCACTACATTCTTAAGAAATTTCAACTCAGTTTCAAAAATTGACGGCAGGCGGCGATATAGTATCAACATTTTAAATGGAATAGGGTGTCGATTGATAACACATTTTGAACGGTTTACTTGCTCAAGAATAATGGCGAAGTTTCTGTTGAGTAAAAGAAAAATTACATAATGGTTTATTTTATTTTTTTAATTTTATTAGATGCTCTATATGAGTTACGTGAATTCCTTGGCACAAAAACATACTATTTAGCGTTTCTTCCCGAACCTTCCTAAATGTCTCAACGTCAATATTTCTGCAACCGTTTACTATTTTTAAACGTAACTCTTGAAGAAAATGAATTTTGGTTTCATAAACTTGTGACTTTAAATAGCCCCACATAAAAAAATCCATGGGGTTTAAATTAAAGCCGGAAATCAACTCTGAATAATTTCAAAACGAAATTATTCGTATATTTGAAATTAAGTCGTGTCCAATTTCCAAAAGTACCAAATAGGTATTGCTTTAAACCTGTATTGTACGATGAACATTTTTGACCACGAGATCCTGTAGGTTTTCAAATTTTTATAAAAAGCATTTTTAGAAATTTCTACCGGAAGTAGGTCTTTTATCGAAAAATATTTGTTTTGCGAATATCTCGCAAGTCATACGTTCTCTACAGAACATATTAAGACTAATTTAGAGTATGTAAGTGTTTAGAGATACATTTTGAATAATTTTTGTATTTATCGAGAATTCAAAAGTATTTACTGTATTTAGAGCCCGATTGTTTTTCGAAGTTCATGAATATTATCACAAACACCATCCGGCAGACCAACGTCATGGAACTGATATAGGAATTGGGACAATTGGGTATTCCGATACTTTAGCACGGTCAAGTTATAAAGTTATAATTCATATGAATATACTTTATGACATCCCCAAATTTTTTTGTCCAAGCGTCAAGAAAGGAAAACATCCGTTTCATTTCTGTATTCAAGAGAAGAGATTTCTGAAGATGAATGAACGATCACTGAAAATATTGTTAAAATATTGAAATCCTTTCAATTGGCTGCAATTCTATTGTTAACAGAATATCAACCGATGACTTCAGTGATGATTCCCTTTTTTGCAATCTTTGATGAAGAATTTCATTTCAAAGATTGATAAGGACGAACCAGAAGCGGTAAAAAAATTAAGTCTGTGCAACGGGAATTTCAATCATGGTTCACAAAAGTCTTTTCTAGAAATCTTTCGGTTAGCAGCGCTTCATCAATTGAAATATTTGACTTTAGTACATTTTTAGATCCAAAGTTTAAGAAGGATAGATTTTATTGATTTCTAAAACAAAAATGAGATGTGGCCACCACACGACTTTCTTATACGTATGAGCGTTTCAAACTATACAATTTTAGGATTTTTTTTATACAAAACTTATTCAAATTCCTATTCTAAGTACTTTCATTCTTTTCATAAATCGCTATAGAATGCATACTTTCCAAGATATTCGAAAAAAAGTGCTACTCGCTAAGAGTAAAAGTGCCACTTCCGGTCCGAATTTTGAAATTTCAGATGTACAAAAAATATTGCAAATTCAACTCTAAATACTTTTGTATTCTTAATAAATATATATAGAATGCATAATGTACTACATATCTGCAAAAAATCGCTATTCGGTAAGAGTAAAAGTCATACTTCCGGTCTGAATTTTGAAATTTTTTTTATACAAAAGATATTTAAAATTATAATTTAAATACTTTTATACACGAAATGTACCTGCCTAGAAAGCATGACTTGCGAGATATTCTCAAAAAACTGATTTTCGATAAGAGTAAAAGACCTACTTCCGGTTGGAATTTCGAAAAACTTTTTAAAGATAATTTGTCTCAAATTTAATTTTGAGTACATTTTAATTCTTTATAAATTTGTTTAAACTTAGTAATTAACGAAATATTGGCAAAATTCGAATTTCTCACTGAAGTAAACTGCTACTTCCGGTCTACCGATTTTACTGAAAAACTAATCAGATCTCAAGAGGGAGATTATACACGTAAATACAAAATTTGGAATTGATATCTACAGCGGTTTGACCGCTATCGTGGTCACACACAGACACACAGACACACAGACACACATACACACAGACACAGACACAGACATTTTTTAAAAACCACTTTTTCGGTATCAGGGGACCTCAAAACGTGGACATCTGCAAAAATCTCGAGGTCGAAAATTTTCATCATCACAATACTTCCTTATACTACGTATAAGAAAGTAAAAAGGCACATAAAAGATATCTTGGAAAACGAAGGAGATTCATCAGTTGAATTTGATGAAAGTACCATGAATCAATCAAAAAAATACATTTGATATTTTGTTCCCTAATAAAGAAATCGATATTATATTCTTGGAATCTTGTATACCAAAAAACAAGTAATTCGAATATTTAAATATTTATCAAAAAGATATTTGAATACTAAAATTTGGAAAATTCCCGGTCTTAGTTTAAATCAGGTGATTGTGCTGGCCTTTCTATAGGTCCGCGCTCCCGATCCATCGTCGCGGATTTGTTTCATTTAGAAATTCTCGAACCACCATCTTCCTAAAATGTAAAATCTATTGTTACAATTAATTTTTATTTTCTAACGCATATCCTCTTGTACAGATTGTTTTGAGGTACCCTGTATCTATATATTTCGTTCACGTAACCTTTAGTAATGCTAGATTATTTTTCAGTTCCGTAGTATTAATTCTTGTCTTGTTTATTTCCTTAATTGGGAGAACATTTATTTTGTTTCTATATCAATCACCATTGCTAGTTTGTTGATATTTAATAATTTTTGGTGACTATTTCATAATTTTGTTGTTATTTAATAATTTTGGGGACTATTTAATAATTTTGTTGTTATTTAATATTTTTCAAGTTTTTGAAAGGAATAAATAAATTCTGGTATTAAATTTGAATGGTTTTGCCAATCGTTTTACCTGAGATTTAAATATTGGACCTGATCCGGGATTTAAAGTATCAGGTTGGCAGACAGTAGATTACTACGGATAGGCGCCCTGACATCTTATGACCTTCGAATTGTACAGTGTTTCGAACCTGCGCTAGCGACTGCAGCTGGAGGCACTACTGTCTGTCATATTTGACACCGACCCTTGGGAAGAGTGAAAGGAAAGACCATAAGTGTCGTATAAGCTGGCAATAAATAAATAGACAATCATCTCTTCAGATATTTTGATTTAGTCTCTGATAATTTTTGAATAGAAGGTTGTGTTTTAGAACAAGTGGGTAGCACTATATCAATTTCTTCTGGATTATTTTCAGCAATCTCTATTATTTGTGGATGCATTATTTCTTCAAGAATATTTAGATACAACACCGCAGTAAGGTTTTCATCCGTAAATAATAGGTCTACTATGTGATTGCTTAGTATTCTAATCAACACACTGAGTTTTTGTGGCAATTGCGTACGACATTCATCACACCAATATCTCACATTTTGCTCGTTAACGTGACCATTTACGAAAACTGTGCATTCGTCACTAAAACAGATACTATGTAAGTAATTTGGATTTCGTGCAACAATTTTGGTCATTGTTTTGCGGTACTCTATTCGCCTATCTGATCATCTTCCGTTAACTTGTAAAATTTGGATTTTGTAAGGGTGAAACTTGTACTTTTCTTATTAGTATTACAGAGATAATGTTTCCTGTAAAATTCTTATGAATATGTAAGGCAGAAATTAAACCACATCAGAAACAAGTATTTGAAAATAAAATTTGCTTTTTTCACTTTTTTTTACAATTTTTTCTAATGGTTTGCATTCAAATAAAAAGTTAGATTGCGCTTGTGCCTTACTGTTATAAAAGTGCAAATGATTAGAGTGATAAACTATAAAATTAAAATAAAGATAATTTTTTCCACAGTGGTGTTGACAAGATTAAGATCTGAAAATTAATATGAATGCAAACCATAAGAAAGAATGCAGAAGTAAAATGCAAATGGCCGATCTGCACTATTTACATTTTACCGTATTTTGTGTATTACAATTTCTGTCCCTGCTAGAATTCAATATAATTGTCAAATTTGACATTTTAATTCCATTAGCTTACTTTAAATCATATTTTTAGCAATGATTTTATAAATTAACTAACCAACATTAACATAATATAATTTTAAAAGTACAACTTATTATTACTCTTTTGATCATATTCATAATATTATCGTTTTACGCAAGCCTCAGTCATTATGTTTATTTGGAAATTAAATATTCATTCAGACCTCTGGCGGTAGAACAAATGAAGGAAGACGTTACAAAGTTGCCGATTTAATAAAATGACAATTTCTAAATCGCAATGTGTAAATCAATTATAGGCAATTAACAGGTAAAGTATAATAAAATTTTGTATTATCTTTATAAATACTAGTACCTTATTTGGCCAGTACCATGCATTTATCTAACATTGTTTGTTGTCATTATTTAAAAATGTCCTAAAGAACTTTCAAACTTCATATTTAGTATAAGGATGCAAATACAATTATAGCAATAACTTTATTTTATAGGTATGGAAAACTCCGCATACGTTCCAAATGCAAGTCACCTAAATTCACCGGCCCTCGTTGTATTTTCACAAGCGGGGAGCGGTTTACAAGATGCCCTACGGATACAGCGACCCTTTAATCCACAGGTGATAAAACAAATTCTTTAATTTAATAGGTAGATAATACCTAATAAAACTGCAAGATATAAAATTTATTAATATGCTCAAAATAATATCAATTCTCCAATAAAGATTTAAAAACCCGTGGAATTTGACAAGATTATATTTTACTCAGTGACACGTTCCTTGTTGTTAAAAGAATTATCCTAAATTTTATTTTTAAATGCTTCATTTTAGTCAGTTAACGAACACGTAGTAATAAACCTAAAGTATTAAACTTTACCAAGCATTTAATCATATGAGTGTTTTAATTTTGTTAATTGAGCTCTCATATTTTCACTGTTGAATTACTTGAATATATCGTCTTATATAATGATAAAATGTTTTATATTGATTTACCTTATAATATAAGATATTTTGGTAGAGAGAATGAGTTTAATTTTAATGTTTTAATGGCACTCAGTTTAGAGAAGATTCTCAAAGTTAAGAACCTACAGATGCTGTTAATTAATATTCATGGAAATTTGTAAAGAAACTATCCCCTTGGCTAACTGACAATATGAGATTTCTAATAGAATCATGCAAAATTAAGATATTCGCGAGCACTGGAACCACTACAAGACCCTTCGTAATTTTACGACTTCGTTTGAAGAATTAAAAGAAGGCATGTTTAGCTGATGTTCACAAAATATATGATTATTTTGCGCATCTTGTTCATTCCATTAATGATAACTCCAGATCAGATTGCTTATTGTAATTATAGGTGTTATAATCCTGAAGACTTTTTTGAGTTTGGGTTGAAATAATTTGAGGGAATTTAATTATTAATGGCATACGACTAATACATATGGATGTGATAATTTTTCCTCAACTATGCTGAAGTACTGCAGTGCTTTCATAGATCCTTATGCTACACATCTTATAAATTATTGTAGGGTAAACCTGGCAATTGTGCCCCACCATTCGAAAAATTGAAATAATAAACGGTGTTATTTAAAACATGTTTATTAAAGTGATTAGTCTTAACCTCCGACTCAATAGGTATAACAAAAACAAAAAAAAACTTCTTAAAAGTAATTAAAATAGCTGAGATCAACGATTTCTTAAAGTCTAGGGTGGGGCACATTCCACGGATACATCAGTCATATGTGCCCCAATAAAGCCTCTCATTTTTTAGTCTTCTTGCCTTTTCCTTTTCCTTTATTTTGGTCACCGCACTTGTTGCATTTCTCTGGAAAGTTTGAGCAATCTTCATGCAACCAGCCAGAACACTGCAAACACTGGATCCAGTCACTTTTTTTCTTTGTATGGAAGTAAGATTCGAGACATTCTACACAAGTGTTTTCATTTTCAACAGAACATTCTTCACTTGATTCACTGAGCTGTAACTCTTCTTCACTTTCCGATGATGAAGACACTTTTGCAACATTCTTCTTACGTTTTGCTGGTGCTGCCAAGTGTTTCTCCTGCGACTTCTTTTTGTCTTCAAAGAGTTTACGAGTTGCTAAATGTGTTTCTGATGTCAAAATCTTAACATTCTGTTTCCTTTTACTGGTTTTATGACGTAAAACAGGCAAAGGACTCACTATTTGTAAGGTCTTAGTTGGTGTTTCTTTCTGTAAAACATTAGAAGCGTGTGCAATCTGGTCACTCTGATTTATTGAAGATGTTGAAGTACTCGGCAAAGAAAGGTCATTCTTTTAAATATTGTCAGGACTGTTTCTAACTGCTGCATCAGAAACGCTGAAGAAATAGTCAGGAACAATGTTTGGATCATAGGGATATATCCCTGTTGCTTTAAATCCTGAAACACCGATTGCTGAAATTGCAGAGTTGTACCAGGCTTCACCAATTAGTTTTGAAATGTGGTGTCGGTTTAAATTCCTTTCTTTGTTGTTTATAAACCAAGTGGTTACTGCTTTGGATAGGTAGCTTTTAAAAGGCTTGAAAAAACTTTTGTCTAAAGGTTGTAGAGCCTGAGTAGTGTGGCTAGGTAGACAAAGCAAAATTATTTCGTTTTCTTTAGCTAACTGTAGCATTTTATATGAATTCGAATGGGAGGAATGGCCATCAAGAATCAGAAGAACTTTCCCGTCTGACTTTCGTGGAATAAAATGATCTTTCATCCAGTTGTAGAATAGATCAGCGTTGATGTAAGATGATTTTTGATTCATAAAAACATCTGATCCTGGCGGCAGCCCTTCAGAAAATTCAAGTTTTTTGTATTTACCTTTAAATATCAAAACGGGGGGAAGAAAAGTGCCCTCAGCATTGCAGCATGCAATTATAGAAATATGTTCACCTTTTTCAGCGCTGGTTACAGAATTAACACATTTTGCACCCTTGCTAGCTACTACGATTCCAGTTTTATTGTTAATTTGAATGCCACTTTCGTCCATGTTGAAAATTCTTTCAGGCTTACCAATTAAATCATTTTCAGTCAACACTTTCAGCAACATCTCAAAATAATTATTGACATCCTGTCGATTCATACCAGTAGCTCTCGCCAGAGACAGGCCTTCCGCTTTTCTTTTACTTAGCTCTGGATGCCTCTTCATGAACCCTTGGAACCAATCCCATCCAGCTTGTTTTTTCTCCTTATTGAATCGATGAGGTAATTCTAGTTTTTCAGCAAAGTCGTAAGCAATAGACTGCAGTCTTGTTTGTTCTAGAGGAAATCCGATGGATTCGAGACGTTTGATGTGAGCTACGAGTCTCAATTCATTTTCATGTCCTAATTCCGAAGGTCTACCTATATTCTGCTTGCTATCCCAGCCTTTCAGGATGTGTCTACGTAAGGTTCTTGATGGTATTTCATATGTCCGGCTAGCTTCATTAACTCCCATTTTCTTGCTCATGACATCTTCTATAGCTTTTTTCATATTTTCTTCTGTCCATTTTCTTGGATCTGTAGCTTTTTCCTTCCCCATTTCCTAAAATAAAATAACCAATCAGAAATATTTAAAAATAAAAATATAAAACTAATACAGACGTGGGGCACATTACCCGAAAGAAATCGGGGCGCATTAGCCAAAGTTCAGTATAACGTGCCCCACTTGATTTCAAACAAAAAGTAGGAAGAACGAAACGCAATTGTAGGTACACAATAGTTCAAAGAGGTTAGCTTTAGAATAAAACTTTAAAAATGGAAAAAAAAACATGAAGCAAACACTTTAACTCAATGTTACAACAGACACAAAACATTTTCAGACTATGATACATACCTTGTGACCACTTTTTCTTCGTAAAAACAAATAAATAACAGCACTGAGTTGTTTACATCGACGCCATACTTCTATTACTAACCCGCACGGACCAAATTAGCGCCAAATTCAAAATGCATCTGTCAGTTCTGCGAGTGGGGCACATTATCGACTGGGGCACGTATGCCTGATTTACCCTATTGAACGGTATTATCTTCCTACTATGTGAAAATCTACATTGGGCATTCCTTTGCCTAAAAAACTAATCTTACCTCTTTCTCTGAGATCAGAATATCTAGTACATTGTCTGTTCTTTATAAAATATTAGAGAGATCTTTATAATAGATTTACATTTTCTTCTGAAAGATCTTCTAGTTCTTCTATCGTTACGGTTAAATATTTAGAGCTTCAGTTGCTGCGCGGTGTTCAACAATGCCCTTAAGTCTTATTCTTTTATCTCTGTAGTAAAACAATTTATACGTAATGATGCGCAAGTTATGTTAAAGTAGTGTTTGTTGATTTCTTGTGCTTCTTGATGGATTGGAAATAAGATGTGTAGAATTAGAAGTTTATGTTTAACTTGAGATAAATAAAAATGCCATATTAGATGTGGAATAACATCCAAAAACTCTCTATACAAGTTTGCTCTAAATCATAAAATGAGAAGATCTACACAATATAATGAAACGTGAAAAATATTATCCCTAAAAAATCCATCTGCAAATTAAAGCAGGCATGTGATACATCATTGAATAGAGAATTATATATGTCTAAATAAAAGTTGTATCATAAAATTAATATACCTACCTATATTTAAAAACAAAGTCTGCATGCATTGAAGCACTCATTCTCAAAATATAATATCGGAATATTTTACAAACTCCATATGCTTGTAATACGTTCTATTGAAGTGAATTAAAATATTTAAAGAGAAATAAGAGAAATAAAATATAATGCAATTGTATAAAGTACGCGACAAGTGTCTTTACACTTAGCAATTCTTAATCAATAACCAATACACTGTAATACGACCACATTGTTATTGAAACTTAATATGAAAAGTCCCACAATCTCTAAGCAATTGTACTGGTGGTCTTAAGATGTTTATCATTTCTTTCACGTGAAACAATTAGATTATTTAATTAGTTTTCTTGAGGCAGGTTGTTACAATTCAAAACAATCTCTTGTAATAACCGTTCGTACAATAGGAGTGCCACTTTTTAATTTTCACGTAGTTTCTAAACGTTGGTATTGTTAACGTACTGCGAATCAAAACAACTACTACTGCAAATAGGTATATACCGATATTTATTGTTAAATAAGGTAGTTGAACCTGAAAATATTGATGTAGCATTTCCTGAATAGACTTTAATAAATAACTGTTACATGGTTAATATGTAGGAACTAATTGCTTTATGTACTAAAAACATTTAAGGTTATGTCAAAATTTTTGAAAGACTGTCAGTTCATTAATTGTGGATCACTATATTATTTTCAGCACTTTTAATTTCTTCTTTATTAAATATAGACAATTTTATTTTATTAAACAATAATAATAATAATGCAGTTTTTATTTGGTTAATATAATATACATATATGTAATTGAAAAATTGCAAAAAAACAATAAAAGCGAGCCGTAGGGTGAAATTCAGACTACGTCTTTTATATACCTAAACCCTGGCAAAAACTAATATCAATAAATATTATAGCAATAACTATAGCAAACCTAAACTAGGTAACATTCTGCAACAGTATTGTAAATACAAAAGACACAAAACGTAAAACAAAGAGGATATAAGAAAAAAAAAGAAACTTAAATGTAATGATAACAATAACTAGCCACTAAGCATAAGGTCAAAATATGTATTATTAATTTTCTAGTTAATACTTGCATTTTAATTTAGTTTATTAATATACGAAATTATAAGTTAAGAAAATTTGGACAGAAGAGGTCGTTGGCGCGATTGGAGGATATGCAAGGAGAATGAAAAATGGGCTAAAATGTATTAATATCTCGACCATAGCGCCCCTTATCGGGACCAGATTTTGTGGTTTTCTTTTTTGGCACTAAACTAACTTATATTGTTAGTATATCATTTTGGTCCATAAATATAGAATTTGTTAATATCGGTCAAGTTATTCAGAAGCTACGCGATCACAAACAAACGCACCAACGATTATATATAGTGTCACAGGTCAAATTTTGTTTTTAAAATGTCGTCTTTTGACGAAATGTTTTTGAATGACGTCATTGGTTGTTGCACAATGACGACATCGTCATTTTTTTCAGTGTTTTTTTTTCTGTTTGTAATAGAGCTTACCTTACATAACATTTTCTTTTAAATAAATGACGAATTTAATTCACAACTTCAATAATTATAATTTAATAGATGTAATAATCAAAAATCAAACATACAAAAATACTAAACAAATTAATCAACAAAATTTGCTCCACTCCAACAATTTTGATCTCAATGCTATTTGGTGTAATTTGTTGCATTCCATCGCAAATTATTTGTTGTAAATCTTCCAAGCTGTGGGATCCAAGGGCGTAGCCAAAAAGAGCAGGGAGGAGCACTTGCCCTCCCGCCCCCACCCTGAAAGCGCAAAAAACCAGAAATCAAAGAGAATATCGTTAATCATACGTTCACTTGCGAACCTAACATATTTTTTATAAATTCGTAGTTTCTATGCGACCATATATGTACTATATGTTAAGACCTTGCCGCTCTGCCCGAAAACCTGGCTACGCCTTTGGTTGGATCTATTGATTTACACTTTTGATTTTAAGTAACTCCATAGATAGAAATCTAAGGGCGGTAGGTCAGGGGGACGGCATGGTCCTTCAATTGGTAGTCATTTTGTAAGTGTAGCATCAAGGTATTGACGGACCTCTACGCCAAAATGTTGAAACCAAATATTCTGATGGGGTACGTCGCAATCTTCATTATTAGAAAAAGGAGCTACCACTGCTGACTTCAAATCATAATGCAAAAACTTTAAATATCTGTCAACAGTCAGGTATCCTTCAAAAAAGTAAATTCCTAAAAAATCATTCCCACTCATACATTTAATTTGTCTTGATGTTGACTGTGTGAATCCTGAATCCAGTGAGGATTGTTCCGTGACCAATACTCACAGTTATGACGATGTACTGATCAGTTGAGAAAAAAACTGCCTTCATCAGAAAAACTAATGTTGTTTAAAAAATTGGGATTTTGATCACATAGTAACATTAATTCTTCACAAAATTGCAAACGGCGGTATATCATCTTCGTTTGTACGTGGTCCACGTTGCTATCTCGGGCAAGTTGCCTTGTAGAAATGTAATGATGTCCCTCTATTTCAAGTAACACTTTTAATTTTGTTTCGTCACTTATTCGTGGTCGACCTTCTCGAGACAAATCTTTTATACTTCCAGTTTCCAGAAATTCTTACTTTGTAAATGTGACATTTATTCAAAAAAAAATGTTATATAAGGTACCAATTCTTCTAAATCACCGTTTAAGCAGTAAGGTCTATTAAAACCTGGAAAAAAATATGATGACGTCATTATTTCAAAAACCAATGACGCCACAAAAAAAATTCGTCAAAATATGACCTTTTAAACAAAAATTGGCATATCCAAGCAATTTTCTTAAAAATATTGTAGAACACTTTTATGAATTTTGTCCCAAAATTTATCACCGTATAAAAAAATTATACCATTTGACAGATACCCACATGGTACCCACATAATGGCCGATTTCGTTTCTATCGTTATAGCCGTGCCATTTGGATTATTCTTAACAAGTTGCTAAGTTGTCAATTGTGTTTCATCTGGCCCCATTAGAGAGAACGTCCACCGACTATTATCAAAACAGGCTAAGTCATGACACGTGGAGACTTTTCATACTTCCTAATAAAAAGGCATATCCATAACTCAGTCTACCCATTGAAAATAGTTAGTAGTAGGTAAATCTTTAATATAGTTAATAAAAATAGGAAAATTCTTTTTACTTTTTATATGAACTAGTGAATCTCTGATGGAAAGCGTTCTTTTTAATCATTTAAATGTCTATAAATGTATGCATATTCAAAAGAAAACGCGTTCTCTTTTAAAAAAAACTGTCAAAAGAAACAATGATGAGAAACTTCTTAATTGGACACTTCTTACAATCTTTGACTCTAGGTTAATTGGACCTTGAATATTTCAAGTTGCGAATAATGAAACAGTACTATATTTGTTCAAAATTTCGCTTCAAAAAACATGGAGATATAATTTTTTAATTACAGTTTTCTTTATTCTTATTCAGTTTCAGATGACGGAAGCATCTAAAGAATTTCACCGACCTTTTACGGCATCAACTTTTGGCCTGAGGCACATGGAAGCTTACAGCGGCATACCGGCTCATATTCTAAACCACTTACAACCGCAATTCTTACACCCCGGCCTGTCGCTCGGTTCTGGCGCGTTCCGTCCCCTCGGCGATTTGAAATCTTTTCCGTCGCCGTCGGCTTTCACACCGCCGAAGTGTTTAAAAGTTGAAACGGGTAGTGACAATGTGCACCAACACAATCACAGTATTTTTTCCCCATCGGAAGACCGTTTTTTGGGGCCCAGCCCAAGAACTGACTCGTGTTCGCCGGCTAGCGCGTCTATGTCGCCGCAACCGCCGGGTATCATCGGTTCCGTCAAAGAGGAGAGTATGGACGCGCAAATGTCAGAAGATGGTGACGCGACGCAAAGTCAATCTTCAGAAAATGAAAACGCAAGCTTGCAGGAGGAAAACAGAGGATTTCGCAGTAAGTGTTCAAATTGAATTCTCCTTCGTATGTTTTGTTTTAGTTTTTCAAAATTTTTACTAAATTATAATTGGTGTACTCAAAAATAAATTAAATTTATTTTTTAATAATCCACGCCCAAGAAAAATATTAAATTGCTGGAAATTGTTTCGGCAAAAGCTATTATCAGTCAGAATTTAACACCTATATAATTAGTTAAACAGTCCGGATAATATTGATTACTATAATATAAGAGGGTTATTATATAAATGTCGAAATATACCTGAAACTATTGCATTGCCTGTATTTTCCCTACAAATCAGTCATCCTAAAAGATTAAAAGGGTGAAGAGAAAGCATTGGCAGATACAGTCACAGTGTCGTAGGACTTTTAGGTACTAAAAACTTATAAAATTCATTTACCTAAATATGGCCATTAGTAATTTTAGATAGGTATTTTATAAGTAATATTTCGAGGTGTCCGTTTATACTTGCCCACCGGTCATATCTTGGCAACATTTCATCGTACAATTTGATCGTAAAAGCAACCAAGCGAATTTAATAAAGTTATTCTAAGTCCCTTTTTAAAATAATTCTTTTTAAAATTTCACAAGTTCAAATGTATTAAAATTATTTATTGATACAGACACCTATCTTTAGTATTAGAGCGGTTTTCACCTGCCATTCAAGATCTGCCCTCTAATTATGATATATCTCCCTTATATTGACATTATTTTTAACGAAAAACTTGGTCATGTTTCGTATCGACCATCATTCCACTTTTTAAAATGCATGTCTACCTTACTGCCCCTTGCGGTCAAGTTATACATCACTCACTTAAAAATGTAAACAAATATCTATTTAAATGTTGATGTGTTTACGTCAAATGATAGCAAGAAGGCGTATTTTCAAGGTGAATTAAAAATTCGACAATTTTCCATTAAATTAAATTTTAAGACTTATTAAAATTTTTACTATAGAATATTACAATTTTCATTTGGCACTCTTGTCTTGCACCTATACGAAGGAGAGGCTGGAAAACTAGTTATAATTTCGGTTTTGCTAACCTATAAATTCCGGCCTTTACCTGGTGCTATCTGTCCAAAGCATTATAAACTATTTAATATTCGAGGAGTATATTTAATATAGCATGTTAAAAATATACAATATGATTTGCATTATACAGATCCCAACACTTAATTTATTACTGTTACCGATATTTGAGTATTTTGAAGGTTATTTGATAACTATTGATAAATCATTCTTTTTGGGTTTGTTATTCTATTACTAGATGGCGTTACACAAGAGGTAAATTTTTTGAGATTACTAGCATCAATTTCAGCAATGTAAATCGAAGTTATACTATTGCCATAAGAACGTGCAGCGATAGCGAGATCCATTTGGCCATGTTTATACATATTGCCTTTTCTTTAAAATTTTAGTAGTTAGTTTTTAGAAGTTGTACCTATTCATATAATGATTTGACAGAAATAAAATTACTAATATTAATTTCCGAGGGTAATAATGTTATTTTCATTTTAAGAGTTACTGGAGTGTCTATAATTTTGTTTTAAATAAATTTTCATCGCACTGTTTTAACTCATTCAACTCTTTCAAAAGTTTTTAAATATCCTAGCTATTATTTTTAATTCCAATGCTTATCCTTTCAAATATTGAATCAAAATGATAATTATAATAGTAGTGTATCTTTATTGCCCAACAGATGTACATCTAATTGTAGGACAACAAGAGCAAACTAATTCCGGCAACTCAACAACTAAGTGTACAGTAACGAGATAAAAAGATAATAATATGATATTAAAGATATCTCTTTCAAATTAAAATTTTAAAGAAAAACCAAATATGTATAAATTGAAAACAGTAAATTCTTTTAGACAATCACAAAATGTTTTATGGCATACACTTTAATCTTTGTTTATATTATCGCCGGTGCGTCTGTACGTTATTCAATAACTTTTTAATGGATCAACCAAACTCCTTGTTATTCTCAGACCATATTTAAATCGTCAATGCGCGTAAAATAGGCTACCAAAATATTCGATAGGTGGCGCTGAAGTCAAGTTATTAACAAATTCTATATTTATGGACCAACATGACTCATATTTACAGTATAGCTTGATTTACTGACAAAAAAGAAAATCACAAACTCTGGACACGATAGGTGGCGATGTGGTCGAGCTATTAATAAATTTTATATTTATAAACAGAAATGATGCCTATCCTGGAATTGCACTAACGACCTATTCGGTCCAGATTGTCTTATAAAGGGACTTTAATCAAATCAAACTCATCGTGCCACCTACCGGAAAAAGCAGAACATCGTCTGCGGGTCAGCTAGTTGTTTGTAAAATTAAATACATTATTACACACATCAGCTATCACCATAACATTTACTCATTAATAACGAAAGCGTAGGAAAATTTATATCTAATTCATCTCTACAAAAACCGAGACAAAAACAAAATAACTCACTAATAATTTATGATGAACGTACGAGGGCGACCTGAAATGTTTCCGGAATCGGCAAGAGATGGCGCTCGAAGGTTGAAGTGGATTCATTGGCAGGCAAGGTCAACCCTTTTTATAGCAACTGTCAAAATTTCAGACGTCTACTGTCAATAATTGTTATTTGAGAGTGTGTTTTTTGTAGCAAGTCAGGCGGTTTCGCAACAATGAATAAAATCGAATTTCGTGCAGTGATAAAACACTTCTGGATGGCTGGGAAAACGGCCACGGAAATTTGAAATATTTTGCTAGAGGTTCATGGCCGGTCTACTCCGTCATTTTCGACCAGCAGCTTCTGGGTGAGCGAGTTTAAACGTAGCCGCACAAGCACAAGTGATGAACCACGTGGTGGACGCCCAAAAACCGCTACCAACGATGAAATGGTCGACAAGATTCATAATGTCGTGTTAGCCGATCTCCGATTGAAGCTGAAAGAGAAAGCAGAGACAACACGATTCTCAGATGAACGCGTTGGCCATATCCTACACGAAATTTTGGGAAATAAAAAGCTTTCGGCGCGATGGGTACCACGTTTGCTCGCACCAGAGCAAAAACGAAATCGGGTGACCGTTTCGGAGTAGTCTCTGGCCAGGATTCAACGCAAGTGATTTCTTCATACGTTTCGTAACCGTGGAAGAGACTTTGGATCCACCATTACATACCCGAGACCAAGGAACAATCGAAGCAGTGGACTTTTCTGGCCGAATCAGCTCCGAAGAGAGCAAAGACCGTTCCATCGGCCGGAAAGGTCATGGCATTCCACATCGTCTTGTCCAAATTGAATGAGTTGCGCTACGAATTAGTTTCTCATCCTCCATATTCACTAAACCTAGCCCCCAGCGACTTTTTCCCATTGCCAAACCTGAAAAAATCGCTGGCAGAAAAGAGATTTGCCTCAAATGAGGTTATCGCCGCTACAGATGGCTATTTTGCAGACCTCGAAAGAAGGTAGTAACTTCCGGTTTTCATTACTCTCTTCAGTTATTTATTTGCTTCAATAATATGATATTAACGATACCTCATTCAATTTAATAACTTAAAGAAAAAACAAATAATATATTTAAATTAAAAAGAGCGCCCCCTGTTATTTTTTTTCGACTACCACACATTTTAACCTATTTTACGTGAATTTTTAGCGAAAAATTGTCAAATTTTTAATTTATCTAGAGAACTGTGACCTGTTATGGTCAGTTTGGAAATATTAAAATACTTTTGTTGAAATTCTATTGGTCGCTTTTACCATCATGATTTTTTACGCAAGATATGGCTGGTGGCTAATTATCTAATTATTTTGGAGTTTAATTTTTTTTTCTCGAGACTTGGAAAAACAATTAATATACGGCAAAACATCAAAAAACCTTATGTATTGATAGAATAATAATAACAATTTATTGTCGCAGATTTCATTGAAATGTGGGCATTGTCAAGACAGTCAAAAACGAACGGTAATGTAATATCTGAGAAGCATACAGAATATCCGCCACTTCTTTGCCAGTGCATTACTAATTGAGTAATACTCGTTCAGAAAGGTTTATTATATGTAAAGAGATAGTATATTGGATGTTTAGCATTTGGCGCACAAACCTATCCACGTCTTTAAAAAGCTTCACTATTGGAGAATCCAGGAAACACGGTATCTAGTAGGATGGCTGCTATATACGTTTACGTTTGACATTTGTACTAGTATTTGTTGAAAGTTTTTTTCAATAACAGTATAAAATATGCTCTATTGACCGCAAATATTAAATTACCGTTTATTATTCCATAAGTAAGTGAGTAATTTTCGTTAAGCAATTGCTATTTATTATAAAAATATAATTGCTAAGTAATAATATTTTGCTATAACATACTTATGCATTAATCGTCTAAATGTGTTAATATTGGAACTCCATTCAAGAATATTCGGTAATTCATTATAGTATCTCAGACTACCAACAAGAACACATGTACTTGTTTGTCTCTTGTTATAAGCCTTCATGAAGATTGTTTTTTATAAATTATGGTACATATGGTAATTATGAACGTCATCTAGGTAAACTATACTAACGACAAATCCAAAAAGATTGTCTGCCTATCTCTTTTTGTCAATAAGTAGGGAAAACTTGCCTAAAATGGCATACTAATCTTTTTATACTGCTGAGTATTTTTGGAAGTAAATTATCCTCTAAATGGCTTATTTAATTGGCCTTTATATGAGTGTAACGTATCAGATATCAAGTTAAATATTCTATATTGAAGATGAAGATTATTTTACTCCCACGAATTCTATACCCAAATTTTACATTTATGAAAGCTGTGAGTAGCATATACCATTTTCCCCTTTGCTATTAAGATCACATATTGGATATTTGGATTCCAGTCTTATTTGCAGAATATGTATGTGTGATTGGTCGCATTCAGCAGACGCAACTGTTGTGGAACAATTGAAGAAACGTCTGCTGAATGGATACACTACATCGAATTACGTCGTTTATAGCGAACACTATCAATAGATCGGAGCATGTTCTTCTTCATAGTCTGTCTTACTAATAGTGTAAAAGAAATATAGTTTAGAATTTATTTTATATTTTATTATTTATGGCATTTTACCCAAAAAATGACATACAGGTTTATTCAATTTTTATTAAAACAGCGCAGAAGTCACTACTTAAGAAGGTTTTCCGTATGCAACATGAAAAGCACATTAATGATTCGATTAGAACTTTCTTGCACAATACTCTTCTAATGTTCGTATAAATCACTTTACTTGCCACACAATTTATTTATTGCTTGTGTTCATAATCATAAGTTTTTAATCAAAGACAATAGATATATAATTAACTATATTATTTATCGTAATTTTACAGGGGCTTAATGCTTTTTTTATGTAATTATTAATGCTACATTATCTTATATAATAATATATTCGGCTAGGAAGTACATATAAAATAAATTCATACTCCGTAATAATAACATCAGGGCGATAAAGAAGCAGCGGATATTCTGTACATGCATATATACTGGGTCCTGCATCGAACAATAGCAGTCTCCCAGAAACAAATAAGGATGACCGATCGATTAGAGTGAGATATGAACCCCTACCACCCGTGCTTGCGGCGATGTCTACGCCGATCAACAATTACTTACATTAGGTTTAACTGGAACTAATTTAACTGCTACAAGTATAAATATTTGTTACAATAATTCAGTTTAAAAAAAAGAACAAATATAATTGTATATCAACAACGTGTTGACCATAATGGCATAATAATGACATATAGAGAAGACGCGTTATATTCAATTGTACGTCATTGATGACGTTAACATGTTGTCATAACTGTATTTGAGAAACAAAAAAAGTTACTTTGTTAAATTATATTCGAGGGCTTTTATTTCATTAGTTTAAATAGAAGATGTATAAATTGATCGTAATATACGCATTCATGGCAAATAAACATAATTTCCGTTTCAATATTTAATTTCTCTCTCACATATTTTTAATAGACTAATAGTTCAATTCGGTGTTGGCAGATAAATCATATCTGTCAAAAAAGTGTGTGTTGTGTATATTTTTCCTATTCCTGTCGTGTTCATTTTTGCTTTAATTACGTTATGAAAGACGAAAGTTGAGATGAGACTCCAGCCTTAGAGCAGGGATGCACAGACTTATAGGGAACAGGGGCCACTCAGGAAAATTATAAGCCAAGGCCCGTCCCAGAAAAAAGAATACTTATTGACACAAATATTTTTATTTTTAAATAGCATGAATTACTACAAATGATAAAAATAAAACAACATTAAAAAATGTTTGTTTTAATTATGTAATCGTTTATTTCATTATTATTTTGATGCATGACATTGCATTGACCTAACAATTTTGTTTACGTTACTTGTCGCCACACGTAAAATTGTTTCCAGATTCTTTGTTTTCTTAAGTTTCATTACTGAAAACGTTTGCTCACAAATATACGTCTATCCAAATAAGCTTGTATTTATTCGCAACTCTTTATAAGCGGTTTTGTCAACGCAACGGTAAAAGTTAAGTAAATTACCTTCATTAAACTTGTTTCGTAAATTATTATCATTTTGCATGTCTATTAATTGCAGCTGTAGTAATTCCGGTGCATTTTCGGGTGAAATGTTGAAAGGATTGCTGAAAATGTCCAATACAGGTTCAACTTTTTTGAAGTCTACAAAACAATTATGAAAAGCTTGTATCAAAATAGCAATTTTTTCAACATAAGCTAAATTGACATCAGTTTTATTGAATTTCTCCA
Source organism: Amphimallon solstitiale (assembly GCA_963170755.1). Lineage (NCBI taxonomy): Eukaryota > Metazoa > Arthropoda > Insecta > Coleoptera > Scarabaeidae > Amphimallon > Amphimallon solstitiale. Next base: position 176,532,605 of record OY720676.1, read on the forward strand.
TAATTTTTTTTGTAGTTCGGAAAATGGCTGAAATTGGCTGAATTGATTTTTGTGTCCTGAAAAGACTCAATTTGCATTGAAAGGACGAAACATGAGAGTATAACTGCGAAATCAGTTGATCTTTGCTTTGGAGTCGCGTATTTAAGACATTCAAGTGATTTGTGATGTCTACAAGAAACGCTAAGTCACACAGCCAATCAGGGTTGTCGAGTTCGGGGACGTCCTTTTTCTTTTCCGCCAGAAATATTTTGATTTCTTCAATCAAGTTAAGAAACCGCTCTAGTGTCAACCCACGACTTAGCCACCGTACTTCAGTGTAAAACAGGAGATCACCATATTCGCTTTCAATATCCTCGAGAAATTGTTTGTCGGTGATTGAAACCTCGTGATTTTATAAAGTTTACAGTAGGTACTACAACTTTCATCACATTTTCAAATCCCAATAATTTTGAACAGATGCATAATGCAATAAAACTCCATTAATTCCTTGGTATCTATGTTTTTAGTTTGTAAATACTATTTTAACATAGTTATTATCCCAAATTTACTTCCAACCATTGAAGGTCTTCCGTGAGTCGTAATACCAGATAATTTCGTTAAATCCAAATCCATTATAGAACATTTTTCCAGAAGAGCTTTGAGCATGTCACTCCCCTTGGTTTGACTTGTCAAAGAACTCATACCAATCAGTTCTTCACTCACTTCAAAATTTTGCGTTATACCTCGTAAAAATATTAAGAGTTGAGCAGTGGAAGTTATATCTGTAGATTCGTCGAGTGCTATAGAGAAATACTCAAAACTTTTCGATTTCGTAGGTAATTGTTCTTCTATATTAGCTACTAATGTGGTCATTCTTCTTTGAACAGTCATCCGATTTAGTTGAATTTTCTCAAACTTCTTTGCATCTTTCGGACATATTTTTTTTTGCGGCGATATCTAAACACTGCTATTATTCGAGATATTTCATAGCTAACTTCAGTAGTTGTGTCAGCATCTTGAATTGGTTTTGTAAACATAGCTTGCTGGCCTATTAGTTCCCGTTGTAAAGTGGAAATTTTTTGCGTTTGATTTTCGTCGGATAATTTGGTAAAGGTATGATGCTGGGTTTCATAGTGCCTTTTCACATTATATTCCTTCCGAATAGAAACACTACTCTTGCATATTAAACAGACAATTTTGTTATGCGATAAAACAAAAAAAGTATTTTTCGGTCCAAATGTCTTGAAATTGTCGATTTTCATCTTCAACCTTACGACTACGTTTTACTTTCTTATACGTAGTATAAGGAAGTATTGTGATGATGAAAATTTTCGACCTCGAGATTTTTGCAGATGTCCACGTTTTGAAGTCCCCTGATACCGAAAAGTGGTTTTTAAAAAATGTCTGTGTGTCTGTCTCTCTCTGTGTGTGTGACCACGATAGCGGCCAAACCGCTGTAGATATCAATTCAAAATTTTGTATTTACGTGTATAATCTCCTTCTTGAGATCTGATTAGTTTTTCAGTAAAATCGGTAGACCGGAAGTAGCAGTTTACTTCAACGAAAAAACCGATTTTTGCCAATATTTCGTCAACTACTAAGTTTAAACAAATTTATAAAGAATTCATATATTCTTAAAATTAAAAGTGAGAATAATTTTATTTAAAAAGTTTTTCGAAATTCCTACCGGAAGTAGGTCTTTTACTCTTATCGAAAATCAGTTTTTTGCGAATATTTCGCAAGTCATGCTTTTTAGACAAGTACGTTACGGGTATAAAAGTATTTAAAACATAATTTTCAATATCTTTTGTATAAAAAAAATTTCAAAATTCAGACCGAAAGTACCACTTTTACTCTTATCGAATAGCGATTTTTTGCAAATATATCGTAAGTTATGCATTCTATATATATTTATCAAGAGTACAAAAGTATTTAAAACTGGATTTGCAATATTTTTTGTATAAATGAAATTTCAAAATTCGGACCGGAAGTAGCACTTTTACTCTTAGCGAGGAGCACTTTTTTGATAATATCTTGCAAAGTATGCATTCTATAGCGATTTATTAAGACAATGAAAGTACTTAGAATAGGATTTTGAATAAGTTTTGTATTAAAAAAATTCTTAAAGTTGTACAGTTTGAAACGCTCACACGTATAAGAAAGTCGTGTGGTGGCCACACCACATTTTTTTTACTGGGACCTGGTTTATCCATATCAAAATTGATATTATATTGTTACATAGGTAGATGCCAAGTTCGAACCACGAAATATTTATTTTTCATATATTACAATTCAAACAATATAACGTTCTCTTGTCCGTAGTTAAAAATTATCTGCCCCGATATTCTTCTTCATCTTCTTATCGGGATTCTCGAGTTAGGCCTAGGCCTGTTACTCATAATCTGACTGTGGCTGATCTGGCTAATGGGATTTTGGTGCTATAATTTGCTGCCTATGTTAGGTTTCTGTTGATATGGCCAACCTGGGGCGTTTGTGTTTGTAATATAAATCTGGGTCGTAGTTGAGTTGTTCGGTGATTGTCTGATTTGGATGTGTTTCCATCTGATCGTAGAACTTTTTTGCCATTTCCTTGATGTAGGTTTGGAAAGGAACTGAGTTTGTTTCTCTTTGGATTTGGGTGTTTCGGACATATCTCGGCGCCTGCACCACCATGCGGAGTATAACGTTCTGAAGGATTTGTAGTGCTTCTAGGTGGGTTTTATATGTGGTAAACCAAACTGGTGCTGCGTAGGACATGATGGGTCTGATGACTTGTTCAAAGATGCGGAGTTTCAGCTCGGGTTTTAATGTGCTGTGCTTGCCGAGTAGGGGCCATAGTCTGGCTCTGGCGGATTTGGCTTTTGCTATTGTTGTTTTCATGTGATGGGAGTATCGTAGCTTCTGATCCAGGAAGACTCCCAGGTATTTCACACATGGGGACCATGGTATGGCTGTGTGGTCTATGTACAGATGTCCGTCAACCGGTTTCGTGGATCTTTGGAATGTTATTGCTTGTGACTTGTCACCATTTATGGATATTCTCCACGTATGGCACCAGTCTGTAATATTGTTTATGGTTTCTTCTGCCCCGATAGCAGGCGATGCGTTGTATTTATACGAGTTACCTAACATCGAAAACCTTCCACATTGTTCGGTGATAATACCGACGTGTTTCGCGAATCGTCGAGTAATCTAACTGGTTCGACATATTTCTAGTCTCGTAACAATATGCTTAGAGCGACGAGGAGCGTACCTGTCTTACGTAGTAAACCTGAACAAGAAAGTAGTAGGTATTTAAAGATGCATAATTTACTAACAATTACAAAAGTTAGAATAAAATAAAAAATGAGGTGTGGCCACCACACGACTTTCATATACGTATGAGCATTTTAAACTATACAATTTTAAGAATTTTCTTACACAAAAATTATTCAAAATACTATTCTAAGTACTTCTATTCTCTTAATAAATCGCTATAGAATACATACTTTGCAAGATATTCGAAAAAAAGTGCTACTCCCTAAGAGTAAAAGTGTTACTTCCGGTCCGAATTTTAAAATTTCATATATACAAAAAATATTGCAAATCTATAATTAAATACTTTTGTACTTTTGATAAATATATATAGAATGCATAACTTACAACATATTTGCAAAAAATCGTTATTCGATAAGAGTAAAAGTGGTACTTCCGGTCTGAATTTCGAAATTTTTTTTTATACAAAAGGTATTGAAAATTATATTTTAAATACTTTTATATTCATAACGTACCTGTCTAAAGAGAATGATTTGCGAAAACTTCGCAAAAAACTGATTTTCGATAGGAGTAAAAGACTTACTTCTTCGAAAAACTTTTTAAATAAAATTGTTCTCAATTTTAATTTTAAGTACATATGAATTCTTTATAAATTTGTTTAAACTTAGTAGTTGACGAAATATTGGCAAAATTCTATTTTTCCGCTGAAGTAAACTGCTACTTCCGGTCTACTGATTTTACTGAAAAACTAACCAGATCTCAAGAGGGAGATTATACACGTAAATACAAAATTTGGAATTGAGATCTACAGCGGTTTGACCGCTATCGTGGTCACACACACAGAGACACACACACAGATGTACACACAGACATTTTTTAAAAACCACTTTTTCGGTATCAGAAGACTTCAAAACGTGGACATCTGCAAAAATCTCGAGGTCGAAAATTTTCATCATCACAATACTTCCTTATACTACGTATAAGAATGTAAAAGTTAAGAAATATTGATTTGAATGGGTTTTTACCTACTTTTGTGGTTTTTCGAACGATTTTTAAAATTCGTTGGCGGGCCGCGGTATGTGCATCGCTGTCTTAGAGTATTTCAATTACTAAATAAATTACGTTTTAGTTACTGTATTGCGAATAAAATTTTTTTTTCGTTATTACAAAATGTCACTGACAGAAATAGAAATAGATCCGGCAACTTAAACAAGACGAGTCGTCATGGATCCAGTATGACGTACAATTGAATGTACCGCGTTTTCTCTATAGTAACATAGCGGAGACGCGTTATATTCAATTGTACATCATTGATGACGTTTACATTACTTTTAGGAATAAGGAATGTTATTATAATAATTACTTATATAGCAATTAGAACCTGGCTAATTACTGCGTAAAAGCCTAACACAATGTAAAATTCTGCTCATTCGTTTTGTTAGTATGAAAGTCTCAAAAACCTGCAGAGGAAATAAGCAAATGTAATCTAATAGTTTAAAAGACGCAGTAACAGACATATTTGCCCATGTATAAAATCTCAAAAGTGTTTGAATGTCTCTGTGAATACGGATTAATTCCATGTCAATCTGCAAGAGAGGAAACATCCCGCCACGAGTCCTTGTTATTCCAATGATATTGATATGAACACGACAAAAAAACAATAATTCAAAGAAATTAACGTACACGATTTAAAACATGCCAAGAGCAACAAGAACGTCCGATTTTAACTGCAAATCCGCAACATTTTTTCCTTGAATTCTCGCTTATTTCGAATTGTCGATGTTCACGGCGTAAATTGAAGTAAGTAAATATATAATGACGATGCCCGCACATTTAGTAGTACGAAAATCGTTTTAAAAGTATCATAGACCCGAGGACCGGGGAATATCTCGATTTATTTATTTTAGACCAACTGGCCTGGGTGTTTTGTTAGAACCGGCAGAAATGTCCCAACTGGCCTGGCCTCGCTTTCGTAATCCAAATAAACAGCTAATACTAACAATTGTTCTTCCGTTTTTGTGAAGATCGCCGAGAGTGGCGGCTTGCACCCACCTGGATTAACAAATTACTTGCTGATAGAATGCCGAGATGGATGCGTGTGCGTTATGGATGTATGAGAGTGTATCACACGCTTCTCCGTATGTATATATGTCTGTATATTCTCGCGAGGAACGAGAAACATTAACTGCTTAATTAAGAATTGATGATGGTTGCATTCTTTTTTTAATGGTGAAATTTCATTTATATTACCCGTTAAACGTTTTACTGTTCGTACAAACAAAAGAGAAACGATCTTTATTCAGCAAAACATTTTTTTAAACACAAATGATTTGTGATTTTCACTTTAAAATGTATACATCTTTTTTTTTTTTAATTTAAAGGTATTTAAAAATATCAATGTTTAAACATTATTTCTATAGGTTCTTAACTAACATACTGTCATTAAATTTTCAGTGAATTTATAATACTAACAATATAATATTATTGGTGGAAAAATAACTTAGATGTGTTGAATACCTACGTGAATTTGAATTAAGGTTATGTTAACCTTTAATAAGGTTTTAAATAAGATGTTTGGTTACATTGACATATTATTGGCAAAAGAATTTATAACATAAAAAAACAACACTAAAAAGGTGATTAAATTAAAGAATAATATAGAGCATATTCTAAGTCAACAACTTTTTGTCCATGAAATTGACCAAGTTAACATGACAAATGTGTTATAGGAGTGGTCATCAATTTTTGGTTGATCAGCTTCTTGGTCAATAAGTTTGTCAAGAAACTGTAAACTGAAAGTGTAAGATATAGACATACATTTTGAAAATCGCACAATTTTTTGGTGAACAATAGCACTTTTTGATATCTTTTCCACAGTCAAAATAAATGGAATAAATCCAAAAAAAAAATTATTACGTAAAACTTTTTACAAAATAAAGCTAAATGAACTTCCTGCAATATTGCTTCTTGAAATAAAAGCTTACAATTTCGGACACCCTATGTACGTATCTAAACAAAAGTCACATACATATTTCTGTGAACCTTACATTTTGAAAATAGTAGATTAATTTAGTTATAATTCAATTGAATATTTATTTAAGTTTAAATAGCTAAAGCTATATTAATCACTCAAGTAAGATGGGTTGCAAAACCCTAAAGGATAAACTCCTTCATTGAAAATATTGTAAATAAAATATACTTGTGGTTATTAATAAACTTTATTTAAGAAAGCTTTATTATGTAGAAAACAATACATTTAAATGCTACTATACGAATAAAATAAAATCAGATATGCTAAAGAAAATGAAATAGTATCGAAGGAAAATGTTAATGGTAGTATCAATAGTATCAATTCATAAATATGACTCTAACAACAAAAGTAAAAAGGTTGTAAATACGTACAGTTAATAAAAAAGGATATAACTACAATATTTATCTTATGAGATTTTGTATCGTAAATAAAACATTTTATAGACAATAATGAAATGTTAAAATGAGTTCTTTGGTGCCTATAATTTGTAGTCTTTGTGTCTCTGAGGCATCAATGACGATCATGTATGGTTTAACACCTGCAGAAAGAAAGAAAAACATTAATAATTTGTTTGTAAGATATTAGAAATAACAATCTTACCTGAGACGAGAGGCTGGTTTAAAGATAAAGAAAAGGAAACTGCAACAAGCTTTCCTGGTAAGGGGTTAAAAAGGAAGATAGAAGTTATTTGCGACGTTTTCCCGTTATTCCCAAATAGACAAACTGGTAAACAAAAAATTAGAATACGATTAGTAAATGGTGAAAGAAAATACTTATCACATAATTACAAAAATAATGAGTTCATATACAGATACAACAGATGTTTACATTAAAAAAGAAAAAGGAATAACACACTTATCTGGAATAAGATGAAGTAAATTTGTAAACTTGAATAAGGAAGATTTGGATTGCGGACATTGTTGTATAGCTGTCAAAGTGTATTAACACGAAATTACAACTTAAAATCAGCAAGAAGGAAATTTAACTATGTGTATGATAAAAATTCAAGACAGAGGGCGCGAAAGAATCGATCGTCTTTTGTTGGAGGATATATAAAGGGAAAACAAGACTGGACACGCAGATTTTCGACTTTGATTTAGATTAAAACACCAATTAAAAAACAAAGCTCCGGCGGGATAAAAGTATATCTATTGATACCGAATAACATATACAGTAGGGCAATAAGCACTACCTATTTTATTAAAGATTAAAAAATTGTATTACAAAAAAATAGAATTTAAGTATTTAATTTGTATTTCTTTAAAAAAAATTTTGATTTAAGAACAAAATGGAAGCTATTTATAAAAGGGAATTTGAAGAATTGTATAATCAAACAAAGTGAGTCACGAAAAATCTTTATGAGTGATAACATACAAGTTTATCTTAAATTGTTTTATAAAATGAATGTTCACTTTGTTTTCAATATTTAGCCAATTCATTATTAATTAGAAATATGTTTAATGATGTTGGATCGATCATAGAGGTACTACGTGCGAATGTTTGCCTCTAATTGATTGTTGAGCATCATTAAAGATTTGTATAATCTCATGACATTTATTTAAATAACTTAACACGAATATACGAGGATATTTTGATGTGTAAACACTATGTGGCTAGAAGTACTGTGTGAAAATGTTTGCAACTAGCAATTAGTGTAAAGTTATTTGAAATATATCTACTATTAGTATTAAGACATTGATATTGTATTCAATTTCCTTACCCTATCCCATAATAGACTCGACAAGAGAAAGGCTATAAAGCATTAGAATTTTCATCCAGGATAGGATTATTTCTAGATTCTGACAAATTATCACTTATACCAAATTTCCTTTTTTTGTGTTTTTTGCGATGTAGATTTTTTTATTCTGGTTTCTCAATTGTATCCTGAGTTTCGGCTTATTCTTTCTTCCATTATGGATTTTTACCTTCCAATTCATGCAGACTTGCAAGTTGATTTTTATACGGTGTACCTGTTATTAGCCAATTAGAACCCGCCGAGGTTTTCGTTCTTATTTGACTGTATTTGCTCCACTCTTGGATTTGTGCTTCCATATTGGTTTTATGCTTCTTCTGAGTTTGACTAATTTCTTGGAGTTGTGGTTTGTATTGTTTCTGCTATTGGTGTCCTTTACCTTTCTCTCTCAATTATAAGGTCACTTTCAGGAAACCTATTCTTATTTGCTGGATTTCCCAAACCCATTAGTAGAAACCTCTGCAGTCGCACTTTTTAAATACACAGGCCACAAAAGCGGACAAATTCGGAGAGCGGTTACATTGCGTGTAGTGTGATCAACCACATCTTAATCTGTTCCAAATAATAAGGACCCATAAATGATAAGTCCACAGGTTGTATTTTGTGGAAAATTGTTTTGTATTTATTATCGCTATTTCACAAGTTTATGCTATATAATAAAAGATACTGATAATAAATACAAAATAATTACTTACGTAGGTTCCCTTAGTGAAAAAGTTGCTAAGTTTTTAAATAATAATAACATAAAAGTAGTTTTCAGAACGAACAACAAATTATCTAAATATATTAAAAACAATAAGGATAAAACCCCTAAAAACAAACAGCCAGGAGTCTATAAGTGTAGCGATTGCCGTAAGTTTTACATAGGTCAAACAGAAAGAACCTTTGAGAAAAGGAAGTCAGAACATTTTGGATCCTTTGAAATGAGTAAAACCGATTCTTTATATGCAAACTACCTTATAGCAAAAAACCATAGTTTTAGTTATACCTTTGACATTCTACGCATAGAAAATAAAGGCATTAAATTAAACTTAATGGAATCTCTTGATATTAATAAAAATATAACCTCAAATAATTTACTTAATGATCATTTAGAAACAAATGTATTTGTATAACAGAAGATTATTAACGCCCTGCCCCTCTTCATAACTTTTATTCATTTCTGAAGAAGCAGAAGTTGGCGAAACAATTGTCATATTAAATATTAAATTAGTGAATATCCAACAGTTGTTGTTATTTAGTAATTAATATTGATATATATCACAGATTTTCAACGATTTCTTTGAATCGTTTAAAAAGACCAGAAATAAGAAAGGCCTAAGAATAGAACCTTGAGGAATGCCCTCGTTTAATTCCTTTGGAGTAACTACCAACAACAGTTATTCGCACCCCCCCCCCCTAATCTAAGACTAGTATGATCACTAAGGTGCGGACACGAACGGTTGATGACTCATCGCCCATGGGCGCACTATTGAAATGTTGTATCTTTAAAGCGGTTTTAATTTTATTTATATAATTGGATAACAAGTGGCTGGTGATCTATAAAATACAAAATACCTTATTATTTGTTCATTTTCTCTTCTGTAAGACTTGTTCTCTTTGAATTAAGTACATTCTTGTAGATAGAAAACGTCCTTTCTGCATCGCAACTGGTTATAGGTGCGTGCTGGAAATATTCTTTTATTTCAGCGTATTTACCATACACAATTGCCGCAATGTTATTAAATCTGGATTTCTATTAAAAACTGCGTCTAACTTTTGCCGAAGGCCAAATCCGAAGTCACTTGGAATACTTTTGAAATATTAATAGCCACATCTAATGTGGTTAATCCATCTTTTAATTTGAGATTTCGATTTTCAAAATATGTGATTAGTTTAGGCAAATTTCCAAAGTGTTCCTGAAGAAATAACAACTGATTTTTTAAATTTGGGATTTGTGTTAGTGCCTTGCACTCAGAAATACTTCCAGCATCGTCATTTAAACATGTAACGAAATTTTGTAAACTATCGAAATTCTCTGCATAAAAACTATTTCTGTGTATGTTTTAGCAAAGCTAAGTGACGAACGTGCGATATTTTGGCATTCTGTAACGATATTTTACAGACTTTGTAATAAATTTCGGAATCATTGACAATTCATTTTCATATCAGAAAAAGTAACATAAACAACGTTCTAGATCTAAATAAATGATAACTAAAAATGTAAGCGTATGTTATTGAAACTGAACGAAATCCAGTGCACACTTACGTCTAGATAATTTGGAGAAGTCGATTCAATAAACCGGTATTAAACAGACTATTACAAAAATTACGAAGTACGTAATTAACAGTCAAAATAATGAAAACACGAAACTAACGTAAGTACCTATGAATGAAAATTTTATTTCTCTTGCGAAATATAAGGTAAATATAATAAATTTTAAAAACCCCTCATGCTCCTATCTACGCCGATGAAAAAAGGATTTTTAGAAAGTTTTTTCTAAAATTATTCCTTAAACTCCCTTTTGATATTATTTTAGTATTTTATTTAATTCATTTATTTATTTTGATAAACATACCTAGATACCAAATTTAAGAAACGATTAGGTGTTACAACTTCATTTTAAATCTATGAAAACACATAAATTGTGTTCTAAATTTGAATATTACCTCGTCATATTACGAGCGTTCAATTTACCTTGATAGTTGCAATTTTTCCCCAATAATTACACGTTGAACGCAATAGCAAATATAAACAAAGGCATGCATGTCCATAAATTTTCATATCGAATAGGACGCATAGAAAACTGAAACTATGGCTTAAACGTAAAACAAACTGTCATCGGCAGCACAATTGCTGTTTTGCGGTGTCGAAAAGCCGCAATAACAAATCACACATAATCTTCTGCTAACAGATTTTAACTGTCCGTGTAATGCTAACATAACGCGCTGGTATTACAGCGAGGGAAATTGGGAGCGCTAGCGAGCGATCCCATCGCTATTTTAACGGTCGAACGGTGTGTGGCGGTTTGCATTGGTCGGCGGTTTTTGCTTTTTATATCTACACTTATTACTTTATTTCCTAATTTAACGGAACCACTGTACGACTCTATCGACCCTGTATCGGTATTGAAAAATTAATTACCCTTCCTGTTTCTAGGTCCGTTCAATTTTGCGCGGAGGATATTCGATTCCCCGATGTAACTTATGGGGAGAGAATGAATTGGCTCTGATAATGAGGAATGTAATCGCTTTCACAAATTGTTTCGGAATTGATTAGCTATGATTTCATTTTAAGCAACACTGGCGGTAACTACAGAAGCAAAAACTTGGTCATGTAGTAAATATTTCATGGTAGGTTTATGCAGCGTTCCTTAACTTAGTATTAGTATTAGTCCTAAGAATTAGTCATAACCTTAAAAGTACACGTTATACAGAAATTAATTTTCAAATTACGCTGCGTAAGTAGTACGTAGCTGTGTACGTATTGTCACGGTGAGGATATTAACGCGCCTTCACCACAATGTCACGGTGGGCTTTAGCGTTAAGGTCCAGGTTTAAACCAGTGACGGGGGTTTGCTCTGGGGGAGCACTCGCTATTATAATTATAAAAATAAATAGCAAAAGGCACTTACCTTTTCTTCTCCGCCGGACTTGGACTCTCAAGGGGCGAGGAGATTGAGTTGTCTGAATAAAATACTACTTCTAACACACTTATTTATTAAACACTAATAACCACTAGATGACAACAATAAGAATTACTACGAGGGATCACAAGTGATCCTCCTATCGGAAGATCACTTATGAATTATTTATTCTGTTCGGAATATGCTTTTTTTATTCCCTCGGTAACGCCGAGTCCGTTCTTACCTCGCTGAATTGCACTTTCCTCCGTTCGATCAACTTCCGTTGAACTCATCGAACGGCAGACAGGATGCTAGGTAAGTTCGGATTCAGGTTACCGCGGCAATACTTCTAGTACTATACAGAGTGTTGATTCGCGACAGTATTACCTCACAAGGTTTAGATCTTGCTAACGAGGTCTTAACTTAGTCCTAAGAGTTAAATTTTAATAACTTTCAAGGTCGTGCCCTAACGCGGTCCTAAGAAACTTACGACCATAAGACCACCTGACTGAACGCTAACACCTATACTCAATGATCGAACTTTCTAAAGACTAATACTAATACTAAGCTAGGACTAATTCAGGTTGCATAAACCCACCATCGGAGTAGAGTTGAATATAGCTTTAGGGTGGAATTCTGGAGACTTCTCGGAACATTAAGACTCTCAAAAGCTAAGGTATCTAGTAACTAGATGACGTTTTCGATGAATATATTCGGAATTTTTGCAGTTATTAACGTAAAACTAACAAAAAGCGCGTAAATAAATATTTTGTAGGTTACATTTTATATCTGTTATTGCTCCTCCTTGCAAATATGGATATTGCTCTATAGCATTATTGTTAGATAAGGGTCGCAATAGGTAGGAAATAGTCTATATTGTCTATATTTCAGAGTGGATCGGAATGTAATATTGGTTGCATAGCACATAATTTAATAAGCCAAGGATGTCCGAGTACTTATTACACATAGGGAATATACATATAATAAATATTTGAAATAATAACTCAATATCTAAGCGAATAAAAATTCATTTATGACCAAATATTTACACATTTGTAACCGCGGGAAAGATTTTTACTAGAATAACAATTCATTGTAATGTGGGTTGCCTAATTTTCATTTATTTTATTTTCATTTAAAACAAAGTAAAGAATAGTTGAACGAAAAATAAGTGCAGAGCGGGGTAACTTTTTATTCAATTTATAACGTGAACCCAAGCAAACAAATCTCCTCCGAAGGATTTTTGAGAAAACTTGTTTTTAATATTTTGACATATTAATTAATTTTCTTTAATCCGATAACTTTTTTCTAAATTTGATTCTTCAGCGGGGTAGATTAGAAAAATTCTTCATAAGTTGACGTTGAAAGGTTCTCTCCAAATTTAAAATCAACAAAAATATCTTGCATCTAAAATCTGCTATTTTTCCTTTGTTGACAGATCCACTATACCGTATGTGTCTATTTTCATTAGCTATAGGGATTCAATGTTTACATGCGATTTATACGTATACAAATAATACGTGGCAACGTCTATCTCCCGGCAACAATCGACATCACAGCGACTTTCCCCGATCTTGCCACTTCTACATTAAATGTTTTGCTGCGAACACGTTCCGAGATATAGTCTGCAATAAAATCCGTCATCATCAAATGGCCGGCGCGATCTAGTTGTTTATTATTATTTTCAGAATCCTTTTTTATTTACCTTATTTTTAATTTTATTAGAATTACGCTTTTGTTTGTGTCATGCTTAATAATTCTCTGCATTTACTGAAAGGAAAAAGAAAAATCCTTGCAAGGCGTAAATATTATTTCTAAGCGCAGTACAAACATCCAAGTCAATAGTCCAACAGCTACTGCTAACTTGAGCTTGCATCATCGGTCGCGCTCGCTTTGAAGAGAAAAGTAGGGGGTGCCATGTTGTCACGTATTGCATGAATTAATCGCCTATGGCTAATGAAAATTGACACGTGCTGTATAGGAATTACGACTATCAGAGGTTACGATACCTAGAAACTAGATGGCGTTTTCGATGAAGATATTCGGAACTTTTGCAGTTATTAACGTAAAACTGTCATAAAGCTCTTAAATGAAGATTTTGTAGGTTATATTTTATATTTTTTATTGCTCCTGTTTACAAATATGGACATTGCTTTATAGCATTTAAGTTGGATAAAGGTCACAACATAAATAGGAAATACTCAATACTGTGCAATATATTCTCTATTTTCTCTATTCTGGAAATTATATGCGCGTTTTACAAAAGCAGTAATGGATTAAGTTAAAATCCCTAACAGGCATTTCAAGTAAATGTTTAGGCTGATAAGAAAAATTTTCAGAACCTTATTCCATTTATTGGAGAGACGTATTCATCAAACAAATATATAGTTACATTCGAAAGTTACTTGAAATTTAGATTATTTTGAAAATCCATAGTAAAATATTAAATTTCCCATATAGATTTAACAACTGCAATGCTTTTATGTACATATGTGAAATTGCCGCGGTTAATGTCACGATATAGATAGATATAATGAGGAAATAATTCATTTTTGTCCATCGGTGGATACATATTTCAAATTGAATATGCAATTGCTATAATTTACATATATCTCATGAGTTTGTTTACTTTACTATGCAAATGCTTTTGATTAGGTGCTTTCGTTTATTTGCATACATGTTCTAGGTAAATTTTTTATCCACACACTTTGTTTTTTTAAATTTTAGTATTATATAAAGAACAAATTTTGTATTTTTGAGCTTTCTTGTTAAGGTTTAATATTAAATATATAATTCATATTTAATATTAATATAATTATCCAGGTCCATTGCCTTCTTTAGCATCCGATGTTGGTGTTTATTTTTCAAATATTGGAAATAAAATAGCGCAAGGCCTTGTAGTTAATGGGAAACCATGTGCTTATTTGAATAACATCAATATCGATAACAGTGAGTCAATGTATTTTGGTCCAATTGAGGAGAATGAAATTAGAGACGTAATAGAGAAAATAAAAACTGGAAACACGACAGATATATAACGCGTTACAATGAATTCCATAATGAACTTAATGATAGAGATGACATCAGGTGGAGGTGGATACATACATCAAGAACAATTCGACCAGTATATTTTTAGAGAAAGTGGGATTGTTAAGTTTATTTAATGGGGTATTAGCTGCCATTAAAGTTTCACAGAGTTCTTCGTTAAAATTGCCAGCTTCCAAAGGGTCCAATTTCTATGTATGTTTTAGCGATGCTGAGTGACGTTGTACGTGTGATTTTATGGCATTCTGTAACGATATTTTACAGACATTGCGATAAATTTCGGAATCACTGACAATGGACATACAATCAGTATGACCCTTACTCTTATTTACCATTGTTTCACGATGCCATTCTGGACGTTCTTCCATATCATATATGAAAAAGTAACTTAAACAATGTTCTAGATCTAAATAATTCTGTATTTATGCAATTCTTATAAAATTATTATAAATTTCAAAACTTGGCGACTGACCATAGTTATAGTTTTTTATATGGTACAACATACCGGGCTCTTTTTTTATCATTACACATAGCATTTTCCCTATGTGTAATGATAAAAAAAAATTGTCAATGCATTAGGGATATAGTCACTGTATAGTAGACAACCAGTTATACACTCGTATTTTGACAAGCAGGAACAGTGAGCTGTCATAAGATTTTTATCAGTCAATTTTCGTTAAACTTTTTATTAAAATTTTAAAATAAAAATTGAGTTTGTAGCAGAAACACTGTACGATACACGTGTTAAAATGTTATTTTATTTTGCTTATTTTAAATTGCTCCAGTTCCTAATCACCCTCGTGTCGCAAATCTTACTCGCAAAATAAAATAGCACTTTTAACAATTATATCGTAAATAACTAATTTTGTACAATTTTTCTTACAATTTTAAAATTCGAAATATATCACTTCGTCAACATCATAATTGCTACATTCCTTAATGTAGCCGACGATTTCCCGCCATTTCCCACTGTCCGCGTAACGTTGATACAAACAAAATAATATTCTGGAGATCCGTTTCTCTTACTTCTACCATAAATTATTTGTACGGAAAAATTAAACTTTGCAGCGTACATAAAACCTTTTACATTTATTACGAAACTGTTAAAATTTAGCGCGAAAGTATTTGATTCGGCAATAATACTTGTACTGGTAACACTGTGCGATACAGAGCAAAATAAAGCTTAGAAGAATTAGGTTATGTTTTTAATAAAGAAAATGCAGAATATGGAACAAAATAATTGGTTTATTATAACAATTAAACGAACTTAAATGTGAAGTCTAATATCATAACAAGTTCTCGAAATGTCCACCTTGTCTTTCAAGGCAATAAGCAAGGCGATCTTGAAAGCAACGAAGTGTATTTCTAATAAATTCTGGCCTTATTCCATTACATGCAGTACGTATACGCTCTTTTAGTTCATTCAAGTTGCGTATTCGTACATTGTTGTAAATTTTACTTTTTAGGTAACCCCAAAGAAAATAGTCATTTGGAGATAAATCAGCTGATCTTGGGACCAAATCTACCAATCCACCGTCTTTGAAATAAGTTATTTAAAAAATTCCTGATAGCGTTAGTAGATTGTGGCGGGGCCCCATCCATTTGGAACCAGGGTTCATCAACATTCATCATATCAATTGATGGAATGATATGGTCTCTCAACAAATGCAAATATTTCACTGCAGTGAGGTTACCGTCAATAAAAAATGGGCCAATAAGTCTATCGCTTATTATTCCAATCCAGACATTAACTTTTTGAGGGTACTGTGTTCGGGTCAGGTTTTGAGCGTGAGGATTTGTACGGGACCAGTACCTAATAGATTAATGGATAGGAAATTTAATAATTTTTCATGGATAAATGTAGGGTACAAACCGAAAGTTCTGAGAGTTGACTTCAACGTTTATGGTAAATGTAGCCTCATCAGTAAAAATTATTTTATTTAAAATTTCTTGGTTTTCATTTAATATGTTAAACATTATTTCACAAAACTCAGTTCGTTTTATCTTATCCTCTTCGAAAAGCTCTTGATGATTTGATATTTTGTATGGCCTATATTTAAATTCTTTCAGAGTTTTGTATACCGAACTGTACGATACTCCAAAATGTTTAGCTACATCTAAAAGCGATCCTACAGACCGTTCCTCTACGTAACACAGGATATTTAATTTCATGTCTTCTGTTCGAACATGATTGGTTCTATTTCTTTTTTTGTGAGAATTTAGAACACAACCATCTTCTTGAAATTTTTTAAAAAAGTTCAGAATTGTTTTTGCACAAGGTATAGGCCTGTCTGGATAATTGACGGAAAACATGTCTCTAACTTGCCTTAAACTATTATTTTTCTGGTACCACATTACTATTGCCACCTTTTCATTTCTGTTGTATTTATCTATGATTTATAAATAAATTATCTATTTTTTAATAAAATGTATTTAATTTATGACTTATGTTTGAATAAAAATTCAGAAATATTAGACATAAAAAATGTTTTTCCCGTCATGGCAACCTGATTTAAAAATTAAGGTATGCTATACGTAAATTCTTCATTGGTGTATAACTGGTTGTCTACTATACAGTGACTATATCGCTAATGCATTGACAATTTTTTTTTATCATTACACATAGGGAAAATGCTATGTGTAATGATAAAAAAAGAGCCCGGTATATTATTACCTTTCTGTATTCCCCGTATAATTCTTAGTGAAAAAGTTATAAGAAAGTATAGGCCTAAAACTTGAGATATTCGAATTATTACCATTTTTTTGAAATATTGAATGTTTTTATAAAATTAAATTTCTCGAAAACGATGTTAGTACGTATCACATACACCAGGAAAAATAATCCTGTATTATGCAATACGTATACTATTATTATTACACTATTGTATTGTAAAATATTCATTACTGCGAACAAGTAATTTACGCGAACGATTTTTACCGTGACCGACTGTATTCTACGTACGGGGCCATAAAATTTTTTACTCAGAATTTTGTTTTTAATGCATCAACCCTCTTTTTCGCTCCACGTCATTAAACTCGTACTTAGATAAATACGAATGTGACTAGTTCATTTCTAGCCGTTCCGAAATGTCCATAGTTTTGTTTTCGTTGTAGTTCTTATTGCAGTTGTGTGTTTTAAAAAGTTTTTTCCTTGATACCTTGATTAAAGTGCTTTGTGTTCTGCTAAAATAGGGAAGGATGGTATAGCGCAGGATTCTGCCCTAATAGTATTTATTTTATTTTAATTAATGTATGTAGTTTAATAATATTTTAGTTAAGGTTTTCAAACAGTATTGTTTTTGTTAGATTCATCACAATCGTTTGAGCTTACTATTTACTTCGCAAAATTTAGACCGAGACCTATTTATACTAATAAATTTTTAATATCGAGCATACCTTTGATGGCACAATATAGGTACTGTAACATGTTCGGTATGATTTTTTTTGCATTCTTTTTTTAGCCATCTAGGTAACAGCAACTTTATATAAGATATATGCTTTGTTTCAAGTTGACTTTCATGCTTAAATTTATCGGCTGAATATTAAATACGATAGGGTGACCCACCCATTTCATGTTATTCTTAACACTGCGTTAAACTCATCAATTTCTTGACATAGTTTTGTTTCAAGAAGTTGTCAAATTCTTTCGTAAGTCGTAGTTGATGTCAGTTAGAAACTTTACAATATTCTTAACTTTCTTCAATCATTTTATTTATACGCATGTATATCATTGTTAATCATGTCTTGATCTACTTATTGTCATTTATTCAGTGTTGCATTCAATTATATATACATATTGCTAATCACGTTTAAAAGTATTCCAAAGATTATTTTGTAGATTTGTTATCACGTGTAACATTATTAGCCAACAGCGCAATTACTTATTACAGAAATATTGTGATCAGTATGATGAGTAGGTAGGTATGTTTTGCTCTCAAAAATAAGTATTTGTTAAAGTATTTGCAAAGCCCACATGTTAATTTTGACATTTCTGTTTGGTTTGGATTATCTTATTACGTTTTTGATATAACATTTCCTATATATGTAGATAATTTTCATGTATGTTGTAATTTATTAAATACAGAAGCCTGTACGGAATGTTCAAATACGGACATTTCTTTTTATCCCATAATTTAGTTTTTTTCCCCATATAGCTGCGTTATACAATAAGTCTCGAAAGTTTGTTGACAACATATTTGCTAGTGCATTTGATCAAAATGACAGGTTGCAGTTGCACGTTATTCTAGTAATATTGGCGCCATTTTATTATTTTTAAATATATCGTGGATAATTAGAAATTTTGTTTTAGTGCTTTAAACTTTAATTAATTAATTTGGCATATAATATAATATGTACAATTGGTCACATAAAATGTACACATATTTTCCACCTAAGAACGCAAAATTACCCTTTAGAAGAAAAAAAATGGGTGTGCTTAAGACCACACGGCAGAAGTGAAAACTTCATCAATGCGAGGTTAATAATACGAAATACAACTTTCTTTTTCGTTCTATATTCATTTACAATTACATTTTCCATTTTCGTCCTATATTACATTTAAAAAAAATATATTTATTATTACTATGTATACATTATTCTAGTACATTTCGCTCGGTCTGATCAAGTTTTCACTTCAAAAATTCATACGTACGCATGTATATATACAAATAGACGATATGATAACTCTCATACGAGTACCCGCGCTGGTTTAATGGTAACGTGCCGGCTTCACAGCCGGGCGGCTCGGGATCGCATCTGCACGCGGATAAGAATTTTTCAGAAAATAAAAATACAATATTTCACGTATTTATTCTAAATTTCAATATAATTGAAATTAAATACCGCGAGTAAGCGTTATAATACAAAGCCGAGCGTGAAATGGTTGCCGAGCGAGAATTGCAGAGACCGGTAGAGACGCGTTAACTATATCTGTCTCGCTCCCTTAGTCGACTCGACTCGAGCTGTTACATAGCCGAGCGTGACAGCTCCGTCTCGTTCAGTGCCCAATAATCAACGCGCCCATAGAAGTTTTGACTTCAATAAATAACTAAAAATGTATATTATTGAAACTTAACGAAATCTAATGCACACTTACGCCAAGATAATTGGAAGAAGTAGATTCAATGAAACGCTATTAAACAGGGACTATTGCAAAAATTACGAAGTATGTAATTAACAGTCAAAACAATGAAAAAACGTAAGTAACTCTCCGTACTTTATTTATCTTACGAAATATAAAGTAAATAAATTTTAAAAATTCCTGGCCCTTCTGCCTACGCCGATGAAGAAAATTTAACAGTAAAATCGCCTTTTTTTGCTGTCCGTTTTCAGGACGAAAACAGATGTGCAGTTTACCATATGAATAGTGCTATTCAGTAACTGCGTGATGTTATACATTATTTCTTTTGTCCGTCGTAATTTCGGCCTGGTGAAACAGACTTTACTTGTTTAAAATCTTTTCGACAGTAGTGTATACGTATGCAAGCAAAAGATATATGTACGACATCGCTTGCACTTGCCAATAATATAGGTATACGATTGCTCGATATTGTTCGAGTGTTGTATCGAATGTAAACGTAAAAGTATTTTTATGGTTTAACGGTCTTCCCTTCGAAGGATATATTACTTTCATTTCGGATCAGTTGCAATTCATCTGGGTGGGAGAGGAGAGGTGGGCAGGCGACAGCAGCAATAGCAAGAGTAGGAGGAGGAGGACGACGTTCGCTGCTGTTTGTTGTTCGGACTGGGCCGATGCCGATGCCGACGGACGCGCGAACCGCACAGAAAATCATTCTCACCAACGATTAATGACAATCGAAATTAAAAAGCCCCGAAAGACCGAAAGATTAGAGCGCGTTATTACCCGCAATTATTTCCTACAAGGGATAAAATCGCAAATCACGGACCCCGCGAAACGGGGGCGGCATACCTACCACCCCCCACGGACAGATGGCAGGATTGAGAGGGTCTCGCGCGAGCACGCTTATAAGCGCGTAATTTATCGTCTATAATTCGTTCGCATCGTTTTACCGTAAATAAATGATCAGATAAATTTAGTGTTTAGTTGCGGGAAGCGATAATTGTAAAATTGCGGTATGTATGGCGTTCTAATTATGCTTTTTCGAAAGCTTCCGAATTATATTTGAGTACTTTATAGAAGTACCCGTAGAACATGTTAAACTTGATATATTTAAGTGTGCTGCCAACATCACATGCCACTATCGTTAACGAATTTTAAAAAAATGAGGTCACCACACGACTTTCTTATACTTAAGTGTGCGTTTCAAATTATACAAAAGTTGTTCTAAATTAAGTTTTAACTACCAAAAAAATAATCCTGTAAGTGAACATACTTTATATCCGAATTTTGATATCTTTCTTATACAAAACTTATTCAAAATTCTATTTTAAGTACTGCTATTCTCTTAATAAATCATATTTTGCGCGATATTTGCAAAAAATTGCTACTTGATAAGAGTAAAAGTGTTACTAAATTAAGGTTATGACCTGTGTCTATGTGATGTAGAGCTAGAATATGTAAAACTAGTCCATAGTAGTCAAAAAAAAGTAATAATAGAAATTTACATATGAGGGAAGCCATATGTATATGAAAAAACATATAGATAACCATTGGATAGATGTGGCTTTTACTTGGTGAAGATCCATTGAACTCAACGTAAAATAAAACAATTTTTTTTAAACAAATTTGTTTTATTTTACGTTGATAAAAATAACCTCCTTAATAATGATATTTCACCCCTCAACAATAAACTATTAGCATGTATACCGACATTATCAAATAATTAAGAAACAAATTCGTTAAAATGTACATACATTATTCTAGTTAATGTTAAGTACCTACATATTGTAATCCAACCAACCCCCTTTTTCGTCCCTTTTCTTCCTGTTTCTTTAAGTACATTGCTTTATTGACAATTCTTTTTCCTTCTCGGAAATATGTAATAGTTTTAAGACAAACCTACCATGATACCCTTAGGTCGGTGATTGTATTTAGGTCATTTATTTTCAATATTTGTCACACCTACCCCTAATACTTCTTTACACTTTGTTTAATACATAGGATATTTTAACTCATAAACAAACGTTTAGCAGTTACTACTGATGATGTGTGTAGTGTACATGAAATGTACATATAGTTTTAATAAACTATTTTTTTGTGAAGAAGGTGTTTTTTCATTAGGGGAAGGTGGGGGAAGACGGTGACGCTAAGGCTTAGAAGGCTATATCAAAACTGTTAATTGAAATAAAACATTTTCAGTACGTAGGTACATTTCAATCTTTGAACATTCGTCGATTAATAATGGCATTCCAAAATTTTTTATTTTTTGAATTTGAAGGTGTGAAGACGCAAATAAATAAAGCTTGTAAATACACCATCTTGCCCCAGTGGTGGGGCAAGATGGGATTGTGTGTGGGGTAAGATGGGGTCTAACCATAAAAGTAATAATAATAAGTGAAAAACATAAAGTATAATCATTTCAATCTTTACAATTCAGACAAATAAAAAAAACTTCATCCACGATATCAGGTTGGGCACATATTTCATGTGCCCAGCCTTGGCACTCATGGCATTGTATCCATAACTCACCCTTCCTATCGTTGGAGTATATTTTGAGGCAATACAGACATAGTTCCTCATCTTCCTCATCAGAAGAACTCGACTCTTCTCTCTGACGCTTTGTAAAAATCTGTTTTTTTACATTCTCTACTGCATTCTGAGACTTCTTTTGTTTCTTTGCTTTGACTTTCTTTTGTTGCTTTTCTAAATTCTTAGCTTCCCTGAGAGATTTTCTAGCTTCCTTCTGTGCTTGTTGTTCTGCTTTAGTGTCAATTTCTTGTTGCAGTTCATTTTTGTATGAAGTACTTGTAAGGATTGTTGTCTTCCCTCTCTTTCGTTTAGGTCGATTAATTGTTATGTTTTATACACAAGGGATAGGCATTATATCTTCTAAAGAGGTTGATGAAGTAGACACGATATTATTAGTGGAAACTTCAATATTTTCTGTAGAACTCGATCGAGAAGAACCTGGCATAGATGGTGATGGTGTTCTGTTAACACGTTCTGGAGGAAGTAGAATATCTGTTCTTTCAGCTGCTACAAACAGCGTCAGTAAAGATCATTGGATTAGTAGGCCAAATTCCAGTCTTTTCGAATGCATTTACTGCAGTAGACATGTTAGCAGCTTTAATGAAGGCATTGCCCAAAAGTCCGGCTATTTGGAACATAGTTACGACTCGGCCAGGATGTGTACGTAGCCACGAATTTACTTCTGCATCATACAATGTACTCAAGAGTTTCATACAGCTAACGTCGAGACGCTGGAGCCGATGAGTGTAATGTGGCGGAAAACTCAACAAAGTAACTCCATGGTCCCTAGCATAATATATCAGTTTTATGGTCCTTGTGTGCGTGTGGTAACCACTCAAGAGTAGTAAAACAGGCGTTTTTTTGATGCTCCTACTAACTCAACAAATTTTTCAAACCACGAGTAAAAAATATCTGTTTGCATCCATCCACTCGGATGAACTTGGGCCCATGCTCCAGAAGAACAATTGTTTATGAGCTCTGGATTCATTCTGGCTCGTGGAAATATAAACATTGGAGGTAAATAAGTTCCTGCAGCATTAAAACATACTTCAATCGTAACAGTAGCTGCTCTCTCTGCTGAAGTCAGAGCACCTACTTGTTTTCTTCCTTTACGAGCTATGACCTTTGATGTTGCTTTTGGTGCAAGACCAGTCTCATCACAGTTCCATATCTGATTTGCAGGAAACTTATACTTATCCAAAACGTTAACAAGTAAATCGAAAAAGTGTCCTACAGCAACGCGATTAAAACCCATAGCTCTTGCAGCACTTGTACTATCTCGTTTTCTGATGGATAAGTCTTTGTGACGTGTCATAATCCCATTAACCAATCTGTACCAGCAATTTTTGCATTTGACCAACAACGTGCTTTTCCTAAGAATTCAGTCCATTGGTATGCAAGCTTCCTAAAATATTGAGTTGTTAATCCAAATAAACGTTCCTCCATGTTTTTCAAGTATATAACCAACTGCTGTTCTTCTCCCGGGGAAAAAATAGTAGCTTTTGGACCTAATGGTTTCTTAACTTGGTGGAGTTCGTTTTCTGGGAGTTGACGAGCATCTTTCAGTTTTCGTTCCAAAGTGGTTTGCGGTACCTCATACCCACGGGCTGCTCGTCTATAGCCCAAACGACCTTCTAACAGTGAAACTACTGCTTGTATCATATTTTCTTCTGACCTGCTTCCACGGGTAGCTTTACTCTTATAAGTGCGAACCATGATCTATCGAAAGAAATTAAATAAAATATATAATAAGTATGTTACTACGTAGCAGATTTGGATATTACAGTAATCGAAGGAGTAAAACGGGGACGTCCCTGTCTTGCCCTGTTGTTGTCTTGCCTCTTTGTGACATTTATCGGATATGTCTATATAACACAAAATATATTTTAATGAAACAAATTGCACATAGTTGAAGGTATACATCAGTATGTGGGAATTGTTACTCTCAAAAAAGTTTTAGTATAAATATTTCAATACTTACGATTTCAACCTTCCAACACAGCCGAGCAAAATAATTACAACTCCAAAATATTCACTTTTGCGCATAACCTGTAATAACTTTGTTGTTACCGGTCGAAAAGATTTCGGCATTGGAAGATATACACAAACGCACGTAGGGATGTTAGTTAGTATTCATTTTTTTATAGATGTCAAGTATCATTTAAGAAATACAAAGATGTCCCCCCCCCCCCCATCTTACCTCATGGCCCCGTCTTGCCCCACCTTCCCCTACATTCTATTTAGTATTTTCACAAGTGTCACAAATATTAATAGTATTCTAACACGTGTTGCTGCTATTTTATGTTTCAAATTTAAAGTAAATTCAGTCTCTTCAAACTTTTGTACCCACAATTGCGAAATAATCTTCTCACACTTGTCGCGGAGTCACCATTCTTATAAAACGATTTAACACAGAAAGCAGGATGAGCACCTGACCAGTGTTCCATGTTTACTAAATGGCGTTGAATTACAGAGTTTTTAAGTTTTCCCGCCTCACTGACTTACCCTGTATAATATTTTGAATTACATTTATAATAACATAGATAATAAACAAAGTGACGCCTAGAATTTCCTTCGACGTCACTAATGTCTTCGACATCATACGCTATGACATTCTTTTTGACAAGATAGACTGTTACGGTGCCGTGGCGCGGCGTTAGATGTATTTAAGTCATATCTACAGGGTGTCTCAGAAATAAAAAGACGGAGTAGCAGAAATCGGAAGCTAGATTGTGTAAAAACGTACCCTCAAAATATCAAATCTTTATTCGTGAGCAGACGGCAGAAAAAAAAATAATGAAGAATTCAATTGGCCTTACGCTGACCCTGGACTAAATATTCACCTGCTTCACTTTCACAATCGGTCCTTTTCAGGACCACCATATTACTTGTGTTAAAAAAAAGGAGGAGGAATAGATACTTCATAATAAATATCAAACCATTAATTACTTTAATTTTACACCTGCTAGAAAAAAAGAATTACATTCATGATATTTATGTAATAAAGGCTAGAAAAACTAGGATTTATTGAATATTCTAAAATAATAATAATCAGCTGTTTCCGACTACAAACACATTAAAGAGCAATAACCTCCCTATTTTAAAAATAAAAACAATCTTTTATTGTCTGCAATAGTGTGTCGCCCATCTGGGGCACCAACGACTAGCTAGCTGCGGTATCCAGACGCATCGGGCAAAAAATATGTTTTATATGAATGAGTACGATTTAACGTTTTTTCCCCCATTTTATACAAATAAAAGCGTATTTTTCTATGAATGCGTGTTCGTTTCTATTTACAAATGAGCATTCTTACGTGTATTTATAAACATTCATTCTGTGCCAGGTCCGTAATGTAATTTTTTATCTAAAAAACAACATAGAAAATTGAATTTTTAATTTCTTCGTTATTACGGTATATTTGGGCCTTTTTCTGTTCGGACTTTACATACCTGCTACTCCGTCTTTTTATTTCTGGGACAGCCTGTATATGGAAGGTTACTTCGGTGAGGGACAGCTTTGACAATGCGATCTACATTAGATGAAATAGAAGCCCCAAATTGATAGAAAGGCGACAATAAATAGTTAACTTCTATCGCCACAGGCTACTACGTCATAAATTAATTACAGAATTAAAATTATGGACTATTAATTTTTTATTCAATATCAAATTGCTTCAGTAACTGAAAAAAATAAAAAAGTCCCAATTTGGCTAATTTCATGTGGAACAGCCTTAAACTAGGATGGGTTTCAGAACCGTTTAGGCACATTTTTATAAGATCATTTAATTAATCGAAACGCTTTTATTGTCACTTTCATCGATCCATCCATTTATATACAAATATATTATACACAATATATAAAACACAAACTATAAAATGTGAAACCTGTTTTCGGTATAACGTGACGATAAAAAGCGTAATAACAATGTGTTTTGTGGCGAACCTCTCGAACCCATCGCCGTCGACGAGCTTGTCGCTTTTATCGGTATAACAAGTCCACCCCTGTTCCATTCCCCCCATTAACAATTCAGATTGGCGATGATCCCGTCGCTGCCGACGCTCGGGCTGCCTGAAAAGTCCGCTGCCACGGCTCGCTTAACGCCGCAGATGAATAACTCGCCTCTTAAACACGGTCATAACATGTAAAACCCTCCCGCTTTTGTAAATTCGACAACCTTTTTTGTCATGTAAAAATGTTAACACGTTCAGACTGCAAAGCGCGGATTTAACCGCAAGAAATTTCACTCTTCTCTTTGCTCCTCTATCGCGGCTCGTCTTTCGAGATGCGCAGGGGTCGCCGACGACGCGCGAAGAAACGTGAAGCTTGTCACTTCGTCTTAATTGAATTCATAACGAGGAGCGGAGATTTGCAAGAAGGGAAAATGGTAAAATGCGTGTGCAGGAGTTGGTGTGTATAAAAGGAAAGAAAGATGTATTTCCTTCTGTATCTGTAGTCACAGATAAAGCATAACTAGTATTGATAATTTTTTTCAGATGTTTCATTAATTATTTACGTTGGTGACCATCAAAATAGCAGATTGCGAAAAACGTTATGAGATACGGTCTATCAATTTGTATTGTGTGCTCTAGATGCAAAACTTGCTTATTGCGTTAAACATCAAAATCATAAAATCGCCAAAAAACTGCATTTAAATTAAAATTGAGAAAAAAATACTAGTGTTTTCATTTCCATGAATTTGCTCACTACCAACTTCTTCCAGAATTTATTCTAAAAAAATATGTAATATATTTGTAACTAAAGGAAAAAGAAAGCATTTAGCGAGGTTTGTACCATTCCTACTACAAATTGCAAAGGAAACGAAATTATGGAAGTCTGCTATAGTGCTTCCTCTGCCAAAATCGAATAGCCCAACTAACTTTGGTGATTTGCGGCCTATTAGTATCCTGCCCACAATTAGTAAGGTGCTGGAGAGGATACTGCAGGATCAGTTAAAAGAGCATCTGGCCGCTTCCAATATCATTCCTCCATGTCAATCTGGGTTCAGACGGGGACATAGTTGTGACACGGCTCTCCTGCGGGTTACGGACGACATCATTGAATCGAGGGATTCGGGTAAGCTTTCTCTATTGGTGTCGTTGGACTTCAGCAAGGCCTTCGATACTATAAATCGTTTTCCTTCCACACGGTACTTCCGTGTGCCGTCTGATTAGACAGGGTATGCCGCAGGGGTCCATCTTGGGCCCTCTGCTGTTTTCCGTTTACACTCATCTTATGCCAAGGTGTATCACTCGTTGTAGCATTCATATGTATGCGGATGACACCCAAATCTATTTTTCGTTTCCGACTGGCGAGGTTCATTCGGCCATGCAAAAGATTAACAGTGACTTAAGGGCTATTGATCAATTTTTTGTTAATCACTCACTAAAGTTCAATCCCGCTAAGACCAGTGCGATTTTGTTCGGTGGGAAGGGGCAGGTTGAGGGTTGCATTGATAGTGTGAGGGTAAAACTGAGATGTGATATTATACCACTTGTAGCGGAAGTTAAGAGCTTGGGGGTGATAATAGATAACACGTTTCGGTATAGAAGATACATCTCTGGTGTCATAGGTAGAGCATATAATAATTTGAAGTTGCTCTATCCCTACAGATCTACCTTCAGTGTAAAATTGATGACTATTTTGACTCAGAGCTATGTTTTGTCACTGTTTACATATACATATTGCTGTGGCACCATAACTATTTTGAATATGATAATTGTAGTATTGCCATACATTAGGCCTTGCCAAGTAAATTATGTTGTGTGCTGTTCCAGCAACATAAATAATTAAGATGATGATAATTTTTATTATCCTTAATGTGTATTTTATTTATTTTAACAGCACGTACTTTATAAGTATACGTGAATTCTTCAGTGTATCTGAATTTCTTCCCTCTCGTCAAATCTCTTGTTTTTATTAATGATTGGGATAAGGTTATAGCTTATTTAAAATGAAAAACCAGAAATCATATACATAAAACATAATTGTCGAATTTATTTAATATTTATTACATAAAAATAAATATAGCATCGCTATACTGTATTCACCACATATATTTTAAAAGAAACATAATTATAAGAAAACGTTTGTACCTTGTTCTAGGTTGTAACGTTTCTTTATGATACGAATATATTTTCTTATACTTAATTAAATAGAACTATAAAAATATTTTCCTGTTTATCAACGAATAAATCCAATTAACTTTTGTAAATTGTTTATTTTATGGTCAATGTTTGGAGAAAAGCTTGAATCTGATTACTATCTATAACCATTTGCACGCGTTATAGCTAGCAGTTCAGCGTCCGTTACCCAGAAACACTCTCCTTATTTCAAATCTAATCTTAAATCATTAAGTCATAATCAAAATTTTATTGTAACTATTAATGATGCCAAATACTGTGCCAGAACTAAAGAATGCTTATTACTATCTCAGGAAAATATTTATTATCCCTGTTGCATAACGTTATACTGAATATACGTTCGCACAATATATTTCAATACTCGTATAGCCACATTGATAAGTCTTTGCCTCTAACTTACTTTGAATCATTGAAAAACTTTTCATATTCGGTCATTTGCATCTCCATTATTTTTACAAAATTACACAAAAACAATTAAACAAAGAAAATAAAAAATGAATGAAACTTGAATGAAAATAAAATTAACACGCTAATACAAAAGAAATCAATATGAATCGTGGTGTATCTAACCCTACGATTTTAAGTTTTATATAACCAGCTAAACTGTGAATCAATTAATGAATGAATCGAATGAATATCAATGAATGAATCTTGTCGATTCTTGTTTTCAATTTATATTCCCGGGAAAGACACGTGACCGTTCTAAACGCCATCTTCAGAAACTACCATTTAAGTTGTCATCCTGCATCTTCAGTGCTCCTGGCTTTCAAGTTGCCGTAGTGATTTGAACACCCACACACACGCACTTGTTGTCTTTTTGACAGTTCCTCACAGCAAAAGGTCAACACCCCGGGAAGTGTCTGTTTACAACTTAAAAGTTTCACATCAATTGTCCAACGTTTCTCCAACGTAGGTATACTTGTATTTATATAACTCTTCTTTATATTTGTCTATGAATTTATTCTTTCCATTAGCTAACACAAATCTTATTTTTGTTTTATGTCCAGCTCTCGGCAATCTTGGAAAAACATTGCAAACAACAGGTATCCTTTTAATAAGATTACTCGTACTACCATGGTCCATTTGGTTTGCCTTTTCGTCGCCTCCTTCTATCCAAGACTTCTCCAACGGTGATATATCTATCTGTAATAAACTACAAACCAAGTTTACATTATATTTTCTTTTTATTTTGTAGGTCATCGAAAACCCGTACAAAAACCTCTCTACAGCTTATGAAACATGATATTACATATACAAATTCCTGAATGTATTCTATTATTACCAGCTGTCGTTTATAAAAAAACACTACTGCTGATGTCTCAGAATATTTTTATTTATATTCTTTTTTATTTATTTATCTAGTCATAAGTTAAGGTAAATATTTATTCTTTTTGTATGATTTATTTAATAAATTTTATTACCTTATGCACGTTCTCAAGTTTACATAATTATTCAATTATCTTTCTCTCGTGCATATCGAATTCTATTTTCTTCATACACTTTTACTGCATTAAGATGACTAGTTCGTATTACACTACCATCCATAAGCAGAACCCTCTCTCGGTTATTTGCTTTCATTTCTTTTTACTTTCTTATACGTAGTATAAGGAAGTATTGTGATGATGAAAATTTTCGACCTCGAGATTTTTGCAGATGTCCACGTTTTGAGGTCCCCTGATACCAAAAAAGTGGTTTTTAAAAAATGTCTGTGTGTCTGTGTGTGTGTGTGTGTGTGTGTGTGTGTGTGTGTCTGTGTGTGTGTGACCACGATAGCGGTCAAACCGCTGTAGATATCAATTCCAAATTTTGTATTTACGAATATAATCTCCCTCTTGAGAACTGATTAGATTTTGAGCAGAATCGGCAGACCGGAAGTAGTAGTTTACTTCAGTGAAAAAATCGAATTTTGCAAATATTTCGTCAATTACTAAGTTTAAACAAATTTATAAAGAATTCAAATGTACTCAAAATTAAATTCGAGAAAAATTGTTTTAATAAAGTTTTTCGAAATTCCTACCGGAAGTAGGTCTTTTACTCTTATCGAAAATCAATTTTTTGCGAATATCTCGCAAGCCATGCTTTCTAGGCAGGTACATTACGAGTACAAAAGTATTTAGAACATACTTTTAAATATCTTTTGTATAAAAAAAATTTCAAAATTCAGACCGGAAGTACCACTTTTACTCTTATCGAATAGCGATTTTTTGCAAATATGTCGTAAATTATGCATTCTATATATATTTATGAAGAGTACAAAAGTATTTAGAGTTGGATTTGGAATATTTTTTGTATAAATGAAATTTCAAAATTCGGACCGGAAGTAACACTTTCATACGTATAAGAAAGTCGTGTGGTGGCCACACCTCATTTTTTATTTTTAAACAACGGTCCATTATTTAAAATGTTCAGTACAATTCTCACACATTTTATAAAGTCAGGTTGTTTTTCATTATACACAAACCATACATCTTGTTTCTCTTTTCTATAAAAGAAATATATATATATACATCTTAAATTCTATCTCGTCTTTTATTTTAGTACTTATTTAATTTCTAAATTGTAAATATAAATTCAATTTTTATGTCTACATTTTCTCACATAAAAGTGTATACAACCCAATATACTCATGTTAAATTTTTTTTAAATACAATAAACTTATTATTATTGTTTCTTTTATATTTTATACACTTAAATTAAGTCTTAATACTATTGCTATTATCTTATTAATATGCAAGATACCACGGCAATATGTCGGTTGTGTACGGTCCCTGTTTGGACAATGTAGATGCTCGCAGGATGCAGGGGGTGCAAAATGCTTACATGCAATATATTTCCTCTATTCGGAAATATGGCCCCATCTCGTGTAGGTTGGCGGAGTTGGGATGGCTTAACATGCGTAACCGCGTAGCTTTTCACTCTTTAATCTTATTTCATAGTATTCTTTGTAATTATAGTCCTCCCTACCTCTACAACAAGATAAGATTTCGGTGTGACATCCACAATATAAACGTTAGGAATAAGAACCTGATTTCAGCCTTTTACACTAGATCATTGCGTATACGATTTTCTCCTTATATAATCCGCTACCAGAATATATGAAAACTGCGAGTGCGTCGGCGTTCAGGTGTGCTGCATGGTCTCTTCTTTTTTCAAGTCAGTAGTGTTGTAATGTAATGTACAGTGGGCTTATTTATATATTTTTGTTAAACATTTTTGTGACTGAATTTTCAATGCTTGTATTGGTAGGATTAGTGTTGTTGTTCTTGCGGTGCTCTCACAAAAACACATACTTACAAGGTATTAATGTTGTTATCTGTATGTTTCTATTATTTCTATTACTCGCATTTCATTTGGGCAATCGTGTTTTGGGGATGCACAGAATTTTTAGTTTAGGTTAGATTTTAGGCACACGCAATAATACTGATTGGTATGAATATAAGGGTTTAGTGGAAGATCAGAGCTCAGAGTATTCTGTGCACCTAAACTACCTCTTACGTTTTCTATCTATAATTTACTTTCCTCTTTTGTTATCTGTAAAGTTGTAATATTTTTTTTTTGTTATGGGAGAAAATAAAGTTATTATTATTATTCACACGGGATTTTTTAATTACAAAAAATATTACAATTTTTGCGAAATTCAGTGGCGGCTCATGAGTTATGAAAGAGGGTGAGCACAAAAAAAATTATCTATTTTTTGTACATAAAATCCATTCTCCTATTTTTGATGCTGGAAAATACGTCTATGACTTTGTTGTCAAAATCCGGGATAGGCTGGATGAATTTATTTTCTATTGATAGGACCACCAATGCGTTCAGTCGATCTTCTGACATTGTGCTTCTCAGAAAAGTTTTAATGCGTTTGAGGGTGCTGTCGACATTTTCGCTGTACTTAATTTTATGTCGCAAACAAGCATTGTCTAACTGTTTACGTATGTCCACTTTGCCTAAAACACTAAAATCCCCGCATGCATTCATGTGAGTAACGGAATTTTCGTGTTTCTTTGCCGTCTCTGCGATATGCTTTAAATCATTCAACCCTTGTTTATTCCACGCACTAACTTCTTTCTTAAAAATTAAGCAGATAATACAAAATTGTTTATTTGTTAGTGAACATCCGCACATCCACTCATATTTTTCATATATAATTTTATTAAATACTCTATTGTAAGTTCGAGTTTTACTTGTAGAAGTGTATTTTATTTGAAGTTCTGGCATAGACCTTCCTTTCTTCTTAGTTAAAAGTTTTTCCTGAAATGATTTTTTTTGAAAGATCTTGCACACAATTAACTTCCATCATTAATAATAAAAATCACTTCAAGGTTTTGAAATCACACACGCAAGGTAACGCAATAAAAATATGCACTCGCAATGAATGCAAGACGTTAACTAGAGTCTGGCAAATTTGTGCCTCAACCGACGTTATAAGCGCATATGGCGAAAATAATTTTGGTAACTAAAATTTATTCAGTTTACTCTTGTGAAAAATGTTGTATTATGTATTATTTACAAAATAACCGAATGAATATTAGAAAAAGTAAATTTCTTTTATATGTGAGCATAGTGAACTAATGAAACCATTCAATATATTATGTTTATTTTCTGTATTTTATATAGTCAATACTCCTTGTCTTGCACAATAAACCCGACTGTTAGAGATTGGAGCGGAGATGTGTGAAATTTTAGCGGAAATTTTTTTGTAACTAACCAGTGGCGGTTCGGGGTGGTTCACATAGGGAATGCATAATTTCAAAATTAAAAAATGAGGTGTGGCCACCACACGACTTTCTTATACGTATGAAAGTGTTACTTCCGGTCCGAATTTTGAAATTTCATTTATACAAAAAATATTCCAAATCCAACTCTAAATACTTTTGTACTCTTCATAAATATATATAGAATGCATAATTTACGACATATTTGCAAAAAATCGTTATTCGGTAAGAGTAAAAGTGTTACTTCCGGTCCGAATTTTGAAATTTCTTTTATACAAAAGATATTTAAAAATACGTTCTAAATATTTTTATACTGATAATGTACCTGCCTAGAAAGCATGACTTGCGTGATATTCGCAAAAAACTGATTTTCGATAAGAGTAAAAGACCTACTTTTGGTCGGAATTTCGAAAAACTTTATTAATACAATTTTTCCAAATTTAATTTTGAGTACATTTGAATTCCTTATAAATTTGTTTAAACTTAGTAATTGACGAAATATTTGTATCACTGAAGTAAACTACTACTTCCGGTCTGCCGATTTTGCTCAAAATCTAATCAGTTCTCAAGAGGAAGATTATATTTGTAAATACAAAATTTGAAATTGATATCTGTAGCGGTTTGATCGCTATCGTGGTCACACACACACACAGACAGACAGAGAGAGAGAGAGAGAGAGAGAGAGATTTTTTAAAAACCACTTTTTTGGTATCAGGGGACCTCAAAACGTGGACATCTGCAAAAATCTCGAGGTCGAAAATTTTCATCATCACAATACTTCCTTAAAGTATAATACAATAACGCTTACCCAATCTTTATAAGTTTCACCGACATACTGTTCCAGACAGGTACTGTTCATTGTACAGTTTGTTTTGAGGGAATAATAAATATAACACTACAGTTTGATTACATCTGACGATAAACGAAGTCCATTTTGCGTGTCTTTGACTTGCAGAACAGTTCTATCACTTTTTCATTAAAATTTGGGAAATGATTTATAAATTCAATTAGAAACCGGTGCTGCTTCGATGTGATCTCCGAGCGATTTATCTAATTCTGCCGTAAAATTTATCAATTCCCGAAAAATGTCCTTGGTATTCGACGTTTGCCGTTCATCATGACCCCGAAGTGCCAGTTCAAACGCGCCACAAAATCTAATGCAATTTATTATTAAATTTAACACATGCCTATTTTTTGTTACCTGTTCATTGTGTTGTTGAACTGCTTTTCTATATGATGATCTAAAACATTGAATGTTATTTTTTCCTAACATTCTTAGACTAAATATATTTTTCAAATGCCCTTCGGAATTTTCATGTTTCGTAATTTTAGCACTAAGATGAATTAAGTCTTTTATTCCGTTCTTTGACCAAGACGGTTCACCACCAAACAAAAGACACGGAAAACAAAACAAAGTACTTTTAATTTCACACCCACAAATCTAGTCATTTTTCTGATAAATATTCATTTTGAATTTTCTTATAACGTCTTTACCTTTAACAGATTGTTTATTTTCTAAACATAATTGAGGCATTGGCCGTTTAAGATTTTTATTGCGATTTTTTCATCATACGTTAAGCGCGAAAACGTGTTATTCTGCATCGCAGACACGAAATTCATCTTACAACAGCTTTGAGCAGACGGGAATCTTGCTCACATGCTATGTATTATACGATATGGAACTAGAACAAAATACAGTTCTCCCCACCTTCAATGTAATGTTTAATGGCTTAACGCGGCAACAGTAGCGCTTTGATCATGGGTATGTTTCTCTCGGTGGAAGGGGTCTTTACATCCGTGCGCTGTTAGTCTTAGTCGTCATTATATCTATGACTACGATCGGTGCATGTAGGTTGTTTAGCGTGCCGTACACGCCACGTTCCTGTTCAATAACAATGAATACCTAATAAATAAATACTTTCACAATTAGTCGCCGCTTGGTTTGTTTAGTTTCAAAATTCCAGGGGGTGCAATTGCTCACTTGCTCTCATTAAAGAGCCGCCACTGTAACTAACTATTCCTACCATTTTGGCACAGTATTTGAATCGCTGCTTCTTATTTTGGGACATGGTATATAACAAAACTGCTTGATAGAAAATTTCACAAAGGTATAAGTTTTATAGTGACATCTATACAAAATTATTTAAACTACATTTTACAGATTTCACTCTTTTTTATGGGTAAATATACGTTATTGCATTGATCAGTTTAATAAGCATTATTTATCAACATAAAGCAATATAACAATATTCCAACGAGTCTCATGTTGCAAATATTCATTTCGATTCCCACACAAAATTTTACACCCCGTCGATTACTTAAATACATTTTCGAAAAGTCGAAACCAGTCCTGCCTAAAATTATACAGCTTCATCACGAGCGTTAAGTTGACAAAACACCGTCGGCGGTATCCATCGCGACTCGTCCAATTCGTCATAAAAATGCACACACCGAGCAGCGCCTAACAAGGCGACGATCTACTTGTTTTATTTGAAAGAGACGTGTGTACGTCCCGTGCAAAAAGTGCAAAGCTATATTTTTCCTACCTCTGATGTGTATGTTTCAATTTCGACGTCCCGTTCATTTTTGTGTTTCAATTAAAATGTGCAAACATTAGCCCGTCATTTATGCTCGGCGGAATTTCATAATTGATTGTATTATTGCCGCTGAACGTCGGGTTGTCCGCCTCATATTCCTCCCTCTTATGTCTGCCGATGTTACACTACCGTCATGCCGGAGCTATATGGTGTGTCGACCGAGCACCCTCTCTAGTCATCGCAATCGTTCCCAGTTCGCTTCCGTTAATCGCGGAAGTGTATGAGGGAGCGTGGGAATAATTTAAAGTTGGTTTTATTAATTTTTATTAATGCATATTTCAGTTGGAATCGATAAATTTTTGCCGGTATTAGTTAGTTATTTTAAAGTCAGAACGTTATTTATTAAGTTATAGAAAAAATTCTTACGTAGCTAAGAACATCATCGTTATTGTTTTATAGTAAAAGCTTTATTTTCTCAATTTCCTTATAGGTGAGGTATAATTAGGACGCGGACACGTACGGTTGATGACTAATCGCCCATAGACGCACTATTGAAATGTTGTATTTTTAAAGAGGTTTTAATTTTATTTATATAATTGGATAACAAGTGGCTGGTGATCTATAAATACAAATTTTGTAAACTATCGAAATTCTCTGCATAAAAACTATTTCTGTGTATGTTTTAGCAAAGCTAAGTGACGAACGTGCGATATTTTGGCATTCTGTAACGATATTTTACAGACTTTGTAATAAATTTCAGAATCCCTGACAATTCATTTTCATATCAGAAAAGTAACATAAACAACGTTCTACATCTAAAAAAATGATAACTAAAAATGTACGCGTATGTTATTGAAACTAAACGAAATCCAGTGCACACTTACGTCTAGATAATGGCGAGAAGTCAATTCAAAAAACCGGTATTAAACAGACTATTACATAAATTAAGAAGTACGTAATTAACAGTCAAAACAATGAAAAAACGAAACGAACGTAAGTATGAATGAAAATTTTATTTCTCTTGCGAAATATAAGGTAAATATAATACATTTTAAAAACCCCTCACGCTCCTATCTACGTACGATGAAAAAAGGATTTTACTCGTAAATTCCTTATTTTATGGGCATTTTTTGCTCTCATTCTCGGGCACTTCTCGGGCGTAAACAGATGTTTCAGTTCACCATATGAATTAGTGCCTATTCAGTAACCGTGTGTTGTTTACATTATTTCTTTGCTCCGTTGTAATTTCGTCGTAGTTTAAACCGGTCATGTCGGCGCCCTAGTTATAAATAATAAGTGTTATTGAGTTCTAAATAAAAGAAAAAAATGAGGTGTGGCCACCACACGACTTTCATATACGTACGTGCGATGCGAATTTCTTCGAAAACTTTTCCAAATTAAGTTATAAATATTTTTTTCTTAATAAATAAACTTGCGAGTAAAAGTGACCCGAATTTTGAATTTTTATTTACACAACAATTATTTCAAATCTAGCTCTAAATACTTTTATACTCTTAATAAGTCTGTAAAGAATATATAATTTAGGAGATAATTGCAAAAAACTGGTATTCGATAAGAGTAAAAGTCTTACTCCCGGTCCGAATTTATGATTATTCACATAAAAATGCTACTTCCTGACCGAATTTTGATATTTTTATATAAAAATTATTCAACCTCAAACTGTAAATGTTTGTATAGTCTAAATATACATATATGTCTAGCAAGGATAACGTGCGAGATCTTCACAGAAAACTGTTTTTCGGTATAAGTAAAGGACCTACGTCCGGTAGGGTTTCAAAAACCCGTTTTATATAACACTTTTCTCAAATTTCCTTTTGAGTAGAAAGGACTACGTGCACCGCTTATATTTTTCCAAAAACTACTCAAATGTGGATATTTTGATATCAATGGACGCGTCTTGAAATCACGATTTTTTGATATCATGCGCCAAAACGCTAACGTAACAAATAAAACGGTCATTTGTAACTGAAGATTACATGTTCCATTTACAGTATGTTAGTGAGAAAGAGCGCGGTAATTATCCTACTTGTTCAACGCGATCGCGATTATAAACCCCCAATCATACACATACACACACGCAGACGCTCACACACAGAGAGAAATGCATGCTTGAAAACCCACTTTTTTGGTATTATCAGGGACCTCAAAACGTGGATATCCACAAAAATCTCGATGTCGAAAATTTTCATCACCATACTTATAATACGCATAAGAAAGTAAAAAATGAGGTGTAGGCACCACACGGCTTTCTCATATATATGTGCGTTCCATAATGTGTATACAAGTTGTTCCAGATTAAGATTTAAATTCTGTATTTTAATAAAGTAAACCTCTGATTTAAAATGTGACTTACGGTCCGGAATTTGAAAAAAAAATATTGACAAATTATCCCATAACCAAGTACTTACTCTATAGAAGGCATACTTTGAAAAATATTTGCAAAGACTGCTAATCGATAAGTGTAAAAGTGTTCCTTCCGGTCCGAGGTTTTAAATTGTTTTCAAATTTTTCCAAAAGCAGTTCTAAGAATACTTTTTATATTCTTAATAAATCTATATACAATGCAAAATTTACCAGATATTTGCAAAAAACTGCAATTTCATAAGACAAAAAGACCTATTTCCAGTAGAAATTTCGAAAACTTTTTTTTTCTAAAACCTGTATTCTTTAAAACTTGCCTAAACTTGTAAACCTGTAGTTGACGAGACGTGAAGTGCTATTTCCGGTCTACCGGTTTTACTGAAAATCTAACATCTCGTCAACTAATAAGTTTAGACAAATTTCTAGGAAATAAGTAAGTGCTCAAAAGTAAATTTGAAAACTACCGTATAATAAATATTTTTGCAAATTGCTATCGGAAGTAGGTCTTTTACAGAAAAACAGTTTTTTTGCAAATATCTAAGTATCTGAATAAGTTTTGTACAAAAAAAATTTCAAAATTCGGAACTGTAGTAAGACTTTCTTTTATCGAATCGCAGTTTTTCAGATATCCCATAAATTATGCATTCTATATAGATTTATCAAGAGTACAAAAGTATTTAGAGCAGTGTTTGGAAAATTTTTTGTAAAAGAAATGCCAAAATTCGGACCGGAGGTAACACTTTTCTACCAGTTTCTTGCAAATATCTCGTATAATATGCATTGTATAGAGATTTATAAGAGTATTGAAGTGTATACAGGCTGTCCCAGATAGTGTGCTCACCATTGGGATCTCGTGAACGGTAAGAGATAGAGAGTTGGTTAAATGAGACAAAATGTACGTGACACCTGGGTTTATTTTTTTAAGCAAAAAAACTTTTAAAAAAATGAACGATACGTGCGCTATAGGGGAAAAACTAAAAATCGGCAATTTTAATTTCGTCGTTTAACTTATTTCATGTAAAAGATACCGAAATACTATTTTGACATTATGAAGGTACTTTTTTACGCAGAATTCAAATTTGGTATTGCAACCTCTGAAGCTTTTATACGTTTCGAGATTTTTATACAAACTTTCTTATTTTAAATACAAATCGTAGGCGGCTTTGACTGTATCAAAAAGAGCATAATTTGCTGATTTCAATGATGTATAACACTTTGGGTTTATTTGTAGAAATAACAAAGTTATAATGATATTTGTGCAATTTTTGGTATCCTTATGAATGCATAGGCTATACATCAGAGGCAGCATTGAATTATTAAGACAATAAGTAGTATCTGTCAAATTTATTTACAAGCAAGTTACGTATCCGTTTATTTTTGTGTTATTTAGTCTGCTATTTTGTTCGTTTATTTAAAAATCACCGCATTTATTGTTTTGGTTCGTCTTATTACTTGTTTATTGTTGTTCACGTTATGGAGAAATTTAATAATGAAGAGAAATATGATATGCTTCAAAGTTACATATTGGCTCACAAAAATTCAAGGAATGCAGCTAATCATTATTTGGAGTTGTACCCAGATCGACGGCAACCACACGAAACTTTATTTCGAAGATTAGAAGTAAATCTAAAAACATACGGTGCCTTTAGTAAACCGAAAAGAAATAGAAAAAGATTAGATGAGGAAACCCAAGTTATTGTATTAAATCAGGTGCGTGAAAATCCAAAAGTTTCCACAAGAGAAATAGAAAACAACACCGGAATCCCTAGAACATCAGCCCATAGAATATTAAAAAAGCATCGATATCATCCTTACAAAGTCCACATTAGCCAAGGACTCTAACCAGGAAACGCAGAGAGGCGGACTCGTTTCTGTCATTGGTACATTAATCAGAATAACAACAATGTTACATTTCTGTTTAATGTGTTGTGGTCAGATGAATCTCGATTTACGAACAATGGGTTATTCAACAGAAATAATATTCACTATTGGGGGACAGAAAATCCCCATGCTCTACATGAAGCTCGACATCAAGAACGTTTTGGGTTCAATGTGTGGTGCGGTAATATCGGCAGAAGAATAGTTGGACCTATTATCTTCAATAACAATTTAACGAGTGAACGCTATTTGAACTTACTTCAAGGTGAAAAGAAGAATATGTATTTCCAACAGGATGGGGCACCAGCACATAATGCTCACATTATTACGAATTACCTAAATAATAGATTTGGTAATCGGTGGATTGGTAATCGAGGACCCATTTCATGGCCTGCACGTTCCCCAGACTTAACCGTAATGGATTTTTTCCTTTGGGGTTACATAAAAAATAAGGTGTATAAAACACAATTTAATAATGTGGAGGAACTGCAAGCTTGTGTTTTAAGAGAGTTTCATCGGATAAATGGACGTATTTTAGAAAAAGTGATTAATTCCACACTAAGAAGAGCTCAGTTATGTATCAATAACAATGGAGGACTTTTTGAGCATTTAATGTAATTTATCTATTTACTAGTAGTAAATAAATAGTTAGGTATGTGAAGTTAGTGTTTTATTTACTTTTCAGTCATTTTTGTATTTTGTTTCCAGGAATAGGTAAGTATAAAACAAAAAAATATGCTAATTATTCTTGTAACTTTGTTATTTCTACAAATAAACCCAAAGTGTTATACATCATTGAAATCAGCAAATTATGCTCTTTTTGATGCAGTCAAAGCCGCCTACGATTTGTATTTAAAATAAGAAAGTTTGTATAAAAATCTCGAAACGTATAAAAGCTTCAGAGGTTGCAATACCAAATTTGAATTCTGCGTAAAAATGTCAAAATAGTATTTCGGTATCTTTTACATGAAATAAGTTAAACGACGAAATTAAAATTGCCGATTTTTAGTTTTTCCCCTATAGCGCACGTATCGTTCATTTTTTAAAAAGTTTTTTTATTTAAAAAAGTACACCCAGGTGTCACGTACATTTTGTCTCATTTAACCAACTCTCTATCTCTTACCGTTTACGAGATCCCAATGGTGAGCACACTATCTGGGACACCCTGTATACTTAGATCAGGATTTTAAATAGTTTTTGTATAAATTGAAAGGCACGTACGTATAAGAAAGTCATGTGGTACCCATACCTCATTTTTCTATTTAGATACCCATTAAACACTAAAGAAATTATGCTCAGAAACACCAGCATGTCCTACCGAATCTAAAAATACACAAAAAGGCGTTAATTAATACGGATCTGGGTAGTACACTCAAGTACAATAGTAAACCTATGTAAAAAAAAGTCTGTAAAATATCGTTACAGAATGCCAAAATATCGCACGTTCGTCACTTAGCTTTGCTAAAACATACACAGAAATAGTTCTTATGCAGAGAATTTCGATAGTTTACAAAATTTCGTTACATGTTTAAATGACGATGCTCGAAGTATTTCTGAGTGCAAGGAACTAACAGTAATCCCAAATTTAAAAAATCAGTTGTTATTCCTTCAGGAACACTTTGGAAATTTGCCTAAACTAATCACATATAAAACATATTTTGAAAATCGAAATCTCAAATTAAGATGGATTAACCACATTAGATGTGGCTATTAATAATTTCAAAAGTATTCCAAGTAACTTCGGATGTGGCCTTCGGCAAAAGTTAGACGCAGTTTTTAATAGAAATCCAGATTTAATAACATTGCGGCAATTGTGTATGCTAAATACGCTGAAATAAAAGAATATTTCCAGGACGCACCTATAACCAGTCGTGATGTAGAAAGGACGTTTTCTATCTACAAGGATGCACTTAATTCAAAGAGAACAAGTCTTACAGAAGAGAAAATGAACAAATAATAAGGTATTTTGTATTTTATAGATCACCAGGCACTTGTTATCCAATTACATA
Source organism: Amphimallon solstitiale (assembly GCA_963170755.1). Lineage (NCBI taxonomy): Eukaryota > Metazoa > Arthropoda > Insecta > Coleoptera > Scarabaeidae > Amphimallon > Amphimallon solstitiale. The sequence goes on from OY720676.1 coordinate 176,574,541, forward strand.
AATAAAATTAATACCTCTTTAAAAATACAACATTTCAATAGTGCGCTCATGGGCGATGAGTCATCAACCCTTCGTGTCCGCGCCCTAATTATATCTGATAAAATTCTGGTCATATTACTAAAACGAATAACAAACAACAAGGGGCCTAATATGAAGCCCTGCGGCAGTCCCACAAAACTACTGCACTAAATGTTTGTTAACAATTGTGACCATGTGAATTTAATATAATTGTAAGGTGATTGTTGTTATTCGCCATCTTACAAAATATTAAACGAAAGATATAAATTTGAAAAAAAATCTCTACTCGTGATGTTATTTATGAACATGCGTTTCTGTGTATGTACCTTCTTCGAAAACATGTATATGTACAATATTAACGTGGTTGCGAAGAAGCATTGTCTCCACGAAGATTTATAGGACGATCAACAGTTTTTAAGATTTCATAGCGGGCCGAGCGCAGTAAAATCTCGAAAACAAATTTAAACAAGTTTTATATATATATATATAGGTATATATATTTTTGTCTCAATGAATAATATTACAACACGAAATGGTATACCTAAACGAGCGGACACGTTATAATACAATGAAAATGATATACCTAAAGGCCCCGTCGTTAAACAAGAACATAATACGGACGTTTCTCGTATGTGGTATTTTTATGAAATGATCAATTTGTAAAGGGGACAAGTTTTATTGTATGTGTTAGGATTCGTTTTTTCTCCCGTCTTATTACTTGATGTTTTATGTGTGTTCTTGTAAATAATAAAACGCTAAGTGCTTTGTAAACGCAATAAAAAGCAATCACGACAGCAGACGGCGTGGAGTTCAATCAAAAAGAAATCGAGTAATAAGAGTAAGTAGTTGAGAGAATTATAATATGACATTTATACTGGAATATACGCGGTCAGTTTAATACGTTGCGGTCTTGAGTAACAAGGAGGTAAGTAGTCATCCTCTTCTTGATACTTTTCGTAATAGTCATCTCTGATTAAACGCAGAGTTAAGAAATAAGTTTAACAGTAGGTATACTTCTTGACTTAGACCATTTATACATTATAGACTCGCCGTAACATTCAAACAGTGAAGCAAACATTATTCAACGCAGGTGACGTCACGCATGGGCTCCATGCAACTACTATCTGTCCATCGTAGAATGTATATGTATACTCATTTCTTTCCAATCTCAATGACTAAATAAGGATAGAAATTTTAAACTTTAACGTGGGGTTGTCTTCCCCGTAAGAGTAATAAGACAGACAGAGAAAATATACCGCCATGACACTCTGTTACTGCGTTAGTCAATTTATAAAATTTTGACATTTAACATTGTTCTCTGCGTTTTGGTATATTTTATTAAAATTCATTATAATAGATATAGCTAATTTTAAGCAATGAATAAAACATGTTATAAAATATAGAACATATTAGATATAAGCATTATAAGCTCCTTATTTTTAAATATTTAATAAATATATTTGTTTAAAAAATCATGGTCTTGACATTTTAAGGATATTTGTAAAACAAAATTTAAATAATTAATAAGTAAAAAAACACAAATTTTAGTTTCAAAAATATTTAATGTAAACACTACGTATGTTTCACCACACTGTGGCTTCATCAGGTGATGAAAATATACAAATTCAATTTCTGTTATAATGCACTTATAAATACAGATAATAGATGACACAATTATTGTTGTTAGGTAGGGGTATTCAGTTACAGTTTTAAATTTAGTAAGGGGGAGCTATTTAGGTTCAAATGATCGTTTAATATTATACCTATTTTACTAAATTTATTTATTTCTAGAATTTCCAGTAAGTTAAGCTTTTTACTTTTTTCTTGAATACGTAAAATTTGTTTGCTAACCACGACCTGGAATTGAATCATAAATTTAACAAACACGCCAACGGCGTCTCCACTTTTGGAGTGATTCCTGAAAATTTATTCTTATTGTACACAAATGTATTTTGCCTCCAATAACAAATTATATACCACTTCAAAAGGTTTAGTCATAGAAAATCTATTAAGTCTCATTTTGAGGAAATTTTCCATGGAGCATAGAGAAAAATTAATTCATAAAAGTACTTGACCTAATCCAAAATTTCATATATTGGTACAGATACGTAAACGATATAACTTGCTTTACAGGCACCAACAGATAACTAGAAATTTTCACATTGGAAGTCGAAATAAATAATTCTATTAATTTTCCAGACCTGACCACAACAAGAATGAACAATAAACAGATTCTATAATAAATAACACATCAAACCACACAACATAACATAAACTAGTCATCCTTCAACCAACACAACTGTTATAAAAAATGTTCAAAAGGAATTAAATTTGATTAAGCAAATGGCGATTAATTAATAACAATTTTAATTCTACGATAGTAAACATTATACTGAGAAAAAAACAATTAACTGGAAACATCACATCTCTAAACATAATAAAGAATACAAAATTTACAGATCTTTGACTCACCTAGGCACTAGTTCGCAGAAAATCAGTATAGAATTATTATAAAAACTAAACATTAAATATATCATTTGAAACCAATAACAACTTAGGTATAATTATCAAAAATAATAAAGGATGAACAGAAAGTTGTGATAAATCAGAGGTTTTCAAGTTGAGCTGTGGGAGTTGCCAAAGATTGTATACAGGACAAACAAGCCGGTTTTTTAATGCAAGAACCATATCAGAATAGTTTAGATCCTTTCGTAATAAGAAAACAGGTTCACAATATGCCAAATATCTACTAGAATATAAAGCTACACATACAAAATATAAGTGTCCATTCAAAAACATAAGCTTACTAGTAAATAACCACTTAAATATCTATAAATCCCTACTTTTAAATATGTTTAATGCTAAGAAAGAACACCCCCACTAATTTCGTCTGGAATACAAACAATTGCAAATTCATGTATAACCTAAGCCACAGTGTAGGTGAAAAATGCAATTTTGTTTTATTAATATACTTTTGAATTTCAATCATGTGTTTAATATTAGGCGTTTTGTGCTTTTATTTTCCTTCCAGGCCTGTCCAACTTACGTCCCCAGTTTGCACCATAGGCAATAGGGCTTGCTGTATTGAACCTGTGTTGCATTTGTGTTCTATTCCAATACTTTTGTGTCCTGCACAAGGTTGTGCAGGTCCTTTACTGGGTGTTTCTTGAGCATCTCTGAGTATACATTCTGTTGCCCAAAAATCGTTTTTTCCTATGATCCAGTTCCTCACATTTTTAGAGTATATGCCAGATTGTTTCTGGTTTCTTATTACAGTGTCTGCAACATAGACTATCTTGTTGAGATGCACTTTAACGCTCATATATAGTAGTGGTAAAGCCCTTTTGTTGCATGGTCGGCTAAGATTGATTTTGCCCGAGAATTGTTTTTCAATAGTGGTTATGTTTTTCATATACCTAATCTTTGACTTGTGGCTTCGAGTCATACTTTTTGATACACTCAGAGCTGGTTCTGAACATATGAGTTTTGTTTTTGACTCTCTCCTAGCAAGTGGATCAGTTTTTTCGTTGCCTTCAATTTCTCTATGCCCTGGCCCCCATATCATTTTTACCTTATTCTGGTCCGCCGGCGATTGTGGTTTTCGAGGAGTTCCCAAACCAGTCTTGACGACACTCCTTGGTTTGGTATTGCCTTCAGTGCAGCTTAACTCTTAGATAATCCGCCGGTGAAAGACGATATTTTTTTGTTTTCTATAGCACATTGAGATATAGCATACACATCTCAGCAGAGTTTACCATGTCTGGTCCCGTCTGCTGATATCCTGCATATCATTCTCCCATTCGAAACTTATTGGAAGTTCTGTATTTTTGCTATTATAAATAAATTATGATCTTGTACAATATTAATTTATTTATTTAAGGCTCTAACTACTTTCAAAATAGTTGTAAAAATAGAACATATTCTCAACTAGAATTGAAAAAATAACTAATTAATTTCTTATACGTAGTATAAGGAAGTATTGTAATGATGAAAATTTTCAACCTCGAGATTTTTGCAGATGTCCACGTTTTGAAGTCCTCTGATACTGAAAAAGTGTTTTTTTAAAAATGCCTGTGTGTCTCTCTATCTGTGTGTGACCACGATAGCGGTCAAACCACTGTAGATATCAATTCCAAATTTTGTATTTACGTGTATAATCTTCCTCTTGATATTTGATTAGTTTTTCAGTAAAATCGGTAGACCGGAAATAGTAGTTTACTTCAGTGAAAAAATTGAATTTGGCCAATATTTCGTCAATTACTAAGTTTATACAAATTTATAAAGAATTTAAATGTACTCACAATTAAATTTGAGAAAAATTGTATACAATTTTTTTTTTGAAATTCCTACCGGAGTAGGTATTTTATTTTTATTAAAAATTAGTTTTTTGCGAATATCTCGCAAGTCATGCTTTCTAGGCAGGTACCATTACGAGTATAAAAGTACTTAGAACATAATTTTCAATACCTTTTGTGTACAAAAAAATTCAAAATTCGGACCGGAAGTAACACTTTTACTCTTATCACTCTTTATCTTATCTTATCCTTTTTTGCAAATACATCGTAAATTATGCATTTTATATATATATATATATATATATATATATATATATATATATAAAATATATTACAATTCTTTGCCAAATATACAAATGTATTGAAAAAATGAATGAAAATCTTCTTGGTAGTAGTGGCATACAATGAAATTAAAATAATAACAATATGACAACTGGTTGTCAATTAGAAAACAATGACAAATATAAAATGTAAATCAAAATGTATAAATGAAAATGTATTCAAATAAGCATAGGACTATCGGTATTACTTATATAGTCACATCAAAGGGCCTGGGTTTACCACAAGCTGTTCAGTCAATGCAATTATAAAAAATAATAACAACGACGCAACTATGTAATGAAAAATTAAGAGTAGAACTGTTGAATTATAACAATATAGAATGTAAAATCAGTCATGTATAAATGTAAATGAAAGCAAATAAGCATAGGACAATCGGTATTACCTATGTAATCCTATCAAAATGGCTTAGATTCATCTAAACATGTACAATTTTGATTGAAATACATAAATAATCAACAATGCAACTATGTATGTGTTAAGATGTAATTTGTAGCTACAGACATATATGTTTCTACCTAGTTTGGTTTCGTCAGTGCAGCATAACAAAGAAGGTGTATGTTAAAGCATTAATATGTGTTGAATAAAAAAATATAGTATTACCTTAAAATGTCAATCCAAAATGTCCAAGTGTAAAACAACTGTGCACTTACTTAATACTGTGTAATGCATTGTTTTCTAATTGACAACCAGTTGTCATATTGTTATTATTTTAATTTCATTGTATGCCACTACTACCAAGAAGATTTTCATTCATTTTTTCAATACATTTATATATATATATATATATATATATATATATATATATATTTATCAAGAGTACAAAAGTATTTAGAAATGGATTTGCAATATTTTTTAAATGTCAAAATTCGGACCGGACGTAACAATTTTATTCTTAGAGAGTAGCACTTTTTTCGAATATCTTGCAAACTATGCATTTTATAGAGATTATTAAGAGAATAGAAGTATTTAAAAAAGGATATAGAATAGTTTTTATTATAAAAAAAATTCTTAAAATTGTATAATTTGAAACACTTATACGCATAAGAAAGTCATGTGGTGGTCACACCTCATGATGTTAGGATTATAGAATACTTTTTTAATTGTTGTTATTATATAATTATACACCACATTCCTGGCTTTAATCTTATAAATTTTACCACGTTTCCCAAGAGTCTCTCTTTATACCATTACAATATGTGTATGATAAAAATGACATTTCTTTCAATCATATATTCATCTTATTAGTAGAGTCTGAACATATTTTAATTATAAAACAATTATTCTCCTTAAATACACCCATCAAGTTTTATTGAGAATAAACCCCCTCACACGCTTCTTCAATTTACATTTTAAATTAAATTTAATCTGAGGATTATTCTATGTAACATTATATTGTCGGGGTACGTTATATCCATGTTATACTTCGATAAATTTCAAATTCCCTTTTACCTGCTAGCTTCCTGAGGTTCGACATCTCTCATGAGGAGGGTCAGCACAGCAGCAACAGCAATTCTTTAATCCGATTAGAACGATGAACCAACATCATGCACCGGTTGACTTCAGCTTTGACTATATTACTTGACACCTTTTTTTCCATCGCCACTCATTCATTCATTTATTTGTCCGTTCGTTTCTTTTCTTATGCCTTCACCTAAAAGGTACGTATATTATAGAGTTAACAAGCGAAATTATGGACTATCCGGCTTCCGGTCACAGCTGTTGCTTTTATATTACAAGACGGCTTCTGTAAAAATTTAAGTCATCGTAAAATGTAGAAAACAATTCTAGGCCACAAAACTGAAGTAAAAAATCTTTAACGGAATATTTGTTTTTGGAATATGAATCTTTTAGAAAAAAACTAGGTGTGGCCACCACACGACTTTCTTATACGTATGAGCGTTTCAAACTATACAATCTTAAGAATTTTTTTATACAAAACTTATTCAAAATCCTATTCTAAGTACTTTTATTCTCTTAATAAATCGCTATAGAATGCATACTTTGCAAGATATTCGAAAAAAAGTGCTACTCGCTAAGAGTAAAAGTGCTACTTCCGGTCCGAATTTTGAAATTTCATGTATACAAAAAATATTGCAAATATAACTCTAAATACTTTTGTACTCTTAATAAATATATATAGAATGCATAATTTACGACATATTTGCCAAAAATCGCTATTCGGTAAGAGTAAAAGTGTTACTTCCGGTCCGAATTTTGAAATTTCATTTATATAAAAAATATTCCAAATCCAACTTTAAGTACTTTTGTACTCTTCATAAATATATATAGAATGCATAATTTACGACTTATTTGCAAAAAACCGATTTTCGATAAGAGTAAAAAGCTTACTTCCGGCAGGAATTTCGAAAAAAATTTTTAATAAAATTCTTCTTAAATTTAATTTTAAGTACATATGAATTCTTTATAAATTTGTCTAAACTTAGTAGTTGACGAAATATTGGCAAAATTCAAGTTTTTCACTGAAGTAAACTACTACTTCCGGTCGACCTAATTTGCTGAAAATCTAATCAGTTCCCAAGAGGGAGATTATACACGTAAATACAAAATTTGGAATTGATATCTCCAGCGGTTTGACCGCTATCGTGGTCACAGACAGACAAACAGACAGACAGACAGACACACAGGCAGACAGACACACACACAGACATTTTTTAAAAACCACTTTTTTGGTATCAGGGGACCTCAAAACGTGGACATCTGCAAAAATCTCGAGGTCGAAAATTTTCATCATCACAATACTTCCTTATACTACGTATAAGAAAGTAAAATATTAATTCTACTGATCGTTACTTTGTTTTCATCCATATTAACTAATGAAATATTTTTTTAGTGTGGGTTTTACCACTTTTAAGAAAATTGAAAATTATTTGAAATTATTTGTAAGGAAATTATTTCTTTTTGTTCAATGCTTGTTTGTGTGATTAATTTCATATTTTTTATCAATGGACTTTGTGATACAAAATTAATAAATACTACTGTATTTCATTATATGTAATAACGTGTCAAACTAATGATACAAATAAAATATTTTTACTTTGGTCTTTACCACTAAGAAAACGAAAAATTATTCGAATTTTATTCGTAAGAAAACTATTTCTTTTTATTCAATGCTTGTTTGTGTGATTAATTTCATATTTTTTTATCAGTGAACTTTTTGATACAAATTAATAAATACTACTGTATTTCATTATGTGTAATAACTTATAACAAACAAGCTTATAACATTTATCACACTAAATAAAGAAATGTGACGTAATACACAATAAGATTTAATGGAAATTATTTTTTTATTTCAGTATAGTAACATAATACAATATATAATTTTTGAAGTGTAAACTTCTTTGGGCGCGTTGCGCTGATTGTAGGCACTGAACAAGACTGACCCGTCACGCTCGGATATGTAACGCTCGTTCGGGTAATGTCGGCTCGAGTCGACTAAGGGAATAAGATAAATATATCATATAGAGGTATTTAATTTCATTTAAATTGAAATTTAAATGAATAAATATAAATTTATGTCCCCGAGCAGATTTGATCCCGAGCCGGACGGGTATGTTAACTTTCAATTGCGTATAGCTGGAGAGTGATTATAGCCAAATAATAATAAGGATATTTAAACAAACTTACGCGGAAAACTTTTTATTAACGTAATACGCATAATGTGATTTCATCAGGAAATGAAAGCTATATTTAAGAACCACTACAAACACACCCAATATATACATATTGCCGTGAACTCGCAAAATTTGTAGAATAAGAATAGCTTTAGAGATTAATTTAAGAATTAGTTTAAGCTTTGAAATAAAAAAATAAAAATAACAAAAATCCTATTTAAATATTATTGAGTAAAACTATGCAACAAGAACTACATGAAGGTATACAAAGTTGCATACTCATAGTCAATTTATAAAGGTGATTTTAAAAAACTATTATTATTCAAGTAAATAATGAGAAAATACAAAATAAAGTTTATTAAATAAATATGAAACAAAAGATGTAGAATAAAAATTTATTAAATAAAAATATGAAATAAAGACAAAATAAATATAAGTAATATATTTCTTTTGTAAAAGAATACACAAGATGTATGCTTTATATATCATGAAAAAGATGAAATACGATATGCAAGAAATATAAATAAGTAAATTATTACGATTTATATGCATAAAGCAGTAAAAATCTTATGAGAGTTTATGAACTAAATCGTATTAAAAGATAAAATTTACCTTAGCTTATAAATAGACTAAGAAAGGATATAAAAAAAATATGTAAAACGTAGAAACGATCAGCAATAACATTTTTGTATTTAAAGGTAGCTGATATCATAAATAAAAAATGAGGTGTGGCCACCACACGACTTTCTTATACGTATGAAAGTGTTACTTCCGGTCCGAATTTTGAAATTTCATTTATACAAAAAATATTCCAAATCCAACGCTAATTACTTTTGTACTCTTCATAAATATACATAGAATGCATAATTTACGACAAAAAATCGTTATTCGGTAAGAGTAAAAGTGATACTTCCGGTCCGAATTTTGAATTTTTTTTATACAAAAGATATTGAAAATTAAGTTCTAAATACTTTTATATTCGTAGCGTACCTGTCTAAAAAGCATGACTTGGGAAATATTCGCAAAAAACTGATTTTCGATAAGAGTAAAGGACCTATTTCCGGTAGGAATTTCGAAAAACTTTTTAAATAAAATTTTTCTCAATTTTAATTCTAAGTATATATGAATTCTTTATAAATTTGTTTAAACTTAGTAGTTGACGAAATATTGGCAAAATTTGATTTTTTCGCTGAAGTAAACTGCTACTTCCGGTCTACCGATTTTACTGAAAAACTAATCAGATCTCAAGAGGGAGATTAGACACGTAAATACAAAATTTGGAATTGATATCTACAGCGGTTTGACCGCTATCGTGGTCACACACACACAGAGACAGACACACAGACACACAGACACACAGACATTTTTTAAAAACCACTTTTCCGGTATCAGTGGACTTCAAAACGTGGACATCTGCAAAAATCTCGAGGTCGAAAATTTTCATCATCACAATACTTCCTTATACTACGTATAAGAAAGTAAAAGTATATGTGTTTATGATTTGTTTGTAACACAATGCTTCAGAGACTGGAAACAGACGTGTACGGTTTAATGACCTACAAAAGACAACAAAATATATAAAACTTGTGTAAAGTCTATTGCAGATTGATATATTACCAATAGAAAGATCTTGGATAGAGGATAGAGAGGCAGTAGAGAAACAGACGTGTCCTACAGGTACAGGCAGTGCGGGAAGAAAAATAATGGTTATCTCCAACATGTTTCCCATTTTGCCAAGTCGCAATCCGGCTAAAAGAAAAGTGAAATGGACATTAATAAATGGAAAGAAAAAATATGTATCGAACAATGAACAAGGCAATAGGTTCATTGACGAGTACAAAGAAGGATGGTATTAGCGACAAGAATAAACCTACCGTTGGAAATGCTGTGCGAGGCAGAGGGGTCCTTTGAATTGGAAAGTTGTGTTGACGTTTGGTAAATTGTGAACTGTCAGAACAATATGTGTATGTGTGCGTGTATCAAGACGGCAACATGCGGGCAGCGGTTTCACGGGAAAGTGTATTCCAGTACCAACCTAAATATGGACTAGAGGGCGCAATGGTCAACATAGTTTTTTTTTTGCCGCTATAAATACGAAAACAAGATTCGACAAGAGGACTTCTGATGACAATTCCGAGAAGGAGACTTCTCATAACACTTCTGAAAGGAAGATCTCTTAAAGAATAAGACGTTTTAGATTGTTACATTGTAGTTTTCATTATTTCTTCATCACGTATAGTCATAGTAGTTTATTTTATTTAATACATTTGAATTCACTTGAAGCGTTCATAATGGACATTCAAAATAAATATTTTGATAGCAAGTAAGTTTATTTTGTTTGAAAAGGAAGTTATACAAATTGTTGGACAGACATTGGTTTTTACGTGCAAATGATTAATCAATGTATTGTTGGACAATATAGATAAGTAAATATTTTATCCTGTAAGGTTTGTTTTAAATTCATATAGTTGGAATTACAACCAAATAGGATTAATGGTGTTGGTCAGTTGGAGAGATGCTACGTGCAAATGAGCATTTTCTTCATCGTATTGTCTAGGCATCATTAATCTCTTTCAAGTTAAGCAAATAATTAATTAAAATTTCACAAGGCAAAGATTAAGAGCTAGATACAACACGTGCAATTGGTTGTCTAAAGCAATTAATTGAAGCCAATACATAAATATAATTACATCGATAAGTATATCCATAAATGTACAATAAAAGTTTACATTTGTTTATTTACAGGATAAATATTTATTTTGTTTGGCAGAATAAATAAATAAATAAAAGATTTACATACATTACAACCGGCATTAGGTATAAATGATATGAGCATTTTTCAATTATGTATCTTGTTTAGAGCATAAAGGTGTGTATATAAAAATTATTTTTGAATCTATAAATTACAAAATAAAAGATATATGATTATGTTGTATAGACATACAGTTTTTCTTTGAACAAAACTATTACCTCTTCCCTATTATGAGCAAGAGAAAAATCATCAGCAAAGGAGAAGGAACCACATACATTGCCAGGACCCACAATAGTCATAAAGTACATGCTCCAACAATATAAGATAAAAAATACAAAACCAATTATAAGTTCTTGGTGTATAAAGAATAATTTTAAGAGTACAGCATGTACAAAAGACTATACCCTACGTGTGGTAATACACACAAATATATGTTGTCACAGCATATAAATTATATGGCGATGCCCAACGTATGGCAATAACATTATTTAAAATAAATATTTATATGCACTACAGCAATATGTTAAATATAAGCTAAATGTACACTTATTTTTGAAATAAGTATAAAAATGTATGTACAAAAAGTGTCGAATTTCGTAAATAAACCAGCAAGTGGATGGATACATTCGGAAAGTCTAATATCCAAACAAGGTGCCACATATGCGGTTCGATATATTGGTTGCTTACAAGTAATAATGCCAACGAAAGCGTTATAAGCAAAGTTTCTGAGGCGGCTGGGCTAAAGACAGTAGACAAGAAAAGAAAAATTGACAAAAATGTTCTATGTGCCATTGCAGATGAGCCTTGTATGAAACATGCTGGGAGAAATGTAAACTTAAATATATCTAGCTCAAAGTTAACCTTGACGTCTCTTGAAACAAATCAAATCATAGCTAGTCATGATATGCCTCATATATCGTTTGCATCAGGTGGTGATTCTGATACCATGGATTTTGTGGCATATATTGCAAAAGATGCATTAGACTGGAGAGCATGTTACGTATTAGAATGTGGTGGTGGACTTGCTAAAGATGTTATATCTACAATAGGAGAAACATTTGAATTACGATATATTCAGTCATGTAAACCAACATCACTTGGTTTAGCAATGAGTCATGCAGGCGCTTCATCTGGAGGTGATGCTGATAAAGATTATTACAATGATTTACCTGGTAAAGTTCCACCAGACGTTGGACCTCCTCTTCCCGGTGGTCCACCACCAGTTCCACCTCTTCCGACATCAGTATTACCATTTACTACATTACCTCCTGTACAAACTCCAAATCTCATTGATTTTAATTCAGACATCGCAATGATGGAATCTGGTCATCACGAATATGTAAATGATAGCGTCACAAAAGATAGAGATGTCTTCGATATGCAACCTTTTACAACTCACCCGCCTGTACCGAATAGAAGATTGGATGCGAATCAATTAACCGAATTGCTTAACGAAATTTGGTTCCATGGACAGATAAATAGAGCTGAAGCTGAGAGGCTGTTGGTTAACGACGGTGACTTCTTAGTACGGGAATCTCCGAATTCAGAGGGTCAATATGTCCTCTCCGGAATGCAGGATAACACAAAGAAACATCTCTTATTGATAGATCCCGATGGCGTGGTCCGTACGAAAGATAGAATGTTCAAGAGCGTAAGCCATTTGATAAAATACCATTGCGAAAACGCATTACCGATTATATCGGCTGAAAGTGCCCTAGTTTTGAGAGTACCTGTCCCAAGAAAATTTAATTTAGGCAATCATTGAAAACAAATAAGTATGCTAGAACAAAGTATGTAAGACTTAAATTCTAAATGTAATATGTGTTCTATTGTTTTTATGTAATGGAGAAAATTGCTTTAGTCTTTTGTATTATATAGATATTTTTTACTTTCATAAGTTTTTAACGAGTTTGCCTTTTTTGTAATACCTATTGTATATGTTGAAGCCTTATTACACTGTTTATGTTTGAAAATTAAGTTTCACTAAATATAAATTAAGTATATGACTTTTAATACAGATATGTAATAAGAATTCAATCATAAAGTAAATCATAAAGTATGACCAATGTATGACACGTTGCATCAGACCAAGCGCGGGACACGTACTCGAGTATTCATATCTACATATACATACTATACTCGTTCGGCTACCGTTACATGGGAGATCATGACGCATCAGTCGTATAATACGTTACTGAATATTATACGCGTGTATTTCGAATTATTAACCTCGCCTTGATGAAGTTTACACTTCTGCTGTGTGGTTTTAAGCACACCCATTATCTTGTTTTTTAATATGTAATATCTTCATAAAATGCCTCTATTCAATTTACATCTAGGCATTTCTTTTCCAAAATTGATTAAGAGAATGTTTACTGTTCATAATGATAACTAATTTTTGATTGAATGATCAACAAGGTTACATATACATAATAAAACATAAAGAAAAAAAATGAGAAGAATTTGTAAGTACCCCTGCCAAAGGAGAGGTTCAGTTAGGTAGGAAGAAAATATTAATCTTCCACCCCCTACTCTTCTACCCAATCCTTAATAAATATAACATAAATATTACCACATTAATAGAAACTGGGTATTTTCATATTTAAAGTATTTTAATATTTCTGCGTTTACAACGCTCAACTAACGAACGGGAGGTAAAACGACAGCTTCTGACACTACATTTATTAAAAATTAGATCAAAACTGTGAAATGTAACAAAAGCATAGCAAAAAATTCATTCAAATATTTATGTTGAAAAGAGAAAACAAATCAAAGCGATTTAGGCCCACCAAATTTTAATAAATTTAAGCACAAAATATCTAAACAGTCCTTCACAAGATTGCACCAGCTGACCTAAATGCAGCGAAATTTAAAATAAAAGGTTAATTAAACAATACATACAAAATAGGGCATTGTGAAATATTAACAAAAATAAATAATATTCAGCTATTAATGACATATTTAACACAAAAGATAACGTAAATACAGCAACCAATTATACACACTCATAAAGGGAGATCGATAGCTCAGAGTTTAAACTAAATATCACAATCCACCATAAAGCGATTCTTATTCAGATAACGGCTTTCGAAGAAAAAAAACCTATTATATACAGGACGTACTTTTAGACCGTAACAGAATTTACAGCCTGTTGAGAGGAATCGATTTTTTATAACGTTAAACTTTAAATTCGTTCTTCTAGAAATAGCATTATTCAGCGCGCTGAGTGCTCTACGGTTGCAACGAATAAACCGATTCACAAATCTGCGTAAAAAGAAAATTCAATTACAGGGTCATTAGGAAGGATTCTGGTCAAAAAAAAACAGGGCAAAAAAGAATGTGCAGCGTCCAGCGCAGACCAAAGCAAGGCGTACATGGCTTTATTTGACTGATTCTAGGGCCGCCATTTTCGATTGTTCTTTATAGAAAATTGTAATTTACTCTTCATTGATGGAAAAATAAAATACGTTAAAACCCATTTCGAAACGCCTTTATTTTATTTTAAAAAAAAAACAAGCTTCTATACTTTTTATGCCTCTCGACGGTAATATTAACCACATACCGAATCGAACTATATGGATAGAAATTGAAATTCAAACAGAAGCGTCTATCATGTTCAATAAACAATAATATTCCCAGAGCACATGTAAATCAGAATTACCTAGTCACTTTGATATTGATTTAACGTTGATGCATTCACAGTACATTGAATTAGAATAAACATTATCTGGTAGAGAACTATCAAAATAACTTTTCGTAAAAGTGCATTATTTATTCCAACCAGTGGCACAGCATTTAAGATGAAAAAAATATGTTCAATACAGATATATAATACTAGAATTGAAAATATAATTCTTTAGTAAATTATGTAATTATTCATGAATTTATGTATAAAATATCGTGGCATCAATTATAAAAGAAGACATATTTATTATTAAAATGTAATTTTTTTAAATATTAATATAAAAAAAACTGTAACAGCGAAATTATCTATAAAAAAACGCAGACATCAACTGTCCTACTGAGAGACGCGGCAAATACCGGAGTTTTCCGAAGACGCACTGTTAGTGGGGTCTAGGGCAACCAGTGATGTAACTTCTACCGATTTTCGGTAGATCTACCGAATATTGCCGACCTTTCTAGCGATCTAGTAAGAGTCAGGGTTACATCACTGATCCTATCTTTAATACATTAGCGAATGACCATCACACCTCCAGACACATTCATACTCAAAATTCTTAATAAATAAATATTACTATTTAATTTACTGAATAACATGTCGACGTGCTTTTCCCATTTTAGTGTCGGGTCTAAGTATAATCCCAAGAATTTTGCATGTTCATCCTTTGTAGATATCGGGTTGTCCTTAAGTGTAAATAACAAAGATTGAGTTTTAGACAAGTTCAGACTAAATCTATTCGAGCTAAACCACTGCTTAGCAGCCGTCTGGCTAGCACCATCCACATACATTAACCTCTCTATACAGTTAGCCCGACTTATCAATGTAGTGTCATCCGCATAAAGGATTGGTACCGAATCCGTGATATTGAGTGAGAAATCGTTCGTGTATATCAAAAACAATAAAGGTCCCAAAATAGAACCCTGAGGAATACCCATGGTGATATACTGCTTGTTAGACAGTTTATTATTACAGAGAACCCGTTGGCTACGATCTTCTAAATATGACGTTATCAGCTTAATACTGCTCATATCAAAGTTATAGCGTCGCAGCTTATGAATCAGCAAATTATGAGGGACACAATCAAATGCCCTAGATAAGTCATAAAAGGTACCCAACAGGTATTCCCCCTTTTCAAAGCATTCAACGATCTCCCGCACAAAATCAAAGACTGCGGTTCTTGTACCAACATTCTGCCTAAACCCATATTGATGTTCAGAGAATACATTATTATTTTCAAAATAGCTGTATATTCTACTTTTTAAAATTTTTTCAAAAATCTTGGATACTGTTGGTAGATGTGATATGGGTCTAAAGTTAGAGATCTCTTTTGGATCACCTTTCTTGAAGATAGGGATAACAATAGCTACTTTCAAAACATCTGGAAATATACCTTCTGTTATAGATAGATTAAATAATTTTGTTAACGGTATGATTAAAAGATCTTGTATGCTTTTAATAACTGGTACTATAAATCCGTAAATATCCCTACTATACGTTCTTAAACCTGAAGGTCAATATCATTTTCAAGAAAATCATATTCTTTATCATCATTTTTACTTACATTCATCCGCAAAATAAAGTAATCCTACTGACTGCGCCATGTTATGTTGGGTAATTCAAAATGCCATATGTGTTTTATTATATTTTAATGTTGATGCACAATGTTATAGAGCTGGCGTCTTAACTACTACTGATTTGTGTAATGCTATAAGTGGAGATGGTAGATGTCGCGCAGGCGCAATACAACAAATACATTATGTTGCTCTAAATGCATATACAACACTTAAGAGCTAAGATAAAGAGCTCTAAAAACTTACCACAGAAACTCAGAACTAAACAGAAATAAAGCCTCAAGAATCTTTGGCTATCTGAGGGGCGTCATATGAAGAAACAAATACATGTCCACTTAAAGCAAAGTCCGCATATATAAAACAGCCGTGAGACATGTACTCACATATGCAGTGGAAAGTCGAGCGAATACAACAAAAGCGAAAAGCATGATGAGGACAGCAGAGATGAAGACATTGAGGTATATTAAGGGAGTAAGCTTGAGAGACCAGATAACAAGCAAAGATATAAGAGAAGATCTCAAAATTCAAGATGTGGTGTATAGATCGAGACGACGATATTGGAGAGACCACGTCGACAGCATGGCAGAAGATCGATGGGCAAAATGGGCAAAGAATAAAAAGCGGAGTTCAGGGTGACCCCCCAAAGGTGAAACAAGACTAAGTCTTACGAAAAGAGAAAGAAGAAGAAAAAGAAGTATTATAATAACTGCTCGTCATAACAAACCAAAAAAAAGTAGCCAACTAATCAAATAGTTTATAATTCTTACTAAATAAAAGCCTTCAGAAATAGTTTGTGAGAAGGGTGTTGAAGAAGGCGAATGATGACGCCCAAAATATTTTCAGTTGACCATCAGATTATATATCCGTCACTGAACCATGAACACACGACGTACTAATTATCTTAAAAGCAAAACCCTGCTTAATGTTCATAAATGTGTATTCATTTAGATAACGCTCCTTGTATCAATTCTAACTAAAGTCATTTACTTGAGATTGGCTCAAGTAATCCCAAAACACAAAAATAATATCTAATTTAAAATAGGGAACATTTCATAAAACAAACTCAAGCGACGACGTATTCGAATACATAAAATTTCGAAGTTTTCCCTCTGTCGTCATGTAATGTAACAACAGTGGCTGGCGACAAGCAGCGGTAGTAATGTAGGGAGACAGGCGAACACGTCCCCATCACCGGGCAATTAGCCGGTACGTGTTTCTGTGATTTTGTGGCGCATCACGGTTAACATAACTACCGCCAACAAGTTGACGTCGAACGAATACAAAATTATATTTAAACCGGCCAGAATGGGCTAATTTCGTTTCGGACAGGGAATTTATTGGTGGTGTTGCACATGTTTCTTTTTTTCTTTTTTACACACATCATGCATTCAATAATATATTTTACATGCGGCTGGTTATACATATTTTATAGACGCATTACCATTATTACATTTAATATCATAGTTTTTTAGACAAAAATGTTAAATATGCAGACATTTAGTAGTAGAAAGTGCAAATGTAATTCAGTTCAATTCTAAAAAAAAATATGCAGGTACAGTACAAGAGCAACTATGAGAAAATTCGATGAGGAGACTATAAGTAGAAAATTAATATATAAATATAATATAAAAGAGTTAATTCCAATGAAACTATTTTATTAATAATCAACGAAAGAGATACATGTTGAAACTCCACTATATATATATATATATATATATATTTAATAAAACACAATTGTGTAGTTTCAAAAAATTATAATGTTCACACATGACATATGTTTCGCCATACTGTGGCTTCATCAGGTGGATGAAAATACAATTTCAAAATACATATTAGCTCCTATGTATATATATATATATATATATATATATAAAATATATTACAATTCTTTGCCAAATATACAAATGTATTGAAAAATTGAATATTTTCTTGGTAGTAGTGGCA
Organism: Amphimallon solstitiale; assembly: GCA_963170755.1. Classification (NCBI taxonomy): domain Eukaryota; kingdom Metazoa; phylum Arthropoda; class Insecta; order Coleoptera; family Scarabaeidae; genus Amphimallon; species Amphimallon solstitiale. The sequence goes on from OY720676.1 coordinate 176,592,780, forward strand.
TACAATGAAATAAAAGTAATAACAATATGACAACTGGTTGTCATTTAGAAATCATTGACATTTTGGATTGACATTTTAAGGTAATAATATATTTTTTTATTCACCACATATTAATGCTTCAACATACATCTTCTTTGTTATGCTGCACTGACGAAACCAAACTAGGTAGAAACATATATTATTATGTCTGTAGCTACAAACACATCTTAACACATACATAGTTGCATCGTTGATTGTTTGTGTATTTCAATCAAATTGTACACGTTTAGGTAAACCTAAGCCGTTTGATAAGATTTGCATAAGTAATACCGATTGTCCTATACTTATTTGCTTTCATTTACATTTATACATGACTGATTTTACATTCTATATTTGTTATAATACAACAGCTCTACTCGTAATTTTTCATTACATAGTTGCGTCGTTATTATTTATATAATTGCATTCACTGAACAGTTTGTGGTAGACCCAAGCCTTTTGATATAACTATATAAGTAATACCGACTGTCCTATGCTTATTTGATTACATTTTCATTTATACATATTTGATTTACATTCTATATTTTGTCAATGTTTTCTAAATGACAATCAGTTGCCATATTGTTATTACTTTTAGTTCATTGTATGGTACTACTACCAAGAAGATATTCAATTTTTCAATACATATATATATAAATTAAGTGCTCATTTGTTCTTTATTCCTAATATTTCGTTACAATTTGTAACATCCTCAGAGGAAAGCTAAAAACATTTTTATTTTACGTGAATACAATGAACAACTCATTAATGCTTTTTTAACAACTTACAACTTGAGTCAAATAAGTAGTCCAGTTGTGAACGGAGGTATAAAATTTTACACATTTTAAAATTGAGCAATATATAAATTTCACTGTTAAAATTGTGTCACAAAAATAAAATTAAAATTGTTAAAATTAATATAACATTAAAGAACATTTAAATTACACTTTTAACACATTACAATCCACGTGGCAGTTTGTAGGTTAGTTAACGTTAACGCGGGAGAGCAAGACTGACGTTCAATTAAAGTGTTCAAAAATTGTAGCATGTCAGGTCACCTGCTTTTGATATAGATTCTAGCAATGATGGTATGGCTAAAAGTATTTTATTAACGAAAATTATTTTCTCACTATTATATTTATACACTTACCTGTAGCTTTTAATTTTTTGGGCGTAGTACTCATGAGCTTCGCCTTAAAGCTATCCTCCTAATTATCACTGGTAAAATGTACACTGCAAATTTTTGACGTATTTGGATTTTATTTATCCTTTCTGTGACAACGCTTTATCTACTTCATTTCTTGCTTCTGCATTTTTAGGAAAATTGAAAAACCTTATTTTTCCTCTCGCTTTTTGGCTTTTATCGTATTGGTGTTGCAAATAGTAACACTGCATCCAGTTCCAGAACGTTATTACCTATTGTCAACTCACTTTGGCAGTTATTTCGTGTCTTGCCAATGTAAAAGAAACAAATAACCAAAGGGACTGATGCTTGTGGTTGCAATTAATTTTACCTGTTAACCACAACAAAGATATTTTAACTCACGCAATAATGAAGAGCATAACATTTGAAAATGTTTTAGGTAATCTAACAAGGTTAAAACTCTACGAAAATACTGATAAACTGACTTGAAAACACAAAGGCGCAAATGTAAACAAGCTTGTGTACTCTGAATGACGAGCAATATGGTGTCACCCCCCCACTCACTAACAAGTTACGGCGCAACCTGTTCTCTACAAACCTTGGCGTAGATCGACTTTCTGACCTCTTAATGAGTCGGGAAGAATACCATGAGGCTGCTTCAGTACTACGACTTGCATTGACTGTCATAAATGTCTTGAATTATTTTTTTTTTTGAGGAAATATTAACATTGGTGGTACACTGTTACCAAATGCGTTGACCTAAGACGAAAGAATAGAACAGGAGAGATAATAAAGTGGTGGGGGAATAGCTATTATTTAGACGGAAGTTACTACTTTAAGGAGGTCAGTTATGACAATATTGACAGCTTTAGTTCTTTTATAATGGTGAATTGCGTGCCTTGTGGCCGTTCTAAAATATGGATATTTTGTTCAGTCGCGTAACATACATATCCTAGGCAATTTTTTAATGTTTTCTTTAATGCAGTTAGAATAAATGTTACTATATTAAAAAAAATAAAAGGATTGAAAAAATAGTGTACTAACGATATTTCTTTAATTATTATTGGACTAAGAACCCATTTTAAATGATTATCCAAGTGTAGATATACCGTATACAAAATATTTATGCACGCCTATGCATTGCGGCGGCCATATTGAGTTACCACTTTGGACAAATATTATTTTTAACGAGACTCCCTCCTGTTCTATTCTTTCCTCGTAGGCGTTAACTGTTAAAGCCATGATTACTATATACCTCTTTCACTTGAAGTAATAGCACCAACTTGCTTTCGTCTTTTTTTTACAATAGTTTTACATGGTTTTGGACCGTTGTGAATTGGTGTAATTGCATCATTTTTCCAAGTTTCGGGTATTTCAATCTTGATGGTAACACATAAATCATAAACCAACCCCCTTGTTGTAGAGTAATAGTTTAAAATGGTTTGGCATATCCAACAAATGGAAAATTATCTAGATCCAACTGTAATTTCTTTATATAGCGATAAAACGATATAAAATTAATTCAGAATTTATCAACACCGGCTGTGCTTGCTAAAATGCTGTAACTGATGTCTCGCCTTGAGTAGTATTTCTCTTATATGTTCTTACCATATTTTACGTCTATATGAATAATAAGAAACAAATTTAATCACAAGATATTGTAGATTTTAAAGTATGGGGCATGTTCTTACATGTAACAATATATCTCCACGTGCAATTGATAGGTTAGGTTTTATTTTTTAAAAGGCCGTTACTATTACATTAAAAATATTCTACATCATTGTTAGTAGCTAACATGCTTTTAAGAGGAAACATTCAGTTAAATCAGGTCATTTACCGTTTCGTTGGTAAAAAAAATAATTTATAAATGAAATAGCTTTCAATGCGCTAAAACACATTTGTGTCAATATCTTGGTTTATAAGTAGGACAGCAGCACAATATTTCAGCCTTAGACATACATATCGACACGCCGTTTTCCGTCCCGCCTTGAATACGAACTGATGAAACAAACATAGCGCTGGCATGTGACGTCACGGGTGGGCTGTTTCTGCTGTTGTTTTATTTTTAACGTCCATTTTAACGTTATAGATACAGTGTTAATATTGTTTAAATCGTTCTAATTTTAATTATGGTACAATCCTGTAGTGCATATAACTGGAACGTTATCCATATTTGTAAAATTGCTGAAAGTGAAATTCGAATTTTAGATAATGCCAACAAATTAAAAGAAAAAAATTGAATGGCTAAATTATGTATGAAAGTTCTGAGCACAAAGTTCATGGCACAATTTTCAACAATTACAAAGAGCACATGTATAACCACGATGTCGACAATAATCATATTGTAAATTTAATTAAAATTATTAGTTTTAATTATTGTAAAATTAGACTATATCATCAAGGTGAATGCATGAACGGATATACTAATAAATTAAGAAATAAATTAAATAAAACAATTTTTTTCTGGACAATAATTGAAAATACAAAATCATTTTTATGAGTATTAAATAAATCAATTTCTTTTATTTTCTTATACGTAGTATATGTACGTGTATAAAATCTCCCTCTTGAAATCTGATTAGTTTTTCAGTAAAATCGGTAGACCGGAAGTAGTAGTTTACTTCAGTGAAAAAATGGAATTTTGATAATATGTCGTCAACTACTAAGTTTAAACAAATTTATAGAGAATTCATACGTACTCAAAATTAAATTTGAGAAAAATTTTATTACAAAAGTTTTTTGAAATTTCTATCGGAAGTAGGTCTTTTACTCTTATCGAAAATCAGTTTTTTGCAAATATTTCGCAAACCATGCTTTTTAGACAGGGGCGTTACGAGTATAAAAATATTTATAACTTAATTCTCAATACTTTTTGTATAAAAAATTTTTCAAAATTCGAACCGGAAATAACACTTTTATCGCATAGCGATTTTTTGCAAATATGTTGTAAATTATGCATTCTATATACATTTATCAAGAATTTTCAAAATTCGGACACATTTACTCACAGGCGTATTTTTTTAAGAGGATAAATGTATTTAAAGCTTAATTTAGAACAACTTTGCATAATTTGAAATGCATATATTTATAAGAAAGTCGTGTGGTGCCCACACCTCATTTTTTCTTAATAATAAATGTATGCCACAAATTGCTTTGAGTGTTATTTTTGAATAACCAAAAGTAAATGGAACTGACTGGTGTTTACGAAAAATTACGAGGAAGTACGGTAGGGTACGATAAACGAAATTTCTGGGTTATTTATTCAGATTCAGATATATTCAACTGCATGGTCACCAAAGAAAGTCAGGTAACTTTGAAGGTACCCCTTTGAAACCGGTGATCTCGTCACTCTAACTTAAATAGCTATTAGCAACCACTAATAGGATTGATTATCTTTATTATCATGAAACTTTGGGTAAAATATTTAGAAATTTGCTATAAATTGACTCTCTTGTAAAACGATTGCGTTTGTTTGCAACCGTAAAGTACAAAATTTAGGGCTGGCTAGTGTATATCGACAAACACCATGGCTACAACACCTTTTCGGTTTACCATTTCTTCACCCAGAATGTGTAGGGGACTGTTTTGTAAACTATTTCATGGCAGAAATGCCTTCATCTTCTTCTAAGCTGGCAGATTACTTAGTAGCCAACTATATTAGTGAAAATACCAAATTTTCACCTTCTCTATGGGCTTCAAATTCTTCCCATTTACATCTTACTACTAACCCGTGCGAATCTTTTCATTCTCATTTTTCAGATGATTTCTATCATACTCATCCTAACATTAACGTCTTTCTTGCCACTCTTTTAAAATTTCAAACTTCTGTTTATATAAAAATTCAAAGCTTAAATGATAATCCACCAATTAAGAAAAAAGCTGTGCGTCAAGCAGAATTATTTGTGCAACAAAAGCTGCATGATTTAGATATAGGAAAAATTGATGAATATGAATTTGTTAAATTAGTTGCGCATAGATATAAAGTGTAAATATTTTCAGATCTAAAAGTAGTTTATAAACATGTGATGTGTTGAAGAAAACAATAAAAGTATTTTTATTCTACTACGCTTTTTTATTTTCTATACTACTTTGTCAAATCTGTTATGGTTATGAAGGTATACAGGGTCCGCCATCCGTCTGGGATTGTCATATTAAGGCTTTAATATTGCAAAATTCGAAAAGTTATGTAATGTAGGTGGTAGCCGACTAGTAGGAGCACAAAATAAAATTATTGGTAATTATACAAAGTGTTCAGGAAAGGAGTGTGATGTCAAAGTTGTATTTTTTTAAATGGAACACCCGGTATATTATGTGATTTTTGAATTGCGCAATTAAAAATATTGGGATTTCATATGGGATTGTATTGACCTAAAGCTTACGTTTTGGGAGTTATGGACGCATCAATTGGAAAAAATGCTATAATCTAGCAGGATGTGGATTGGTTAGTATAGTATTTAGAAATATCGTGCTTATCATGAAGTTTTCCACGTTAGTATACTTTTATTCCGAGGTATTAATTTTAAGCTACATCAATCTGTTATACAGGGTGTTCATCATACGCGAATACTAATTTTTCTCAATTTTTTCAAATGGAACACCCTGTATATTATTACCAATTGTTAATAAGGGCACTTCTAGCTTTCATTTGATATAAGGGTATGGCTGTCTAACTCCAATAATTTTCAAGAAACATCGAATTAACGTTTGAAATTTAACATCTTTAATAACATTTTGTAGAAATTATTTTACATCTACTCATACATTGATATTGCACTACGAAAATGAGCACAAAGTAATATCAAAAATGGAAGTTTACAACAAATGTTCAAAAACTCGGCCATCATTTGCTATGCAAATGTCAAGTCTTCGAATAAACGATATCCTAACATGTTCCAAAATTTCAGGAGAAATATTTCTAAATACTTGAGAAATTCTAATTTGCATATTTTCGGCTGTTGTTGGTGCTACTGAGTAAACCTGTTGTTTTATGTGTCCCCACAGAAAAAAAGTCTACCGGAGTTAGATCAGGAGACCTAGCAGGCCATGAGATAGGACCTCCTCGCCCTATCCATCTTTCAGGAAGCCACTCTTGCAAATAATTCCTGACTGCTTGATGATAATGTGCTGGCGCACCGTCCTGCTGTAGGTACATCTGTTGCCTAGTTGCTAAATCAACATCGTCCAAAAGCAGCGGAAGTTCATTTCTTAAAAATTCTAAGTATCTTTCGCCAGTCAATTTACCATTGAAAAAATACGGTCCTATAACATGTGATCCTAGTATGCCTCCCCAAACATTTAATGACCACTGATGTTGATGATCAATGTATCTAACCCAGTGGGGATTTTCGGTGGCATAATAATGCATATTGTGCCTGTTAAGTGAACCATTGTGTCGAAATGACGCCTCATCACTAAACAGAATACAGTCTAACATTTCTGGGCGGATTTGGAGCCTTTGTCTCATTTCTTGGCAAAATCCTAGTCTATGCTCTAAGTCATCTTCATTTAACTGCTGATGAAGTTCCATATGATAAGGATGAAAATTGTATTTTTTCAGTATTCTTCTAACTGATGTTTCACTAATTCCCGTATCTAAACTGATATTACTCACACTCGCATGGGGATTTTCTTCTACGGATAACAGCACAGATAATTTATTATCTTCATTAGAAATTAGAGGATGTGTGAATACCTTTTTAGGATACGCAACGCTACCTCTAGCATCGAACCTTTCTTTTAGTTTTTCAAATGCCGTTGGCTTAGGTTTACGTAAATTCCGATAACGTTGCGCGTACAACCTATTTGCTAATAAACAGTTACCAGAACATTCTCCCAAAATGTATACCATATTTATCATTTCCGGAACGGAAAAATTCATCTTTAATCACAAAATTATGACAGCAATGACAGACTAGCTGCGCACAAGGAAAAAGTCAAACTCTTTTGTTCAATTTTATTTAAACTAGCCATGCCTACATGAGTTTTTATACAATACGTATTTATTCGTATGTGTATTTTTGTTGTTAAAGACAGAGAGCAACTGTGGCCACAGGCTTCCTTCTGGGCAGTTGGATAATAAAGAAAGATCATTACGTTAAGGCCACTAAAAACTTTGTGCTTATTTTCGTAGTGCAATATCAATGTACGAGTAGATGTAAATAATTTCTACAAAATGCTATTAAAAATGTTAAATTTCAAACGTTAATTCGATGTTTCTTGAAAATTATTGGAGTTAGACAGCCATACCCTTATATCAAATGAAAGCTAGAAGTGCCCTTATTAACAATTGGTAATAATATTTGAAAAAATTGAGAAAAATTAGTATTCGCGTATGATGAACACCTTGTATAACAGATTGATGAAGCTTAAAATTAATACCTCGGAATAAAAGTATACTAACGTGGAAAACTTCATGATAAGCACGATATTTCTAAATACTATACTAACCAATCCACATCCTGCTAGATTATAGCATTTTTTCCAATTGATGCGTCCATAACTCCCAAAACGTAAGCTTTAGGTCAATACAATCCCATATGAAATCCCAATATTTTTAATTGCGCAATTCAAAAATCACATAATATACCGGGTGTTCCATTTAAAAAAATACAACTTTGACATCACACTCCTTTCCTGAACACTTTGTATAATTACCAATAATTTTATTTTGTGCTCCTACTAGTCGGCTACCACCTACATTACATAACTTTTCGAATTTTGCAATATTAAAGCCGTAATATGACAATCCCAGACGGATGGCGGACCCTGTATGTGTTCGCTAATCGCCTGGGTCCAAAAATTAAGTCGCGGATTAAAAGTGCCGAGATGGCTAGTCTCGGGTGATGAGATGACCGCTCGTGATTGTACCTTCGGTGACGAATTGGCTAGTCGCCTGGGTCCAAAAATTAATCCGGGGATTAAAAGTGCCGAGATGGCCCGTGTCCTTCTTAAAATATCAAGATTATAATGGTTTTAAACAAATATTCTTCAAATAAGAAGATTGAGGTTTTTAATAAATTAAAATGAAGGAGTTTCTTTACTTTTGTAGTACAAAGTCTAGGTATGTAGTTGCATCGTGCCCACCCGTGACGTCACCCGCGTAGAATTATGTTTGCTTCACTGCTTGATAGTTAAGGCGTGTCTATATGTTTAAATGGTCTAAGATTTCAGCGATATGTGGCGTTTTTTTTTTTGTTATAAAATTGAATACTTCATGAAACATATGCAGCGCATCATGTATCAACCTGCACCATCCTCTTCGGCGTATAAGAAAGTAGTCTGGTATCTACACCTCATTGTTTGCATAATAAAATATTCAAAGGCATTATGTCATGTCTGAAAAAAGAATTAAATCAGCGACAATTCAGAGGTTCTTATATATCTCCCCACCTATATTAAAAAGGCAACCAAGATTACCTTCATTTCTCTCATCCCCCTAACTTAATCAAAGATTTTAATATCCCACAATCTAAATAGCATATTCTGCGTCATCTAAATGTTTCGTTGCATTCCTCACTCGGCCAAGTAGCTATTATGAAATCAACCGTCCGTCTTGTAATAATGAAAAAAAAATGAAAGCGATGATAACTCGGGTACAGTTAAAGGGACGAACAACGCTTGTCCGAGGAGGTGTTCTCTGTTTCTCTTTCAGTTCCTCTTTTGAAAGGTGAAAGAAAGCGCTAATGAAAACCTCCCGCCCGCTCTCCATTCGTGGTTGAGCCGCAAAGTGATACTGTGTCCCGTAATTACACCCTTCTCGTTGGCCCTCTTGTACTTCACAGCTTCTTCAGCGAGAGATAAAACCCATAATAACAGAACGAGAATTTCACCATTTATAATAATTTTATAGTCCGGAAAAATATTATTCTTTTATCGTTTCGTTTGCAGTTTTAATTGAAAAATTTTCGAGAGCTATCTTTTAGTATTATGCAAATTCTGTTAAGAGTGAGACGACGTTTTCTAAAAATATGTTTAAAAAAACTCATAAACACAAATATAGAATAGTGTCATTAGATTTGATAAAAGTAAGAAATCTTCCAAGAAAAATAATATGGTATGTGAGTTAAAGTACCTCTCAGGCAAATTAACTAAATTCTTTTTCTGTGTCTGGTGTACTAATAATAATTTTGATGTGTATTACATATTCATAAATTTACAAACTGCAGGCGAAATCGATTGACATTATCTTATTCTATTTTTTGCAGACTTGATTGCTTTGTCAATAATATAATGGTGAACAATTGCATCCCATTTTCTTCTAATATTATGCAATTTGATAATATCAATAGAATAGATACTTCATAGCTAATAAACACTTTACATAATAATTTAAGACGAATTTAAGATGAATTAAATACATGCTTAAAAATACAAAAGAAAAGATAGAACCTGGAAAGTCTTAGTGTTATTCAAATTTTTCTCCCAATGGTGTTGAAATGAAGTAATAAATAAACCAAGTACAGTCTAACTGTTTATACACTGACCGGCAGAAAAAACCGGCCACCTTAAAAATTTCATGAAAACACACGTTTCTAATTCCATTAGAAATTTATATTTTGTTGTAGCAGTGCACATTAACAATGAGAGAGACACGAAATGGAGAGAAAAGAGACAATGTAAAACCAAAAATTAATTTAATTTAAGAATTATAACAGAAACAGTAAAGAATTAAAGTTTACTTAAATTACAGAAACTGAAGATAATAATAATAATAATAATAGCTTTATTTGTCCAACGGTTTACCCAGTTATAGGACAGTATTAAATATACACAATGTACAACGTACTACTCAATAACTTATACTAATAACTCAAATATACAACAGAATTGTGAGTAATAATAAATATGAAAACAATATAATTAAGTAAAGTAAAAAAATATGTCAAAAAAATATGTCCCCATAGTGAAGATTAGCGGCTCTGCACATCACCACCAGCGGAGATCCTTTAAGAAGGTTAGTGCGAGAAAAGGGAAGTAGGAAGGTATGGGTAAAACGAGAGGAGATTCTAGGAAAGAGCAAATAAGGGCAGTCAACACGCCCACTGGATAGTTTCCATACAAATCGTGCACCATGTATCTCACGACGGTAACTCAAGGCTTGCATATCATGTGCGTCTAATAAATGTGAATAATCTATGCCACGCTGAGGATAAGTACCGGAACATTTAAAAGACAAATATTTCAGGAATCTTCGCTGCACTCTTTCAATGGAAAGTTGTAAGTAAAGATATTGAGGAGACCATACTTGAGATGCATACTCCAATTTGCTCACAACTAGACTGAAATAAAGTGTCTTCATCAACTAAATATTATTAAAAAATTTGCAACAACGCAATATGAAACCCAACGTCCTAGACGCAGATGCACACATCGAGTCTATATGGTTAGAGAAGCTGAGCCGAGTGTCAAAGTATACCCCAAGGTCCCTAATACCATTAACTCTAGACAATGTATTTCTGTTTAGGATATATACTGATGATACATTGTTTACTTTACGTGTGTAAGATATGAAGCAACATTTATCAATATTTAAATTTAAATTGAATTTGCGACACCAGTCAGTCAAGACACTTAAATTACTTTGAAGTTGGACCACATCATTCCAGGATTTTATAGAACTGTAAATTTTCAGATCATCAGCATAAGCAAGTACCGGACACGTTAATTGCATCAGTACGTCGTTTATGTACAATATGAATAAAAGAGGACCTAGATTTGAGCCTTGTGGCACCCCAGATGAAGGAAAAAATTCTGGCGACTTGTACCCATTATAAAAAACGTAATTAGGTCTCTTAGTGAGATAAGAATGGATAAGCTTGAGCAAATTCGGCGTTAATCCCAGTGCATATAGTTTGTTCATTAAGAATCCATGATCTATCGTATCAAATGCTTTGCTGAAATCCGTATAAATCACATCCACCTGTCCTGAATTGTCCAACTCTCGGCAGGTAAATTGTGTTAGCGCAGTCAGGTTAGTAACTGTCGAACGCCCCCGCACGAATCCATGTTGGTGTTGAGAAATCAATGATTTAGTATTAAAATATATGCATGAATAAAGTACACTTTCGAATACTTTCGCAAAGTTGCAAATGATCGAGATCGGTCTGTAATTCTCCCCTTTGGTATTGTCATCTTTTTTAAAGATGGGAGAGATTCTTGTTCTTCGCCAACGGCCAGGAAATTCCGACGTCTTGATGGATAGGTTTATAATAAGCGCCAGCGGCTTTGATAAGGAGGATACCGCTTGACGCACCAATTTGCTAGGGATCTGGTCATCACCTGCACTGAAATCATCTGGTAATGCGGACATAATTCTAAGCAATTCATCCTCAGAGGTACCATGCAAAGTAAACGGTAAGTGGTTGGATTCCGAATCTTCCACGCAAAAGGGGGTACTAGGATGATAAATAGATGAAAACATATCCGCAAATCTGTTGACTATGCCTTGAGGGGAGTCTATTGGGGTATCATTGAAAGTTAAAGTACTAGGAATACGCGAAAATCCAGTTTTGCTTCTCATATATCGAAATATCTCTCTAGGATTACTCAAAATAGAACTTTCAACTTTGTCCATATAGGATTTATAGGATTCATTAATAAGCGTCTTGCAGATTCCTCTCAACCTTTTAAATTCACAATTATAAAATTGATTCTTCGTAGCTCTCCATTTTCGTCGGTAGTAAGATTTTATCTTCAAGTGATGTATAATCTGCTTAGTGAACCATGGCGGATATACAGATTTGTAATTGATTGAACTTTTCGGTACTGAATCATCAAATATATTGTATAATGTAGTGTAGAAGTCATCAAGAGCGCAATCGACATTATTATGCTCTTCAAGGAAAGTCCAATCAACATTCGAAATATCCGAGCAAAGCTTTTGATAGTCAGCTTTTTGAAAATTATATCTAAGATTGTCATTTGACGGAAAATTTGGAAAATTAGTTTCTGCAGTTGAAACATGTAAAGAGATAGATAAAGGTGGATGATATGGGTCGACAGGTACGAATGGAAATTCGTCAACTTCAATTGAGGCTGAATGTATTGTATTAGACAGTAGCAAATCTAAAAGACGATTATTGCAGTTAACAATATTATTGTATTGTTTCAGTTGAAGTGAGGCGCATAAGAGGTGAAAGGTTGTAGATTTAGCACAAGCAGAAAGATTGCAAGAAAATTGTGGAATATTGAAATCCCCAAGCAAAACGCATGGTTTATCTATAAGGAAAACCTCCAAGACTTCAGAAAACAGCTCAAAATCATGCTGCGGGATATCAGGAGGAATGTAGACGGCAACAATATAAAAATTATTTGTAGTACACTTACAAGCTACCAAATCCACTAATGGGACTATAGATGAGACAACATCAGTGCTGATTTGCTCGAGGTTGAGGGTGTTACTCCATGCAATAAATACTCCACCTCCCGTTGATCTATCAGTTAGAGAAAACTTCCTGTCGGATCGAATGACGTTGTAAAATGGCGGTAATATTTCGGCAAGATAACTGCTTCTAATCGACTTTCAACTGATTGTTAATAATAATAATAATAATAATAATAGACTATATATTTGTAAGACCTCTATTACATAAAATTGTCAATATTTTCAAACTTGTAATGCATTACAATTGTCTACTAATGACATAATACTAATACTAACAACACTCTTAACAAATAACAAAGAAGACAGAAAAAAAAAACACAAAATAATAAAATCAAATAATAAATCAAATAAGATCATTTGTATATAGAAGAGGAATGACTAGTGTCTAAGGAATTCTTCTATTGTGTAGTATTCTCCATTAATTAAGTGGTTCTTCACTTTTCTCTTAAACAAGCTGATTGGGAGGCCCTTAAAGCTCGGCGGCAGGTTATTGTATAATTTCGACCCCCAGTAAAAGATGGATTGCTGCGAGGAACACACCCTATGATGTGGGATCCTCAGCCAGTCCCTCTCACGGGTTGAATACCCATGATTGTACCCATTCGTGGTAAAGGCCTCCTTGTTGTTGTGTACATACACCACTGCTGAAAGTATGTAGATCGATGTTAATGTCAATATTCCTTCCTCCCTAAATCGTGTTCTACATGTTTCATTCACCTTCAAGCCACACAGCATTCTGATGGCCTTTTTTTGTATCACAAAGATCCTCCGAGCCTCCGCAGATGTTCCCCAGAATAGTATCCCATAGCACAAATGCGAATGAAAGTTCGCGAAGTAAGCCAGCCTTGCTGCCACATGAGTTGCAATATATTTTAATCTTTTGATGGCATACAGTGCTGAGGACAAAGTGCGAGCCAAACCATCTATGTGCTGATGCCATCTCAAATGCGAATCAATAGTGACACCCAGAAATCTTGCAGAAGTATTTTGGTTCGTATTTCTGGTACTGAAGACAACGTTTTGAGTTTTATTTATGTTTAACTTTAACTTGTTGGCGGTGAACCAATCACTCACCACTTGCACTGCGTTTTCCGATCTTAGTTTAGTTTCCTGATTGGTTTTCCCCTGCACCACAACGGAAGTGTCGTCTGCGTAAAGACACAGCTCTGCTCCAACCACACTAGTCGGTAGATCATTGATATATATAATAAATAGCAGAGGGCCCAGTATGGAACCCTGTGGTACTCCAAAGTGTATTCTCTTGAGCTGTGATTGTTTGTTGTTCCATTCCGTTAGTTGCATTCTATTTGCCATATAGGATTTCAGTAGGTCCAGAGGTACCCCCCTTACTCCATAATACATAAGCTTCTCGCATAAAGCATCAGGACTCACAGTATCAAACGCCTTGGTTAGATCCAGTAGGTTGATTTCAGCGTAGTTGTTATTGTCAAATGCTTGATATATGTATTCGGTGATTTGCATTATTCCAGTAGTCGTCGAACGACCCCTTCTATATCCATGTTGCTCGGAAGATAAATATCCCTTTGCTTCCAAATAGCCTACCAATCTCGATGCTATCGCTTTTTCAAAGATTTTGGAGATTGCTGGTAGAATACATATTGGGCGATAGTTGCTACAGTCACCCTTGTCACCCTTCTTGAACACAGGCAATACTTTTCCCACTTTTAAAGGTGTTGGAAATAGGCCATTTTCTATACATTTGTTGAAAAGTATGGTCAGTGGTGTTCTCAGTTCGTTAACAATTTCCTTAAGAAAATTTGTCGAGATGCCATACACATCCACTGTATTCTTGGATTTAAGGCTCCTTATGATCATCTCTATTTCATCGGGTGCTATCGGGGCAAAGTAAAATGAGCCAGCTGTGTTTAAAGACAGAGCAGACAGCAACTCACTGTACGTTTGTGTTGGCTGCATGCCACTAGCCACTTCCTCACCCATGCCACAAAAATATTTATTCATGTCCTCCGCGGATAATGACGAAGTTACTGGCTTTTCTACATTTGTAGGCCTTCTCTCAGCATTGATCAACTTCCAGACCGCTTTTATTTTGTTGTCGCTTTTCTCTAAATAGTCAGTATTAGCTTTTTGTTTTAGTTCTGTAATTTTTTTTACTATATTGGTTCTTGAGCTCTCGATATATTTTGTAGATAGTTTGGTTCTTAGTTATTCTTGCTACACTCGCCCACGCGTCCAGTGTGTTTTTCAACTTAATGACTTCATCACTCACCTCACAACTCACTCGCGTATCTTTTTTTGCTTTTACCTTTTTTTCGGGAAAACAGTACTCAAATGCATGAACGAATCTCCCGTGAAATTGTTCGAACATCCTGGCAGCGTCCAATGTTTCGTCCATCAAGAGAACTTCATCACTAATAAGTGCTTTGAATGCTACAATATTTTTGTTGTTCATAATTCTTACTTCTTTTACTGTTGTTGTGGGTTCTTTTGGTGTGGTCGAACCATTATATTGAACAATCTGTGCCATATGATCAGATAGATGGAGATTAATTGTTTGTTTGACTAGATTTTGAGCTTCAACATTTGTGAAAACATTATCTATGAGAGTACAACTCGTATTCGTTATTCTGGACGGCTCTTCAAAGATCTGCTCTAAACAATAAGTGTTAAGTAGATTACGTAAGTCCTCTATCGTTGTGGTGTTTATGATAAAGTCAACATTGAAATCACCCGCTATAAAAACTTCTTTTCGTATCTTTTCCATATTTAATAGGAAGACCAATTCATTGATTTTTTGTGTAAATATATTCATCCTTCCCGTTGGGGGCCTATACAATGCAATAATTATTAGTTTGGAGGTTGTAAATTCAACTGCTGATATTTCAATTTCCTTTTCCATAGATAATCCCACTATATCCTGTCTTTCTACCACTTTATCTCTTAAATTTGTCATAATTAAGGAACCTCCATGCTTATTATTAGTTCTACAGAAACAGCTTATTATATTAAAGTTTTTTATTTTTACATTCTCCAGTCTTTCTTTATTCAGAAAGTGTTCCGTTAAGCACGCTACGTTT
The DNA here is from genome assembly GCA_963170755.1 of Amphimallon solstitiale. Classification (NCBI taxonomy): domain Eukaryota; kingdom Metazoa; phylum Arthropoda; class Insecta; order Coleoptera; family Scarabaeidae; genus Amphimallon; species Amphimallon solstitiale. The sequence continues at coordinate 176,608,381 of OY720676.1, forward strand.
ACCTTGTTAGTTAGTAACTCTATTTCCAATGCGTCTATCTTTTTTAGCAAGCCCTGTATATTGTAGTTAAGTATATTTAATGTTGCTGTTTCTGTTATATTTAAATTTTTTCTAAAATCTTCTTCCGTGATAAGTTTTTGTGCGTCTCGTGTTCTTATTTCTCGCGCTCCGGTAGTGATAATTTTTTCTGACAAACCCCCGAAAAAACCGCACGCAGATGTTGTTTGGCCAGTTTGTGGCTTCAAAGATTTTGTCGTCTTCCAGTATGCCCGGAAATCCTATTTTAAAGGCTCTATAGTTCTCTTTAGTTGTGTAATCTATCTTTGTAAATGTTTCAATTATTATATCGTTTGTATTAAATTTATTGCTTAAAAATTCCACGAGTTCATTGTCCGTATAATTTACTCTAAATCTGTCTGCATATATCCATTTCCTCTCCGTTTTTCGAAACTCTACGTTTTCATTAATATTACCAATAGTTTTTCTTTGAGAGTTTTTGTTTGCATTTCTTTTATGTAAACTGATACTGTCGTCTTTCGATTTATTTTGATTCTCGGGTTGTTTGTCTATTGCGTCCATGTCAATAACGCCGTCTGTTGTACCCGCCAAGTTAGAATTTCTTGATGTACACTTCATATTTACAGTTTTCAGTACTATTTGTGTTTCTCTAGCATCTCTTGTATCATCTATTATGTTTAAATCTTGGATCTCTTTACCAGATGTCTCTGTGTACTCCTTGTTGTGTGTTGTATATTTGTTATTGTTTTTATTTTCTATTCTTTTATCCTGTTGTATACCCGCATGCAGACCGTCATCGTTATATAATTTCCAATTGCAAGTTTTTTCTTCAATTTGTATCTCATCCTCGAGCCAGGATACAACTGATCAGTCGTCTTCGCATTGAATTTACTAAATTTGTTAAGGAAGTATGTGGAATTGCTTCGAATTCTTCTAAAAGGGCTAATCGTGGCTCTTGCAAAGTTGCAGGCATTGCTGGACGACGACGATTACGCCTTTGGGGTTCATCCCATAGGTGTTCTGTCAGATTAAAATCCGGAGTGCATGTTGGCTAAGGAAGTCTATGAATTCCAACTTCATTAAGGTATTCAGTAACGACTCTTGCTGTGTTTGCTCTGGCGTTGTCATGCATCAATACAAATGCATCTCCAATAATATGTGTAAATGGGACAACAGCTTCTTGTAGAATATCTTCCACGTACCTGTGAGCGTTTGAAGCACCATTTTCTGAAAATATGATCTCTGTTCGTGCTTCTATGGAAATACCTCCCCACATCATAACAGAACCATCATGAAAGACGGTCATTTCTTCTTGTCCACACTCTTCCTCTACCATCAGGTGATCGTAGACAGAAGTGCGGCTCATCCGTAAAGAGAACTTCACCCCATTGCTGAAGATTCCAATTCTCATATATTCAGGCAAACTGAAGACGTGCTCTTCGATGACTAAGTAACAATTGTGGTCCTGTTTCCAGTCTGGCGAACTTAGACCACTTTCCTCAGGTCTTCGCCTAATTTTCTTTCACTTATTTCAACCCGTCGCACTGTTTACAAGCGATGATGTAGTTCAACTGCTGTTATTTTGCTATCTCTTAATATATTCAACACAATAAAACGATCATCAACTGCATTAGTTACTCTTTGCCTTCCAGACCCTGCACATCTTTCGAATGTGCCAGTCTCTAGAAAGCGATTCCAAGCATCCTGAACGGTAGTACAAGGTACTCCCATTGTACGAGACACATAACGCTGACTACGACAATCTGCAATTAATGCAATATTTTGTCAAACGTTTGCACTAGTTAATGGTATTATGAACTCATGAAGATTGTTATTTACTCTTGAACTGACGTCCCCAAGCAACTGAAAAGAAAAGAGCTAAACGCCGACTAACTTATTAATGTGGATTTCAAGAAATATGTAAGCGACTTGTATAAATTGTATAATGTTCAGTATGTTAAAATTAAACTTTTTACTGAAACTAATCAATACGAAAATTTTACAATAATAATATAACAGTTTAAAACTTTATTTAGACAAAAAAAACAAATTTATAAAGCTTCAATAAATATTTCAGGATGGCCGTTTTGTTTTTGCCGGTCAGTGTATAATAATGTTTGGATACAATAATAACAACAAAATCTTTTATGGTTAATCATGTAAACATGGGGCATATTCAATAAAATAGTATGAAGTTCTTTAAAATACAATCAGATATATCAAAATTATGAACTAGAATACTGTAATAGGAAAAACATCGACTTTAATCACTTATATACTCATTGGTGTATTGTGGTATTGGTATAATTCTTATACAAATTGCATATTTACGACATGCAAAGAATGCGAAAATTTTGCTTAAAAATTAATCAGCTCCTTACAAGCCTGAGTATACATTGTCAATAGCCGTTTAGGTGCAAAAGACGCATGTGATAGCAATACTTTATTATACTGTAAATACATTGGTGTTACACCACTTTCTTATACGTAATTCATCGTTTCGTAATATTGTTAAACAGGTACTTCAAGTATTTTGAAAATGATCACGTCAAACATTGCTTTAAATCGGCTTTCAACATCCCCAGAAAGGTTCATTCATTTTGCGTATTGATTTTTAGTGCCAAAAAATGGTCTATTTATTCCATTCTCCACTCACTACCCGCCGTCATCACTTCTTCATCGTCTGAAAAATGGCTTGGATGTTCTTTAATTTGGTAGTTACTAGGAACCAGATCGGGCACATGGGGGGTTGTTAAAAAGTTTTAAACCCATCATTATGAATGGCAGCCACTGAAGCTCAGCTTTTGTGGGCCGGTGCATTGTCTTGGTGAAACAGCACTTCTCGTCTCAATTTTCTTCTTCGCTTCTCCTCGAAGGCCTCCCGAACTTTTGGAATTAAGTCTACGTAATATTTACCTGTTACAGTACGCCCACGTGATAAAAGTTTTACAAAAACAACCACCTCAAAATCCCCAAAAAACTGTAGCTATGATATTACCAGCAGCTAACTGACACGAAATTATCGGTGAGGAGGGGGCGGGATTCCTTATGCCGCTATTCCATACTATGCCTTTTTGACTCTGGGTCAAAGTGATGAAGCCAAATTTCATCTATTGTAACGAATTTTTGCTGAAAATCATTTGGATTTCCGTTAAATAACTTGACGTATGTACTTTTGATCTGCGGTTCACATTTTTGGCACCCACCCTGCAGACACTGTTTAGAAATCCAATTCATCGTGCAATATTTTTTCACCACTTCCAACTGAGAAGTCACATGTATTCGCTATAAGCCTAACGGTAATTCTTCTATCGTTAGTACTATATTATGAACCAAATCAGTATTGTCTTCAGTAACCACAGTTTTGTGAGGGGGGGGTCTCCCTTCCTAGTTTAAAATCACGTAAGCAATTTTCAATACTTTTACACAATTTTTTTTTGGTGACAACGCTTATTTAAATAGAAATTTTATCATAGTTCTTGCTTCAATTTTATCCATTTTCGTTACATTACAAACACATCAAGAGAAATAAACTAATTTTTCGTATATGCAACGAGAAAGAGAAACGTCATTCTACATTTGCTAACGCCAATAAATGACAACAGTTTTTGATATGTTAGTCAATGCCATCTATGCTAGGGACAATAATTGTTGAACTTCCCTCGTACTTGACCAATTCACGCACATCTTCTAATTTCACCCATATTAATAAATGACTGTAGAAATTTATTGATCATAAGTTTGTCTAAACCTTGTACTTGAGATAGTGTCATAGTACTATTAAATTACTACTTCCAATCTACAATTTGACGATTGCAATTTAATCAGATATTTAGAAGTAGATTATACTCATAAATGTACAATTTGATACTGTAGTTTGCAGATGTTTGTATTGTTGAATATCTATAGAAAAGAAGTCGTATTCTGCAATAAATAAAGCAAGCAAAATTATTTACTAGTAAATTGAAATACTATATTATGCAATGAGCATTTAATGATTGCTATTAAGACACGAGTAAGAAAATGACAATACGAGGCGAATACGAGTATCTTAATAGCCATTAAATGCGAGTTGCATACACTATTTTTTCTACGACCCCATAATAAAACATTATTTTTTGAACATTCCATTTCATAAATTGAGGTTAAAATTTTCCATGCACCTTTGCGAATTTAGCTGGTAATAAATTGTTCGTGGTTACTAAGGCCTGTTCCATAATTTCTGGTGGACTCAAATTTTACATTTCACTATCATTATCCCACATTTTTACCGTTTATATTTTCAGAAAAGCACACATTTTAACTACTTACTTGTAAATTGCAGAGAACTGTCACATTTATTAATTTGTATATCAGTCAGATATGCAGTCGCCATATTGAATATTGTTTGAATATTGAAATGTCGTATTCCTATTGGATATAAATTTGTAACGTAATGAAAAATCTGTATTCCTATTGGATATAAACTTGTATCATAATCAAAATCTGTATCGTAATGGACATCATTAAAGTACAGGTTATTAATATACAATTAAAGTATGGGAGTAGAAAAATTATGTTATATAATGTTTCGCATGTCATCTTTGAAGTTCATAAATAACTTGCACCACTCATATTCAAATTATCATCCTTAAATAACCGATTCGAAATGCATTTCCTTTTTTCCCACTATCATTCAGACCAGGGAAAATTTAATTTATTATCTTTAAAATAGAGTTCTGAAAAAACATGCACCTATTTCTAATAGAGAACGATATACCGATTTCGTTTCTACTACTACTTAGTACTGCACACAAACGCACTGACTCACACAAAAACAAACGCACACACACATAACAATACCACGTTCCGTACGTTTGACTTTTGGACACCTGCTTTCCGGTCCAATAAACTAAACAGCTATTTAGCAGTAATACGGTCAATTGTGTGAGAGATGGCCGCACAGAGGAACTTCGGAAAGGGAGTCCTCGACACAGGGTAACTCTCTTCCAAATTGCAACAATAACCTTTTCACTACACCAATAAGGGGGTCGATTATTAACTTTAAGACTTTATTGTAATCCGTTAGTGCCTGTATGTTTAGGTCGTTTCCCTCGGTGGTGATAAATCCCATCCTGATGCATAAGTGCAAACCAGTTCTGTTTTTTTATATTGCTTTATGATTTTTTATGAATCAAGATGTTTATGCAAAGTATATTAGCATATAATTAATTACTGTCGCTAGTATATAAACATTAATGGTTCATTGGGGTCATGGTTAAACTAGTTTTGGTTTACGAAGTTTTATTTTAGTTAGGTTGAATTGCAACAATTAAAAGTTGAATAAAACAAATTAACATAGAATTCTTTTCTATTTTGGAAAAATTATACAATATAATAGAATTATTAATTACTAATTTAATTGTGTTTAGTTGTGAATACAGTCGTTTATTTGATTTATAGCGTAAAATATTTTTAAATTATTTGCAAACAGGAGGTTCTGATAATCAAGAACACGAACAACGTCATCCATATAGGCAGAGAACAACATGGGTCCAAAATGAATGATTGCGGAACTCCAGAATATAAATGAAAATTTTTCGTATTGCTTCCTATTACACAAATAGAATGCAAATAACGAACCCAATATTACCGAACTTATGGAGTACCAACTAGTAATTTATTCGATCAACCGCTTTAGATAAATCAATGAAAATTGCATTAACTTGAATATTGTTGTCAATAGTTTTGCTCAGTTCTTAATGAATAAACTTTTGCGGATCACTTGTTAATACAAACATGCGCTGATCAATTAATAACAACTTAATGTGCGAAAACATTTTTATGAAAAAGGCTAGTTTCGAAGAATTTGGGTTACTGTTTATTATTTTGATCAGGCGGTAATTATTGATATAATCATATGCACAAACAACCCTCTGTCTTCCTTCCAACAATTAGGAAAAGCAAGACATCTAATTGCTAGATTGAATAGGAAGTAGAAATGATCAGAAAAAATCCAAGCGCAAGTCTTTAAGCATGAAGTTGGAAATACCATCATTACCCATAATGTTTGCTTAAATTTCAAATAAAAGTTTTATTGCTAACTAATGCGCATTATGATATTAGTGAGCCCAACTAAATCCAACCGAAGCCAACACAACCGAACCATATATGTAACGAAATGTGTCTGAAGATTCAAACAAGAGTTGAAACGTAAAAATAAATATGGAAAAAACCTTAAATTAATTTTATTTAAACTGCCGAAAATTTCCACGAAACATTCCAAAATTCAATTGATATAAAAAGAAATTACGGAAGCAAGAAATATTTTTATATATACAGGCTGTTTGATAAAAAACGGCTCCCTTCTTTATTTATCATCCGATTTCAATAAATAAAACAAGTTTAAAAAATTAGGTGTGGCCACCACACGACTTTCTTATACGTATGAGCGTTTCAAACTATACAATTTTAAGAATTTTTTACACAAAAATTATTCAAAATCCTCTTGCCAGACAAGTCTGGCAAGAAACAGTCCTTCTCAGGACTACCCTGATGACGGCAGTAGACGGACTGCCGAAACGTCGGACCATCAATGTTCCATAAACGATGGAAATAGCCCAAACAACAACTCAAATAAAATTTGGTAAATTAATATTATCAGATACTTCTTAGTTTCTGAGTTAAAAAGTTGTCTCTACTTTTGCTGCCAACGTTTCGACCACGGAAGCGGACTGGGTCAGTTTCAAGTAATGGCAGAAGCCCTAAAGATGTTTCTTGGCATACTAGAAAACTCACTGAGTTGTATCTAGTGCTAATAGTTTCTTTTATTTGTTGTTAGTCTGGCTTTCTGATTGTAATATGTAATTAACAATAATACTAAAGTACATAACGTACTGACCCTTTCAGAGGCGCTACAAATTGTTGATAGGCTTTTGTTTCAGTATATAAGGCGAAAACAAGAATAGACTTGTCGAAGATGAACTTTATAATTCAAGCACTAAAGACGTTAATTTTGGAAAAGAATAAAAATTTTTGAGATAGCGAAAGTGAAAGTAGGGCTTTATATGCTACTTATCATCTCACGATTTGAGAATCTGTATTAAGAATTAGATTTTCATTTTATTTAGTTTCCTTTAAAACTAATTCATTCAATTAATTCTGATTTTTATTATTTTAATTTTTAAGATGGAGGACATCAATAAGAATGAATTTGATAAAATGTACGATGATATGAAGTAAGTTATAAGATAAATAATTCAATTTAGGTATAGTTAATGGTGCTAAACATGCTGAAGGTACTATGTGAAAATATTTGCCTTTTGGTAAATTGTTGGGCATCATTAATTAGATGAATATTATCTTGTTTAATAATAATAATTCGTTATTTTAAAATAATAAAAGGATAGTTAATGGTGTTAAACGTGCTGAAGGTACTATGTGAAAATATTTACCTTTAGTTTGCTTTATTATTTGAATACTTGCATCGTAAGATGGAAGAAAATATCAAATGGTAAAAATTTTGTAGCTATGTTAATTTTCTAATAATTATATTAATAATTTGACAACTGCTATAATAAAATTTGGTAAATTAATATTATCAGATACTTCTTAGTTTCTGAGTTAAAAAGTTGTCGTCTCTACTTCTGCTGCCAACGTTTCGACCACGGAAGCGGACTGGGTCAGTTTCAAGTAATGGCAGAAGCCCTAAAGATGTTTCTTGACATACTAGAAAACTCACTGAGTTGTATCTAGTGCTAATAGTTTCTTTTGTTTGTTGTTAGTCTGGCTTTCTGATTGTAATATGTAATTAACAATAGTACATAACGTAGTGACCTTTTCTATTTTATTTTTAATTAATTAAGTTCCCCAGATGTTGTATATATGTTTATTTATTAAATGTGAATTAAAGTCAGTCTAAAAACATTTAAAAAATAAATTAAGTTGGTGAATTACCATACTTCAGCCGAAGGTTTCAAGGAAGATTATGACTTGATAATCGCTCATCAGTATTTCGACCTTTTGTTTAAACTTGGTTAAAGAAGAGTCAGTAAGGTTATTTCTTTTAAGGCCTTCGTTATTATTTTAGTATTTTAACTACATAACAAGTAGAGTAAAATTTTAATTTTTAATTTTAAAAATAATTACTCAACATACATATGGGATACAGAAAAATCACATTCTTATTTAATATCCGTCCCATCCATTTAAAATCTTTTTATAAAAGGGCTTCCAGCTGTTAATACCTCATTTCTTTCGCCTTTTGCACCCTACATATATACACACACCCGTACAAATATGTGCAAGTTGCCCATCCCTTGAGAAATCAATTTGCATTTTATTGTTATTATATTTACTAGGAAGATGCGTTTTATAACTGGAGCTCTTTTTATTTCGCCGAGTTACCGTATGCTTATTGAGGTGTAAACATTTGAAAACTGGAAGTGAGTCGCCCCGTAAAACATGGTATTACGTTTAAATTTGATTCTGGGAAAGAGAGACGGAAAGATATATCTTGAAATGATAGCTTGTATGGAATATATAAACTTACATATCCCGTAAATACATTTGTACGGTCTGTATATTAATATACGTTGAGTACCAAAAGTAAAGAACAAATTGTAAATAAAAATACGATATGTATTGTTGACAATGTGGCTTTCAAAAGTATACAATATTAATTAACTAAACTGAAATATGAAAATTTATAAATTCATCTATCCTCTCAGATAAATGATTGTAAAAGGATCATTTATATGAACAAGGTGGTATATGTATATTTTTAAAAAATATTTACTTCTAACCTAAATTTTATACTGTTGATAATAGAAATTTGAATGAAAAGCATAAGTCTATATACATAATTGAAATAGAATATCAATTCTAAATGATTAATTGAATTTAAAGCTATATCAATGCAATTATTATTCCAATTATACATGTGTTTACAAGTTAATAACACTATAGTTAATTTACCTTACGGTTTGTTAGGTTAAAATTCTTTATTCACATCATTAAATGAATACGAAATTATTTGTTGAACAAGTTTGCATAGGATGTTTATAATATAATTGGCATTTTTCCCCTCAGTCATAAATAAGAGTTGTAAAACTTGAATATACATTAAATTTATTTACTTTGATAATCGTATCTTATTTGGTAAACTTTATTTTTCGTACATACTATTACATATTGTAACGTTTTCGGGTTCGCAATAAACAACTCGTGCAATTATTTATTTAAAACAGTCTGTATATTTATACACTTAAAATTATATAACAATATAAAAACATAAAACTAATGTATCACACTTAAACTACTATTAATAAATTAAAATTAACACTTGTATTTATTTATTTCTATTACTAATATCTCTGTCCGTATTTATGTAACACTTATATTTATATACCACGGCACTACTATATTTATTTCTACCGTACGACTTATATTTATTTCTACTGTATTTATTTCTACGCGCGTCGGCTAGTTCTTACGGACTTTCCTAATCCCGAATTAATCCGCAATTACTCATCCCGCAATGAATGAATCCTTCGGTGACCCAGTCGCCTTATATACACATGCGAAGATTACTAGAACATTCGCGTAAACTCTATCTCCCACTCGATGTATGGAGAACATTCCATAGACATTCTGTGTCCGACACAGTACCATGCGTAAATGGATGACTCAGTGCTTTACGATGTTTACCAGTCGCGCCGAGATGATTTACAACCCTTTTTTTAACGTCGCCTGGTCTGCCTCATACATATTTCGTTACAATATGTTGTCATATATTTAAAGAAGATACTAACCTAAAAATATAAAAATATAATTAATTTAGTCATAATCATAGAGTAAATATTATACTTACACAGTTGATATAAGTATGAGAAAGTTTAAGATAGTTTTCTACCTCTAAGTAAGTTTACCGGACCATTTATTTCACGTATTCCCTATGAGATTATTTATATATGGTGGAAACGCGTTACATTCAGTTGCACGTCATACTAGATCCATGACGACTCGCCTTGTATATGTTGCCGGATCTATTTTTATTTCTATCAGTGACATTTGATATAACCAAAGAAAAAAATTATTCACTATACAATAACTATAACGTAATATATTTAATAATTGAAATGCTCTAAGACTTCAGTCTTTCTCAACTTATTTATTATATTGATTTAGATTGTCGAAAAACTTTAAATGTTTCATTACGTATCCATAATATAATTTAAAATAAGCAATACTTACGCTATTCACATTAAATTTAACACATGATTATAGAAAAGTTTGTAAAAAGCCTCGACTGTTTACAGAAACCTTTCGGCATTATATTTAATGGACGCAAATAAATAATAAATACACTTCTAAGAAGCACTGTTTTTAAACAATTTATATCAAAGCAAAAATAAACATGAAAAATTTGACAGGAAGAATATACACAACGCACGTCTTTTTGACAGATATGATTTATCTGTCAACACCGAATTGAACTATTAGTCTATTAAAAATATGTAACAAAGAAATTTAATATTGAAACGGAAATTATGTGTTTATTTGTTATGAATGCATATATTACGATCAATTTATAAATCTTTTATTTAAGCTAATAAAATAAATGCCCTCATGTATAATTTAACAAAGTAACTTTTTTAGTTTCTCTAATACAGTTATGACGACAGGTAAACGTCATCGATGACGTGCAACTGAACTTGACGCGTCTCCAGTATAAACATTGATATAATTAGAAACCGTTATTTGGTTGGTTCCAAAATACCAACTAACACTCAATAATAGTACTAAAGGTATTAAACGTGTGAAATAGTAAAGACGGAGACAGGATCGGATTAAGGACAGGAGAATTAATTTGAAAAGAAATTTAAAAATAAAAGATGAAAGTAATTTATAGTGATTTTGAATTTAATTAAAATCTTTATTGATGAGTCTCATGTTCTATCATTATAAACTTATATTAGAAGTTTCAAATATTTAAAAACTGAGCTAGTTGGGGGTTTCATAAATTTTGTATAAATTTAATTTGACATATATTTCAATATTTATTTGACTTAGAAATGCAGGGGTAGTATTTCATACAAACATCAAGCCCTACAGCATACGAGTGAATACGAGTCATTTTAGTCCGTAAATATAGAATTTGTTAATAACTTGATTACAGCGCCACCTGTCGGATCCTAGCTTAGCTATGAACAATAGCCTCGATAAAACAAATATATATTTACCAACGAACATCATTTCATTTTTATTTTTGTAGATACAAATCTTGTGCGGATTCACATATCAACCTCACTTTCGTGTCCACCTCATAAAAATTAACAAAGAATATCACTATTCGAGCCACAGTCACAAATCGATTGTAAATAATTGCAATTAGTTCTACATAGCTGCACTTATACACAAAATATATCAAAATAAAACACTAGAATATAATTTCTTATAAAAACATTTAAATATAGCAATGACGATGATTTAACGATGATCTTAGACTGTTTAAAAATGTAATTCCATAAAATGTCTGTATTCATCCGCTTGCAGAAATGCTATAGGTATACTAATATGCAGATTAGATACCTACTTTTGTTTGCAAATTGAATGCGTGCGGTTATGAATTTGGGCTGCAAAATTGCAGTCGTTCGGTATATGAGCGAAATAAATGCGAAGGTAAACATATATGTCATCGGGTTTGCAAAGTTCAGACAGATAAATGGTTTGAATAAATCCTACTATTGGACGTTTCGGAATGACTGACGGGTCGGATGCATGCCGGGAGAGTATTGTGAAAGAAAGAAAAGAATGCTCGAAGTGGTAGAAGCGCGTTTGACTGGAAAATGTGGACGTTATACAATGGCGTGCGTGATTATTTGACAACAAATAATTTACTAAATCAATTATATTGCATATTGATTATAACGATATAAAAACGTATGAAGTTGTCGATTCTCCTACTGTTGATAAGAATGACATATCAGTTGGGCTGAAAAGTTCGTATCGTTTTATAGAAAAACACATTTTTTTGGTAAAATTCGATTTTATTATTCAACATAGTTGCCTTCGAGGGCGATACACCGATTATAGCGATCTTCCAACTTTGCAATACCATTTTTGTAGTACGATTTGTCTTTAGCCTCAAAATAGGCCTCTGTTTCGGCGATTACTTCCTCATCGGCTTTAAATTTCTTTCCAGCGAGCATTCTCTTGAGATCTGAGAACAGGAAAAAGTCGCTGGGGGCCACATCTGGAGAATACGGTGGATGCGGAAGCAATTCGAAGCCCAATTCATGCAATTTTGCCATCGTTTTCTTCGATTTGTGACACGGCGCATTGTCTTGATGAAACAACACTTTCGTCTTCTTCAAATGGGGCCGTTTTTTCGCGATTTCGTCCTTCAAACGCTCCAATAACGCTATATAATAGTCGCTGTTGATGGTTTTTCCCTTTCCAAGATAGTCGATGAAAATTATTCCATGTGCATCCCAAAATACGGACGCCATAACCTTACCGGGCGACTGTTGTGTTTTTCCACGCTTTGGATTCGGTTCAGCGCGTGCAGTCCACTCAGATGACAGCCGACTGGACTCCGGAGTGTAGTGGTGGATCCATGTTTCATCGATTGTCACATATCGACGCAAAAATTCACTTCTATTGCGGTTGAACAGCTCCAAACATTGCTCTGAAGCATCGACACGTTCTTCTTTTTAGTCGATTGTGAGCTCGCGCGGCACCCACTTTGCACGTAGCTTTCGCATACCCAAATATTCATGTACGATATGTCCAACACGTTCCTTTGATATCTTTAGAGTGTCAGCTATACAAATCAACCTCAATTTACGATCTTCCAAAATCATTTTGTGGATTTTTCTGATGTTTTCGTCGGTAACAGCCTCTTTTGGACGTCCACTGCGTTCATCGTCTTCGGTGCTCATATGGCCTGTACGGAATTTAGCAAACCACTTACGAATGGTTGCTTCGCCCGGCGCAGAGTCCGGATAACACTCATCAAGCCACGTTTTGGTTTCAGTAGCACTTTTTTTCATCAAAAAATAGTGTTTCATTATCACACGAAATTCCTTTTTATCCATTTTTTTCAAAATAACAAAAGTTGCTTCACTCAAAATGCTGTATCTCACAAACTAATAATCAGACAGCTGTCAAATTTATACACGTATCTTTTGAAGGTTGGTACTAACTGAAAATGATATGGATTTTATTCTAGTGGCGCCATCTCATAGAAACAATACGAACTTTTCAGCCCAACTATTAGGACAGACATTAATTATGTCATGTCTTCGATAATATAACGGCGAATGTCTACTATTATAATATTTTTCATAAAGACAGTTTTTTTAAGTACAATATAAGTCACGACTGCAGTGCACCTGACAATAATTTTCTATTACCAAGTCCTCATTCAAAAAATACTTGCCACAAAAAATAAACATTGCAGAATTTACACAATTCAAAACATTTTTATTGTATGGCATGAAAAAACTATTAATTTCTTTAAAAAATACGGTAGATGTTGCGGGGGATGGAATTACATCTGGGATTTCGCAGAATGTGTGCATGGTTGCCGCTAATAGATTATTAGATGTGATAAATACTTCCTTGACAACAGCTGCATTTCTAGAAGAATGGAAAACTTCTTATGTGGTCCCTGTGGAGAAAGCGAATGGTACAAAATTGTGTAATGAGTTCCGCCCAATGAATACTGTTCCTGTATATAAAAAAGAGTGTTGGTAATTTGTGGGAAAAATCAACTTGAAAACTACTGTCAGAAAAACAACATCATAGTTCCTAATCAATGAGGTTTTAGAAATCATTCTTGTGAAACTGTTATTATGGACATTTGTGATAAGTGGTTAAAAACTATAGATGATGAATGTTTTGTGGTGTCAGTACTTCTAGATTTGCGTTGAGCTTTTGCAGCTCTTGATAGGGACTTATTAATTGATGAACTTAGAGTTTTTAGGAATTAATGACAAAGTTGAAAGGTGGCTAAAATCATATGTGACAGATAGACTACAAAAAGTAAAATATAATGTGTGTTTGTGTATAAGTGCTCTATCTTTGCTTTCACCCATAAAGACAAATTTAAAAGAAACAGTGACTTTCATCATTATCCAACAAGAACAAAGGACAAGTTTATAGCGTCCCGGTACATAAATCGGCGGCTTTTCGGAAATCCCCCATGTATTGCTGTCTGTATGTCTACAATGGTCTTATACAACAAATCAAGGAGAGTAGTAATATTAAAATATTTATACTCCATTCACGTTAAGAAAACAGTGTTAGGTAAGATAGGCGATTATTTCTTGGATTCTGATTGGCTAATAGCCCAGGCAAATTTACTCCACTAAAAAAGTCCTATTCTTGGTATCAAATTTAAGTTGGATAAAATGAAAAATCACTGTTAGTTATTGTTGAATTTGATTCGCTGTCATTTGTAAAATTTTCTTGTTGTTTACTATTTTGTATTGCTTCGTATTTTCATTGTTAGATTCTTTTTGTATTTTGTTGTGTTATATACAAATTTTATTAAAAACAGTTGTTATTACAGCTAAATCATCGGTTATTTTAAATAAGTTCAGGTAATGTTTTACTAATGGTGTTTTTTAATGAAACTTATATGTAATTCATAGTTCAGGTTTGGCACAAACATGAATGACGACGAGGTAGTTGGTCGAAATGTTGACATTCCTGCTGGTTCATCAAAGAATCCTCAAGGGCAACGTATTAGTAGCAAACAAAAGCAAATGGCTTACAATTTGTATTTGCAATTAAAACATGATAACTCCAAGACAGCATCTATCAAATTAACATCAAAGCAATTGGGAATTGGGGAAAAGATAGTCTGGGATATTGTAAAAGAAATAGATACTAAAGGCATTGTGAGTTCACCTCCTAAAAAAAGGAACCGTGAAACCACTTATCATCGTTTGGATGAAGCCCAAAAATCTACATACATTCCTTTTTTCTTCGTAATGAATTACCTTCATGCTCAAAAATATTAAGCGTAAGTATAAAATTTATCGTGCATATACTAAATTAATTTTGTGAAAATGTTTACAGGTTTGTAATGCGGATGACACTCTACCTAAGCTAGGGCGAACAACATTGTGGAAGATTTTAAAGAAGTTGGGTTTTAAGTATTCCTTTTTTTACATTTATTAAATAAAAATAAACTTCAATATATCTGCAGTAGTTGTTTTATTTCTTTATGTTAATATGTTATACATTGTTTATTTCTATATAGTTTGTTTACGATAATTTTTTAGTACATTCAGCTTAAAGTTTTAAAACGAAATATATTTCCTAACTACTGAGTTAAGTAAATAAAGTAATCAGAATACAGATTTCCGTATTAACTTACAGTTTGTCATTAAAATGTAAAAACATTGTCACTTAAATCCAAAAACTTATAAATCACATTCACTATTTCATGTTCTGTGCACGGCACTTTCTTCCATTAAAAAGGATTAAAACTTGTAACTTGCTCCCTCATCCACTGATAAATCTTGAATTGTGTTTATATTTTTAATTTCTGCTTAGTAATATTTGATTGTTCATTCCAAAACACTTTTATCCACGAAGAAACACAATTTTTAAAATTGTAGCAACACTTTCATCCCCTGGAGTCTTCAATTTTTTGAACTATGTGTAAAATTTCTTTTTAGTTTTCAAATAAAAAGATATGATAAAAAATGTATCGCATAATATTTGTTAATGTGGTTATATTACATTTGTATGTCAAAAATTTCTGACAGTTGATGTTACAGACAAAAATTTTTCGGTGTGATACGGTAGCCGATCGCAGCGTTAACTACTGTTTTCTTAAAATGAATGGACTATAAATAGAAAATGAAGAATCTATTGGTTGAGAGTTGTTTGTATGCCTTTAGTCAATTTTTGTAATGTTTGTTTTATTTGGTTTATTTATTTGGTGTTCTTTTATTGTATGTACTGGCTGTGTGTGATATATATTTATACATATGACGTAGCCGATATCACTATGTGATCTATGGTCAAATAAATTTATTATTATTATTATTATTATTATTATTTATTATTATTATTATTATTATTAATGGATGTACATGGGATGTTAAAATTTACTTTGGTGTTCCTCAAGGAAGGGTACTGGGTCCACTACAATTTAATATTTACGTAAATGACTTAGTTATGAGTGTGAAACATTGCAATATTTCTATATTCGCAGATGACACCATGATAAATGTATGTGGAAACAATTTATATCAAATGGTTACTGAAATTAATGAAAATTTATCATCGTTATACATGTGGATTTGTAATAATAAATTATGTATTAATGCAAAGTACAAGGTTATTCATTATAAATTACCCACCCGCTATCATCGTTATTATTGCATATACAAAAACATGTTTCAAATAAAAGCTGTGTGGCTGAGACTGAATTTTGTTTGCTTGCTATCAAAAACACAGTGGCGTGCAGATACAAGGGTATAAAAAGAAAATAATGTTTTTTTTAAATGGAATACCCTGTATATTATTAAATTTTTATAATGATCCTTTTACTCTGATTTCAAAAATCTACCATGATACTGGTATCTTAAACCGGTTTCGAGTTATTAAATGTCGAATATCCTAGTTACTGCACTATGGAAAAGTTAACATTATTAAAGTGAGCTATGAAAATGACAATTATTGTGTTTCATAAATTACATTTCCTTAATAAAATAGTCAAAATGGAAATGAGAGTCTCCAAATTTTTAAAAAAATATTAAACGTAAGGTACTCCAAGTTGACGTAAATCTGTCTGTTCTTTATTAATTTTAATAAAAAACGAGAGTTGAGCAGATATATCCAGTTTACTGATTTTGCTCACCAGCTTATGAGCTATTTTGGCTAAAATTGGACGCTTATGTTTCGAATCGGGTGTCGATAGTCTTAGACATGTAGGCATAATCGTGCCTTCTAAAATTCACTCAAACACACAGAGAGAGATTCAAAAAAACACTTTTCCGTAATCAGGAGACCCCTAAAGTGAAATCTGCAAAAATCTAGACGTAGAACAAGTAGAACAATACAACGTATCAAAATAAAAATTCTTGTCGATAGTAAATAGAAACTAAAATCTGACATTTAGGTATTACATTAAAGTCAACCTAACGCGTATATTTGACAGTCAATTACATCTGTGCCGATCGACCACCATATGCAATTATTTCTATAGTCATTATGTGTATTCCGCCAAGTTTGACGTTTCCCGGCAAATGCCATATCGCGAACTCAAACTGATTGATGGTTTTGATAATTTATAACATGAAATTGTATTTTTCGTGCGTTTAACTTAACCTTATCCGAACTTCGAGGTGTCAGCTGTGCCGACCCACCGCCATTTTAAAATCGAACCTAGTCCAAGATAAATTATTCTACACGTAGGCCTTATGGCAAAATGTTTTGGTGCAGCGTGATTTTCTACACGTGCGAAAATTTTCAAAAATTCCTTTCGGGCCCACGTTCTCTCTTCGGAGACGTGAAAAGTAGCCTGAGGCACATGGGACCGTAGTCGCCGTCACGTGACAATTTCGTTCGGACCGTATAGATGGGCCAGGTTCTCAGAAAAGTGTCTCCCCAATTCGTCAATTTTGGAGTATAATCGTGTTAATCGCTCGTGTTAAAAAGAGCTCGTTGAACGGCTTTTAGTATGTATAACGCTACTGAACTAAGTCTATAGTCCTTCAATTAAGACTATGTGAGAAGTTAATTCGTGTTTCCAACACACCCTATATGAAATAAATCGTGAAATTTATCACAACTACAGATCATTCGTTATCCAATATAAACCGTATTCGTACTGCAACATCAAATGGAATAAGAGTTCATAAAAGTTAAACGCATGTCATGCAATAGTTGAAACTAACCGACTAGGTTTAATCGTAGTTTTATTCATTTCATTTCTGCACAGCAGCAAATACGCATACATTCGTAAATCG
Source organism: Amphimallon solstitiale (assembly GCA_963170755.1). NCBI lineage: Eukaryota > Metazoa > Arthropoda > Insecta > Coleoptera > Scarabaeidae > Amphimallon > Amphimallon solstitiale. The sequence continues at coordinate 176,626,374 of OY720676.1, forward strand.
CATACATACATATTTGTGTGCGCTCAGAACAGAATTCAACTTTGATGACAGAGTGATAGGGTAATAACCAAAGCGACCGATATTTAAATACATGAATTATGTAGATGCGTACTTATTCGATTGGACATATTGATACTCCACCAGTACGTTATTAATAGTCTCAATTTACACACAATGCCGATACCAAAAACTTCAACGACTGCTGCTTGGCTTGCTGGCTTTCCAGTATGCGAGAGACCAACGTCTCACACAAACGTTTGAATACAATTTATATTGAAATGAACGTTTCTGTAATTACGCCAAGCAGAACCATTCGAATAAATTCTATACTAAAATGCATAAATGTCGTGGTGCAGTTTTGTAGAATTTTTTCTTTCTCCTTTTGCTTTGTTGTTGATGTTGTGGCTGTATGTTTCTCTAAGTATGTTACGCAAAAAACGCCTGTGTTGTAATGATTAAATGTTTTTGTCCGGATCGAAGTTATTTTTGGTATTTTGTATTGCACTCAACTGTTTAATTTTTTTTTTAATTCGTAAAAGGCATATTGCCATGATTATTATATTTTTAAGAATTATAAAATTTATTAAATAGTTAAGTTATAGGATAAGAACATTAATTTTTCGTTTAAAACGTATATACTGATATAATAAGCATAAGTTAAAAGTATTACAACAAGTAAAAATGGGTGGCCTAACCTTTAAGGGGCAATGTCATTAAGAATATATATATATATATATATATATATATATATATATATATATATATATATATGCGAGATAAGAGTTTCAGATACCAGCAAGTGCGACTGCGCATAAAAAGCCGACAAACTCCGAGCGTTGAGTACTTAACATAAGCGCATGTAGATGTCACTAAATCGGCGATTTTTGTTCAAGTGGAGCTACTCAACTAGACAGTCGCCTTCGGGCGTGCATAGAGGAAGGGTATAGCGTATTTGGATCTCATATGTACAATTCATTACGTAATTTGAATTTAAAAAAATCTTGAATTAATAATTATAAATAATTGGTGTAGTATAAAGAGCAAATACTAATAATTGGATATATTTAACACATTTAACAGTTAGGTATTGCGATTAAATATTTATTTAAATACAATGTATTTAACATGTTCTTTAATATTAATTAGATAATATTGTGCATAAATAAATATTTAGATAGATGATAATGTGATAAAAAACAATTTAAATTTAATAAACTAAAGATGATTTTTTAGTATATTGAATTTAAATATACATACTTATAAGTTTAATATACGTATTGTTACCTATGCCTGCCATATATAATTTAAGAAGCAATGTTGGTTGTATAAATAGATGGAGTAAGTGCTCCCAAACAAACCTATTTCGCCATATTAAAAAGTTTTATCTAATTTCTATCAACAATTTGTTATTAGAATTGTTGAATGAGCCATACAGCGTATGAAAGTGTTTAGTATTTTAAATTTTATACCAAAAACACTTTTATCTTATGCCACAGTTATATTCCACGATGTTGCTGCATTGACAAATTTGCAATACCCATTATTAAAAGCGGTTGAACAATACTATAACAATGAATAAATGTGTCTACTTTAATATCTTGTTTTATTTTTCTATATTTACTTCATAAACAAAATATCTGAAGGTGTAGATTTTATTAAAAAAATATTTAGAAATTTTATCGTATTTATAATTTGTTTATTAGTCAAATTGTACAATTGATAAAATATTTTATGTATCTTTATTATTTAGAATATAGGGGAGAAATACATTAAAGTAAAAGTTTTCTAATATGTCAGAGTCCCATTGTACATCCTTTTTAATACGAATAACTTCATATTCATTTGGAGTCCAAGTAAAAAGTAAGCAATATTTTCTGTTCGTTAAATATAGTTGGCCTTGTAGTTGGTGATAGTATGGATGATGTTTTTCAACAATACCATTCCTAAAATAGTTTTGGTCTACCCTAAAAATATTAATTATTGTTAAATAAAATTTTTGTTTTTATATGTTTTTTTCTTACCTTGACCCAAACATTATATCTCAAGAAGCTGTATAGGTTTTCCATTGTCTCCTAAAATGATCCTGTCAGTGAATAGCCGAGCCATGGATTGTCCTTATTAACTATTAAACCTGTCTGAATTTTAGGTTTTTCTCTTTCATATAGCAGTCTCGTGCTTTCTGCTCAAATGCTATTCCATGCAGCATATTTTTATTGCAATATAATGATGGTCAAAAATAACTGAAACATTTTTTTAACCAATTGTCTTTGCTATATGTGAATATGAAATAGCATCGGGATCCAGTTATTCTAAACTGCCTAGCCAATTTCCATTGTTGTCTTGCATTATTATCTGCAGATCTTATACAGGTATTTCTGCATAATTGAAGAGGTTCATTGCAGACTAATTTCAAATTAAAAACATCTTTGCAATGTTCAAAAAGAAGTATATTCACTGAACACAACCACATCATGAGTTCATTTTGCTCTCTGAAAAATGGCACTGACGACTTCAATCATCGACACCACTTGCTCATCAACCTCTTCAACATTGTTGACAATCTCAAGTCTTTCCATGCTTACGTCCCTTGCTATAATCAATATTCATTTATGTTATTTACTGCTACAATAATGACATAATGAACATAACTTACTGATGTTTTGCCAATACGCTGTCTGGTTTGGCATTTACTAATGTGTCAAAGCAAAATCCCTGCATCTCCACTGTTAGATCCGATGTTACAACCTCTTGCTGGGTAAAACACTTTGTTTCTAACAAGGGCTTTCATTTCTAAAATTTAATCAAAAAAAAAATTATTAAGTTGTGTTATTCAATTATTGTAATTGATACAACCTATTGCAATATAACAAAGTAGCAAACAATGTGTTTGCACTGACTTCCATCTACTGCCTCACATGTGCAACTGATCTTTGTTAGTTTCACCTCCGCATTTTCCACAATTTCAAGAATTCCTTCGATTGTGTGAGGTGGGGGATCTAATGCACTTCCCTGGAGGCATAATGCATATATGTGAATTGCCTTCTTTGTCATTTCTGTCGCCTCGCATAGAATTATATATATATATATATAATCGATAAACCAAATTACCCGAAGGTGTAGGTTATTACTTTGTCTATTTACTATTTTCATATATAAACTTTGCCCACTGTTTTTTATCACTTGTCAACTTCAGCGCTTCTTGCCACGTTTTGCCCCTTTTCTCTAGTATTACTGCTACCTCCCCGTTCCACGTTTTCTTAGGTCTGCCCCTGCTCCTCCTGCCGGTTATCCTCGCATCCCATACATTTTTCGCTTGTCTGCTGTTGCTCATCCTGTTTAGATGTCCAAACCATCTTAGTTGCTGGTTTTCAATATTGCCCAATATTGGTTCTACTTCCAGTTCTTTTCTTATAATTTCATTTCTTATCCGATCTTTGCGTGTGACCCCTTTTACTTTCCTTAGGTATTTCATGTCGATTGCCTGTATTCTGCTCTTCATTCTGACTGTCGTCACCCAGCTCTCGCTGCCGTATGTTAATACTGGTCTGAACACTGCTCTATATATTGCTATCTTTGTTTTGCGACTGATCTCCTTGTTGCTCAGAAACCACCCAGAAAGTGAGAAGTACACTCCTGCCGCGCTGGATATTCTTTCATTTACTTCCTGTTCCATGTTACCATTCCTTTCTATTTGGACTCCCAAGTATTTGAATCTATTCACTTGTTCTATTTTTTGTTCTTGAATTTGTATATTAATTTCTTCGTTATCCTTGCCGATGACTAGTATTTTTGTTTTATTTGTGTTTATTTTCATGTTCCTTTTGGATAACTCCTCATGCCATACTGTGATGTTCTTCTTGAGGTCTTTTCCGCTTGGTGCACATAGCGCTATATCGTCGGCAAAAGCGCAGTTCGAAATTGTAACTGGACTCAGTCGTTTGTATCCTACGGTTACTTTCTTAGTTTTGTCATTTGTGGCTTTGATTACGTCGTCCATCACTGTTATGAATAGCAGAGGGCTAAGGACACCACCCTGTCTTAAGCCATCTTGGATCTCGAACTCTTCGGACTCCATGTTATTCTTCCTGACGTAGCTGGTGTTTTTATCATACAGGCTTTTTATTGCTGTTCTTAAATGCTCCTGGATGCCTCTTTCTTTTAAACTGTTCCAGACTATGCTTTTCGGTATTCGGTCGAAGGCCTTCTCAATATCTATGAAAGCCATGTATATTGGTTCGTTTTTTTCCCTAGCTTTCTCTATTAATTGTTTAATTGTAAAGATGTGATCTTGTACACTTCTGCCCTTCCTGAACCCACTCTGGGTTTCTTCCAACTGCCTTTCTATTTCTGGTCTTAGTTTTTTCTCCAGGGCACTTTCGTATATTTTAGATACTATACTTAGTAAGGTTATTCCCCGGTAGTTCGCGCAGTCTTTCGTATCTCCTTTCTTATGTATAGGGACGATTGCACCAGTTTTCCAGTCCTGTGGTACTTGTGTTGTTTTCCATACTTGATTAAGAAATTTAACTATCATTTCTTTGCCTTGTGGGCCCAGGTGTATTAACATTTCCGGGGTCATCTTATCATGCCCAGCTGATTTTCCTCTTTTGATGTTGCTAATTATTTCCTGTATGTCGTCTACATTTATTAGTTCTCCATCTCCTGTTTCTCTCCTTTCTTTTGCTTCTCCTTCCTTCCCTTTGTTTTCTTGTCCATTTCCCGTATTTAATAGTTCGTCGAAGTATTCCTTCCATCGATTCATTATTTCTTTTCCATCGGTTACTACTTCACCGTTTTTCTTTTTTACATGGTTTAAATTATATTTCTTTTCTTTTCGGGCATTCTTCATTACTTTATAGAACAATTTTTGGTTTCCTTTACTGTCTTTATCCAGTTTTTTCCCGAATTCTTCCCACGTATTATGTTTAGATTGCTTTACCAGTTGCTTGACTATCAGTCTCTGTTTTTTATATAAACAGTAACTTTCGTCTGTTTTCTCATGTAGGTATTTCTTCCAAATGGACTTCTTGTGCTTTACTTGGTCTTTAATCTCTTGTGTCCACCATCTCGTCTGTTTTTTATTTTTTATTATTGCTATTGTTCCACAGGTTTCTGTTGCTGCCGTGAGAAGGCTGCTTTTGATTTTTTGCCACAACTCCTCTATATCGTCGTTTCCCCAATTTGCCATCACTTGCTTGGCCTCTGTTTCTACTATTTGTGTATATTTTTCAGCTACCGCTTGTTCGGATAGCTTGTACGATTTAATTACTCGGTTTATTTTTACTTTTTCGGTCTGAATTTCCCTGTTTTGTGTAGGGTCTGTAACTATTTTTATTCTAGCTTCTAATAGGAAGTGATCACTATAAATTTCCGGTCCTCTCTTAACTCTCACATCCATTATTTCTTTCCTTGTTGCTTTGTTTGTTAGTATATAATCTATTACTGACCTTTCATTTCTGCTTTTGACCTCTCTCGTGTACATGTGTATGTCCTTGTGTGCGAAGAATGAATTCATGATTGCTAAATTGTTTTCTTCGCAAAATTGTATTAGTCTAGTGCCATTTCTGTTTCTGTGAAATTCGCCGAATGGTCCTATAACATCACTGTCTCCTTCTATTCTTTTGCCTACTCTACTATTGAGGTCGCCCATCACTATTAATCTTTCTTCTGTGTTTTCTATAGTATCTGTTAAGTTTTCCCAGAATTCATCCTTTATGCATGTCTTTTCGTCTTCCCCTGGTCCATACACTATTACTATTGTTATTTTTTCCTGGTTCTTCCACTTCATTTCCAATTTCAAAATTTTCTCTGATACATATTCCCATTTCCCGAGTTGGTTTACATGTTGTTTATTTATTATGCAGCCTACACCTTCCCTAGCTCTTTCTTCCGGTCTGACTCCGCTGTACAGCAGTATATGTCCACCCTCCATTTCTGTAATGCCTTGCCCTTTTTTCTTTGTTTCGCATATTGCTAGTATATCTAGGTTCGCTTTTTCAAATTCCTGAATGAGTTCAATTTCCTTACCATTTATACTTCTTATATTCCAGGTACCTATCTTCATTATTTTCTCCGTCATAGTCCTATGCATAGTATGTTTATTCCTTTCATTAATTGTAACTTCGCTTATTTTTTCCGCATTCCAGTCCTTGTCCACTGCCCTTATCATCCTTTTTTTGTTCGTTGCCTTGACGCGCCTTAGTTTTTTGATGTAGATACCACTTTCTTTCTTTCCTTATCTTTACTCCCTTTGTATTTGTCGCTGTTTCCTTCGTTGTATGTGCTATCTTTCTTCAATTCATCCCAGCCGTAAGTTTCGTTATTAATTGTGATTTTTTGGTAGCTTACTTTTGCTTCCTTTCCTTTGTCCCTTTGTTCCTTCGCTATTTGTCTTAACTTTCTCTGTATTTCCCTTTCATGTGTTGTCATATCGTTTTCTATGTATATGTTTGTTCCTCGCAGTTTCTGCTTACTCTTCATTACCATTCTCTTTTGCTCCCAGTTTTTAATCTTAGCTAATATAATTCCTTTGTTTATTTCATACGCTTCTAAAATTGTGGTTTCTGTATTAAGTTTATCTCTTAAGAAGCTTTCCAATTCCTTAACCATGTTCTTCCCTGTTACATCGGCATTTCTTATTATTATGTTATTTCTTTTCTTTTCCTTTTCTTGTTTTTCCATTCTTTCCTCTAAGACCTGTACTTTGACAATCAATTCTTGCTTTTCTTTGTACCATTCCTCCTCTTTATTTTTCATTTCGTTTTTAATTTGTCTCAGTTCTTTATTTGTTTCCTCTAGCTCTTTTTTCAATGCCTCGTTCTGATTGTTACTTTTTTCAAACGCCATATTCATATCGCTTCTCAACTCTTGAATTGCCCTCAGCACTTCCTCCATTTCGTTATTCGTCTTGTCTACGTTCGGGGGTGATCTGCCAATAATTACACTTTTCTTAAAAATTTTATTTGCTTCCTCCTCTTGGTTTTCTAAACTTGTATCCAGTATTTTCCGTTTCGGCTCTCTTCCAGTCATGAGTTTGTGGTATTAATTTATTTTGTATATAGTCTTCTATATATGCAACTTTTATCGCACAGTGTTTGTGTTAAACTGGTTGCCTATTCACTATCGCGTTCCGAAAGATTACCGGCCCCGGTCTTCCCGTCGGAGGCTAGTTAACCTTATCTCTTCCGTAGTGTGATTATGTTAATGTATTATTTAAGATATATACCTCTTTTGCTGGTTAGTAATTACAGTCAACTTACACTGCTTTCTTTTCTCTGTGTTCACTATTTCGTATTTGTTTAATGCTCGTAGTAGTTCAATATATAAATTTTACTACGGAGCTCAAAAAGCACGTGTTTACACCAGTTAAACGTGATAAACTGCTAGAATTATATGTTTGCATTTTAAAATGTTTTCACCTTCAGTGAAGTTCTGGAAGACGGCGGCGGCGTTCCGTTTAATGCCTCACAAACCTGAGCAGTACTTAAAAATAGATTTAATACAACCTAAAAATTAATATGACATCGTAATATTCTGACATACTATATAAAATGCCACTTACCTTCTGTTAAAACAACTAAAAGAGCGATAGACAGTACAATATTCATAATATAAACACGATAAACCTGATCTGATACAAACTAGGGTTGGGCGATAAACATCGATGTTCATTGAACATCGGTATTTTAGCATCGATGTTCGAAGTTTGCAATTTAGATTTATCGATAAACTATCGATGTTAGAAGAAATATAGTGAACATCGAACTTTTAAGCTTGACAGAATGTATTTGCACTATAATCACAAAATAAAACAGCGTCCTCTGTTGACAAATACAAAAATGTTTCTAAATTAACACCTCACATACAGGCTACGAGGATGTAAAATTGTCTACGAATAAAAGAAGTATTTAAATTTCACAGTGCTATATCATATAAATTCGAATACTTCATTTTAGGCTCTTTTAAATATAACTTAGTATAAATATTTAAATAATATATAATTAAATACATAAATTTATAGTACTTTTAAGGGGAGGGTAGGGTTAATTCGTGTAAAAAAAGGCATATTTTTGTGAATTTTTTTTGACGACACAGTTGAAATCTATGCATTAAAGCCAATGGTACATTAAAGTATAACATTTGAAGAACATTATGTGAAATTTTCATGAAGAAATATTAAAAAATTCGGCAATGGCAGCAATTATTTTGAAGTGTCTCGAAAAAAAATTGAATTGCGGTGCCCCTCATAGCTCGGTGCTGGATCATCTGAAATGAAAAAATCAAAGTTTTTTCGTTAGATAATCGTTTTCTTCAGGTAACCCTGGGAGGGTTTTTCGAAATTTCTATTTTTCACTTTTCGGGAACACTTTGAAATGAAAAACACGATTTTTGCGGAAAAAATCGGCAAATTTGTTATTGTAAAATAAAAAATATCAACAAATTTGAAAGAAACTCTCCAGCGTTACCTCGTAAATTATGTACAGAAATAGTCTTCAAAACTACAAAAGGATCGGTGCAGTAGTTTTGAAGTTATGAGGGGCACCGACTTTGAAAACGTGAATTGTGGGAAAAACGCTTGAAAGTTTGAACAAATTGGAATAAAACGTCCATAAGCCAGTTTTATCGGCTTACCTCACACTGAATCATCGATGCCAGTCATTGACACTGACTAAATAAACACTAGACGTCAAATCCTTGAAGGGCATTAGGCGTTTGTATGACGGCCACCGCTATACCGTAGCGGTTTAAGCGGCGCGCGGAAGTGACACGAGGTCGCTTAAACCGCTGTATCTTCGTTAGTTTTGCTCAGATTCATCTCAAATTTCCACACAATATTCTTGAAAGGTTCTCCATTCAGTAAATCAAATAAAAAAAGAATAAAAAAATTTTCTTTTAAAAACCCTCCCCTCCCCTTAATGTGCAGAATAAAAGTTAAATTATGTATGCATGCAGAATGAGTGAAGGAGGTAAACGTATTTTCATAGAAAAAGAAGGGAGATAGACATTACCGATGTATACTTCTTCGGGAAATTCCCTAGTGCATACAATCATACACGACGATACACGTATTAAATGTAAGATGACACATCAGAAATATAAAACCATATCCATATGTATCTCGGTATTTGCCAGGGTAGTCAAAAAAAATGCAAGACTATAAAATCCCAAATAGAAATCGTTCTCTTAAAAGTTTTGATACACATAAATGTATACCTATATTGTTTAAGTATCAGACGATTTAAGTCATGTGGTTGTAATTGCATAATATTGTTTTTCTATTCCGGTGCTATAAAGTTCACTTTACGACACCCGTTTTGGTTGCATAAAGTATTACTTTATCGCACGCTAATTTTATTTTTTTGAAGTTGGTAACAAAAAAAATGGAACCAAATCGTATTTAAATGTCAAAATATAAGCATTTAAAGTAACAAAAATGTGCAATAAAATTGTACAAAGAATAAAAAGCACACATGCTAACATTTCACTTAGGTACTAATTAGCAATATAAATTGTTAAGCAGAGTTGGATGATAAGTTTTCAGATGCTACTATTGACATTTACTTACCATGTTGAATAGTACCGCGCGATCATTTAAATTCTAAATTAGAGCAAGCTGTGAAATTTAAATTAAGTTGGTATATAAGTACTAATTTACAATTTGAATTGTCAAAGTGACGTTTCTAAATGTTAATTAATCAATAATTGACACTGGACAACCTAATAAAAAAAATCCCGCCTGCTATAATTTAGAATTTAAATGATCGCGTGGTACAACTGTTATAAAAGTTTGTTTTGATAAATATGTATAGAGTTTGTGGACGAAAGATTTTGTAAATTGTCTTCTGCTACTTTGCGAATCTCTGGGGACGTACAGTTATTTATTTCGTCCTTTTTGTTGATAATTTGAAATAATTTATTGTATAAATCAGTCTGAATTTTAAACACAATTACATATAGCACCACCGATATTCAAATATTTAAAACGTTCTACTTAAAAATCAGAGTAACCAACTTCAGAAAAGCAAAATTTCTAAAATATTCGAACAAAACATGTCTCTTATTTTAAGCTTTTTTGAACTTTTAATAACCGAAATAGAAAAAATAGTATAAAATACACGTTTCATAAGACATATTGCGCACTTGTTCTTTAGAAAACTCGCCTAGCGGCTCGTTTTCTAAACTTGAACGCGTGCGCAAAAATCGTGTCTTATGAAACTTGTATTTTAATATACTATTTTTTATATAGTTTTTTTTTTGAGTAGTTTCTAACGTTAACTACATATTATAATAGTACATTATGACCATATATATATAATACTACTATATCGCGTGTAGACAAGGAAAACTTCGCTCCAACATTGTGAAATAAAACATATCGTGCTATGCCGTTTAAGAGTCGCATTGTCCAAACTGCGCATGCGTTATAAATAATTTTTGAAATTTAGGTCTCTTTGTTTATCACATAGATTTATTACTATAAATATTTGATTAAAGTTTGTAAATCGTCAAACAAGCATAAATAGTTTTAAAATCGACAAACCTCTTTATAATTAATAATTGTGCCTTGTTAAATGTGGAAAAACAATTTAATTTCCCTTAATGAATGAAGAAATATCGTCGTGGCATCATGGGCAAATCATAGACAAACAAACGATCATACCGCAGAAATATATTTGTCAAAAATTGTACGAATTGTGGTTATATTATAGTAAAAATTGTAAACTAATTAACTAAAACTCGCAGTCAGTTCAATTGCATTGCAATTGTGTTTCTTTGAAGATAGAGAGAAAAACACCTCTATAGGAACAATAATTTGTGATATAATAACAGCACTAAAATTATTCAACTCAATATGCAAGAATAATAAAGAATTAGATTAATGTGGTAATCTTGTATTCTAGAATTACTGTCATCTACATCGGAGAAATGTACGCAAATAACACAATAAATCGTACTTGAATTAGGTAATTGTATTACTATGTTACATATTAAAATATTTGAATTGCTTATATGTAATAAATAGGCTTTTATTAAACCTTACAGAGTTGCACACCCATCTTTTTGCCACGACCTTCTAATTTTTTTGGTATATGTCTAATAGAACGTGTGTTCATAGAAAGTTGAAGAATTTTGATATGTCCACCACGGAATCCACAGATCCCATATGATATGAGATAATAATATGCCGAAATTGGGTATTTTGGGCCGGTTATTGGAATTTATGCTATATTGCATCACTGATTGTGAAAATAACTTGAAGGATGAACACATTATTTATAAGATAGTGAAGTGATTTTTTTTAATTTGTACTTTGCTGAATATGTATCGTAATTTCTGTCACTAAATTATAATCAAGCACATATAAAATGTATTTTATATTTAAATTTACAATAAAATATGTTTTAGTTTAAAACAACTTGTAGATGGTACAGTATAAAGATAATATTCATTTTGGAATTTGCCAAGACAATGTGTGATGAGTTCTTATGAATTTTTCCCAACATTGTGGAAGTAAATACTGCAGTGTTATGAACGGCAAGGTAGGCACGGCATCAAACGGTATTCCTGTTTTTCTGATATTGTCACATTCTCTAAATCTTTTTTATCATTTTATAAATTTGTATGTATCTATTAATTCATACAAATATTTATATTTCATAATAATTTTATGTTGTTTTAATTCCAAGAAAGTATAAACAAAATAAATTTGCGAACATAAATAAAATAAAATTTAATTTTTTACTTCGTAAGTAGAAATTGTACTTTGATGTAATTATTGAATCAAATACATCAACATACCTTTTTTACAAGCAATAATATAAATTATTTGTAAGTCTCATTTCTACTCATCTCAGTCTGAGACATAGACATCAAGAAAAATGTGTTGATTATTAATGTGCTATTAGATACACTACAAAAATTCAAGTGTTTCAGAGTAATTGTTTGTTTATATTCTTTGCTACCATATGGGCGTAAATTAGGCTTCATCACGTTTTTATTTTCATGAATAGTTTAATCATTCTACATAAAAAAAAAAAAAGTTAACAACAATAAAAATTATATTCAACCACAAAAATGTAATGCTGATTAATTCCACAACTTTTTCTAAAACATTCATGTTTCAGTGTACATCTTGACACACAATTAAATAAAGGAACACAACAGGAATTTAATTAGTTCTTTACATTGTTGATTACGCGACATTTTATTGAATAATGTAGGTACGTAGACAAATATAAAATAGATGTTTTATTCTTATATATAGCCAAAATACTAAATACAGTAATTTAAGTAATTTTATTTGCATTCTTAAGCTTAAAATACATAACAAAACTATATGTTGAAATATAATACAATCTGACTTATATAACATACCTGATGAATCTATTCGATTGTGTATGTAAAACATTAATTTATGCGTTTTCTATAAATCAAAATGAAAGAAGCAGTAATTATATTCAATAATTTCACATACACCAATAAGCATACACAAATCAATGTACACAAGATTTTCTGTTCAAAATCTTTTCAATAAGACGAAATAAAACGATCGGTATTTACATTTAATAATATAATTTCACATATACTAATCAACATGTACAAATCAATGTATTAATTGTAAGTTCACAAGTTTTTCTGTTCAAAATCTTTTCTGTTAATCAAAATGAAACGATCGATATTTATATTTAATAATATAATTTCACATATTCCAGTAAGCACGTATCAACGCAGAAGTTATAACTTCACAAGTTTTTCTGTTAATAATTCACTGGAATCAGGCTTCATATCGTTTATTTATTCTACCGCGTATTTTCTGGGTAATTCTACAAATTCACCGATGAACTAAACTTGCACAAAACTGAATTCAATAAAAAAAAAAACTTTGCATATGCATTCAGAATATCATAGTTATAGATGTCAATTTAAATCAGAGGTTATAATTATGTTTTCTGTTTATCTGTCATTTCAAAAAATTCAAAATGGACAATTTTAGTCGACGCATGCGCAGAACACGCAAGGCGGCCAATTCTATCTCTCTTAGTTGGGACGAAAAATTACACATTATCAAGATACAACACACGCAATATAGTAGTATTATATATATGATTATGACACTAGTGCATAATCAAGCTTTTAAAGCACGAGTAACGAGTTTAAAGCCACGACGCGAAGCGGAGTGGCTTTAACGTTACGAGTGCTTTAAAAGCTAATTATGCACTGTGTCATACGATATTTTTTAGTATAAATGCAACAATAATTTTAATTAGAAGAAATGAAATCAATAATTTCAATACATTTTATCGAGTGACATGTGTCTCTATATTATGTCATTTATTGACATTTCACTTAATTATTAAACATCATTGTTGTATTAATAATGTCGACAGAAATTCAAAAACTAGCTGCTGAAGCTGAATTAAGTTTAATACCTGCAAAGTCCAAGCATTTATATTATAAAGAGTACGAAAAATTATTATGATGGATGGAGCAGAAACAGACTGAACATATTGATGAATCAGTAATGTTAGCGTATATATTGGAAATGTCCAGAATTTATAAAGCTTCGTCACTTTGGTGCATTCATTCCAAATTGCAAGCTATGCTAAGGGTTAAAAACAGAATCGATTTAGCATCTTATCACAAACATGCCTTTATGAAAGGAGTGGCCAAAGGTCAAGAAGCTAAAAAATCTTTTGTTTTTACGGAAGAAGATTTATGCAAGTTTTTTAGTCAGGCTCGAGATAATATATTTTTATTTTTAAAAGTTGTAGCAATTTGTGGAGTGTTTGGTAGTTGCAGAAGAAGCGAAATGTGTAATCTGGTTATGAGTGATATAAGAAAAGAAGGATCTGCCCTGATAATTTGTATTCGTCCGTCAAAAACAGAAAAAGGCCGGACGTTTGCTGTAGTAGATAATTCCAACATAAAGTATGCCGAGATATTTAATAAATATCTTGCACTACGTCCAAAGCATATCAGTACAGATCGAGTTTTCTTAAAATATTCTCAAGGACTATGTATAAAACAAGTTTTTGGGATTAATACCTTTGGAAAGTGCCTTTCCATTATAGCACGTTATCTAAATTTCATAAACGCTCATAAATACACAGGTCATGCCTTCAGATGAACATCTGCCACGATTATGGCTAATGGAGGGATGAATGTCGATGAGTTGAAACGCCAAGTGGGTTGGAAATCCTCATCGACAGCGAGTGGGTATATTGAAGAGTCTATCACAAACAAATTAGGCGTTTCAAAATTAATTGCTGGAGCTGTTCAGAAAGAAGGCAATATCGGATCTGACACATTTGTTAACACTGATATGAACGTTGAAAATACACAAATAAGCAATGCTGCAAGTCACTACAAACAATAACGAATAAACAAAATTGTACGTTTAATATTCATTTAAAATAATTTTTCCGTTCATGTTACATGTTTTGAAATAAAATTGACCATAATTGTTGATTAATTTGATAGTTTACAATAAAATAATAATGTGTTATACGATATTAAATGCGGTACAAACCAAATAAAGCAAATCAATAATTCCAATACATATTATCGAGTGACATGTACCTATATGTCATTTGACATTTCCTGACATTTCAATGGACTATTAAACGCTTGGGATTGGCTGTTACCAAGCAACCTTTATACGCACGCCGTGCGATAAAGGCCCGATTATGCACGCTTATGGGTGTGTTTTGATTGGTTTGTGATGCATGCATACTAAAATAGTATATTAAGATACAAGTTTCGTAAGACACGATTTTTGCGCACGCGTTCAAGTTTAGAAAACGAGCCGCTAGGCGAGTTTTCTAAAGAACAAGTGCGCAAAAATGTCTTATGAAACGTGTATTTTATACTATTTTTTCTATTTCGGTTATTGAAAGTTCAAAAAAGATTAAAATGAGAGACATGTTTTGTTCGAACATTTTAGAAATATTCTTTTTTTGAAGTTGGTTACTCTGATTTTTAAGTAAAACAATTTAATTATTTGAATTTCGGCGGACTTGTCATTTTGTTTAAAATTGAGTCTGATTTATGCAATAAATTATTTCAAATTATCAACAAAATGGAAGAAATAAATAACTGCACGCCTCCAGAGATTCGCAAAATAGCAGAAGCCAATTTAGAAAATCTTTTGCCAACAAAGTCTCGACATATTTATGAAAAGCAATACCACCTCTTTTTAAGTTGGTGTAAAGAAAATAATATTGTGTATATTACGGAAAATGTAGTAATTGCTTATTTTGACAAAGAAAGAAGGATAAAAAGGCACCATCCCATTTATATTGTTAATTAGCGTAAATAAAATGTTCGTAACTATGTTTTTTATTCTCTGTACAACTTCTTACACATGTTTGTTAGAGTAAAGACTAATATTTTGACATTTAAATATGATTTGGTTCCATTTTTTGTTGTTACCAACTTCAAAAAATAAAATTAGCGTGCGATAAAGTAATACTTTATGCAACCAAAACGGGTGTCGTAAAGTGAACTTTATAGCACCGGAATAGAAAATAGTATATTAAAATACAAGTTTCATAAGACACGATTTTTGCGCACGCGTTCAAGTTTAGAAAACGAGCCGCTAGGCGAGTTTTCTAAAGAACAAGTGCGCAAAATGTCTTATGAAACGTGTATTTTATACTATTTTTTCTATTTCGGTTACTAAAAGTTCAAAAAAGCTTAAAATAAGAGACATGTTTGTTCGAATATTTTAGAAATTTTGCTTTTTTGAAGTTGGTTACTCTGATTTTTAAGTAGAACGTTTTAAATATTTGAATATCGGTGGTGCTATATGTAATTGTGTTTAAAATTCAGACTGATTTATACAATAAATTATTTCAAATTATCAACAAAAAGGACGAAATAAATAACTGTACGCCCCCAGAGATTCGCAAAATAGCAGAAGACAATTTACAAAATCTTTCGTCCACAAACTCTCTACATATTTATCAAAACAAACTTTTATAACAGTTGTACTATTCAACATGGTAAGTAAATGTCAATAGTAGCATCCGAAAACTTATCATCCAACTCTGCTTAACAATTTATATTGCTAATTAGTAAGTGAAATGTTAGCATGTGTGCTTTTTATTCTTTGTACAATTTTATTGCACATTTTTGTTACTTTAAAGGCTTATATTTTGACATTTAAATACGATTTGGTTCCATTTTTTTTTGTAACCAACTTCAAAAAAATAAAATTAGCGTGCGATAAAGTAATACTTTATGCAACCAAAACGGGTGTCGTAAAGTGAACTTTATAGCACCGGAATAGAAAAATGTATATATTTCTTTTATTAATTTTTTTGAATAATGATATCTTTTATATCATTTTGTTAAGGACGTAAATTAATTAAGTTATAATAAAGTTTTTGTTAAACTGCCAAAAACGTTTAAAAACATCGATGTTTGATATCCTAGAAATCCAAAAGTCGGTAAAAACGACAGTAAAAAATCGGTAGATGTCGGGAAAAATCGGTAGGTTGCAAATATAGAGGCAAACATTGTACAGAAAAAATAGTTTTTATTAAAAAACAGATACAAAAATAAAATAAGAATTGAAAAAATTAATCAACTCCAAATAAACTAATTTTCGCTTGATGAAGTATATAAATTTTGTTTGTTTATATGAGTCAATAATTTTTTATCAACAGGAAAATTGTAGCAACTATTATTTCCTATATATTGCTTAGTTTGTAACAATCTTATTATAGATTATGAGTTTAATTTGTTCCGTTGCATGGTTTTTATTAAGTTTATAGAAGAGAATACTCTTTTTACTTTCTTATACATAGTATAAGGAAGTATTGTGATGATGAAAATTTTCGACCTCGAGATTTTTGCAGATGTCCACGTTTTGAAGTCCCCTGATACCGAAAAAGTGGTTTTTAAAAAATGTCTGTGCGTGTGTCTGCCTGTGTGTGTGTTTGCCTGTGTGTGTGTGTGTGTGTGTGTGTGTGTGTGTGTGTGTGTGTGACCACGATAGCGGTCAAACCGCTATAGGTATCAATTCCAAATTTTGTATTTACGGGTATAATCCCCTCTTGAGATCTGATTAGATTGTCAGTAAAATCGACAGACCGGAAGTAGTAGTTTACTTCAGCAAAAAAATCGAATTTTGCCAATATTTTGTCAACTACTAAATTTAAACAAATTTATAAAGAATTCATATATACTTAAAATTAAAATTGAGAAGAATTTTATTTAAAACGTTTTTCGAAATTCCTACCGGAAGTAGGTCTTTTACTCCTATCGAAAATCAGTTTTTTGCGAATATTTCGCAAGTCATGCTTTTTAGACAAGTACGTTACGGATATAAAAGTATTTAAAACATAATTTTCAATATCTTTTGTGTAAAGAAAAATTCAAAATTCTGACCGGAAGTGCCACTTTTACTCTTATCGAATAACGATTTTTTGCAAATATGTCGTAAGTTATGCATTCTATATATATTTATCAAGAGTATAAAAGTATTTAAAACTGGATTTGCAATTTTTTTTGTATATATGAAATTTCAAAATTCGGACCGGAAGTAGCACTTTTACTCTTAGCGAGTAGCACTTTTATGATAATATCTTGCAAAGTATGCATTCTATAGAGATTTATTAAGAGAATAGAAGTACTTAGAATAGGATTTTGAATAATTTTTGTAAAAGAAATTCTTAAAATTCTATAATTTGAAACGCTCATACGTATAAGAAAGTCGTGTGGTGGCCACACCTCACTTTTTGTTATTAATTTATAGTTTCTAACCAATATAGCATCTACGGCATAATGACAGATTAATTATATTTTTCG